>JAMXBC010000003.1:1163035-2661368 GCA_024138005.1 Lumnitzera racemosa
AATTGTTGAGCTACTTAAGTAATTCTTTATAAAATATGGAATTTCTTGAAAAGGAGAGTTGTTTAAAATGTTGATATGACATATTAAACAATTCTCAAAACACTTCAAAGCTCTAAATAAAATAAGGGGTACTAGACATTTTTTCTAATTAACATCAATTTCAAATATGATGTTCTATAAGTTAAAGCAAACATCCATTTATAATTAGATTTTCCAAATAAGTTGAATTTGCCAATATTTTTCTCTTAAACTAAAGCTTATTGAGTTTTTCTCTTAGTAAAGAGAGATTCAATGTATAATGTCTTGTGGTATCACTTTTCAATGTATTATAGAACTTTTATGCATTATAAATCTAAATAAAATTATATCCAAAACTCCATAAAATTAGTTGAACTTGAGGTAATTTCCCATTCTTAGTAGAGAGGCAATCGGGACGTATTTGGCAATATTAGTACCCGTCCCTTATCTATAGGGTGTCCTGAAACTTGTCCAAAACCCTATAGGGTTTGAGAGTGCCTCCCGACACCCACCTGATAAGCTCATTGGGAAACTCAGATGCTAAACCTAAAACCTACTTTCCTTTTTTTTTTTTCTTCTTAAGGGTAAGTTATGTAAATTTAATTATACAAATTAAATAGGTAATATAAAGATTAAGAAAAGCAAAGCGCTAAGAATCTAAAGATGTAAAATATTATGAATCAGTAATGGAATGTTGAATTAGTAATTTTCTAGTGTTTAGTTTAACAAACAACAAACTCCTAATTCTTGTTATAAGTAAAGAAAACTTCTAATATTATTGTTTAATCAAATCCCATTGCTTTCTTGTCGATTAAAAAGGAATGCTTTTTTACTATGTAAATAAAAGAATTACATACATTATAATAGGAATATCTTTACAATTATCATCCACATAGTTTTATCCTACAATGTGGGGGAGGGAAAGGGGGTGGCGGGGACCAATAAAAAAAAATAAAGAACTAAATAAACAAGCCATAAATGTTGAGCTTGGTTTTTTTCTCCCAATTTTTATAAATTGTTTTTTTTTTAACCAATCAATATTAAACTGTATCTACTTAATACTGACCTTATTAAACCATATCTATTTAATACTGACCTTCGATTAGGGTTTAAAGAAAACTGATTTTTTATATTTCGAAAATGTTTTTTGAGTCGCTACCTTGACTAGAGTCAAGAAAAATAGTTGAATTACAACCGATTAGGTGGATTGGTTATAATTTAACCATTGGTCTTCTTGATTAAATTAATTTTGTAATTAGTTTTAGGAACTAGAGAAATGGGTCTAAGGGTTAGGATTTTTAAACCCTTATGGGTACCATTAACTTTTCAATTTTAATTTTAATCTTAAAAATCACCTTTTAAAAGATTATTCTATAAAGTAAAACTCGATTATTGGCTAACGAATTGAAATAAGTAATTTAAACTAAAAAGAAAAAAAAAAGGTTTTTTCGTCTTTTTTACCGTCACTCTGTAGGTGTTTACGTACTCCCTATTCAGGATCAAACATACATAGTTCTTTTTGTAAAATTTTAGTATGTTGGGTTTGTTTTAATTTCGAAAATACGTAAGATTTACGTTTTTCATCAAATTTGATTTATTTAAAGAAATTTCTGAAAAAGGTCCTAAATCGGGAATTCTATTTTTTTTTTTGGAAAATTTTGAAATGTCTTCATTTTTTAACATGGGTTGATTTATTTTGCTTATTTGAAAAAGAGTTTTTCTAAGTGATAAAATAGCTTTATTATTTTCATTTTAATTTTTATGTTTTTTTTTATTTTTTTAAATTTTTCATTATTTATTACCTTTTTTTTACTACAACTTAAAAGTAAAATAAAACTTAGCTTTTTCTTTTCTTTCCTCTCTTTTTTTTTTCTTTTCCTTTTTTATTTCTTTTCTTGCTTTTTTTTCATTTTTTTATTTACAATTACATTTACTATTGGAAAATAAATAAATAAAAAAAAAAGAAATAATCAACAACAATTCAAATTAAAGGAGGATCAGACCAGGGAGTGGCATGTGAGTTAGGTCCTAGAGTGGGTTGGCTCGGGTTAGGCGCTAGATTCAAGTCAGGTCGGTGGACTTTAGTTGCAGTAGTTGGTGGAGCTCAGTCTCGAAAGATTTTGATGGTGAAATGATCATGGCTATTCTATTGTGTTTGTGGGGGGTAAGCCAAGTGCCTCAGTATGGGGCGGTTAATTTGGTCATTTTCGAGAGTAGTGGTCGGTGGTGATTGAGGATGCGTCATGTAGTAGATGCCGGGGGTTAGCTATCGGTTGGTTCTTAGGTTTTTGGATGTCACGAGCTCGGTCGTGGTGTTAATTTTGGTTAAAAGTGGTGGTAGGTAGTGTTATGGACAGTGGAGCCACAACGGTTAAGGTTTGGCCATAGATGGTGCTAGCAGTTACGGTGCCAATTGAAGGGGGTTGTATTGGGAAGCTTGGGGCTTCATGATGTTGGTCGTGCAATTAGCTTTGCTTGACTTGCTTCAAGTGTAACTTCAAGCTAGAGAGATCGTGATTGCAGGTTAGAGAGAGAGAGAGAGATTACGAAGGAGTTCATAAGTGAGAGAGTTTAGATCCTCCTTTTTTTTTCTTCCTTGAGATGAATCCCAAAACCTCTATATATACTAAAGGAACCTTGAACACTCTTGGAAACAAACAAAGAACATTAAATTCGAAAATTACAGTAGCTGGATTTTTGGCCATATTTGATTTCGAATTTAATGAATTTTAAAGAAGATTGATGGTCAAATATGTGTCCTATTGCTTGTTTTTGCTAGAATCGAACATCAAAACCTTCTAAATACATCAACAAGCTTGAATCATGGAAGTTATTTTGAATGAAAAGAAAGAGTTTTACCGATCTTTAAGTGCAGATTTGACTTAATGAATGATTGAATCTAGACGACTTCTTAGGTTCAATTTAGAGTAGGTCGCTTGTTCTTCGCAATTTCACCATCAATTAGGTGAAATTGGGTAGAAAAACGAGACAAAATTGGTGTTAAACCAAGTACACCAAGCACACTCCTTGCAAGAAAATAGTGGAAAGAAAAGGAAAGGGATGGAAAATTTGGTGTTAACCAATCTAAAGCCGACATGTGTTTGTATGGTTGAAAAAAAAGAAAATGGCACTCAAGTGCCTGAAGCGTGCTTCGAACCTAAGTCCTCCAAGATAAATCCAATATTATGTCCATATGCTAAAACCATTAGGCCTTTAGCCTATGCCTTGTTTACATGTGCAATAAAAACTAAGTCAGCTTGGGCTAGATTTAATTCTAAACTCAGACCCAATGACTATTTTCTTATTTTATCTAAACTAAAGATTCTATTCTATTAAATTATTTAAGAAATTTATTATTTTGTAAACTTCCTAAATCCTCTATTTTTTTGTATTTTCCTAAATTTCTTAATTTTTAGCTTTTTTCCAAAATTTCTATTTTTTGTATTTTTTTCTAAATTTCTTTTTTTTTTTTTTGTAAATTTTCTTTTTGTTTTCTTTGCATTTTTCTAAATTTTCTACTTTTTGGCTTTTCCTAAATTAGGACCTTTTATCTAATCCTAAAAATTTTGCAAAAATAAAGGGAGCAAAAATAAGGTATCTACAATAAATAAAAAAATTGGCTCTACAGGTAAAGTAATTTTGATGTTTACATGTCAAAATATAGCAACATCTCTGCAATAGCGTGAACCTAAAAAGATTAACCTTTTGTTTTATTAGATTATATTTATTATGATTAAACATAATGACATAATATTCATATTTAATCAAAAGCATGAAATTTAGGAATTTTATAGTTTTATGACCAATGGTTTTTTTTTTTCTATAATATATAATACTTGAGTTACTTAATACCGGGTAGCGAGTTTCCTGACTAGTTTTTTAAAAAACCTAGCATCCGTTCTAAAACCCTCTAAGGTTTTTAGGCATTTCTTAAAACTCATCCCAAAATCCTATCAAGAAATACCTTAGGGTTTTTACTAGGTCGAGCGAGTTGGAAACCTTGTTATGACCCATCTAATTGCATCCCTAATTCTCAACTGGAATACATATCCTTCATTAAGTAATTTATGTGTCCATTATTAATGCTTCACCAACTCGACATAGCTTATGCGTCAAGTTCAAATTCACTGTCATGATTAAGTGATAATATTCACAAATTGGAAATCAAGGGAGTTTGATCATGCTAAGGCAAACTTATATGTGTGTATGTGTGTATATATATAACTTTATTATTTTATTTCCTATGTAGCATATAGTACAATATATACACACACACATGTATATACATATAATATACGAGGCATATCGAAAAATCACAAAATTTTTTAGGTAGGTATATTTCATACCCAACTTTATATTTTATATAATCATTTACTTATAGTAGTTATAATTTTTTCAAGATTTCAAAAAACCAACGGAGAATCGAGCCCCTATGTGTTTTCAATAAGCCAATAAACCAACCAAATGAAGTGCTTTTTGCTCTAAGCTTTTTATCTAGCTTATTGACCATCTCCATAAAGTTGAATATTTGAAATTTATGCTTTAATTAGCCTTATTTTGTTATGAATTTTCAAATATAAATGTAAGCTTATGTTATTTTTATAAAAGAGCTTATGAACCATTCTATAAGATGATCCAGTCTTATAACTATTGATCAACAACCTCAAATTCTAATAATAATAAATTATAAGTAAGGTAATTTTTTAGCGCGAAAATAGAATATTTAGATAGCTAAATTAAGTGGTTTACTTGGATATATAGGGAAAACGAAAGTGGCTTTTTATGATAACGTTAGCAAAAATTTGTTACCATGACATTGGTTAATCTAAACCATTAATTTACTAAAACTTAATCTACACTGTTTGTCCTATTATAATAAGCTAACTGGTTACCTAGGCAACAAGTTAACTTAATCTTGATAATTAATTAAATGGAAAAGGAGTAAAGAGAAAGTAACGTACTAACCTTTTATAGTAGGTTACCTTAACCGGTATTATAGTAATGCTATATTGTTAGCGTTACTGTAGAAAAATCTAAAACGGAAAAAAAAAAATGCTATTCTTGAGAAAAATCCAAAAAATGCACTGCATAGTAAAAATTGCATTTTGAAAACGAGATTTCATTTAGACATGAAGTCACATTTTGATGATGTGATTTCCTTTAGATATGAAATCCCATCTTGAAGATGTGATTTTATCATGCTAAAAGCATATCACAACTTCAACACTTGTTGACGCTTGTGATTTGGATGTGAAATCACATCTTCAAAGTGTAATTTTAGTTCAGTTTAAAATTACATCTTGAAGGTGGGATTTTAACTATCATATTCTTGAAATTATTTTTTGCATGGACGTTGATAAGAGCAAATTACTCTATACTTTTAAGACATATTTAGACATAAATTATTCATAATTGTGATTCAATTCTTATGTTTTTGGTACTTAATTATGTAATGTATTGATCTCAAATGAATCAAGAGTAAGGAGATGAAGTTTACACAAGAATAATTAATTTCGAGGCAATCACAACCATGAGGAGAAGAAAGGCTTAAAGTAGAACCAAGATTCACTCAATCACAGCTATGATGATGAAAGATTGGAATGGCTAGCATTGATCATGTCCTTCGTCACGAGCATAATTGAGAAAGCTCTAATGATCCCCCTATCAATCATGCTCGTGATTGAATATCAAGAGGGTGATCATACCCTCAATCACAAGCATAATGAGATGTAATGAAGTGATGAGAAGTTTACATCCATTGTTACGTTTGTCATTAGTGTAGAGTTTCGTTTTTCGAAACTATCACACCCCGAGTCACAAGCGTGATGGGAGTAGATACAATTGTTCTTCTTCAACTTTTTCATACGAACCAGTACATGGAACATATCGTAACATCAGGCGGTATCTTGAAGTGGTATATTTTCAAGTCGTTTGATGAGTCAAGTATAAACATACTGCAACTTTTAGACAAGGAGGGAGAATAAGATCCGAATGAACATCATCAAGAAACACAATAGATCATCAGAATCAAGACCATTAAGTTTCTTATTTGTTTTCTTAAGTAGTGATACTGTAACGTGAGTTTTATGTAACATTCTTCACTAACTTCGAGAGAATTGTGAAGAATCCATTATCTATATATTATTGTATTAGAATCCTTCAAGTTAATTAAAAGGGCTTTTCTTCTTCTCTCTTCTTTTATGTTGTATTTTAATTCATTTATCCTATTTCTTTGTATTTGTTCTTTTTCTATCATGTGTGAATGATAAATCAGGGTTTACAAAGTCATTTTAACATGAATGCATTCTATTTGTTGTTATTCTTAATAATTATGCATTTCTAGTGATTAGAACTTCATACAAGTTGAGATAGTATAGTGCACAATACAATCTTGCAAAAGATTTCAATGGAATACGTTGATAAACGATTCCACTAAATAGATCGTAGTTACTAGAATGAACTACTCCTGCTAATAGAGATATCTTTAGGAAGTTCGCTACATGTTGTATGGAATTCAAGAATTAGTAAGCTTCTAATCCAATCTTAACTTGTCCATTCTTTGAGAAGAGATTCTAAGGAACGCAATTGGGATTAGAATTGAATAATTTTGAGAAGAATACCAATGAGTAGAGAATTTCTACAGATAAATAACTATTAGGATAAATAGTTCATAATTCATGTTAATATGATGGAGTAAACTTGCTTTGTAATTTGTCGTTTTCGTGTTATAATCTTATTTGTTGTGTTCTTTTGGTGTAATCACAGAATTGGTACAATTTAGTGGTAAAAATTAGTTATATTACTTCATTAAATCATTTAGTTGCTAGTTAATAGCAAGAACAATCAGTACTAGTGTTTGAATCCTTTTCCAATGGAGATGACTCTATACTTATCCATATTAACAAACGATAGATACACTTTCCTATTTAACAGAGTAAAAGATAAAATATAGGAATTTAAATTGTAAGACTCAATAGCTCTATTTAGAGGTGATCAAGTTTTTGGCACCGTTGTCAGGGAAACGACATCATTATTGGGAAAAATAAGATTCTTGTTCTTTTAGTATTTGTTTCTTTTCTATTTGTTTTTAGTTTAGTTGAAATCCTTATGCTCATATTAGCTTATCTACTGATTTTCAGTTTATGACTCGAAGTTGCTCGACCGGATTAGCAGACTTTGATCTTGAGCTCAAAAGAATCGTTCAAAGGAATTTGAGAAAGATTAGAGAGATTTTAGAAAAATCCCTAACAAGAGTTAGAGAAGCAAGAACAGAGTTTTCAAGTATAAATAATTAAAATGAGAATTTAGACCCACTAAGAATGGATGAGTTTGTGAATCTTGATGATGACATCACAAGAGTTTCACCTTTGAATGCATATCTAACTGTTGGCAGGGATGGAATCAATGCACTCATCATACCAGAGTAAGGAGTCAATTTACGTATTGCTCCAAAGACGATGTTGGATTACTATAGGCCTAACCTAGAAGGAGTTAGTACTAGCATTGCTCGGCCTAGAGTTTAAGTCAATACTTTTGAGATCAAGCTAAGTATCATTCAAATGATCCAGCAGTGTATCTAGTTTGATGGGTTTAGTGATGAAAACCCCAACAACCATTTGCAGCAATTCTTGGAGATTTATAATACCTTTAAGATAGGTAGAGTTTCAGAGGACGCTATCCACCTCAAGCTATTCCTATTTTCATTTAGATCCAATGCAAAGCAGTGGCTTAACTTTATGCTAAGAAATTCTATCAATACTTAGCAAGTGATGGTTGAGCTATTCATGAGAAAATACTTTCCACCCTTGAGAACAGCTAAACTAAGGGTAGATATCTCTTCTTTTGGTAAGAGGGATTTAGAGACTTTATATGAAGTATGGGAGAGATGGAAGGATTTATTAAGGAAGTGACCCCATCACTGGCTTCCAAATTGGCACCAAGTTCAAACCTTCTACAATGGTTTAAACTATACAACCAAGTAGCTCATTGATGCAGCTATTGGAGGAAGCCTAAACCATAAGTCACCAGAGCAATGTATTTAATTATTTGAAGATATTGCCAATAACCATTATCAATGGTCATCTGTAAGAGGAAGAGAAAGAAGGCCAATGGGAAAGCATGAGTTGGATACCACTTCCGCTCTAGCACATGAGGTAGAGGTGTTGACAAGGAAGCTTAATAGTCTTACAATGGGCTAGAACAAGGCTTTAGCAATTTCAGATTCTAAGTTGGCAAGTTCATCAGAGATTAATCAAGTAAAACAAGTTGACTACATGGGGAACTCGATTAGACCAAGGAATGATCCTTTTAGTAACACATATAATCTGGGTTAGAGGAATCATCCTAATTTTCTATGGGGCAACAACACCAATCAAAGCTCTAACATGCAACCTCTTGGATTTTAGAGACAAATGCCTCCTCCTCAGAATAAGCCAATGTCCATTGAGGAGATGTTGGCCCAATACATCAAGACTTTTGAAGTACGTCATTAGGCTACTGAAACTGCTTTGAGAAATCAAGGGGCATCAATCCATAACTTAGAAAACCAAGTTGGGAAAATTGCAAAAACACTTTCAAAAAGGGTTATAGGATCTCTTCTGGGAAATATTGAGGGAAATCCAAAAGAACAAGTCCAGGCTGTAATTCTAATGCAAGGAGTAGTTGAGACTTCTCTAGTTAAGGAATAAAGTTGAAAGTCTCTAGAAACGTTAAGCTTGAGACGTTAAATAAGCATGTATTCTTTGATTAGACTAGAAATTTTGTTTTGTTTTTTTTGAGCACTTTGAAGATTGTTGAGTTTAAATTACTTAATTGTTGTTCTTGTTATGTGTTTGGTTTATTTTAAGTGTATTGGTTTATAGTTTGATGCAAAAAGAAAGGAAACATTAAGTGGAAGTTATGGAAATTCAAAGGGAAGCGACGAAATTTAGTAAGTGTAGAGACGTAGATAGAGGATGGAAGGTCAATACACATCACGGCCGTGATGAAAGGTAAGTATTTAATTTTTTTCAAGCATACCATCAATCATGAACATAATCATAGCCATAATCAATTAACAGGGCTAATCCACCTGTTCATTACGGCCGTGATCATCTACTTGGGAGATTTGACATTCTTCCTCACGGTCCTGATTGAAAGGACTACACTTGAATTTCTTTATACAATACTAGTCACGGTTTCATTTACGGCCATAACTATTTAAAGTTGTATGCTATAATAGTTAATAAATTTATGGTATAGTGCTAATCATAGGAGTCATCATGCTTGTGATCAAGCTTGAAAAGATGGGTCACACCCTGTGTTACGGTCGTGATCATGTCCCTTGTAAGCCCTAAAGTTAAGCCAAGTGACCGTAGGATTGAACTTAGAACACAAAGTTTAGGACGATCGGTTAAAGGATCCGATCAAATCTAAATTATAAACTATGGATAGAAGTATCCCCCGTAAACTTTAATTTAAGAAAATAAGTAATAAAATAGGAGACTATAAATTTTTCAAATTTTAAGTATAATAATTATTAATTATCGAAAAGACGAAAAGTGTAATATAATAACTAATAAATTACTAAAGATAAATTATATGTATACTAAAAATCATAGAACAACCTAAATAATAATTAGAAATATTTACATGTACCTCACATGTATTTACGTATAGATAAAAATACGTGAAATTTCTTAAAGTAGCTAAAAACTTATTAAATAATTAAAGAAAATTATTAATTAATTAAGGAAAAATCAGAGAAATCTGGAATGATGTAGATTTGGTCGTGGTAAGTTAGGAGTTGAAGAAGAAAAATTAGCCAATTAAAATCAAGTAACACAAAAGCCAAAAATCAAGGGAATTGGGCAATGTCTTGTCTAATTTAATACATATTAATTACCATAGAATTCTATAAATAGGAAAAAAATTTACAAAACTCCTTTAGACAGTTAGAAATCAGAGAAAAATAGAGAGCATCGAAATTCAAGAGAAAAACTAGAGTGAAAAAAAAAGAAAAGAAAAGAAAGGAAACCTGTGCAATTAAGGCTAGTAAGTCAAACCCATGAGCCACCACCACCACTACCCCACTCCAGACCCACCGCTTGGACCGGTCGACACACCTAAACTGGTGTTGGAAGGCCAAAAGCCATCGGACCGGGTGAGTATCTCATCTACTTCGATTTTGTATAATTTTGTAAAATTATTTATTTTACCTAGAAAATTATGAAATTTATTATTTTGAAGTTTTATTGTATGTAGATTTAAGGAAAAATAGTGATTAAGTATAATCATGTTTGAAAATATATGATTCTTAAGAAATTAAGCAATATTGAGCATGATTAGGATTAGAAATAAACAGGTTTAGAAGTGTAGTTTAGAGCTCAAATTTTTTCTATAGAATGCTTAAGTGATATAGAACAGTGCTATGAAGCTATTTTTTTTTTTAAATTTAATTTTTGAAATTTTTAGCCCTAAAATGATAGAAAAATTGGGTAATTTTGAGTTAATTAGGTGATTAAGACATTAATTATTGATTTAGATAGTAATTAAAGGGTTAGGGATGTTAATCTCTAATGTGAAAACTTAATCCTACCCTTTAGAGTGTTAAGTGTAATTAATAAAGGAATTATGTGCTAATTGTAGAAAATTAGGAATATTATAAAAAAATTAGGTTTAATTAGATAATATAATAATAAAAATCAGAATATAATAAATCCGAAACAAAATTTAATTTTAGGTAATTGTATAAAAAAATGTAAGATTTTCTCACATCGGGAATAAATTCGGTATCCCAATCAGGATTAGCGTGTACTGAACAGTTTAAAATATTAAATTAAGACCCAATAAGATATTAGAATACTCGAGCTTAATGTGATTAATTTCACATTAGGATTCGAGCATATTTAAGATTTTAGAATCAAAACTAGAATCTAATTTAGGAACCGAACCCCGAAATAGGGTAGAATGAATCATTAGTAAATAATAGGTATACATGAAAAAAAAGAAGAAGCTAAATTATAACTTAGAATGTGAATCATTAAAGTATAAGAACTAAAAAGACCTATTTGTATTATAGGACACTCAGAGACGAATCGACTTGCAATTGAATGATCGGGCGACTGAGAAATTCCAAGTAAGTTGGGTTATTACTTATTGTATTAGAGTGCTATTTTATAGTACTCCGAGACTTAAGATTGTATATGGTTGTGATTGTAAGTAGTTTATGTACGTGTTTGATGTATTTGAATGCGTGCTGAAATTTATAATGTGATTGATTGAATTGGTGTGAAATTGTTTGAACACCCTAAATGAAATTTAATCTTATTTGTCTCTAATAACAAAAAATGTCATGCATTGCAACCCGTTAGGGGATCATTAGGATTTTCTAACTAAATACCAACCCCTTTGAAAGGGATAGCGCAAGATTGCATAATAGTCCCTTCTTCATCCATAGTCGAACTAAGTGACAAGAGAGGAGGTCGCGGCGAGGGTGAAGTCAATGGTTCAAAGGTAGTCGCGGGAGGAGCAATGTCTCCATTGCATAAGCTTGGGTTTGGTTGTGAGCTACTGCATAACATGGAAACTCCTCAACCCAGATTAGAGCGAGTGAAATTTCTTTAATTTCGCAACGAACCAGACTGCGTTGTGTGATGACACTTGATTGTTGCATTGCATAAAAATAATTGCTTGATAATCTTGTTTGTGTTTGTATACTCTCATGAGTCTCCAATTCAACTTACTGAGCTGTAGTTGCTTATACCCTTATAAATCCTTTTGCAAGTCTTGATTTTTTATTACTGTAAGTATTATGTCGCCATACAATTATCCAAAGGTTAGTTCTTCTAAAGCCAGGAGTGTGAGGATCAATTAGCTTAGCAGTGGATATGTAGTTAGTGTGTCCTTTGTAGTTTAAAACTGAAAGACTGGTAGTTGTTATGTAAACTTAGTAAACCGTTATGTTTAAGTAGAGCTTCCTAAGAAGTTCTGTGGACTTTATATATAATTATGTATGTTTATTAAAAATTTGTGATAATTACTATGTTTGTAGTTGAATACTTAAATGGGATTGTTTACTTCAAAGTGAGGAGTTGTCGACACCTTGTGTAGATTATGTCTATGGTAGGTACTATGAGGCCAGTTACTATCATAGAATGGTTTACACGGCGGGACTATTGCGACTCCATGAATTCGAGGTGTAATATCCCTAACTCCCTACTATATAAGAAATTTCCCTCTCTCTCTTCTCATTTCTCACACATTTTAAAACTCCACCTTCTGATAACATTCTCCAAACCGGTTTCCTAAGAAAATCCATCACCATTTTCTTTGCATCAACCCTCATCCCAACCATTTTAACACTTGTACGATCTTTCTCATCCCGATTACACTCTTTTAAGGTATGATCTTCCTCTTTTTCTTTTGTTTTTCTACATTTACATAGATTTGATTCATATAACTTTAAGGTTTGTATATTTATGTTTATTATGATTTGTAAATGTATTGTCATCGTACTAGTAGTTGTGTTTATATAATAATTAGACTTTAATTTGCATGACTTTATGTTAGATTTTAGAATATCAAGCTTAAACCCTAATTTCTATTAATAATGATTGAATTAGGGATTTCTACAAATTAAGCCTAATTTGATGATTTAGTCTCATTGTAGTACCTAAGTGTTATGTAAGATTGTGTTGCTAGTTATTTTTATATATGTTGAAGTGTTGTTAGACAATTGAGAATTGTATTGTGTTTATGTGTTGATGTTGTGAATTAGAGTATTGTATAGTTAAGGAGAGATACTAATCCTTAGTTGAAGTTTGGGTTACAAGTTGAGTCATTATGAATTCACTTGTGTAATGCGTGCTTGATAATAGGTTAGGATTGATCATGATTAGTCGATAGATGCTTTATATTTGTAAGTTGAAGGAAGTTGGAATGGTTATGTTTAATCTAATTTGTACTTAAATTGTACATGAGTTTGTTTCTCTTGAACTAACATTGATGTTTGCAAATGGTATCCAAGAAATCATTAACAACTTCTTAATATAAGAGACCAAGGGTTGATCGTTCTCCTTCTCCTCCTCTTAAGTGATCTAATGTAGTAAGTTTAAGCAGGGTAGTTGCTCCACCAACTGGTATGACTGCGGAGCAAAAAGAGAGATTTAAGGAATTTTCCACTAAGAAGATAATCAAGTGACACTATGTTATCGACTTGGATATGTTGGGGGAGTACAGCTTAAAGATAGCCATGTAAAGATTGTTGGGAAATGGACCATGGTTGAAGTTATTCATGGTTCAAGAGAAAACCTACAAACAAACAACATTAGCTTTCCTCTCATCATTCAATATCAAATACGAGTATATCGGCTAAACAATGGACAATCAGGTGGAGTTCTTTGCATTGGGACAAACTCATACCTTTGATATGTTAACTTTTGTACGTGCTATGTGATTGTATGCCCGAGTTGAGTTGGAGAATGATGAGTTTGTAGATTTACCAGTAAGTCTTCCCCGATGAACTTTTATGAATGAATTTTGGAGAGAAATCTCCAATGAAAGTAGTTTAAAAGCGAGCAAGTCCAAGGCTTCAACTTTGAAGAAGATTAGTACTCGAGTTTTCCACTATATCTTTGTTAAGATAATTTATGGGAAGCATGAGAGCCTTGGGGCAGTGGGGAAACATGACTTATTACCCTTACATAGTGTACTTAAGGGGTTTCCGGTGAATGTAAGAACCTACTAGTGATAACGAGAAACATTTGATAAGAGTAAGGGTATTTTTGTTGAAGGACTGATTACGAGACTCCTTTGGAATTTGAGGTTGTAGCCTACTAATGACAGGCCAAGAGACTCTTGTGTTGATCTAGTGCTACTTCCAAGAACCCCTTTTAATCAGTAGGATATTGCAAGAGTCTCGGATCTTAACTTGGACATTGAGGACCTTGGTGCTCCGGATTTCACACCATCCACATTAAGCTTCTCAATCGATAATTTGAAGAGATTGGAAACTAAAGTGACTGAGAATAAAGAGACTCAAAAGGAAATTGTTGAACTCTTAAAAAACATTGCCACAAAAGTGGTAGTGGCCATTCCCTCTTATTTTTCTCGTCTTTTAACTCAAGAGGATGTGGGTCATAGCCGATAAGTGCTCCATAAGAAGAGGGAGAAGGAGATGAGGAGGAAGGGTCAGAAGGAGAAAACAGTGATGATGAAAAGAAAACTTAAGTAACCCAACAAGAAGTAGCAAGATGAAGAGTTGGGAATGAGAATGCAGAAGAATCATTTAAGGAGGATGATGATGGCTTCGATGAAGAGACGGAAGTTGAGGATGACTAACTTGTTTTCTTTCTTTCTTTCTTTCTTTTTTATTTTGTTTAATTTTAAACTCCTTAACTAGTTGAGAGCTTAATACAATGATGTACTACTAATGGAGACTGATATCGCGCATTTGTTGTATTTTTTTTTGTTTTGTCTTAATGGCCAGGTGTCTCTTTTATTGTTTAATTTGTCATGGTGTTTGAAGGATATACTGTCTGATAGTTTATAGCTCAATGAATTGGTCAAACTTCATATATTAAGGGAGTCCAATTCTTATTGTTTATTACTTTTCAACTTTCTAGTTATTCCTTTTCTATATCTATTCTATGTTTTCTTTCCTTAAACATTAAGGACAATGCCTCTCATTAAGTGTGGAGAAGGGTAAACCTTGTTTATCAAAAGTTTTCCACTTAAGTTGTTTGTTTTCAAGTTGCGATTTTACTAAGTAGATTGTCAATTTGGCATAGTAGCAATCAATTTTGTGCCTTACTCACTTCTTGTGGACTTAGTATACATGATCAAAATTATAGGATCAAATCTAAGTGAAGCAAATTTACTTGCTATTTAATGAATGAATTTAGAGATTAGAAGTGAATTGGAGTCTTTAGTTCAAAGTTAATTGATTGTGCTTCTAAACTACTAAGTAGAATATGTACTTTTCAATTACTTTTAATCTTGAATGAAAAAGGAAAATGGAATGATTCACTTGTTGATGTTTCTTGAGAATCTTTTCAAAATAGAGTAAATTGAAGTGTTTAAGGACTGAATTAGTAAGAGCAGGCTTTGGTCTCTTAGAAGAGCAAAGTTTGATCCCTTTGCTAATTTTTGTCTTTATAACTTTGCAATAAGAATCTATAAAGATTGAGTTAGTAAGGGCAGGCTTTAGTTCCTTAGAAGAGCAAAGTTTGACTCCGCTGTTAATCTTTATTCTTATAACCAAGTTAGTAAAGGTGGGCATAAGTCCCTCAAAATAGCAAAATCTAACTCTGCTGCTAATTTTTGGTCCTTCTAAAAAAAAAAAAGAATGACAATGAAAATGAATGTATAAGTTGTCCTTAGAGAGATTCAATAAAAGAAGTGAAAATACAGGAGAAAAATAGATGCAATGTACTTTTCTTCTAGATTAGTGTTTTAAGAAGTAATTGAAGGGTTTTTATACACTTAAGGAAGTGAATGAAGTATAAACAATTTTCGTTTGAACTATTTGACTTTGTATTAACTTTATGCCTATGGAAGCTATCATTAAATAATAAGAGTGAAGAATGTTTTACTTTGATTAGTCTTTTTAATATTGGTTATTATTATAAGAACGCAATGTGTTAGGCACAAAGTTAATCCATTAGGAATGTTTTGTCAAATGTGTAATTGTTTGTTTTTGAGTATTTGCTTAAGGATAAGCAAAGCTTAAGTGTAGGGAAATTTAATAAGAGTAAATTACTCTACACTTTCAAAACAAATTTAGGTATAAATTGTTCATAATTGTGATTCAATTCTTAAGTTTTTAGTATTGAATTATGTAATGTATTGATTTCAAATGAATCAAGACTAAAAAGATGAAGTTTACATAAGAACAATGAATTTCAAGGCACTCACAGCCATGAGGAGAAGAAAATCTTGAAGTAGAACAAATATTCACTCAATTACGAGCGTAATGATGAAAGATTGGAATGGCCAATATTGATCATGCCTTTCGTTACAGGCATGATTGAGGAAGTTCTAATTATCCCCCTATTAGTCACACTCTTGATTGAATACAAGAAGGTGATCACGCCCTCAATTATGAGTGTGATGAGATGTAATGAAGCAACAAAGAGTTCACGTCTATTATTACATTTGAGATTAATGTAGATTTTTGTTTTCCGAGACTATTATACCTTAAGTCACGGGCATGATTGGAGTGAATATAATTGTTCTTCTTCAAATTTTTCACAAGAACCAGTACATTGAACATGTCTTAACATGATGTGGTGTCTTGAAGTGGTATATTTTTATGTCCTTTAACAAGTCAAGTATAAGATCAGAACGAACATCATCAAGAAACATAACAAATCATTAGAATTAAGACCATCATGTTTCTTATTTGTGTTCTTAGGTAATGATATTGTAATGTGAGTTTTGTATAACATTCTTCACTAACTTTGAGAGAATTGTGAAGAATCCAATATCTATATATTGTTGTATCAGAATCCTTCAAGTTAATTAAAAGGGGTTTTCTTCTTCTCTCTTCTTTTATGTTGTGTTTTAATTCTTTTATCCTATTTCTCTATATTTGTTCTTTTTCTATCATGTATGAGTGATAAATTAGGGTTTACGAAGTCATTTTAACATGAATGTATTTTATTTGTTGTTATTCTTAGTAATTATGAATTTCTGGTGATTAGAACTTCATAGAGTTGAGATAGTGTAGTACACGATACAATCTTGCAGAAGATTTTAATGGAATACATTAAGAAATAATTCTACTAAATAGATCTTAGTCATTAGAACAAACGACTCCTACTAATAGAGATATTTTTAAGAAGTTTGCTGCATGTTGTATGGAATTCAAGGATTAGTAAGCTCTTAATGCAATCTTGACTTGTCCATTATTTAAGAAGAGATTCTAAGGAACGTAATTGAGATTAGAATTGAGTAATTCTGAGAAGAATACTCATGAGTAGAGAATTCTTGCAGATAAGTAACTATTAGGATAGATAGTTTATAATTCATAATAATATGATAGAGTAAACCTATTTTGTAATTTGTTGTTTTTGTGTTGTAATCTTATTTGTTGTACTCTCTTGGTGTAATTGTAGAATCAATACAATTTAGTGGTAGAAATTAGTTAAATTACTTCATTCAATCATTCGGTTGTTAGTTGATAGGAAGAATAATCAGTAATAGTGTTTGAATCCTTTTCCCAATGGAGATAACCCTAAGCTTGTCCATTCTAACAAACGATAGGTACACTTTCCTACTTAACTGAGTAAAGGATAAAATATAAAAATTTAAATTATAAGACTTAGTAGCTCTATTTAAAGGCGATCAAACGTATTATTGGAGTTTCTCCTGAAAAATGCAATTGTTTTATCCTTTTCCCATTACATATTTTAAATCATGCAAATTAAAACCGGATTAATTCCATATTAAAACTAAATCCTTTTCTATTTCATTTATGTACTCTATGAATAGAGAACACCAATAATACAGCACATACGGACTCTCTTCCTTACCAACTGCAACTCTACAAGCAAAAGCACCTCACTACCATAACACCTCTTTCACTATACTAGAAAATGTATATGGTAGGAGGCAATCGTAGAGCTTCAAACATGTACACCTCTGATAGTGATAATGATCATAATAGTCATAGCCATGCACTCTTTAGTAATATTTCATTTGCACAAGCGCAACCTCTTACATCATCTTACCCACAAACTCCTCTTGTATCTTCTTATAATGAGAAGATCTGTCCTCTTCTTGATGTAGTCGACAGGCTTCGTGACCTCAGTGTCATGACTGAAGGCATTGAGCTTCCAACCATCGTGGTTGTAGGTGATCAATTGTTTAGAAAATCCAGTGTTCTTGAGTCACTTACTGGAATAAGTATAGACTTTGGTAACTTGGTGTTCTGCCTTCCCGTATTAAACCGAAATAATAAACTATTGAGAGAGAATTATGTGTGAATCTGTAACACAGAGTTAGAATTATAGAAGAAAGAGAATTCGTATACTAATAGAGAATGGAAAAGTGACTGTTCTAATCTTTAGTGACCTATTCATACAAAGCTAAGTGTAACTAAATATGGACTATATCAGCTGTAAACAATGAAGGTTATAATACTAACTTTTAAATGACTAATAACCAACTAATGTACATATGAGGGAAAACATCAACTAAACCTAGAGATAAACCAACTAACTTAATATAGAAACTATATTGCTAGAAAAACAAAACTAGAAAACAATTACAAATGCAAATAATTATATATTTATATCCCCCTTTAAGTTGGAGTTGCTCTAAGAGTAACTTAGCATTAATGAAATGAAGTGTAGTTTACAGAACTGATTTTGTAAGTGAATTAACAAGCTGTAATTTGGATGGAACATGAATGATCTTCATATTTCCAACTTAAACTTGGTCTCCTATAAAGTGAATGTTAATAGAAATATGCTTGGTTTGATTATGGAGACATAGGTTCCATGCTATTAGTTGTGTTGATCGATTGTCACAGCAAAGAGACAATGGAAATTGAATAACAACACTAAGGTCTTGCAAGACATAGGAAACCCAAAGAAGTTATTTAATAGTAGAAGCTAAGCTTTTATACTCTGCTTTAGCGCTTGATGTAGCAACTATACGTTGCTTCTTACACTTCCAAGAAATAAGGGTTGGACTAAGAAACATAACTACTTACAAACTTCTAGTCAATTGGACAAGAAGCCCAATCATTGTTAAAATAGCTTAAAAGTGACAAAGAATAGTTAGTAGGATAATATAAGCCTAGTAATGAAGTCCCTTTTAAGTACTTCAATAGGTGAAAAACTCCTTGCAAATGTGGTGAGTATGGAAAGGCAAGAAACTAATTAAAACAATGGACTACAAGGCAATGTTAGGTCAAGTTAGTGTCAAATAAAGTAGTTTGCCTACTAATAGACAATAAAAGGAAGGATTATCAAGTAATTTACTAGATATTGCATCGAATTTAATATTAGGTTGCAAGGGTATAGTGACTACTTTGGCACTAGTAAGCCTCGATTAGAAAGCACATTAAGCATATACTCACTTTGATTAAGTAGCAAACCATCTTGTGTGTGATATAGTTCTAAACCTTAAAAGAATTGTGCACATCCAAGATCTTTGATTGTGAGCTGAGAATGTAAAGCACTTTTTATAGCTGCAATTAAAGACTCATTAGTACCACTAATCAACATGCCATCGAAATAGAGCAAGATTGCAAGAAACTTATCAAAATCATTGCGCACAAACAAGGAATAATCACACTTAGACTATATAAAGCCTTACTTAGCTAAAAATTGAGAAATTTCTTAATTCCATTACTGAAAAGTGACTTCTTTAGCTTACACACCTGATTAGGTTAAGCTTTGGAGTAGCCTACAGGAGGATACATATAAATTTCCTCAACTAAATGCCCATGAATAAAGGCATTGTTGATATCAATTTGGTATAATGGCCATCCTTTAGCTTCAACTACTGCAATAAAAATCCTTATTAAACCAAGCTTAGCTACAAGAAAGAATGTTTTTGTATAATCCTATCTAGCAATTTAAGTGAAACCCTTAGCAACTAAGCGTACTTTATAATGCTTTACAGAGCCATCTTGCCTATACTTAACTTTGTAATCCTATTTGTTCCCCATTGCTTTCTTTTCTTTAGGCAATTGTGTAAGCTTTCAAGTTTAATTTTTCTTTAAAGCTTCTAGCTCTAAATTCATTGTAGCCACCCACTCATCATGTTTGACAACTTTTGAATAAGAACTAAGCTTAAGAATAGTCAAAATGTTAGCTTATGAAGTTATGTAATCAAATCGGTAATTGTGAAAACTTTGCATAGTAAACAAAGGATGATTAGTGGAAGAAACAAATGAAACATACTTAAACTTATTTGATTGCAAACAATGAATTAAATGTGTAAACTCATCCAGCCATTTGGGTGGACGTCTTACTCGACTTGAACAATGAGGACCACATTATGGTCTACCTACTAGAATGCAATCTCTAGCAGATGAAGAGCTTGAATTTGATGGACATTGATTATGAAACTCATCTAATGACAGTAAAACATGTGGATGACCAACATTAGGCAAAGTTAACTCTAATGTCTCTACTTGCAAATTATCTTTGAATGGAAGAATGTACTCATAGAACCTAACATCTCTACTAGCAAATATCCTTTTTGTTATAGGATCATAAACTTTATACCCTTTTTGACCTTATAGATATCCTAAAAACATAATTTTTGAACCTTTCACATCAAGTTTGTTAAAAGGAACAAGTTGATGAGCAACAAAACATGAGCATCCAACAGTTTTAAGATAATTATAGTCTAGTTTTTGTTTAATAAGGAGCTCCTATGGAGTTTTCTAGTTTAGCAAAGACATTGGTACCTTATTAATCAAATCGTTTGTAGCTAGAACACATTCTCTCCATAACTCTTTTGGAATATTAGCATGTAGTCTAATGGCCTTAGATGTATCAAGCAAATGCTTGTGTTTTTGTTTAACACGACCATTTTGTTGTAGAGAATATGTCATAGTCTTTTTATGTATTATGCCTAATTCTTCAAATAAAGTTTTACAAGCAAAAGAAACATACTTAGAACTACTGATAGTTCTTATTACTTTTAGAACAACATGAAATTGATTTTGTACTTGTTTAAAGGATCTTACTAAAGCTGAACTCACTTGAGATTTGTTATTCAACATAAAAGTCCAAATACTCCTACTAAAATTATCTAAAATTGTTAAGAAATAGTTTGCTCCAATCAAAAGAGGTTAATCTATATGGCCCCTACAAATCTACATGTAAAGGATTAAAAGCTAATTGAGAATGCGGTTCACTACGATTGAAAGGAACTTTGTGAATTTTTTATACATTGCAAACATCCCAACAAAAATCTGTTAAAGTAAGAACATCACAAATCCTTAAATGTTGAAGTTTTTCAAGTGATATATATATCATAATCTAGCATGAAGCAGTTGATACTCATTAGCTTTTGCTTTATTACATTCTAAAACAACAACTAAACATAAAGGATTAACTAAACTTATACTAGAATCTAGAACATAAAGACCATTCACAACCTTAGCTAAAGTAATGCACCTATTCCTTTAGTATTGAAAAGCACGTGTTGTTAGTAGATGTTACAATTAAACTTTGATCCTTTACAAGTTGATTAATGGATAGTAGGTTATGTGTAAAGTTTGACACTGCCAAAACATTATGCAACTCTAAGTTAGACAACAATCTAACAGTTCTAATAGTACTTATAGATTTGTGTAATCCATCAGGTAACCCAACTAGTATGGGCGTAGTTAGATAATGCTTTTGCAAAAAATAAAAAAAAAGGACCTTGCATTAGGTGTCATATGATCAGTAGCTCTTGTGTTATTGATCTATGAACTAATGCCGATACTAGTATCATTCAAACATTGATTTCGAGAAGAAACAATTCCAAATAAATGAAAGTTACTTGTTGAATGAATCAAGTTGATTGCTACAGTACAATGATTATCTACAACTGTTTTTCCTTTGAACATGCTCATCATTTCATGAAAAACTTTCTACACTAAGGCTTGATCAACAGTAGTACTTGAGCTATTGGCATAATTATCAGAATCAGTTATTGTTTAATTAAAAGGAGTCTTAAAATTGGATTTAGTCCATTTATCCTTAAATGATAGATGTGTTGCACTTGTTTTTTTATTTTTCTCAATGATTCTTTTACCCTTATATGAATTTGGATATCCTATTATTTAGAAACATGTTTCTATGGAATGTCCTTCAAACTTCAATGCTTACAATGGCTTTGTTTACTATAGTCTTTGATCTCTTTTTATTAATAGAATCCTTGTTTGAAAGTCAAACCATAACATCTACTTCATCACCAAATCCACTTGTTATATGTCTTTGTGTTTCAACTTGTTGTACTAAGTAGAATGCATGTTTAATAGAAGAAAGAGGATCCATTCCTAAGATTTGGCTCCTAATGTGTCCAAAACCATCTGATAAACCCATAAGAAACTACATTAGTTTATGCTCGGACTTAAACTCTGCTATCTTATCTCTCACATCACAAGTACAAGGGCTAATAGCTCACAAGTACACTTTGGATGTGGCCTAAGTACTTGCAACTCATCCCTAATTTTCTTTGCCTTATTGTAATATGCTAAAATAAACAAATTTCCTTATTTTAAATTGTAGATTTCTTGCTATAACTGATATACTAATGGTTCATTCGTATGTCCATATTGTTCCTCTAATTCTAACCAAAGATCTCAAGTGAACTGGACATACAACTAGTTTGGTGACATTTGTGCATTCATAGAATTAAGAAACCAAGATCTAACGATATAATCACATCTTATTCTTTAGCCACCCCACCATACCTCAACCCTACCCCATCCCCCCACCCTAAAAAAAATCACATCTTATTCACTTTACCAAATCCAACAAATCATCCCTAGGTTTTAGGATAGATCCGTCAATGAATCCTAATTTCAATTTAGCTCTTAGACTTAGTTTAGTTGATCTGCTCCATGCAATGAAGTTTTTGCCATTAAAGATTACATTGCTTAGCATCATTTTAGATTGTTTGAACCAAAGAGATAAATAAGATCTAGTTTAATTGTCCCTTATGGTGAAAAAGCAAGGTGTTCTGGATCTTATGATGGTGTATCTTCTTGGAATCACAAGGGTCCTTGTTCACAGGTAACCAAAGAACATATATAAGCAAATATCTGAGATGATCATAGGGTACATAAAGCCCTAAGAGAGTATCATCCTGAATGTGTTGTTCATGAGTATCAATTTCTTGACATGTGAATCGATCAAGATGTCTCAAATTGTAGGCAAGATGGGCAATCGAACCCTAGCTACTGTCACAAAAGCTAAAAAGGTTCCTAAAGGCCTACTTGTAAAGGTTACCACCAATGATGTTAACATTAGCCTTGGCTAAGTTTATGTCTAAAATCAAATTAATGATGAAAGGTACAAGGAAGTGAGAAAGGATGAGGAAATGCTTTTCGAACTCATCTGTAGCTTTGCAAGATTGATAAATCTATAGTTGGGATTTCGGTTTTAGCCCAAAAGTTGATGCAAATCCAAGCAACCATCGTTTTGAAGCATCTACCGGAGATTATGAGAAAGATCAACCATAAGTTGAATGCAGTGTTATAGTCCAACATAGGAGAAGCCATGGTAGCTTTAATGTAGATAATGGTATATGCAAACGAGTCCTCAAGGGATATCCTTTTGAAAGGGGTATATGATGAATACCTTGATGAAGAAAACATGCATGGTATTGTGTGATTTGTCGAGATGCTGAATGAATTCTTGAAAGAGCTTCATAGATGTGATGCAAACGATGCCTTCAATGACTTCCTCTAGGGAGAGATTAAAATCCAAAATCAAGAGTTGTACCAAGTGTACTAACCACACTCTTAATTATATCCTATAATGGTCTCTATTCATCCTGTATCAATAGGTTGGCATTTTAATTGTTAACCTAATAGGAATTAACCCTCCAAATCGATCACGTGCAACCGGGCCTAAGGACTCTAAGGACTTACAATGAGGATAATAGCTAGCAGCCCCATCCAAGATGAGAACTCCTATTTTGACATGATCTTCTGCCAACTTGATTACCACACCCTCACGTATGCCACACCTGCCAAATAGTTGTGCTATGACAGGATACCCGAGAAGATAGCTCTAAGACTATCTGAGCAAAGCTCCCAAGCTAACCACAAACATCTAACCCCAACCCAAGCTAACTACTCTACAGCAGGATTGATTATCCCTTAACTTAATCTATATCAGGTCAGCCTTTGACTGTAAATTCTTTTCTTATCCACTTACACCATATTTCTAACGACCAACCATTGATCAACACATATCTTTTGACATGATACTCCAAAAGGATTCTTAACTCTCCATACCAAATATTCTTTGTCTTCGTTTTATCCTTTTTTAGTATATATCATGTAACTTTATTGTACGACTATCCTTTTTATCTTTTCATACATATAAAGTAACTCTAGTGGATGGATATATAAACCTCCACTTAATTGTATGCAAACATCAATGATCAATATTAGAATTTACTCAAGTTTTTCTTTAAGCAACTTAAGTGTTCTCAATACCCTTTTAACTCTTATTTATTCCCTTTAGCAAAAAGTAGTAGCGAGTGACCTTTTAGTTTGGATCGATGAGTCATATCTGGCTAATTGTAAGCTAAGTAGGATCAATTGGTGTGTCATATCCAGTTGGTAGCTACCTAAACTTTGCTAACTTTTCTCTTGTTTGTAATTTGTTCAATTCATTATGGTGTTTTTCCATGTATCCAACCTTTAAGATGCATCATCTTTGCTGATATCAAAGCACGATTCTGAGAGGGAATATGTGAAGTTGTAGTGAAGTTTTTGGTTTACTTTGCTGTTAGTGGCTGCTATGTTCCTTCCATAGCTGATGTAGTGTATTCATACAGAGTAAGTTTGGAGTTGTAAGCTGTGTAGTGGAGATTTGTGTGTTGGTAAGTGTAGCTGCCTGTAACTTTGTTCTTACTTTGTTTTTCACTTCAAAAATAGAGCAAATCATTTTCTATCCTATTTGATTGATTACTGGGTGTTGAAGTTGTTAGTGTAATAGTCGGAGTTTTCGGTAATGAGGTAGCATTGTTTTTTGTATATTGTGTTGATAATTTCGTCAAAAAGTATTATACCATGTCGGATTCAAGTATTTAAGGTGTTGTTGGAGACTGGAGTAGTGGTGCTGAACCTTATCATGGCTAAAATGGAAGTAATACTCTTAGGTCAGTTGATGATAAACTCAAAAAACTCACTAATCTTGTTGAGAGTCTTGTTACTGCGATACAAGCTAACAGGCAACCTCCTTAAGGTAAGCATCATCAAAACCCCCTTAAGAATGTTCTGTAAAGATGCTATGACCAAGGTAGCTGAGCTAATCACCCAATTCGACTTCACTAAGTTAGAGGAGTTGTAGACCAAGCTACTAGATGAAGGCTATAGAAGAGGATGATGAGGAGCTAGATATGGAGATTGACGAAGAGGAAGAAGAAGAAGTTGATTATTACCAAGTACAAGAGCGAGAATGCCGAGCACCTCAAAGACTAGACAATGCCAAAGTCTAGATCCTATCCTTTGGTGGAAGTGGAGATGTCGATAAATATTTAAAGAAGGAAGAGAAGGTAGGAAAAGTGTTTGATTATAATGGATATATAGAAGTTATGAAGGTCTAACTTGCTGGACTTAAGTTCTCTAGGTATGCCACTGTGTAATAGAAAAATCTGAATGCAACTACAGCAAGGGATGGAAGACGAGGTATGAGAACCTAGGATAAGATGAAGAGGTTGTTAAGGAGTAGATTTGTGCCTGAAACCTACTTTCATGATACAATTGCAATATTGCAACAACTTCACTAAGGAGGTCGATCTGTTGATGATTATGTAAGAGAGTTTCAAATGCTTATGATCTAAGCCAATGTAGAAGAACTGGAGGCTCGCACAATATTGAGGTTCATCTTCAGGCTCAAATATGAGATTTGAAACATTATAGAGGTACGAAGGTTTTATACGTTGGAAGAGGCAATTAAGATAGTGCAATGGGTTGAAAAACCAAGAAAAGGTGCTTTGAGCCGACTTGGATCAACATTTCGAAAAGGTACTCTGAGCTAACCTGGATAAACATTTCCCAAAGTCCCTGCTTTGATTTAACCTATTTATGTTGAGTTGAGGAGAAAAACGACCAACTTGATGATAGTCAAGTAAGCCGGTAGCACCAAGTAGGCTACCCAAGCTAAATTGATACTAGACCGACCCTGAGGACATATGAGATGGGGTAGACCTCTAGATAAAAGACCGGTGAGGTGAAATCCTTTAAAGGCTTAGGCTTCAAACACATAGCCACTAAATGTCCGAACTGACGTATACCATTATAGTAGATGGAGGAAGCTGTACTAACGTAGTTACACAGTCTTTTATGTAGAGGTTAGGTCTGTTAACCTTAAAGTATCCCCGACCTTAGAAATTGCATTGGCTTCATAATAAGGGTGCTTTGCATGTGATTGAACAAGTACTTGTACCGTTTAGTGTTGGGAATATGTATAGGGATAAAGTAGTGTGCAATGTCGTCCCCATGAGAGCTTCACAGTTATTACTTGGAAGACTTTAGTTGTTCAACCGACGTATTACTTACGACGGATATAAGAATACTTATGCCTTTGTTAAGGATGGAAGGAAGAAAATGTTACAACCCATAAGTAAATGAGACCCATAATCAACTTACCCGAGTTAGTAAGAAGAATGTCTTAGTGATGAGTTGAAGAGAGGTCCGACCATCCAAGTAATTGAGAAGGCTAAAGAGCCTATGTTCCTATTGATTAGAAGATTGTTGGAGATGAGAGATTTGGAGGATTTTCTTAATGAGATCCAAAGTTTGATAAATGAGTTTTTCGACTTGTTTCCTAAAGAGCTACCTAAAGGACTACCCTTAGTTCAAAGCATAGAGCACCATATTGATCTACAGCGAAGCATCACCTTACTAAATCGACCTGTATATAAAATAAACCCTAAGTAGGCTACCGAGTTGTAACGATAGGTGGATGAGCTCATAGAGTGACGATACATAAGGGTAAATAATTGGCAAAGAGTAGCCCCATCTCATAATCTACTATTTAAATACCCATAACTTGATTTCTATAAGGCCTAATAAGTCTAAAGGAACCATCATATCCTCATATTAAAATTACACAAATCCTATAAACAAGATTGCAAATTGATACGTGCAAACAATTCTTTTTGCTACATTAGCCTTCTATTGTGTTCTTTTTAAAGTTATTAAAGGAGTTTAAAAAAAAAAAATAGAACTATCCCATTTACCCTCAACAGTTCAACTTGAGCCATCGAGTGCTTTTCTTGAGATTGAATTGGAATGATAAACTATAAACTTTTCGTAATGGAACTTTGGAATATCATGAACATAAGTAATACAAATTAATAAAAGATAAAACTCTTCATATTTATCGACTATAATCAAAGTTACATGTACTTAGTGTCTTGAGCTAATGATACATTTTTACTGCTGGAATATCTATCCCTATTGAATTAGATTCAACCTAATCAAACTAATGATATGCCTATATAAGAATATGCTTATGCTGCAGCATGATTCTCTTTTAGTTTTATTTTAGCCTTTAGACAAAAGCCATGGAATTAAATAGCTAAGAAGAAAAGGACAACAACCCTATTCTTAAGCAAACGAATCAAATGGAGCTAAAAACCAAAATACATATTTTCTTTGGTTTGTATAAGGTTGTGAAAAAATCTACTAGATGTAAGTCTTTATGGAATTTAATTATGAAATTGAGAGCAAGTATTCAATACAAAATTTCCCTTTCTACTTTGCACATCTTCAAGTCTAAAGTTAGATAAACACTGCTTTCTAACCCAATTAATGGGATTAGCAAAGTGCAATCTTTCTCAACTTGAATGTCCCACCATAATAAATCATAGCCCAAAAGAACTTGACCATTGATGTAATTGACTCTACCTTATCCATGCTAAGGAAAAGATTATCTTTAGCATTCCTACATATTTATATGTGTTAGTAAAAATTCCGATACCTTATGAGAGAGATTCACTTAGCAGACAACTTGCAACTATTTCTAGAATGGATGATGAATATTATTACTAGTGATGCCATAAGTCCACCAAGCCTTGCCTTTGTAGCCTACTAAGGGGCTTTTACTTCTTATAGTTATGGAAGATCATGACCATTCCTCTTGATCAAGATCCTCTTCAATTCAATTTAACTAGGGTCTATTCTCCGTTAAAATCGCTTTCAAGGAAAAAAGGATGGCTTGTTTTGTTGGTAATCTAAACCAAAAAGCAAATAAACAAATTGATGCGGTGAGTAACGTGATAGATACAAATATTATGGGTAGTAAATGTGTGTTATTACCAAAAGATTGAAATTACGAATGATCTTAGGGTATTTGTAGTCACACAATACTAGAATAAAATAAGGAAAGTGAATAAAATCTATATCTTACAAAAGAAAGGAGACAAGATAAACTTCTTAAACCAATAAAGAAATCCTCATTAATATTTTTATGGGGAAGAAAAATATTTCCATTTCAAGCTTTGGAAATAAATAATTTTATATATGTCATTTAGATGACTCTTTGCACAAACAAATAAATAAAACAAAAACAAAAAAGTATTAACACTTATTGAAGTTACTTTCTCATTTCCACATACTATATACATAAATAATTTTAAATGTAAAATAACTAGTATTTGTTAACATTAATTTGAAATGGATTTAAGATGCAAAGCGGTCGTACTTAATAACAATTCAATATGAAATCAAAATTGCTTTACCATTTGGATCAAAATTAAGATTTGAATAAGATTTAAAGAAATCTATTAATGATATCCTGCATGATATATATACAATAAATTTACAATATAAAAGGATTAAAACAGGACAAGAAATTCATACAAAGTTTCCCTCACCACCACCGATTCAAACCCAATCAATGGGTTAGAAAATTGCTATAGATCCCTGCAACTTTCCCGGTCTGCTACGGCTTCCGGATCCGACATTAAAACAGGACAAGATAAAAGGTTGACAATGATATATTCTCTCCTCTACTCTCTTGCTGCCAAACTCCACAACTCGACTTTATCTCATTTTCTTCCCCAGAACGAAATCAAATGCTATACTTGCATGGAATCATACTTCCCAAGCACCAATCCCCAAACGAGAACCGCAAAATAAACCTCCAGCTCTCATAAATTTGGGAAGTCCATCCGACAGTACACAACTCACCCGTTAAGACGTCATCGACCGCTAATTTTGTTCTTTAGAAGATGAAAATCATCGTTAACACAGAAAATTAGAAGCTATCGCATTATTTTTATTTGATTTTTTTTAAGCCTTTGAAGAAAAGATATAGAATCAGCTTGGCATGCAAAGCGCTGCAATCCTATTCTCACGCAAATGAGTCAAGTGGAGCTAAAAACAAAGTATGAACTTTCTTGGTCTATTTAGGATTGTGGCCCAGATGCAAGTGATATGAATTTAATTATGAAAGTGAGAGCAGGCAGACTGTACAAACTTTCCCTCTCTACATAGCACATCTCAACTCTAAAATTACACAACACTAACTTTCATATCTACGCAAATGGCCACATGTGAAGATATGCCTTCAACATCTATGTCTTTATCAATCACTTCTGCTATCTATTTCAACCCCAATTGATGGGTTAAAAAATTGCTAATCCTCTATAACTTGCGATGATTGACCAAGTCTTCTTTCATACCAACAAAATCAAGTGCATCCCGTATGTTTATGCAATTTGAGGAACCTTACTCATCTTAAACTTTACAAGAACCAACACATGAAAATATGGACTAAATATCATTAATATGTATATTTATCTAATTATCACTGATATCTTATTTCAACACTAATTGTAATTGGCTGCAAACTTTGGAAGTCACTCAATTTGATATTTAATAAAAGAAATCTAAAAATATTTTGAAACAATATTTGAGTATATTTTAGTTCTATAAACATATTGTATATATAATAAATAAATAGTTACACTTATCGATGATACAAAACTCTATTTAACCTTTCACAATATATCAATCACTCCAAGTGTAAAGGAAAACATTAATTGATAGACTCAAATCTTCTTTCAAACTCACATAATTCGATGCAATTTTTCTAAAAACTGAGTATCCATCATAATAGTTCATAGAAAAAAAAAAAAGGAAAGAAAAGAAAAGGAAGAAAGGTAAGTTTGTCTAACTAATTTCCCACTCTTCTTTAAGTTAGAATTAGAACGTTTGGTTGGTCTTCACCATGTCCGATAGTAATGCTCCTAGTAAATTTACGTACCCAATTTTCCGTTTCTTAGATGCTTGTTCAATCTCTGTACATCTCACAAATTCAAGATATGTCAGTGGAAAATCAAATGATTGTTAGCTATTGCTAAGTATGGATTAGGCCACATATTATTCAGACAAATACTTGTTTTAAACATAATTCAATAAATAGTAAAAGGAAATCTTACGGACATCAACGACTGGCTTGATTTCTCTAAGGAATCATATCTTCGTATAACCTACATAGATCCCACAAACGATATTGCAAAACAATACATGAAATTTTTTTTTTCCATTAAACTTAATGCACTATAGAAAACATAGCTTGCTGGCATATCCTCATAGTAAGAACCACAAGCTCTCTTAAATTTGGAAAGCCCCCTCCAATAATACTTAATCACCTCCGTTAAGATACCATTACATGCTAATTGTGTTTTTTAAATTTTTCACTCACTGCAGTTGGAAAGGTATCCAACGTGATAATAGCAAAACTTGAACCATAGTTAACATTAATTTGACTATGTCGAATTTGATAGGCACATTGGATGCATTCCCATTTTCTTCCCTCCTTAGCCTACTTAAATATTCCTAGCAATGATCTCCTTGGAATCATTCCCGTTGAAATCAGCAGTCTTATAGAGCTTGTTTATCTCGACTTATCCATCAATAGCTTTTCTAAGAATATACCACCAGAGATAGGTCAACTCACAAACCTTTAAGTCCTATGCATTAATAAGGATAATTTAGATGGAAAAATTCCTTTTGAGTTAGGGAACTTAATCAATCTCGAGGGATTGGACCTTTCTATAAATAACTTGACTGGTCTTATTCCCCCATCATTAGGAAATTCGAGGAAACTTACTTATCTATATCTTTACAAGAATCAACTCATTAGCCCAATCCTAGAAGAGTTTAGAAACCTTAGTTCAACGGTCTATCTTACATTCGATGGCAATAGCCTCAGTGGTGTTATCCCCTCATCATTAGGCAATTTTAGGAACCTTACCGTTCTTTATCTTTACAACAACAAACTCACTAGTGCAATTCTAGAAGTGCTTAGAAACCTTATTTCAATGGTCCATCTTGAGCTGGATAATAATAACCTTAGTAGTGTGTTCCTCTCATTATTGAGCAATTTAGGGAAACTTATTCATGTTTATCTTTACAACAACTGACTTATTAGCTTAATTCCAAAGGATCTTGGAAACCTTAGTTGAATGTTCTATCTTTCGTTAGAGAATAATTCCCTTAATAGTGTGACCCCATCATTATTGGGCAACTTAAGGAACCTCATTGATCTTTACCTTTGCAACAACTGACTCATTGGCCCAATTCTAGAAGAACTTGGAAACCTTAGTTCAATGATTGATATTTAGCTATGTCATAATAGCCTTGGCGATGCAATCCCTCCATCATTAGGCAACTTGACGAACCTTATTCATCTTTATCTTTGCAACAACCGACTCACTGGCCTAATTCCACAAGAGCTTGGAAATCCAAGTTTAGTAGCCTATCTTTCACTACATAATAATTCCCATGGTGGTGTGATCCCCTCATCATTACGAAATTTGAAAAACCTTACTCATCTTTATTTTCACGAGAACCAACTTACTGGCTTAATTCCAAAGGAGCTTCGAAACCTCAGTCCCTTGGTCTATATATGGCTATAAGATAATAGCCTCAACGGTGTGATCTCCTCATCATTAGTCAATTTGAGGAACCTTATACATCTTTGTTTTTACAAGAACCAACTCACCCCCCACCCCCCAATTCCTAAAATTTCATCTCTTAATGAATTGGAGGTAATAGATCTCTCAATGAATAAACTAAGCGTGTTGATCCCTCCAAGTATCCAAAAATGTTCAAAGCTATACCTATTAAATTTGAGCAACAATCTATTGAGCCAAAAGATTCCAACACAAATGTCCATGTTGATTTAATTGAATGAGTTGTTCTTACATAATAATTCTATTAATGGTGATCTACCATTCGAGTTTAGCAGTTTGAAGAGCTTGGTGAAGGTTAATCTCTCACATAATCATTTTTCGGGCTCCATTAGCAAGATTTTCGAGAAGCTTTCAGGTCCAAAGATAGTTGACATATTGTTCAATTATTTTTCAAGTCATGTTCCTAACACCACTGCATTTGTAAATGGTCCTTTTGATGCATTATGGGGGAATGTAGGATTATGTGGGAATATTAGTGGATTTGAACCATGCCATCCATCTTCATCTTTGAAACCAAAGAGATCCTCAAAAGAGAAGGCGGTCTACAAATTGAGCAAATGGAAGCACCCTATGAACCACTATCCATATTAAATTAGGATGGTAGGGCCTCGGGTAAGGGATTATATACATAAATGTCCTTTAGGATGGTACTGATTAGCCTTATCCTATCTAATGCCTCCACTGCCATTCTCATGTCATCATCCAGCTATGCCAGTGACGTGGCTTCATCCTCTCCTCTGTAGGGAGGGGCACTCCTTGTGGCTTTGGAGTTTATTAGGTTATATTTTGATGCATCGGATGGTGTCTCACCAATGTTTACTCTACTATTAATAGACATCTTGATGTTAAAGTAAAGAAAAGCGAAGAACTTTGAAGAAAGTTTAGGAAAAAGAAAGAAAGGTTCGAAGAAGGTTGACGAAAAGAGAGAATAAGGTCGTAGTGAGAAAGCAAGATGTTGTGAAAATGTAATCTCTTTAAGTAACTCTGGTATTTATCGGCCGAATGCTTTAGAAAGCAAATAAGTTGTTATAGGGATTTGTATATACACAAATCCTTTAAAATGTTGTGATACGAACATGTGGAGATGGTTTTGATCGAACGGCCGCATTCAAAAGATAAAACGCATGCAATTACAGCATGTTTGCAAAGATAAGACACTTATTATATCACATTAACTGCACCATTGGAGCGTACAATAAAGTAAGAATTTAAAAAGTTACTTTCACAAGAAGTTTTCCTAAGGCCCCTTTGACTTCCATGAGAGGACTTACTTAGCACTTTGACAACACTATGCCTCAACATAGACAAATGGAAGCTATTGGGATAGCAGTCAGCTTGGCTAAGTCTTGCTAGCCCAAATTGCTAGATGCCTTTTTTTGTTCAACACCACCACTATGCGACCTTATTATCTAAAGCACCCAACCTACTAAATCTTCGCCTTGGCTTAGAGCGCCCAACTTAACCATTGATTATCCACCTCAGGTTTCCTATCCAACTCGGTAAATGTACATTCAACTCTGATCTGATGAAGGGCCAACTACTTAATACCCCTTGACAACCAAGGAGGTTGGATCTCCTATATGCCACCTCGGCTTAAGTGGTAACTCGCTCGAATGGACCATGCTAGCTCAACCCCTATGTCACTCAACTTGGACGTCTTTACCTCAGCCTTGTGCCAACTAAAATTCCAACCATTGTAGCATCGACACAACAATAGTTTCACCATGACACTTAGCCATCACAAGTACCTCGAGATTAGATCAACCACATACTTGAAAAGCTCATCTTTCCCCTCTCCTTGCCTCCACAATGTCAATGAGACTCTCGGAGGATAAGGGCAAGTGTTGATATGATCTTTTGAACATGAACTCTTCAAGTGTATGTCGACTTGATTGTGTTTATGGTCTATCTCATGCCTCTTTAGAACCAGCCTTCCTACCCTTGCAATTGGCCTTACCTTAGGCCCAGTATATGGCTTACCTAGCTATAGAGGCCACTAACGATTAGAAGATTGGACAAGATTAAATAACCAAGTCAATAGCCATCTCCTACATTTGTGGAACACGTCGGACATCATGGTTCCAGTATCTAATACTTGCGGACATGGCTTCCACCATTATTTTCTCTCCAACTATCGGTTCTACTCCTTTATAAATATAAGGTTACTACTTAACAGTAAACCACTTAATGCTTCACATACTTAAGTCTACTTTGAGTACTTTTACTCACCTCACAAATGTCTAACATAAGCATCTGAGTGGCCATCGGATGATACTTTGGCACCCTTCACTATTCTTTATTTTGCAAGCTCATCTAGTTATATGAAGCCTAATCTCATTTAAATCTCTTTCGACCAATATCTAGAGACAACAATATCAAAAGCAACTCCATAAAAACAAAAGGCTGTTTTAATTAATATTGATAAACGTCTTATTGTAGCTATTAAATTTCTAATTTAAAACCATTTTCTAAAGAGATGTGGTTTATATAGAAGAACAAGAGCAAACACATAATGGGATGGAAAATTGAAAAATGTTGAGATTTAAATAGAAAACAAATGTCGATAACTCAAATTAAAGAACAAAAAAGAGAGTAAAACTTAGTGCAAAAAGTATGTTTTTGCTTTAAATCAAAGGATTGTGCTTTTTTTAGATAAGATAAAGTAACGATTAATTGCCCTTTGCTTTACAAAATGAATCCAAAGAAAGAATTAAAATGTATGGAATCATTAAAATTTTAGGGATTGTTTCTCTACAGAAATCAATGTTGGAAATGTTCTTTCATAATCGATAAAAAATTTCGTCTCTTTGTTTAAATTGTTACTGTTGATTACAAGGATTCGTAGACAATTCTATCCATTCAACAATAGTATGTACAAAAATTATGTGTGTAGGCTTAAAAGTGTACTTTTGAAGAGTCATGTCTTTGAAGCATGCGTTTACTGTTCTGTTAAAATTAATACGAAGATAACATTTTGCTAAATCAATTTTGTCGGCCTGGAATTGTTTTCTGATCGTTACATTCTTTTGGAATTTGAAGTGCCATCTAGCAAAGAAGTAAGGATTAATCTTGAGAGGAAAAACCACAGCCACACAGTAGTCAACACAATAGGCCCCACAGTGAGACTTCTGGTGCTATGTCGTGAGACTTGTTTGCTTATAATTAATCAACACGTTCTTTTTATAATTCGTTTGATTGAATTTTAGTGCAATCACAAGGGTCCATAAATTTTTTTTTCTTTTTCTATTTTAAAATAGCCACTGTATGAACTTTTGGTGATTTTTTTTTCAATTTAAAAAAATTTAAATGGTTTTATGTAATATTCAATAGAATTTCTGATTGCAAAATTCATTATCTCATTTACTTTCCCTATTATTTGGCCAATAAAGTTTGGAGAAATTATAAATAATATCTCTAAATTTTTACTTAGATACAGATTAAATTTTCAAAGTATGCTTTAAAATCTCTTAAATTTTAATAAATTAATAATATAAAGGTCATTTCTTTTTTTAATAAGAAAAAATCACATTATTGTCAAAATTTAGAGGATTTTAAAATATATTTTAAAAAATTTAGAGAGTGTTTGTATATTAGAATCAAAATTTAATGAGATTATTTTCAACTTAAGGAGACTTTTTACTGATTTATCAAATTTTAAGGATTTTAAATATACTTTCAATGGGTTAAAGATCAATTTACAACTCAGTTTAATTCTAAAAAATTTATTCCTATTATTCCATAAAATTTAATCAGACATTACCACTCGTACATTTGAAGGAAACAGTAAGTAACTACCTCAACATAATAAATAAGCAACGCCACCATAGCTTCAGATTAACAAAACCCGAAAAGTAATATTCCCTCTAGTTCAAGGTCTACTCAGTCATAAACATGGCCAAGAAGAAATCTGTTTTGTACATCCTTAGTTTTCTTCTTCTATATACGATAGTTATAAAAGCAGATGCTGCATCACCTACTTTGGCAAAGCCCAATTGTCAAGAATTTTGTGGAAAGATACGAATTCCGTTTCCTTTTGGAATCGGAAGTGGCTGTTTCTTAGATGACTGGTACGAGATAGAGTGTCGGCAAAGTAACACCACCCCTTCCTAAAGAAGATCGACTTGCAGGTGCTTAATGTTCCACTTCCAGATTATCAAGACCAAGGGATCGATGGAATGATTAGCATCAATCTTCCAATAGTGTTTTCAAGTGCCAATTGTACTGGTAAAAAGACAAATGCACCTGTGAGCCTAGAAGGAAGCCAATTCATCTTCTCACAAACAAGGAATGTCTTTGGGCAGTTGGTTGTGACGTCAACGCTTTGTTGAACAATACAGGGTATGCCTTTGTTGGATGTAAGCTCAAATGCAAGGGAGGCAACTTTAGTAGGTATAGTACATGTTCTGGTTTCGACAACTGCTGTCAAACCACAATACCATTTGGTCTCAAGGCTTTCAGCGTGGATTTCGGTAGTTCCTACATTGCACGAGGAACGGATGACCAGCGATGCAACTATGCATTTCTAGCAGATCGAACATTGTTTCGAGACTCAACTACGGATTTGGAAGCCTTGGAAATCAATGGGTCAGTCCCTGTAATACTGGAATGGGGAATTTCAAATTCTACTGAACTAGGATGGATGCTGTATTACCGCTACATGAATGATAGCTATACTAACTATTCGTGCGAGACAACAGCTTATCCTCGTATGACATCGGGATGACTCTTTTTGCAGTGTTTTTGTAGAGGTGGTTATCAGGGCAACCCCTATCTTGTAAACAATGGATGTCAAGGTAAGAAATCTCCCAGTTTTCCATTAAATCTTTTTCTTTCCCTTTTTTAGAGGTCTGACCATTGCTTATGTTAGTAAGCACCATGAATAACATGATGCTATAATCTATCCATTTCGATTTGAATGAGAAACAATTTGTTATACTTATCTATTGTATAAGTAGATGATCTGGTCATCATTTCTTGTACCATTACTTATATATCTATTGAATTAATTATTTACTTGCTTCTTTTAGGACTTCTTCCATTTTTTATGCAGAGTTTTAGTTATTCATATAAAGGGATAAAGCTATCCAAAAATAGTTAGATTTATTAGTATTTATGCTCTATATCTGTCTTGATAAGGCAGAACAATGTTTGTGGTCAAGATCGTCTTTAATTTTCCTATGTTAAAAAGTAAAATTGTTTTCGTCATGGATTATTGATTGATTTTTATCGTTTAAATCAGATATTGATGAATGTGAAGAAAATAGTGGCAACTGTTTGGGATGACGTGTGTGAATAAGCAAGGGGGCTTTCCAGGCTATCACTGTGTGGATGGAAGAAGAAAATTGAAATTCGCGATGATAGGTTTGTCTACTTAAGAATTATTAACTAAAATAAATAAACAAAAGAGATTCATTAAAAATGTAAACATGCTTAGAAGAACACGTATGACTCCAACTTATCCCCTTACTTGGTATAATTTTTATATGCAGGTATTGGCTCTGGCATAGGGGCACTTCTCTTACTTCTTGGTGTATGGTGGTTATACAAAATCATCAAAAAACGAAGAGAAAAGAAGCTCAAAGAGAAATACTTCAAGCGGAATGGAGGTCTCCTATTGCAACAACAGTTATCTTCACCTGAAGGAAGTGTTGAGAAAAGCAAATTGTTTAACCAGAAGGACTTGGAAAAAGCTACCGATAATTTTAATGAGAGTAGAATTCTAGGAAAAGGTGGCCAAGGAACTGTGTTCAAGGGAATGTTAGCTGATGGAAAAATAGTTGCCATAAAGAAGGCTACTGCTGTAGATGAGGGGAAAGTTGAACAATTTATAAATGAAGTTATAATACTATCACAGATTAATCATAGAAATATTGTCAAACTATTGGGGTGCTGTTTGGAGACTGAGATTCCTCTTCTTGTATATGAGTTCATCCCAAACGGAACTCTCTACGATTATCTACATGATTCAGACAAGGAGATCCAAGTATCATGGGAGATGCGATTGCAACTTGCAACTGAAATTGCAAGTGCACTTTTCTACTTGCATTCAGCAGCGTCGATACCCATATATCATCGAGATATCAAGTCTACCAACATACTGTTGGATGAAAAATACAGGGCTAAAGTAGCAGACTTTGGGACATCAAAATCAGTTTCTCTTGATCAAACTCATGTGACAACATTAGTACAAGGAACATTTGGATACCTGGATCCAGAGTACTTCCAATCAAGCCAATTCACAGACAAGAGTGATGTATATAGTTTTGGAGTGGTACTTGTTGAACTTCTGACAAGGCAAAAGCCTATATCTTCACTAAGAGCTGAGGAAGGTAAAAGCTTGGCAACATATTTTATCCTTTCTGTTCAAGAAGGCCATCTATTTGATATTCTCGATGTAGAAGTTGCACAACAAGGTAAGGAAGAAGAAATTGTAAAAGTTGCCAAGCTTGCAGAAAGATGCTTGTATTTAAATGGAAGGAATCGACCCACAATGAAAGAAGTAGTAATGGAGTTGGAAGGGATAAAAAGGGTTGGGGACTTATCTCAGATCCAACAGAACCTAAAGGAGGGAGAGATAATTCAAAATCATCTTGGTGCCTCTGCATTTGGAGTCATGAAACAAGATGCTGATGTGGTTTCCTTATCGGATGTTGATCCGCTCTTATCTAGTGGAACATGGTGACGAGGCATGTCCTTTACTTTCCATTATGATAATTGTCTTTGTTTTTCTTTTTTCAAGTTGTATTTGATTTTCATGTTTCCATGGCTATGTATCCCATTGATGGAGTTTCCAAATAATAAAATGACTGTTTTTCTTTTGCTCTAATGTATCCACTTGTCTTGCTTTGTTAAATAATTATAATTATTTTAAATATCTAAGTTTTGAAAAAACAAATCTATTGAGATGCTTATGCAAGGACGTGCACATTTACAGGTGCACGCATATACACACACATACATATATACAGATAAATGAATTTCAGTAGTTCCGACAATGCACGAGGAACGGATGACCAGCGATGCAACTATGCATTCCTAGCAGATCAAACATTGTTTCCAGACTCAACTACGGATTTGGAAGCCTTGGAAATCAATGGGTCAGTCCCTGTAATACTGGAATGGGGAATTTCAAATTCTACTGAACTAGGAAGGATGCTGTATGACGGCTATGATAGCCATACTAACTATTCGTGCGAGCCATACATCGGGATGACTTTTTTGCAGTGTTCTTGTACATACGGTTTTCAGGGCAACCCCTATCTTGTAAATAATGGATGTCAAGGTTCTAACATTTATTGCATATCTTATAAAAAAGTTTAATAAGTTACGAAGACATAGTAAATTGTTTGTTTTTTATTATAATATAGGAGGAAAAATTTAAATTTAGTCTATCTCACTAAAAGACTAATATCCTTAACAATATTAGGTTACAAGAATCCTAGCAACAGCTTTCTTCTCTTATGGTTGTGTGGAAATGCTTTTCGGTCCATGTTGAAATATTACGACTCAAGTCAATAAACGATATTTCCACGTATTTTACAAAAGCCTTTTTTGGACAGGTATCTTGGTCCAACTAGCACTATTGAAACTTCAATGCTGCGAGAAACTTCAAACCAAAATATAGTGCTAGAAACTTTGAAAACAACATCAACGTTTGGAAATTTTGCTTAAATTTCCTATATTTTGAGTAACAGGGCTTTCGACGAATTCTCGTTATGATTAATTGAAGTCACGGTTTATTATAATTGTAAAATCAATCTGAAGAAAGTATTTTTACATGCATGCAGCTAAACAATCTTCAAATGATCTATTATAGATAATAAAAACCTGCTTATTGATAAAATTGTTACTATTCACTACGAATATTCATCAACAACTGTATTCATTCACTATGTCCAACAATAATGAGGTATATTTATTTCCTAATGACTTTTGGCTTGAAGTGCCTTTTTAAAGAGTCATTGAATAATAATCATCTTATTATAATGCCGGTTTGTTTTCTAGTTAAAACAAGACAGTAGCATTATACTTTATCAAAACTATATAGGCCCCGTAATAGAGACTTTTATGTCCTTGAAAAGAGTATGTTTATATCTTTACATAAATTTCCAATCCAAACATCCCTCATCTCCTTATAAGTTAGGGTGCTTATAGGTAACTAGGCACCTAATTTGGTATCAATCAATTTAAACCATTAATTTACTAAAACTTAATATATACCGTTTATTCCATTATAATAAGCTAATTTGTTGCTTGAGCAACATGTTAACTTAATCTTAATAATTAATTAAATAAAAAAAGGAAGAGAGAGAAGGTAACCTACTAATCTTTTATAGTAAGTAATTTGCTTACCTACTAATGTTACTGTAGAAAAAATCCGAAAAAAAAAAAATTGCTTGTCTTGACTAAAATTTGAAAAATGCACTCATGTAGTTTAAATCGCATATTAAAGATGAGATTTCATTTAGATGTGAAATCACATTTTGAAGACATAATTTCATTTAGATATGAAATCTCATCTTCAAGATGTAATTTTATCAAGCTAAAAGCATATCACAATGTCGATGCTTGTGATTTAGATGTGAAATCACATCTTCAAAATGTAATTTTAGTTTAGTCTTAAATTGGACATTTAAGGCATGATTTTGACTATTATAGTCTTTAAATTATTTTTCACATGGATGGATTATTGGAATTTCTTATAAAAAATGCAATTTTTTTTTTTTTTATCCTTTTCCCTTTACATATTTTAACCATAACATGGATATTATTGCAATGCAAATTAAAACCAGATTAATTCCATATTAAAACTAAATCCTTTTCTATTCCATTTACATACTCTATAAATAGAGAACACTAATAATACGGCACATACAAGCTCTCTTCCTCACTAATTACAAGTTTACAAGCAAAAATACCCCATTACTATACCACCTCTTTCACTACATAAGAAAATGAACATGGTAGGAGGCAATCGCAGAGCGTCAAGCATGTAAACCTCTGATAGTGATAATGGTCATAATAGTTGTAGCCATGCACTCTCTAGTACTATTTCATCTGCATAAGCATAACCTCTTGCATCATCCTACCCATAAAATCCTCTTGCTTCCTACAACGAGAAGATCCATCCTCTTCTTGAAGCAATCGACTGGCTCTATAATCTCCAAGTCATGACTAAAGGCATCTAGCTTCCAATCATTTTGGTTATAGGTAATCAGTCGTTGGGAAAATCTAGTGTTCTCGAGTCGCTTGCTAGAATAAGTGTAGACTTTAGTAGCTTAGTGTTCTGCCTTATTGTATTCAAATGAAATAGTAAACTATCGAGAGAGAATTATGTGTGAATCTACATCACAAAGTTAGAATTACAAAAGAAAGATAAGTCATATACTAACAGAGAAAGGAAAAGTGACTATTCCAACGTTTAGTGACCTATTTATACAAAGCTAAGTGTAACTAAATATGGACTATACTAGTTGTAAACAATGTAAGCTATAGTTCTAACTTCTAGCTAACTAATAACCAACTAATGTGCACGTGAGGGAAAACATTAACTAAACCTAAAGCTAAACTAGTTAATTGAATATAGAAACTATATTAATGAAAATACAAAACTAGAAAACAATTACAAATGCAAATAATTATATATTTATATTCCCCTTCAAGTTAGAGCTGCTTGAAGACCTAACTTGTTTAATGAAATGAAGTGTAGTTTGCAGAACCGATTTTGTAAGTGAATCAAAAAGCTATGATTTGGCTGGAACATGAATGATCTTTAGATTGCCAGCTTGAACTTGGTTTCCTATGAAGTGAATGTTAACAAAAATGTGCTTGGTTCGATTATGGAGACACGAGTTGCATGATATTAGCTATGCTAATCGAATGTCATAGTAAAGAGACAATGGAAATTGAACAGCAACACCAAGGTCTTGCAAGACATAGGAAATCGAGAGAAGTTATTTAGTCACAAAAGCTAAGCTTCTGTACTTGCTTCAACACTTGATGTAACATTGTACTTGCTTCTTACACTTCCAAGAAATAAGGGTTGGACCAAGAAACATGCAATAACCACTTACAGACTTCCGGTCAATTGGACAAGAAGCCTAATCACTATTAAAATAGCCTAAAAGTGATAAAGAATTGTTGGTAGGATAATAAAAGCCTAGTGATGAAGTCCCTTTTAAGTACTTTACTAAGTGAAAAACTCCTTGCAAATGTGATGAGCATTGAAAGGCAAGAAACTAGCTAGAACGATGGACTGTAAGGTAATGTCAGCTTGAGTTAGTGTTAAGTAAAGTCGTCTACCCACTAATTGACGATAAAAGGAAAGATTATCAAGTAATTCTCTAGATGTTGCATCAAATTTAATATTATGTTGCAAGGGTGTAGTGATTGGTTATGCAACAATAAGCCCCGCATCAGAAAGCACATTAAGCAGATACTTACATTGATTAAGAAGCAGACCATCTTGTGTGCAATACAATTCTAAGCTTAGAAAGAACTATGCACATCTAAGATCTTTGATTGTGAACTCAGAATGTAAAGCACTTTTTATAACTGCAATTGAAGACTCATTAGTACGACTAATCAACAGTTCATTAACATAGAGCAAGATTGCAAGAAACCTATCAAAATCATTGTGCACAAATAAGGAATAATCACACTTAGACTGTATAAAGCCTTACTTAACTAAAAATTGAGAAATTTCTTAATTCGATTAGTGAGAAGCTTGCTTTAAGTCATAAAGTGACTTTTTTAGCTTACACACTTGATTAGGTTAAGTTTTAGAGTAGCCTAAAAGAGGATACATATAAATTTCCTGAACTAAATGCCCATAAAGAAAGGCATTGCTAATATCAATTTTGTGAAATGGTCATCCTTTAGCTACAACTACTGTAATAAAAATCCTTACCAAACTAAGCTTAGCTACAAGCAAGAATGTTTTTGTATAATCCTCTCCAGCGATCTAAGAGAAACCCTTAGTAATTAAGCGTACTTTATAATACTCTATAGAACCATCTTACCTATACTTAACTTTGTAAACCCATTTGTTCCCTATTAATTTCTTTCCTTTAGGCAATTATGTAAGCTCCTAAGTCCAATTTTTCTTTAAATCTTTTAGTTCTTGATTCATTGCAGCCACCCACTCATCATGTTTAATAACTTTTGGATAAGAACTAAGCTCAGGCATAGTCAAAAGGTTGGCTTATGAAGCTATGTAATCAAATGGGTAGCTGTGAAAACTTTGCATAGTAAACAAACGATGACTAGTGGAAGAAATAGATGAAACGAACTTAGATTTATTTAACTGTAAATAGTGAACCGAATGCGTAAACACAACCAACCATTTGGGCAGATGTCTTACTCAACTTGAACAACAAAGACTAGATTGTGGTCTACCTACTGGAATGCAATCTATAACAGATGAAGAACCTAAGTTTGATGGACATTGATCATGAAAGCCATATGATGACAATGAAACATGTGGATGAACAACATTAGGCAAAGTTAACTCTAATGTCTCTACTTGCAAATTATCTTTGAATGGAAGAATGTGCTCATAGAACCTAACATCTCTATTGGAAAATATCCTTGTGTTATAGGATCATAAACTTTATACCCTTTTTAACTCTATAGACATCCCAAAAATACACATTTTTATCCTTTTGCATCAAGTTTGTTCAAAGGAACAGGTTGATGAGCAACAAAACGTAAGCATCCAATAGTCTTAAGTTGATTATATTTTAGTTTTTGTTTAATAAGGAGCTCATATGGAGTTTTCTAGCTTAGCAAAGATATTGGCACCTTTTTAATCAAATAGTTTACAACAGGAACACATTTACTCCATCAATCTTTTGGAATATTAGCATGTAGTCTAATGGCCCTAGATGTATCAAGCAAATGCCTGTGTTTTCATTCAATACGACCATTTTATTGTAGAGAATATATCAGTCTTTTTATGTATTATGCCTAATTCTTCAAAAAAAGTTTTATAAGCAAAAAAAACAAATTCAGAACCATTGCTAGCTCTTGTTACTTTTGGAACAACATGAAATTGATTTTGTACTTATTTGAAGGATCTTACTAAAGTTAAACTCACCTGAGATTTGTTATTCAACATAAAAGTTCAAGTACTCCTACTAAAACCATCTAAAACTATTAAGAAATAGTTTGCCCTAATCAAAAGTGGTTAATCTATATGGCCCCCACAAATCTACATGTAAAGGATCAAAAACCAATTGAGAATGTGATTCACTATGATTGAAAGGAACCTTGTAAATTTTTTATATATTGCAAACATCAAAACAAAGATCTATTAAAGTAAGAACATCGTAAATCCTTAAATGTTGAAGTTTTCTAAGTGATATATGTCATAATCTAGCACGAACTAACTAATACTCATCAGCTTTTGCTTTATTACATTTTGAAACAACAACCACACAAAAAGGATTAACTGAATCTATAATAAAATCTAGAACATAAAGACCATTTGTAACCTTAGTTGAAGCAATGCACCTATTTCTCTAGTCTTGAAAAACACATGTTGTTAGTAAATGTTGCAATTATACCTTGATCCTTTATAAGTTTATTAATTAACAATAGATTATGTGTAAAGCCTAGCATTAGAAACACATTATGCAACTCTAAGTTAGACAATAATCTAATAGTTCCAATAGTAATCCATCGGGTAACTTGACTAGTATGGGTGTAGTTAGATAATGTTCTTGCAAAAACAAACTTGCATTAGGTGCCATATGATTAGTAGCTCCTATGTCTATGATCCATGAACTAATGCCAATACTAGTAGCATTCAAACACTAATTTTGAGAAGAAACAATTCCAAGCAAATGAAAGTTACCTTTTGAATGAATCAAGTTGACTACTATAGTACATTGATCATCTACAACTATTTTACCTTTAAACATGCTCATCATTTCATGATAGACTTCTGCATTGACGCTTGATCGATAGTAATACCTAAGCTATTAGCACAAATATCAGAATCAGTTAGTGTTTGATCAAAAGGAGTCTTGAAAGTGGATTTAGTCCTTTTATGCTTGAATGATAAATGTGCTGCACTAGTATTTTTATTTTTCTTGGCAATTCTTTTGCCCTTGTACCAATTCGAATATCCTATTATTTGGAAACATGTCTCAATGGAATGTCCTTCAGACTTGTAATGCTTATGATGAACTCTATTTACTATAGTCTTTGATCTCTTTTTATCAATAGAATCCTTGTTAGAAAGTCAAATCATAGCATGTACTTCAGTACCAAATCTACTTATTGTATTTCCTTGTGCTTCAACTTGTTGTACTAAGTAGAATGTACGGTTAATAGAAGGAAGAGAATCCATTCCTAAGATTTGGCTCCTAATGTGCTCAAAACCATTTAATAAACCCATGAGAAACTATACTAGTTTATGCTCGAACTCAAACTCTACTATCTTAGCTCTCACATCACAAGTACAGTGGCCAACCACTCACAAGTACACTTTGGATGTAGCCTAAGTACTTGCAACTCATCGCAAATTTTCTTTAGGTTATTATCATATGCTAAAATGGAAATTTTTCCTTGTTTTAAATTATAGATTTCTTACTGCAATTGATACACTAATGGTCCATTCGTATGTCTATATTGTTCCTCTATTTCTAACTAAAGATCTCAAGCAGACTAGACATACAAATAATTTGGTGACATTTCTCCATTCGTAGAATTAAGAATCTAAGATCTAACCATATAATCACATCTTATTCACTTTACCAAATGTGAAAAATCATCCTTAATATTTAGGATAGATCCATTAATGAATCCTAATTTCAATTAACTCCTAGACCTAGTTTAATTGATTTGTTCCTTGCAATGAATTTTTTACCATTGAAGATTACATTGCCTAGCAACATGTTTGGATTGTTTGAACTAGATAGATAAAAATGATTTAGTTTAATTGACCCTCATAGTGCAAAAGCAAGGCATTTTGGATTTTACGATGGTGGATCTTCTTAGAATTACTAAGGTCCTTATTCATAGGCAGTTGGAGAACATATACGAGCAGATATATGAGATGATCATAGAGTACATAAAGCCTGAAGAGAGTATCATCCTAAATGTGTTGTCCACGAGTGTTGATTTCGTGACATGTGAATAGATCAAGATCTCTCAAATTGTAGACAAGATGGGCAATCGGACCCTAACTATTGCTACAAAAGCTGATAAGGCTCTTGAAGGCCTGCTCATGAGGGTTACCATCGATTGCCTTGGCTATGTTTGTGTCTTGAATCGAATTAATGATGAGACGTACAAAGAAGTGAGGAAGGAAGAGGAAATGCTTTTTCGAACTCATCTTCAGCTTTGTAAGATCGATAAATCCATAGTTCGGGTTCTAGTTTTAACTAAAGGCTAATATAGATCTAAGAAACCATTGTTTCTAAGTATCTATTGGAGATTATGAGAAAGATCAACCAAAAGTTGAATGCAATGTTACGAAACTTAGCAAAATGCCAAAGCAATTATCCAACATAGGAGAAGCCATGGTAACTTTAATGCAAATAACAGCTTCAACAAACGAGTCCTTAAGGGAAATCCTTTTGGAAGGGGAATATGATGAATACCCTAATAAAGAAAACATGCACTATGTGATGTGGTTTGTTGAGATGCTGAATGAATTCTTAAAAGAGCTTTGTAGATGTGATGCAAACAACGCCCTCAAGTACTTTGATACGAGGCAAGCGTACCTATCAGTTTATAATATATCGAATATGAGTCCAAGTGTCGATTTATAGGGACTAGTACAATTACTAATACTATTTAGATCTCTATTCTCTAACCTATAAATTCAAGTTTGAATATTTAAAACATCTAATCTAATTGCAACAATCACTAAATTAACAACCAATCAAGAATTATTTAAGAATGTAGCAAGAAAGCAATGAAAGAATAAACTACTTTAATATTCAAAAACCGTATCTAGATCTTTGTTTCCCCTAGACCACACATGTGAATTCCACTAAAGATAATTTGTTCCTTAATCTTTCTTGACTAAGAGAATTCTCTACTAAAATTAATCACTTTCTCAAACCAATTAACCCTAACCCTAACCCTAAAATTACTTGTTAGAATCTCTTTTCAATAGCATGATCTAAGATTACATCATTGAACAACAAAGTCTCTATGCTTTAATTTAAAATTCCAGAAGAATCTTCTAAATTATCTCCTATATTGCAACAACCCTTCTCAACCATGTCTAGATCTAATCTTATAAAGGAAATCTCTCAATTTTCTTATAAGATATCAAACTCTAAATTATTACCCGCATAAATAATAACCAAATCATAAAGCAGACATAGTTAAACTAAGAAAAGACTAAAGAATTAAATTAATCAAATAATAATAATATCACATAAATAGATTTAGGTTTCACAAGACCTAAATATCAAAGATCTATTCACTATACATCGCAAAATAAGAACCTAAAAAAAAAAAGAGAAGAAAATTGTAAAAAAGAAAATCATAAAGTCTAAATAAGATTAAATCTTGAATTCTTAAAGACACTCTCGCTCCCTAAGTGTTCTTATCTTATAAAGCTCTCTCTAATTCATATCCAATAGGTTCTTCTTCTTAAATTAACCTTAACAAGACTTTATCTATGAAAAGATTAAAAAAAATAGGTCATTTAGAAAAGACACAACTGAGGACACAACCGTGTCTTTTGGTCATGTACTTGATTGTGCTATACATTGCCTCTCTTTCTTCTTTTTTTTTTAAACTAGAAACAATACGACCGAGGACATGGTTATGTCTTTTGGTCGTGTCCTAGGCTGTAATAGTTGAAAATAAGCTTCAAATTTGATTGGAAACGATACAATCATGTCGTTCGGTTGTATCAATTTTTAAACCTTCATAACTTGCCCATTTTAGCTCTAATTTGAGTGATTCTTTTTATCTTCTCGTTTTCTCGCATAGATTGTTTCAAAACCTAAAAAACAAAATTTTACTTAATTAAGTATCATTATCTAAAAATAAACCTAAATTTCAAGAGAAAATCATGAAAAATTACTAATTAAAATACATCCAATTTAGAACTTATCAAACTTCCCCACACTTAAGGATTTTCTTATCCTCAAGCAAATAAAGCAAAGAAAAAATTAGGACAAGAGTTATTATGTCAAAAATCATTCACTACCTAGGAAATCGGCCAAAATTTATGCTTAACCTAAAAAAAGAATCAAATTGCAACTTCAATAATTTTTTTTTCCTTAAACAACTTCCTGAACTCCTTATACTCAATCCTTTTCTCAACATCCAAGAAAAGTAAGGTACTAAAGTTCACGAGCTAATCCATGTAAATTAAAGTTTATCTAGATTATTTAATTAAGGATTCTTATACTTAAGATTAGATTTAGCATCTTCCCAACCAAGAAAGAGTCATGAAAATTTTAACCTATTTATTAAAATGTATACAACCCTCTCTTAAATCTCGCTAAGCGCCATAATTTAGAGTAAAAATATACTACATCCACTCATTCTTTGATTATCCCTTTAGTACATGCTTTCATTGGAAAGGTTTTAAATGTATCGAATTAAGCACATTAGTTAAGGATGATTATATTGGCAGCGGAAAAGGATCTTGGTCTTCTGAGGGACTAAGACTGATCCATACCAACTTAGCCCTCATATTGGTAGCAATAAAGAATCTTGCTCTTTGAAGGGATCAAGGTTGTTTCATACCAATTTATTTTTTAAGCTTATTTTAGCATTGATAGTGGAATTCAAACTTACTCTTCCAAGGGGCTAAGGTGAATTCTTACTAAATTTGCCCTTTTTTTTCATTTATATCACTTTCTACCTTTATGTATTTCAAGTTTTCAAGGGTTTTTCAAAAAACAAATTTTATCTATTTGTTTACTAAGAATTATAGGACTCTAAAAATTTTTAAGAGGAAAGTATACATAAAAGTAAACTTTGAAGATAATCATGACTAACTCTTAACCAATGATGTTGCTCTAATCTTAAGCCCTTAAATTCATTGATTTTAATCATTAAAGATCAAGTATTCAAATTAATTTCAACTCATTAGAAGTTGTTAATTTCAGCTATCAACTTTAGCATTGTATAACTTAATCATTAAAGATCAAGTATTCAAATTAATTTCAACTCATTAGAAGTTGTCAATTTCTAAGTCATAAAACAACAAAATTGGGTTAAATACGAGAAAATTGGTCTCCTAAGTAATCAAAGTTTCTATATCTCCTTTCCTATACTTAAAATTGTACATTGTCTCCAATGTACGAATCAAGTAACATAATGGAAAATATATCGATCAAAATAATCATGGGTAAGACGATATAAAAGTGAGAAAGAGAAACTAATACTCCCTTGGAAATGCATCAATGCAAGAAGTGATAAGTTATGAAGTAACCCATGCCAAATTTGCAAACGCAAAAATTGAACATCTCCATCTAAAGGCTTCAACCGTCAATTCCAGCATGAAGAAGCAGACCATCTTGTATGCAATACAATTCTAAGCTTAGAAAGAACTATGCACATCTAAGATCTTTGATGGTGAACTTAAAATGTAAAGCACTTTTTATAACTGCAATTGAAGACTAATTAGTACCACTAATCAACATGTCATTAACATAGAGCAAGATTGCAAGAAACCTATCAAAATCATTATGCACAAATAAGGAATAATCACACTTAGACTATATAAAGCCTTACTTAACTAAAAATTGAGAAATTTCTTAATTTGATTAGTGAGAAGCTTGCTTCAAGTCATAGTGACTTTTTTAGCTTACACAATTGATTAAGTTGAGTTTTAGCATAGCCTAAAAGAGGATACATATAAATTTCCTGAATTAAATGCCCTTAAAGAAAGGCATTGCTAATATCAATTTTGTGACATGGTCATCCTTTAGCTACAACTACTGTAATAAAAATCCTTACCAAACTAAGCTTAGCTACAAGCAAGAATGTTAGAGAAACCCTTAGTAACTAAGTGTGCTTTGTAATACTTTATAGAACCATCTTACCTATACTTAACCTTATAAACCCATTTGTTCCCTATTGATTTCTTTCCTTTAGGCAATTATGTAAGCTCCCAGGTCCAATTTTTCTTTAAATTTTCTAGTTCTTGATTCACTGTAGCCACCCACTCATCATGTTTAATAACTTTTGGATAAGAACTAAGCTCAGGCATAGTCAAAAGGTTGGCTAATGAAGCTATGTAATCAAATGGGTAGCTGTGAAAACTTTGCATAGTAAACAAAGGATGACTAGTGGAAGAAATAAATGAAACGAACTTAGATTTATTTGATTGTAAATAGTGAACTGAATGTGTAAACACAACCAACCATTTGGGCAGATGTCTTACTCAACTTGAACAACAAAGACTAGATTGTAGTCTACCTACTGGAATGCAATCTATAGCAGATTAAGAACCTAAGTTTGATGGACATTAATCATGAAAGCCATATAATGACAATGAAACATGTAGATGAACAGTGTAAGCCCTAAAATTAGCCATTCGAGGTTTCGATCGGTTGAAGGATCCGATCAAGTCTAAATTATAAAGTAAAGCTAAAAATATTAGTAAAATGATACCGTAAGTTTGAATTTAAGAAAATAAGCAATAAAATAAAATAATATAAAAATTCCAAATTTTAAGTGTATAACTCGTTATTTATCAAAAATGCGTAAAATGCATTCCGATAATTAACGAATCGCTAGAGATAAATTATATATATACTAAAAATCATAAAATAACCTAAATAATATTTAGGAATATTTATTTGTACTATATATGAATTTACATATATGTAGAAATACGCGTAATTACTTAAAATACGCTTAATGTACTAAAATAATACTAAATAATTAAAGAAAATTCATAATTAATTAAGGAAAAATATAGAAAAATCAGGAAAAACAAGGAATGATCCAGAATTGGGTCGTGGAAGCTGGAAAAAAATAGAAAAAAATCGGCCAATTAAATTAAGACAACATAAAAGCCAAAAATTAAGGAATAAGGCAATTGTCTTGTCCAATTTAATGCACAATAAATTCCCTAAACGCCTATAAATAGGAAAAAAATTCAGAGAACTACTTTTGACAGTTAGGGATTTGAGAAAAATAGAGAGATTCGAAAATTGAGAGAAAAACCAAGGAAAAAAAAAAGAAAAGGAAAACTGTGCAGTTAAGGCCACAAAGGAGAACCCAGACCCGACAGGTTACTGGGAGTGGACGGACACCACCACCACATGGTGGTGGAAATGCCCAAGTGGGCCGACGGTGGCCGGAGCCACCCAAATCGATGAGTTCAATTTCCAGCCCGATTTTGTGTAATTTTGTAAAAATAGTAAATATTATTAGAAAATTATGAAATTTGTTATTCTGGAATATTTTTGTATGTAGTTTTTAGGAAAAATATTATTTTGATGAAAATATGTCTTGTGATATAGGGTCCTTAAGAAATCGTGCAAAACTGAGCATGTTTCGATTTAGAAATAAATGACCTTAGGAGTGTAGTTTCGAGCCCAAAATTTTTGTGTAGATTACTTAGATGAAATAGAATAGTGTTATGAAGCCTGTTTTCAAAAATTAATTTTTGAAATTTTTAGATAATTTTTAGGCCCTAAAATGAGGCATAAAATGGGTAATTTAAGGTTAATTAAGTAATTAAATGATTAATTACTGATTTAGTGAATAATTATATGTTTTAAGATGTTGAAATATAATGGAGTATGGTACTTGTAGCATTTGGGGTATTAGATGTAATTATTAGGTTAATTATGTAATAAATGATTAATAAGGAAAAATAGTTAACTTTAAGTTAATTTTGTAAATTAGGAAAATTAAGAGTAAAATCTGATTTAGGATGAATTTAGATATTTCGAAATGATAATTGATGTTTAGGGATGGTAATTAAAGTGATAGAAATATTAGAAATGTATTATGTACATAATAGGCAATAATGCATAATATGTAATTTTTAAAATTTATAATAAATAGAAAATATTATAATAAAAATTGATATTTTGAGAATAATAAAAATGTACAATAAATCTGATAGGAAACTTGAATTTATTTAATTATATGAAAAATGTAAAAGTTTCTCACATTAGGAGTGAATTCGATACACTAATATGGATTTAAGTGTACTGGGTAAAATAAATACTGACTAGAGGTAATGATGGTATTTAGGAGATCGGGAAGTAATGTGATTAATTTTACATTATGGGTTGAAACGGATTTCTAGGGTTGGAATCTAAAACATTACTTAGAAATCGAACTAAAAACCTAATTTAGAAATCGATGCGAAAAGCGAACCTGAACCTAACCCCAAACCTAGAATAATTGTAAAAGACTTAATACCTAGATAATTAGGCATATTAAACCTTAAACAAAATCTAACAATAAGCGTTATAGGATAAAACGAACCTATAATAGTTATATGAAAAGCTAAAACCACGTTTGTGTTATAGGGATGATCGGCGATGGCCTGAGCAAATTGGACCTCGAATGAGTGAGCGAGGAGTCGAGGTAAGTTGGGAATTAATACAATGCTGTATTTTGGGAGACTTGAGATTATGCTTGGTTGTGCTTGTTAAATAGTTGGATGTGTGCATGTGCTTGATTATGGGTGATGCTATGATTCTGTTTGTTGCTCTAGCATGTATTGTATGATTTGCATGAAATGATTGATCCTCCTAAACTGGACTTAATCAAATATATGACCAGTAATCATAATCGGACATGCACGGCAACTCGTTAGGGGAACTTAGGACTCTCCGGCCAAATACTGACCCCTTCGAAAGGGATAGCAGGATTGCAAAATGGTCCCTTCTTTATCCTTAGTCGAACTAAGTGACAGGAGAGGAAGTCGCGGCGAGAGTGAAGACAATGGTTTGAAGGTAGTCGCAGGAGGAGCAAGGTCTCCATTACATAAGTCTGGGTTTGGTTGTGAGCTGTTGCATTAATGGCAACTCCTCAACCCGGATTAGAGCGGGCGCAATTTCTCTAATCTTACGACAGGTCGAACAACGTCGTGCGATGGCATTTGCTTGCACATGCATTGCACCTAATAAGTGATTGAAAACCTTATTGTGTATATAGTATAGTTTTAAGTCTTCCGTCCTAACTTACTGAGCTGTGGTTGCTCACACCCCTATAGACGTCGTGCAGGTGCTGGCTAAGAAGCGGCAAATCACTACTTTGAAGCTAGCAACTGTTGGATCCTAGGGAGTGAGGAAAAATATTTGAAGAACAAATATATATTCTTAAGGTCTAAGTTTTTATCTTAGAATTATTTTATTCATTTTTTAACGATGTAATAACTAAATTATAGTATATATATATATATATATATATATCGATTTTCTCACTTTCTTAGGTAAATGCTTTATCTAAATTACAAACTGTTTACTTCAAAGCAGGTTAGTCGTGGATGCCTTGTGTAGATCAAGTCTAAGATAACGGTTGTAAGGCCAACTTCTATCTTAGGATGGTTTACACGGCGGGGCTATTACGACTCTACCGTTTCGGGGCGTGACAAACAGCATTAGGCAAAGTTAACTCTAATGTCTCTACTTGCAAATTTTCTTTCAATGGAAGAATGTGCTCATAGAACCTAACATCTCTATTGGAAAATATCCTTGTGTTATAGGATCATAAACTTTATACCCTTTTTAACTCTATAGATATCCCAAAAATACACATTTTTATCCTTTTGCATCAAGTTTGTTCAAAGGAACAGGTTGATGAGCAACAAAACGTAAGCATCCAATAGTCTTAAGTTGATTATATTTTAGTTTTTGTTTAATAAGGAGCTCATATGGAGTTTTCTAGCTTAGCAAAGATATTGGCACCTTTTTAATCAAATAGTTTACAACAGGAACACATTTACTCCATAACTCTTTTGGAATATTAGCATGTAGTCTAATGGCCCTAGATGTATCAAGCAAATGCCTGTGTTTTCATTCAATACGACCATTTTATTGTAAAGAATATATCAGTCTTTTTATGTATTATGCCTAATTCTCCAAACAAAGTTTTATAAGTAAAAGAAACAAATTCAGAACCATTGCTAGCTCTTGTTACTTTTGGAACAACATGAAATTGATTTTGTACTTATTTAAAGGATCTTACTAAAGTTAAACTCACCTGAGATTTGTTATTCAACATAAAAGTTCAAGTACTCCTACTAAAACCATCTAAAACTATTAAGAAATAGTTTGCCCTAATCAAAAGAGGTTAATCTATATGGCCCCCACAAATCTACATGTAAAGGATCAAAAACCAATTGAGAATGTGATTCACTATGATTGAAAAGAACCTTGTAAATTTTTGATATATTGCAAACATCAAAACAAAGATCTATTAAAGTAAGAACATTGTAAATCCTTAAATGTTGAAGTTTTCCAAGTGATATATGTCATAATCTAGCACGAACTAGCTAATACTCATCAGTTTTTGCTTTATTACATTTTGAAACAACAACCACACAAAAAGGATTAACTGAATCTATGCTAAAATCTAGAACATAAAGACCATTTGCAACCTTAGCTGAAGCAATGCACCTATTTCTCTAGTCTTGAAAAACACGTGTTGTTAGTAAATGTTGCAATTATACCTTAATCCTTTATAAGTTTATTAATTGACAATGGATTATGTGTAAAGCTTGGCATTAGAAACACATTATGTAGCTCTAAGTTGGACAACAATCTAACAGTTCCAATAGTATTTATATAGTTGTGTGATCCATAGGGTAACTTAACTAGTATGGGTGTAGTTAGATAATGTTTATGCAAAAACAAACTTGCATTGGGTGCCATATGATTAGTAGCTCCTATGTCTATGATCCATGAACTAATACCAATACTAGTAGCATTCAAACACTGATTTTGAGAAGAAACAATCCCAAACAAATGAAAGTTACCTTTTGAATGAATCAAGTTGACTATTGTAGTACATTGATCATCTACAACTGTATTGCCTTTAAACATGCTCATCATTTCATGATAGACTTTTGCATTGAGGCTTGATTGATAGTAATACCTAAGCTATTAGCACAAATATCAGAATTAGTTAGTGTTTGATCAAAAGGAGTCTCGAAATTGGATTTAGTCCTTTTATCCTTGAATGATAAATGTGCTACACTAGTATTTTTATTTTTCTTAGTGGTTCTTTTGCCTTTGTACCAATTCAGATATCTTATTATTTGGAAACATGTCTCAATGGAATGTCCTTCAGACTTGTAATGCTTACGATGAACTCTATTTGCTGTAGTCTTTGATCTCTTTTTATTAATGGAATCCTTGTTAGAAAGTCAAATCATAGCATGTACTTCAGTACCAAATCTACTTGTTATATTTCCTTATGTTTCAACTTGTTGTACTAAGTAGAATGTACGGTTAATAGAAGGAAGAGGATCCATTCCTAAGATTTGGCTCCTAATGTGCTAAAAAACATCTAATAAACCCATGAGAAACTACACTAGTTTATGCTTGAACTCAAACTCTGCTATCTTAGCTCTTACATCACAAGTACAATAGCCAACCACTCACAAGTACACTTTGGATATGGCCTAAGTACTTATAACTCATCCCAAATTTTCTTTAGGTTATTGTCGTATGCTAAGACAGAAAAATTTCCTTGTTTTAAATTGTAGATTTCTTGCTGCAACTGATATGCTAATGGTCCATTCGTATGTCTATATTGTTCCTCTATTTCTAACCAAAGATCTCAAGCAGACTAAACATATAAATAATTTAGTGACATTTCTCCATTCATAAAATTAAGAATCTATGATCTAACCATATAATCACATCTTATTCACTTTACCAAATGTGACGAATCATCCTTAAGTTTTAAGATAGATCCGTCAATGAATCCTAATTTCAATTAGCTCCTAGACCTAGTTTAATTGATTTGTTCCATGTAATGAAGTTTTTACCATTGAAGATTACATTGCCTAGCATCATGTTTGGATTGTTTAAACCAGATAGATAAAAATGATTTAGTTTAATTGACCTTCATAGTGCAAAAGCAAGGCATTTTGGATTTTACGATGGTGGATCTTCCTAGAATCACTAGGGTCCTTATTCATAGGCAATTGGAGAACATATACAAGCAGATATATGAGATGATCATAGAGTACATAAAGCCTGAATAGAGTATCATCCTACATGTGTTGTCTGTGAGAGTTGATTTCTTGACATGTGAATAGATCAAGATCTCTCAAATTGTAGACAAGATGGGCAATTGGACCCTAGCTATTGTTACAAAAGTTGATAAGGCTCTTAAAGGCCGGCTCATGAGGGTTACCACCAATTGCCTTAGCTATGTTTGTGTCCAGAATCGAATTAATGATGAGATGTACAAATAAGTGAGGAAGGAAGAGGAAATGCTCTTTCGAACTCATCTTCAGCTTTGAAGATCGATAAATCCTTAGTTGGGGTTTTAGTTTTAACTAAAGGCTAATACAGATCTAAGTAACCATTGTTTCTAAGTATCTATGGGAGATTATGAGAAAGATCAACCAAAAGTTGAATGTAATGTTACAAAACTTAACAAAATGCTAAAGTAATTGTCCAACATAGGAGAAGCCACGGTAACTTTAATGCACATAACAACTTTAGCAAACAAGTCCTTAAGGGAAATCCTTTTGAAAAGGGAATATGATGAATACCCCAATGAAGAAAACATGTACTATGTTGTGTGGTTTGTTGAGATGCTGAACGAATTATTAAATGAGCTTTGTAGATTTGATGCAAACGACGCCCTCAAGTACTTTGATACGAGGCAAGCGTACCTATAAGTTTATAATATATCGAATATGAGTCTAAGTGTCAATTTATAGGGACTATTATAATTACTAATACTCACTAGATCTTTATTCTCTAACCTACAAATTTAAGTTTGAATATTTAAAAGATCTAATCTAATTGCAACAATCACTAAATTAACAACCAATCAAGAATTATTCAAGAGTGTAGCAAGAAAGCAATGAAAGAATAAACTAATTTAAGATTCAAAAACCGTATCTAGATCTTTGTTTCCCCTAGACCAAACATATGAATTCCATTAAAGATAATTTATTCTTTAATCTTTCTTGACTGGGAGAATTCTTTACTAAAGTTAATTACTTTCTCAAACCATTTAACCTTAACCCTAACCCTAACCCTAAAATCACTTATTAGAATCTTTTCTCAATAACATGATCTAAGATTACATTATTGAACAACAAATTCTCTATGCTTTAATTTAAAATTTCGAAAGAAGCTTCTAAATTATCTCTAATATTGTAACAACCCCCCTCAAATATGTCTAAATCTAATTTTATAAGAAATCTCTGGATTTTCTTATAAGATATCAAACTCTAAATTACTACCCACAGAAATAATAACCAAATCATAAAGCAGACATAGCTAAACTAAGAAAAGACTAAAGAATTAAATTAATCAAATAATAATAATATCACATAAATAGATTTAGGTTTCATGAGACCTAAATATCAAATATCTATTCACTATACATCGCAAAATAAAAACCTAAATAAAAAAAGAGAAGAAAATTGTAGAAAAGAAAATCATAAAGTCTAAATAAGATTAAGTCTTGAATTCTTGAAGATACTTTTGCTCCCTGAGTGTTTTTATCTTGTAAAGCTCTCTCCAATTCATATCCAATAGGTTCTTCTTTTTAAATAAACCCTAACAAGACTTTATATGTGAAAAGATAAAAAAAATAGGTCATTTGGAAAAGACACGACTAGGGACACAACTGTATCTTTTGGTCATGTACTTGATTGTGCTATACGTTGTTTCTCTTTCTTTTTTTTTTTAAACTAGAAACGATACGACTGAGGACATGGTTGTGTCTTTTGGTCATGTCCTAGGCTATAATAATTGAAAATAAGCTCCAAATTTGCTTGGAAACAACACAGTCATGTCGTTTGGTTGTATCAATCTTTAAACTTTCATAACTTACCCATTTTAGCACTAATTTAAGTGATTCTTTCTATCTTCTCGTTTTCTCGCATATATCGTTTCAAAACCTAGAAAAAAAATTTTACTCAATTAAGTATCATTATCTAAAAATAAACCTAAATTTCAAGGGAAAGTCATGAAAAATTACTAATTAAAATACATGCAATTAAGAACTTATCAAACTTCCCCACACTTAAGAATTTGCTTGTCCTCAAGCAAATAAAGCAAAGAAAAAATTAGGACAAGAGTTATTAAGTCAAAAACCATTCACTACCTGGAAAACCGGCCATAATTTATGCTTAACCTAAAAAACGAATCAACTTGCAACTTCAATAATTTTTTTTTTCTTTAAACAACTTCCTGAACTCCTTATACTCAATCCTTTCCTTAATGTCCAAGAAACGCAAGGTACTAGAGTTCACGAGCTAATCCATGTAAATTAAAGTTTACATAGATTATTTAATTAAGGATTCTTGTACTTAAGATTAGATTTAACATCTTACCAACCAAGAAAGAGTCATGAAAATTTTAACCTATTTACTAAAATGTATACAACCTTCTCTTCAATCTCACTAAGCGTCATAATTCAAAGTAAACAAATACTACATTCACTCATTCTTTGATTATCCCCTTAGTACATGCTTTCATTGGAAAGGTTTTAAATGTATCGAATTAAGCACATTAATTAAGGATGATTGTATTTGCAATAGGAAAGGATCTTGGTCTTCTAAGGGACCAAAACTGACCCATACCAACTTATCCCTCATATTGGTAGTAAGAAAGAATCTTGCTCTTTTAAGGGACCAAGGCTAATTCATACCAACTTATTTTTTAAGCTTATTTTGGCCTTTGCAGTGGAATTCAAACTTACATTTCTAAGGGGCCAAGGTGAATTCTTACCAAATTTGCCCCCTTTTTTTTTCATTTATATCACTTTCTACCTCCAAGTATTTCAAGTTTTTAAGGATTTTTCAAAATAAAAATTTCATCTATTTGTTTACTAAGAATTATAGGGCTCTAAAAATTTTTAAGGGAAAAGTATACATAAAAGTAAAATTCGAAAATAATCATAACTAACTCTTAATCAATGATGTTGCTCTAATCCTAAGCCCTTAAAATCATAGATTTTAATCATTAAAGATCAAGCATTCGAACTAATTTTAACTCATTAGAAGTTGTCAATTTCACCTATCAACTCTATCATTGTATAACTTAATCATTAAAGATCAAGTATTCAAATTAATTTCAACTCATTAGAAGTTGTCAATTTCCAAGTCATTGCAAGTCATAAAACAACAAAATTGGGTTAAATACGAGACAATTGGTCTCCTAAGTAAGTAAAGTTTCTATATCTCCTTTCCTACACTTAAAACCATATATTGTCTCCACTGTACAAATCAAGTAACATACTAGAAAATATATCAATCAAAATAATCATGGGTAAGACAATATAAAAGTGAGAAAGAGAAACTAATACTCCCTTAGAAATTTGAGTAACATAATTCATCAATGCAAGAAGTCATAAGTTATGAAGTAACCCATGCCAAATTTGCAAACGCAAAAGCTGAACAGTTCCATCTAAAAGCTTCAACCGTCAATTCTAGCACGAAGAAGCAACCAATACTACCATTCCATCAAAACATAAAAGAAGACATTAAAAAAAAAAAAAAGCAAAACAAAGAGAAACAAAAACAAACCCTAAAGGAAAAAGTAATGAAAAAGCCTAGAAAAGAAACCCAACCTTGTGAACTTAAGTACATCTTAAGCAATCAAAATGAAAAGAAAAATAATCACATCCCTTAATCATTATCCATGAAATCATCTTCATTTTTCTCAAAATCCAACTCTTCATCATCAACTTCTTTAGCTGAACTCTCTACCTAAGCAGCCCCCTCCTAGAAGCTTTCTTTGTGAGCCTCTTCCTTGCTGTCTAACTTTTGGGTGGCATCTTCTTCTGAAGACAAGGAAGGGTCTATTGTGAAAAAATCAAGAATTTTAAAGTTTTGATTCTAGCCACATCACAGAAAAATTGCATAATGCAATTTTGCTTAATCATTATCTTTTCTATCTCATGCTCCATCCTGCCTTGGCAGCATTGATGAAAAACATAACATTAGATGAACTGGGAGATACAGATGGTAGCGGTTGAGATAAAGATGAAGCAATTTCTTTACCCTTGTGTCTCACATCTAATTTTTTTCCTTAATGCCATGTTCTACATGAAAAACAAGTAAATTAAAGTCAAGAAATGGACACCAATTCTTTCCCTACACTTAGATTAACAAATAATGTAAAAACTAAGTACAATTGTGGAAGAAAATACAATAAAAGCATTTAGGCATTTTATCAAACACATGGTGGGCATGCCATCTTCTTTGAGAATTTGAAGAAATAGTTTCATAATCAAACAATCCCATATTACATAAAGAGATCTAAGCATGACAAATGGATGATTCCTACTTTTCTAACATCTAAAACATAAGATCTTGAAATGAATTCAAAATCTTAGTCAATTAATTTGCAAGAATCTACACTATGTGTAAAAGAAATTAAAGCCCTATCATGTAAGAGGAATTTCCCACGCCTTAACATGCATAATAATCTACACGATCATGTCAATAATCGTGTCTTTTAAAATCTAAGTTTAGTTCCTAACTAAGAACATGATTGTGTTCTTCATGTACACTACCCATCTCTCAAAACAAAAGTCATGAACACACTAAAAAAATTACCAGCATGCAAAAGCTTCAAATTCTAACTACTTTATCATGAACAAAAGTCTAATGCAAGTAAATTTTGTAACAAGATTTAAAAAAAAAAAACAGAGAGAGAGGTCAAGAACTTACCCAAATTCTTAAAATAGCATGAGTAGTAGAGATCTTTGAATTTATGTGAGTTTATGTGTTTGTAGGCAAAAGAGAAACTGCAATAGAGGAATAATGTTGAATGTACATGAGGATGAGTGTGTTTTACTGTGTGTTTGTGTCTAAGGAAAAGAGTAGATGAGAGGAAAAGGGGATGTGGGTCACATACTTTTATACCAAACATGACACAACTTAAGGCACGACCGTATCTCGCAATCATGTGCACAAATATATCTCCTAGGAATAATACGGTCCGAGACACGACCGTATCTCGTCATCGTGTACTCTTCTATGATGCGCACAGATGCATTACCTAGAATTGACACAGTTTAAGATATGACCATGTCTTTAAACCATGTAATACACTATTTTACATTTTTTTTAATCTTTTAACTTTTATTATTTTTATTTTAATTTATGTATGCCTAACATAAATGCATGAATTCAAAAATAAAAGAAACTTAAAGAAATAAAAGTACTAAACTAAAAAAAATGAATCTACGAAATCTAATGCAAAAATTAAACTAAAATGAAAACTTATTATGTTGCAATTATCAATTTTGAAATTTCGTTTAACTTCTAAGGCACTAGCTCGAAAACCCTGTAGGTGATGTTGTCCCTTTAACCGCTGCCTACTAATTAGTTAGAAAGACTACAGTATGCGTATCACAACATAAAAGTGAACTTAACCCAGAAATGAAAAATAAATGTATTAAAGAGCTAAAATAAATAATAAAAATTTCTAACATAACTTGCCGACTTGGGTAACCTCCTAAGAGCACTTTATTTAACATTGATAACTCGATAGGATGAGAAAAATGAACTTACTTGTAGATAGTGTCAAAGAGTCGCAACTCCTCAAGTTCATGGCTTTCGAGCTCTCCCCCTGCATACAGCTTCAAATGATGATCATTAACTTTAAACATACCTCTTTCGGGATGTATGACTTCAATCACTCCATAAGGAAAAATCCATATGATCATGAAAGGCCCAAACTGCCTGGACTTAAGCTTATCAAGGAATAGACAGAGTCAAGAATTGTATTAAAGGACTTGGTCCCTTTCTTGAAAAGTCTATCTTTCCTTTATTTGTTAATCATGATATCGCTTAGTCTTCTCTTCATAGATTAGGGAATTTTCATGGGCTAAACGACACGATTCATTAAGCTCATTTGGGTAAAGTTTCCTATGATTTCCTATAAGCATAAAATCTAGGTTAAGGGTTTTAATAGCCCAAAACACTTTTTATTCGATCTCCAATGAGAGATGACATGCTTTTCCATAGACAAGTCAATACAGAGAGTTCAAATTGGTGTTTTATAAGCTGTCTTATGGGCCTTGAGAGCATTCTCTAACTTATCTAACTAATCCCTCCTATGATGTTCTACTATTTTTTCTGTGAATCTCTTTAAATCCCCATTGGTTACTTCTACTTGGCCACTTGTTTGTAGGTTATACGGAGTTATAATCCCATCAATTACATCGTAACGCTTCAACACCTTATCAAGTTAAGTGTTACAAAAGTATATACCCCAGTGACTAATTATCACTCTAAGAGCGCTAAATTGGGAGAAGAGTTTCTTCAAGAATTTAGTAACTACCTTACCATCATTGGTTGGTAGGTAACAAACCTAATGAATCCTTTTCCCTCTTAATTTGTTCAAAACTCACACCTGCTTTAGCCAATCTAATCGCCTCCAGTACTGTCTTAAATTCGAGGTTGCTTACTTCTTCTCCTTTTAACAAACATAGCTTTGATGAATCCTTGGTCAATATCTCCTACAAATAGTAAAAAACGACAGAGTTAGTGGCATCTAATCGATAACAAGTGTCATCTAATTTAGTAGATTTATTCATGGCTTCAAACACCTTAAAAATTATCTTTTCATCTTTTACCCTTAATATTAGTTTCCCTTCACCAACATCAATAACAGCTCGAGTGACGGTAAAAAAGGGCATCCTAATATAAGTGGTATCTCATGATCCTCACCTATGTCTAAAGTAACAAAATCTACTGGAAAAATGAATTTATCAACTTGGACTAAAACATCTTCGATAATTCCTCTAGGGTAGGTAACAAACCTATCTACTAACTAAAGACTCATTTGTGTGAGCTTAGGCTCACCTAACCCTAACCTCTCAAACAACTTATATAGCATAAGATTAATGCTAGCCCCTAAAACTACTAAAGCTTTATTAATAAGAAAAATGCCAAAAATACAGGAAATAGTAAAACTCCGTGGATCCTTAAGCTTCTTTAGTAGCTTTTTCTGCAACAAGGTTGAGCATTCTTTGTTAAGTGTTACTGTTGTGATCTCTTCCATCTTTCTTTTGTTGGACAACAAATCCTTTAAGAACATAGCATTTTTTGGCATATGTAAAAGAGCATCAACAAGTGGTAGGTTTATATGTAATTGTTTAAAAAGGTTGAGAAATTTACCAAACTGTTGATTGTTGCACTCTTATTTCAAGCACTGAGGATAAGGAATTTGAGGTCGATATTCCTTAACTCTAGGCTGATCTAGGATCTTCTCTTCTTGGACCTTGGTAGATTCATCAAACACTTTCTTCTCATCCTTCTTATTTTCAACTTGTAAGTCTCTTCCACTTCGAAGAGTCACTACCTTTACTTATTCTCTAGGATTTGTTTCTATGTTCCCTGGCAGCGATCCTTGTTGTCTCTCGTTTAACATCTTGGCGATCTAGCCAATCTAGTTTTCTAGGTTGTGGATGGAGGCTTCTTGGTTCCTTAAAGAGGCCTTTGTTTATTGCATTCAAGCCTCATTGGATTGAATATATTTTTCTAAGAGGCTTTCTAACTTCTTCTCTAGGGTAGGTGGGGGTACCGTTAGTTGTTGAAATCCAGGTGGAGGCAAATTTGGTCTTTGTTGAGGATGATTCCTTACCTGCTAATGTTGGCCACCTTAATTTTGACCTCCCCATGAAAATTTAGGATAGTCTCTCCACCCCGAGTTGTAGGTATTACTGTAAGGATTATACCAGAGTCTTGTAGGTTTGTCCAAAAAATCAATCTATTCTGTTTACTCATAGCCTACAACCCCCTCTTGGCTGAATTTGTTGTGGTTAAATTGTGGTTGTTGCAAACCAGTTGAGTAGGATTCAATTTTTTTACTCAACATCTCCACTTAAGTGGCTAGAGATTGTACAACGTTGAGCTTAAACATGCCTACGACTTTTTGCTTCCCCCCTAAGGTTCTCCTACTGATAATTATTCAAGGTTGTACCTTATATTATAGCTTTGACTTCATCAGGCCTCTTAGTATTGAGTGTACCTCTGACTGTTGCATCTATCATTTTCCCTGTAGAGGGGTTGAGATCATTGTAGAAGGTTTTCATTTTCATCTAAAGAGGGATGCCATGGTGCAGACACTGCCTTAGCAAGTTGTAAGCCCTAAAGTTAAGCCAATTGACCGTAGTATTAAACTTAGGACATAAGGTTTTGAGCGATCGGTTAAAGAATCCGATCAAACCCAAATTATAAACTATTAAGAGAAATATTAATAAAAATGACCCCATAAACTTGGATTTAAGAAAATAAGCAATAAAATAGGAGATTGTAAAATTTTCAAATTTTAAGCATAATAATTGCTAATTACCAAAAAGGCGAAAAGTATAATCTAATAACTAATAAATTACTAGAGATAGATTATATGTATACTAAAAATTTTAAAATGACCAAAATAATAATTAGGAATGTTCACATGTACCCCATATGTATTTACGTGTAGATAAAAATACGCGAAATTACCTAAATTAGCCAAAAACTTAGTAAATAATTAAAGAAAATTATAAATTAATTGTGAAAAAATAAAAAAAAAATCAGAAGAGTGTGGAATGATGCAAATTTGGTTGTGGCAAGTCAGAATCTGAAAAAGAAAAATCAACCAATTAAATTAGAACAACACAAAAGCAAAAAATTTAAGGATAAAGCAATTGTCTTGTTCAAATTAATGCACAATAATTACACTAAAGCTCTATAAATAGCAAGAAAAATCCAGAAACTCATTTGGACAATTAGAAATCAGAGAAAATTAGGGAGAGGAGAAAATTGAGAGAAAAATTCGAGTTAGAAAAAAAAATAAGAAAAACTGTGCAATTGAGGCCTTTAAAAGGAACCCCCACCAGACGAGCAGCTGGAAGTGGACGGATACTACCACCACATGGTGGTGGCAGCACCCAAGCCTGCCGACAAGGTCCCGGTGGCCGGACCCACCCAAATCGGTGAGTTCGATTTCTAGCCCCATTCTTGTGTAATTTTGTAAAAATAGTAACTATTCTTAGAAAATTATGAATTTTATTATTCTGAAATATTTTTGTATGTAGTTTTTAGGAAAAATATTATTTTGATGAAAATATGTCTCGTAATATATGGTCTTTAAGAAATCGTGCAAAACCAAGCATATTTCGGTTTAGAAAAAAATGACCTTAGGAGCGTAGTTTCGAGCCCAAAATTTTTTTGTAGATTACTTAGATGATATAAAACAGTACTATGAATCCCGTTTTCAAAAATTAATTTTCGAAATTTTTAGATAATTTGTAGGCCATAAAATGAGGCATAAAATGGGTAATTTAGGGTTAATTAAGTAATTAAATGGTTAATTACTGATTTAGTGAATAAGTATATGTTTTAGGATGTTGAAATTTGATGGAGTATGATACTTATAGAAATTAGGGTGTTAGATGTAATTATTAGGTTAATTATGTAGTAAATAAGTAATATGGGAAAATAGTACATTTTAAGTTAATTTTGTAAATTAAGGTAATTAGGAGTAAAATCTGATTTAGGATGAATTTAGATATTTTGAAATGATAATTGATGTTTAGAGATGATAATTAGAGTGATAGAAATATTAAAAGTGTATTATATACATAAAAGATAATAATACATAATATGTAATTATTAGAAATATAATAAATAGAAAATATTATAATAAAAATTGATATTTTGATAATAATAAAAATGTACAATAAATCTGATAGGAAACTTGAATTTATGTAATTATATGAAAAATGTAAAAATTTCCCACATTAAGAGTAAATTTCATACACTAACAAGGATATAAGTGTACCAGGTAGAATAAAATACTAATTAAAGGTAATAATGGTATTTAGGAGATCGAGAAGTAATGTGATTAATTTCACATTATGGGTTGAAACAAATTTCTAGGGTTGGAGTATAAAACACTACTTAAAAATTGAACTAGAACCTAATTTAGAAATCGATGCGAAAACCGAACCTAAACCTAACCCTAAACCTAGAATAATTATAAAAGACTTAAGACCTAGATAATTAGGCATATTAAACCCTAAACAAAACCTAACAATAAGTGTTATAAGATAAAATGAACTTATAATAATTATGTGAAAAACTGAAACCACGTTTGTGTTATAAGGATGATCGGCGATGGCCTGAGCAAGTTAGACCTTGAGTGAGTGAGCGAGGAGTCAAGGTAACTTGGGATTAATATGATGCTGTATTTTGGAGGCTTAAGATTATGCTTGGTTGTGCTTGTTAGATAGTTGAATGTGTGCATGTGCTTGATTATAGGTGATGCTATGATTTTGTTTGTTGTTCTGGTATATATTGTATGATTTGTATGAAATGATTGATCACCCTAAACTGGACTTAATCAAATATACGATCAGTAATCATAATCGGACATGTACGGCAACCCATTAGGGGAACTTAGGACTCTCCGGCCAAATACCGACCCCTTCGAAAGGAATAGCACAGGATTGCAAAATGGTCCCTTCTTTATCCCCAGTCGAACTAAGTGACAGGAGAGGAGGTTGCAGCAAGGGTGAAGACAGTAGTTTGAAGGTAGTTGCGGGAGGAGTAAGGTCTCCATTACACAAGCTTGGGTTTGGTCATGAGTTGTTGCATTAACGGTAACTCCTCAACTCGGATTAGAGCGGGCGCAATTTCTCTAATCTCACGACGGGCCGGACAACGTCGTGCGATGGCATTTGCTTGAACATACATTGCACCTAATAAGTTGATTGAAAACCTTGTTGTATTTATGGTATAGTTTCAAGTCCTCCATCCTAACTTATTGAGCTGTGGTTGCTCACATCCCTATAGACGTCGTACAAGTGCTGGCTAAGAAGCGGCAATCAATTACTTTGAAGCTAGCAACTGTTGGATCCTAGGGAGTGAGGAACAACATTGAAGAATAAATACATAATTTTAAGGTCTAAGTTTTTATTTTAGAATTATTTTTCATTTCTGAATAATGTAATAACTAGGAAATATATTATGGAAAATTATTGTAAACTTTAATTGCAAAACTGAATTATACTGTATATATATATATTTCCTCACTTTCTTAAGTAAATGATTTATTTAAATTACAAACTGTTTATTTCAAAGCGGGTTAGTCGTGGACACTTTGTGTAGATTAGGTCTAAGATAGCAGTTGTAAGGCCAACTTTTATTTTAGGATGGTTTACACGGCGGGGCTGTTACAACTCTACCGCTTCAGGGCGTGACACAAGTCCTTAAAGTGCTCCCATGTGTCATATAAGGTCTCACCCTCTATCTAGGAAAAAGATGAGATATCGACTCTAAGCTTTGCAATTTCATGGATGGAAAATACTTCTCTAAGAAGTTTTCTGCTAATTCATTCTAGGTTGTGATTGAATTCCTTGCCAAGGAATTAACCACTGCTTAGCTCGACCATGTAAATAAAATGGAAAGGGGCATAATTGGATAGCATCATCAATTGCCCAATTAATCTTGAAAGTATCACTTTTTTCCAAAAAGCTAGAAATGTGTACATTAGGATATTTATCTTGGAGATTGTCAAATTGTACAAACCGCTGTACCATCTGAATGATATTCAGCTTGATCTCAAAGTTATTAGTTGCAACAGTTGGTCAATTAAAGCAAGACTATACCATGATGTCATCGGGTAAGCTCTTGCGATCAAATTCTTTTTTTATCACTTGATCCTTAACTTTACCCTCTAACAACTCAACTTCGTCTTTCAACCTAATAAGATATCGTTGATTAAATGCCTCTACTATTTCTTTAATATATAATTACCTTAGTTAAAGATCGTACCAAGAAAATAAAAGAATTCAAGAAAAGGAAATAAATCAAGAAAGATAAGAGGAAAAAAATGGTTAGATTAATAAATCTACTAACTTTCTTAATATCAAAAGTCCTCGATAATAGTGCCAAAAACATGATACGAGGTAAGTACACTTATCGGTTTATAATATATCAAATATGAGTTCGAATGTCGATCCACAAGGACTACTACAATTACTAATACTTACTAGATCTTTATTATCTGACCTACTATTCAAGTTTAAAAATTTAAAAGATTTAATCCAATTGCAGCAATCACTAAATTAACAACTAATTAAGAATTATTCAAGAACTTAGCAAGAAAGCAAGAAAAGAATAAACTAATTCAAGATTCAAAAACTATACCTAGATCTTTGTTTCCCCTAAACCTAACATGTGAATTCCATTAGAGATAATTTATTCCTTAATCTTTATTGACTGGGAGAATTATCTACTAAAGTTAATCACTTTCTCAAATCATTTAACCTTAACCCTAAAATCACCTATTACAATATCTTCTTAATAGTATGATCTAAGATTGCATTATTGAACAGTGAATTCTTTATGCTTTAATTTAAAATTCTAAAAGAATCTTGCAAATTATTTCTAATCTTCCTACAACCCTCATTAACTATGCCTAGATTTAATCTGATAAGAAATCTCTCGATTCTCTTATAAGATATCAAACTCTAGATTACTACTCTCAGAAATAATAAGTTAAATCATGAATCAAATATAGTTGAACCAAGAAAAGACTAAAGAATTAAATAATAACAATATCACATGAATAGATTTAGGTTCTACAAGAACTAAATATCAAAGATCTACTCACTATACATTGAAAAATAAGAACCTAAAAACAAAAAGTAAAAAATTATAGAAAAGAAAATCATAAAGTCTAAATAAGATTGAATTTTGAATTCTTGATGATCCTCTCGCTTCTTGATTGTTCTTGCCTTGAAAAGCTCTCTCAAATTAGTATTCAATAAGTTTTCCTTCTTAAATTAACCCTAACAAGGCTTTATATATGAAGAGATAGAAAAACAAGTCGGCTGGAAAAGATATAATTGAGGACACAATAATATCTTTGGGTTATGTACTTAACTGTGTTATACATTGTTTCTCTTTATTTATTTATTTTTAAACTGGAAACGATACGACCAAGGAATGTTCATGTCTTTTAGTCATGTCCTAAGCTGTAACAGTTGAAAATAAACTCCAAATTTTCCTAGAATGACACGATCGAGGATATGTTAGGTTGTGTCGATCTTCAAACCTTCATAACTTGCTCATTTTAGCTTCATTTGAGTGAAATTTGTTTCTATCTTCTCATTTTCTCACATACATCATTTCAAAACCTAAAAAAGAAAAATTTTACTCAACTAAATATCATTATCTAAAAATAAACTTAAATTTCAAGAGAAAATCATGAAAAATTACTAACTAAAATACATGCAATTTAGAACTTATCATACTTCCTCCAAGGAGAGATTAAAATTCAAAATCAAAAGTTATACCAAGTCTAATGACCACACTCCTAATTATATCTCGTAATGGTCCCTATTCATCCTGTATCAAAAGGTTGGCATTTTAATTGCTAACCTATTTCTGGAGCTTTGCCAACTCACAGCACTTTTACCGATCAAAGTTTATATATATTTTGCAATGTTTAAAATATTAATTTTGAGAGCTTTTATAGTCTCATCATCGATTTTAACGGGATCGGTCCAACCCTTCATCCTAACCTTAATTTAAATTTGGAGTATTAAATTTACAATTAGCTTAAATATCAAATCTAATTAAATATAAATTAAGGGTGGAATTGAGGGCTGGACCTATCTCTAAAAAATAAGGTCAGAACTATTGAAAAAAACCATTAATTTTATATGATATATGTTGATAGGGCCTTTTAGATATGGGCTCCTTAAGCCTGTGTTAACTTAATTGGGCCTATGGTTTATGCCATGCTTCTCTAGACTTAGCCTTCCTACCTTCATGGTCGGCTTCACCCTAAGCTTAGTACATGGCTTACCTAGCCATAAAGGCCAATAATGACTAGAACATTAGATAAGACTGAATGACTACATCAATAACCATCTCCTACATTTGTGGAATACGTTAGATATCATGGCTCCACTATCTAGTACTTATGAACATGGCTTCTACCTACTAACTCTTCTCCAATTGTTGGCTCCACTTCTCTATAAATATAAGGCTATTACCCAGTGGTAAACTACTTGATTCTTTGCATACTTTACCTTATTTTCTACCTTTGAGTACTTTTACTCTCGTCACACATGTCTAACTTAAGTATTGGAGTGGCTATGCCAAACATTTTAGCGCCCCTCCATTTTCTATTTTGCAAGTTCATCTAATTATGTAAAGCCCAATCTCACTTAAATCTCTACTGGCTAATATCGAAAGACGACATGTAACGCCGTCTGTAGGAAACTAATCCAATTTCCTACCCAAAGATCATCATTGATCAATAATATGTCTTGTATTGACAACCTAGAGAACTACTAGTTGGTGAACAATCAACCTGCTGAAAACTAGCTCCTATTTAGGGAAACACTTAAGGTAACGCCTGGAGCCCTCAGAGTACCTGGATGAGAAATTTACTAACCAAAACAAGTCACTCCATGCTTACCTTAAGGAAGCCGAGAGGCATAATGCATAAACCCATCTACTTGAAGCTTCTGATGCCAACACTGGGTAGAACAACTAACAGCAATAGCAACAAAATGGAAGGAATCAACAATTCGATGCGCTAGTAGAGTAATAACCAGCAAGGTTTGTAGCCACCTATGACCATGCACTTGCTAGCAATAAGCAAGTGGCTGACTCTTTTAGAGTACCGGTACACTCTACAATGTACTGAACTCATCCTGCAGACAATACTGACCTCAATGAGCTTCATTCAATTGTAAGAAAGCTCTCCGAACAATAGCGGAGTAAGGTAACTAACGATTTCAGGTTGGTCACCAAGAACGAAACCCCCTTTACTTGGGTTATCTACGATGAAGTGTTGTCTCCTAATAACAAGCCTCCTAGCCTAGACTAGTACAACAACACTGGTGATCCTGATGACCACCTCCTTTACTTTTGCACTTTCATAAATCTTTATGGTCATGGGAATGCTATTATGTACAAGGCTTTTCAAGGTATGCTAAGGAAAGTAGCTTAAACATGGTTTAACCACCTACCTAAGAATTACATCGGCTCTTTAATGAGTTGGTATAGAGGTTTAGCCTCCACTTCAAGGCTAGCAAGCCATCGTCAAAGGACACACCATCCTTGTACTTGATAAGGCAGAGTGAAGGTGAAACTCTATGTGAATACATAGCTTGATTCAATAATGTCGTAGTTGAGATCCCTTAGCTAAATGAGGGAGTAGTAGTGCATGTCGTACAGCTCGGCATATGACCTTTGAGAAACTTTTTTCGATCAATTGAGAAAAGTAAGCCAATGACCTTAGCCGATTTTTAGAATAAGGCCTATAAATACATAGACTACAAGGACAACATGTCTTGCTAAGCGCAATACCGACCAAGAAAGGTTGAGCTAAAAGTAGGACAAGAAAAGATTGACGTAAAAGACTACCTTGGTGGTAAGGTACTGAGCAAATCCGAGGGGGAAGGGTTGAACAGTAAGAAGCGACAAGCTAAGGAGAACCCAATTCTCCCTCCTATTTGCACATAGCATGCCCCTCTGAACTGACGCATCACCCATGTCTACTCTAAGTTGCAAAATAAAGGCCTACTGCAAAAATCCTTTAAGCCAAAAGGGAGCTCCATTCATCAGAACTCGGATAAGTATTGCTAGTTTCATGATGACCATGGTTACACCATAGACAAATTCTTCCAATTAAAAAACACAATCAAGTATGCTATCCAATAAAGATTCTTCGACGAATATATGGCTTAGTAGAAGAATGAAGATTGTTCCAATGATGACGAAGATAAGGCATCTTACGACGATGAATTAAGGGCGCCCGAACAGAGTAAAATGTAGATGTCCACAATGACCAAGCCCTCAAGGGCATCATTAACATAATTATTGGGAAGGGCCATACCTAGAGAGCAAGCCGAAAACTACCAATTCAACTAACACCCCATTCGAGGTATTGGCTATTAGAGAGAATGGACAAAAGATTGACACTTCAATCTCTTTCTTGGATAAAGACCTAGATGTAGAACACTAAGCTAAACTCAATAGGGGGAGGGAGGGGGGATGTGGAGGGGTGGTTGGAGGAGGTTAGTTGAGTTTATAAGACAAATTGCAATTCTTTTCAAAATTACCATTTAATACAATAACAAGAATAATCAAGACAATGATAAAACAATAATAAATGCAGAAAATAAAAGAGATAAGGATAGAGAAATTCAAGCCCAGATATAATGTGAAGTTCAAATCGCTCCCTAGTCTCTACGGACCCACAATACCTCCAATCAAGGACTTCATACCACTTTATTAACTTCTCAATACAATGCTCAAAGAGCTATACTAGCTTACACAATCACTATCACATACAATAATCTTAAGTATAGTGCTTTTCTCTCTTTCAAGATTACAAATAAAGGACTTTTAAGCACTACACACTTAGTCTTACTTGTTTGATTGCAAGTTATGAGTATAAGAGACAAATAGTAAGTAATGAGGCCACAAAATGTAAGAGAGTGTCTTTTGATTACAATAGAATATCGGTTCTTAATTCTCTTTGGTCAAATTATTGAGCATTTATACCAACTCATTGAACTCTTCTTGTTATCGCACATTTAATGTTCTAACAGCTACTTGAAATAGGCTTACCAGCATAACAGTAGTGTCCTCTTACAGTCATGACGGTAAGCATTACTACTTATAGAAAGAACACTTGAAAGTGTACCGGCATGCTGGATCTTCAAGGTCAAAGAGCTTTTCTTTTTGTTATCTAAGGCTTTACACTATCATCCTGGTTCTTCCTTGTACCGTCATGCCAATGAGCCAACTATCACTTGAAACCATTTTTAACATACGACAAACAAATACTCTTTGCAATCCAATTTTAAGATCATTTGATCACCACTCAAAAATTAAATATCTTATAGAGTTAATTGATGTATTTTTCCATTAAGCAAATTAATCGATCTTATTTAATTAACTCAATGTAATAAAAAAATAATTAGTTTAACCATCCACTTTTGTTTTGTTCTCATCAAAATCAATTAGTGAACCTTTGATTCAACAATCTCTCTATTTTTTATGAGGATAAAATTCTTATACACTTAAAAATACCCCCTTTAATCTAATACTCTCCCTCAAATTAGCACTCAATTTCAAGATTTTTGACAATTTAATAAAATTAAGTGAGTGCTTGCATGATGAGAGTATTGATTCTTCTCATGATAACTTCATATGTTGGATATATCAATTTTACAAGGACTTAAGATAAGCCAACTTACAATATAAGCCTAATAAGCCAAGAGAAGTTAACTACTATCCAATCTAAACAAAAAATATACCTTATCCAATCTACGTAATGTTATCTAATTTAGGCAAAGTATAATTTTTGACTTTTCTAACGACTTGAAGATTTCTCCCCCTTTGGACTCATCAAAAAGAGGATGATCTAGGCAGTGAAAAGGGAAAAGGATTCAATTCAAGATTTTAGCAAAGTCCTAGCTTAAACCAAATAACATGCCCCCTGTAAGAAGAAGAAAAAAGGAACACTAAGGCTCGAATGGAACAATAAAACATCCAACAATGACATCAGAGCAATAAAAATTAATAAACCAAGTAAGAGTCAGCAGAGCCTAGCACAATGAACTTAGCCCCATCAATACAGGCCATCAGGAACCAATGTCCATCAAACATAAGATAATGAAAACATAAAGTGACCATAAGCCAAGTCTATAAACAAAAACACAAAAGAAATTGAACTAAAGTTGGCAACCTAAGCTATAGGTAGATCATCATGATAAGTTGGAGGAGGAAAAGGGTAAGATGAGCAATGATAATTCAACTAGAAATGATTATAGAGTCCTCGAAACCCACTATGAATGTGATCATGAATATCCTCCCTAAGCTGATTGAATTGCATCTTCGAGTATTAATAGAAGGGATGCAAAGACGTGAGGGGAGTGGTCGGATCAAATGTAAGAAATCCAAAATTAGGCAAAGGTTGGTGAGAAGAGCTTCAGGAAGGGGAGTAGCAACATGACTAGAAGCCACACTAGAGGGAGTATGATCACTGTGACTACTTAAGTGATCATCAAAGGATATAAGTAGGTCAGGTGGGTCACACTTAGAGCTAAGATCAAGTGGAGGAAGGGGTTTCCTTCTAACCCAATTGTTGCTTGTTTTCTTCCAAATCGCCTAGTAGATGTCAACTAATTCAAGATGCTTGATGTAAGCTACTTGAAGAGGTGTAGGGAACTGAACATCCTTACGAATAAGTAATTGTGTAACCATCTACCCAAACCGTAGGAAAGCTTAAGAGGGGTTATTCATGACATGCTTAAAATACTGAACCACAATGCTGAAGAAGTTGATTTATTTGTTTATGAGGAGATAATAAAGGATCCATAAGTCTTGATAGGTAACATTTAACTGCTAGCTTCGACGGGGATAATAGCTATAGATCACAATGTGGTGGAGAACCTCGATCCTAAGGTCAAGTCTAATAACGGCTAAATTCTTTGCCTTTCCCCAATTACCTCCAATGCCTTTATATCGAAAACTTGTTCATAGAATTTAGCCCCATACAAATTTACATTCACATCATTTCTTCTAGCAGACACGCTAATAAGGCTATAGATATCCTCAGGAGTAATGGTTATTAAAGTGCCATAGACATAAGTATAAAGAGCAGTACAATGAAATTCATCACTAGGATTCATCTTTAGGTTAGGCTTACCCTAATCATCTAAGTAATCCGACATGTTACAATAAAAGTACTTAAGAGGTCATCATGTACCTCATTTGGAAGCTGAAAGATGTTAAGGGTATGGTTGGTGATAATGTCGGAGATGGCCACAATGCTAAATTCCTTAAGCACCTTTAGGGGATAGAAGAAGCCAATGTCGACTTCTAAATTAGCAAACTTTTCAAACCATTGAGCATGTTAACAGGAAAGAAAGAAGCGATAGTCATAAGCGAGGGGTGCTAAACCATAAACAATTCGTGTGCCATAGTGTTTAGGAGAGGTGAAGATGAAAGAGATGGAAGAGGAGTGGATGGGTAAGAAAGTAGAAAGTGTAGGTAATGGAAGCTAGGTTGAGGGTAAAGGCATAAGAACAATGGTTGGCGGCATAACAATTGATGTGTAGGCTTGGAGAGAGAAAGTTGCATGAGGAGAAAGAAGAAACTAAGATGGGGTCAAGTGAGGAGATGAATGTGAGATTAAGGGAGTTTGGAGATGATTGGTGAGAAAAAAAAAATAGGATTTTGAGAGATGGTATATTGAAGAGAAAGAAGGAGGTTAAGGTAAGAAAATGAGAGAAAGGGGATTTTAGGAAGAAGATGAAAATAGCAAATTGAACGAAGCTAATAAGAATTTTGAAAAGGAAATAAAAGAACCTAAACTTGAGGTAAAAGATGATGAATGTATAGTTGATAAGCTAGGCCAAGTTGAAATTGAAAATTCAATCCCAAAATCTAGCTTAGATGATTTAAGGAAGCCAATAGCAAAATCTATTGATGGAGAGAAAAACTTAGACAAAATCCTTAGCTCACAAAGGTAAAGGCTAAACAAAATCGAAATATGTTATATTAAAGAAAATGTGTAGAATGAATACATAAGTTATTTTGTTAAGGTCACAAATAAAACTTGTAATTATTATGAAAGATATGGTCATATTGCACATATGTGTGTAATACATTGCAATCTTTCCTTAAATAACAAAGGTAAAATGCTTTAGGTCCCTAAGGGGCAAGCTTACATTACAACAACTAACACCAAAGGACCCAAACTAAAGTGGGTACCAAAGAAATAATCATTTGTTTTATAGGATCTTTCGAGACAAAATAATAAATGGATCTTGTATAGCGGTTGCTCGAGACACATGATAAAGATGCATCCATGTTTATATCTATAGACTTGAAGGATAGAGGAAGTATGACCTTCGGAGATAACCGAAAGGCCCATGTTAGTAGAGAAGGTAACATTTGCATTAATAATGATCTTAATATCAAACATGTGTTACTTGTTGATAACTTGAAACATAATTTACTTAGTATTAGCCAACTATGTGATATAGGATACAAAGTAATCTTCCATGCATCAAAGTGTTCTATTGAAAACATTAATAATGACCAAATCCATTTTGAGGGGTATAGACAAGAAAACATTTACAAAATTAACTTTAATATGTTTTCATGTTCTCTTGAAACTTGTCTATCCGCTCAAAATAATGATAGTTGGTTGTAACATAAGAAGTTAGGACATATTAGTATGGATATCTTATCAAAAGGAATCTTGTTAAAAGATTACCAAAGATTAGTTTTGATAAAGATAAAACATGCCAAATATGTCAATATTGCAAACAAAAAAAATCATCATTCAAATCAAAAGATGCCATCTCAACTTTTAGGCCACTCCAACTATTACACATGATCTATTTAGTCCAACCCAAACCTTAAGTTGAGGAGGAAAAACCTTGGTCATAATTGATGATTTCAATAGATACACTTTGACCTTCTTCTTTGTAAACAAGGATAAAATGCATTATTTATTCTTGAATTATAGTAAGAACGTCCAAAATGAAAAAGACATTTCTATTGTCTCAATAAGAAGTGATAATGAAGGAGAATTTGAAAATCATGTTATGGAAGAATTTTGTAATAAAAATGGAATAGAACATACATTTTCAGTACCTGGAACTCTACAATAAAATAGAGTCGTCAAAAGGAAAAATAAGACCCTTATAGAAATAGTTAAGATTATGCTATATGATAATAATCTACCTATGTCTTTTTAGGCCAAAGCCATTAATACCGCTTGTTATATATCAAATCGTGTTTTTATAAGACCTATTCTTAAGAAAACCCCCTATAAGGTTTGGAGAAGCAAAAGACCTAACATATCATATCTTCATTCATTTGGTACAAAGTGTTATATTCTTAATAATAGAAAGGAACAACTTGGAAAATTTGATTCAAAATTAGATGAAGGCATTTTTCTTGGTTATTCTCTTACTAGTAAGGCTTATAGAGTATATAACAAAGGGACTCTTGTTGTAGAAGAGTCAATTCATATTGCATTTGACAATACATATGCATATAGAGTCTAATGGTGAAATAGAGAACAATAGTGCTCAATTGGATGATCTTAGTCTTAATAAGGATCAATCCATTTCAAATGAGAAAGAATCCTCTATGTAAGATGGAATTATTGACAACTCTAACATAGACTTACCTAGAGAATGGAAGTTTGTAAAACATCACCCTAAAGATCTAATAATAGGAGAACCATTTAATAGGGCACAAACTAATGCTTCTCTTAAGAATCTAAGTAATGTAGTGTTCATATCTCAACTTGAATCAAAAAACATAAATGAACCTCTAAAGGAGGAATTTTGGATTCAAGTTATGTTAAAAGAGCTAAATCAATTTACTAAAAATAAGGTATGAAACTTAGTACCCAAACCAAAAGATAGACTGATAATTGGAACTAAATGAATGTTTTGAAACAAGTTAGATGAAATCGCAATAGTAACAAGAAACAAGATATGTTTAGTTGCAAAGGTTATAACCAAGAAGAGGGAATTGGTTTCGATGAGACCTTTGCTTTGGTTGCTAGGTTAGAGACCATTAGGATGATTTTAGCATTTGCCACATATAAAGACTTTAAACCATATCAAATGGATGTTAAAAGTGCTTTTCTAAATGGCTTTATCAAAGAAGAAATATATGTAGAGCAACCATTAGGATTTGAGGGTAGCGAATTCCCAAAACATATATATAAGTTCAATAAAGTCTTGTATGGATTTAAGCAAGCTCTTAAAGCTTAGTATGAAAGCCTTGTGTGGATTTAGGGAAGCTCCTAAAGCTTGGTATAGATTTAAGTTATGAAAGATTAAGTAGCTTCTTGATAAAGAATGGCTTCACTAGAAGGAAACTTAACATAACATTATTCATTAAGCAACACAATGCTCATATGTTAATTGTCTAAATATACATAGACGACATTGTGCTTAGTACTGCTCACATGGATCTAGTTAATAAGTTAGTCTAATGTATGAAAAATGAGTTTAAAATGAGTATGATGGGAGAATTTAACTATTTCTTAGGTCTTTAAGTTAAAAAAACCACTAGTGAAACCTTCATCAACTAAGCTAAATACACTAAGGAGCTCTTAAAAGGGTTCAAAATGTAAAATTGCAAGACTATGCCAACTCCAATGAGCACCACTTTAAAGCTTGATAAAGATAAAAGTGAAAAGAACATTGCTGAAAAGCTGTATAAGGGCATGATAGGAAGTCTTCTATATTTAATTGCATCTAAGCCCAATATCATGTTTGATGTGTGTCTATGTGCATGTTTTCAATCTTACCTTAAAGAATCTCACTTGAATTCGATCAAATGCATCTTCAAGTATCTTGCAAGTACCATTGAAATCCGCTTATGGTATTCTAAGTTTAACTCTTTTGATCTTATTGGATACTCCAATATTAACTTTGTTGGTTGCAAAGTTGATCGAAAAAGCACAAGCGGCATGTGTCACTTTCTTGGTAACTCTTTAGTGTCATGGCATTCAATAACATTCTCTACCGTTAAGACAAAATATGTGTCAGCTAGTATTTGTTGTACTTAAGTACTATGGATGAAGCAAACATTGCTTGACTATGGTCTAAAATTCACTATTGTTCCAATAAGATGTGATAACACAAGTACTATAAATTTGACTAAAAATCCAATCCAACATTCAAGGACTAAGCATATAGAAATCAAACATCACTTTATTCATGATCATGTGCAAAACAATGATATTTGCTTAAAATTTGTTGATACTAGCAATTAAATAGCTGATATCTTCACCAAAACCCTTGAGTGAGGAAAGATTTTACATTCTAAGAAGAGAATTGAGAATGATCATACAAGATAAGTGCTAGATACATAAGAATAAAGATAGCATTTTTGAACAAAAACGACATACTAAGTGAGTTGACTAACAAAATCTACACTATAAGGTCTAAGAAATATGATCATATGGATTCCATGCATTAAATATGATATTTAGTATATTTTGGGCACATTTGAAGTTATTCATAAGTATTTAAGTTCATATATGCACAAATTCATCATGTATCGATTTCTATGCCCAAAAATAAGCTTCACATGTTTATTTTTATCCCTAAATCATGTTTAAGTGGTCAAACTAACTTGATTTGAATTTTATGCATATTTAACCTCTCTAAACCTTATTGGGCACTAAGTGCCATATAGAGCATCACATGCCTATTTATGTCAATATGAGTGTTGCTTGGTTAAATCATGAGTCCTTAGGCTTCTTGATAACTTTTAATATGTTTGAAGTATAAACTTGCCATAAATATTGAGAAAGGATCTTTTCTTTCTCTCTAGCTATTTGCATGTGTAACTTTGATATGAAGGAACTTAAGTAGTGTTTTTACAAATTGAGCATCTCAAGGCTATATTATGTTCTAACAATGCTCAAACATGTATTTGAAACTTGCTTTAGGTGTTTATATGCAAAAACTTAATATCTATGCACATGGTTTACTCATATATGCCCATTTTCCTTAAAGTCACGAACTCTATAGCTTTTAGGCTTTGATTTGACTCAATCTTAGGAATCAAGTTCAAACTTAAGTTTTTCAAATCCTAATGAACTCAAATAAACTTTTTTGAAGTGTTAGAATACTCACCAAATCGATCCATATTAATTTGAGTTGGCAACTTAGACATATGAAGTTAACTTAACCTAATTTCTACAAAATTGTAGACAACCAGCATGACTATACCCATCAGTACCGGTATGTTGATATACCCGTTTAAATAAGAGGTTAGAGTCGATTCTGTTCAATTCACTGGCATGATAGTACCTATCACTACCGGCATACTATTTTAGACTAAAACCTAATAACGCTTCTAATCCCATCACCTGCATACCGACTTCTCCTATTGCTATCATGTCAATACCTCTATTTCTAGGCATGAAAGCGCTTGATCCTTTTCTCTCTCTCTCTCTCTCTCTCTTTTGGCAATTCCATTTTATTGTAGAGTTGTAAGTGCTGAAAAGGTATGTTCTATTCCATATTTATTACAAAAATCTTCCATACCATGATTTTCAAATTCTCTCCCATGATCACTTATTAGAGAGACAATAAAAAGACCTTTTCGTTTTAGACCTTCTTATTATAATTCAAGAATACATGATATGTTTCTTCCTTGTTTGCAAAGAAGAAAATCCAAGTGTATCTAATGAAATCATCAACTATAACTAAAGTATATCTTTTTCCTCTCAAACTTAAGGTTTAGGTTAGACCAAATAAATCCATGCATAATAGTTGGAGTAGCTTAAAAGTTGAGATGGCATCTTTTGACTTGAATGATGACTTTGTTTGTTTGCCATATTAACATGCTTAGCATATTTTACCTTTTATCAAAACTAATCTTAGGTAATCCTTTAACAAGATTTCTTTTAATTAATTTTGATAAGATATCTATACTAGCATGTCTTAACTTCCTATGATACAACCAACTATAGTTATTTTGAGTAGATAGACAAGTTTCAAGAGAATATGAAAATATATTAAAGTCAATTTTGTAAATGTTTCCTTGTCTATACTCCTTAAAACGAATTTGGTCATTGTTAATGTTTTCAATAGAACACTTTAATACATAAAAGATTACTTTGTATCCTATATCACACAATTGGCTAATACTAAGTAAATTATATTTCAAGTTATCAACAAGTAACACATGCTTAATAGTAAGATCATTATTAAAGTTATCTCCTAAGGTTACACTTCCTCCATCCTTCAAGTCTATGGATGCATCTCTCGTCATGTGTCTTAAACAACCACTATCCGAGATCCATTTGTTATTTTTCCTTAAAGGATCCTATAAAACAAATGATTATTTCTTTGATACCTACTTTAGTTTGAATCATTTGGGATTAGTTGTTGTAATGTAAACTTATCTCTTAGGGATCTAAACCATTTTTCTTTTGTTATTTAAGGAAAGATTACGATGTATTGCATACGTATGTGCAATATGACCATGTAGACACCCCATTTTTCCCTCCTTTATTTTCAAAATTTTTATAATAGGATAAAAGGTCCTAAATTAGGAAAAAAAAAAACAAAAAATAGAAAATTAAAAGAAAACCTGAAAAATAAGAAATTTACAAAAGTACAAAAAATAGAAAAAATCACGAAAAAAAGATATTTAGAAAAATACAAAAATTAAAAAATTTAGAAGAATATATAGAAAAGTCACAAAAAAATAGAAAAAAAATAAAAGAATAGAGAATTTAAGGAATTTAGAAGATAATAAATTTTTATTTTAATAGAATAGGATTCTTTAATAAAAAGTAAAGAGGGGACCGTTTGGGCTCAGGTTTAAATTTGAATTTAGCCCTAGCTGATCTTGTTCATATGTATAATCTGAATAAGACACAAGCCAATGGTCTAATGGTAAAACACTTGAGCATGGCATTGGGTATAACTTGGAGCACTTAAGTTCGAATCTTGGCAAAGACATGGAAAGCCTGTTATATTTTTAGAAGACATATTACCATGCTAAGGACAAACGATACTGCCTTGTGTCAGGGGTTCATTGTGCCACGTACCTTGATACGTAGCGCCCTTGGATTAGGTGGTAGTTGACGTGACATGCTACGTCAAATGCACCCCGCCCCCCCACGTTAGTTGCTATGTGTCACATGAGGATACGTAGCATGACGTAGTTAGACAACATAGCTAATGTGGTGTCATGTCGATACTTTCCTTTCTATTTCTTACATTTTCCTTAGAGTTTTCTCACACTTTCTTTCTTAGTCAATCAATTTCAACATTAATTTTAGGCCATTTATTGTTGCAATTTCACCAAATTAATGGTGAAATTGCAAAATAGGCATATCCTATTGTGAATTGAATCTAAAATAAAGGTCAGATTCAATCATTTACTCATTCAAATTGGAATTTGAAAAATGGAAAAAAAAAAAAGGAAATCTTAGGGGTCATTACTTTAATTTTTCTAATTCTCGACCCTCGGCTTAACATCTCTTGTTGTCATCCATTCAACAAAGACAACACACACATATAGATGACCTCCCTCGATCATCTCTCTCTCACGTGCGACACATACGACTCTCATGATAAGACCATTCACCTCTCTCTCTTTCTCTCTAAATAGATCCCCTCTCACACATCTACCATACCAACCGAAACCGCCCACATACATAACCCAATTGCAGCAAACATCACCGACCTCTCTCTCTTGCTCACAGCATGATACCCTCTCTCGACATCGGCCCTACTCTCCACAGCTCACCCTCTCTCTTAATCGATTCTCCCTCTTGTTTGATGCTCTTTCTTTCATACGTCTACCATTGAATATACAACTGTCGAGTCTGGTTTTTCACCCTCCCGGTTCTTTTTATAAAATTAGGTCATCTCTAAATTGATCAATACTAAACTCTACCCGTTTAATATTGACCCTCGACTAGGGTTTAAAGAAGACCATTTTTTCCAACTTGAAAAGATTTGAAGTTGCCACCCAACCGGAGTCGGAAAAATAGGTCAAGTTATAACCAATTGGGTGGATTGGTTATAATTGAACTACCGGTCTATTGATTAAAAAACCAAGTTATAAATATGGTTTTTTTAAAAACTAGAGATCTAGATTTGAGGGCTAATTTATTAAATCCTAAACGGGTACCACTTTTAACTTTCCGAATTTAACTTCACTTTTCAAATATATCCTTTTTAATTTCTAAAAAACATATAATTATGATACATGCGACTAAATTGATTAATTTACATAAATATCTAAAAATGAAAAAAATAAAAATTTCCATATTTTAAGTTGCCCTATACTTACGTATGGATGCCTACGTACCCGTTATTTTGGATCAGATTTCCATAGTTCATTTATAAAAAACTTTAGTGGGTGGTTTGATTTTAATTTTTGAAAAGAGTTGCATTTATGTTTTTAACTAGTTCAATTTATTCAAGGAAATTCTTTTAAAGGGTCCTAATTAGTGTTTTATTTTTGGAAACTCTAAAATAGTCTTAATTTGAAAAAGGGTTTATTTATTTTCATTTATTTTTACAAAGCTTAATTTTTCTAAGTGACAAACAGAAATCATAATCTTTTTATTTACCTATTTATTTTTTATTTTATTTATTTCATATTTTTTTCTTTTTCTTAATTTATTCATTACTTATCATTTATTACTTATTTAATAAAATAAAATAAAAATTACCTTCTCCTTTTTTTTCTTTTTTCCCCTTTTTTTTCTTTTTTTTTCTTTTCTTCTTTTTCTTCTTTTCTTTCTATTGTTATTATTTCCTATTACATTTAAATAAAACAAATAAATGAAATAAAACAATAAAAATAAAAATAAACGAATAAAACTCTAGACGGATTCGGATGCACGGGTCGACCTAAACAAATCGGACAGGTCAGATTGGCTCTACTGGATCCAGGTCGGTCTTCTACAATAGCAGTGTTGCAGATGTGATTCCGAACGATTGGAGCTCCAATTTGACTAGGAAATGGGATTTTTGTGATTTTCTTATTAGTTTTAGGGGGGTAGGTTTGATGCCTTAATGTTTGGTGGCGGTTGAGAGGGTCGTCGGAGGTAGTGGTTGGCATCGAAGCTCGGGTGGTGTTAGAAGGGGTTACTAGTCGTGAACGATTGATTGGAGCAGGGTTTTTGGAGTGTGGGGAGCTCGACCATAGGAGTAGTTTAGGCTGAGGGTAACTAATGGTGGTGATTCAAGGGAGGTAAGCTTCAATGGTTTAGGGTTTAAGGGTGGTGGTTTGGTTAAGTGGCAAGGGGCCACGGCGGAGGTTGAAAGCAACTGGGTCGAGGAGCCTAAGTCGCGGGGAGTCTTCCTTCAGTGGTGGCTCAACTTGGGTTAGAGTGAAAAGAGGGAATCGAAGAGAGAGAGAGTGAGCTAAAGAGAGAAAGAGAATCACCAAAGAGAAGGGGAGCTTGAGAGTTGATTCTGAAGCTTCAGGATGCCTTTCCTGCTTATTGGCGTCCCTATTTATACTTGAATTTCAACCTAGCAACAAAGGAAAGCTCGGATTGAAGTTAATGGGAAAGGCTGAATTTTCAGTTTTTTTCCAATCTTTGAAGCTCAATTTGAATGTGTAATTAATCAAACTTGGATGTGTTTTCTGTATCGATTCGTAGTAAGCTATGTCTAGTGCGAGATTGATGTAAGAAACCATGAGCCTGTGTATGGAATTTGTGCAGAAATTGAAGCTAAAGGGGGGGTGGGGGTGAGCTTTTCTTGAGAAGGAAAGTTGAGGAAAATCAAGAGAAAATGGAGGAAAACCGAGGGAAAGAAAGGGAAAGTGCTGACGTGGCATGCCTATTTTCATAATTTCTTGTTTTTTGTGCTTTTTTCCTATTTTCCTATTTTCTTATGTTTTTCTAGAATTCCTATTTTTCTAAATTTCTTCATTTTTTTATGGGCTTTCTTTAATTTTCTATTTTTTGAACCTTTTCTAATTTAGAACCCTATAACCTTACTTGAAAAAAAAAAAAAGAGAGCAAAAACTAGGTGTTTACAACAGCAAACACTCATCCTCTCTCTCTCTCGTTCACAAGAAACATAGTGATACACATAGATTGGGGGATCTCTTTCTCTCTCTCTCAACCTATCTCTCTCTAAGCTCTTCACCACACGCACAACAAGGGGGGTCCATTTTAGGACACACCACACCAAATACCAAACCCAAACCCATTGTCATACGACCACCCAACCAATCGAACATAGCTACTCCCCCGAACATACGCATGCTGAACTTACCCCGATTCCAACTACTCACGCACATTCAACTCTCTCTCTCAACTACGAACTCTCTCTCACGTAACCCACCACCGTAACAACCACCACTAACGGCTAAATTAAGCTACGAGACTTCTCCAAACCCCCTTAAGCCCAATCTAAGCCACATGAGAACGTTGTCCCCCACTCAATTTAGTGGTTGAATCAAACTGGAACATCCTCTCCAAGTTGCTACTGGTGACCCAACTTACGACTCATTGCTATGACTTGAATTGAGTTAAGATTTGAACTGGATCTGCATCCCAACTAACCAACCTGTGTACCACTCGGTCAGAACCCCATTTGCTATTTTGGTTTTTGTTGTTGTTGTTGTTTATCATTATTATTATTATTTATTTATTACTTATAATAGTAAATTAAAGTAAAAAGAAAGCCGAAAAAAAAAGAAAAAGAAAAGAAGAAAAGAAAATCCAAAAAAAAAAAGATGAAGAAAAGAAAAGCAAGAAAAAAAAAGAGAAAGAATAGTTTATTTTTATAGATAAACAAATAAGATAATATTTTAAAAAATAATAATAATAATATAAATAAATAAATCAGTTAATGAATGAAAATCATTTTGATACTTACAAAATCAGTTTTTCTAAAAATAAATAAAACTAAATGGACCCTTTCCAACTAAGGTGCTTTAGAATTTCCAAAAATAAAACCTAAATTTAGACCCTCTAGAAGAATCTCCTTAAATAAATTGAACTAAGTAAAAATGTAAATCCAACCTTTTTTCAAAACTAAAATCGATCAATCCGTTAATATTTTTTTGTGAATGAACTACGAAAGTCTGATCCCGAATAGCAGGTATATAAGCACGCATACGCATGGGCCGACTTAAAATATGGTAAGTTTCCCCTTTTTCCATCTTTGTAAATATTTGTTCAATTTTATTAATTTAGTTGCATGTGATATGATTTGTTGTTTAGAAATTGTAAAAGGGTATTATTGAAAAGAAAAATTAAAATTGGAGAGATTAAAAGTGGTATCTGTTTAGGGTTTAAAAATTAGCCTCCGGATCCAGATTTTTGGTGTTCAAAAACTGTTTTATAAAATTTGTTTTTTTTTTGTTTGACTTGTAGTTAAGTTATAACAAATCCAGCCAATTGATTATAACCTAACTCTTTTTCCCAACTTCGGTCGAGTAGTGACTCTAAAACGTTTTCAAGATATAAAAATAAAAACAATTTTCTTTAAACTCTAGTCAAGAGTTAGTATTAAATAGGTAGAGTTTAATACTATTTGGTTTAAAAAAGCCTAATTTAAAAAAACCAGGAGAAAAAAACCAGACTCAACAACTTAGCAATTCCACTTAGGACGTCAAGAGGGCTAACCACTTAAATACTTTTCGAAATTAAAATTACTTTTCAAAGTACCCATGTCATTTATTTGTTTGTATATTTATTTATTTGTTATTAACCTTATGTGTATACTTTGTTTTAATTATTTATTTTGCATATCACATATATTGAGACATGAGGGGTTCATTTGTTGTATTAAAGATGCAAAGTAAATGCGGTCAAACCCAAGCCATCTTAGGACTCTAAGAAGGGGGCCATTGTGTAGGCTCCGGACGTATTGGTATAGCCACCATTTGAGGTTAATTAGGCTACCCCACTTAAGCTCATTGTAACCAATGAAAGTGTTTTCTAAAAACAAGTGAGGTTACAAAACTTAAGGACCTTTTAGAACCTACCCTAATTGTATATACTTCCTTTTGAGCTTTAGTTAATACACTACCCTTAAAAAATTGCAACCCTACTAATTGTTCAAAAGTTTTAATGTAATTAAGTTTTTGAAAATTACAGTAGGGTTGCAACTTAAGGAGTAATATATTAACCCAAATGATCCCAACATCTGCATATTTCCACGTGCTTTCTTTTATTGCATGGATGACTGATTCTTATCCATAAAATATGTAAACCTAAGAATGGTAGATAACTAAACAAACAAACAAGAGAATGATAATCTATAGGACATCTCTAAGATTCATGAATAGATGCTAAAAGATGAGATTGCTTACTTGAAGGAAAAGCTCGAGTGTCCTGAAGCTCACAATTGGGCCTTAAGGTCCCTTCTAGCATAGGTCATTAGGGATGCCTATGAGATGATAGAGGACCTTAAGGCTCATATACGAGACTTAATGTAAGGTTCTTTTTCCAATTCACATTTAAAGAGCCTAAAATAATTGTCGAATTCCAGAATAAGTGTTAGGTTTTTTTTGCCTTTGTTTTCTGTATTTTGATCTTTTGCAATAATAAAAGTTCTCTTTAGTTCATCATTCATCATTTTTCGTTCTTTAACATTCCCTTCTTTGTAAATAGTCTTTCAATAAGCATTTAACTAACCACTGTTCCATCCCATTATAGGAAATGTAAAATCTCATAAACTTATAAATAGAACTCTAAAAATCACCATCTTTATTTGTAAATAATTTTCTTGTTTTCTGTAAAATAAAACTTTATCTTTTTCTCTCTAAAAAGTATAAATCACTATACACTTTTTAGGCACATTTAGGTATAAATTGACCATAACTATGTTTATTTCTTAAGTTCTTGGTAATTCATTATGTAATATATCAATTTTAGATGATTCAAAAGCAAAAGAGACAAAATTCAATAAGAACAAGGAGATTTAGAGCTATCATGACTGTGATAAAGGAGTAATGTTAAAGGAAGATCAACTAAGACTCATCACGGGCATGATAAAAAAGAATTTGAGTATTTGGCACTCATCACGGCCGTAATCAAGGGAGTGACCAAGGTTGAAGCTATTTTTCCACTTATTCATCAAGGCCGTAACTTCACCTTAAAAGATGATCACGCCCTTAATCACGAGTGTGATTAGGTGGAATGTTTGTGACGAGAAAATCATACCCTTAATCACGAGCATGATTAGGTGGAATGTTTGTGACAAGAAGATCACTCCCCAAGTCATGGGCATGATGGAAGTGGATACGATGATTTTTTTAAATCATTTCGCATGAATTGGTGCATATAACAAGTCTAAATGTCAAGAGGTGTCTTAAAGTGGTGTATTTCGAGCCTTTTTAACGAGAAAAATATAAATACGCCACAATTTTCAAATAAAAAAAAAAAAAAGAGATCGAATCATACATCCATTCATACATCTTCTTACCTAATATATTTTCAATTATTTTCTTTTAGTACAGTTTCTAAGTGTTGTACCTTGTACCTTTCCTGAAATTACTCGAGAGAGACGACGAGAATTCATTGTTTGTGTATTTATCAGATTTCTACAGTAAAATTTAAAATAGGGTTGTATTCTTCTACTTGTTCTATGCTAATTTCTTTATTATTTCTACATTTCATTGATATGTTTTGTTTCTTCATTATGTGAGAGTAGTACATTAAGACTTGCTACATTATTTAGTATGATCAAGTGCATTAAATACTGGTTTCTTGATAAATGTTAATTCCGATGAATTACACTTAATGAATCTAAGTATGGTGTAGTGCACGACATTGACTTAGGATATATTTCAATAGAATATGTCAATAGACGATTCTATTGAATAAATCTAGCTCATTTGAACAACTTACTCCTGATAATAGAGATATTATTAGGAAAGTTGTTGCGTGCTTAGGGAAATCGATACATTAACATAACATTAATGCGATTCGAGTTGGTTATTAATTAGGAAGAGATTCTAATAGACACAGTTAGAATTAGAAGCAAGTAATTCTGAGAAGAATGCTTGCATAGTGTAATTTCCCGTAGATAACAAGTATTAGGACAAAAAAGTATTTTGGTAAGATCATGTTAAGTGGTGACGTAAGTCTGCATTGTTAAATGTGTTGTTAGTAATTGTTTTGTAGCTAATGTGTTAGTGGCATTAATTTATGGATTAGTGCAGTTTAGTCAGCAATTTAGAGTTTTAATAATTAATCACTTGATAAATCAAATTACTAAATAACAAGAAGATTAATTAGTACTAGTGTTTATAATCGTTCCTAGTAGAGAGGACTCTATACACATCTGTGCTATAAAACGATAGGTACACTTGCCTATTGAACCAAGTTAAGGATAGAATATAGGAATTTAATTTATAAAACTCGAAAGCTCTGTTTAGAGGCGATCACTTTGTCAAAAAAAAAAAAAAAAAAAACCAAAGAAAAAGAAGAAGAAACAAAAGAACTAAAAATTGAAAAAAATAAAAACAAAAAGAAAAGTTGCTGACGACTATAAATCCTTATAGGCTTAAGAAGCTAACACAAGCTCAAGCCTTTGGCCTACTCAAGTAACTAACCCAAATACTTGGTTTCCAACCTATACAAGGCCCCTCAACCTATTAAGGAAGCCAACATAGGCCCCTTGACCCATTCAACCTAAACACTAGTCCCTTAGCCCATTCAATCTAAACACCAACCTCGGGCCCATTCAGCCATTCAACCTAAACATAAGCCACTTAGTTAGGCATTCAATCTAAACACCAACCTTGGGCCCATTCAGGTAACCTACCTAAATGTAAGCCACTAAGCTAAGCAGCCATTCCAAACATGAACCACAACCCATCAAGCCAGTCAACCCAAACACAATCCTCAGCCAATAAAGGTTACCAAGCCAAAACCCTTGGTCTATTTAGAAAGCCAAGCCCAATCATAAACCAAACCAAAACCAAAGTTAAATATTGGGGCATGATTTGAGAAACCGGAAGGCAAAGCCAATCCTCATCTTAGGCAAATAAAAAATAAACTCCTCCTTAAGAAATCGGTAACTTACTTTTAAAAAGGTTTAGAATGAAGAGAAACAAAGTATATTTCACACACTAACCTGAAACACTTTGAGAGTTGAGTGATATAATAGCGATGATACTTTGGACTCATTCCTTAAAAGAGGTCCACTTTGAATGTGATACACAGATTAAAATGAAGTTAGGTATTCATTTTCAAATCATAAACACAATTATCTCTTGTTAAACCCGTTATACCACTTTAGAATATTTTCAAATTTAAACCTTGTCAAGAACCACCCCATAATAAGGCAATTCAAAAGTTAGTATCATTGATTAGAAGATAAGGGTAAAATTGGTTTACGCTTGCTTAAGTAATGTTAATTTAAAATGATTTTTATTTCTAATAAATTATTTTTCGTTGAAATGAAGAAGAGCTGAATCCTTTTCAAACACCTCGAGCTTATACACACCTCACTTGAGCCCACACAATAGAAATTCATGGATTTAGGGCCCTAAATCACTTAAAAGACAAAAAGTCGGCAATGAAGACAATCATTCTTGAGGGCAAAAGAAAAGAAAGAATAACAAGAGATAGTGGGGCAAAGTAATAATAATAATAATAAACAAAAGAGAAAATAAAGAAAAAGGGGTCGGAGAATTGGGTATGGTTATAAGAGGAAAGCCCTAAGAGATATATCATATTCTAGTAGGGACAACAAAATTGAACCAAAATGCAAGGAATCTAAGCCCAAAAAGACCCAAGAAACACAAAGCCCTGAATCATATTCTAAAGCCTAGAAAAAAAGTCTCTCCTACCAATATCAAATCACACAAGGCCTTCCCAACCATAAATCACCCTCACGCAGTAAAAGCTCTTCCAATATTTAAAGATGATCTATCTTTAATAAAAATTGTTTTTGAAATTGGGACAAACATACTTCTAATTTTTCCTTAAGGTTCTTGACTTGTACACCTAAGATAAATAAAAATATTTCCTTCAAAATAGGCATCTTCATTAATCCTTTTTTAAACCTTTGGACTAAAAGCCTAAATTCATAATATTAAATTGAAAAAGACACAACAGATCGATCAAAGCCGTGTCACTTACAAAATGGACTATAATTTTTGGAATTGAAGTCGAGAACAAAATCTAAACCGAAAGCTAGAAAGGAAAACCACTTCAACTAAACTAATCGTGGGTTACTTTTTCCTTAAGAAAGGAATGTTTTGAAATCACAAAAGCCCTATGAGAAAGCCCTAGGGTTAGGGACATTAAGAAACTCATATGATTACCAAGGATAGGGTGGTTATAAACTTGTTCCTTAAATAAGAATTTATACTCATTAGCAAACTTTCAAAAAAAAAAAAAGGAAGAGAGACAAGAAGAAGAAAAAGAGAAAGTAAAGGCTTATCACAAGATTCTTGTCCAATCCATGTCGACTCGAGTAGCCAAGCTTTCAATTCATGTCATCCATTTCCTTTTCAAGGTGGTTACATTTTTTAAATTAACCTTATTAGTCTAGATCATTCTTTCCTAATTGCAGTTTTTTAATATCCTTTAACTCTTTTTCAAATTAAGTGGCCTATCCCTATTGCCTTTTTTCATAAATGGTTTTTTAACAATTTCCTTGCAAGTACTTTTCCAAGCCAAGAAGTTTTTTAAAACTAGTTGCTTTCTTTACCTTACTTCTTTAATCTTTCATCAAAATTCTTCTTAGGGTTCAAGTCAACTCATAGAGCACTGTCCCCTTTTCTATTATTTTTAAGGTTCCGGCCGGCTTTTAAGGAGCTATCCATCTTCAATTTTTTAGGGTTCTAGCCAACTCTTAAAGCACTGACCCATGCTTTTATTTTTTTCAAGGTTCTAACCAACCTTTAAGGCGTTGTCCCGTCTTTCATTTTTTAGAGTTCTAGTAAGCTCTTAGAGCACTAACCCATACTTATACTCTTTTTAGGGTTCCAACTAACCTTTAGGGCATTGTCCCATCTTTCATTTTTTAAAGTTCTAGCCAACTCTTAAAGCACTGACCCACTCTTTTATTCTTTTCAGGATTCTAGCTAACTTTTAAGGCGTTATCTCATCTTTCATTTTTAGGGCTCTAATCAGCTCTTAGAGTGTTGATCTACTCTTTCTTAGGGTTCTAGCCAGCTCTTAAAGTACTAACCTACTCTTTTATTCTTTTCAGGATTCTAGCCAACTTTTAGGATGCTATCTCATCTTCCATGTTTTTTAGGGTTCTAACTAGCTCTTAGAGCATAAATCCATTCTTTATTTATTTATTTTTTTTAAGGTTCTAACTAACTTTCAAAGCACTACCCCTTCTTTTGTGATTTTCCTTTAGGGTTTTTTTAGTGAGCTTATAGGGTACTCACCTTACCGATTCCTTGGAGTGAGCCCATAAGGCATTTCCCTCACAAACTTTCTCTTAGAGCCCTTAAGGTGCTTCTTTTCATCAGATTCTTTTTAACAAGCCCATTAGACGCTTTCCTTTATAAATTTCTTTTAGCAAGCCCATTAGGTGCTTCTCTTCACTAACTTGTTTGTAGCAAGCCAATAAGATGCTTCCTTTCACAAATTTCTTTTAGCGAGCCCATTAGGCACTTCTCTTCACTAACTTGTTTGTAACGTGCCAATTGGGCACTTCCATTCACAAATTTCATTTAATGAGCCAATAGGTTGCTTCCTTCATCATTGATTCTTCGTAGTAAGCCCATAGGGCGCTTCTTCTAAAGTCAAAAGTTAGGGTTGCTAGTTCCCGAGAGACATTCCCGCTTAGGTTAGTGAACTCAGAAGAATATGACTAAGTTTCCTAAATCGATTCTAAATTTAGGGTTGCTAGTCCCCGAGACATGCTTCCACATAGGATAGTTAACTCAAAGGAGCACTACCAAGTTTCAGTTTAGAGTCTTAACCAGCTTTAGGAGCGATTTGCCTGTTTTACCTAGGATAGTCAGCTCAAAGGAGCACTACCAAGTTTATCTCAAATTGATTCCAAAAGTTAAGGTTGCTAGTCCCCGAGAGACGCTCCTACCTAAGATAGTCAACTCAAAGGAGCAGTACCGGATTTTAGTTTATGGTCTTAGCTAGCTCTAAGAGTGCTTTGCCGTTTTACCTAAGATAGTCAGCTCAAAGGAGCACTACCAGGTTTATCTCGAATCGATTCCAAAAGTTAGAGTTGCTAGTCTTTGAGAGATGCTTTTGCCTAGGTTAGTCAACTTAAAAGAGCACTACCAGATTTCAATTTAAGGTCTTAATTAGCTTTAGGGTACTTCACCGGTCTTGGTTAGTTAGCTCATAGGGGTACGACTAAGTTTTCTCATTTATTTTAAGGTCTTAGCCAACTTAAGGAGTACTTCGCCTACCTTATTTAGTTAGCTCATTGGGACATAACCAAGTTTTCTTATCTCTTTAGGGTCTTAACCAGCTCGAGGAGTGCTTTGCCCGCTTTGGTTAGTTAGCTCATTAGGACACGACTAAGTTCTCTCATTCTTTTAGGGTCTTAGTCAGCTCAAAGAGTGCTTCACTCGCCTTGGTTAGTCAGCTCATTGGGGCACGACCAAGTTTTCTTATTCCTTTTAGGGTCTTAGCCAGCTCAATGAGCACTTTGCTCGTTTCACCTTAGTTTGTCAACTCAAAAAAGCACAATCAGGCTTCAATTCTTCTTTCAGTCTTTCAGCCAGCTCTTAGAGCACCACCTCTCTCTTCACAAAAACCTCAGTGGACCAGGCCTAGGATAGCTAACTAGTTATAGTACTTCTTAGGACAAAATCTATTCTTGAGGCAAAAAAAGTCTCTTTTATTTTTGTGGAAATGTTTTACTCAAACTTCACCACAAAGTGGGGTAATTGTAGATACCTCATTTTTGTCTCCCCTTTATTTTCAAAATTTTTAGAATAGAATAAAAGGTCCGAAATTAGGGGAAAACAAAAAAAATAGAAAATTAAAAGAAAACACAAAAAAATAACAAATTTAGAAAAGTACAAAAAATATAAAAAATAGAAAAAAGCTCAAAAAATAAGATATTTAGAAAAATCACAAAAATAAAAAAATTTAGAAAAATATATAGAAAAGTAAAAAAAGCAAAAATTAAAAAAATAGAGAATTTAAGGAATTTAGAAGATAATAAATTTTTAGTTTAATAGAATAGGATTCTTTAATAAAAAGTAAAAGGGGGACTATTTAGGCTCGGGCTTGAATTTAAATCTAGCCCAAGCTGACCTTATTCATATGTACAGTTTGAACAAGGCACAAGCCAATGACCTAATAGTAAAATACTTGAGCATGGCATTGGGTATAACTTAAAGGACTTGAGTTTGAATATTGACAAAAGCATAGAAAGCCTTTTATATTTTTAGAAGACATACTACCTCACCATACACAAATAGCACTACTATGTATCAAGAGTTTACTGTGCCGTGTACCCTAATAAGTGGTGCCCTTGGATTAAGTGACGGCTAACATGGCACCACATGGCATACCACGTCAACTACCATGTATCACATAAGAACACATGGCATGACATGGTTGGACAACACAACTGATGTGGCACTACGTCAACACTTTCCTTTCTCTTTCTCCCCATTTCCTACTATAAATTGATCTAAAATCAAGGTCGGATTCATTCATTTACTCATTCAAATTAGGATTTGAAAAATGGAAAAAAGAGGAAATCTTAGGGGGTCATTACTTTCATTTTTCCGATTCTTAACCCTCGACCTAACATCTCTCACTCTCATCCATTTAACAAAGACAACATACACATACAGACGACCTCTCCAGATCCTCTCTCTCTCTCTCTCTCATGCGACACATGCAACTCATACAATAAGACCATTTGTCTTTCTCTCTCTCTTTCTCTAAACAAATCCCCTCTCATACATCCACTATGCCAACCAAAACCACCCACACACATAACCTAACTGTAGCAAATGTCACCGACCTCTCTCTCTTTCTCTCACAAGCACGACACCCTCTCTCGACACCAGCCCCACTCTCCATAGCTCACCCTCTCTCAACTAACTCTCTGTCACATACATCCACCATCGAACCCACAGTAAACCTTCATCCTCTATCTCTCTTGCTCATAAGAAAACACAACCACACGCACAGATTGGAGGATCTCTCTCTCTCTCTCTCTCAACATATCTCTCTTCGAGCTCTTCACCACATACACAGAGGGGGTGGGGAGGGGAAGAGGGGTGTTCCATTTTCAAACACATCACACCAAATACCAAACCCAAACCTACTGTCGTACCGCTACCCAACCAATTGAACACAACTACTCCCTCGAGCACATGCACACAAAACCTAACCCAATTCCAACTACTCATACACATTCAACTCTCTCTCTCTTGACTAAGGACTCTCTCTCGCACAACTTACTACCGCGACAAACACCACCAATAGTCAAATTAAGCCACAACGCTTCTCCAAACCCCCATAAGCCGAATATAATCTACATAAAAACATAATCCCCTACTTAATTTGGTGGTTAAATTGAACTGGAACATCCTCCCCAAGTTGCTGCCGGTGACGTAACCTGCTGCTCTGACCTAAACTGAGCCAAGATCTAAACCAGATCCATGTCCTAGCTGACTGACCCTTGTGCCACTCAGTCCAAACCCCATTTGTTCTTTTGGTTGTTGTTGTTGTTGTTGTTTTTTATCATTATTATTATTTATTTATTACTCGTAATAGTAAATTAAAGTTAAAAAAAAGAAAAAGAAAAGCAAGAAAAAAAAAGAGAAAGAATAGTTTATTTAATAGAAAAATAAATAAATAATAAATAAGATAATATTAAAAAATAGTAATAAATAAATTGGTTAGTGAATGAAAATCATTTTGATACTTAGAAAATTAGTTTTTCCAAAAATAAATTAAAATAAATGAGCTCTTTCCAACGAAGGCGCTTTAGAATTTCCAAAAATAAAACCTAAATTAGGACCATTTAGAAGAATTTCCTTAAATAAATTAAATCGAGTAAAAATGTAAATCCGACCTTTTTTCAGAACTAAAATCGATCGATCCGCTAATATTTTTGGTGAACGAACTACGAAAGTTTGATCCCAAATAGCGGATACGTAGGCACCTGTATGTACAAGGTGACTTAAAATATACAAAGTTTCCCTTTTTTCCATCTTTGTAAATATTTGTTCAATTTTATTAATTTAGTCGTGTGATATGATTTGTTGTTTAGAAATTGTAAAATGGTATTATTGAAAAGTAAAATTAAAATCAGAGAGATTAAAAGTGGTACTCGTTTAGGGTTTAAAAACTAGCATTTGAATCTAGATCTTTGGTTTTCAAAAACCGTTTTATAAAATTAGTTATTTTGTTAGACCAGTAGCTAAGTTATAGCTAATCTACCTAATCAATTATAACTTAACTTTTTTTCTCGACTTTAGTCGGGTGGTGACTCCAAAGCATTTCAAGATATAAAAAACAGTTTTTTTTTAAACCTTAACCAAGGGTAAATATTAAACAGGTAAGGTTTAATACTAATTGGTTTCAAAAAGCTTAATTTAAAAGAACCAAGAGGAAAAAACTAAGCTCAACAAACCATATCTTTCTCAATAATTGTAAGTTTTATTTGAGGCCTCAACAAAATAACTTTTGTATGCCTTATACACATTTTCTTTAATATAACATATTTTGATTTTTTTTAGTCCTTATCTTTGTAAGCCAAGGATTTTGTTTAAGTTTTTCTCTCTATTAACAAATTTTGTTGTTATCTTCATTGAATCATCTAAGCTAGATTTTAGGATTGAATTTTCAATTTCAAATTGACCTAACTTATCAACCATACATTCATTATCTTTTACCTCAAGTTTAAATTCTTTTATTTCCTTTTCAAAATTCTTATTAGCTTCCTTCAATTTGCTATTTTCATCTTCTTCCCAAAATCCCCTTTCTCTCATTTTCTAACCTTAACCTCTTTCTCTTTCTTCGATCCACTATCTCTCATCCCTCAAAATCCAATCTTTTTTCTTATCAATCATCTCCAAACTCCCTCAGTCTCTCATTCAGCTCCTCACTTGATCCCATCTAACTCTCTTCTTCCTCCTTGTGAAACTTTCTCTCTCTAAACCTACATATCAACCATCACACAGTCAACCACTGTTCTCACGCCTTTACCATTAACCCAGCTTCCATCACCCACACTCTCCCTACATTGCTCTCCTAGGACAATCAAGCTTGAATGAATTTAGATTTATCACCTTGTGCCTCTACTTGAAGGCTAAAATCTCAACCCCTACTAGGGTAGAAATCTGTAAGTGCGATCAAAAGCTCTCCTAAAGGCTTTATGTTAAGGTTACCAGAGCAAATGGAGTCTTCGCTCAAGAAACCAACCAGCTGAGAGAGGCGAGCAAAGTGAAAAAACAAAAGAAGTACAAATCAACTCTTCTTCCAACCAGACCACTAAGATCAAGATCGAGACCCCTTTCAAAGTGAAGGAAGAGATAGTTACCCTCCTATCGACCAACTCAGATAAGTTTGCTTAGTCAGCATCGGACCCGCTTAGGATTTCCCTTAACTTGGCAACCTACAGCCTTAACATCAACTCCACCACACAGCCTATCAAGTAGAAGAAGAAGCATTTTACACCCAAAAGATAAGCTATGATAAAGGAAGATAAGTAGAAGCTGCTTAAGGTCGGCTTCATCAGAGAGGAGAAGCATCCAACCTAATTGGCAAACATAGTGCCAGTCAAGAAGAAGTTTGGGAAGTGACACATGTGTATCAATTATACTCACCTCAATAAAGTTTACCCTAAAGACTGCTTTCCTCTCCCCAAGATCAACTAGCTAGTCAACTCCACATTGAGACAAGCCTTACTCAGCTTCATGAATGCCTTCTTGAGCTACAATCAAATAAAGATAGACCTAAAAGATAAAGTCCATACCTCATTTGTCACTAACTTCGGTACATACTACTATACGGCAATGGTCTTCGGCCTCAAAAATGCCGAGGCAATATATCAACGTATTGTGACAAAGTTGTTCAAGTTCCAGCTTAAGCAGAACATAGAGGTATACGTTAACGATATGATAGTCAAGAGCAACCAACCTAGCAATCATGTTAAGGACTTGGAGGAAGCTTTCAATTAGATAAAGAAACACAACATGGAGCTAAACTCCCAGAAGTGTATATTTGGGGGCAAATCCAACAAATTTCTTAGCTTCCTAGTCACCTAGAAAGGAATCAAACCCAACCTTGAAAAGAGACAAGCTATCAAGGATATGAAGCCTTATTCCTCGATCCGAGATGTATAGAAGCTTGCCAGCATGGCAGTTATACTAAGCAAGAGCATAAACAAATACAATGAGTTCTTTAAAATTCTTAAAAATCCTAAGGGTTTTGAATGAACTCCTTAATGTGCGGCAGCCTTTAAGTAGCTACAAGACTTCTTCGTACACCCTCTTGTCCTCTCCAAGCTTGTTCTAAAGGAGGACTTATATTTTTACCTAGTCGGCAACAACCAGGCACTCTCATATGTACTGGTTAAAGAAGAGGTAAGAGAGCACAGGCTCATATACTACCTCATCCACATACTTCAAGGGCTTAAGGTTAGGTACACCAAGGTAGAGAATTTTACCTTAGCCGTCGTCATCTCAACATGTTGGCTCAAGCCTTACTTCTATGCACACCAAATTATTATACTAAGAGACCAGCCACTATGTACACTGTTGTAGAAGCTGAACGCATTTAGATAGATGGTAAAGTACTCAATGGAGCTAAACTTGTACAAAATCCAATATCAACTATAGATGGCCTACAATGGACAAGTGCTGGCAGACATCGTGGCTGAATATACAAGAGAGGAGGAAGCACCACTAGGAGATGAAAAACTGATGCGGACTCACCATGTTAATGGATCATCCATCTCGAAGGGTGGAGGTATTGGTTTTGTACTAACTAGACCACACAAGATCATATTTTGTTATGCCCTTAAGTTCAGGTTTGACACCAGTAACTACAAATTTAAATAAAAGGCCTTAATAGTCGGTCTCAAGCTAGCAAAAGAGATCAGCTTCGAGCATTTATAAGTTTTCTCAAACTCTATGCTTATTGTCTAATAAGTTTGGGGTGAATATGAATCTAAGGATAACATTGGGGCAAGGCATTTAGAGAAAGTAAAGAGCCTCCTAGATAATCAATAGCAGATTGGTTATCCAAGCTCGCCTCTATGGGGATGCAGAAGCTCAAGGTAAAGAATATGAAGATCTTCATAGAGTACTTGCCAAATAAGAGCATAACTTCAGGTTTGATAGAGGTCTTGAATATACGACAGTACCATTAGAGTCGAGTTGGATCAATCCCATCTTGAGTTACTTAGAGTAAGGTATGCTCTTAGAAGACAAGTTGGAAGCAAAGAAATTAAGATACTACGCTACCAAACTACACGTTAGTCGACAACCTCCTATACTGTAGAGGAGTCAACCTTCCCCTACTCAGATGCCTCCAAGCAAATGAGGGCCTATATGTCACTAAAGGGCTACAGATCGAAGTGTGCAATGACCACATCCAATCCCAAGCCCTCTTCATTCGGACTCTACAGCTCAGATATTATTGGTTTACCATGACATAAGATGTCAAGGCTATAGCCTACAAGTACCCCTAATGTTAGAACCATATGCCAATTAGTCATACCCCCAATAATAATCTCTAACCCCTGACTGGTCCGTAACCATTCGCTTAGTAAGACATTAACATTCTTAGTGCCTTCCCCAAGAACTTAAGAGGTCCACAGTTCATTATCATAGTCGTTGACTACTTTACCAAATGTGTCAAGGCTAAGGCTATAGCAAAGATTACCGAGAGGAGCTTTGAGTCCTTTACTCGGAACAACATCTTCCCTTGATTTAGGGTCTCCTATGCCCTCATCATGGGCAACAGACGTCAGTTTGATAACCCCAAGTTCAAAGAATTATGTGCCAAGCACCACATTACACTGCACTTCACATTAATTACCTACCTTCAATTGAATAATAAGGTTAAAGCAACTAATCAGGTCATTCTCGAAAGCTTAAAGAAGATAGTAGACTAAGCTGAGGGTGCTTAAGCAGACGAGTTGCCCAAGATCTTATTGGGATATTGTACTACCCACTGTACCTCTATAGGTGAAATTCCTTTTTGCCTGCCATTTGGGTCGAAGGCAGTCCTCCCCATTAAGCTAAAGCTTCCTAACATCTAGAGTCAAAAGTTTCGAGACCATCCTCAACAAGTCCTTACTATAGGCCATTATCAATACTATAAAAGAGATCAGAGACCTTGCCATAGCTCAAGTAACTACTTATCAACACTAAATAGCCAGATACTATCATTAGAAGGTCAAACATAAAGAATTCAAAGTCGGCAGCCTAGTTTATCGAAAGTTAGAAGCCATAGGCTCACGGGAAGGATAAGGCAAGCTGGCCCCCAACTAGGAAGATCCGGCTAAAGTTAAAGAGAGCTTGAGGAGTAAAGCATACAGATTGGAACATTTAGATGGTGAGCTCATCTTGTGTACTTGGAATGCTGATAACCTTTAGCTCTATTTTGATTAATATATAACCATCATGTAAATCATTTCATAAAGTATTAATGAAAGTTCTATTTCTCATGTGTACTGCCTTTGGTTGCTTTTTTCTTCACTCTCTTACTATCATACCAAGTCCCAGCACCCAAAGGGTAAATGAACCCACTAACCAAGCAGGTTAGAACACCACTAACCTGACTCCCCTTGAGTGACCTTAACAAGGGGAAACATCCCCTGCTTGAGGAACTCTTACTAATGGGGTAGGTCGAAAAACTTGACCTTCCTTAGTAATCTCAATAAGGGGAAACACCCCTTACCTACCACTAACTGGGTAAGATGAAACACTACTAACCTAAGGTTGGTATCCTAACTTGTTGTATAAAAAGAAGGGAAGAGAGACAACTGCTTATCATCTTGGATCAGCAAACTTTGGAAGCTCTAAAAAATCTAATGCTCCAATCCATTCGGAAGGCTAATCTACTAATGGCCCTTGCTCCTGAGATGACTAGTCTAATGTTACATAAGAAGCATGTGGAAGGACCTTTAGGTGCCTTCCTTGCTAGGTTTTTAGATTACATCAGGGGAAATTAATACTAATTTGCCACATTTGAAGGTTCGTGATTTAATAGATAGTGAAAATCATTGTTGAAATTTTAATAGAATGACACATCTATTGTTAAGCCATGAAAAGGAAGCAATTCTATGAATTCCTATTCTCTTAAGTCCTAGTGAAGATAAGCTTACATGGGTTAAAGAGAGATCTAGTTTATAGAATGTTATTGGATGGAAAATTTAGTATCGAAAACAATATGGAAGCTATAATGTTAACCAAAACACAGTCACCATCTTTGGCGTTTGAGTTGTAATGCTTTATCTACTAACTCTAATTTGTTTTGCAGGAAGATTCCTCATGGTTCGAATTGTTGTAATTTTTTTTTTCGCTTAATGAGACGCCAAACCATTTATCCTTTTATTGTGAATGGGTACATCCTATCTAGTTTGAGGTACTTCATATGAAGATTGTGATTTCACTATCTCTAGAATTGATGCTTAGTTGGTGGAGGCTATATAGTAAATTAATCTGATAAAGACTAAAGAATTGATTTTTTCTATCAATAGTTGCAATAATTCTATGGTACATTTAGGTCCATGGGCATGAGTGTGTTTTTCAACATAAAGCACCTAATCCTAATAACGTGATTGCTGCAACTAAAAGGGAGATTTATCTTACTATTCCTCAACTGGATTCAGTTTTTCAGTGTCTTACAATTGATATAGTAGCAAATATCACTCAATCTCATCATTCTTTGGTTCAGCGCAATGTGAATAGTGTATCACACCAACAACCAAATCCTAATATTTGTTTGACTAATGCAAAGTTTGAATGGCAGCCTCCTATACCACTTTCAGTAAAAATTAATTGTGATGCTTCTGCGAACATTAGACCAAGAAGGGAGGTTTAGGAATTTTTTCTTGGAATTCTTTTAAGGAGTTAATATATGTAGAAGCTAAAGTAGTTCACACTTGTGATGCAAAATTGAATAAGGCATGTGCCATCCGTAAAGGCCTACAAATTGCAAACTCAAGGGGATGGATACACATCAAGATTGAATCTGATTCAAAGAAAGTTATTCAAGTGATTAACTGTTCTTCGAAACCATCTGGTTTGATTAAAGATATTATTTATTTGAAGTCGTTGTTTAGATCTTGTCCATTTTCTTTTGTTTATAGGCAAGCTAATAGGCGTGCTCATTAGTAGCAAGCCTAAAGCTAAAAATGTGATGAGCTATTGTTTTGGGAGCAAAAGATTCCTATTCTATTTATTTCACTTGTTATGTGCTGACTATAGTTGTGGGCTACCTGATATCTTACTCTATTGGCAATTTTTAATTTATGATATTTCATCTTTGGCATCTCTCTCATCTCTTTTTTTCAAAATATTATTCCAGAATTAATAACCTCCTCAAAATAAATAAATATATATATATACATGTTTGCTTCCTTTGTCACTATAATTTGCACCATTTCCATGAGATAGCTAGTAGATTCTACAAAGTATAACTTTTATGATGGTAATATTATTCAATAATTAATAACCTACTCAATATATATATACATACATATATATATATGTTTACTTCTTTTGTCATTGTAATTTACACCATTTCCACAAGATATCCAATGAATTCTACTAGGTATATTTTTTAATATTATAGATAGATTCGAACTTTAAAATTTTAGCAACTTCTACCTAATTTATTTTCACAAACTCTATTTAACACATGAAAAGTTTTTAAAAGTGCTCATATTTTTTCTAGAGATTCACATAATTCATTTACCTCTCCTTTTTACTTTTAATAAAGTTGATGAAAATGTACAAAAAATAAAAAAGACTAAAATAATTTATTGATAAGAAAAGTTTACTTTGTGAAAAGTATAACTAAACTCCTTTTTTCCTTTTTTACCCCCTCTCTATTTACGCCGTCTATACATTAAATGAAGTCCGCAGGCAGCAAATGCAAAACCCTCCTCTACCCGACGAATTTCTTCTCTGGTTATAAACTGCAAGCAGAAGCATGTCATCATCACCTAACTTTTTCACTATAGCTCTACTAGAAACGAAAATGGTAAGAGGTAACCGCAAGACTTCCATCAGGAACTACACATCCGACAGCGATAGCGATACTAGCAGTGCGCTCATCCACATTCCAGCTGCACAACCTCTTGCATCATCCCAACCGCAAGCGGAAGCACCCCTTGTGTCTTCCTACAACGAGAAGATCCATCCTCTTCTTGACGTAGTCGACAAGCTTCGTGTCCTCGGGGTCATGACCGAAGGCATCCAGCGTCTAACCATCGTGGTTGTGGGCGATCAGTCGTCCGGAAAATCCAGTGTCCTCGAGTCTCTTGCTGGAATCAGCCTTCCCCGTGGACATGGTATCTGCACTAGAGTACCTCTCATCTTGAGGCCGCAGAGTGACCCGAATCCCGAAGCTCCGGCTCTGCTGCATGTGGAGTACGATGGCAAGATCGAGCATACCGATGAAGACGGTGTTGCAGCGGACATCATTTCTGCTACAAACGAGATTGCTGACGTGTCAGTAGAGCCAAACATACTAATAGAAGACTAAGTCTTAAAGGAATTTGGAGGGTCCTAACGTATCTAACTAAACTAAGGATGCGTGGCGATGTTCTGTGTTTGGAGCGTTATAATACTCTCCTATAAATTTTATTCATGCAGGCATCATGATTAATGTATTTTAATTGAAAATAGTACCTGTTTGCTAGTTGTTATGTAATTTTTTATGTTTATGCTCACTTTTTATTTATTCATCTTATTTTTAGTTTATTATTTATTAGATTTCAATTATTGAAAACATATTCAATTTAATAATATAGATTTAATTAATATTAAATTAAAAAATAAAATTAAGGATTGAATTAATTTATATAAAATATGAATAGGATCATAAAAAATATCTCCTTTTCTTATGTACAATATTGAAGTAACTTATGTAATCGATCTTAAAATGAAATATGATCATTATTCGTGACTACTAATTAGAGGTACTTTTTGGGCAGTTTTTTTTTTTCTAATTAGTGTGTCTTAGTTTTATATTATTCATATATATTTTATGTTTGACATAATGTTGTATTTAGGAAATTTTTTTTTCATTATATCTTATTCTAATTTAAACCTTATATTTCAACTAATCATTTTTATTTTTATTAATATAATTATGAAACTTCTACGGTCGTGTTTTTCATTTTGTTGGAGATCAGTATCCTCCATCTCACTTTAATTCATGATTAGTTCACTATCCAAATTTAAAAAATAAATAAATAAATTATGGGTAAAATAAAGGGTTACATCAATAACCTGCCATAAAAAAATCCATTATAATAGGGCATTGAAATTAGAGTTATAAAGCAAAAGTTTACATACTTAAAAATCATTGAAAAAATATATTTTATTTGTTAAAAAATTAATTTACTTGTTTTTTGAATTAAAATAAATATAATATAAATAAATAAACTTCATAAGGATTTATTAAGTATGATGCATGTATTTATATTTTCTGTTTTATTTTGATAAATATGTGACTAAAAACATTATTAAAAGTACAAAAAATAAAAATAAAATAAAAGCAAGAAACATTGAGCACCTACATAATCTACCTCCTGACCGTACGTCCTAGAATCTAACGTCCCTTTACCGGTAAAGTGAGTTTTTTAGGGATCACTTAAGGGCGCATCGGGTTCCTCGTCAGAGGAATAAAAAATGCTTTTCCTTTTTTTTTTAATTTAAAAAGTTTTGATCGACAGAAATTTGTTATTAAAACCTATAAAAATATTAAAATAATTATTAAAAGAAAAAGTATTTTAAAATATTAATATATTATTTAAGAATACTAATTGAGTATTTATTCAATAAAATCACTCTTAAAGTATCCTCATTTATAATGATTTTAGTTAAAATTTTTATATATCATATTAATAATTTAAAAATCTTTTTTCTTTGGTACTTCTTTACTTTATTTGTATATTTTTTTATAAAAATTTTTAATAATTATTTATATTATTTACTAAATATATAACATATAAATTTAAATTAATATAATACAAAAAAATAAAATAATAATAAAGTTTATTTGGTGTATTAGTTGATTCCAGTTTTCTCCCGACATTTACGTGCAAATCACCGTCTTGTCTGACGTCGGACCTGACCACACATATAAACTTCTGCTAGGAGTACTTCTTCTGGAAGTTCCCTTTCCTTAGAATGAGAAAAAACAAAAAAAAAAACAAAAAACAAAAAAGCAAACCATCTCCGAGAAGTAATCCAAAGTCAACTTATGCGAAGTTATTTAGACTGGTCGAAACGAGAAGTCGAGAACAAGGTAACGAAACAAATTGCGAAGGAAGAAAATATTAGGGCAAAAAGAGTTGCAAGGAAAATAATAAAGTGCATTTCATTTCCTTTTCTTTATGATTGGAACAAAAGAATTAAATTGGTAGAAAAGAAATAACAAGGAAAGGAAATAGAAGAGAATTTTTATTTGGATAATGATAGCTAAAAAAGGAATAACTATAAAAAAAATATTTACGAGATTCTTTTTAAACTTGTTAAATTACTAAAAAGTTCTTAAAATTAAAAAAAATATCTTTTTATTGTAAGGAAAAAATAATTTCTTTACCTCCTACAATTCATTTTTCATTCTTCCCTTCCTCCAATCTGAATATATTGCTACCATCATGCTTAAATAATAAAAGAAAGAATATGGAATTTAATATAAAATGACCAACGAAACCACTCTTTTTTCCTCTATGATTTGAGGAATAGGAATTGATCAATGAATTACACTTTCACCTATTATTTTTATCTCTAATTTTACTGATTAATAAAAATGTAAAAATTGAATATTATCCCTCATATTTACCTTTCATCAATACAAAAATATATAGTGTAGGTTTTATAATGTTTAGACTGTAAAATGGTTTCTGAATATTATATGATAGATTCCAAGAGAATTTTTACTTATATGGTGGGAGTATATTTAGGACTTTTATTATACGTAACTATTTTTCTCACCTTATTTAACAAATGAATTTTTTATTTAAAAAAAAGTACTCACTTTTTTTATATCATGATATGAATGTTGCCTTCACATAATTAGTTACTCTCCTTACCACTTCCAATAAACTAGATGGAAATGTACCTATAATGTGTGTAAAAGAAAAAAAAAGAGACCAAATATAATGTATATTAAAAATAAAAATCATTATAAAGGTTAAATTTTATTAGCTTATTAAAATTAATGTTAACACTACATTTGGAAAGAAAGAATGAATTGAGAGGGGGAAGGAAAGTAAAAAGGAAGTGGGAATTTAAAGAAACTTTTTTCTTGTTGGGAAAATAAATTATATATATAAAAAAAAAAAGAAACCTTCACTTATTTGGTTATCAAAGGAATAAAAAAGGGGAAGAGTTTTAGGAAGAAAATTTTTTCTATAAACTACACTTGTTTCTTTCCATGCAAATTGGAAATGACTTGAGATAGAAAGTTGTTGAGATTTTGATTATACTCTTACTTTTTTAAGTTATATCATTTTTTAAGATAATATAGTAATTGTTTATTTTAAAATATTTTTAATTACTATTTTAAAAGACATGATTGTATCAATAAGATATCCCTTTCATTTTTCCAAATCAAGTTCTTCCTTCCACATTGTTTTCTTTCTCTTTCCCTCAATTCAGAAAAGAAAATGTATTAATATTTTCTTTCTCATTTTTTTTCCTTTCGAATTCCTTTTTTCCCGTCCTCCTAATTCATTTCCCCTTTCCCCTTTCCGAACACAGCGTAAATGGATGTAACTTGTGAGACAAGGATAATCTGGAGGGTAATGGAATAAATTCATTGAATAAAAAAGTTTGATTTGTGAAATGTACAGCTTTAAAAAAATCTTTTTTCTTTTTCCCTTTATTTCTTTTATTTATCCGTACACTCTATTTAGGCGGGTCTGTCGATGAAATGAACTCCGCAAAACACTGAAACAGCATATACAACCTCTCTTCCCTCCAATTTCTTCTCTAGTTAACAACTTCAAGTAAAGGCATCCCCCATCATCACCTACCTCTTTCACTCTAGCTACACTACACCTCCCCTAGGAACGAAAATGGCGAGATTCAATTTCAAGACTTCTTCAATCAGGAACTACACCTCCGACAGTGACAGTGATACTAGCAATGTGGTCATCGATATTTCGGCTGCACAACCTCTCGTGGCATCCCAACCGCTGCTCCTTCAAGCGGGAGCACCGCTTGTGTCTTCCTACAACGAGAAGATCCGTCCTCTACTCGACGCCTTCGACAAGCTCCGTGACCTCAGGGTCATGACCGAAGGCATCCAACTTCCAACCATCGTGGTTGTGGGCGATCAGTCGTCCGGAAAATCCAGTGTCCTTGAGTCTCTTGCCAGAATCAGCCTTCCCCGTGGACAAGGTATCTGTACTAGGGTACCTCTTATCATGAGGCTGCAGATTGACCCGAATCCTGAAGCTCCGGCTCTGCTGCTTCTGGAGTACGATGGCAAGATCAAACATACCGATGAAGACAGTGTTGCAGAGGACATCGTTTCTGCTACAAATGAGATTGCTGGTGGTGGCAAGGGGATCGTTAACAAACCCTTGACCCTCGTGGTCAAAAAGCATGGAGTTCCTGATCTTACGATGGTGGATCTTCCTGGAATCACTAGGGTCCCTGTTCAGGGGCAACCCGAGAACATAGACGAGCAGATATCCGACATGATCATGGAGTACATAAGGCCTGAGGAGAGTATCATCCTAAATGTGTTGTCCGCGGGTGTCGATTTCTCGACATGTGAATCGATTAGGATGTCTCAGACTGTAGACAGGATGGGGCAGAGGACCCTGGCGGTTGTCACGAAAGCTGATAAGGCTCCTGAAGGCCTGCTCGAGAAGGTTACCGCTGATTATGTTAACATTGGCCTTGGCTATGTCTGTGTTCGGAATCGAATCAACGATGAGACGTACGAGGAAGCGAGGAAGGAAGAGGAAATGCTCTTCCGAACTCATCCTCAGCTTCGTAAGATTGATAAATCGATGGTCGGGGTTCCGGTTTTGGTCCAAAGGCTAATGCAGATCCAAGCAACCATCGTGGCAAAGTGTCTGCCGGAAATCGTGGCAAAGATCAATAAAAAGTTGAATGCCAACATCTCGGAGCTTAGCAAAATGTCTAAGCATTTGTCAACCATTGCAGAAGCCACGACGGCTTTGACGCAGATAGTGGCATCTACAAAAGAGTCTTTGGGGAAACTCCTCCTGAGTGGGGAGTACGATGAATACCCTGATGAAGAAAACTTGTATTGCGTCGCTCCGTTTGTCGAATGGTGTAGTGTTTCATGGTGGAAGAATCGCCGTCTGTGTCGGTGAAGCGCGCCGGGCTGAAGAGGAGCATTGAGTTGCTCAAGGAATCAAAGGATGTGGTGTGTAAGATCATGGACAATGGAGAATTCAATTAGGATTTTGTGCTAGCATGCTAATATATAAATGTTTGAATTTCTTTTCTTTTCATTTTCTTTTTGTTGTGGTTGTCCTGTTTTATGTTTTCTAGATTGTGTTGTGATGATAATTTGTGTTTTGTTGCTTCTAGGTCATATTAATATATATATATATATATATATATATATTATCCACGTGTTGCACTAGAATCATTATCATTCTATAAAATGATTTAAATACCTCATAATGAAATAATGTTGCTAAATTTTAAGGATTATTTATTTTTGTTATTTAACAAGTTAAAAAATATATAATTAATTTTCTCTTTAAAATTATTTATTTCCTCTCAAATAAGTATTTTTCTTTTTTCACCTACTTTTCCTCTCTCTTTTTCTCTCTCTCTCTCTCTTCTCTTCTTTTCCTTCTCATCTGTTTTCCCTTATTCAAACATACCACTTTTTTATATTACCAATTATAAATCTCAGGAATGACCTTACATTTTAAGAAATAACTTCTTAGTTTCAACTCAATTATTATTATTTACCAATATAAAGCCTTTTACTTAATAGAAATTACCTAATATCTAAAGAGATACAACCAAAAGACTCAAAAAGATAATTACATGAAAGCAAATGACACATTTCCCTTCATATAGATGAGGCTACCCAATTAGCTACACCATTGTCTTCTTTATTGATAAACAAAATCAAAACACTGGAAAAACAACTGTCCTTTGCTAAAACTAAAATATCATTAATAATATCTACCGTAGACCATTTGACAAAACAGCTTACCATACAGTTGTCATGCAACTTGTTTTCATCTAAAGATCTAAACACAGCTAGTGCATCTAATTCCAGAACCACCAATCGCCACCTCCTCAATCTCACCAATTCTAGCCCTAGGAAGACAACTTTAGCCTCCAGTGCTTTAGCATCCAAGGCATGACTCATCTCACTCAATCCTCCAACCAACCATTTGCTGCTATCATGGGTAACTGCAGAAATTTCTCTAAACACTATTTCTCACCCATGACGCATCCACATTAATTATAACCACATTTACTATAGTGGATTCCCAAATGACCACCAAATCGTCTACTGTATTAAGGTAAGGCATTACCTCTCTCTTGTAAGTTGTTCACTCTTCAAATCTCCATGCAAAAGATTGAATTATAACATTAGAGTTAGGTTATGTCTGGTTATATAAACCGTTACATCTTTCACACCATATCATCCAACATAAAAGAGCCAACTTGCTGTCAACTATCTTCAATTCCTCTCTAGATCTAACTGTTTGCACTCTATACCCATCCTACCACTACACAAAACCAAGCAAATTCTGATGATTTATATTGATATTTAGGCATCAAGACCAAGCACTCTACCTAATTTCAATATAGGAGCACATGTTCAGTAGACTCCTCTTTACTACACCAAGAGCAATTAGGGTTTGCAGAAATCTACCTTCTACATAGGTTTGTAAAATTTGTAGTACCATTACTTGCCATTCTCCATAAAAAGACTTTTACTTTATGCATAATATCTAACTTCCAAATCTATTTACAATGACTTGTTTGCACTTAGGAGGCACTTCTACGTTGAAGAATTCCCCCATTGCTATGGATAAAGTGATAAGCCGATCAAAATGAGCAAACACCATTCTTCTCCCATACCCATACAGTTTTATATGCTTCTTAAAGAAGGGAAAGAGGTATACTCCTAATGGCTATCAACTCTCTTTTGTGCATATATTTCTAATAGCACTAAGGTTCTACATTGCACACTTACTATCTATCAACTCACATACTTTCATTTCTTCATTGATCAAATTGCCTATCCTTAACCTGTTAAAATCCAACCTTTCACCTTAAAGCCTAGGGATCCATCTATCTCTCCAAACATTAATGCTACTCCCATTTCGAACTTGCCACATCAATCCCTCTCTATTATCTTCTGTCCTTCTAAAAAACTGGACTACCTTTAAGATGCTTTGCCCCTTTTAGTTACTTCTAAAAAGATACAATTAGGGAAATACAATCCTCTCAAGATTCTTACCCAAAATGCATTAGGACTTGTGTGAGCCCTCTATGCCAATTTGGCTAAAAGAACAATATTAAAATCATGTAAGTCACGAAAGCCCACCCCACCCTAATCTTTACCTATAGTCATCTTATCCTAGCATATCCAACATACTTTACTCTCATCGCTATGCTACCCCCACTAGAACTTAGCCATAGCTAAGTTGACCTCATGATACCATTTGATTGGAAATTTAAAACACCCCATAAAGTAGGTTGGAACAGTAGTAACAATTGATTTTAGTAAAATTTCTTTACTAGCCTGACTTAGAAACCGATGCTTCTAATTCATCAACTTGCCTAGCACTTTCTCCTTAACATATCCTAGTGCTTGGTACTTTGATTTTCCCCAAATACTTAGAATTCCAAGATATTTCCCCAGATCTTAAGTACTTGTCTTATTGAGAACTATACCAACTTCCTGTCTAGTCTTCTCTTAGGAGTTTGCACTAAAAAACACACAAGATTTTTCATTGTTAATCCTCTAACTCGAAGCTATGCAATACAACTGAAGTATTTCCTTTAGCTTGGTCACCTACTCAGTCGTAACCTCTGTAAAAAATAGTGAGTCATTAGCAAAAAAGAGATGTGAGAGTTTTAGACCTCCTCGTCCCAATGACAAACCCCTCAAAACCCCCTGTTCCATTACTCTCAACTGTCCTTTAAAAAACACTTCAGCTACAAGTATAAATAGATAGGGTAAAAGAGGATCGCCTTGCCTTAATCCTCTACTAGGAGTTATATTACCCACAACTTTACCATTTACAATAATTTTGTAGTTCACAATAGTAACACACGCCGTGATCCATCCAATCCACCTTACATCAAAGCCTAACTTTTCTAACACTTGTTTAAGAAAATTCCACTCCACCCTATCATATGCCTTACTCATATCAACTTTAAGAGCACAAAAGTTCAAATTTCCTCATTTTTCATTTTCAAATAATGGAAAACCTCATGTGCAATCACTATATTGTCTTGAATTAAGCATCTTAAAATAAAAGCACTTTGGTTTTTAGACATAAGCTCATTTAGGAAAGGCTTTACTCTATTCACCACAATTTTTGAAATGATTTTATACAGGATGTTACAAAGACTAATAGGCCTAAAATGAGAAGACAACTGGGGATTAGGAATTTTAAGAATAATCACAATATTAGTAAAATCGAAAGAAGGGGGAAACTGACCTGTTCTAAAGAAACTCTATATAGCCGTAGTGATTGAACCTCCAATGTGATTCTAATAGGACTAATAGAAAACACCAAGAAAGTCATCTGGACTTAGAGCCTTTAGAGAGCCAAGTTAAAACGTCACCTCCTTCACTTTAAGGCTAGAGACTTCACTATAAAGTACAAAGTAAATATTTTTATCAACCAAATTCCAAATCCACTCCAAAACCTCATGCCAATCACTATTTATGTTAGATGAGAATAGGTCAGCAAAGAAATCTGTAAATTCCTCCATAATCAATCCTTCATTCTCAATCCATTCCCCATCTTTACCCTTAATTTTTTGTACTTTGTTCTGTTGACGCCCACTTAGTGTTGTTTGGTGAAAGAAAGTGGATTTTTTTATCCCCATATTTAATCCAATTTATTCTAGATCTTTGATGCCAATGGATCTCCTCCCTCTTCCATACCTCATTCCAATGACCCAGCATCACTTCTTCCTCTTTAAACAAACCTCGATCTTACACATCAATAAGTTGTCCCAATATTCTGTCTATCTCTTTACAGTTATTTGGAAATGTTTCCTTGCTCCATTTGACAAGGGTACTCTAGCATGTCTTCAATTACCTCATAATATCACTTAAACCATCATTTTCACAGTTATATTAGCTTCTATAAATCACTTCTTGATAAGTGTCACTCAATCTCCACATATTTTTAAATTTAAATCTTTTCCTTCCAACCAATTTTACCCTTTCCGTATTCAAAACCAATGTTGCGTGGTCTGACCCTCTAAAGTAATGTGTAAGAAAAAGCTATAAAAGCCCTATCAATTCTTTTACTCACTCATATTTCATCCCTCCCGTTAGTCCATGTAAACAAAGGACCTTATATCTAGCATCAATAAGATTGGAATTTTGTACCACACCTTGAAAACCCCTAATTTTCCAACGATATCTAAGTTTCCTACCAACTTTTTCCTCATCATGTAAGATCTCGTTATAATTACCAATACATAACCATGGCTCTACTATTTGTCTTGCAACATTCTCCATCATTTTTGAGAAGCTAGCTTTCCCATGAAAGTTAGTAGGCAAGTAAATCCATGTAAATCTACCAATTTTTGCTCTTACGAAATTGTTGATTTCATTGTCAATAAAGCGATGATCATCTTTCATAACATTAACTTCCGAATCTTGGACCCACCAAAGAGCGCCTACCCAAAAGTCCATAAGGTTCCATATAATGCCTGCCATAAAATCTCGTGCTATTTCTTGTTCTTTAAATTTTTTTTTGTTTCTTTTTTTCCACAAGGAAAATTATTTCTGGTCTATATCTATAAACAAGATCCACTAAATGACGAATTGTCAAAGAGGGACCTAACCCTTGACAATTCCAACATAAGATCATTATGTTTCCTTGATGGCTATAAAGGGCCAACCACCACCACCAAAACAAGAAAGCTCCTCAATGAGGACATCGAATAATGCTATCTCTACAAGTAACACACTATTATTTTGTTTGGCTAAAACACATTTGGCCACTGCAAACTTTTTCCTGTGTTGTTTCACTTAACTAATGTTCACTCAAGGAAAAGGAACATCATACACTTGCATTTTAACCTTTTTCTTCATATCAAAATCTTCCTCAAGCCTATTCCTCTTAATGTTTAAAAAACTTAAGGACCTTGATAAGATATTACCATTAGAACGTACTTCTTCCTTCTCTTCTCCTTTACACACTACAACCTCAACATTATCTAGCACTGTTTCTACATCAACTTCATCCAACTCATTATTCTTTGATAACTAAAGGTTTAAATTATTGTTTACATAGGAAGGTAAAGTTGGTTTAGGTTCAAAGGATATCAGAGCTTGAGATGCAAGGTCAAAAAGGGGTCCAAATGAGAGCAAACAGCAATCTTAGAAGAAGTTAAAGACTATCGTACTATTACTCCTAATGTAACAATAGCTTGATGTGGCTGGTGGTTTATATTTCTTAAAATAATGGCTTCATAGCTATTGAAGATGGATGTTTGGGGGTAAAGGTTGTATCGGTTGAGTTGAGATGAGAAGAAAGAAAGGGTAGATTGGGATTAGGATTAGGGTGAACATTTTCCTTATCATTTAGATTCAATACTCTCATTCCCTTACACCAACTTCTATCTTCAACTCACTTACTCTTTTCAAAAGCCCTAAGACCTCTAACCATCATCTACGGTCCATACTCCTTCTTAGCATCTCTAGGAGAACGACAACTCCTTCCTACATGTCCCAAACTTTCCACAAACAAAGCAAAAATCGAGCAGCCTTTCATATTTAGTTTGTACCTTATATGTCTCACCATCATGTCTCTAAACCCACAAGCCAGATTTTAGCAGAATATTCACATTAAGCTTCACATATAATCTTAAGAAACTCCTCCAAGCACTTATAGAGGACTTTATGGATTCAATTTTTATCACCTTCCTAATACTAGTACCCAATCTCTAAGCATTTTTAATAGTCGTTTGATCTCTTTTCAACCTATGTAATTGAACCCAAAAAGTTACAAAATCTAGGTTTACCTTATCAATTTTCACAAAATGCTTCTATTCTTCAAGAATTAGCACATTACCCATTATTAACTAAGGTCCTTGTTCTATTATTTCATTTACTTTGCAAATATCATCAAAGCCAAATGGAAACTTATTCACAACAATTGGAGTAATAGTAAAATGACCAAACTCCATCTACGCCTTGCGAATCACTCTAATTACTCCCAATCTATTTAAAGGTTTGTCAACTACCACCCGATCCAAAAGTAAAAAACTCATATTCAGCATAGAATTCATTTTCCACCTCTAGATCTAATAGTTCTAAGATGTTTTCATCAATCCAAAGGGATTCTCCAGGAAGTAAATCACTTGAAATTGCCATACCTATATATGACAAAAGCTAAATTAACAACTATTAGTGTTGCAAGGTAAAACAACCAAAAATGACTACTCAGGGGACAAGAAGAAAGGACAAAACACTTAAAGAAAGCGAAATGTGAGTATAACACTCCTATGAGGCAATTAGCAAAACAAGAAGGCATCGAGCATAAAGAGAAAAACAACAACAAACTTCATTAGCTAACAAAGATCCACCAAAGAAACTATTATACTAACAAATGGTAAGATAACAAATGTAGTAAGAGAATCCATGAGCTTATACCTATAACCCATACTTTATTCATTAAATTAATTCAAACTCAAGTGTAGCTAATGAGGAAACAATGTAATGATTAATTGTATTCTAATGGTGTATATTATGTGATTAACTATATATTAATGAGTAATAATGGTGAATGAAGGACGTAATGAGGATGATGAATGATGAAAGAGAAAGCATAACAAACTACCACACATGGGGTAAAAGAATCTCAATGAGAGAATTTTCAGAGAGATGATTAGTTTCAACTCAATTAAATATCCGTGCATGTACACTCACTCCATGGGTATCAAAATGAAACTCAATTATTCTAAAATACAATATAATTATTAAATGGTACTTAAAGATATTAAAAGAAAAAAAATTGTAAATAAGAAAAGGAAAAAAAATTAAAGAGTTGTATTTGCAATATATCATGATTTTTTTTTTAATTATATAACCTAAACTTTCACATTTTTCATTCTATATACCCTTTTTTCTTTCTCTTTTTTAAGTCACATAAACCCCAATCCTATCATTGTCATTAAAGAAGGAATGGTCTTACGTATAGACATGAAAATGCAGTAAGTCTAATATGATTTGATCTAATAATTAGACTTTTGAATAAATAAAAACAGCACATGTATATAAAGGGACTAAATGTACATAAGTTCTGCAATTTGTGAGATTGATCAAATGTACCATTAACAAGCAAACCTTTTTTGTCTATTTCCCATACGTAGAGTAGATCTTGAGGCTCTCTTAATGTAAGTTTATAATTGACATTTGGTATAAATTCTCCTACTAAGTAGCTCACTTCTCTTTATAATTCATATATATTAAGAGTGTGTTTATAAGGGGCATTTAGAACAAATTTCCATACTAAGTATCCGTTTAACATTTATATTACATGGTGCTTGGAGGTATTTTGGCTACCTAATTAGGTACCAATTGCAAGCTGGTCTTTTTTTCTTTTCTCATTTTTTTTTCTAACTTATGTGAGATATTACTCAATAGCCAAATTTTGCCGTTGAAAAAGCAACAACAATTCTAATCTTCTTTTTCATTTTTTTCCTTTTTTTCAAATATTTAGTAAAAATAGATAAAGTATTAATACTATAATATATAATAATAATAAATATTATATTTTATATATTATTTTAAATAGTAATGATAATATGAGACATGCAAAAGATTTAAAAAATCGGTAAACAACTTTAAAAATATACTTGAACAACTTTAGTTATGTACCCCTTTGTAAAGTAAACGAATGTTTAAAAATGAGAAATGTTGAGGTTGCTAATGTGGCACCCTAAGCAGCACTCTAAGTATGCCACTTATTAACTTGCCCTAAGAGATGCTTAACAAGGTTGGGGTGCTTATTAGGACATATTTGCTTAACATGAGTTGTCAAAGAATTTAATGGCCAATATGGCCATTCAACATTACTTTTTTTTTTAACTATAAAATATTATTATAAACATTGTTAAGCTACCTAAGTAACTCTTTATAACATATGGAATTACTTAAAAAGAAGAGTTAATTAAAATGCTAATGTGGCATGTTAAGGAATTCTCAAAACACTCCACTTATAAACTTACCGTTGTGCTCGAGGCTCCAAACTTACCATGACCCGATTTCTTTCCTCTTTGAAATGATCACTCTATAACTTCGTGACATTTCCATGCTATAATCTCAGTCTTAAGAAGTAGCTATTAACTTTAGAAGATCTTATGACCCTTATTCCCATGACACATATTCAGCATATAGCATAAGCCATACTATAAGACGAGCTATCAATTTTTATTTATTTATTTAATTAATTATGTTATAGGTAGCAATGAGATCTTTAATTTTCTTTTTAAAATTTTTGGAACACATTAATGTAATGCTTGAGTGTTTAAGGACTGCTTAACAAATGGAAATCAATCTACAAGATAAAAACCCTCAATACATATCATATGCTAAGGTAATACCAACCATACAAAAGGGAAAGAAACCTCGTACAAACAAATGAACAAACACGGATGTGGGAATACAAGTGTAGTACTCTAATGTGAATTAATGGCTTAAAACCGAATTTGAATTACATCACTTTCAAGGACTGTTGGTAGCCGGAGGAAGAGAAAGAAATACATGAGGAGGAGAAAGAAATGGAATATCTAAAGGAATGTTGGGTAGAGTAGGCATGCTTAGATATGGTGGCATTATCACCTTAGGAGCTATTGGCATTATATGCATGCTTGGAAGTTGAGGTAATGTTGCAATGGGATTAGGCAAAGATGGCTATGTAGAGCGCATAAGTTGATTTAAGATAGATGGCATAAGTGTTATGATCAATTTTAGAAGAGTTGGCATTGATGGCATTGGTGGCAATGTCGATTTAGGCAAATTGGGGATGGTGGGCAATGTGAGGGAAGGTGGAGGAGTTGTATCTAACAATCAACAAGCTACTAAACTCCCATTGATATGAGAGAACAATCCAACAATTGAGAAGATCAAAACAAGGCTTTTAGGAGAAGCCATGTGGAAAAGCAAAAGTAACAATTCTGCTTTGATAAGTTAAAAGAATTCTTAAAAGCATAATGTTAAAAGAAGATTACCTTTTTAATTGATGATTTGATTGATTGATTCTACTGCTCTTAGTAGCATTTACAAACCTTCATCCTAATGCAAGTCTAAGCAACCCAAATACGTCTTGAATGATAAATTGTTTTAAATGTACATCTACGATAGGGTAATTCTTTGAATGATGAATTATTTTATCTATCTCGATATGTTTAATATAAAACAATTGAGATTGAGAATATTACAAATACCTTGGTTAAATTAAAACCATTAAACTATTGATTAAGTATAGATGAATTTTCAAATTTTCCAAATATAATTCTACATTTTTAAATATGTGCATATACATTCCAAACTATTACTCAAGTTCTTAAATTCTTATTATCTATAATTCTTTTAATGACGGTAATTTAATTATTTGTACATATATATATTGCAAAAAATTATAAGAAGATAAATTTACAATATTTTGAAAAATTATGGGGTTTATTCATAAATAACAAATAGCTTAAGTTTAAAAGTTTATAAAATCTATTTATATTTTATCAACAATGTAAGAATCATATTTATATTTGTAATTATCTAAAAAGAAAGAGTGCCAAAATTTCATTATAATGGCTTATTTTTGCTAAGCTAAAAAAAATGAAAAAAGAAAAAGAAAACATTAGCACATCTACATATATCTATATTCTATAGATTATGATATTAATTGAAACAACTAATGGTTCGAAATCATATTTCTCTTAGCAAGGAATTACTTTATCTAAATGATAGAATTTCTCTATATATTTCTTTTTATCCAATATTGTACAATATTTTTCTAGTAGATCTTACTTTATCTACTTAGTATCTCATCAAACTTGAAATTCAAAAAGGTGTCAAAGTGGATTTTTTTTTTCTTCTAATAGCATAAATATGGTCTTTTATTCTATATTATAAATTTGCAAGCTTGTTTTAGCAAGAAATGAAGGAAACTACGCTAAAAATTATTTTCTTTTCTTTTCTTTTTTTATCATCATTTGTGACCTAAGAATCTATTACACCATCAACTCAATCACCAATTACATTTTTCCATTTCAATATCATTTGATTGGATAATTAACCTAAGCTTGTTGTTATTTAGAGAAACTGTAAGCCCCACAATCAGTTGCTTAGAGTTCGGTTAGTAAAATTTAGGGATATCGAGCAAACTGTTCGATTTAACCCAAATTTTACAATGAAGTTAGAAATATTAATAAAAGCGATTCCATAAGTTCGAATTTAATAAAATAAGTAATAAAATAAGATAATATAAAATTTTCAAATTTTAAGTATATTACTCATTATTTATTAAAAATACATAAAATGCATTCCAATAACTAATTAATCACTAGAGATAAATTATATGCACATTAAAAATCATGAAATAACTTAAATAATATTTAAGAGTATTTACTTATAGATAGAAATATACGTAATTACTTAAAATAAATGAAATAAACTAAAATAAGGTTAATCAATTGAAGAAAATTTAGAATTAATTAAGGAAAAATAAAGAAATCTCCATAATTGAGGCATGGTAGCTTGAGAGTGAATGAATAAAAGCAATCAATAGTAAATAGGCAAACAAAAAGTAAATTTGGAAGAGGATAAGGACATTTGGCAACTAGATATTAGGAGAAAAAAAATCAAACTTACCCTATATATACCCCAAATTTTTCGAAAGCTCATTTGATTAGTTTGAAACCTTAAAAAATTAGAGAGAGACGAAACTGAGAAGAAATTAGGGTTTTTACAAAAAAAAAATACAAAAAACTCTGTGTTGGGGCATCTAAGGAAAACCCAAACCTGACGAGCAGTTAAGAGTAGACATCCACCACCACCATACGGTGGTAGCAATGCCTAGATGGGCCAACATAGTGGTCAGAACCACCAATTCTGGTGAGTTTCAATTTCTACCTAATTTTTCTTAAATTGTTAAAAATATCAAAATTATTTAGAAAATTATAAAAATTGCTATTCTATAATATTTTTGCATTTATTTTTTAGGAAAAATATTATTTTGATAAAAATATGTCTTGTGATATGTAGTCCTTAAGAAATCATGTGAAATCAAGCATGTTTCAGTTTAGAAATAAATGACCTTAAGAGTGTAGTTTTGAGCCTAAAATTTCTATATAGGCTACTTAGGGGTTATATAATAATGCTATGAATCCCTTTTTGAAAAATTAATTTTCTAAATTTTTAGATAATTTTTAGGCCTTATAATGATGTATAAAATGGGTAATTTAATGTTAATTAAGTAATTAAATGAGTAATTATTGATTTGATGCACAATTATATGTTTTAGGACGTTGAAATCTGATGGAGTATGCTATTTCTATCTTTTGGAGTGTTAGATGTAATTATTAGGATATTATATAGTAAATATGTAATAGGTAAAAATGATAAATTTTAAGTTAATTTGGTAATTTAGGATAGTTAGGTTCAAAATCTGATTTGGGATAAATTTAAATATTTGGATTGTTATTTGATGTTAGGGGATGATATTTGGCGTGATGGAAATATTAGATGTGTACATTATGTACATATTAAGTGATAATGTGTAATATCTAAGTATGAGAAATTAATAATTAGGAAAATATTGGTTAGAATTGATATTATGATAATAATAAGAATATATAATAAATTTGATAGGAAACTTAAATTAAGGTAATTATATGAAATATGTAAAATTTTCTCATAATAGGAGTGAATTCGGTAGTTAAATTAAGATTTGGGAAAACCATACGAATTAAAACACTAGTTAGAGATTAAAAACGATATTTAGGATATCCGAAGATAATGTGATTAATTTCATATTATGAGTCGGAGTGATTTCTTATGGTGTACGTATAAATCTCTAACCAAAAATTGAATTAAAAACCTAATTTAAAAATCAATGTGAAAACTAAAACAAAACTTAACATGATTAAAAAAAAATTGTAAAAGACTTAAAAACCTAGATAATTAGGTATATTAAACCCTACACAAAAGATAACAATAAGCATTATAAGATAAAACCAATCTATAATAGTTATATGGAAAGCAGAAACCACGTTTATATTAGAGGGATGATTAGCAATGGCCTGAGCGAGTCAGACCTCAAGTAAATAAGCGAAGAGTCCAGATAAGTTGGGATTAATACATTACTATATTTTGGAGGCTTGAGATTATACTTGGTTATACTGGTTAGATAGCTAGCTATATGCATGTGCTTGATTATGAGTAATGCTATGATTCTGTTTGTTATTCTGGCTTGTATTGTATGAAATGATTGATCACCCTAAACTAGATTTAACAAATATATGACTTGTAACCATAAACCGAACTTACATAGCAACCCATTTGGGGAATATTAGGATTCTCCGGCCAAATACTGACCCCTTTAAAAGGGATAGCGTCAGATGGCATAATTGGTCCCTTCTTCATCCTTAGTCGAACTAAGTGACAAGTAAGGAGGTCACGGGAAGAGCGGTGTCTTCATTGCACAAGCCTAAGTTTTGTCATGATCTATTGCATTAACAATAACTCCTCAACCTAATTAGAGCAAACACAATTCCTTTAATCTCACGACGGGCTGGACACCGTCTTATGATAGCATTTGTGTGTTCATTCATTGTATCTAACTAAATTGGTTGATAACCTTATTTATGTTGGCAGTATAGTAATAAGTCCTCCATCCCAACTTACTAAGTTGTAGTTGGCCTTTGTTACAAGTACTAGCTAAGAAGCGGCTTACAATTACCTCAGAACTAGCAACTGTGGGATCCTAAGAAGTGAGAATATAAACTAAAGACCAAATACACTCTCAAGTTTAGGTTTATATTTAAAACTTTTAGTATTAGATTACGAATTACTCAAGTAGATCATGATTAAGTGGCTAAATCTTGTAAGTATACTTAGATTATTTTAATATAAGTATATATTTTTCTTAAGTTCATAAGTAGATATAATGTTTCAATAATGAACTGTTTACTTCAAAGCAGATTAATCGTTAATGCCTTATATAAATCAGGTTTGATATAGCAATTGCATGGTTAGTTTCTATCTTAGAATGGTTTACACGACAGGAATGTTACAACTCTACTGCTTCGGGGAGTGATAGAAACCATCCACTTCAATTGGTATTTTATCAAATAAAGCAAATATATATCACAAATCCAATCTTTAGTTAAGATTACTTTGAATAGTTATCATAGATTAAAGTTAACACGCAAAGATATCCATTAACAAAGTTATATAGATTGCTTAATGGTCTTTTTATTTTTTTTTTTGCGCAACTTTTTGGTGAATGATTATTAATAAAATTATAATTGCTGATAATTTATTTAATACCCTACTATCTAAGTAGGTGCAAATCTAATCAAGTGCTAAATGTTGAACTCATAAATATCTGTTTTCTAAATAAGTCTTTATCTAGAAGATTAGATAAACCTAAACCTTGTAAAAAAACTCTAATCAAAGCCTTTTGCTCAGAATTTAAAGGTACCAGACATTTTTTTCTAATTAACATCAATTTCAAATACGATGTCATAAAAGTTAGAGCAAACATCCTTTTAAAATTAGATATTCCAAATAAGTTGAATTTGCCAATACTTTTCGCATAAACTAAAGTTTATTGAGTTTTTCTCTTAGTGAAGAAATGAGATTTATTGTATAATGTAATGTTGTATCACTTTTCAATGTATTATAGAACTTTTATGCGTTACAAATCTAGAAAAAATTATATTCGAAACTCCATAAAATTAGTCAAAGTTAAGGTAATTGCCAATTCTTAGTAAAGATGCGACCAGGACAGGTTTACCAATACCAGTACTCATCCCGTTACCTATAAGGTGTCTTGAAATCTACCTAAAACCCTATAGGGTTTTGAGGATTTTACTTAAAACTCGCTCAATAAGCCTATTGGGAAACTCAATTCCTAAACCTAAAACTGTTTTCCTTTTCCTTTTATCCCCAAAACGGTAAGTTATGTAAATTTAATTATGCAAATTAAATAGGTAATGTAAAGTATAGAAAAAGCAAAGCACTAAGAATCTATAAATACAAAGTAGTACTACGAATTAGTAATGGAATATTGAACTAGATTGCCCAGTATTTACTTCAACAAACAGCATGCTCCTAATTCTTGTGACAAGTAAAGAAAACCTCTAAAATTATTGCTTAATCAATTCCTTTTGCTTTTGTGTCTAGAAAAAAGAATCATTTTTTTTTTACGATGTAAACAAAAGAATGAAATACATTATAATTTGAATATCTTAACAGTTATCATCTACATAGTTTTACCCCATAATGAAGGGGCAAAAAATGCTTTTCTATTGATAAAAAAAAAATAAAGAAATAAATAAATAAGCCATGAATAAAAGACTTAGCTCCATAGGCAAAGTAAATTCGATGCTTATATGTCAAAATATAATCGCATCTCCACAATATCGTGAACCTAAAAGGATTAACCTTTTGTTTTATTACATTAGATTTACTATAATCAAACATAATCACATTATGTCCATAGTTCAAAAGCATGAAATTCAAGAATTTACTAGTTTTGTAATTAATAGTTTTTATTTCCTATAATATATAATACTTGAGTTACTTCTTATAAGGTAGTGGGTTTCCTAACTGATTTTTTCAAAAACTCATAATCCATCCTCAAATACAATAGGGTTTTTAGGCATTTCCCAAAACCCTATCACGAAATATGCTATAGGGTTTATATTAGATTGAAAGGGTCAAGAACCTTGTTGTGACTTACCTAGTTGCATCCCTAATTCTCAACTGAAATACATCTCCTTCATTAAGTAATTTACGTATCCATCAACAATGATCTACCGCCTTAACATAGCTTACACATTAAGTTGACATCCACTGTCATGACCAAGTAACAACGTTCACAAATTAGAAATCCACGAAGTTCGGTCATGTTAAGGTAAACTTATATATGTGTGTGTGTGTGTATATATATATGTGTGTGTGTGTGTAATTTTATTATTTCATTTCATATATAGCACCAAGTACAATATATACATATACATGTATATACACATAATATATTGAGGCATATTGAAAAATCACTAAATTTTTCAAGTAGGTATATTCCATACCCAACTGTATATTTTATATAATCATTTACTTATAATGGTTATAAATTTTTCAAGAATTTAGAAACCAACAGGGAACTGGGCTACTACATGTTTTCAATAAGCTAATAAACCAACCAAATAAAATTCTTCCCACTCCAGACTTGTTATCTAGCTTATTAACCATCTCCATAAAGTTGAATTTTTGAAAGTTACGCTTTAATTAGCCTTATTTTATTATGAATTTTCAAATACATTCATAATAAATGTAAGCTTATGTTATTTTCATAAAAGATCTTATGAACCATTCTATAAGTTGATCCAATCTTATAACAATTGATCAACAACCTCAAATTCTAATAATAATAAATTACAAGTAAGGTAATTTTTTAGAACAAAAATAAGATTTTTAGATAGCTACATTAAGTGGTTTACTTTGATATATAGAGAAAATGAAAGTAGCTTTATATGGCAACGTTAGCAAAAATTTATTACTGCGACACTAGTCAATCTAAGTCATTAATTTACTAAAACTTAATCTATACTATCAATCCTATTATAATAAGTTAACCTATTACCTAGACAACAAGTTAGCTTAATCTTGATAATTAATTAAATAAAAAAAGAAGAAGAGAGAAGGTAACCTTATAATCTTCTATAATAGGTTACCTTAATCGGCATTATAACAATGCTATATTGCTAGCGTTACTGTAGAAAAATGTAAAAAAAAAAAAAAAGTTGCATCTTGATGACGAGATTTCATTTAGACATGAAATCACATTTTGAAAATGTGATTTCATTTAGATTTGAAACCCCATCTTGAAGATATGATTTTATCAAGCTAAAAGCATATCACAATGTCGATACTTGTGATTTAGATGTGAAATCACGTCTTTAAAATATAATTTTAGTTCAATTTAAAATCACATCTTGAAAACACACTTTTAACTATCGTATTGAAATTATTTTCGCATGGACATATTATTAGAATTTCTTCTATTTTTTTTAACCTTTTCCCATTACATATTTTAAATCATGGCATAGATATTTCCACCATGGAAATTTAAACAAGATTAACTCCATATTAAAACTAAACCCTTTTCTATTCCATTTACATACTCTATAAATAGAGAACACCAATAATATAGCACATATGAACTCTCTTCCTTACCAACTACGACTCTATAAGCAGAAATACCCCATTACTATACCATGTCTTTCACTACACTAAAAAATGAACATGGCGAGAAGCAATCACAAAGCTTCAAGTATGTACACCTTCAATAGTGATAATGATCATAATTGTCATAGCCATGCACTTTCTAATATTATTTCATCTGTACAAGCACAACCTCTTGCATCGTCCCACCCACGAACCCCTCTTGTATCTTTCTACAACGAGAAGATCCATCCTCTTTTTAATGCAATCGACGAGCTCTGTGACCTCAGGGTCATGATTGAAGGCATCTAGCTTCTAACCATTGTGGTTGTAGCTTGGTGTTCTACCTTAATGTATTCGAACGAAATAGTAAACAATCAAGAGAGAACTATGTATGAATCTACATCATAGAGTTAGAATTAAAGAAGAAAGAGAAGTCGTATACTAATAGAGAAAGGAAAAGTGACTATTCTGATCTCTAGTAACCTATTTATACAAAGCTAAGTATAAATGAATATGGACTATACCAGCTGTAAATAATGTAGGCTATAGTACTAACTTCTAACTAACTAATAACCAACTAATATGCATATAAGGGAAAACATCAACTAAACCCGAAGCTAAACTAACTAACTAAATATAGAAACTAGATTGCTAAAAATAAAAATAAAAAAAAAACTAGAAAACAATTAAAAATGCAAATGATTATATATTTATATCCCCCATCAAGTTCTGCTTGAAGACCCAACTTACTATTGATGAAATGAAGTGTGGTTTATAGAATTGATTTTGTAAGTGAATCAACAAGCTATAATTTGGATAAAACATGAATGATCTTCAAATTGCCAACATGAACTTAGTCTCCTATGAAGTGAATGTCATTAGAAATGTGCTTGGTTTGATTATGGAGACATGGATTGCTTGCTATTAGTTATATCGATCGAATGTCATAGCAAAGAGACAATAGAAATTAAGCAGCAACACCAAGGTCTTGCAAGATATAGGAAACTCACATAAGTTATTTAGTAGTAGAAGCGAAGCATCTGTACTCCGCTTTAACGCTTGATGTAACGACTATATGCTACTCCTTACACTTGCAAGAAATAAGGGTTAGACCAAGAAACATGTAATAACCACTTATAAACTTCTAGTTAATTAGACAAGAAGCCCAATCACTATCAAAATAGCCTAAAAGTGACAAAGAATTGTTAGTAAAATAATATAAGCCTAGTGAAGAAGTCCCTTTTAAGTACTTTAATGGATGAAAAACTCCTTTCAAATGTGGTGAGCATGGAAAGACAAGAAACTGGTTAAAACGATGGACAGCAACGCAATGTCAGGTTGAGTTATTGTCAAATAAAACAGTCTTCCTACTAATTGATGACAAAAGGAAGGATTATCTAGTAATATATTAGATGTTGCATTAAATTAATACCAGGTTGCAAGGGTGTAATGATTGGTTTGGTACCAGTAAGCCCTGCATCAAAAAGCAAATTAAGTAGGTACTTACGTTGATTAACCAACAAACCATCTTGTATGTAACAAAATTTTAAACCTAGAAAAAACCCTACACGTCCAAGATCTTTGATTGTGAACTCATAATGTAAAGCACTTTTTGTAGCTACAATTGAAGACTCATTAGTACCAGTAATCAACATGTCATCGAGATAGAGCAAGATTGTAAGAAACCTATCAGAATCATTGTGCACAAACAAGGAATAATCATACTTTGACTATATAAAGCATTACTTAACTAAAAACTGAGAAATTTATTAATTCCATTAGCAAGAGGCTTGCTTCAATCCAGAAAGTGACTTCTTTAGCTTACACACCTGATTAAGTTAAGCTTTAGAGTAGCCTAAAGGAGAATGCATATAAATTTCCTTAACTAAATGCCCATGAAGAAGGGTGTTGTTGATAACAATTTGGTATAATAGCCATCCTTTAGCTACTATTATTACAATAAAATCCTTACCGCACCAAGCTTAGCTACATGGGAAAATGTTTCTATATAATCCTCTGCAGCAATTTGAGTGAAAACCTTAGCAACTAAGTGTGGTTTATAACTCTCTACAGAACCATCTTGCTTATACTTAACTTTGCAAACCCACTTGTTTCCTATTGCTTTCTTTCCTTTAGGTAATTGTGTAAGCTCCAAAGTCTCATTTCTCTCTAAAGCTTCTATTTCTTGATTCATTAAAACCACCTACTTATCATGTTTAACAATTTCTAAATAAGAACTAGGCTTAAGAATAGTCAAAATGTTGGCTAATGAAGCTATGTAATCAAATGGGTAGTTATGAAAACTTTGCAAAATAAACAAAGGATGACTGGTAGAAGAAACAGATGAAACAAACTTAGAATTATTTGACTGCAAACAGTAAACCAAATGCATAAACTCATCTAGCCATTTAGGCGAATGTCTTACTCGACTTGAACAACGAGAATCAAATTGTAGTATACCCATTAGAATGCAATCTATAGCAATTGAAGAACCTAAATCTAATGGACATTGATCATGAAACTCATCTGATGAAAGTAAGACATGTGCATGAACAGCATTAGGCAAAGTTGACTCTAATGTCTCTACTTGCAAATTATCTTTAAATGGAAGAATGTACTCATAGAACCTAACATCTTTACTAGAAAATATCCTTTTTGTTATAGGATCATAAACTTTATACCCTTTTTAACCTTGTAAATATCCCTAAAACAAACATTTTCATCCTTTCACATCAAGTTTGTCAAAAGGAATAGGTTGATGAGAATAGTCTTAAGATTATTATAGTCAATTTTTTGTTTAAAAATGAGCTCATATGGAGTTTTCTAGTTTAGCAAAGACATTAGCACCCTATTAATCAAATAGTTTGCGGTTAGAACACATTCACTCCATAACTCCTTTGGAATATCAGCATGTAGTCTAATGGCCTTAAATGTATCAAACAAATGCCTATGTTTTCATTCAATATGACCATTTTGTTGTAGAGAATATGTCATAGTCTTTTTATGTATTATGCCTAATTCTTCAAACAAAGTTTTCAAGCAAAAGAAACAAACTCAAAACCATTGCCAGTTCTTATTACTTTTGGAACAACATGAAATTGATTTTGTACTTGTTTTGAAGGATCTTGGTAAAGTTAAACTCACTTGAGATTTGTCATCCAACATAAAAGTCTAAGTACTTCTGCTAAAATCATCTAAAACTATTAAGAAATAGTTTGCTCCAATCAAAAGAGGTTAATCTTTATAGCCCCCCAAAACTACATTTAAAGGATCAAAGCCAATTGAGAATGTGATTCATAATAATTAAAAGGAGCATTGTGAATCTTTGATATATTGCACACATCACGAAAAAAATCTGTTAAAGCAGGAACATCACAAATCGTTACATGTCAACATTTTTCGAGTGATATATGTCCTAATCTAACATGAACCAGTTGATACTCATCAACTTTTGCTTTATTACATTCTAAAACAACAACCACACACAAAAGGATTAATTGAACCTATACTAGAATCTAGAACATAAAGATCATTTACAACCTTCGCAGAAGCAATGCACCTATTCCTCTAGTCCTGAAAAATACATGGTAGTAAATGTTGCAAATAAACCTTGTCCTTTTAAAGTTTATTAATTGAAAATAGATTATGTGTAAAGCCTAGCATTAGAAACACATTATGTAACTCTAAATTGGACAACGATCTGACAGTTCCAATAGTATTTACAGATTTGTGTGATCTATCGAGTAACCTAACTCGTATGGGTATAGTTAGATAATGTTTTTGCAAAAACAAACTTGCATTAGATGTCATATGAACAAGAGCTCCTATATCTATGATCCATGAACTAATGCCAATATTAGTAACATTCAAACACTGATTTTGAGAAGAAATAAGTCCAAACAAATGAAAGTTACGTATTGAGCTCCTATATCTATGATCCATGAACTAATGCTGATACTAGTAACATTCAAACACTGATTTTGAGAAGAAACAATTCCAAACAAATGAAAGTTACCAATTAAATGAATCAAGTTGATTGCTACAATACATTGATCATCTACAACTGTTTTGCCTTTGAACATCTTCATCATTTCATGACAGACTTTCTACATTAAGGTTTGATCAACAATAATACCCAAGTTATTAGCACAAATTTTAGAATCAAATAATGTTTGATCAAAAGGAGTCGCGAAATTGGATTTAATCTTTTTATCCTTGAATGATAGATGTGCTAAACTTATATTTTTATTTTTCTTGGTGATTCTTTTTCCCTTATACCAATCTAGATATCCTATTATTTGGAAACATGTCTCAACAGAATGTCCTTTAAACTTGCAATGCTTATAATAAGCTTTGTTTACTATAGTCTTTGATCTCTTTTTATCAATAGAATCCTTGTTAGAAAGTCAAAACATAGCATTTGCTTTAGCACCAAATCGACTTACTATATGTCTTTGTGTTTCAACTTGTTGTACTAAGTAGAATGCACAGTTAATAGAAGGAAGATAATCCATTCCTAAGATTTGGCTCCTAATGTGTTCAAAACCATCCAATAAACCCATGAGAAATTTTCATTAGTTTATGTTTGGACTCAAACTTTGCAATCCTAGCTCTCACATAACAAGTATAGTAACCAACCACTCACAATTATATTCTGGATGTTGCCTAAGTACTTGTAACTCATCCCAAATTTTCTTTAGCTTAATGTAATATGCTAAAATGGGCAAATTTCCTTATTTTAAATTGTAGATTTCTTGTTATAGCTGATACACTAATGGTCCATTTGTATGTCCATATTGGTCTTTTATTTCTAACAAAAGATCTTGAGTGGACTAGACATATAAATAGCTTGGTGACATTTCTGCATTCATAAAATTAAGAAACCAAGATCTAATCATGTAATCACGTCTTATTCACTTTACCAAATCTAGGAAATTATCCCTAGGTTTTAAGATAGATCCATCAATGAATCCTAATTTCAATTTAGCTCTTAAACCTAGTTTAATTAATCTACTCTAATGAAGTTTTTACCATTGATGCTTACATTACCTCACATCATGTTTGGACTATTTGAACCAGAGAGATAAAAAGGATCTAGTTTAATTGACCCTCATGTGAAAAAGCAAGGTGTTATGGATCTTACAATGGTAGATCTTCCTAAAATCACTAAGGTCCTTATTCACAGGCAATCAAAAAACATATACAAGTAAATATCTAAGATGATCATAGTGTACATAAGGCCTAAAGAGAGTATCATCTTGAATGTGTCATCTGTGAGTGTCGATTTCTTGACATGTGAATCCATCAAGATGTCTCAAATTATAGATAAGATAGGCAATCAGACATTGGCTGTTTTCACAAAAGCTGATAAAGCTTTTGAAGGGCTGCTCGTAAAGGTTACCATCGATGATGTTAACATTAGCCTTGGCTATGTTTATGTCCGGAATTGAATTAATGATGAGATGTACAAGGAAGCGAGGAAGCAAGAGGAAATGCTCTTTTGAACCGATCCTTAACTCTACAAGATGGATGAATCTATAGTTGTGGTTTTCGAAGTATCTATTGGAGATTATGAGAAAGATCAACCATAAGTTAAATGCCAGCGTTATAGAACTTGGCAAAATGCTAAAGCAATAATCCAACAAGGGAGAAGCCATGGTAGCTTTAATGTAGATAATGGTGTCTACAAACAAGTCCTTAAGGGAAATCCTTTTGAAAGGGTAATATGATAAATACCCCGATGAAGAAAACATGCACTGTATTGCCCAGTTTGTCAAGATGCTTAATGAATTCTCAAAAGAGCTTCACAAATGTGATGCAAATGACACCCTCAGGGACTTCCTCTAGGGAGAGATTAAAATCCTGGAGGGAGCTAAAGGTATTGGATTACCCAACTTCCTTCGGCATACGACTTTCCTTGTGATCTTGTAGAAAAGGGTTAGGGAGATATCAAGCAAGCCAGTTAAGTTTGTTAAGAAGGTGTAAGGTTACCTAGAGAATGTTGTGATTATCATTTTGTTGTGCCATGTAGACATTCATCCTCAATTGCAATCATTAATAAGGAGAGCAACTTGCAAGTTGATCGCAAAAAAGAAGGAAAAATCCATTGAATGGGTCATTGAGCTAATGGAAATGGAGAAACTGACAAATTATACATGTAATTCGAGCTACATGGTTGAGTAGAACAAGCTGATGAAAAAACAGGAGGAATTCATTTGTATTGTAAATGAAGCACCATCAAAGCAAAGTACTGCAAAAGTTGACGGCATATAGGAGTTTAGCATAAGCTTTCTTAGGCAGCATAAGGATCATTTGTAGTAAGCATTTGATTTGAAGATGAGAATGAAATCTTATTGGAAAATAGTCCTAATGAGGCTGGTCAACTCGACGACGTTATGGTTGCAGATCAACCTTTAGAATCCAGTGAACAAAGAAATGAGGGAGGAGATATTGAATGAGCTAATCAGGCAAAATGGTGGTATCTTCAACAGAATGCTGGAGGAATCATCGTGCATGGCCATGAAGTGCGCAAGGCTGAAGAGGTGCATTGAGCTACTCAAGAACTCAAAGGACGTGGTTGGAAAGATCATGGATAAGATTATCATTACTAATGGCAATTTCAGTTAGTACTTAACTAAGGATAATGCTTTTCCAGTTTTTGTAGTGGACTTAGAAGTTAGTTTATGTTTTGTTGCATTTAGGTAGATGTAATACATCATCTATGTTTTGTGCTATGATGTAAAATATGAATTATAATTTATTGATATATCCACCTAAGGAAATGAAATTTCACCATGTTCGCAAGAGATCAAAATTTGGTTTTCTTTGCAATTGTTGATCCATGAGATTTCCACTTTTAATTCTCTCTTTTGCGAGTTGTAGGGATCTTATATTTCTTCCCGTACAACTAATGTTAGCATAACTTCAATTTAGGATCCTAGTCGCTATTTTAAGATCATGTGTCGAATAACTCTTCTCCAACAATTTTTCTTATAAGGTTTTAGCTGTTTTTAAAAAGAAATGATTCAATTGGTAATACAAATCACGTGTTATGCATATGTGATGTGTAAATACCAATATATGATGTATGTAATGAAAGACAAATGCAAAAACCTTAAGTTGAAGATGAATCCTTGTTTGTTACATAGAGAAGTCGAGTGCATTTTTGTAAAAAATTGATTCATATCTACTTATGTAATGCAGGAAAGTATTTATATCAATACTTACAATTGTAACAAACTAAAGAAAACTAACCAATGAGAAAAATACAAGTGGCACCATACTAACTAGACATATGGAAATAAGAGAATAAACAAATATAATATAGCTTATCATCAAACCCCACCCTACACCACCCCCCTTCCTTCCAGTTAGAGCATCTTATAGTAACAACTTACTTTTGAAGAACCACAACTTCTACTCCCTTAGAGACTTGATCAAGAGATCAACAACCTACAGCTATGAAGGAGCATACTATACATACAACATCCCAAAAGATATATAATCCTAAACAAAATGGACATTGACATTAATATGCTTGGTGTACGTATGGAGATAAGGGTTAGAAGCAACCAAGAGTGTAGACTTACAATCATAGCTAAAACAAATAGGAAGAGACAAACTAACACATAAATCTTGATGGATATATATCGTCCAAAGAACTTCCTTAGTAGAGGCAGCAAGTATATGATAGTCAACCTCAATTGATGAAGTAGAAAAGTTGGCTGTTTCTTAGTCTTCTGAGAAACGAAAGCCCAACCAAGTATTACACAAAAACTAGAAATAGAGTGATGATCAAAAGATGAAGCAGCCCAATTAGAATCCATATAAGCATGTAAAGTCAAATCATTCTTGGAGGGATAAACTAAGCCCAAAGTAACTGTATCTTTTGAATATTTTAACACATGAAAAAGAGCATAAAGATGAGAAGTCCTTGACTTTGACATGTACAGACTAAGAGCATGTACAGAAAAGCTTATATTAGGATGAGTCAAATTGATATAAGCATACAACAAGTCTCCAAAAATAAGTTGGATTAGAAAGTAATTCACTCGACTTGTTATCCAACTTAAGCCCATTTAGAAAAGGAAATTTAGTAAGCTTAGCAACTGTTAAACCAATTTTGACCAAGAGATCTATGATGAACTTTTGTTGTTTGATTAAGTAGACTATAGACATGTGACAAAGTTCAAGGCTGTAGAAATATCTTGCAAGACCTAAGTCTTTAATAGTAAATGCAACATCCAACTAGTCTTTTACTTCCTTAATGAGATCTTCGTTAGAGCCAGTGTGTAACATATCATCAACATATAAAACGATAACTATAAAGCCAACATCAGATCTTTTAATAAAAAGAGAACGATCGTGCTTAAATTGAATGAAACCTTATGTAACCCAAAATTGAGATACCTCAACATCCCATTGACACAAGGCTTGTTTAAGGCCATATAAAGAATGCTTAAGGTGACAAACTTGATACGGTTGTGCTTTAAAGTAACCCTTAGATGGTAACATATACATTTCTTTATTTAGATGTCCATGTAGAAAAGGCATTATTCACATCAATTTTGTGAATAAGTTAAGAAAAAGAAATAGCAACATCATGTAGTATTCTCATCATATTCAACTTAGCAACTGGTGAAAAAGTCATAGTGTAATTTTTACCTTCAATTTGTATGTACCCTTTAGCAATAAGCCTTGCCTTATAGCGTTCAACACTCCTATTGGACCTATACTTAACTTTAAGTATCATTACTCTCTATAGCACACAAGAAGTTTTTAGAAAGCAAGTTCTTGCAAAGTCTAAGATCTTGTAATTTGGAAACGGATGTATGCCTTAGTAGTTATGAACAAGCATTACATCTTATTTTTTAGGTATGTAAATGGAACAAGAGAAAGTATCTATTAAGGAATCAATAGAAACAGTGGACATAGAAGAAAAAAAATCAGCATGCAGAAGATAAAGTCCACCCTTAGCTGAGCTATTACAACAATCTTCCTAAATGTCAAGTCCTGTAATGTATACGAAGAGGAATTAAAAGTTTCTTGTAGGGGTTGAAAGGAAACAAACATTATGTAGTGTCAAGAGTGGATTGATGCAAACTATCCCAACTTGGTTAGCATACTAAATACTTCCATCAAGCATAAGAATGGGTACAAGTTTACTAAAGGTTTTAATATTAGCAAGTAGGTCAATAAAATGCGTCGTGTGATCCATTGCTCAAGTGTCAAAAATCCATGTTACCAAAAAATTACTCATAACTGATAAAGAAGCAAAGATAGGTGGTAAAGTACTAACATAATTGGCAGTACAATTGACCACATTAGAGTTAGAAGTATTGGCCTCCTTGTCCTTCAAGAACTTCATCACTTCAAAACATAATTCTACCATAAATTACGTATTCTTTGCAAGAGCTTGAACACTACCAAAATCCTCATTAACCAAAGTGTTTAAAGAGTTGGTAATTTTCTACCTACTAAGGGTATTAGACGAGGGGACTCTTTATCCCCTTATCATTTCATTATAGTAACTGATTGTCTACCTTTGCTTATCAGTAAAGCAAATAGTACTAGCTCTCTAAAAGGTATAAAGATTGAAGAATCAAGTACTATTTTAACAACTTTATTTATCACCGATGATTTTTTATTCTTCTCAGAGGCTAATAGACATAGCATTCGATGTCTTAAGCATATTTTACAACTTTACTATTGTACAGCAAGTTAGAAAGTGAATTACCAAAAAAGCTCTATTGTTTTTTATAAATCTTGTTTGGATGTTGATAGGAATTAACTCCTTAGAACAATCACGTGCAGCAAAGCCAAAAGACTACATTACTATTGTAAATCATCATCGATGATTTTTCATTCTTCTTAGAGGCTAATAGACATAGCATTCAATGTCTTATGCATATTTGACAGCTTTACTATTGTATATCAAGTCCGAAAGTGAATTACCAAAAAAGCTCTATTGTTTTTTTTATAAATCTTGTTTAGATGTTGATAGGAATCAACTCCGTGGACCAATCATGTATAGCCGAGCCAAAAGACTACAAGAACTTACATGAAGGATCCTTGATTGAAGCTCTAACCAAGACAAGGATTCCTACTTTGACTTCCATGTTTCACTTTACTACTAACCTAAGTACCAAGCTCTTACACGTGCTAACATAGTTTTCGAAGCTATCGAGAAGACGTGTCGACTTACTGAGTAGCCATACATATCGCCTAGTAACCATTCCATGACACAAATAGCGTTTGAGTAAACTAGCTCCAAACTTCTATTTGAGTTGAGCTCTAAAATCGAACAAGATCCAACCCTAGTCCAAAGCGAATGCTCTTTTGTGATTAACTGACTGACTGAGCACTAAGCTGACCTAGATCAAGTCAACTTTGACTGCTACAAACCCTACTTTCTTCATTTCGTTTGAACTGTACTATATTTTAGAACACTGGCCACCATGCAATAGGTGTCTTCAAACGTAACATATATCTTCAAACGTAACATATATCTTCTAACACAACATTCCAGAAAAATTCTATACTTTTTCTTACTAAATATTCTTTATTTATTTTACCCTTTTTAGTATATTTCATGAATTCTAATTGTAGTTTACCCTTTTTGTCTTTTTTATGTATCCTTATAATATGTAAACCCCATTCATTTTTTATGCAGACAATCATCTCATTATCAAAATTGCTATAAGTTTCCTTTATGAGCAACCTTAGTATTCTCATTATCCTCTTAACTCTTATCTATTCCCTTTATAATGGGAATCCACCCCCTGTACTAATTTTGCATAGCCAAGCTAGAGGACTCTAACGACTTGCTTAGAGTATACTGACTCTAACGACTTGATTAGAGGATACTAGCTCTAAGCCATAGTTAAGATGGGGATTCCCATCTAAAGTTGGTCTCCTGCCAACCTAACCAGTAGATCCTTATTTGTACAAAATCTGCCCTTGTTCAATAGCAATGCTTTATCCTAAAAGACAATCTAAGAAAAGCCAAGGCGAGGTCCCAATCCAACCATAAGCATCCGACCCCGAATCAAGCTAACTTCTCTTTAAAGAACTAGTTGGTCCTCGACTTGGTCTAAATCAGGTCAGTCCTTGACTGCCAATTCTTTCCATTTCACTTTCTTTGTATCATGTTTCTAATATCCAGCCACTAAGCAACACGTATCTTCTAACACAACATCCCAGAATGATCCTTTCTTTTCTTTTTCAATACTGGATATTCTTTGTCTCCTTTACTCCTTTTTGGTATATTCTATGTAACCTAATTATGGAAATACCCTTTTTATCTTTTCATACATGTAAAATAGCCCTAGTGGACGGGTGGATAGGTATATAAACCCCCTACTTACTTGTATGCAAACAATTCATCAATCAATATCAGATTATTCAAGTATCCTTTGAGCAACCCTAGAGTTCTCATTCCTCTTCAACTCTTATCTATTCCTTTTAGCAAAGAGTAGTGGCGAGTGACCCTTCAGTTCAGATCGATGTATCATTCGGTGAACTGTAAGCCAAGTAAGATTGAGTGATCATCATATCCATTTGGTAACTGCCTGAGCTTTGCTAGCTTTTCTTTTTGTTTCTTTTTAGCTCATTTCATTATGGTGCTTCTCTATGTGTCCAACTCTAAAGACGCATCACTTTAGCAAGGAGTAGTAGCAAGTAACCTTATAATTTAGGCTGGTAAGTCATATCCAACGAATAATAGGCCAAGTAGGATCAATCGGTATGTCATATCCAGTTAGTAGCTACTTGAATTTTGCTAGTCTTCTTTTGGTTTCTTTTGGTTCTCTTCATTGTGGTGCTTCTTTGTGTGTGCGACTTTAGAGACATATTAGCTTCACTAGTATCATAGCACAATTCCAAGAGAGAGTGTGTGAAGTTGCAGTGAAATTTTTGGTTTGTGCTTATTCTTGGTAGTTGTTATGTTACTCCTATAACTACTGTAGTATATTCGTGTGAAGTGAAGATTCATGTGTTAGTAAGTAAGGATTCATGTGTGAAGTGCTTTTCTCTTGTATTCGAGTGAGTGTTAAGTGTTGACACTGTTAAGAGTATGTTCGTTGAAGTTTTAGGGTAGTAAATAAAAGTGTTCGTTTTGTTCTTAATCTATTAGAAGAATACTATACTATGTTGGATTTAAGTGTTTAAGGCATTATTGGTGACCAAAGTAGTGGTGCTCTAATTAGATGAGATTATAATGGTAGTAACACTCCTAGTTTAGTTAATGATAAAATCGACAAACTCACTAATCTTATCAAGAGTCTGGTCACTGCGATGAAAGTTAATAGGTAATAACCCTAAGGTATGCCACATCACAACCCACCTAAAGATGTTCCAATGAGATACTATGGCTAAGGGTGTTAAGCCAATCACCTAGTTTAACCCTAGCAAGTGGAGGAGTAATAGATGGAGTTTTTAGACGACGATTGGAGTTGGAGGAGATAGAAGAGGATGATGAGGAAGTAGACATGGAGATTAATGGAGAGGAAGAAGAAGAGGTTAGGTACAATCAAGTGCAAGAGCGAGGACGCTAAGCTCCTCAAAGATTAGACAATGTTAAAGTCTAAATCTTACCTTTCGGTAGAAGTGAAGATGCCGATGAATATTTGGAGTGAGAAGAGAAAGTAGAGAAGGTGTTTGACTATTATAGGTATACTGATACTATTAAAGTATGACTTATTGCATTAGAGTTTATTGGTATGCCACCATATGGTGGAAAAATCTAAATATGATCAGAGCAAGGGATAGAAGACAAGGAGTAAGGACTTAGGATGATAATATAGGAACTTTGCTAAGGAAACTAAACTATTGATGACTATGCGAGAGAATTCCAGATGCTGATGATCTGACCTGACATGGATGAACTGCAAACTCACATAACATCAAGGTTTATTTCTAAACACAAATATGAGATCCGCAATATTGTAGAACTACAGAGGTTTTATATTTTGGAAGAGGCAATTAAAGTAGCATAGAGGGTTGAAAAGCAAAGAACAAGTGCTCCGAGCCCACTTGGGCCAATATTTTCCTGAGCCCCTATTTCACACTAACCATAATAAGAATCGGATTGTTAGACCTTTAACCCCTAGTCGAGCCCGAAGCCTAGAAGGGCTAACGAGGCAAATTCTCTTATTCTAACTAACTCCTGTTGAGGCCAAGCTGATCTATATTGTCAGTCAACTCCTTATGTTGAGATGGGTAACTATACATCTCTTAGTAATCGAGTACGAACTAGACAAATGCTCTATTGATAGCCCGACCCCTTACATGCCTACTCAATAATGACCGAGATGTCCTCTAATCAATAGCACAAGTGCTTAGAATCCGAGATATCCAGCATACATCCAAAGCCATTTCTCCTTGGACAAACCCACCTTTGCTCAACAACCTCTACCTTGACCGTACCTTTCATCTATTTCCGCTAAAAGCATCTCCAGTAAGTTGTCACCATGTGTCTAGAACCACAAGTAAGGATTTTACTGTACTATTCATTGATTTACTTGAATTTCCGTTTGTACCATTTATTATTCCTTGTACATTACTTCTTTTAAACATTACACTTTTAGTCTTTTCCATTTTAGGTAAGTTGCCTTAGTTTTTTAGGTATAAATACCCATTATACATGTAGCCACAAATCTTATCTTAGAATATTGAATATACTTCTTTTGAACACTTCTCTCATTAGCTTGTTTACTTACTTCATTTTTATCCTAACCCTTAAGTAAGGTTAGGTGGTGAGTACCCTCACTAAACTATTTCGTATGTCATATCAAGTTGTACTTTGAATACTTGGAAGTTCTCTGGTGCATTATATCCTTGGAGCTATTTGTGGTTTACTTATTTAATCTTCCTATTTTCACATAATTCCCATTTCATTCTTCAAGCTTTTTGTAAGCTTAGACCTACCTAATACATTCGCCCTTATTAACTCTCGGTACAGCGTACCATCTTAGTATTAGAGTAAAGGTTTCGTTTGAGTAAGTTATGTTTAAACTTTCTCATGAGAAGTGATTGTTGTAATAGTGTTGTGTAATTGCTTAGAAGCTAGCTATAAATGTTAGAGTAAGTTAAGAGTAGTAGTTCGTTTTGATTATACACTTTGTTTTGCCCTGTTTCAAACATACAAAAACGGAGCAAGTTCAGTTGAGTTTATTATTCCTAGGTATAGTCATTGTGTTTGTAGGAAAATTGGACATTTGAATGGAAAAGTGTGCATGTTGTTTAGTTCACAGGAATAGTGTCTGTTGTTTCCCAAATTCACAATATGAAGCTAAGTTTATCGAAGAAAATGACAGATCTTAAGGTTAATGCTAAAATTGAGGATGACAATAGTAGTTTTATCCACCATGGCCAATAACCTCAGGGAACCCCTAAAAGTAAAGACGAAAGATTCAATGAGGTGGCTAACCTCATAGCTAATTTAACTAGAGCTATCAATGCCATGGCTTATTGACTTGTGAGCCTATACAAAATACCCTACAAGCTACTTACCCTGTCGAAAGATAGATCTTATCTTGATAAGTTCGACGTAGAGCAATAAGAGGACGAGTATGATAAAGGATTGACTTAGGAGTTATGGATGATAAAGGAGAAAAAGAGTATAAAGAAGAAGAGAAGCAAGCTCAAGCACCCCGAGTTATAAACCATGTGAAGCTTCAAATTTCAAGATTCAGTAGTTCTGGGAGTGTAGATGACTATTTAGATTAAGAGGTGAATGTTAAACATGTTTTTTTTTTTTATTACTAGTACGAAAATCAAGAGAAGGTGAGGACTACTGCTTTTGAATTCTCAAGTTATGCTACAATGTAGTAGAAAAATTTCCTAATCATGAGAAGACGATAAGGATACATGCAGTGAATAGTTAGCTTGAGATGAAAAGGATACTTCGAAACAGGTTCATGCCAAATATTTATTTGCAAGACACTTTTGCTCAACTACAAGAGCTAAGATAAGGAAGTTGAATTGTTGATGAATACATTTAAGAGTTGTAAATAATCATGATTCATTATGAAGTAGAAGAGCCATTAGTACGAATAGTATCCAGATTTCTCGCTTGATTAAGGAGTAACTTGCGAGAAATTGTAGAACTTCAGCAATTCACCACATTGGATGAGGCTATAAGAATAGCTTAGAAGAAACAGGCAAATCCAACATTGAATGAGCCAACTAGTATAACTAGGTTGACTCACCTAAGGAAGTTATCGAGCTTAGCAAAGTGTCAAGTCGAGTAGATAAATAGATGTCAAAGCTGAACAAAAGGATTGAGTTGATGGTGATGTATTGTCAAAAACATATGAGAAAGGACAAGGATCCAAGAGGAAGATGAGCTAGATCAAGTGTGTCAAGTGTCAAGGGTTTGGGCATATAGCTACTCAGTGTTTGAATTGACAAACTATGATCATCAAAGAGGATGTCTCGAAGCGCAAAATGGATAGTACTTATGAGGAACTTGAGAAGGAGGTTGTTCTTGAAAAGGATAACACTTAAGAGGATGAACTAGTTGAGGAAGATTTGTTTGCTAAAAACTTGGATAAGCTAATTTTAGTTGTCTACCATACAATGAGTATAGAACCATTTGCCAAAGAGGAGTAGGGAGAGAATTTATTCTATATTACTAACAAGGTGAATGAGTAGGTTTATATGCTTATAGTGGATAGTGAGAGTTACACTAATGTCACATTTACTAACCTAGTTAAGAAACTAAAGTTGTTGACTATCCCATATCTGAAGCCGTATAAGTTGCATTGGCTAAATGAGAAAGGAGTACTACATATTACATAGCAAGTCTTGCTGCCAATCTCTATTAGAAATTATTGTGATGAAATTTTCTGTGATGTGCTACCCATGTACACATCTCATGTGCTATTAAGTCGACCATGGCTTTTTAACCGATGGGTTATGCAGGATAAATTCAAGAACACCTATGTGTTTGAGAAAAATGGGAAGAAGATTACGTTGAAGCTTATGAAGTTGGGTTAAGTTAGCTAGCTATAAGCTAAACTTGCTCAAAGATTTAAGAAAACTTTGATTCTAAGCAAGTCTAAGCTTTGAGAAGCTATAAAGGCTAACATGCCGACTTTTATATTGATTAGGAGGCTGTTAGAGTTGAAGGAGCAGATTGAACTACCTCGAGAGGTCAAGAAGCTATTGGATGAATATGCCAACCTGTTTCCAGAACAGTTGCTTGAGGGATTACCTCCTTTCTAAGGCATTGAATACTACATTGACTTAATGCCTGGCGCTGCCCTTCCAAACAAGCTAACTTATCGGATGAACCCTGAACAAGTTGCTAAACTTCGAAGGTAAGTCAATGAGCTACTTAAGGAGGGACATGTGAGAGAGAGTCTCATCCCCTGTACTATACCAACACTCCTTATACTAAAAAAGGATGGTACTTGGTAAATGTACATCAATAGTGGAGTCATGAACAAGATCATAATCAAGTACTAATATCTTATCCTCGGGTTAGATGATATGTTGGACAAACTGAATAGAGCTAGGATCTTTAGTAAAATTGATTTGAAATCTGGCTACCATCTGATTCAAAAGAGGTTGGGAGACAAGTGGAAGACTACATTTAAAACTCAGCATAGACTCTATAAGTGAATGGTAATGCCTTTTAGCTTGTCAAATGCCCTGAGTACTTTCAAGCGATTGATGAACCATGTGTTGAGAAGCCTAATTAAGTAATGTGTCATGGTATATTTTGACAACATCCTTACGTATAGTACTGACCTTCCAAGCTACTGTGAATATCTCCATACCATACTTGATGTACTCCAAGCTGAAAGGTTATTCGGCAATTTAAAAAAGTATTGTTTCTACTAAGAGGAAGTGGTGTTTTTAGGTTATATAGTTAGTATAGGTAGCTTATGAGTAGATAATGAGAAGATCTAAGCTATTGTTGAGTGGTTGACTTTAGCCACTTATGGCAAGATGAGAAGCTTCCATAGATTGGCATCCTTTTATCAAAGATTCATTACAAATTTTAGTATTATTGTTGCACCTCTTACTAAGTTGACGAAGAAGAACATTGAGTTCAAGTGGGGAGAAAGAAAGGAGAGAAGTTTTGTTGAGGTAAAGATGAGATTAACATTTGCAATTGTATTAGCCTTGCTTGACTAATGTGATGCATCAAGCATTGGTATAAGTAATGTCTTAATGCAAGAAAGCCGACCAATTGTCTACTATAACGAGAAGCTCAGAGGGCCTCAATTGAACTACTTAATATATGATAAGGAATTCCTAACTCTTATTTGGGTACTCCAAGTATGACAACGTTCTCTATTGCTGAGATATTTTGTCATCTATGACAATCATGAATCTTTGAGGTATCTTAAAAGTTAGACAAAGCTATCGAAGTGGCAAGTGTAGTGGATACGTTACAAATGATGTCATTGCTAATGCTCTATCAAGAAGACATATTCTCCTAATTGAATTGCAACATTTAGAAATCCTTGATATAGTAACACTTTAGATAAGTGCACCTATCAAATTGTAATAATTAGATTAATTCCAAGTGTCAATCTTGAAGGACTTTAACTACTAATACTCACTAAACCTCTATTATCTAACCTATTAATTTGAGTTCAAGAATTTAAAGAATCTAAAATTAATTGCAACAAATAATAAATTATCAATAAATAAGAATTATTCAAGAACTAAAGTAAGAAAGTAATAAAATTATAAACTACTTTAAAATTCACAAACCATGTCTAGATTCTTATTTCCCCTATATTTAATATATAATTTTCCTTAAAAGTAATCTAATTTATTCTTTAATTTTTTTTTATTGGGAGAATTCTCTAATAAAGTTAATCACTTTCTCAAGTCAATTAACCATAATCTTGAAATTACTTATTAGAATCTTTTCTTAATAGCATGACCTAAGATAGCATCATTGCATAATTAATTCATTATGATATAATTCAAAATTCTAGAAAGATCTTACAAATTTTCTCTAATCTTGCAATAATCTCTATTAACTATGCTTATATCTAATCTTATAAGAAATCTCTCGATTCTCTTGTAAGATATCAAAATTTATATCACTACCCACAGAAATAACAATCTAAATCATTAAGCATACATAGTTGAATCATGAAAGAAAATGAAAAATCAATTAAATCTAATAAAAATCCATATCACATGTGTAAATCTAGGTTCCATAAGACCTAGATACTAAAAATCTACTCACATCGTAAAGCAACAATCTTGAATTAAAGAATAAAGAATTGTAAAAGAGTAAATATTGAAATCTAAGAAAAAATTAAATCTTAAAGTCTTCTTTGTGTCTTGCTTTTTTGAATGTTCCTCTCTTGAAAATCTCTCTAAAGGTCATCTAAAGTTCTCTTATGAAAACCCTAAATAAGCATTATATAGATGTTGCAAAAAATGTTGGTTGCTACAAAACACATAATTGAGGACACAACCACGTCCCTTGATCATGTAACTAGCTATGATCATTCCTTCTCTCTCTCTCTCTTTTTTTTTTTAAATCTAGAAACGATACAATTAAGGACACAACTGTGTCTTTAGGTCGTGTAACTAGCTATGGTCAATCAAAGTTTAGTCTAAAATCGCCTAGAAATGATACAGTTATGTCATTTGGTTCTATCCATCTTCTTATTTTCTCACATAAATCATTTCAAAATCTAGAAAACAAAATTTTACTCAATTAACTATCATTTTGATAAAAATAAACTTAAAATTCAAGAGAAAATCATGAAAAATCTCCAAATAAAATATAACCAATTTAAAGCTTATCATATAGCCATCAATAGCTCGGCTTCCTTGGCAAAGTTTTGGTAACTTTGCCAAGGTATCTTGCAAATAGGTTTCGGGTATAAATTGTTATCTTAGTAGTCTTTTCATGTCATACCACGTATATACACCTTGTTGTCTATCCCTTACTCTTGTTGTATTTAAGTTCTTCCACCTTGTAACAGCATACATAAAGAACTTAAGGGCAATAAGTTAGACTTTGTCAACTTCGATACACCCATAACAATCAAATACTCTTTTAACCTTCTCTTCCCACTCCAAGAATTCGCCAGCATTACTACTTCTAGTGAAGGTTGGAATCTAGACCTTAAAATTTTCAAGTCCTCAATGAGGTTGGCACTTATATTCCTCATCTTGGCCATACACTTCTTCCTCTAATTCCTCTCCATCAGTTTCTTCTTCTACTCCCTTATCTTCTTCTTCAATCTCCTTTACCTCAATTCTTTACCGACCAAGTCGGTTTATCACTCCTCCAGCTCGGTTAGGTTGGGTTGGACGATAAGCTCGACCAATATGGTCATATCTCCTCTCTCGTACTTCTTTTACTCGACATTCATTAAGCACATGTTAGGGTTATTGTTTATTGGCCTATATCGTTGTAACTAAACTATCAACAAGATTGGTGAGTCTATCAAACTTGTCATGTACTGAACATGGGGTACTACTACCATTTTGTCCACAACCAACATGTACACTAATGTCTTGATCGCCAATATTACCTTACATACTCGAATCTGATATTGTGCAACACTTTTAACTACTACTCAAGAGCAACTTCAATAACACTCCTCAATAAACTCCACCACCTAATGCTACTTACCAACACTACTGTTAACTACTCACTAGTTAAAATTACACTATCACACTCCAACCAATTCACTACTCAATACATCATAATGTAATGCAGAAATTGAGCTTGCTTTGTTTTCATAATAGGAGAATAAAGTAAGATAGAGTACCATGAGTAACCACACTTACCCTTCACAAATAATTACTACACAACATACATATTTAAATCCACTTCAAACAGTCTATAGTGATAATGTAAAACTACACACAAACCACTGCAGTAGCTATGGAAGAACATAGCAACCACTAGAATAAGGAACTTCACATACTCTCTCATGAAACGCTACTCTGATATCAACAAAGCTAATGCATTTTTGGCAACATACACATGAAGAAGCATCACAACAAACTTACACAAAGGAAAAGAAAAAAGGAGTTTAGCAATCCCAAGCAACTACTAATTGGATACGAAGCAACAACTGATCTTACTTGGTCAAATCCTAGCACTTAATATGACACACAAATATAGTATTAGAGTCACTTGCCATTAATTCTTACTAAAGGAGATAAATAAGAGTTATGGAAAAAAGAGAACATACGATTACTCTGCAAAGGAAATTGTAATTAATAATGAGTGACGATGTCTACATATAAGGTAAGTGAGGTATTTATATGACTTCAACTAGGGTTATAATATAAGAAAAAGATAAATTATAAAAGATTCCTTAAACATATTAAAAGGGTAAAAATGGAAAATAACGTATTGGATGAAAAGATAAAAAATCCTTTGGAATGTTATACTAGAAGACATGTGTCAAGCTAATGTTGGCGATTGGATATTAGGTTGTTCCAGAGGTGTAGGTTCTCTAGCAGCTTGGCGCTTGTTAGAATCTACTCGAGAGAGGTCGAAAAGGAAATGGAAATCTTGGTCAACTTGATCTAGGTCAAGTCTAAGCTCGTATGTAAGGTGTTGATTGGAGTCTCTTTAGATCGAGGCAACTAGACAAGTCAGCTCTGATAGCATGCTTAAAAAGCTTAGCTTGGTAAGAGAAGAGTTAGCATAAGTTGGGATTAGCTTAGCATGGATCTCATCAGGTCGGCTACTACAATAGTTCAGCTTAGATAAGCCTCACGAGTGAACCTATTCGAAGTCTATCTTGATCACAATCACTACTTAGTACTCTAATCAAATAAAATGAGGTAGTCCCTAGTTAGAGATGGAATCTTTATCCTTGAGTGGTTCCTGAGCTAATATATTTCGAGTTATCCCTAATAATTCTTTAGCTCGATTGCAGATAATAGGTTCGAGGGTTGATTCCTATCGATAAGGGAGTAAGACTTCTTGGGTATGGCGGAGTGTGTTAAAAGGAAGAGATGCTGTCATGATGGACATTTTGTGGACTATAGGAAATGGTAGATCAATAAGTGTGTGGAAAGCCCTTTGAGTGCCTTCCTTACTAGGTTTCCAAATTGCACCAAGGGATATTAATGCCAATGTACTACATTTGAAGGTTGGTGATTTAATGGATAGTGAAAATCATTGTTGGAATTTTAATAGAGTGATACATCCATTATTGAGCTATGAGAGGGAAGTAATTCTATGAATTCCTATTCTCTTGAGTCCTTATGAAGATAGACGTAGATGGGTTAAAGAGAGATTTAGTTTATATAGTGTTAGAGGTATATATCATGGGATTGTTACACCCCAGGAGCAACTGGATGTGTATTTGCCATCTTCTTCTCATGAGATGGCAAATGTAGTATGGAAAACAATATGGAAGTAGCATAGTCAACCAAAAGACAAGCACCATCTTTGGTGTTTATGTTGTAATGCTTGATCTACTAACTCCAATTTGTTTTGCAGGAAGATTCTTCTCAATTTGGATTTTCTTTTTTTCACTTGATGAGACACCAAAGCATTTATCCTTTTATTGTGAATGGGTACATCTTGTTTGGTTTGAGGTACTTCATATGAAGATTGATGATTTCACAATCTCAAGAATTGATGCTAGGCTGATGGAGGCTATACAGCGAATTAATATGACAAAGACTAAAGGATTGATTTTTCTATCAATAGTTGCAATAATTCTATGGTATGTTTGGGCTCATAGGAATGAGTATGTTTTTTAAAATAAAGAACCTAATCCTAATAGCTTGATTACTGCAACTAAAAGGGAGATTTATCTAACTATTCCTCAGTTGGATTCGGTTTCTCAATAACTTACAATTGATATAGCAGCAAATATTACCTAATCTCAACCTTCTCTAGTTCAATGCAACGTGAATAGTGTGAGACATCAACAACTAAATCCTAATATTTGTTCAACTAAAGCAAAAGTTTGAATGGCACCCTCTTACACCACTTTCAGTAAAAATTAATTGTGATGCCTCCATAAACATTTCAACTAGGAAGGGTAGTCTATGAATTATTTCTTGGAATTCTTCTAAGGAGTTACTACATACAATAGCTAAAGTAGTTCATACTTGTGATGCAAAATTGAATGAGGCATGTGCCATTCGTGAGGGCCTGCAAATTGCAAACTTAAGGGGATGGACACACATCAAGATTGAATCTAATTCAAAGAAAGTTAATTAAGCGATTAACTCTTCTTTAGAACCAACTTAGAGGACAGTTGGTTTGATTAAAGATATTATTTATTTGAAGTCATCGTTTAAATCATGTTCATTTTCTTTTGTTTATAGGAGAGCTAATAGGTATGCTCATTAGGTATCGGCCCAAGCTAAATGTGAGCCAATAAAATCACATTTAGGTTAACCAAACTTAAATTTAAGGCCTCTAAGGAAGTTTATCCAATTGAGCCCAAATTTTACGATTAGGAAAAAAGTTAGTTAAAGTGACCTAGTGAAGTTAGATTTCAAAAATAATAATAATAAATTCCAATTTTACCCTTAGAAATGTGATTTTTCAATATAGAATAAAAATAATCGAAATCTCTAAAACCAATCTCGGATTGCAACAAATACCTAGAGATAAGTTAATTAAGTTATAAAATGAAATAATATAGTAAAATATACTATATGAGTATATACGTATTTTTATGAGTGTATCCAGTATATATAATAATTATACCTATAAATTAACTCGAAATTATATAATTATATATAATATGTCTTGAATTCATCAAAATAAGTAAAGAATATATCTTAAAAATAAAAAATATGTTAGAAACATAATTATACAAGTAAAAATACACGTTACATTTGATATATATATATAGGATATAGACACCTATATAACAAATAAGCAACAAATATTAACATAATACATATATTATTAAAAAATTTACTAATAAACCAACTTAAACTTATCTAAATTGTAATCAAACAACTTGGAATTTGCTAGAAACTGTCGTGGCATCTCCTAGTAGTTGGAATTGCATAATCAAAAGGTGGATTAAGCAAATTGGGGCACCCCATGCTTATATTAGAGGGAAAAAAATGAAGAAAAATTAAAAGAAAAAAAACTTGGTCACCTCAAACCGCTATAAACAAGACTCCCCTATGTCAGGTACACCTTTAGGAACTTAAACTACATAAAGAAAAAAAAAAATTAGAAAAAAATTGTAAGAAAATAAAAGAAAAATAGAGCTAAAACTGAGCTAGATTAGTTCTTAAGGCAAACTTTGATTTGTTATTGCACCACTTCACCACCTAACAGTCCACCCTGTGCCTGGTTGTTTCAAAAACCACCCACTACCTCACGACTATTAAAGCTCCGACAAATAGGCAAGTGAAACTTATGCTCTATTTTTCATCTAATTTTAAAAATTATTAAATCCACCTAGAAAATTTTAGAAAAATTTATATTTAGGTTATTTTAGACATAATTTTGTGTCATATTTTTTTTAAATTTTATAATATTTTATACGATTGCCTAAGAAAGTTATTATTTATCTAAATTTTGACTTTCAAAATAAATATATCAAATAATGTAGTTTCTAACTCGAAATTTTTGTATAGAATAAAAATGATATATATTTGATTTTTATGTAGCCGGATTTTTAATTTAAGTATTTTTAGTATTTAATGTAATTTTTAGTCCTAAAAATAGTTAGAAATTGGGTGAAAATGTAAAATAAACAGGTTCTTATGAAATTAATTGATGAAAATGACATATAATGCCTTCTGGTGATTTATAATACTATTAGGATATATTCAAAATAAATTTGTATAAAAAGAATAATATTTGGGTAATTAAATACAATTTAGGAGGTAAATTATAATTTTAAGTATATAGGAGATAAACCGATAGCATGAAACCAATTAATGACTAAATTCCACATATTTTTAGGAGTGCATAGAAATTTTAGGGGAATTATTTGGTGTCCTAAGCTATTTATTTCAAATTTATGTAATAAGTAACTTAAATTACAAATCGACGCTTGTTTTTAGTAATAATAGGTTAAAATGTAATAAATATTGAAATAAAAACTATAGAGATATAAGTTGGTTAGATTTGATAAAAATGAAATTTTAATATATTTAATGATGGTTTTACAATCAGGATACGTTATATAAATAATAGAGTTAGATAATATCTATATTATTGAGTTATATTGACAAATTATATAAAATATAATTTAATTACATAAAATAAGTATAATACGATGATATTTATTATAGACACATATATGTATATTAGAAATTCGAACTACCCTTTAGAAATCATATCTCCATATATAACTCATAATATGTATCGTTAGGTATCTACGAACCCAATAACACTACTTTTACTAAAATTGGACAATCCTAGGTAATACAACCTATATCTCTATAATATTACGAGAATTTATGTACTACAATAACCTTACCATAATTGAAACATGATTTAACTAAGTAAACGTATGTTTTAATACAATCAAAAAGATATATTATACATAATAATATAGCTACGTATATTATTAATATTTAATAACTTAACTTCACTTATATAATAAAACTATATTTTATTATATAAGGAAAATAATAATATACTTTAGATATATTTTTATATATATATAACTGTTTAATAGAATACTTTTAAATATAACCATAATGTTTTCGTAATTCCTACGAAAACTAAATTTGGGTTTTATATATAGCTAGGGTCTCCCAATGATTAGAGCATTAAAGATACGAGTCTTCTATGGTGAGTGTCTGGACAGGTTAGTTGAGATTATGGCTTTATTGCTTATTGAGATACTATATTAGAGTATTTAGAAGCTTAAGAGTACTTTTTGTTATGGTTGTAAATTAGTTGTCTGTATGCATGTTGTATGTGTGGTTGATATTCTAATTGTGACAGGAGTTAAACTCCTTAGCATGTTGTTCTGCATGATTATTTCGTTTTGTTTTGTTGTGAACTTGTCTAGCCACCTTAAATGGAAATTAAGAGTGATTTGACTACTAACTCAACTGGACATACATAGCAACCATTAAGGAAATAATTAGGAGTGTTAGGCTAAATACCGACTTCTTTCGATGAGGATAGTTGAAATGATCATTTCCTCATCCTTAGTAGAACTAAGTGATAGGTAAAGAGGTCACGGTAAGGGTGAAGGCTGTGGTTCGAAGGTAATTACAAAAGGAAGGCATTCTCCATTGCATAAGTCTAAGTTTGGTCTAATTTGAGTCACGGTAAAACTTCTCGATCCGGGTTGAAGCGAATGTAATTTCTCTAATCTCACAATGGACCAAATAAAATTATGTGATGTTTCAAGTGACTAATTGCATTTCATTTATCATTATTTACAACCTTGTTTATGATTGTATAGTACTCTTCCAACTTCGTCTCACTTACTGAGCTAGTTGTGCTCACATTCCCATAAACCTTTTTGCAGGTGACGAGTGAAGATCAGGATATTCAGATATCACTACCCTTAGGTTAGTAGGCTGTTGGCTAGGGAAGTGATGAAATGAATAATTCACCGAATCTAAACTTTTGGCTTTCCTTTGGAGTTTTGAGGAAACTAACTAAGAATTTCCTAAGATGCTAACTAGTGTCCTATCTTATTGTAGATAGACTTCAAACCTATGACTTTTGGTAAACTCTTATTGTAAATTATACTTTTGGTAAATGTATTATGAGACAACAAGTTGTACAAAACATGTATTTTATAAAGTTATACCACAGGTTTGATCATTTATAGGTATGAAAATGAATGCTTTAAGTTGGTTGAGTCGTATACATCTTATATGGACTATATATATGATAGCAACTATAAGATTAGCTTCTATATTAGGTTAGTTTATACGATGGGACTATTATGATTTCTCTTATTCGAGGCATAGTAGTTTTGAGTTGATATCAAAGTGCAGTTCCAAGAGAACCAAGCTTTGAAGTACAAGATAGTGGAAATGAAGTGCATGAAGTGGTTGTTATACCAGATACCCTTGTAATAGTGGAGATTAATTCAAGTTCTGAAGAGATTAAGATGAAAGACCGGTTTCCTCTATAAGATATAGCAACTTCAAATAGTAAAAGCAACTGAAGGGTGAGGAAATAGAAGGAAGACAGGTCTAAGGCTTTTGATATCAGTCGATCTAGTTGTTTTGATACATCTAGGTCCCCTTAGCGACTTTTGATGTACTTTTTACTTTTTGAATATGACCTCTATACATTTGATGTTTCGATTACTAAATATGTAAATGATGTAAATAGGTAATCAGATGTGCAATCTGATGTTGTAAATAAAGTGATGTAATCTTTTTAATATAAAGTTTCAATTATCTTATGAACTATGATAAAGTAAATATCCTTATTTTCCATGATCTGTATGAGATATTGCCATGAATATAAACCTCAGGAAATGAAGTAAATATATGATATAATGTTATAGGTGAAACTTAATGAGCCCATGGCTTACAAATATATTTGATCACATATAGAGTATATAATAAGTAATATAAGAATATATCATTACTTATAGACAGGGATAAAATATTACAAGTCTTGTGTTGATTAAAATCCTCGATGAGGAAATTTGTAATTGTATATTGCCAATGCAAATAATAATTGATCTATATGTGAATATGAGTTGCTTAGATCAGATACTAACTTCTGGTACACATATTGTAAGTATAGGGTTGATAATTAGTGAATTGTGAATCTGAATATAGCAAAGGAAGCAAATAGAAACAGAAACGGAAACGGAAACAAAAACAACCTGAAGGAGAAGTACCACCTCTTAACCTACCTAATCCACCAAAACCACCTAAAAATGATGTACTATTACCTGCTTCGAACATAATAGACTTAACTCAATTTGGATAAATATTGGCTAATATAAGTACCATGATCTAACAACAAGAAGCTTTAGTTTAGCATTTGATCACAAGAGGAAATGTGGTAAACCAAATGCCACTAGAGGTTGAACCTAGAGGAATTCAACCCTAAGATGCAAGTCAACTTCCCGAGTTTATGAAATTGAATTGATATTTCAAAGGTAAAATGGGTAAGCCTAACTTAGTCAATGATTGGTTTGAGGTATTTAAGATTCTTGAAAATCAAAAAGTCTCTTATGTTACTTTCTTGCTAAAGATGGGAGTGCAAGTCTAGTGAGACTCGATAGCACGAACAATTACCGGCCCCATTACATGATAAGTATTTCGAGAGGCATTATACGAACTATATCTACGATAATAGCTGTAAGGTTCTATATACCAAATTTTTGTCCTCCCTAGTTCTAAGTTTTTTTTTAATAGTGTCCTAATTCCAAAATAAAAATTAAAAAAAAAATGGAAAAATGATGAAAATATAAAAAAATTATAAAAGATTTTTTAGATTTTTAGAAAATATTTAAGATCGTTTTAGTTTTAGTTCAGTTCAAATAGCTTGTTTTAAATAATCACATGGTTTAAATATAATTTAATTATACTAAGTATTATGAAATAGGCCTAGACCACCGCGAGCAACTAATCTTCAATACAAAAATCCTTTATCCCTGACCACACAAGCCCCTAACGCCATCTATCCGCTCATAACCAACACGCGAAGAGCCTTTACACAATAGACTGCAACCTCCATTCATACTACTACACAAACAGACATGGCAGCACCTTCATCCTCAACCCAACATCGAAGCCATGTCCTAAGTCTTACATGCAGATCACTTCCGAACAGCAGCACATATTTCCATCACGCCATTGTTCCATATGCTCCAATCCTCTTAACTCGACCTCACTACACTGACTAAGCGTACATATACACACTGCAGCACGTACAGCCATAGCCCCACATTACTTCACATTATCCAAATCCGCACACCTTGGTCGCTGCTGCATCTCCACGCCATAACAATTCACACACACTGAAATCACATGCATAGCTGACAACCTAATCCCTAATCTCACACCCTCGCTACCATAAAATTTGTATAAGTTCTTGTTTTGGGGTTAATAAACATCCTATTTATTTCACTTGTTATGTGCTAACTGTAGCTCTAAGTCACCTGATATCTGACTTTGTTGATGGTTTTTTTTTTATTATATTTCATCTTTAGCAAATAAAAAAAAGTTTTTGTTTTATTATTACTATTTACCTTTTCTAAAAAGAATCTCTTTTTTTTTTCTAAAAAAAAGGGCCAATTTATCTATTAAAAATAAAGGATTCACTAGCTCTTTTTTCATCTCTTCCATCTCATTTTTTCAAAATATTATTCTAGAATTAATAACCTCCTCAAAAAATATATATATATATATATATTTACTTCTTTTGTCACTATAATTCGCTCCATTTCCATCGTAGATTCTATAAAGTATAACTTTTATGATGATCATATTATTCAACTAATAACCTACTCAAGCTGCAGAAACCTCTTGCTTCATCTCAACCGCCACTCCCTCAAGCGGAAGCACCCCTTGTATCTTCCTACGACGAGAAGATCCCTCCTCTTCTCGACGCAGTTGACAAGCTTCGTGTCCTCAGGGTCATGACCGAAGGCATCCAGCTTCCAACCATCGTGGTTGTGGGCGATCAGTTGTCCGGAAAATCCAGTGTCCTCGAGTCTCTTGCCGGAATTAGCATTCCCCGTGGACAAGGTATCTGTACTTGGGTACCTCTCATCATGAGGCTGCAGAGTGATCCGAATCCTGAAGCTCTGGCTCTGCTGCATCTGGAGTACGATGGCAAGATCGAGCATCCCGATGAAGACAGTGTTGCAGAGGACATCGTTTCTGCGACAAACGAGATTGCTGGTGGTGGCAAGGGGATCGCTAACAAACCCTTAACCCTCGTGGTGAAAACGCATGGAGTTCGTGACCTTACGATGGTGGATCTTCCTGGAATCACTAGGGCCCCTGTTCAGGGGCAACCCGAGAACATAGACGAGCAGATATCCGACATGATCATGGAGTACATAAGGCCCGAAGAGAGTATCATCCTGAATGTGCTTTCCGCGAGTGTTGATTTCTCGACAAGTGAATGGATTAGGATGTCCCAGACTGTAGACAGGACGGGGCGAGGGACCTGGCGGCTGTCACGAAGGCTGATAAGGCTCCTGAAGGCCTGCTTGAGAAGGTTACTGGTGATGACGTCAACGTTGGCCTTGGATATGTCTGCGTGTTCCGAATCAACGATGACTAGCTACGTTTTATGGGGGTTCTAAGGAGTCAACTGGCGTTGTTATTTATTAAGGTTATTATTATCCGGTTTCATAGGAATTTGAAGGTTTAGCTGTATTTATTGTAGCTTAATATATCAGTAGAGAGTTAAGTATACGTGACGATTTACAACGTCTTGAGTCTTTGGCGTTATGGTACCTTTGTGTAAATTTTATTCATGCAGACATCATGATTTATGTATTTTGATCGGAAAAGGTAGCTGCTGGCTAATTGCTATGTAATTTTTTTATGTTTATGATGCTTCTTTCTGAGGGAGTTTTTAAATTCAGTTTTTTATTTTGATGAAATCAATTTAGTTTTTTATTTTACTTTTAGTTTAATGTTTATTAGATTTTAACTGTTGAAAATATTATTAATTTAATAATATAGATTTAATCGATATTAAATTAAAAAATGAAATTAAAAACCAAACCGATCTATATAAAATATAGAAGAAACTGAAAAAAAATCTCCTTTCCTTATATATAATATTGAAATAACTCATGTAATCAACTTAGCACAAAAAATTATCGTTATTCGTGTCTACTGACTAGAGACACTTTTCGAGTAGTCTTTTTTTTTAATTATCATGTCTTATTTTTATATTATTCACATTTATTCTATGTTTGACATAATGTTATATTTAGAAAATTTCTTTTCATTATATCTTATTCTAATTTAAACCTTATATTTGAACTAATCATTTTTTTCAATCTTTATTATTATTATCATCGAAGCTTTTATCATAGCGTCTTTCATTTTAAAGACATGGGATCAATCAATCTTTTATCTTACTTCTAATTCATAATTAATCTAATATTTAAATTTAAAAAAGGAGGATTACATCAATAAACTACCGTAAAAATATCCATTATAATGTTGATGGGGATGTTCGAATCTGAGTTATAAAGGAAAAGTTTACGTACTTAAAAAATATTTTTTATTTAGATATATGGGATGGATGGGCGAACGACGGGAATTGAACCCGCGAATGGTGGATTCACAATCCACTGCCTTGATCCACTTGGCTACATCCGCCCCTTACTATAATATAAACATTAGTATTATCTAATATTGAATTTGTTTTAGAATACTAAAAAGAATAAATATTCTTTTGATTTTTAAGAATTCTAAATTCAAATTTTTTTTTTTGTATTGTAATGATTTTTTGTTATTGTATTGAATTATTTAAAATATTTCAATTTTTCACGGTTAATTATTTTGATTTTAAAAAATCAAAAATTTCTTATTTTGAATTATGAGATAAGATAAAAGAAGAAAAGAATTATAACTTTTTTTCCATTTAAAATATTTAATACAGTTAAAATATAGAAACTAACTTCAAAAAAAAAAAGTAGAAAAGAAGGACTCTCTCTATATAAGAAAAATCAATTTACTTGTTTATTTGAATTACAAAAATTAAACATAAATAAATAAAATTTTATAAGGATTTATTAAGTATGATGCATGTATTTATATATTTTTTATTTTATTTTGATAAATATGTGATTAAAAACATTATTAAAAGTACAAAAAATAAAAATAAAATAAAAGCAAGTAACATTGAGCACCTACTCAATTTTCCTCCTCACCTTATGTGCTGGTTTACTTTACTCTTGCTTTATGGAGATAAAATGTAAATTAGAGCATCTTTTAACGCTCGAGGCTTGACGAGCTTTCCAAAAGCTAACAGCAAATTTGGCGTTCTTTTACTGGTAGAGTGAGTTTTTTGGGGGTCACTTTAAACTGCATCGAGTTCCTCGTCAGAGGAATCAAATAAGTCTCTTTTTTTATATTTTAACTTAAAAAATCTTGATTGACTAGAGTCTGTAAAAATATTAAAAGAATTATTAAAGAACCTTTATAAGATAATTAAAAGGTAAAATAATAAGTTTTTTATAAAATTTTTTTTTAAAGCATCGATAAATTATTTAAAAATACAAATAAAGTGTTTGTTCTATTGAAGTGACTCTTAAAATATCTCTTCATTTATAAGGTTATTATTTAAAATTTTTAAATATTACATCAATAATTTAAAAATTAAAAAAAAAAAACTTCTCCACCTTATTCATATATTTTCATAAAAGTTATAAATATTTATTTATATTATTTATAAAAGAAATTATATATAAATTTAAATAAACATAATATTAGAAAGTAAAAAAAAATAGTAATAAATTCTATTTTAATGATTAGGATTTTTTTAATATTTTATCTATTTTTTAATTATAAAATTAATCATATTTTTTATCTAATTTTTAATTTAATATTTTTTAAATTTAAACCATTAAAATAATTATAATTTTAATCCATATAATTAAACCAAATGATAAATGGCGGGACCCTTCAAAGAAAAACACGAACGGAGACAAATTTCTCCCGACATTTACGTACAAATCTCTGTCTTGGCTGACGTGGGACCTGACTACAGATATAAACTTCTGCTGGAAGTACTTCTTCGGGAAGTTCTTTTTCCTTAAAAAAAAAAGTAAAAGAAAACACAAAAAACAAACCTTCTCCGAGAAGCAATCCATGTCAACTTGTGCAATATTACTTAAAAGTGGCCGAAACGAGAACGATGTAACGAAGCCAATTGCGAAGAGAAAAATACTAGGCCAAAAAGAGTTATAAGGAAAATAATAAGAAGTGCATTTCATTTCCTTTTGTTTATACCTGGGAGAAAAGAAGTAAATCGGTAGAAAAGAAAGAACAAGGAAAGGAAATAGGAGAGAATTCTTATTTGGATAATGATAACTGAAAAAAGACTCCGTTTTTTTTCTCTTTTTGGATGGTAAATATTTCTTAGAACATGGAGTGTGAATCAAACCCATGTTTGAATTGAAATGGAGATACTGATACAAGTTCTTCCCTTCTGAATCAGATAGATTCATATCTGAAAGAGGTTGATAATAAGTTCTTTTAAAATTGACTATTTGTCCCTCTGTTAGAGGTGTTCCAGAAATGTCTGCGTTATAAGATTCTTTTTAAACTTGTTAAATTGTTAAAAAGTTTTTTAAATTTAAAAATATCTTTTTATTGTAAGAGTATGTAAAGTTTTTTCTTTTTTTTTAAAAAAAAATAACTTTACTTTCTATTTAAAAAAAAAATTTTCCCTTCTAAATTCATTCACTTCCCCCTTTCATTCTTTTTCCAAATAAGGATCCTATAATTCCGTTTTTATTCTTCCGTTCCTCCAATCTGAATATAGTGTTATTATTATGCTTAAATAATAAAAGAAATAATATGAAATTTAATATAAAATGACCAACAAAGCCACTTTTTTTCCCTATGATTTGAAGAATAGGAATTGATCAAGGAATTACACTTTCCCTTATTTATTTTATCACTAATTCTACCATTTCACAAAAAAATAAAAATTAAATATTATCCATCACATTTTCCTTTCCTTGATACAAAATTGTAATAAAATTATATAGTATAGGTTTTATATTGTATAGGTTGTAAAATGGTTTCCGAATATTAGAGGATAGATTCCAAGGAATTTAATATATTTAGGACTTTTATTATACCTATCTATTTTTCTCACCCTATTTGACAAATGAATTTTTTATTGAAAAACAAAGTTACTTAATTTTTTTAATCGTAATGCGAATGTTGTCTTCACATAATTAATTACTATCCTTGCCACTCCTTACCACTTCCAATAAACTAGATTGAAATGTACCTATAATGTATGTAAAAGAAAAAAAAAGGGAAAAAATATAATATATATATTAAAAATAAAAATCATTACAAGTGTTAAAATTTATTAGCTTATTAGAATTAATGTTAACACTACGTTTAGAAAAAAGGAATGAATTAAGAAGGGAAAAGAAAATAGAAAAGAAGTGAGAATTTAAAGAAACTTTTCTTGATAGGAAAATAAATTTTAAAAAAGGGAAAACCTTCCCTTATCTGTTATGGAAGGATTATAAAATAGGATGAATTGAGGAGGAAAGTTTTTTCAGTGATCTAGGTTTTTTCTTTCTTTATAACTTGAAGGTGATTTGGGATAAAAAATTGTTAAAATTCTGATTATATTTTTATTTTTTTAATTTTTATCATTTTTTTAAGGAAAATATAGTAAGTATTTAGTTTAAAATACTTTTAAGTATCATTTTGAAAAACACGGTTGCATTAATATGATATCCCTCTCTTTTTTCCAAATCTGGTTCTTCCTTCCATCTAGTTTCCCTTCTCTTTCCCTCAATTCAGAAAAGAAAATGTATTAATATTTTTTAACCTTTCGAATTCTTTTTGTCCGTCCTCCTCATTCATCTCCCCTTTCCGAACACAGCGTAAATCAATGTAACTGGTGAGATAAGGATAACCTGGAGTGTAGTGAAATGAATTTATTGAATAAAAAAGTTCAATTTATGAAAAGTATAACTAGAAATCCTTTCCTTTCTTTCATTCATCCGTACCCTCTCTATTTAGGCCGTCTATCAATGAAATGAGCTCCGCATAACAGTGAAACAGCACATACAAACTCTCTTCCCCTCCAATTTCTTTAGTTAACAGCGTCCCTCATTATCACCTACGTCTTTCACTCTATCCACACTAAACCTTCCCTAGGAACGAAAATGGCGAGAGTCAATCTCAAGACTTCTTCAATCAGGAACTACACCTCCGACAGTGACAGAGATACTAGCAATGCGATCATCGATATTCCGGCTGCACAACCTCTAGCGGCATCCAAACTGCTGCTCCCTCAAGCGCAATCACCCCTTGTGTCTTCCTACAACGAGAAGATCCGTCCCCTCCTCGACGCAGTCGACAAGCTCCGTGACCTCAAGGTCATGACCGAAGGCATCCAGCTTCCAACAATCGTGGTTGTGGGCGATCAGTCGTCTGGAAAATCCAGTGTCCTCGAGTCTCTTGCTGGAATCAGCCTTCCCCGTGGACAAGGTATCTGTACTAGGGTACCTCTCATCATGAGGCTGCAGAGTGAACCGAATCCTGAAGCTCCGGCTCTGCTGATTCTGGAGTACGACGGCAAGATCGATCACACCGATGAAGACAGTGTTGCAGAGGACATCGTTTCTGCTACAAACGAGATTGCTGGTGGTGGCAAGGGGATCATTAACAGACCCTTGACCCTCGTGGTGATTAAGCATGGCGTTCCTGATCTTACGATGGTGGATCTTCCTGGAATCACTAGGGTCCCTGTTCACGGGCAACCCGAGAACATATACGAGCAGATATCCGAGATGATAATGGAGTACATAAAGCCCGAAGAGAGTATCATCCTGAATGTGCTCTCCGCGAGTGTCGATTTTTCGACATGTGAATCGATTAGGATGTCTCAGAAAGTAGACAGGACGGGGCAGAGGACCCTGGCGGTTGTCACGAAGGCTGATAAGGCTCCTGAAGGCCTGCTTGAGAAAGTTACCGCTGATGATGTCAACATTGGCCTTGGATATGTCTGCGTCCGGAACCGAATCAACGATGAGACGTACGAGGAAGCAAGGAAGGAAGAGGAAATGCTCTTCCTAACTCATCCTCAACTCTGTAAGATCGATAAATCGATAGTCGGGGTTCCGGTTTTGGCCCAGAGGCTAATGCAGATCCAAGCAACCATCGTGGCAAAGTGTCTGCCGGAAATCGTGGCAAAGATCAATAACAAATTGAGTGCCAACATCTCGGAGCTTAGCAAAATGCCTAAGCATTTGTCCAACATTGCGGAAGCCACGACGGCTTTGATGGAGATAGTGGCATCTGCGAAAGAGTCGTTGAGGAAAATCCTGTTGAGTGGGGAGTACGATGAGTACCCTGATGAAGAAAACATGCATTGCGTCGCTCGGTTTGTCGAAATGCTGAATCAATTCTCGAACGAGCTTCACAGATGTAATGCAGACGACGCCCTCAAGGACTTCCTCCGGGAAGAGATTAAAATCCTGGAGGAAGCCAGAGGTATCGGATTACCCAATTTCCTCCCGCGCACGGCTTTCCTTGCGATCTTGCAGAAAAGGGTCAGGGAGATATCAAGCAAGCCTGTTGAGTTTGTTAAGGAGGTGTGGAGTTACCTCGAGAACGTTGTGATTGTCGTTTTGCTGCGCTATTCGGACATTTATCCTCAGCTGCAGTCATCAACGAGAAGAGCAGCCCGCGAGTTGATCGGGAAAATGAAGGAAAAATCCATTGAATGGGTCATTGAGCTAGTGGAAATGGAGAAACTGACAGATTATACATGTAATTCGGATTACATGGTCGAGTGGAACAACCTGATGACCAAACAAGAGGAATTCATGAGAATTGTGAATGGGGAACCACTGACACAAGTGAATGGGAAAGTTGATGGCATCGGCGAGTTCGACCTAAGCTTTCTTAGGCAGCACAAGGATCATTTACAGCAAGCGTTTGATCTGAAGATGAGAATAAGAGCTTATTGGAAGATTGTCCTGATGAGGCTGGTCGACTCGATGGCATTGCGGTTGCAGTTCAGCGTCCAGAATCTAGTGAACAAGGAGATGGGGAAGGAGATACTAAATGAGTTAATGGGGCCAAATGGTGGTGGCCTCGAAAGAATGCTGGAGGAATCGCCGTCGGTGGCGATGAAGCGCGCGAGGTTGAAGAAGAGCATTGAGTTACTCAAGGAATCAAAGGATGTGGTGGGAAAGATCATGGACAGGGTTATCATTTCCAATGGAGAATTCAATTAGGGTTTTTACGCAAGTCTCTGTCTTCTTTTTCTTTTTCTCTTTTTCCGTTCTGGTTGTCTTGTTTTATGTATTTTAGTTTGTGTTGTGAACTTGATGATAATTCATGTTTTGTTGCATTTAGGTCATATTAATATATATATATCATCCACGTATTCTATTAGGATCGACTTTTGAACTTCATTACAATGGTTGATCTTTATAACCCAAAAGATTACATATACTGCAGGTGACTATCTTTGTTCGTTTTTTTATTTTTAGGCTTTTCAATGGGTATTTTATTTTTATTTTATGTTTGGGTGGCAAGAAAAATAGAAATGATCAAGAAAAACATTTTTGCTTTATAAAGGAGGTATGAAGAGAAGAAATTCTATAAAATGATTTAAATATCTCATAATGAAACAATGTTTTTAAATTTTAAGGAACTTTTTCTTTTTGTTATTTAACAAGTTAAAAAAATATATAATTAATATTATGTTTAAAATTGTTTATTTTGTATCAAGTAAGCTTTTTTTTTTTTGTTTTTCCTCTCTCTTTTCTTTCTTTTCCTCCTCTTTTTCCCTTCTTCAAATATACCATTTTTTTATATTACCAATAATAAATCTTGAGAATAGCGTTACATTTTAAGAAATAACTTTTTAGTTTTAACTTAATTAGATATTAGATGTATATTCGCTTTGTAAATGTTAAGATTAAATTCAATTATTTTAAATATACTTGTCGAGTTTGGTTTTTAAAAAATTAAGTCTTCTTTTAAACCGATCAGTATTAAATATTTACCCGTTTAATACTAACCATTAACTAGAATTTAAAGAAAACTGGTTCTTTTTGTATTTTGAAAAACCACTTTAGAGTCGCTACCTGATCGGGATCAAAAAAAAAATTGAGTTATAATCAATTGGATAGATTAATTATAATTTAGCTATTTGTCTATCAATCAAACTAATTTTATAAAACAGTTTTTGAAACCAATGATTTAAATTCTTATGAGTACCACTAACTTTTTTAATTTAATTTTAACCTTAAAAATCACATTTTAAATCTATAAAATAGAACTCAGTTATTAGTTATTCTAATTAAATAACTGAAGTAATCTAAACTTAAAAAAAAGGGGGAAATAGGGTTTTTTTTTTTTTTACCATCACTTCATAAGTTGCTATTCGGGATCAAACATATGTAGTTCTTTTAATAAAAACTTTAGTAAGTTGAGTTTGTTTTTATTTTAAAAATGCACTAGATTTACGTTTTTAACCCACTTCGCTTTATTTAAAAAAAAATTCTAAAAAAGGTCATAAATAGGAAATTTTATTTTTATTTTCTAGAAAATTTTGAAGCGCCTTAATTTGGTAAGGGTACAATTATTTTTTATTTATTTTGGAAAACTTAATTTTTCTAAGTGTTAAAAAACAATTTTTACTTATTATTATTATTATTATTATTATTATTATTATTATTATTATTATTATTATTATTATTATTATTATTATTATTATTATTATGTTATCTTATTTATCATTTTTTATTCTATTTTATCTATTAAACTAAAAATAAATAAATAGACTACTTTTTTTTCTCTCTCTTTTCTTGCTTTTTTTTATTAGATTTACAATTTACAATTGAGAAATAACTAAATAAGTAAAACAAATAAAATAAATAAGTAAATAAATAAAAAGCTCAAATTAGAAACTAGTTCGAACTAAGGAGAAGCACGAGTTGGATCAGGGTTTGGGTTGTTGGGTCAAACTGTTAATCGAAGCTTAGATCCAAGTTTGCTTCAAAATCTTCAATGGCAGCAACAGCAACAAAAGGTGGTTCGAACTGATTTAGTGGCCAAAGTGAGCAAGAAAGACAGAATTTATGATTTTCTTATTGGGCTTATAAGGGGTAGGAAGATGTCGCGATGGTTGGATGTTGTTTGGGAGTGGTGGCAAGTGGTAGTTGGCGATAATAGATTTTGTTAAGCAATGTAACGGTTGCTAGATGGGTAAGAAGGGAGTGGTTCTGGGTTTTAGGATATGAGGAATTAAGCCATAGCGATGATGAGGCCCAAAAACCACCCAATATGGTGGTTCGAAGTGAAGAAGGAGGGTTGGTTAGGGTTTGGATGTTAGTGGTACATGGCATGGTTAAGGGTCAGTATAGAAGACGAAGGTAGCTGGGTTAAAGAGCCTTGGTTGTAGGTAGTCTAACTTAAGTGCTATTTCTACTCAAAGTTAAGTAAAGAGAGAGAGTCAAGGAGAGAGAGAGAGATTTTGAATGGGAGGGAGTTTAATAGTGGTTTTTGCCACTCGTGAATCCTTGTTTGTTTTGAAACAAGCCTATTTATACACAAATTTGAACCTAGAAAATAAGGAAAGCTCGAATCAAGTTAAATGAGAATGTCCAAATTTTGAGTTTTTTTTTTTACAATTTTGGAGCTCAATTTGAATGCTTATTTGACCAAATTTAGACGTGTTTTTAAGCCCAATCCATAGTAGGCTAAGTGGTGAACAAGATCAGAGCACGAAACCATGTGTTTATATGTGGAATTTGTGTCGAAATTAGATCCAAAGTGAAGGAGTCGAACTGTTTTTCAACCGAGAAAGAGGAAGAAAATAAAGGAAAGAGGGGAGAAAGAAAGGAAAAAATGCTAACGTAGCGTTACATCAACTATACCAACCAACCACGATGTGCCATGTATCCAATAATGACACAAAGCAGCTGACGTAGCATGCCACAAGGCAGCTAACGTAGCATATTACATAGCGCCATGTCAACATCGGATATCCAACCCAATACTGTTACATGTTAGGTAGTTTTGTCTCTAGCAAGATTGAAACCTAAGACCTCTAGCCAAACCCAATGCCTTGTCCATGCGCTTATCCGTTAAACAGTTAGCTTATACCTTGTCTATATGTGTAATTAAATTGCATATATGAACTAGGTCAACCTTGTGCTAGATTCGAATCTAAGCCTAGGCTCAATGATCTCACTTTTAAACTTATTTGAAATTAAAAAGTCTATCCTATTAAATTGTTATTTTCTAAATTCCCTAAATCTTCAATTTTTTTATTTTTTTTGTGATTTTTCAATTTTCTAAAATTTTATCTTTTTTATTTTTCTTATTTTTGTATTTCTTCCTATTTCCCTATTTTTTGATATTTTCCTAAATTTGTTATTTTTTTTACTTTTTCCTATTTTTCTATTTTTTATTTTTCTAAATTTCTTATTTTTTTGGATTTTCTTTAATTTTATATATTTTTTATTTTTCTTAATTTAGGACCCCTTATACTATTGAAATGAAATAAAATTAAAAAGAGGCAAAAATTAAATATCTATAGCTATCCCTCTTTATGATGAAGTTTAAATAAAGCTTTGCCACAAAAATAAAGAGACGTTATTTTTGCCCCAAAGAAGACTTTATAATAACTAACTAGCTATCTTAGACTTGATTTATTAGGGATTTGATGAAGAAATGAAACCTGGATGTGCTTCTTTAGGCTCATTAACCTAGGCAGTAGTTAAGGTTGTCAAACTCGCAATTCTACTTGAAATTATTAGAGGGATCTGTAAAATCGGAATGTAAAAACCGTAAGTTTCTACAACTTATGTAAAATAGTTTTAAAAAATTATATATATACTTATAATTGTTATTAAAAACTTGAAATACATGATGAAAATTAAAAAAAAAATAAAGACAGAAGGAATTAAGTTTTTTTCTATAAAAATTCTTAAAGCTATAAATTAAAAAGAACTAAACATTTCAACTCATTTTAAATTATTGACGGTATAAAATAAAATATATAGTTTTCTTTATAAACTTTGTTATTGAAGCTAAAATTTACATAAAAATTATAAACATAAAATAAGAAATTAAGAGAAAAAGAAAAAGGTAAAAAATTAAAATAGGATAGGATAGGATAGATATTGTAATACTTTAATAATTGATGGTTTGTAAAAGGCTAGTTGTATTATTTTTTTCTTTAATTTTTTTGTCCATTCAACTTAGTTATGTAGAATCGGTAAATTCAATTAAAAACGTAAGTTTCTATACAAAAGAAAATTCTACACCTGAGTTAACTTGAAAGAGCTACCTAAAATCGTAAACTCCTAAAATCGCGTAAGTAAAATCGTGATTTTGACATCTATGGCAATTGTGTCTCTAAAAGATAAGCAACCCTATGTTAGAATTAATTTGGAGAACCTAATCATGCCTCAATAAGCTCACTAACCTAAGTAGAAGTGTCTCTTGGGGATCAACAACCCTAAGTTGGGATTAATCTAAAAAACTCGGTCGTACTTCTCTAAGCTCACTAACCTAGGTAGAAACGTCTCTTGGGGACTAGTAACCTTAAGTTATGATCGATCTAAAGAACCTGGTTGTACCTATCTAGGCTCACTAACCTAGGTAAAAGCATCTCTCAGAGACTAATAAACCTAAATTGGGATCTATCTAAAGGACCTAATTGCGCCTCTCTAGGCTCCTTAACCCAAGCAGGAGCGTCTCTCAAGGATTAGCAACCTTAAGTTGAGATCAATCTAAATGACCTAGTCGTGCCTTTCTAGGCTCATTAACCTAGGTAGAAGTGTCTCCTAGGGTTTAGCAATCCTAAGTTAGGATCAATTTAAAGGACCTAATTATACCTCTTTAAGCCCATTAATCTAGGTGGGAGCGTCTCTCTCAAAGACTAGCAACCTTAAGCTAGGATCAATCTAAAGGACTTAGCTGTATCTCTCTAAGCTCATTAACCTAGGCAAGAGCGTATCTTAAGGACTAGCAACCTTAAGTTGGGATAAATCTAAAGGACCTGATCATGCCTTTCTAAGCCCGCTAAGCTAGGTAAGAGCATCTTTCGAAGACCAACAACTCTAAGCTAGGATCAATCTAAAAGACATAGTTATGCCTCTCTAGGCTCACTAACCTAAGCAGGAGCATCTTTCGAAGACCAATAACCTTAAGCTAGGATCAATCTAAAAGATATAGTCGTGCCTCTTTAGACTCACTAACCTAGACAAGAGCATTTCTTAAGGACTAATAACCCTAAGTTGGGATCAATCTAAAGGATTTGGTCGTGCCTCTCTAGGCTCACTAACCTGAGTAGGAGCATCTCTTAGGGACTAATAACCCTAAGTTGTGATAGATCTAAAGGATCTAGTTGTATCTCTCTAAGCTCACTAACCTAGGCAAAAGTGTCTCTTAAGGGCTAGTACTCCTAAGTTAGACTTAATGAAGTACCATATGGGCTTACCAAGAGAAATACCCTACAGGCTCGCTAAGAGAAACTTGGTGAACAGAAATGCCCTATGGGCTTAGTAAGGGAATTTGAGGAATAGAAGCACTCATTGGGCTCACTAAAAGAACTTGGTAAACTAAAACACCCTGTAGGCTTACTAAAGACCTTTGAAGAGAGTTGAATGGGTGGAAGGTGGGATAGCCCTTTTAAGAGTTGGCTAAGGTTAAACTTGTTCAAAACACTACTCGATTTGAGAAAAATATTTACAAATAAACCTTTTTGTGAAAACCATTTATGTTGAAAAAGACATTTGGGGATAGTTTCCTTCATTTAGGAAGAATGAGAATGACCTAAACTATTGTGGTCAACTTTTTGAAAAGGATTGAAAAGCTTGGTCATTTGGGCCAACATGGACTTGGATTTTTTCTTTCTTTTTTGTATTTTTATTTTTATTTATTTATTTACTTTTTTTTTAGTTTGCCAATAGGTAAAGAACCCTCCCTTGATAATCATATGAAGCTTCTTATGTTCTCCCTGGTCTTGATGCTGAGCCACCTAGTGGGGCCTTATGATTTCAAATACCCTTATTTTCAAGGAAAAGGTAACTCATGACTAGTTTAGTCGAAAATGATTTCCTTATAAACTCTTGGTCCAAATTACACTCTTGACTACAGTCCTATAATTATAATCCATTTTGCATGTGATACGCCTTGGTTAATCCATTAAGGTTTTTTCAATTTAACATTATGAATTTAGGTTTTAGTCTAAGGGTTTCAAAAGGGACTAATCAAGAAGCTTACTTTGAAAGAAATATTTTATTAATCCCGGGTGTACAAGTTAAGAATCTTAGGAAAAATCAGAAGTATGCTTACCCCAGTTTCAAAAACAACTTTTATTAAAGATAGATTACTTTTCAAAATCGTAAGAGCTTGTATTGTATAAAGGTGGTATTGTGGGTGGAAAGGCCTAGTGTGATTCAGCATAAGAGAGGCTTCAGAGTGGATATAAAGATTTTGGGTTTCTCAGCATGGACTGTGATTCAGAACCTTGTATCTTTGGGGTTATTTGGGCTTTCACTCCTTACCTTTTGATTCAAATCGGCTGCCCCACTGGGATATCTCTTGGGGCTTTCGTCTTATACTTGAACTCAATTTTCTAATGTCTCTCTTTTTTTTATCTTTTTCTTTTATTTTTATTATTATTTTTCCCCACTATCTGTTGCTATTCTTTCTTTTCTTTTGGCCCCAAGAATGATTGTTTCCACTTCCAAGTTTTTTCCTTTTAAGCGATTCAGGGCCTTAAATCCATAGATTTTGTATGAGCTTAGGTGGTATAAGGTTGAGGTGTGTTTAAAAAGGATATAGCTATTTTTCGTTTCAAAAGAAGAATAAATTATAAAAAATTAAAGTTGCTTTTGAATTTAACGTTACTGAAGCAAGCACAAACCAATTTTATCCTACTCTTCACATCAATGACCCTAACCTCCAAATTGCCCCATTGTAGGGTAGTTCTCGATAAGGTTTAGATTCGAAATTTCTGCAAATGGGTCCAACAGGGTGAACAAGAGATAATTATGTTTAGAATTTGAATAAATGAATGCCTAACTTCATCTTAATCTGCATATCACATTCCAAGTAAACCTCCTTTAAGAAATAAGTCCAAAGTATCCACACCATTATGTCGCTCAACTCTTAAAGTGTTTTAGGTTAGTGTTTGGAAAATAGTTTACCTCTTTTCATTATAAACCCTTTCAAAAGTGAGTTACCGATTTCTTGAGGAGAAATTTATTTGCCTCAATGACATTATAATCATTCAATTGAAAAGGCAATAAGATTATATTATTTCAGCTACTATAGACTTCATTAAAAACAACTTGTTTTTCTTTACCCCTATCTTGTTTAAGCACCCAACTACTTGAAACAACCCATGAGCTTATCAGAAGGTATTGGTAAGCTCAAAAGAAATAAAGCTTTAGGCGACTCAGTTGAACTATCCCCATGACTTAAAGAAGGACCAACTTGTTATAGCTCTAGCTGAATGACTTTTACTTGAATCTTATTCTTCAAACTCTAGCATTTTTCAGTGGAGTGCCCCTTCTGACCCATATGATAGTCGCATCATGCTTCTGGGTCAAAGCTACGTGGTTTGAGATTTGGATTAGAGGCTTCACAAGCTATAATCCTTATTGTTTTTAGGCAATGAAAGATTTGGATAATTGAGATCTTCAATCCAGTGAATTGTCTCCTCTGAGTCTCTAGGGCTTGTTTTTTCTCACTCCTCCTTGGCTCTTTTCTTCTTAGGCCTTCTTCATTATTTAGGGTTACTGACGTTTGATCAATATTAAACATCGAGTATTGAAATCTTATTAGGCCCATTGTCATTTCTAGCCCTATAATGCTCTTTTGTAGCGTGGCTACCTTTTTTTCTAAATTCAAGAGTCTCCTTTCTAAGTTTGAATATTTGAACACTAAGAGAGTAGTGATTATCAGGAATAAGATCCACCATTGTTGGGCCATCTTATGCATCATGTTTTTCAAGGAGGTAAGTCTATCATCAACCATGTGATCTTATTGGAAGAATTCTTTACTTGTTAGCAACTTTTCTTTTCTTTGCTTTTTTTTTTTGATATTTTTTGAAAGAAATCTCTCCTTTTTAAGAAAGAGAAAAGGAAAAATAGAATATAAGGATGAGACTTATTTATAAGTTGTGAGAAAGGAGTAGAAAAACATTCTTAGGAGCCTAAATATGTACAATCTTACAAGGAAAAAAGATCCTAAGGATGTATAGGAGAAGAGATTGAAAAGGGTTAGAATAGAATATTAACTACCGAGCATTAAATCAGGCTACTATTAAGGATAAATTCCTTATACCTACAATTGATTAATTATTAGATGAATTACATAGTACCTTAGTTTTTCAAAATTGATTTAAGGGTTGGATATCATCATATTCAAATGTAAGCTAAAGATATTGAAAAGACTATGTTCAACACACAAAAAGGATATTATGAATTTCTTGTTATACCATTTGGGTTGACAAATGCACTAGCCACTTTTCAAGCTATTATGAACACTATTTTTAAGCCATTTCTTATCAAGTTTGTTATTGTTTTCTTTAATGACATACTTGTATATGGTAAGAGCATGGCTTTGCATTTGGAATATTTATCTCAAGTGTTGTAAATACTAGTAGACAACACTTTCTATTTGAAAGAGAGTAAATATTCATTTAGGAAAGACTTCATAAATTACTTAGGACATATTATTTCTAAGAATGGTGTACATATGGATCCAACCAAAACAGAGTCTATTTCATAGTAGGCTTTTCCTTAAAATATTAAACAGTTGCGGGCATTTATGGGGTTAATTGGATATTATAAGAGGTTTGTCAAAGGATATGCATCTATAGCTACCCCTATGACTGATATGTTATAACGTAATAACTTTGTGTGGACAAATGAGGCTCGATCATCATTTTTAAAGCCCAAGCAAGCTTTAGTTTCTACTCTTATATTTCAATAACTTTAGATGCTCTAGGTAGTGGAATTGGGGCAATGTTATTACAAGATGATCATCCTTTTGCTTTTTATAGCAAGAAATTACCTCCACATTGTATGGCAACAATATGTTGTTGGCAAACACTTTGTAATCAGGACAAATCATAGAAGCCTAAAGGTAACCTTGAGTCAAGTCATACAAACACTAGAGCAATAAAAATACTTGGAAAAATTGTTAAGATATGACTAGTCAATATTGTATAAGGCAAGGATTGAGAACAAAGTGGCTAATGCTTTGTCTAAGAAGTATGAACAGATGAAATATTTGAGCTTATATATTTTGACGTTTCCATTAATTGACAAGTTAAAGGAAGAATATTCTACATTAGACAACTTTAAAGCCATAATTGCAAACATTGCCAAGGGAAAGGAGTTGAAATGGCCAATTTCTTTGAAAAATGGCCTATTATTCGGTCACCATAGATTATTTTTAATGCCTCGGTTTACTCTTATCCCACAAATTTTTTCTGAATTTCATGCTACACCAATCGTAGGACATTTTAGTGTCCTTAAGACTTTTAAGAAGCCATCTAATGAATTTTATAGGAAGGAATGAAAAAGCAAGTTGAAGACTTTGTTAGATCTTGTCAAGTTTGTTAACAAATTAAGTACTTGACAAGATCTTCAACTGGGTTGTTATCTTCTTTGCCAATTCTAGATAGAGTATGGGAGGATATTAGCATGAACTTTATCACTTGTTTACCAAAGTCTGAGATGTATTCTATTATTCTTGTTATCGTAGACAAATTATCAAAGTATGGTTATTTAGGTACCTTAAACTCACATTTCACCACTACTAAAGTAGCTTTTTTATTTATACACATGATGGTCAAATTACATGGCTTCCCTAGAACAATTGTGTTTCATAAGGATTCTATCTTTGTAAGTCGATTTTCGAAAGAATTGTCCAAGTGCTTAACATCCTCAATCTAATGGACAAATGGAAGTTCTTAATAGAACCATTCAACAATATTTGCTTGAACATTCTTTAGATTGGGTTTCTTTCCTTCCTTAGGCAAAGTATGCCTATAATATCTTATATCATGAATGAGCAAAGACTACTCCTTTCAAGATAGTCTATGGCACAGCTCCACCAACAATTGCTTCTTATGTACCGAGTGCTTCTAGATTAGATGCCATTAAGGTAAAACTCTACAATAGGGATAAGGCCCCTAAAATTCTAAAGGAGGAGTTTCATAAAGCTTAACAACATATAAAGGAGTTAGTAGATAGGCATCGTATAGATGTTGAATTTTCTATGGAAATATGGTTTATGTTGAGTTGCAACCATATAGATAGACGTCTCTGTCTCAACAACCTTTTCATAAACTATCTAGCAAATTTTATAGGCCTTATAAAATACTATGGAAGATTGGTTCATGTGCATATGAACTGGAGTTACATTCTAACTATAGGATACATAATGTATTTCATGTATTTGTTCTTAAGAAAACCTATGGTACATCATTTGTAAACCCTACAAATTTAGCCTTTTAAATATAATATCAAACTCAAGTACTGTGTGATTTCTTTAAGTCAACAAAAACCACATAAAATTAAAATCGATTTAAATTTTAAATTCAAAACCTAAAATAAATGTGAAAACCCTAATAAACGATTTAAAGGTCCTAATTATGAAAGAAAACCCTAAACCCAATGTATACATACTCATAAAAATTTGAACTAGAACCTAACAAAAAAACCCAAAAATCAAAACCTTAAGCTTATAAAATATACAAATTTACCCTAACAGTAATAAAACCTTAATTTGGTAAAATTATCAATAAATACATGTAATTGTGTTAAATTCCTAACAAATGGACGGAGATAATTTTTTAATATTAATAAATAAAAAGAATAACAAACTAATTAAATGAAGTAATAAGATTACAAATATTATTCTATGACTCTTGTGGCGTCACATGTACATATATATATATATATATATGCTAGTTTCTTATATTAATTTAATTCTATAACATACTTTATGTTATGTATCATGTAGTATATATTAATTTTATATCATATATTTTTCCTATAATTACATCATATTCTATCCTAATTCTTATTTTAAAGTTAACTCATTTATCTACACTTGAACCATCTAATTTTAAAAAGTAGAAAAGCTACAAGAAAAGTAAAAAAGCAACACAACATCTTTTTCTCTCTTCCAAATTTTTTGCTGCACAATTTCTTCATCTTTATTGCATGTGATTAAAACAATTAAGGATAATATCAAGCAGCACAATATTATCCCATGTGCCTTAATTAAATAAGATAATAATCAAGTCAACTTACTTTTTATTTTCTTTCTACCATTGACCCAATTCTCATTAACATAAAACACTTCCAACTTCACTTTTCTTTCACATTTTCTAACTTACACTCAATTTCTCTTCTCTCTCTCTTTGGCTAACAGTATCTATCACTCCTTAGCTTTCCATTTTCTTGACTTTTCTTTCCTTTTATCCAACCATCCATCAACCTTATTTTGTAGCATTTCATTCCATCTTCTTCACTATTTTTCTATCGACTTCAAGGGAATTAGAAACTTTAAGAGGGAATTAGGGAGATTCATCTTTTTAAAAGCTTCAAGACAAAGAGTAATCAAAATACTACTTTATGATGTACTTTCTTTTCCACTTGTAATACAAGTTTTTATGTTTTTTTTTTTTAGCATATATTTCTTAGTATTTCTTGTAATATGAATAAATTAGTGAGAACTCTACGTATATGTATTTGGTTGTTATGTACCAAGTGAAACAACAAATACACATTAGATTAGATATACATTTTCTCTTCTTATTTGCGTATTTTTCAAAATTTTTTGAGTTATGTACATATACATGTATTTATACACTTAAATATACTTATTTATATATTATATATGTTTCTCTTATATGTATAGTACATGTAAATATGTGAACTACTAAATATATTTAATTTAATATATATATGTATATATACTACAAAATAGTATAAACATATATAAATAAGTAGCAAAATACGAAAGATTTACTATAAATCTATCACATATATGAATTCGTACACGTAATATACGTATACATATATATTTTTCTATTTTTCTAAGGTTCAAATACATCAATATATAATATAGTATAAGTATTTATATATATATGGGAAAATACATATGCATGTATATATTAATACTCTATTTTCCTAAAAATATGTCAATAAGTATAAATACATATATATAGGTATATATGTGTTGGATGTGATTTCCAAAAGAAGAATATGAATTATTTTTCTTTTATTTTCTATCATTTGATTATTCTATGGTATTATATATATGTATTAATATTATAAATTAGTAAAAATATAAAAATTGGAAAAATTAAGAAAATTAAATCCTAAACCCATTTGGAAGTTGTCACATCATCCTTCCAAAATTTTTATTTAAACCTACATATTATAAAAATTAATAATAATAAATTAATTTGGAATTATGATTATAATAAGATTTAAGATAATTGATGTTTGGGCTTAAAGCTGTATATTAAAGAAATTATGACAAATTGGGCCCAAAAATAAAAATATTCAATAAATATAAAAATTTAGAAATTATTTAGGCCTATTACTAAAATGAAAGTAAAGTCCAATAAATAAAATCATTTAGAAAAGCCCGTGAAGATAATTAAAAGTACTTGGGCCTAAAATAATGAAATTAGTAACATCTTAGGCTTATAATAGAAAATGTAAGTTCCAATATCTAAACGGACGTCACTACATGAAAGTAAGTTTGAAAACGATAAAGACATATTATCAAATCATAAAAATCAAACTTAAAATGAAAAAAAATATATATATGCAATTGAAGATTTTGAGAAATCCAAAGAGTATAAGTATAATGATTTAGTTATTCAAGTAATCTAATCTTATCACTAGATAAGTAGGATAAACCCCCAAACAAATAAAGAAATACCTTAAATATAATTATTTACAAATATATTTTATTTTCTATGGAGGGAAAACTAATAAACATACATCATAAAATAAACTATTAGACATAATTGCATGGTACAAAATCATTCAAAAAGTCAAAATTCTATGCATGTACATGTTACGGACCTCCCAAAATGGGTCATTCTCAAGAGGTTCCTAAAGCCCAAGTCCATTAAAAGCTTCTAAAAGATGAAAAGCTTCTAAAAGATGAAAAGCTCCAAAAGGTTCTAAAAAAGTCCAAAATCTTATATAGTAGTAAGTGGGGTAGGTGAATGTGGTAGTTGGGAGTCAATTGTAACCGTTAGATCAAATTGATCTTAATCATTAAATTATAAAGTCTTTCTGTATATATAAGAGTGTTCCCCTCAAATGTGAGACACAAGTTATTTGAGTGAATACAACATATCTTTAGAGTTTTTTTCTCTAAACTTTGTGAGTGTGTTATAAGTTAATTTAGCCTTCCTTAGTGAGGTTAGGAATGCTAAGTACCGCATGGGATTGAGCGATAGAATCCGCCCGTAACATACACATGTACTTAAAAGTCTAACATTCTAAAGAAGACATGTTTCTATAAGTGTAAATAATTAAATATATAAAATACAATTACCATATTATCGTAATACAAAACAACAATGATGGTTACAACTAATAATAATAATAATAATAATAACAACAATGATAATGATAACAACGATCACAATAACAATAATGTTAATAATTATGGTAACGATATATAAGATCATATACTTACTAGAAATAAACCGAGTATATGTATACATACATATGCGATATGATCTTAGAATAATATTACAATATGATTAAGTTAAAGTTTTTCAATTAATTAAATATCGATTTCAATATTTTCCACCCAGCTTATGTTATCATAATATTATTTATCCCGCTACAAGTGGGTATTACAATTAAATTATAATATAACACTATACAATAACAAAATTTATTAAAAAGTGAGAAAAATGTGAACTCATATAATATTTACTAAGTTGTATATTATTACTTATATGATAAAATAATATTTTCTAATTACTGTAAAATAAGATAAGCAATGAGAAATATTATTGGAAGTTTTAATTAAATTATATTATTGAAGAAGTATACTTAAACCCGATAAAAGTCAACTATGAGAATGTAAAAATAAAAAGTAAAACGAAAAAGTTATATACAATTCAAAACCTAAATAGAAACAAGAATCATAAGTATAATAGCCAATAAATTAGGCTATTTAGCATTACATCTAGATACTTATTTGGTTTATTTTATTATTTTTAATCAGGACATACCAATCTGGAGGGTAAGTTACCTATTGATTGCTACGATTCATATCAGGTTTGGTTAAGTAAGTACTCCCGATAACTCTATACTTATTTTGTACTTGTAATTGGTGCAGTTAAATTTTATATATTAATAAATTGATACTTAGGATTCAAGATATGTATGTGGTTGAATATTATTTGTTTGTTGTGCAAAATATAGTTAAATCCGGTAACTCAAGTATTGGTTGTATGATTAACTGTTTGATGATTAGGATAGTTCGCTAATATTAATTGATCATTTAATAATTTGACTTAATCATATTTAGCTTATTTTAAATTAAATGGATCGTGCATATACACAGACATTACATTTACTATTCCAGCTGTTACCTCACACAAATGGTAATGAAGGGCCTTGTAGAGATGAGGATCCCATGTGATTAGATTAATGATGATTAGTACAGTAGTAGAGTACTAGTATAATGCAAAAGTACCGGTATAACAAGATCTTACCCTTAGCTCGTGATACATATAAAGTTCTAAAAAAGCGCAATTTATACCAATAAGTATATTGGGTCGCGTATACAATAATAAAAAAAAAACTAGTGAGATTATGTCGTATCCATAGGGATTAAAAACTGATTATTAGATTATATTAATTTCCTTTCTAGTTAGGCAATCGAAACGAGATGTTTAAATAAATTAACTAAAACAAGAAAGTAACAAAATCAGACATTTATTAAGTCAGTTGTATGGAATTTTGACTTTGCTATTATTTGATCAATTAACATATGCTTGTAAAATATGTTAAGATTAACTAGTTGGTTTTTAATTACATTCATGACGACTAACTTCTCTTTTGAGTCGTTATTGTCTTAACAACAATAGAAACATCCCTTTTGAATAATTTATCTATAATCTTCAATTAAGTAGTAAATTTCTTTCATAAATATTACTATTTTAGTTAATATTAAAATTTATGTATATTTTTGTACCACAAAAATTAATATCAATCGCATTAAATGCGTGCATCCTAAAATTAATCTAAAGAGTATGTAATTATGACAAAAATTAAATTAAATTAAATTTGATCACAACAAATTATCTATTCCCTTTTTAGTTTTTCATATTCTATTTACAAAAATATCATTAGCTAGACAATAAAATCATAAAAACAGGATAATAAAAAGTCGCAACTAATTAAATAATGATATATAATAAGATTATATATTAATCAAATCATCAAGCATATCAAAATCTCATGATATAAATTTAGTTCATAGAAATTTTAAAAATTACATAAGAAAATTAAAAAATTATAATAATATATTTACAGCAAAGAAATAAAAAAACTCGAATAAATCTTTAGATCACAAATCTGTCTTTTATTCCTATAAATTTTCAATCTCTTGATAACTTCCTTTCTAAAGCTATATATAAAAAAGAAAAAAGAAAACACTCTCCATAGAGCTCTCCTTGTATTTTTTCTCTCCAGCTCCCTCCGTATTGATAAGACGGCAATCCGTACACTACTGGCCTCTTAACTTGTGTCATTGTATTTTAAAATGAAATGATGGTCTATCGCCTGTGACATGAATGGGCAAAATATGTTTCCTAATCCTGTAGAATCTTACCGATGTTCTCATTGGGCGAGGAGTACGAAATTTCAGGCTTTTGACTTCTACAATGGAGACAAGAACTTGTGGTCAGTAAACGATGAGGGATGGAGATGTTCAAGTTAAACGATAAATGAAAGTGGGGTTTTATCTCGAGTCTTGCCTTGGTGAATTTCTTTACACCATATTTGGACTGAGGAAAGGAACGAGGAGAGGAGGGAAAGTTAAACTTTCTCTTGAATGGTAAAGAAAGAAAAGAAAGAAGGATTGGATTTGAGAGGGGATTATTTCCCTTGGACTCACCAAAATCCACCCCTTCCAATTAGAGAGAATGAAAGGAAATTTTTTTAAAATTACCACATTTCCTTTATTATAAAAGCATGTCTTAATGTTGGAGGGGCTTTCTTGATATTTTGATAAAATATATAATATTATTATTAACTTTTCCTTCACTTTTATTTCTTCCTTATCTAAATTAGGGAATTAATATTTTTTTCCTCCCCTTTCTTTGTCATCTTTAATTCTTTCTTCCCATTTTCACTCCCTCCTATTTTTTTCCTACAATCCAAACATACCTTAAGGAAATGAGAAGGGCCCACGGTTTGACAATTGAAAAGGTGATTATGATCTCCTCAAGCAAACCATTTCCCATGCTTAGCTCTCAAAGCATTTGGAAATGTACCAAATCAATAGTGAAAGGACACAATGGCCCCACTTCTCCACAGGCCGGTGAAATGCAAAAAATATTGAGAAGGGATCCTTTAGCTTATGTGCTTCCTTGAAACATTTGTTCGTAGAATGAGAAAGAAAAAAATTAATTTCCATAGACCTCCACGTTCCGAAAAGAAGCTGTAATCAATATCACAAGGAAAAAAAGTAAATTGATGCTTGATGCTCTCCACGTGGTAGTCACCGGTGCGCACGATTCCAACTTTCGCTATATTTTTATACTCATAATAAATTGATTATATATTTTTTTACTTCACATGTTTTTCCTATTATAAATATAAAAGTAAACCATTAAAATGGATTACAATTAAGATAAAAATAAGTTAAGCTAAATAAAAAGCACCTAAGCTCAAACTTAAAATCATTTTTTCACCAATTTATTATATTGACCTAACTTGTGCATAACTTATTATTTTTTTATTAATAAAGTAATAAAAGCATTATAAGTTACATAAAATCATAAGATTTAAAATATATATATATATAAATATAAATACATACTTATCAACTTTCGAGCTTACTTAGCGCTTGAATACAATAATCATAAATGGTTGAAAATCGAGTCGAGAGATCTTCGTGGTACGATGTGAGTATGGACTGCAAAGGCTACCTTTCTATTAGACCTAGGAATTTGTGAACTAATGGACTAGATTTTAAGAAAAAAATATATATATTTTGTGAAATACAGAATTTCAACATATGATTAAAAGTTTAGGTACTAGAATCAGGTTATGATTAATGTCAATAAATCTCTAACTTTTATTTGGAAGGGCGTTAAATTCAAAGTAATATAAAGCACTCGGTTAACTACATATATTATTTGGCATACTACTTGTTAATGCATTTATATGTATGTTAATTAATTGTTTAGTAACCTACTTACTAATATGGTAGGAATGATATCTCGTTAAGCTCATGTAGCCTACTTCCCAAGAGTTATCCTTTGTAAGTTGATTCATAACAAGGACTATGATAAGAGTTAAGTGCCAAATGTGACCATTAAATGGTATAATGAAAAGTTAGAATTAGAAAAAAGATTTATATAATAGATTTATAACATTCTGTGTAATAAATAATTTCTTAGTTAAATTTTAGCATCTTTAGAAAGTTATAGAAATTTTAAGAATGACAAGCCTTATCTTATTATTTGACAAGGAATACCAATTTTCTACTATTTTGATGAACTATGAAATATTTGGTATCTATAGTTATTTATATTTTATGCTAAGTTAATAAATTAAAAATAAAAAGTTTTAGAGACTAATTATTTAAAATCTTACAATCTCTAATTTGTAAAATGTTTTTTGTATTATAAATGCACATTTGATAAGAAAATTCTAGATAATCCTATGAACCCCCTTCAAGGTCCTAACATCATTTCCTTCTCTTGACTTACTACTGGACCTGGTAGCAAGTCACCCAATTTTGGTGTCTTTGGCTATCTTAGGAATAAGATATGTGGTACATAATTAGGTTATTACAAAGTAACTATTGGTGCAATGGTCTGGATTACTTATGGAAGAGACTTCATGAAAGGATTGTGAACAATTTAAGGACACTTACAAGGACTTTAACCTTACGAACAAGGTTTTTCAGGGATGGGAAACAACTATTACGAAGAGGAATATAAAAGTACCAAGTAGACCTAAAGATTGCTTCACATATTATAAATAAAGGGTTACATTACATATCTGTTAGTTGTAATAAGAAAGTATAACAATTGCACAGTTAAATTGTGAACAAACAATAAAACATGTAACAAGTGTAATGGATCTAACAAGATCTAGTAGCAAACATAACAGATATGTAACTACGTAACTAACTACATGTATGAACTATAAAAGAAAAAACAAGAAACGAAAATTGACATCCTTACTAGTGAGAATCAAAACTAGGAATCTTGACTCACTTAAAGTAGTCACCTGCAAAACAAACCCATATTGGATGATAGAGATTAGGGTTATAATCTGAAAAGAAAGTAAACTGTAATTGAGTATTCAAGAAGGTTGAGAAAATATACACAAAATGAGGGGTGGGGGGAGAGAGAGAGGGGGAGTTACCTGATTATGTGGTGATAAGGAGCACATGAGTGTGATGATATCTTATGGATTTTTAAAAAGTAGGGCAAGCCGTATTAGGATGGCATAAGTGTTATGATCAATTTTAGAAGAGTTGGCATTGATGCCATTCATGGTAGTGTCGATTTAAGTAGATTAGGGATGGTGGGCAATGTAGGGGAAGGTGGAGGAGTTGTGTCTAATAGGCAACAAGCTGCTAAACTCACATTAACACCTAAGAATAGTACAACAATTAAGAAGATCAAAATGAGGCTTTTATGAGAAGCCATGTGGAAGTGGAAATGCAAAAAGTAATAGTTCTGCTTTGATAAGTTGAAAGAATTCTTAAAAGTATAATGTTAAAAGAAGATTACCTTTTTAATTGATAATTTGGTTGATTGATTCCACTATTCTTGCAAGTCTAAGCAACCTAGATACATATTGAATAATGAATTTTTTTTAATGTAAATCTGCAGCAGGGTAACGCCTTGAATAATAAATTGTTTTATTTATCCTGATATGTTTAATATAAAACAATTGAGATTGAGAATATTACAATTACCTTGGTTAAAACTATTAAACTATTCATTAAGTATAGATGAATTTTCAAATTTTCGAAATATAATTTTACATTTTAAAACTTTTAACTATGTGCATATACATTCCAAACTATTACACAAGTTCTTAAATTCTTATTATCTATAATTCTTCTAATGACAGTAATATACCTATTTGTACATATATATATTGCAAAAAATTATAAGAAGATAAATTTGCAATATTATGAAAAATTATTGGGTTTATTCATAAATAACAAATGGTTTAAGTTTAAAAGTTTGTAAAATCTATTTATATTTTATCAACAATTTAAGAATTATATTTATATTTGTAATTATCTCAAAAGAAAGAGTGCCAAAATTTCGTTGTGATGGCTTAGTTGCACCAAGCTAAAAACAAAACGAAAAAAAAAAATAGCACTTCTACATTTATCTATATTCTATAGATTATGATATTAATTGAAACGAACTAATGGTTCGAAATCATATTTCTTTTAGCAAGGAATTGCTTCATCAAAATGATAGAATCTCTCTAAATATTTCTTTTGATCCAATATTGTACAATATTTTTCTAGTAGATCTCATTTTATCTACTTTGTATCTCATTCAACTTGAAATTGATAAATTCATTAACAAAATTTATTATGTTTCATAAAGGTGTCAAAGTGGAATTTTTTTCTTCTAGTAGTATAAATATGGTCTTCTATTCTATATTATAAATTTACAAGCTCGTTTTACCAAGAAATGGTGGAAACTAAGCTAAAAATTCTTCTTCTTCTTTTTTTTTTATCATCACTCGATCATCGTTTGCAACCTAAGAATCTATTCTACCGTAAACTCAATCACCATTTATATTTCTCCATTTCAATATCATTTGATTGAACAATTAACCTAGCTTCTTGTTATCTAGAGAAATCATCCACTTCGATTGGTATTTGATTACATAAAGCAAATATATATTACAAATCCAATCTTTAGTTAAGATTACTTTGAATAGTTATTACGGATTACAGTTTACATGCAAAGATATCCATTAACAAAGTTACATAGATTGCTTAGTGGTCAATTTTTTTTTTAGGGCACGACTTATTGGTGAGTGATTATTAATAAAATTATAATAGCAAAGAATTTATGTAATACTCTACTATCTAAGTAGGAGCAAATCGAGTTAAGTGCTAAGTACTGAAGTCATAAAATTCTGTTTTCTAAATAAGTCCTTATCCAAAAGATTAGATAAACTTAAATTATATATATATATATATATATATATATAAACTTTAATCAAAGCTATCTGCTCAGAATTTAGGGGTACTAGACATTTTTTCTAATTAACACCAATTTCAAACACGATATCCTAAAAATTAGAGCAAAAATTAATTTAAAATTAGATTTTCCAAATAAGTTGCATTTGCCATTATTTTCTCATAAACTAAAGTTTATTGAGTTACTCTTTCAGTAAAGAAATGAGATTTAATGTATAATGCGATGTTGTATCACTTTTCAATGTATTTTTTATGCATTATAAATCTAGATAAAATTATAGCCAAGACTCCGTAAAATTAGTTGAAATTAGGGTAATTGTCCATTCTCAGCTGGAATACAAATCCTTCATTAAGTAATTCGCGTGGCCATCAACAACGCACTACAGCCTCGACAAAGCTTATGAGTCAAGTTGAAATTCTCCGTCATGATCAAGTAAAAACATTCACAAATTGGAAATCCAGGGAGTTCGGTTACGCTAAGGTAAAGTTATATATATATATATATATATATAATTTTATTATTTTATTTCATATGTAGCATCTAGTACAATATGTATGTATATATATATATATATATATATATATATATACACACATGTATATACATATAATATATCAAGGTGTGTTGAAAAATCACAAAAATTTTCAGGTAGGTATATTTCATACCTAACTTTATATTTTATATAATCATTTACTTATGGTGGTCATAAATTTTTCAAGAATTTAAAAAACCGACGGGAATCGGACCTGTACGTGCTTTCAATAGGCGAATAAACCAACCGAATGAAATCCTTTCCTCTCCAAACTTTTTATCTAGCCTATTGACCATCTCCATGAAATTGAATTTTTGAAATTTATGCTTTAATTGGCCCTATTTTATTATGAATTTTCAAATACATTTATAATAAATGTAACCTTATGTTATTTGAACCATTCTACAAGACGATCCAATCTTAAAACTATGATCAACAACCTCAAATTCTAATAATAATAAATTATAAGGTAATTTTTTAGCATGAAAAGAGGATATTTCAATAGCTACATTAAGTGGTTTACTTTGATATATATAGGGAAAACGAAATATAAAAAAAAAAAAAGTCCTTTTCTTGAAAAACATTCCAAAAATGCACTCACGTAGCTAAAATCGTATCTTGAAGACAAGATTTCGTTTAGACATGAAATCACATTTTGAGGACTTGAGATTTCATTTAGATTTGAAATCACATCTTAAAGATGCAATTTTAGTGAGCTAAAAGCATATCACAGCATCGATACTTCTCATTTAGATGTGAAATCGTATCTTCAAGCATGTACACATACACTAGAAAACAAACATGGCAAAAGGCAATTGCAGCACTTCAAGCATATACACCTCTAATAGTGATAATGATCATAATAGTCATAGCCATACACTCTCTAGTACTATTTCATCTACATAAGCATAACCTCTTGCATCATTCCACCCATAACTCCTCTTGTATCTTCCTACAATGTAAAGATCCATCTTCTTTACCACAACCTCCTCTCATGTCACTTAGTCTGATTAAAGATTAAAAAAAAAACCACTATGTTATGGTGTTATCCCTTTCCAAAGTGCTAGTCGAAGAATCTTCATTAACCTAATGATTGCAATGCATTCCCATTAATATAGTAAGAGGTCAAGTTTAATGAAGTCCATTTTCAAGTTGAGCAAACAAGTCCATATAGTACAAACAATTTCAAACCATAATAGCAAGCCACTAAATTCAATCAATTTCAAAGACCACAAGTAAGCTATTTACAAATGTTGAACTTAGGGTTTATTATTTGATTTTGATGAGAATAAAGCAAAAAGTGTATATCTAAACATGTTTTTTAAGGAAACAAAAACAAGTGGATGATTAAACTAAGTATTATTTGATTATTCTGAGATAATTGAATAAGTTCAATTAGCTTACTTAATGATTAAATATATCAATTATTTCTACAAGAAATTTAATCTTTTGAAGTAGTGATCAAATGATCTTGAAGTTATATTATAAAGAGTATTCGTTTGTTGTGTATTAAAATAATTTTTAGATGATATTTGGCCTATTGAGTTGATGGCTCAAGGAAGAACTAGGCTGATGGTATAAAGTCCTGAAAAACATAAAAAAAAACTCACTAACCTAGAAAAATCGACTTACCAGTTCACTTACCGGTAGAGTAATTTTTACTGGCTTGCCAGTAGTTCAAAGTACCGGTATGCCGATAAGTCAGATTTAACTAGTCGTCGGAGCATTAAATGCATTGTAACGGGAAGAAATGAATGGGATAATATAAATGCTCAATAACCTGACCAAGGATAGTAGAGAACTAATCTTTTGCTACAATATTTAATATTTCAACATTCTCTTGTATTCTTGTTGTCTATAATTATCATTATCTCTTGTACCATAAATTACTAATATTTAAAGAGATTTGAAATGTAGTGCTTGTGTGCTATTAGTTGCGACTATTGAGAGTTAAAAGCACTATACCAATAATTCTTGAGATTGAGTTTTTGTATTGAGAGTTGAGATTGTGATTTGTGTTGAGAGTTGTGAATGTGAAACTTGTGTAATCAAGTTTGTGTTTGTATAGCTCTGGAGCTTGGATTGAAAAATCAATAAAGTAATGTGAAGTCCTCAGTTGGAGACATTGTGTGTCTGTAGAGATTAGGGGGCGGTCCGAATTCTACGTTATATCCAGGCTTAATCTTCTTTATCCTTATCTCTTTTAATATCCGTACTTATTATTGTTCTATTGTTGTTTTGATTACTCTGATTATTGCATTTAGTTGTTCATATCGAAAAAGAATTACAATTTATCCTTAAACTCAATTTATCTCCTCCCCTCTTAAGTTTAGCCTAGTGTTCTTCAACAAGCACGAGCAAATACAATCCTAAACTTTCGAGTACTATAAAATAATATCCCAGAATATAGTAACGTACTTATCTTAAACTTACTCACTAAGGTACTTGCTCATTAAGGTACGATGTGAGTTATAGCTTCGCTACTTGTTCCTATAATAGAAATAGTATTTTAGTATTTATACACTTATTACTTGTAAGCTTCAAATTATTATTTTTAGTTTAAAATTATAATTTTACTTGGTTGTTCAAGATTTATGTTGCTTATAATTGAGCTTATCTTAAACTAGTCTCTAGTTCAGCTTCTAAAATAGCTCATGAATCAAGCTCTAGTTTAGTTTCTAATTACAATTTTATACTTAAAGCCTAGAAAGTTCCCCTTGATCTATTCCATGAGGTTTAACTAACTACATTTTAGATATACTAAGTTCCTTATTTAGTACCTTAGACTATACACGCAGTTCTTAATTTAGCTTTTGAATTTGGTCCCGGTATGAGAATACTTTGCAATTTTAGCATAATTCTCCAAATTTATGTTTCACAACTAGACTTATAGTATATTAATAATGTCATAGTCTTCTCGATTCAATCCAGTACACATTACTCATAGTATACACATCCAACATTCTCAATACTACAAATACCATCCCTTAACATCATTTAATATTTCAAGATGTCAAAATACACCATAAATCAAAATCTAATTTAATTTGAAGAAAAACTTCACATATGCCAAGGAAAATGACTATTTTGATAAGATTTTTAGATCTAAAAATTAGATACAAATTTGAAAAATGATATTCAAGAAAATCTTTACATGAAAATTTAACATATATCCTATGCAGTATATAGAAAAATAGTGTGTTTAAAATCACATTGATAAGATATTTGAAAACAAAAATGCAAATCAGTTCAAGTTTAATGATTTCTTAAGAGTTATATATTCCAGGACTTAATTTTGTAAAAAAATAATATATCTTTTTTCCTAAAACTACATATAAAAATATTTCAAAATACCAACTTTTATAATTTTTCATGAAAATTTGATATTTTTAATAAATTAGACAAAATCAAATAGAAAATCGAACTCACATGAAACATCAACTAATAGCCACCTCCGGCCACACTATGGTTGTTGGTGCAACCAGGCATGGTGGCTATTATAGGGTGGTGGTCTTAGTTACTTCCTAAGTATAAGTCTGACGTAGGTTTTCTATTTTAGCCTTATTTACAACTATTTTTGTCTTCTTTTTTTTTTTTTTTCTAAAATGGCTACTTCTCTCTCTATAACATCTTTATATATTTTTTTTTTCCTAAATCCTAACTAACTAAAATGAATTTCATATGAGTGTTCCTAAATTTATAGGGTGGGTTAGTGGTTTTCTTGAATTTTCTTATGCCAAGTATCTATCTTTCTTTTTGCTTTTTCACTTTTTAGGTGTCCTAATCCTATTTGAAGGTTGTAAACTAATTTTCCTTTGGTTGTCATGTCCATTTCCAAATTTTTTCACACGTGACACATATTTTTCTTAATTTTATTTAATTTATTAGTACTATTTTGATATATATTAGGAATTTTAAGTAATTTCGAGTGTTTTTTCCTACACGTAAATACATATATACTACAAATAAATGCCTCTAAATATTATTTAAGGTGCATATATTGTATCTTGTGTGATTTGTTAATTATTAGAATACGTTTTACGTATTTCCGATAAATAATGAGTAATATATATATATATATATAACTTAATAATATAATATTCAATTATTTTATTTTCCTAAATCTAAACCCATGGAACTTATGTGGTCTCCCTAAACTTTATGTACCGAATCTAGTACATTCAATTGTAGGGCTTACATCCTAGATTAAAGGAAACAGCTTGACGACCTCAGCTACCAATCTTATGTTGCCTTTCATTGAACTTAGCAATCTTCTTAGTCACTTGCTCACATAGTTTGAGTAGTTCAAGAGCTTGTTTAACATCAAACTAGCTTTCTTTAGGAGTTACGTAGGTACCGATCATGTCTAGTGGGATGGTTAGGTTGAATCCATAGAAGACCTCAAGGGGAGTTTTTCTAATGATATTGTGGACAATTTGGTTATGAGTGAACTTCACAATTAGTAGGCATAAATCCCAATCCTTTAAATTCTTTCTCGCTACAACTCAAAGCAAAGTACCTAATGTCTAGTTCACCACTTCAATTTAGCCATCAGCTTGAGTGTAACTACTAGAACTGAACATAAGCTTGGTGTCAAGTTTCTTTTATAGGGTCTGCGAAAAGTAGTTCAGGAACTTAGTATCTCAATTTGAAACGATAGACTTCGGGGCTCCATGTAAGCAAACAACTTCCTGTAAAAATAAATCAGCAATATATAAAACTTTTTTTAGTTTGGTGGCACATAATGAAGTATGACATTTTGATGAGTCGACCTACAACTACAAAGATCGAGTCATCCCCTTTAGATGTCTAGGGTAACCCTAAGACAAAGTTCATGCTAAGGTTAGCTCAAGGTGGGATCAGCGTGGATAAGAGCATGTATTCTCTACGTGGCTCCTTCATCCCTTTTGCTCTCTCACATGCTTCACAACTACGAATAACCTTATAGACATCCTTAACCAGATTAGGCTAATAAAAATTTTCTTTCAATAGATCGATAGTTTTAGTTCACCAAAATGCTCTAATAATCCTCTACTATGAGCTTTCCTAACTAATAACTGTATGTAGAATAGTTGGGTATATATAGTTTCCTATCCTTGAGAAGATAACCATCCTTCAAGTAATATCCTCCAACAACAATTTCATCTTAACTCTTTTCAAGTATAGGACAAAGTATAGGTCTTGAGCATACTACTTGGCAATGAGAGAAAACTGTCACGCCCCGAAACGGCAGAGTCGTAATAGCCCCGCCGTGTAAACCATCCTAAGATAGAAGTTGGCCTTACAACCGTTATTTTAGACCTGATTTACACAAGGCGTCCACGACTAACCTGCTTTGAAGTAAACAGTTTGTAATTTAAATAAATTATTTACCTAAGAAAGTGAGGAAATATATATATATACACTATAATTCAGTTATTGCAATTAAAGTTTACAATAATTCTCCGTAATATATTTCCTAGTTATTACATTATCAGAAATGAAAAGTAATTCTAAAATAAAAGCTTAGACCTTAAATATATGTATTTATTCTTCAATGTTTTTCCTCACTCCCCAGGATCCAGCAGTTGCTAGCTTCAGAATAGTTGTTTACCGCTTCTTAGCTAGCACCTACACGATGTCTATAGGGATGTGAACAACCACAGCTCAGTAAGTTAGGATGAAGGACTTAAAACTATACCACAAACACAACAAGGTTATCAATCGACTTATTAGGTGCAATGCACGCTCAAGCAAATGCCATCGCACGACGTTGTCCGGCCCGTTGTGAGATTAGAGAAATTGTGCCCGCTCTAATCCCAATTTACCTCGACTCCTCGCTCATTCACTCGAGGTCCGATTTGATCAGGCCATTGCCGATCATCCCTATAACACAAACGTGGTTTCAGTTTTTTATATAACTATTATAGGTTCATTTTATCCTATAATGCTTATTGTTATGTTTTGTCTAGGGTTTAATATGCTTAATTATCTAGGTCTTAAGTCTTTTACAATTATTCTAGGTTTGGGGTTTGGTTCGGGTTCGGTTTCCGCATCGATTTCTAAATTAGGTTCTAGTTCGATTTCTAAGTCATAAATATGCTCGAATCCTAATGTGAACTTAATCACATTAAGCTCGAGTATTTAAATATCCTATTGGGTCTTAATTTAGTATTCTAAACTATTCGATACACGCTATTCCTAATTGGGCTATTGGATTTATCCCTGATGTGAGAAAATCTTGCATTTTTATACAATTACCGAAAATTAAATCTTATTTCAAATTTAGTATTATTCTAATTTTTATTATAATATTATCTAAATAACCCTAATTTTTTTACATTTAATAATTTTCAATTCCACATATTACTAATTTCTTACAATAACTACCTAATTGCCTAAATTAACTACACTTAATACTCTAAATGCTAGGATTAGGTTTCCATATCAAAGATTAACATCCCTAAATATCTAATTACTATCTAAATCAGTAATTAATATCTTAATCACCTAATTAATTCAAAATTACCCAATTTTTCCATCATTTTAAGGCTAAAAATTAACTTAAAATTTTCAAAAATTAATTTTAGAAAAATGGCTTCATAGCACTGTTCTATATCACATAAGCATTTTACAGAAAAAAAAAAATTGAGCTCCAAATTACACTCCAAAGCCTATTTATTTCTCGTTTTAATCATGCTCGATTTTGATCAATTTGTTAAGAACCATATATTTTCAGACGTAATTAAACAAAATCACTACTTTTCCTTAAATCTATATACAATAAAACCTCAGAATAACAAGTTTCATAATTTTCTAATAATATATACTATTTTTAAAAAATTTCACAAAATCGGGCTGGAAATCAAACTCGCTGATATGGGTGGCTTCGGCCACTGTCGGTGGCCATGGGTATATCAGCCCACCTGGGAGCTACCTTCACTGTGTAGTGATGGTGGCCGTCCACTCCCAGCTACCCGTCGAATCTGAGTTCTCCTTTGTGGTCCTAACTGCACAGTTTTCCTTTTCTTTTTTTTTCTTTGGTTTTTCTCTCAATTTTTGTCTCTCCCTAATTTTCTCTAATTTCTAACTGTCCAAATGAGCTTCTGAATTTTTCTTACTATTTATAAGGATTTGTGGTAATTAATATGTATTAATTAGACATGACATTACTCCATTTCCTTGATTTTTGGCTTTTATATTGCTTAATTCTAATTGGATAATTTTTCTTTTTTCAGATTCTGACCCACCACAACCATATTTGCATTAATCCACACCTTTCTGATTTTTTTCTAATTTTTATTAATTGATTTAATAATTTTCTTTAATTATTTACTAAGTTTTTGGCCAATTTAAGTAATTTCACGTATTTTTATCTACACGTAAATACATGTAGGGTACATGTGAACATTCCTAATTATTATTTAGGTTATTTTATGATTTTTCGTATACATATAATCTATCTCTAGTAATTTATTAATTATTAAATTACACTTTTCGCCCTTTTGATAATTAACAAGTATTATACTTAAAATTTGAAAATTTTGTAATCCCCTATTTTATTACTTATTTTCTTAAATTCAAACTTACGGGATCGTTTTACTAATATTTCTAGCTTTACTTTATAATTTAAGCTTGATCGGGTTTTTCAACAGATCGAAACCTTGAATAGCTAGTTGTGGGGCTTACAAAAACCCAACGGCTTTGTATATTAGGTGTTTAATAGGACATGTCAACATGACAGAGTCAATGACCATATTAGTACTACCTTTCTTGTGCTTGGTTACATAAGAGAATCCTTCCATAAACTCTAACCGTTTAACTTGCCTCTTTAAAAGTTTGTTCAAACTTCCCAAAGGTTTCAAAGACTTATGGTCCATATAAATGACAAACTTCCAAGGAAGTAAATAATGTTACCATACTATAAGAGCTTAGAAAAGAGAATACATCTCTTTCTTATACATAAAATAATTTAAGGTAGCACCACTACGCTTCTCATTATGGTAAGCCACATGTCAGCGTTCTTGCATCAAAACTGCTCCAATATTAATACTCAATGCATCATATTCCAACTCAAATGACTTGCTAGAGTCAAATAGAGCTAAGACAGGAGTGGTGGTAAATTTATCCTTGATCTCCTTAAAACTCTTTGATACGCCCTAAATTCAAGGGCCATGCTATTTACCTTGGAAGTTGCTTAGTTCTAGATGCAATAATTGTTTTGTTTGCTTTAATCATAAGGGTTCTAACTTAACACACAATCTATTAGATGTCTTATAAGGATAAAATATAAATGCATGTATTTATAGAAATATCACAAGGCATTTCTCTATTCTCATGAATCATCAGGATCGAAGAGAATCGAATCCCTTACCAAATAGTAAAATGGGTAGTAAAGTAATTCTAATAACTTCTTTAATCATAACCTACGTTCACATCCTAACATAAGTTCCCTTGTTAGGTTTGCAGAAACTTTCATGCACTCAGGATCCTAACCCATTCAATACTTTTAGCTTCAATAATCCACAGAAAACTATAGGGGAATGAGTCAAAGAACCACAAGTTCGATAAGGGGCAAGAGACAAAAAGCATATACAAGTTGAGCAAAACACCCAAGTTATAAAAAAAAAAAATTACATGTAATGCATGAATAATGTGCCATTCACACAATGGTATCAAATCCGTGATAGGGTTAGAGATATCATACCCGCTCTAACCCAGGTTAAGAAGTTTCAATGCGTATACAACAATTCACAACTAGACCCAGACTTAGATAGTGGGGACATCTTTTCTCCTGTGACTATCCCTTAAACCATTACCTTCATCCTTATTGTGATCTCCTCTCTTATCATTGAATTTAGCTAAGGATGAAGAAATAATTATTGTGCTACAGTGATATCCCTTTTGAAAGTGTCGGTATTTAGTTAGAGAATCTTAAACGTCCACTAATGGATTGTAATACATGTTTAGTTTTAAATTTTAGGTCTAATATAGTTAAATTTGATTTAAAGTGAACAATCAATTCATAACTCACTAAACAAGGTTAAGCAACATCACAAAACATATAGTTCAATTAATGATTAGCACCTTTATAACTAACTACAGGCATAGCATGCGCAAAATTAACTACTTACAACCACAAGCGAGCATATACTCCAATCTCTACAAATCCTATTTGCCTAATACTGCTTTATTGGCTTAATTTCAAGATGATGAAGTCTTCGCAGCTCAAAATTCTTATATAGTGAACATCTATATTTAAGTTTCGTATGCTTATATATGTTTGTTTATATATATATTTATATATATATATATATATACATATATGTCATGTTTGTGGAATTATGGTGATGATGCAATGTTGTTTATTTATAATTGTAAGTAATAATTTTATTGGACCTATAAGCATGGCTATTTTATAAATATTTATGGAGGCTTCATATGTCGTGGAGTATTTAAAGTTTTGACTAACAACATAATTATAGAAAGGTATATTATATATATGTATATATATATATATATCTTTAGTTTTTTGTTTACTCATAATGATAAGTAAACCGCTTATTGCTAATAGAAGTATTGATGTGCATTTATATGTTCATATTTCTTATAATTCGTATATATTGACATCATACCATATATATATATATATATATATATATATTTTCCATATTTCATTTGCTTATACAAATTTATAGTATTTTATGTCCATGAAAAGCTTTATACAACATTTAATATGATTAACCAAATATTAAATAAGATATACCATTATGTTCATAGTTAGACATATATTCATAAAGCCACGGTATAGTCGAAAATTCAAAAAGACACTTGTATTTCTTATACATGTTTCAACCCCTATAAGAAACTTTGTTATTTATATGATATGTCTTTAACCATTTACCTTTATAAAAGAATGTTAGTATAGCTTGATAAGTCATACTACTAGCTTGTATATTTTAGATTTAAAATATCAAATCTACCACATACACGAACCTTAACTTTTCTTAAAATCATTTGATATTATCATAAATAGAACTCTTAAAATAGGCATATTTTACATATTTCAAAATAAAATATCTAAATCTTATAATTTATTCTGGTCAACGCACCATAAAAATTCTATTAACTGTCTATGTTATTTTCATGCTATTTTTATTTATAGAATATGATAAGCTACTTCATTTAATTTTTTTTTTCTTTTGAAAAACGGCTACATATTTGGAAAAATCATACTTATTGATTCTACAATTCATCTTTATTAAAGCGGACTAGTCTTGCCAAAAATCTATATTTACATCCTTAAATTACTACATATTACTTAGATGAACCATTTGCATACATTTTCTTTTTATCCAATAAGATACTTATCAAAATAGAATTAGATCCCATTAATAGGAATTGTTTAAGATTACCATGGGTGGAGAAAGCAAGACGGCTATCTTCATCTTTGCAATGGTCCTTATTTGATAAATAAGTATAATGTTATGGATGGCTACAACGTTAGAAATTTCTTATCATATAAGTGTTTTTGGTTTTAGTCATGAGTTTCAGAAACCTTGCCAATTTTTCCAAAAGCACAACAACCATGAATTGTTTGTAAAATTATATGCTAGTGTATAGGTATATATATATGCATTATACTAATTATCAATATTCTATATATATCATACTAATTATTGATATTATCGGATTAGTTGTCAGCTTTACTACATGTCTCAATTTTTATTTTTTATTTTTTGACATAATTGATGTTTAAGATTTATATTCCTTATTTGGTTTATCCACAAAAAGGTAACAATATGTATTAATCTTTTCATGGAATATATAAGATCATAGTATACATATTAGATATTCATTTCTCTAGTACTACTAGATAAAGAAAATTCATACAATCATTAGAGTAGATTTACTCACATTATCGAATAAGAGAACTTGAAGAATTAAACAAGTTACCTAATTTATCTTTCCAAGCTACGGAGTCTCTCATTTCTTCTTGCCCCTCCTTTATCCTTTTATTCTCTCTCTCTCTCCCTCTCTCCAAAAATGTCCGTTTCTTGTCTCATAAGTGGCTTAACAGCCACAGCATTTATAGGTTGAGAAGATTAGCCATTCACCGACTTAATCAAGGCAGTTCCACTATTTTCTTCTTCTTCTTCTTTATTTCCTTGAATAGCAAGCATGACTTTGTTTATATTATTATTATTATTACAACATATGTATTTTTTATATAATTCTTTTGTTGTTTCTGGCATTTGTTCACAAGTGTCTAGGTATATGCCACTTCAACTTAGGGATAAATATGCTTTGACTTCACAAGTCGCAAGCATTAAATAAATTAATATTATTATGTTTAACTTACCGAAGAAGATTGATATTAGTCTTATTCTATATTGCTCCCATGTTGTTTTATTTGGTTATTACGCCTCCTTCCTAACATTTCCAATTGCCACATACATCTGTATATATATTTATTATTTATTTACTATTATTTATTTATTTAGCATATTTTATTATAATCATACTTTTTAGGTGATTACGTGTATATATATCTCTGTACATATGTAATACACTTGAAATGCATACATATTTCTAAATATTATTTTGTGTCATTTTATAAACTTTAATATCCATATAAATTTTTCTCCAAAAGCTCATTAACGATTGGAATTCATTTTTCACATTTATAATAAATAACGGTTAATATGTTCATGATTAAAATTTTAACTATACGATTATTTTATTATTTTTCTTAAATCCAAACTTGTAAGGACATTTCCATCTATTTTCCTTAGTCTATTTGCAAGTATATATATATATATATATATATATATAACTTGCTCTTTCTTTTCTTAAGTAGATAACCAACGTGGTTACACTAGATTTAGGTGTTAGATCCTAATTACTATTTTTGGTGTATATATTTTGTGTATACCTACATATTAATGATGATGACACAAGTCATATAATATATCTCTACCATTACATTACATCTTGAAGTTCGTATCTTAAAGTAGCAAATAGATGTCAATTTATAAATATAAACATATGTTTTATAATTATAATAATATTTTAATAATTGTACTATGAAAACCAAAATTTAAAAAAAAATTAATATGGTGTACAAGTTTTTATGGTAATAAAGGAAGCATTAGCTATTCCTAAGCTAGCATGTTAGAATTATGGGGCATCACACTCTTCTTGGCTTGGTCAGTCCACTGGAATCCATCACCCTTCTTTATTAACTCAATCAAAGGGACCACGATGGTACTAAAGTTCTCGATGAATCTCCCATAGAAAGAAGCAAGTCCATAAAAACTTCTAACTTCTATAACATTCTTGGGTATGGGTCATTCCAAGTTAGCTTGGACCTTCTCCTCATCAGTTAGGATTCCTTCTCCAAACACCAAATATCCTAGAAAGACAACTTCGTTCTAACAAAATGTACATTTCCTCAAGTTTCCAAACAACTTTTTAGCTCGAAGTATGTCAAAAATAGTTCAGAGGTATTTCAGGTGATTGACCAAGTCGGCATTTTATATTAGCATATTATCAAAGTATACGACTACATATCTTCTTATTAAAAGCTGCATCACATGGTTCATGATCATCATAAATGTGCTTAGCACATTAGTGAGTTCAAATGATATAACCAACCATTCATAGAGACTATACTTAGTCTTAAATATAGCCTTCCACTGACTACAGGTCTTGTGCGAATTTGATGGTAGCCACTTTATAGGTCAATTTTCAAGAACACTCTAATGTAATGAAGCTTGTCTAACATGTCATCAAGCCTTAATATGGGATACCTTTATTTGAAAGTAATTCAGTTGATAGCTCAGTTATTGATGCACATGTGTCATGAGCTATCCTTCTTCAAGACTAGCAGAGCAAGCACAATACAAAGGCTCAAGCTCTCTCTCACATATCTTCATTCAATGAACCCATCTACTTATTTCTTTAGCTCAACCACTGATTTAGGATTCATTTTGTAAGTAGGGTAACGCCAAGTTATTGGGGGTAGTCCTTTAGGCAACTCGACTGGGAACATATCAATAAACTCTTCTATTAACTTTCAGACCTCTTTTAGTATGTCATCCAAGTCTGTCAAGTCTAATAATCTTCTAATTAATAAAAACATAAGAACTTTAGCTTCTTTGGTAGCTCAAAGGTCCCTTCAACCAAGCACTGGTGTCTTCTTTTTGCTAGTTTGGGTGAATTGATTATAAGTCTCATTCACTTGACTCTGCATCATGAATTACAGTACAATCTTCTTACTATCCTTTGTAAAGGCATAGGTGATCTTATAGTCGTTGTGTATAACACGTCAGTCGAACAACTAAGGTCTTCCCAATAAAAAATATAAGGCTCCCATTGGGACAATATTGCATACTATTCCATCCTTATACACATTTCCTGCAAAGAATGGTACAGTTACTTGCTTGGTCATATGTAAAGCACTTTTCTCATGTAGCTAATGTAGCTTCTAGAGTCAAGGGTGTTTAGATGTCTGTAGACCTAATTTCTACATAAAGGAATAGGAAACAACATTAGTACAACTACCTCTATCTACAATGATCATGCACACTTATCCCTTGATAGTACATTTATTGTGGAAAAAAGTTTCTCTTTGGTCTTCTTTGTAGCCTGGCAACATCTTAGTACTAAAGTCATCACTTCTCCTTAGTTGGTATAAACATAAATCTCATCCTCATTTTCCACTCCAGCTTCTCTAACATCCTTATCTTCCTTCCCAAGCTCACTCTCGTCGATATTGTCTATTTCATACCATGTATCCATAACCCAAGCACTTGAAGCATTTTATCTCACTTATCTTACGATCCGAAGTTTGTCCTTTGTCATATGTCCTCAAAGTTGCCTTATCATCAGCTCGACTTTTCAGGCCAACTTAGCTAATATCAGGTCAATCATTCTTCTCGTCTGCTAGGATAAGTCTATTTGACTCATTATGGATAAGGTAACGCGAAATAGGGGTTTGCGAAGAGCTTGGTCTAGTTCAAATTAGGGTATTTCTACTTTGCTTCTCAACCCTTAATGCTATTTTATTGGTTTCCTCAAGCATGTGAAACCTTTGCACTTCAACAGTATTTCGAATCTCATATAGGAGCCCAAAAATGAGCCTTAAAACAGTGCTAGCCTTTAGCTCATCCACATCAACTTTAATCATCAGCATTTGGAATTCCTTGACATAATGATATGTTAGGCAAGTGCACCTGTCAAATTATAATAAGCAGATTAAGTCCAAGTGTCGATCTCTTAAGGACTTTAACTACCAATATTCATTAAATCTCTATCATCTAATCTACAAATTTGAGTTCAAGAATTTAAAGAATCTGAGATTAATTGCAACAAATAATATATTATCATTAAATAAGAATTGCTTAAGAACTAAAGTAAAAAAGTAATAAAATTATAAACTACTTCAAAATTCGTAAGCCATATCTAGATTCTTATTTTCTCTAGATTTAACATATGATTTTTCCTAAATATAATCTTATTTATTATTTAATCTTTCTTAATTGGGAGAATTCTCTAATAAGTTAATCACTTTCTTAAATTAATTAACCCTAATTATAAAATCACCTATTAAAATCTCTTTTCAATAGCATGACTTTAAACTCATTATTTCACAATGAATTCTCTACTATATAATTTAAAATTCTTGAAAGACCTTGGAACTTATCCCTAATATTGAAATAATCTCTATCAACTATGTTTGGATCTAATCTTATAAGTAATCTCTTGATTCTTTTGTAAGATATCAAAGTGTATATCACTACCCATGAAAATAACAATCTAAAACATTAAGCATGCATAGTTTAATCAAGAAAGAAAATAAAGAATCAATTAGATCTAATTAAAATTTATATCACATGAGTAGATCTAAGTTCCATAAGACCTAGATACCAAAAATTTACTCTACACATCATAAAGCAATAACCTTAAATAAAAGAATAAAGAATTGTAAACAAGCAAATCATGAAATCTAATAAAAAATTGAATCTTGAAGTCTTCTTTGTGTCTTACTTTTTTTAATATTCTTCTCTTAAAAAGCCCTTCAATAGTTGTCTAAAGTTCTCTTATAAAAACCCTAAAGAAGCTTTATATAGATGTAGCGAAATATACTAATCACTACAAAACACACGATTAAGACATAGTCATGTCCCCTGAACATATGACTAGTTATGATCACTCCTCTCTCTCTCTCTCTCTCTCTTTTAAATCTAGAAACTACATGACCAAGCTCATCATGTAACTGGCTATGGTCAGTGAAAATTTGGTTTAAAATAATCTAGAAACGATATAGCCATATCGTTCAATTGTATTAATTTTCAAATTTTCATAACTTACTCATTATAATTCTAATATGAGTGAAACTTATTTTTATTTTCTCGCTTTCTAGTGAAATTATTTTAAAACCTAGAAAACAAGATTTTACTTGATTGAGTATCATTTTATAAAAATAAACTCAAAAGTCAAGAGAAAATTATAAAAAATCACTAAGTAAAATATAACCAATTTAAAGTTTATTAAATAGTCATCAACAACTTAGTTTGCAAAGGTATCTTGTAAATAGGTTTTGAGTAAAAATCGGTCTCTTAGCAATCTTTTCATATCATACCACATACGTATACCTCGTCATCCATCCTCCACTCTTATTGCATTTAAGTTATTCTACCACACAGTGGCGTACCCAAAGAACTCAAAGGTAGCATGCTAAACTTTGTTGGCTTTGGTACACCAATAACAATCAAATACCCTTTTAACATTCTCTTTCTACTCCGGGTATTTGTCAGCATTACTACTTCTAGTAAAGGTTGGAATCTGTACCTTAACATTGTCAAGTCCTCAAAGTGGTCAGTGCCTGCATTCCTTAGCTTGGCCATACTCTTCTTCCTTTAACTCCTATCAATCAGTTTCTTCTTCCATTCCCTCGTCTTCTTCTTTAATCTCCTCTACCTCAATTCTTCGCCAACTAGGTTGGTTTATTACTCCTTTAGCTTGGTGAGGTCAAGTTAAGCGATAAGCTCAGCCAGCATGACCATATCTCCTCTTGCGCACTTCTTCTGTCGGACCTTCATTAAGCACATGTTGGGGTTATTGTCTATTGGCCTGCATCATTGTAACTAGACTCTCAATAAGATCAGTAAATCTATTAAGTTTATCATTTATTGAACCTAGGATACTATTGCCATTTTGTCCATAACTAACACCCACACCACTATCTTGATCACTAATAGTATATCGTATAATTAAATCTGGCATTGTGCAACACTTCCAACTACTACTTAAAAACAACTCCAATAACACTACTCAACAAACTCCACCAGCCATTGTTACTTACCAATACTTAAAAGGATTTATAACACTACCAACAACTACTCACTACCCAAAATTACACTATCACACTCCAACCACTTCATTACTCAACACATCACAATGTAACACAAAAATCAAGCTTACTCTATTTTCATAATAAGAAAATAGAGTAATATAAAGTATTGCGAGTAACCATACTTACCCTTCACAAATCACTACTACACATCACATAAATTCAAATCCACTTCAAACACTCTATAGTAACCACGCAAAACTACACACAAACCACTACAGCTGTTATGAAAGAACACAACAGCCACTAATAGCAACACGAATGAAGAATTTCACTATAACTTCACACACTCTCTTATGAAACGTTACTCTAATATCATCAAAACTTGTGTGTTTTTAGGGTTGTATATATGAAGAGGCACCACAACAAACTCACTCAAAGGAATATAAAAAAGGAGTTTAACAATCATAAGTAGCTACCAACTAGATCTCAAGCACCAACTATTCTTACTTAGCCTAATCCTAGCACTCGATATGATACATGAATGCAATATTATGGTTACTTACCACTAACTCTTGCTAAAGGAGCTAGATAAGAGCTATAGAAAGGAGAGAACATACGGTTACTCTACAGAGGAAATTGTAAACTAATAATGAGTGATAATGTTTGCGGACAAAGTAAGGGGGGTATTTATGTGACCTCAATTATGGTTATAATAATAAGAAAAACACAAAAAGGATAAATCATAAAAGATTCCTTAAACATACTAAAAGGATAAAAATGGAAAATGACGTATTGTACAAAAAAAGATTGATACTTTTGAAATATTGTAGCAAAAGACACGTGTCAAGAGGCATTAATGATTGGATATTAGGTTGTTTTTGGAAGAGTAGGTTCTTTGGTAGTTTTATGCTTGCTGGAATTTACTCGGAATAGGTTGAAAAGGAAATAGAAAGCTTAGCCGATCCGATCTAGGTTAGGTCTAAGCTTAAATGCATTGTTGACTGAAGTCTCTTCAAGTCAAGCAACTAGACAACTCAACTTTGATAAGATGCTTGAATAGCTTAGCTCAAAAAGAGAGGAGTTGGCACAAGTTGGGGTCAACTTGGCATCATGTAGACTACTACGATAATTCAGCTCAAACAAACCTTGTGAGTGTGCCTATTTGAAGTCTATCTTAATCATGACTACTGCTCGGCACTCTGATTAAATAAAATGAGGTAATATATGTCACGCCGTGTAAACTATCCTAAGATAAAAGTTGGCCTTATAACCGCTATCTTAGACCCGATCTACACAAGGTGTCCACGACTAACCCGCTTTGAAGTAAACAGTTTGTAATTTAAATAAATCATTTACCTATAAAAGTGAGGAATTATATATATATATGTTATAATTCAGTTATTGTAGTTAAAGTTTACAAAATTTCTCTATAGTATATTTCCTAGTTATTATATCATTCGGAAATGAAAAATAATTCTAAAATAAAAACTTAGACCTTAAAAATATGTGTTTATTCTTCAATGTTTTTCCTCACTCCCCAGGATCCAGCAGTTGCTAGTTTCAGAGTAGTTGTTTGCCGCTTCTTAACCAGCACCTGCATGACGTTTATAAGGATGTGAGCAACCATAGCTCAGTAAGTTAGAATGGAGGACTTAAAACTATTCTATACACACAACAAGGTTTTCAATCACTTATTAGGTGCAATGCATGTGCAAGCAAATGTCATCGCACAACGTTGTCTAGCCCGTCGTGAGATTAGAGAAATTGCGCCCGATCTAATCCGGGTTGAGGAGTTGCCTTTAATGCAACAGCTTACGACCAAACCCAGGCTTGTGTAATGGAGACCTTGCTCCTCCCGCGACTACCTTTGAACCACTATCTTCACCCTCATCGCGACCTCCTATCCTGTCACTTAGTTCAACTAAGAATAAAGACGGAATCATTTTGCAATCTTGCGCTATCCCTTTCGAAGGGGTCGGTATTTGGCCGGAGAGTCCTAAGTTCCCCTAACGGGTCGCCATGCATGTCCGATTATGATTACTGGTCATATATTTGATTAAGTCTAGTTTAGGGTGATAAATCATTTCATGCAAATCATACAATACATGCTAGAGCAACAAACAGAATCATAGCATCCCCCATAATTAAGTACATGCGCACATCCAACTATCTAACAAGCACAACCAAGCATAATCTTAAGCCTCCAAAATACAGCATCGTATTAATCCCAACTTACCTCAACTCTTCGCTCACTCACTCGAGGTCCGACTTGCTCAAGCCATCGCTGATCATCCCTATAACACAAACGTGGTTTCAGTTTTTCATGTAGCTATTATAGGTTTATTTTATCCTATAACGCTTATTGTTATGTTTTGTTTAAGGTTTAATATGCTTAATTATCTAGATCTTAAGTCTTTTACAATTATTTTAGGTTTGGGGTTAGGTTCGAGTTCGGTTTCCGCATCGATTTCTAAATTAAGTTCTAGTTCGATTTCTAAGTAGTGTTTTATACTCCAATCCTAGAAATTCGTTTCAAACCATAATGTGAAATTAATCATATCACTTCCCGATCTCTTACATATTATCATTACCCCTAGTCAGTATTTTATTTTACCTAGTACACTTAAATCCGTATTAGTGTGCCAAATTCACTCCTGATGTGAGAAATTTTTTACATTTTTCATATAATTAAATAAATTCAAGTTTTCTATCAGATTTATTGTATATTTTTATTCTTATCATAATATCAATTTTTATCCTAATATTTTCTATTTATTATATTTTCAAAAATTATATATTATGCACTATTGCCTATTATGTACATAATGCAATTCTAATATTTTTATCACTTTAATTACCATCCCTAAACATCAATTATCATTTCAAAATATCTAAATTTTACTCCTAATTTCACTAATTTATAAAATTAACTTAAAGTTAACTGTTTTTCCTTATTAATCATTTACTACATAATTAACCTAATAATTATATCTAACACCCTAAATGCTACAAGTATCATACTCCATCATATTTTAACATCCTAAAACATATAATTATTTACTAAATTAGTAATTAATCATTTAATTACTTAATTAACCCTAAATTACCCATTTTATGCCTCATTTTAGAGCCTAAAAATTATCTAAAAATTTCAAAAATTAATTTTTGAAAACAGGCTCCATAGCACTGTTATATATCATCTAAGTAATCTATACAAAAATTTTGGGCTCGAAACTACACCCCTAAGGTCATTTATTTCTAAACCGAAACATGCTCGGTTTTGCATGATTTCTTAAGGACCCTATATCACAAGACATATTTTAATCAAAATAATATTTTTCTTACAAACTATATACAAAAATATTTCATAATAACAAAATTCATAATTTTCTAATAATATTTACTATTTTTACAAAATTACACAAGAATCGAGCTGGAAATTGGACTCACCGATCTGGGTGGCTCTGGCCACTGCCGGCCGCCGTAGCTTTGTCGGCAGGCTTGGGCACTGCCACCACCGTGTGGTGGTGGTGGCCGTCCACTTCCAGCTGCTCGTTTGGTGAGGGTTCCCTTTAAAGGCCCTAATTGCACAGTTTTTCCTAATTTTTTTCTAATCTGAATTTTTCTCTCAATTTTCGCCTCTCTCTATTTTTCTCACTTTTCCAACTACCCAAATGAGCTTTGTGATTTTTTCCGCTACTTATAAGGATTTAGGAGATTTATTGTGCATTAAATAGGACAAGACAATTGCCTTATCTCTTAATTTTTTGCTTTTATGTTATCTTAATTTAATTGGCCGAATTTTTCCTTATTTTTCCCAACTGCCACAACCCAATTCTGGATCATTCATGATTTTTTCTTATTTTTCTTGATTTTTCCTTAATTAATTATGAATTTTATTTAATTATTTAGTATTATTTTAGCACATTTCGTGTATTTTAAGTAATTACGCGTATTTATACTTACATGTAAATTCATATATAGTACAAATAAATATTCTTATATATTATTTAGGTCATTTTATGATTTTTAGTATACATGTAATTTATCTCTAGCGATTCATCAATTATCGAAATGCATTTTATGCATTTTCGATAAATGACACGTTATATACTTAAAATTTAAAATTTTTATAGTCTTTTATTTTATTGCTTATTTTCTTAAATTTAAGTTTACGGGATCAATTTACTAATATTTTTAGCTTTACTTTATAATTTAGGTTCGATCGAGTCTTTCAACTAATCGAAATCTCGAATGGTTAGTTGTGGGGCTTACAATATATTTCAAATAATCACTAATAATCCTTTAGCTTAGTTGCAAGTAATAGGTCCAAACGTTGATTCCTATCTCAAGAATTGATGCTTAGCTCACAATGAATTAATCTGATAAAGACTATTTTTCTGTCAATAGTTGCAATAATTCTATGGTACATTTGGGTTCATGGGAATGAGTGTGTTTTTCAACATAGAACACCTAATCTTAATAGTGTGATTATTACAACTAAAAGGGAGATTTATTTGACTAATCCTCAGCTAGATTAAGTTTCTTATTGTCTTGCAACTAATATAGCAACAAATATCACTCAGTCTTAACCTTCTCTAGTTCGACGCAATGTGAATAGTATAACACAATTAGCAACCAAATCTTGATATTTGTTTTACTAATGTGGAGTTTGAATAGTGCCTTCCTCTACCACTTTTAGTAAAAATTAATTGTCCGTGAAAATTTTGGCTAAGAAGGGAGGTTTAGGAATAATTTGTCAGAATTCTTCTAGGAAGTTACTACATGCAGAAGCTAAAGTATTTCATACTTATGATGAAGAATTGATTGAGGTATGTGCCATTCGTAAAGGCTTGCAGATTACAAACTGAAGGGGATGGACATACATCAAGATTAAGTCCGATTCAAAGAAAGTTATTCAAGCAATTAACTCTTCTTCAAAACCATCTTGGAACACAACTGATCTGATTAAAAATATTATTTATTTGAAATCATTGTTTAGTTCTTGTTCATTTTCTTTTGTTTATAAGTAAGCTAATAAGTGTGCTCATTAGGTAATTGTCTAAGCTAGAAATGGTATAAACTGTGGTTTTTGGATCAACAAATCCCCATCCTATTTGTTTCACTTATTATATGCTAACTGTACCTCTAGGCCACCTGATATTTAATTTTATTGGCGGTTTTTAATTTATGATATTTACTTTTTCTAAAAAGAATCTCTTTTCTTTTCTTTTTTTCTCTTTACCCAAAAAAAAAATCTCTTATTTTGAAAATATGAAAAACCCTACTTTTCTTTGCCCGTAAAAACCCTACTTTTTTATTAAGAAAAAAGCCTGCGTTATGCAAGTTCCATACCTGGACCTTCGAATTGCAATAGGAGCCCCTGCGGGTGCACGTGCACCATACAATTTTTCCCAAGTGTCATTGAGCAAGTGCACAAGCGTTCCCAATTTACTGTCTTGGTGTATGGACACCTAAAAAATCTTACATACATAATAGCATGACTGGTAATAGCATTTAACTGACTACTATTAAATAGTTACCTTAGTTTGTCTTAAAAAGTCCTGCCTTTGTGTATGAACACTCAAAAAATGGCACATAGATAGTAAGAGCATTTAATTAACTAAAAATTTTATTGCTAGTACTTATTTCGGAATTAGAATTAATTGAATATTTAAATTTGTTCTAAAAAATTATAATAATTCAAAGAAAATTTAATTATGAAGTAAGATGTTCATGTAATCAAGTATTCATCTTCTGATAAGATATGGATACTGGTATGAAAGATCTAATTATCAAATATTATCTTATTTAGAAATTTTATTTCATTGTATCTTATTCTATTTTAAACCTTATATTTGAGCCAATCATTTTTTCTATCTTTGTTACTATGATTATAAAAGCTTCTAAGGTCTAGTCCAATCCTTCATTTTGATCCTTAATTTATTTATTTTTTTTAAATTTCAATCATTAAATTAATAATTTATATTTTAAAAAAAACCTAAATTACAGTTAGGATAAAGAATTAGATTGATCTCATAAAAAATTAAATAAAATAGTAAAAATATCCAGTTTAATTATGATAAGGATGTCGGAGAGTTAGAGTTGTAAAGCAAAAAGTTTAGGTACTTAAAATATCGTTTTAAAAAATTATTTTATTTATTGAAAAATAATTTACTTGTTTTTTGAATTAAATAATATGAAGCATAAATACATAAAATTTTATAAAAATTTATTAAGTATGAGGTATATACTTCTATTTTTATCATGTTATTTGATAGATATGTGATTAAAAACATCAATAAAAGTACCAAAAATAAAAATAAAATAAAAACAAGCAACATTGAGCACCTACGTATTACTATTATTCCTCCTCACCTAACGTTTTAGTTTATTTTACTCCTGCTTATTGGGCGGTAAGGTTATTTTGTGATGAATTGACTTTGGATGGATCGATTGATTGCAGTTTTCTCCCAACATTTACGTACCAATCACCGTCATGTCTGATGTCTGATCTGACGACATATAAACTTCTGCTGGAAGTCTCCGAGAAGTCTTCCATGTGAACTTGGGCAAAAATTATTTGAACCGGCCCAAACCAGAACGAGGTAACGAAACGAATTGCAAAAAAAAAAAAAAAAGAATCACAAGTAAAATAATTACAAGCGCAATTCATTTCCCTCCTGTTATGCTTGGGATGAAAGAAATTATTTGGTAGAAAAGAAAATTTAAAAAATTCTTATTTGATCATAACAGCATAAAAAGGAATTATTAAGATGGAAAAATTAATGAGATTTTTTCAAAACTCCTGAAAAGTTTTTAAAATTTAAAAAAAAAATTACTGTCAGGGCGTGTAATGTTTTTCCTTTTTTTTTCTAAAAAAAAAAAAACTTTACTTTCTATTACCTCATAAGAGGAGAAAATTTTCTTTTGAAAATTCATTGACTTCCCTTTTTCCTTTCTTTTTCGGTTAAGGACCCTTTTTCCTTTCTTTTTCGGTTAAGGACTCTTTTTCTTTTTCCCCTCCTAAAATTCCTTCTTTTAACATTTCCTTCTTCCAATCTAAACACAGTGTTATTATGCTCTGAATAATAAAAGAACTTAATTATGACTAAATAAAAAATAAGGATTAATATAAAATGACGAGCAAAACCACACTCTTTTTTCCCCCTATGATTTTAGGAATATAAATTGATCAAAGAATTACAATATTTCCTATTATTTTTCTCTCCATTTCTACGACTTAACCAAACAATGAAAGTCGTTTTCTAAATTTTCTTTTCTTTCTCTTTCTTTTTGATGAAGAAAGGGTTATGCTCTCTACTTGGATAGATTTGTGATTGCTCAGTATCAACAAAACATTAATATTAGAGAATTTTATCGTAACTCATACTTTACTTATCCTGTTTGATAAGTAGATTTTGAATAAATATTAAAAATCACAAACTAAGTTTAATATATAATTTTTTTAAACTCACTTTCATAAGGTAAAATATGAATATAATATATCTATATTCCATATTTACTTTGGAACTCATATTTTTTATATATACATTGTATAAGTTTTAAGGTATCTCATAACTATACGGTAAAAATTATTAATTGATAATATTAAATAAAACATAATATTATATTTTTATCCACATAGATATCTTTTACTTCTATTGAAAAGGCAAAGGTAAAAAAAAAAAAGAAAGAAAGAATAACCCGCCAATTTATCCATTAGAAACAAAGAATTTATTAGCTCTTTTTTCATCTCCCCATCTCATTTTTTTCAAAATATTATTCCAAAATGAACAGCCTAGTCAATATATATATATATATATTTACTTCCTTTATTACTGTAATTCACACTATTTTCAAAATTACATTCTAGGAACTATAACTTCTATGATGGTTTTTGAATATTATACATAGATTCTAATTTTAAAATTTTAGTGTATTTATTTTCACACTCTATTTAACACATGAAAAGTTTTTAAAAGTGCTCACTTTTTTTCTAAAGATTTACATAATCAATTTCTCTCATTATCACTTCTAATAAAGTGGATGAAAATGTAAACATAATGTATATATAAAAATAAAATAGACTAAATACAATGTATTAAAAATAAAAAGCCGCAAAATCTATTTGTTTATCAAGATTAACATTAAATAATGATAAGGAAAATTTGAAGTTGGAGTATTATCTAATAAATTTATTGATAAAATAAGTATAATTCTGTGAAAAGTATAACTAAATTTTTTTTCCTTTTTCCCTTTTTCACCCCTCTATTTAGGCTGTCTATAAATTGAATAAAGTCCGCAGGGCAGCAAGTGCAAAACCCATCTCTTCCCCCCCAGTTTCTTCTCTGGTTATCAACCACAAGCAGAAGCATCCCATCATCGCCTACCTTTTCCACTCTAGCTATACTACAGCTCCACTAGGAACGAAAATGGCAAGAGGCAACCGCAAGACTTCGATCAGGAACTACACCTCCGACAGTGATAGCGATACTAGCAATGCGCTCATCCACATTCCAGCTGCACAACCTCTTGCATCATCCCAACCGCAAGCGGAAGCACCCCTTGTGTCTTCCTACAACGAGAAGATCCGTCCTCTTCTCGACGCAATCGACAAGCTCCGTGACCTCAGGGTCATGACCGAAGGCATCCAGCTTCCAACCATCGTGGTTGTGGGCGATCAGTCATCTGGAAAATCCAGTGTCCTCGAGTCTCTCGCCGGAATCAGCCTTCCCCGTGGACAAGGTATCTGTACTAGGGTACCCCTCATCATGAGGCTGCAGAGTGATCCGAATCCTGAAGCTCCGGCTCTGCTGCATCTGGAGTACGATGGCAAGATCGAGTATACCGATATAGAAAGTGTTGCAGAGGACATCGTTTCTGCTACAAACGAGATTGCTGGTGGTGGCAAGGGGATCACTAACAAACCCTTAACCCTCGTGGTGAAGAAGCATGGCGTTCCTGATCTTACGATGGTGGATCTTCCTGGAATCACCAGGGTCCCTGTTCACGGGCAACCCGAGAACATATACGAGCAGATATCCGTGATGATCATGGAGTACGTAAGGCCTGAGGAGAGTATCATCCTGAATGTGTTGTCCGCGAGTGTCGATTTCTCGACATGTGAATCGATTAGGATGTCTCAGACTGTAGACAGGACGGGGCAGAGGACCCTGGCGGTTGTCACGAAAGCTGATAAGGCTCCTGAAGGCCTGGTCGAGAAGGTTACCGCCGATGATGTTAACATCGGCCTTGGCTATGTCTGTGTTCGGAATCGAATCAACGATGAGACGTACGAGCAAGCGAGGAAGGAAGAGGAAATGCTTTTCCGAACTCATCCTCAGCTCTGTGAGATCGATAAATCGATAGTCGGAGTTGCGGTTTTGGCCGAAAGGTTAATGCAGATCCAAGCAACCATCGTCGCAAGGTGTCTGCCGGAAATCGTCGCAAAGATCAACGAGAAGTTGAGTACCAGCATCTCGGAGCTTAGCAAAATGCCTAAGCATTTGTCTACCATTGCAGAAGCCACGACGGCTCTGATGCAGATAGTGGCATCTGCGAAAGAGTCGTTGAGGAAAATCGTCTTGAGTGGGGAGTACGATGAATTCCCTGATGAAGAAAACATGCATTGCGCCGCTCGGTTTGTCGAAATGCTGAATGATTTCTCGAACGAGCTTCACAGATGTGATGCAGACGACGACCTCAAGGACTTCCTCCAAGAAGAGATTAAAATCCTGGAGGAAGCCAGAGGTATCGGATTGCCCAATTTCCTCCCCCGCACGGCTTTCTTCACGATCCTGCAAAAAAGGGTCAGGGAAATATCGAGCAAGCCGGTTGAGTTCGTTAAGAAGGTGTGGAGTTACCTCGAGAACGTTGTGATCGTTGTTCTGCTGCGCCATTCGGACGTTTATCCTCAGCTGCAGTCATCAATGAGAAGAGCAGCCCGCGAGTTGATCGGGAAACTGAAGGAAAAATCCACTGACTGGGTCATTGAGCTAGTGGAAATGGAGAAACTGACGGATTATACATGTAGTTCGGATTACATGGTCGAGTGGAACAACCTGATGACCAAACAGGAGGAATTCATGAGAATTGTGAATGTGGAACCACTGAGACAACCAAATGGGAAAGTTGATGGCATCGGCGAGTTCGACCTAAGCTTTCTTAGGCAGCACAAGGATCATTTACAGCAAGCGTTTGATCTGAAGATGAGAATAAGAGCTTATTGGAAGATTGTCCTGATGAGGCTGGTCGACTCGATGGCATTGCGGTTGCAGTTCAGCGTCCAGAATTTAGTGAACAAGGAAATGGGGAAGGAGATACTGAATGAGCTGATGGGGCCAAATGGTGGTGGCCTAGAAAGAATGCTGGAGGAATCGCCGTCCGTGTCGGTGAAGCGCGCCAGGCCGAAGAGGAGCATTGAGTTGCTCAAGGAATCAAAGGATGTGGTGGGAAAGATCATGGACAAAGTTATCGTTTCAAATGGAGAATTCAATTAAGGGTTTTGTGCTGGCCAGCCAATATATAAATATATATATATATATATATGTTTCAATGTCTTTTCTTTTCTTTTTTCTTTTTTTTTTTCTTTTCCGTTCTGGATGTCTTGTTTTATGTTTTTTTAGTTTGTGTTGTGAACTTGGATGATAATTAATGTTTTGTTGCATCTAGGTCATATATATCACCCATGAATTATGCCTATTTGAACTTCATTGTAGTGATCGATAATTATGACCAAAGAAGATTATGGATGACTATGTTTCTTCATTTTATTTTTAGGCTCTTTAATGGATATTTTATTTTTATTTTACATATGGATGGCAAGAACAAAAGAAAAAAAAAAGGAAAAAATTTGAGAAAAAGATTTTTGCTCTAGAAAGAGCACCAAAGATTGGAAATTTTATAAAATGATTTAAATACCTCGTAATGAAACGATGTTTCTAAATTCAGGAATTTTGTTTTTCTTTTTATTATTTAAAAAATTAAAATATATATAATTAATTTTTCCTTTAGAATTATTTATTTCCTATCAAGTAAGTATTTCTTTTCCTATTTTTCCTCTCTCTCTTTTTTCCTTCTTTTTCCTTCTCAGCTTTTTTCCCTTATTCAAACATACCACTTTTTGATATTGCCAAATATAAATCTCGGGAACTGCCTTACATTTTAAGGAATAACATCTCAGTCTTAGCTTCAACTCAATTACATATACCAACGTTTTCCCTGGATATTAGCGACATAAGTTCGATGAATCATGAATATTCTATCATTAAGATATTCTCGTTGTCTTCCGCGTGTATCCTTAAAAGAACTTAGAGGATTATTTGAACTTGTAATATTTATTTATTTATTTTTCCCGATGTAAAACATGTCTCATTTAACACTGAATAAAAACCTAACAAAAGTAGACAAACAGCTGCATAAAAACGTAAGGTATCAGACTTTTCCAAGTTTTTTATTAACCACACCACTATAGTCCATGTAGTCCACAACGTCACAACATCCAAGTGAAAACACAAGCAAGGTACTAATGAAAGTGATGTTAGCTCCAGTTTGCACTCCACGTTTCGCCAGCACATCAGCTAACTTCATTTTTCTCTCATCCGACACTGTACAATAGCACGTCATCAAACAGTGAGATAGGGGCTAGACTTTCAGCTAGAATGGGATGACAAATATCCGTATGAATATTTCATTGACTTAGACAAGTAACATGTCCTCGTGTGTGTTAACTTCTATAAATAAATTTTCTTTGCCCCAATTCTCTGGACAGGTTTAGTCCTTCCTTCACTGAACAAATTCTAGATTCCAGAGGTGAAGTCTGATTAATATGTTTCTATGGCCCTTCTAGAACTCTCCCATCTATAATAATTTATCTATATTTAGATAAAGAGGTGATGGGAACTTTTATTATTAAGTCTGTATAGGGGTTAGAATGTAAAAATTGACTAATTCCGATGATGGTTGAAGCTAATTATTTGAACCTGTGACATGAGTTGAATAATTAGGTTTGTATTTGAGATGATTTAAAATATTATGAATTTGTAGGTTTAGAAAAGATTTTATTAATGCTATAACCTTTTTTTATAAGCTTACATATTCATAAAGTTCCTTGAAAGCCAACACGGCTTATACATATTTTTTTTGGATAGGGTTAGAAATGAGTAAAACCAACCGCGAGATTCTTGAACTTAGCTTGCTTTAAAGTAAACTTAGTTCAAGCTTAATTAATAAATAAGTCAAGCTTAGACTCTAATTTAGAATGACAAGCTTACTTATTCAAGCTTGTGAGCAATCTCACATATTTTATATATATTAAAAATATTATATATATATAATATATTGTATATTATTAAATTTTGAAAACTAAATTTATAAAATATATAGGAAAAAATAATATGACATGAGATAATGTATAATGATTTTTATTCAATATTTATTAATTTGTTAATCTACATATTTATTTATTTCATATATTATGCTACAAGCAAGCTTGATCTCGTTTTGGCTCGAATCAAGCTCAATTTGTAAATAAATTGAGCTTGAACTTAATACAAAACTCATTTATTTAAATGATCCGAATTTAAGTTTATAATTTTCAGGTTTAATAAAAGCTCGACTTAGCTCTCAACTCAATAATTTTTATACGAGTAAAGTTCGAGCATTTGAAAGGTCAAGTCAACTCAGCTTATTTTCACCTTTACTTTTGGAAGTCTACCCATAACTCTAGAAAACTTTCTCAATCTTGTTTATAGATCATCAAAGTGATCCTATGGTGAATATCAATTACTAATCTCTAGAAATATCGTTTAACTTTGTTCTCAACAGGCCTGTAATCTTAGATATCGAATTAGCTTAATGTCGAATTTTCTGCATTTAAATTATCATTTCTGTAGAGATTTTGTAAAACTTGAGCATTCTAGTCAAACCTGTAATGTCACAAACAAACCTACTAAGGCCATTTTTAGTCTTTAAAGGACTTCATTTTAAATCCCTTAATATCACATTAACATTTTAAAAAATTCTTTTTTCCTAAGAACTTTACACATAATCCCTAAATTCTTTCACCAAAATTCCCTTGTATTTTTCTTAAAATATTTTCAACATCGAGTTGTTAGGGAAAAAAAAAAAGATAAGGTTGAGTGCTCCGACAAGCATCGTTCCACGCAAAGGAACCTTACCCTAACGTCTAGCATCTCCACATGGAATGCTTGGTGGCTATGGAAAGTTACTCCCGTCGGAGATAGCCTAAGAGCATGATCACCCGAGCCCCACCCATCCCAACCCATCCCCTCCACACCACCCCCGCCACCCCCCCCCCCCCCGACTAGAACTTCTCTATCCCATCTCTTTTAAGTGTCATTTTAAGCGCAACACTTATCTCGTTTTTAAGTATCATATTTAATATACAGGGTGGGCAAATGGGTTTGTTTTGCGGACGAATCCGCTTAAACTGCTCTTTAATTGAATTTCTGTAAAAGCAAGCCAAATAAATCTATATCATTTAATTGGAGAGTTAAAATAAGTCAATTTGAGTTAGATTTATTTAATGTATTTATATTTTTAGTTTGCAAATCATCTCATTTATCTTACTTTTTAAACTAATTAAGATTGAGGTTTTTTTACCTATTTAAAAAGTGGGTCAAATCAACTCAAATTATTTAACTCGTTGGCCAAAATGAGCTAGCCGAGTTAGTTGATTTAACCCACTTATACACTTATAATAATATATGCACAAAATAAATAGAAATATAATTTTTATTGAAAAATCATACAAGAGGGATCCATGTCTAAAAAAAAAAAATTTAATGGAGGATCAAACTTTTAAGTAATTAAAATAAAAAATGAATGTTAGCATTAAATAATCAAAATAGGGATTGCATCACAACACCATTATAATACCCTTAAAATAGTCTAATGCAGCTGTTATTCAACTGGTGACACCAACATTGCATTGATACGATGCTCGTGTGTTAATTTTTTGCAAATGAAAAAGGAAAAGGGTAAAATTATAAAAAAGAATTGGAAAAAAGGGGGGGAAAAGGAAAAGTAAGCATAGAAATTAGAAACTAAATGATATAATTTTAACATAATTGATGTAATTGACAAAAATTAAAAATTGAAAAAATAAAAGAAAAGGAAAAATGAAGAATCCAATGTGTTCGGATTACATTGACTTCTTAAGTGAATTCGCACTAGATTTTGGTCATTGTAAATTACCATGAACAAATTATTTTCCCGTTTGAAAATTTAGAAAATCCAAATATTTTCATGTCCTTCGTTTCGTTCCTATTGAAGTATAATATGAGAAAATAAAATTTACTTTACTAAACTACGAAAATATGAAAAAATAGATACGTAGTTGAACATCTTATCTAAATATCTCTATATTATAAAAATGTAATGGAAATTATCATAGGTTTTATAGGATATAGATTTTGAATTAATTTTAAGGTAGATTCCGATTCTAAAACTTTCAAAATAACATCCAGATATGCATAAAACTTTATGTTCTACCCACCATATACTTGTTCACTCTTAATCTATCGACATTTAATCTCTATTATCTATTCTTCCACTAAGTATAAATCATAAAACATCTTTTTCTTACCAAAGAGAGGTGAGTGGTTAACCTTGTTATGTAGGTTCCTATGTTGGAAAATTACAATACATGTATATATAAATTCAAATCAACATTTAGTGTAAATATGAGATTATGGCATATTCATTATAAAATAATAGTATGATTTGTGTACCTAGAATTAGAGAGTGATTCATATTGTAGTAGTGTTTTTCTCTATAGAATTATAAAAAGTGTGAAATAAGACTACTGTTTTCCTAACAAAAAATTAGGCCAGGTTAAAACTATTTAATAAGAGAGCAATTTTTATATCTTTATTAGATTAGAGTAAAGACCTCTCATTAGGCAACAAAGTGAGTAGCCCTACCCATTACGGGTTATCCACATTAAAAGCCCTATTACAATATTCATATTCGTCAAGTCCTAAATTAAATAATAATTTTATAATTGATTTATTAATAATTCAAAAGAATATATTCTATGCAATTAATTAATACTAATCCATATAATCAAATAATCTAACATTCTCCCACTTAGATATCATTAGCCAATTATTCAAAATATATGAATTATTAGGATGAGAATGACAATTATGGTCGATGCACATATTAACCAACAGTTTAAGGAATATAAGGCTCAACATTATAGATGTAATATCCGATAGGGACAAATATATCATATATGTTAATATACTCATATATGACACAAAAGAAAAATGGAAATGAGAAACATAACTAAATAATACAAATGTGTTATTTCGAAGAATGATCCAAGTATTTCAACAATCCTATAAAAGATATGATAATAAAAGTAACATTATCTCATACATCTCATAATAATCAACAAATATACAATTTTAAACTCTCATTGACCCAAAACATTAAAAGGTTTATTCAAGCTCATATGAGTTATATGGTTATGGAAAACTTCGATAGTTAAGCCCTTAAACAATGGATCTACTAACATATTATTTGCAGTAAGATGCTCAATTTGAGTTCAAAACTCTAGAAATTTGTCTCCAACAAATAGATATTTTATATCAAAGTAGTCTAAGTCAAAAGTACTTTTATTATTTTAAAAGAAATGCTTAATAGTAGTATTGTTGTAATATATCATAAGTGATCTAAATAATTTCAATAATGTAAAAGCCAAAAAGTCACATGGCTCGACTAATAACCTTATAGCAAGTAACATACTTTGCTTTCATAATAGAAGTTTACTTATTTGACATTTTCCATTAAATAGCTAATCCCATTGTCATAAAATGAAGCAACAAGTAGACTTTTGGTTATCAAGGCAACATATAAGACTAGAATTGAAGTTAATTATGATTTGAAGTTAATCAGACTTCTTGTAGGTCAACATATAATCATTATTGCTTGTAAATACCTCATGACTTTTTTATGGCTTTCCAATGACCCTAAACTAAGTTGCTTAAGTATCTCCTTAAAGCATTAATAGCAAAAGCGATTTTGGAACAAATACAAACTTGAGCATATATCAAATTACCAACAATAAAAGCATATGAGACCTTTTTCATTTTGATTCTCTCTTTATCATTTTGAGAATATTGAAATTTAGAAAGTTTATTACCATTTCAAACAAGTGTTGTACATGAGAGCAAGGATGCATGTTAAATTGTTTAAGGACCTTTTTAATATATCCTCTCCAAAATAAGCTGAGAATGCCACGTAACCTATCATGATAAATTTAAATGTCTAGAACAACTAAAGCATCATCAAGGTCCTTCATATCAAAGTGGCTAATCAAAATCTCTTTTATCTCTATCAAAAGTTTAACATAGCTACTAATAAGAAATATGCTATCGACATATAAGACAAAAATTTTAAAATTGCTCTCACTATTCTTTAGTTCTCAAAGTTGGTCACATATAAGGTTTATACAAAAGTTATGGTAGTAATATTTAATGTTTACACTAAAATTAGCTGGAATTAAAATAAGAATACAAAAAAGTAATAAATTGGCTAAATAATTAATTTTACTTTAAAGAAAACTAATGGTTTTCATTATTTCAAGGATCCAATACATTACATACAAATCCCTTTAGACAAAAGAATAAATATTAGAATTTTATTGTATAAAGTGAACTAATAAGATACATAAACTTTTGAAAATTTCTCCTTTTTAAGAGAGAAATTCTATAGATCCATTTATGTCTAAGTAATCACTTCATTATAAAAACTTAAAATATATAAATACCCCCTTTAGATAAGTAATATATTTTAAGATAAAAATCATTATGTTACTCATAAAATCTTGATAATGATTTCAATATTATCTCTAAAATAATCTACCAAAAAAATTTCGATAATCTTTATCTTATATTTGTTCAAATTGAGTAGGTGCAGGATGGAGGGTATTAAGTTCTATTTGTACCCCGTCCTATACGTATTGGTTTCTAGATTTTTGTAATTGAAACTTACCTTGTAAGACTATGCAACTAATTTGGAACCTATATCCTGTAAAAGTTACTGTTGTATGCGAAACCTTTTTGCTTATTTATTTATCTTCTCATAAGTTTCAAATTGATATATTTTTTTTAGCATATTATAGTTAGATTTTTTTTTTTTTAATACTAGAAGATTACTTTTCAAATATTACATAGAACCATGAAGTTAAATGACACTCTTTATTAGCAAATAATTACATGGTAAATGCATGAAAGTGCATGTACAAAAGGAAAAAAAATGCAAGATTTTTAGACAAACAAATTAAGTTTAAGGTTACTAGCTTTAGATTCCTATTACATTAGGTTTGACCAATGTCTTTTTTATATTAATATAATATTGTTTTATTCTTTTAGTTTACTTAATAAATGAAAATATAAGATTCTTTTTTATTCATTAATATATGTTATATTATTTAATAAATTTTACATGATGGATATGAATCCTATATATATCTTAGGGTACAGGTCCCAGGATAAGCACGAATATGATATCTTATAAATATAAGACATCGTACTTATGCCCTATTATGTAGAAATAAGTTCCACAAAATTATTATTTTGAACATTTCGTGTTACTTTTAATATTCGCTCGGAACCTATCCGGTTAAGTAAAGTATAAATAGTACATTAGATTATTCAATTATATATATCAACACGAATTAATTATTTAGAATCTATTTTTTCTTTAATTATTAATAATTCAATTATGGAATTATTATATAATTATAACCCTTGGATGTTGTAATTAGGCTAAACTTAACGTGGTATTACTAGCGATTGTTTTTCCAATCAGGCAAGACCATCTTTAGTTGAAATAAAACTGGAAGCATGTCAAGGTGGCTGGAATACAATGCACTGCCGCATGCATGACAACCCCAATGTCGTAACTACATTTTGAAAATCCAACACGACAACCAACCCCATCTCCCCAAATGTCCACTCAAATTTCCCCCCTTTTCTCGGTCGTATTCCAAGGAAAGAACTCTAGTTTCTTTCTCTTCCTTTCTCATTGGTTTTTTTTTTTTTTTTTTTAACTTTTTCGTCCTCGAATAACTGATGAAACCACGCCTTCTCGTCCTCGTCTTCCTCTTTCTTCTTCCTCCTCCTCCTCCCTTTTCCATCCTTAAACTGCTCCATCGGGACACACTCATCACCTGGAGGGTCCTTCAAATTCTTACATTCTCTAAATTTGAAGGACCCCCCAGCGTTCTTCTTCTTCTTCGTCTTTTTTGGTGTTTGCATCGGGAATTTTTGGGCGTGAATCTTGATTCTAGGAATTACGTTCGTACGTTTCGATAAGGGGAAATGAGTTGCTTCCCGTGTTTCTCCTCTCAGAAGAGCAAAAAGGAGACCACCCCATCCGTCGACAATCACGGTAAGTTCGATTCTTCTGCCTTTATACTTGAATTGGATTTGCGCATGCACGGAAAGTATTTACGTCCGATGGATCTTAGCATGGTGCATGTAATATCTAAGAGGTTTATATGAATGGTTGCATGAAAGTACCATTTCCTTGTAACAAACACAACATATATATATCATTATAAATAATAATAAAATTTTAATATATAAAAATATAATTATTATCTAATATCTATATATCATTTATCAGCCCACGTGACATATTCGCTCTTGTTTTTCCAAGCGGAACCGTGTTTTCAGCAGTATGATTACGTATCTGAATCACCTAAGAAAGGCATTCTACAATAAGGGTGGGGCAAAGGTGAAATTGCAAACAAAACTTTTCATCTCATTGGATCCTTCTGTATTGTTAAATCTACACTTTATAAATCTAATTTCCAAATACATGCTTTGCAGTTATTTATGTGTAAAACATGCAGTGATCCGCCTAGGATTTTAGATCCGAGTTTCAGATTCTTAATTTCTAAATTGGGGCTGAAACTATAAGAATTTCAACTTCAATCGATATGTATGCAAGTTTTCGATATTTAGAGATTGGAAAATCTAGGAAAGAAAGAACCAATTTAAAAGTAAGTCTTCAAAAGAATGATTCCATCATGTTTCAGAACAAAAGAAACCGAAGCGTGCAGATGAAGTGACCAACAACACTGAAGCCGCACATGGCAATATCCAATCACAAAACTTCACTTTCCGCGATCTAGCCACTGCTACCAAGAATTTTCGGCAGGAATGTTTAGTAGGTGAAGGTGGTTTTGGAAGGGTATATAAGGGAACGCTCAAGGACAGTGGGCAGGTAACATTAAATATTGCCAGTCTGCTAGAAGCTTATTAGGTTCCAGGTCCACCCATCTATAGATTCTCCTTTCACTGGTTTCTCGACACAACCTATATTTGGATCCAGGGTCCTTATATGTGCAATTATCCTATGTGTTTCGAAATTAGTGGAAGAACCATCTATAGATAGGTAGTTCAAGGCTAGGGCCATACAACTTTTGCTCTACTCCACTCTTTTTCATTTTTCTTCCCTTTTTGTAAATTTAGCATTCATTTTCGATTATGTTTCTATTAGGTGGTTGCTGTAAAACAGCTGGACAGGAATGGATTGCAAGGAAACAAGGAGTTCCTGGTTGAAGTTTTGATGCTAAGTCTTTTACACCATGAGAATTTGGTCAATCTCGTAGGATACTGTGCTGATGGAGATCAAAGATTACTGGTATATGAGTTCATGCCTGGAGGTTCTGTGCAAGACCATCTTTTAGGTAACTAGTAAAGATAATGAACTTTGTTCTTCCTTTTTCTTTCCCCACCAACTTGGTTCTTCTATATTTATTTTAGGCCATTGGTTCTTCCACGATTGTAGAAAAGGTTGAGATTATTTGCTAGGAATTTTTATTTCCTTCTTTTCTATTTCATGAAAAACAGTTTCATGAAATTCTTTCGAATATTAATTACAATCAAAACTTCAAAAGTTACCAAATATCATTGCATAATCTCAAGATGTTGTCGTTATTACTGACTTTTAGCAATAAATGATGATGCAGTTATACATTTTCTGCAAAACAAACACACACTTCTTGGTTGTATGCCAAGAAATCCGTTAGTTCTGCCAAGCTTATGGAGGACTTCCAATTTGCTATTTTTATTTGCAGATATAAGTTCGAACGATACGCCATTAAACTGGTCCACAAGGATGAAGATAGCTTATGGTGCTGCTAAAGGTCTAGAGTATCTGCACGAGAAAGCGAATCCCCCCGTCATCTACCGCGATCTAAAATCTTCGAATATCCTGTTGGACAACGATTTCAACCCGAAATTGTCAGATTTCGGACTGGCCAAGCTCGGAGCTTCCGGGGGGAAGATGCACGTTTCTTCCAGGGTGATGGGAACTTATGGTTATTGTGCTCCAGAATATGCACAAACAGGTGACCTCACGGTAAAGTCTGATGTATATAGCTTTGGAGTCGTACTTCTAGAACTCATCACTGGACGTCCAGCAATTGACAACACAAAACCGGCAGACGAGCAGAATCTTGTTTCTTGGGTAATGACATCAGGGTTTCTCACCAGATATGTCGTCATCTTCTATATTATTATTACAATTTTGAAATTATTATTACAATTTCTGGTTTTCCTGCAGGCACAACCCAAATTCAGGAACCCTAAGTTGTTCCCAAGTATGGCAGATCCACTCCTTAAGGGAAAATTCCGAGAAAAGGATTTGAACCAAGCTGTTGCTGTAGCTGCAATGTGCCTGCAAGAGGAAGCATCGGTCCGGCCTCTGATGAGGGACATAGTAGATACTCTCGGTTTCCTGGCGACGGTTAAAGAGGAAGATATCCCGGTTCTTGCTCAAGATTCAATCAAACCCCCCGAGGAAGAACACGGCAATGCAGGAGAAAATGTTGAAAACAGAGATGGTGCGGTCAAGCGGGATGTAAAACATGTATCTTTCGGGAATTTGGGCAGCGATAAGGATGGTATTTCAGAAGGATCAGATAGTGATTTGGAAGTATCAGGTGTTGAGGATGGGGACAATTCGAAGCATCCTGATGAAAGTGACTCTGACAATGAGGAAGCGATCCATCTCGGTGGTGGTGGAGAAAACAAGATAGTTGATGGCAATGATGAGCAAGTGCTATTGGAAGGCAAAGTGTGGGAGTGGAGTTCGAGTAGCGGGAGCAGCATTTCCTCAGATGGAAACGGTTCCTCGCGGGGCAAAAGCAGCCGCCATCGCTCCAAGGGTGGAAGTATCAATTTGAGTCGCAAAACCAGCATGAATTCATCAGAGAGAAGTGTCTCACTGACGAAAGGAAGCATTTCTCGATCAGACAGCAGCCACCGTGGATCAAAGAATGGAAGTATTTCCCTTGAACGCAAAACAAGTGGTGTGTCAATGGCGGATGGTGATACTATGGGTTTGGTTCGCTTAAGCTCTGATTCTGATTCAAACCATCGACGCTAATCTGTGTAGCAGATTCTCCATCCACATTGTCTTTAAGCCTGCATATGGATTTTTATTCACATATGCGCTGTGCAGTTCGTATAATTCAGGATGATGTTGATGATGCTTCATCTTGCACAGCTTGGAGCAATCCACCTTCTTCTCCACTTGATATGCTTCGGTGCTCTGAGATCTGCTGTGGACTTTCTTATGACACTTTCTTATATAAATACCTTTTTTTTTTGTTCACATGGCTTTTGGGAATTTATTACCATATTAATTGATCTGTCTAATAAAACTATTTGAGAGTTATACATTTCCAGCATGACTTGAGGAGTTGCCAATTTCATTTATTCATATCAAGTTTTGCATCTTACTTTTGTTTTCTCAATGGAAAGGTCTAATTTGAGGTGTAAATGAATCTAAGTTTTATTTACAATATATTTCGAGTTTGGTAGAAAGCAATAAACCCCGGCTTGATATCATTGAGTTTGGACATCTTTGGACGTCAGTATTAATTAAAAAAAAAAAATGTTTTGCTAAACCAAACCTAAAAAAGCTTAGTCATATAAAGCTTGAACTTCTTGTGCCAATTTGAATTTAGCTTAAGCTGAGTTTAAAATTTTAAATTTGGTCAAATTCAAACTAAAGTTCTACACTTTATTATTAGCGTGAACTTAGCTCTATTACACTCCTTTTAAGTCTATCACACTCAGGCAAATTTTCATGGATAAACTCTTCTTGTTAACATACTCTAATGGTTCTTTCTAGAGAATTTGTTCTCGGGTTCTTTGGTAGCATTGAGTTGATACCATCTTTGGAAACTATTGTTAAAGTTAGCTCACAACCAACCTATTTAAAAGTTTAACGCCTCGTTTACTTTGATTTAATAGAGAATGAACAGGATAATTATTCATGAAGTACTCTTTGTTACCTTAATTACTTAGAAGATGGAAAGGAATTTTAATTTCCACCGACTTTCCTATTTCTTCTCTATCTGGAATGGTTACTACCATAAAAAGGGTGAGATTTTTTATTATTTTCTATAGGGAAAAAAAGTTCAAATAATATAACAATTCCACCCTTAATAAAATCATAACTTGACAAACTTACCCATCTAAAAGCAAAACCTCTTTTTTCTTGAAGTTACATTATTTGTTATGCTTAACATATATATAATATATGAATATACACATTTATTTATATGTATAGCATACTAATTATACATATAATACATATATTTGTGTTATATATTTAACCCAAAAAAAGAAAAAGAAAACACATTATATATTCATATATATGCTATATATAATACACATGTTATATATATATATATATATATAATGTTATGTGTACATATCTATATTATAAATATAATATATGAATACTTATATTTATATGTATAGCATAAAGATTATACATATAGCATATGATTAATATATATAAAATGCATGTGTTATACATCTAGCAAAAAAAAAAAACATTAGTTGATATATGTATAAATATATAATATAGATGCTACATGTAAATAATGTTATGTGTATATTTACATGATAGACATTATGTATTATATATATATATATATATATAATAAATATATAACATTGTAGATTACATAGATAACATGTGGACCTATATATTTATGTGTATAGCATATAGGTTATGTTTAGATTATAGAAATTGTATATATGTTATGACCATATATATAAAAACAAACGTATCACATTGAACCTAATGTATATAACATATAGATTATACATAACATATGAATTACATATATAACATATAACTTATAACATATATATATTCTATTGATTTATTATACATAATATACATATATGCACGTATATACAACAGATAGATTATATGTATAACATATAAATATATATTCATTTGTATAGTAATTAAATTGCATATATAACATATACATAATATATTTATATGTATAGCACATATATAAATAGCATATGTAATACATAGATAATATATATGAAAAGTTAAATAACTTTCAATAATTTTCCAAAATGAACAAATAGGTAGAAGCATAGTTATCAAAATTGCGAGTCAACTATACGATTTTATGGGTTTATGTTTTTATGATATTTATGAAAAGTTAAATAACTTTTTTCCAAAATGAACAAATAAGTGCAAGTTTATATTCCTAATTTCATATCATAATCAATGAGGTGAAACAAATATTGAAAGAATTATTCCTACCATAGAAATTTGAATGAAGTAAACATAGAAATAAAAGTTTTGAACATATTCTTAGCAATAGTCTCCCACAAGACAAAACTTTTCTATTCTCTAGTAACAATACTCTAAAAGGTAATTAGACTATATAGATGTAACATGAGCTATGTATAAGGCTAAAATGATTTATGGGTATAGAGTCCAGTAATGAATTGATCTTGACTCTTTAGACTAAAATGATAGAGCTTAACTGTTACGTCCCGAAATTATAGAGTCGCAACAGTCTCACCGTATAAATCATTCTATGATAGAAACTGGCTTCACAGTACCTATTATAAACATGATCTATACAAGACATCGACGACTCCTCGCTTTAAAATAAACAGTTCAATTAAGAGTTTAGCTAACGTTACAGTAATTATCAATAACTTTAGGTCAACATATATAGTTACATGTACATTCCACAAAACTTCTCAGGAAATTCTACATCAACGTAATAGTCAGCTACTTTACATATCAACTATCAGTCTTTTAGTCTTAAGCTACTAAGGAGACTCTAAATATACATTAACCACTAGGCGAATTGATTCTCATACTCCAGGCTTCAAAAGAACTAATCTCTGGATAGTTGTAGGGCGGCATATTACCCCGAGTATTTAGAAATCAAAACTTGTAAAAGTATCTATACGAGTATGAGCAACTACAACTCAGTAAGTTGAATTAGAGACTCGTGAATATATACAAATACAAACAAGATTATCAAGCAATTATTTTCATGCAATGCAACAAGCAAGTGTCATCATACAACATAGTCTGATCTGCTGTGAAATCAGAAAAATTTCACCCGCTTTAATCTTGGTTAAGGAGTTTTCATTTTATACAACAATTCACAACCAAACCTAAGTTTGTGCAATGGAGACACTGTTCTTCCTAAGACTATCCTTCGAACTAATACCCTCATCCTCACCGCGACCTCCTCTCTTATCACTTAGTTCGACTATGGATAAAGAAAAGACCAATTTATTATCCAGCGCTATCTTTTTTAAAAGTATTAGTATTTGGTTAGAGAATCTTAATGATTCCCTAAAGGGTTGTAATGCATGACAATTTAGGGCATTAGAGTCGATTAAGATTAAATTCCATTTAGGGTGTTAAGACAATTTCACACCAATCTAATCATAATACACAATCAATCATAACACAAATTTCAACACGAATTCAGATACACAAACACATGCATAAACTACTTATAATCACAATCATACACAATCCCAAGTCTTCGAGTACCTTAAAATAGTACTTCAATGCGGTAAAGTAATAGCCCAACTTACTTGGAATTCTCGGTCGCCCAATTACTTAATTACAGGTCGGTTTGTCTCTAGGTATCTTATAATACAAATACGTCCTTTTAGCACTTATACTTTGATGATACATATTTTAAATTATAATTTAACTTACTTCTCCATGTATATCTATTATTTACTAATGATTCACTCTACCTTAGCTCGGGGTTCAGTTTCTAAATTAGATTCCGGTTTTTATTCTATATTGTCTTTGACTATGAGAAATACTAAATACGCTCGAATCCTAATGTGAAATTAATCACATTAAGCTCAAGTATTCTAATATCACATTGGGTCTTAATTTATTATCCTAACCTATTCGGTACACTCTAATCCTAATTAGAGTACCGGATTTACTCCCGATATGATGAAATCTTACATTTTTTATATAATTACCTAAAATTGAATTTTGTTTCAGATTTATTATATACTGATTTTTATTATTATATTATTCAAATAAACCTAATTTTTTCATATTTGTTAAATTTACAATTCTACATATTCCCAATTTCCTACAATTACCACATAATTCCTATATTAATTACACTTAACACTCCAAAGACTAGGATTAGGTTTCTACATCTGAGATTAACATCCTTAAACATCTAATTACCTTCTAAATCAGTACTTAATCACCTGATTAACCCAAAATTACTCATTTTTTTCATCATTTTAGGGCTAAAAAATTACTTTAAAATTTCAAAAATTAATTTAAAAAAAAATGGCTTCATAGCACTATTCTATATCACTTAAGCATTCTATAGAAAAAATTTGAGCTCCAAACTACATTCCTAAGCTTATTTATTTCTAATTCTAATCATGTTTAGTTTTGTCTAATTTCTTAAAAACCTTATATTTATAGACGTGATTAAATTAAATCACTATTTTTACCTAAATCTACGTACAATAAAACCTCAGGATAATAAATTTCATAATTTTTTGGGCAAAATAAATAATTTTAAGAAATTTTACAAAATCAAAGATGAGAGACTCACTTGGTTAGATGGCTTTTTGGCCTCCAACACCGGTTCAAGTGTGTTGGTCGGTCCAGGCGGTGGGTTTAGAGTGGGGTGGTGGTGGTAGTGGTGGTTCGTTTCCAGATGATGGTGATGTGTGGGTTCGATTCACAAGCCCCTACTACACAGATTTGTAAAAGAATTTTCTAAACTTTAATTTTCTTTCTTGTTTTCGACTCTTCCCAATTTTTCTAAGCTTCTAACTCTCCGAATGAGTACTATAATTTCTTGCTATTTATAGAGCCTTGTAGGAATTATTATGTATTAATTAGACAAGACAATGCTCAAATATTTTCTAATTTGCCTTTCATGTTACTTTTTTTTATTGGTTAATTTTTTTTTCTTTAATTCCTGACCTACTACGACCAAATCTGAGTCATTCCCTATTCCTCTGATTTTTCCTTAATTATTTTATAATTTTATTTAATTATTTAATAAGTTTCTAGCTAATTTCAAGTTATTTAGGTAATTTTGAGTATTTTTATCTACACAAAATACATGTGCAATACAAGTAAACATTCCTAATTATTATTTAGCTGGTTCTATGATTTTTAGTATACATATAATCTATCTCTAATAATTTATTAGTTATTAGATTACATTTTTCGCCTTTTCGATAATTTTTAAGTAATATACTTAAAATTTAAAAATTTTATAACCTCTTATTTTATTACTTATGTTCTTAAATTCAATCTTATAGGGTCACTTTTACTAATATTTCTAACCATAGTTTATGATTTAGGTTTGATCAGATTCTTTAACCAATCGCCCTAAACTTTGTGTACTAAGTTCTAAGTTCAATCCTATAGTCACTTGGCTTATATTTAAGGCGTACATTAACAAGCTAAATCCATAAACTTAAGATGATTTAGAGAGATTAACATAGTAGGCTTAGAATAGAGACTATAAGAATGGCCCGTAATCTTTCATGGGCATTGACTAAACAAAAGCCTATGAAAGAATCTATCAACAAAATGACTCATGTCGATCATCAATTATTATCGTGATTCGACAAACATCATTGATGGTTTGACCTTGTAAATACTTAAGAGCTCCTCATCATTTGATACATTTATCTATTTAGAGAAACAACATTATGCTATTACATTACTATTACAGAAGTTCAATAAGAGTTCAAAATAAAGTATACACCACCTCTTATCTAAAATAGTAGTGTTGATGCTCTATAACTCATCTATCTATCACTAATATGTTTAAGCTTTCTGAGACTGTTCGCTCTTCCTCCCGATCTCTTTTTCTCTAAATCATCCCTTACATGTCATTTTACGTCACTTCACCAAGACCAAGTGTAGTGTGAGACTTATGTTGTACAAATGTGACCACTAAGATTGGATCCCATATCTTAAGCTATTATATTAATTACTTGACATTCTACTATACTTGTGGGTTGAAACTTTGATTGAAATCCATCAAGTAGACCACTTAATTATATAAAGATAAAATGACTACATATCGATTTGAGCTCACAACCTCTTATTATGATACAACTTTAAAGTTAGCATGGCAACCAACTTATCTAAAAGATTAAACTTTTAAATGGATTGGTTTCAAAGCTAACCTCAACATGGTATCAAAGTGCTAGGCACAAAACCCTAATGTCAAATTAATAATTATTTTTTCCTTCATTCGTTAGCCTTTACCCAAGCTACCATCAGCATTCATCATTTTTCCCATTGCTGGACTTCATCATCATTATCATCTAGCATTCATAAAGAACATCAAACTCATCTACCTTGCCATTACCACTCAACACCATAACCCACCATCCAACTCCCAAAGCAAATGTAATTAATCCCTCTACTAACATCTACATCCACCCACATGAGCTCAATTACTTTTAACTTCATAATGGGAACCACATCCATTACCACCGAAACCCGACAATCCCTTCTCTCTCATTCGCTCACCCTACCACCTTTACTAACCTTTACCTTCCTTAAAATGCACCACCCATCTCTATTGCTTACTTTACTACGTCAACTATAGCCTATTATGCAATTATTCCTTACCAACCCTTTCTCTTTCCCTTCACCACCAACCTCTCTAACAACTTCCCTACACTCTACCCCATTCATATCCATGTTGTTGTCTTACACAACCCTAACTTCACAAGCCATACCTCGTTGTGCTTATGTTGATGTTGCTAACCTTGTTGTATCTCCTATATCCTCTTTCACTTCCCATAGCATATAAAACTTCATTATCACAAAACTTTCCTAAGATAACTATCGATTGTAGTCATACCTTATGACCATTGTCCTCATATCTGTTGATCTATATAAATATATAGATGGTTTAATTGATATGATAAGAATTCTATTTAAGAATTTAGTCATATGAAATGTAGGATTAGGCATTTTCTAAGTTCTTGTGTTTGATTTTATGAATTGGAAATAAAAGATAAGGATGCTTCTTTTAGAAGATGTCCAAAATAAATAAACTATCTACATAATTTCTATTGATAAGTCTAATCAGACGCTATAATATGAAGTAAACAAACTAAAAGAAATGATATTGATTGTCACAATTCAACAAACAAATTGATGGAATATGTTATGAAAAAGAGAAAGAGCCTCTTACCATTTCCAAAGGGTAACTTACAAAACCTTTTTTTAATATTTAATAGACCTATTTATATTCAAGCCCCAACAATCCTAGGCATAGATAAAAATTAAACAAAAATAGGACACGTGCAAGTACTAGTTAAAACTACCTACTCCTTGTAATTGTTGTTGATATTGGCTAATACTACACATTACCTTATAACTACTAATGCTGACTAATTAAATATTACTAAATAATAAAATGTCTTAAACAACTAAAATACTAAAAATTAATAAAATAACATAAAAATATCTAAAGCCTAAAATGATATTATATTAGTATGGTGAGCTCTGCATATTAATCTTCAGAAATCAAGCTTAGAAATTGATCCCTATCATCAACTATAGCTCCATGAAATTGTCCTCATTATAGGTGCTTTGCCCATGCCAAATCCAAAATATGACTCAAACCATATGGTTTGAGCCTCTCTTCTCACAACAATCTCCACTAACATGCTTATGGAGATGACATTTTACTTGTGATATCTAGACATTGCTCAAACAACATTTCCTTGAGAACTCCATGGCTTAAGGAATAGAATTGGTATTGTAGCTTTTAGCCCTTCAGTTAAACAACAATTCCATCTTTGATTATCTTTAAGTCCTTTAATCCTTTATAGATTCTCTTACTTTAATTTGTGTAGGTATGAATATTGGAACCTACTAAATTCTTTTCAACTATAAATATGATTATCATTGGAAATAAAATCACGTGCAGCTACTACTTTTTCTCCCTAAAATTTACAATGTTTGTCCTCCCCCAAAATCCTTTTCTACAATCTTGTATTTAAATCCCAAATTTGCTTTGACCTTAAATGTGAAATTATTGGGAATTTTATGGTAACATGTCATTTATCACAACTCCATGACAAATTGTATCCAATTTTAGTAAATCATGTCATAAATGATAAAATGAAAGCTATCGGCAGCTTTATTTTTACTATTAATGGGCACAATTTATTAAAATCTAATAAAAGAAAATTGTTAATAGATTCTATTTTATTATTCATGATATGATTGACTGAAATCAAGTATAATTTATTATGATGTTATGTTACAGTAACATGATGTTACCATAAAAAACTTGACATTATTTTCTTACAAACTTACCTTCTTATCTTTCCTATCACATTTGAGATTTTCTTCTTTGACTAATCCTTATTTGTTTTTAGTTTCGTAGAAAGGTTTCTTAGAGTATATTTATAAAGGATACTTAGCTAAAGTTGTGCAAATGGGCTAACCCACCTCGTCCCGCATTAGCCCGAGGGTTAAGTGGGTTGGCCCACTTGTAAATGCGGGCCGAAATTTCTAACCTAGCTCACCCCACAACGAGTTGGTAGGATAAGCAAGCCAACCCGTGACTTGTATTATTCTTATCCTAATGAATACATTATATAGAATATTTATAAATTATAAATAACATCGGTTCCAATGTTTATATTTAATTTTTATTTACTATAATTTTTAAATTCAATTTCATTTTTAAATATATTCATAATATATATACATTGGCATCAACGTTTATATACTTCATAAAAATCAAACACAAAAATGAAAAAAAAAAAACAAAAAAGTAAATTGTTTCTTAGACTTATTTAATAATATATCAAACCATATTTACAATTAACTTTACATAATAATAACGATCATATACACTACAATATTAATATGATAATCAACTTCATTATGCAATCATTTTGAATATTCCATGTAAGTAGGTATATAAGGTAACCATATATTGTATTTATTATTTCTTATTACAAATAATTAATAATAAACACATTTTTACTATACAATATATTGAATAATATACGATAGTTAATTAGATATGAGCATAGCATTAGTAGTGCTTTCATTTTAATGATTGAATATGCTTTGAAATGAAATAAAATATCAATTACATCTATAAAAGACTCAATCCTAAAACCTAAAATATACTTACATAAAATGCATGAATAAAAAATTATGAGTTTTTCTTTTCTTTTCTTTTTAATACAAGTTGATAGGCCAACGCACCCCACAATAAGTTAGCCTGCTTTGACTTACGAGTTAAGCAAGGCTGGTTGGAAAAGGCTACATTTAAGTGGATCAAAATTTTTTAACCCACCTCACATTTTTTTACAAGCTAGCCCACCTAACCTACTCCACTTGCACAATTCTATACTTAGCACATATTCTCGTACCAAGCATACCTTTTCCCTTTATATTTTGAAAGCATACTAGGGTGCTTAGAAACTTTATGGTACCATACAAGGTACCTATACTTCTTTGAAATTTTGGCTAACTTCTACTTGCATTGCAAGTTATGTCTTTTTTTTTTTTAATTAACTTCATTTGAATTAAAGAAAATGTGACCGTTATGCACCAACATTCCACAACTAGCAAATTGCTAAAGCAATTCACCATCTTAAATTTAATTTTTTATATTTTTATGTAATAATAATTACAATATGAAATATTAATAAAAAAATTTATACCATTTAATATTTATTTTAAATATACTTTATGTATTGTTTAAAAAGTAATAATAATATGGGAACCATAAAAAAATAAAAAAAAATCGATAAACAATTTCTATTAAGTACTCCTTTATAAAGTGAAGAATTGTTTATGAGGATTAGTTGATTAAAATGTTGATGTGGCGGACCTAAGCATTTCCTTTAAGTAATTATTTATAAACATACTCTTAGGATATGTATATAAAGGGTGCTTAGCACATATTCTCATGCTAAGAATGCCACGTACATTTATGAATATAAATGCTTATAAGCATGCAGGTACTTAATTAAGTACCCTTCTCTCTCTCTCTCTTTTCTAGATAAATTGTCAAGCTTTTGGGGATTTGCTCATTGCAAAAGCAATGACCTTTACTCTATTTTGTTTTTTAATTCATATTTATTCTAATTTTTTTCAATGATAATAAATAAATAATTACTATTGTAATATACAAAATAATAAAATAATATTTTAAACTTTAAAAATCTTTAAAATCTGTTTATATATTACACGAAAGGCAATAATAATATAAGACCTATAAAAAATTTTAAAAATTGATAAGTAAATATTTTTGTCCTATAAGCTGATTTTTATAAGTAAATACTTTTATTTCAAAGTTTCTTTTATGTATGTGTTTTGGGTTATCTATCTTTTAGTGTCTAAGGTAATTATTCCATTAGACAATATTATTAATCATTGTATTGATGTTGTTACTTATCATCATCATCACCGTCATCTTATCTGTTTTGGTTATCATGGATTGCATTCGCAACAAATGTCACTCCATTTTCTATAGTTGCAGAATTGGCAACTTAAAAATATGTTTAAAGAGGGGAAATTCAAGAGAAAAAAAAAATCAAGGCATTTAAAAATAGATTAATTTTTCACTTGTAATTAAATAAATTTTATTGTAACATTCTTATAAAGAAATTATTTTCTTCTTTCAGAATCAAACTAGTAAAATAAAAACATCAACACTTAACCAAAGAGATTAATTCCTAATGACCCGTTCCATAAAGGAGACAATCTTTTTTTTTTTCAACGACTAAGGATCGACAAAATCCTTTTAACAAACGAATTCTCTTGATGAGAATGAATATTGGCACTTTCGCAAGATAAATCTCTTATCGGAGATAAAATGATCAAACAAAATGGAAAATTAAAGAAAAAATTACACAACAAACTCATCCTTCACTTGTATACTAATAGATTATTAAACAATGACGATGATTTTATAGAATTTCTTATCATCTCCATGCTTACTTTCTAAAGCAAAAATGTTTATCTCAATCCTTTCCCTTTTTTTTTTTTCTTTCCTTCCTGAAATCCAAATATAATGTATAAAATAAAACACCAATTAAAAAGCCCAAAAATAAAAATGAAGAAACATAGCCATCTATATTGTAATAAGATCTTCTTGGTTATAAAAGATCAACTATTGCAATGAAGTTTATATGTTGATCCTAGCGCATCTATTAATATATATGGCCTAGATGCAACAAAACATGAATTATCATCCAAATTCAGAACAGAAATTAATAAAAACATAAAACAAGACAAGCACAGCAAGTAAAAAAAAAAGACATGGAAACAAATGTATTAGTAGACTTGCATAAAAACCCTAATAGTAGTCTCCATTGGAAAACATAATTTTATCCATGATCTTTCCGACCACATCCTTTGATTCCTTCAGCAACTCAACGCTCCTCTTCAGCCTTTCGCGCTTCATCACCACGGACGGCGGTTCCTTCAGCATTCTTTCTATGCCACCACCATTTGGCCCCATCAGCTCATTCAGCATCTCACTCTCTATTTCTTTGTTCACTAGATTCTGGACGTCGAACCACAACCGTAATGCCATCAAGTCGACCAGCCTCGTCAAGACTATTTTCCAATAAGCTCTCATTCTCATATTCAGATCAAACGCTAGCTGTAAATGATCCTTGTGCTGCCGCCTAAGAAAGCTTATGTTAAACTCGCCGATGCCATCAAGTTTCCCAGTTTGTCTCGCTGGTTCCGCATTCACAATGCGAAAGAATTCCTCCTGTTTTGACATCAGCTTACTCCAGTCGACCATGTAGTCTGAATTACATGTATAACCAGTCAGTTTCTCCATTTCCACTATCTCATGGACCCACTCGACGGATTTTCCCTTCATTTTCGTAAAGAAATCGCGGACTGCTCTTTTTACTGATGACTGCAGCTGAGGATAAATGTTCACGTGACGCAGCAAAACGTCAATCACAACATTCTCTAGGTAACTCCTTATCTTCTTAACAAACTCAACTAGCTCGCTCGATATTTCCCTGACCCTTTTCTGCAGGATCACAAGGAAAGCCCTGTGTGGGAGGAAATTGGATAATTCGATGCCTTTAGTTTCCTCCAGAGTTTGAATCTCCTCGTGGAGGAAGTCCTTGAGGGTGTCATTTGCATTACAACTGCGAAGCTTGTTCGAGAATTCATTCAGCATTTTGACAAACTGCCCAACACCATGCATGTTTTTTTCATCAGGGTAATCTTCATACTCTCCACTCAAGAGGATTTTCCTCAAAGACTCTTTAGCAGATGCCACTATCAGCATTAAAGCCTTCGTCGCTTCCTCACTGGTGGATAAATGCTTAGGCATTTTGCTAAGCTCCGAAATGCCGGCATCCAACTTGTCATTGATCTTTGCCACGATTTCCGGCAGACACTTTGCAACGATGGTTGCTTGGATCTGCATTAGCCTTTGGGCCAAAACCTGAATCCCAACCATTGATTTATCGATCTTACAGAGCTGAGGATGAGTTTGGAAGAGTTTTTCCTCTTCCCTCCTTGCTTCCTTGTACGTCTCATCATTAATTCGATTCCGCACACAAACATAGCCAAGGCCGATGTTAACATCATCAGCGGTAACCTTCTCCAGCAGGCCTTCAGCAGCCTTATCAGCTTTCGTGACAACCGCAAGTGTCCTCTCCCCCTTCCTGTCTACAATCTGAGACATCCTAATTGATTCACATGTGGAGAAATCGACAGTCGCGGACAACACATTCAGAATGATACTTTCTTCAGGCCTTATGTACTCCATGATCATCTCGGATATCTGCTCGTATATGTTATCGGGCTGCCCGTGAACAGGGACCCTAGTGATTCCAGGAAGATCCACCATCGTAAGATCAGGAACGCCATGCTTTTTCACCACGAGGGTCAAGGGTTTGTTAGCAATCCCCTTGCCACCACCAGCAAGCTCCTTTGTAGCAGAAACGATGGCCTCTGTAACACAGTCTTCATCGGTATGCTCTATCTTGCCGTCGTACTCCAGATGCAGAAGAGCCGGAGCTTCAGGATTCGGGTTGCTCTGCAGCCTCATGATGAGAGGTACCCTAGTACAGATACCTTGTCCACGGGGAAGGCTGATTCCGGCGAGAGACTCGAGGACACTGGATTTTCCGGACGACTGATCGCCCACAACAACAATTGTTGGAAGCTGGATGCCTTCTGTCATGACCCTGAGGTCACGGAGCTTGTCGACTGCGTCGAGAAGAGGACGGATCTTCTCGTTGTAGGAAGATACAAGGGGTGCTTCCGCTTGCGGTTGGGATGACGCAAGAGTTTTTTCTGCTGAAATATGGATGAGCGTATCGCTCGTATCGCTATCGCTGTCGGAGGAGTTGTTCCAGATTGAAGTCTTGCGGTTGAATCTTGCCATTTTCGTTTCTAGTGGAGCTGTGGCAATAGCGAAAGACGTAGGCGATGATGGGATGCCTCTCTGCTTGCTTGTAGCTGTTAACCAGAGAGTAAATTGGAGGGGAAGAGAGTTTGCCTATGCTGCTATGTGGATTTTGTTCTATTTAAAATTTATAGACCGCCTAAATAGTCAGAGAAAAAAAAAAAGGAAAAGATAAAAAAATTATTAGTTACACTTTTCACAAGTTAAACTTTCTCGTCAATAAAATATATTTGATACTGTTATAATATTATTATTAATCTTTTATTAGGATAAATTTGTGTTCAAATCTCATTCTTTCCAAATTATAACATAATTAATAAAAAATATATATTCCATTACCCATCAAGTTATCTTTATCACAAATATATTTGATGGATAAATTTTAACCTTATATTAGCTTTTATTTTTAATATACATCGCATTTTTAGTATATTAGTATATTTTCATCTAGTTTATTAGAAGTATTAAAGAAAGTAATTAACTATTTGAAGACACCATTGGTATTGTGATTAAAAAATATTGATTTAAAAAAATTTCTATATAATATTGTACCTTATTTGTACCACATTTTATAGATAGAAGTTACACATTTTAAAATTGGAATCTATCTCTAAGAAACATCTTAAAATGTTGAATCTATAAGATATCTTGTATAACCTCTAAAATTTTGATGACATTTTTGTACCGTTAAATTTTTAGGTAAACTTCTCGATAACCTATCACATTTTCATGATTTTATAAACAGTAAATTCATCGATTTATCATACAGTATTGTTACAAAATTAGATCCTACCATAAAATTTAGGTTTGCTTACTTAAAATAAATAACACCAAATTCATTCCAACTCATAAAATTTGAAGTTCTACCATACAACGTAAAGTGGATTGAGAAAGTAGCACGAAGTAGTTGACATAGAAAATCATAAAATCTTGATTAAATGCCATTAATTTATATTGACAAAAGAAATTAAATTACTGCTTTTTCCTACTTTGGCGACAATAGCACCTATATATCCTTTGTAGATGGCCTTGTTGAAGATGCATACTATTGATAATGTAAAAAGCATGTGGAAAAAAAAGAACTCTATTAATATATACATACATATAAAAGAGACTCATGGTGATTAGATTGGCTTAAAGAAAATTATGCGGATTGCAACGACAAAGTAAGTAAACATATACAGATTTGTATTTTTATGTTGGTTATTAAGCTTGGAATGATATTTTGGAAAAATAAAAACCGAAAGAGATGAAAAATAGGAGCTAGTAAATGCTTTAGAGTTTCTAATGGATATATATATATATATATATATATATATATTCCCTTTTCCTTTTCAATAAAAGTTAGAACATCTATGTCTATAATATTAAAGTGAAAACCCTTTTTTAATTACCAAATAACTGTTTTTGCTACCTTTATAAATTTAATAAATACTAATAAAGGTACACTCACGTTATATGTGTAAATATTAAATGTAATAAATTTTTAACATGACATAAGTTTTGAATTAAATTATATTCATAACCAATGGTTAAAAAAAGTTAGAAAGATCTTAACTTTATTATCATATTTACGTTCATGATAACTTTCAAAGTATAAAATTTAGATTAACAAATATATAAGTTTAAGCCTCTTAACACATCTAATCAACAAAATCTATGCTTATTAGACTAATCAAACTAGTTATCATGATTGATTAGAGTAAATTATAGATAATAATATTGAATTTTAGATAATTTAACTGCCATGATGAAGGTTTATGTCTTCTCAAAAGCACAATTTTATAAATACATTTTCTTTATCCACATAGCACACTCAAAAAATGCATATAATCATAATAATATTCATGTGAGCATCTTACAAAGAAAATTATGTTAAAATCATATTTATTTCCTATCAACAAATCAAAGTATGACCTAATATTAAAAGCATGCTCATATAGTAGGTTTTGAGGATTGAAAGTGATGTCAAAAGTTAAAGTAAGTGACAACTATTATTATATGATAATGGAATAAGAAATTTGGCAAAAAAAAACTTTATTTTAAAATTGATATGGAATTAAGGAAATTGAAAATATGGCACAATGTTAAAAATAATAGTATATCAAAAGATCAAGTCTAATATTGAATAAAAAAAATTGCATACAATATTACTATTTGAAGGATTTAGAAATCCACACATCATATAAATTCCTTACATTAGTTGAAAACTATTTAGTTCTTTCACTTTTCATTTTTCCAAGTGACAATAAAAAAAGATACAAAATATTTTATAATTTAATCATAGAATGGATCAAAGGAAATTGCTATAAAAGAAAAGGATTAAAAACCTACCTACTACGTAAATTCCATACTTATAGTCTTTAAGTAAATTAAATCCTTTAAAATTTCTAAATTCTTTTTTTTTTTCAAGTTAGAAGCATGATATTCTTATTACTTCAAAATAAATGTACAATCCAAAAATAGTGAAGTCATCATCCGCATCCATCATATCAATCAACCTGCCTCATCGTTATAAATTATGGACATAACAAACATTAGAGAATGTTAAAAAAAAAAAATCTTCATCTTTATTTGCTCGATGCACGCTGTTGGCTTGATGATCCATTACCTGGTTTTAACTAAACATCAACATTGTTAATTACAACTTTAATGATTCTCAACAATGTCATGAAAGAGATAACATCTAGTTCAATTAAAATCGAAAAATCATATAGAATAAAATAGTAAAGAAGACTTGCAATTTCTCTCCATCACATCAATTAGTAGAAATTTTCTTTTGGAAAACAAATGATTTTGCTATTTACTATTTGCTATGCGTTAATAGTGAATGCTTTGATGATGGATTACAAAGAAAAACCATGAGTTAATTCACTATAGAGAAAAAGTGCGCAGCATTATATTGATTTAGTTAGAGCACAGATTCATGGATGTAAAACTCCATGGTTTAGTGTTCCATATGTATTATAAAAAGTTGTTATATTAGTTTATAAGGTTATGATTGTAAACACCTTATCAATATAAGTATAAAACTTTTAGGCCAAATAATTGAAATAGGCCCATTAATATTTATTAACTAAGCTATTTGAAATAGGGCATGGGAGGGGAGAAAAAAGAAAGAGATAAGATTAATATTTTATAAAGTTTAATTTAATGTTGGTTTTATTGTTATATCTTTTTACATTGGGGGATGGATAATAATTTTATATGATGACAGTTATTTAAAGCTCAATCATCTTTAATAATATAGATTAATATTATATAACAACAAAAGCACATAACTATTAACTGAGCACATCAATTGATAGAGATAAATGCCAAATTTTGTAGGATGACAATCATAAACAATAACTTCTAACATGTTTACTCTCCAATAACTCCCAATTGATAAAAGTGTAGTTATGACGCCTTTCAACTTACTTTATCTAACAATGCACATTGGATTTTAATGTATTCTTATCATGACCATAAAACATGGTTTTTTTTTTTCCCATCATTTCAAACCTACAACCACTAAAAATATAAGCAAACATATAACAATATACCTACATTTACCGATTTCTAATTATATTAAAGATGTAGCCTTTGTATGTTATATCTATATCTCTTCAAAATTTATATTTAAAATTAAAGAATTAATTTTTATATTTTAATTTTTCTATAATATTAAATGGAAATTCTCACTTTTAATATCATGGATAGTTACATAATTTATATATTTTAATATATTATAGTATATTTAAATAGATATATATATTAATATAGTCGTTTTCTCTTCTTCTTTTTTTCCATACATTAAGACAGTTTCTATATCATTTTTATTTTTTCTTCTTTAAATTATAAGTGATTCATATGGTTTAATTCAGTAATAGACTATTATATCAACTTATTATATCTTTGCATATGTATTGTGAGCGTACGTCTACTAGTATATTTTAAATAAAATAATAATATTTTACTTTTTTAATATTATTAGTTAATGATTTTGACCGATAGGTATAATATATCTTAAAACTTGTATCACGTACATATATACATTAATGTACAAAATTTGATAGTAGATACAAGATATAGGGATATTGTACCTATACATTGCTTTATGGAAGTAAATTGAAAAAAAATTATACCTTAAATGATCTTTAATATTTAATCTAAACCAACCTATTGAGCAAGATAGATCAAGGTACAAGTTTTGAGAAGATTCTATGCTCATCTCTAATGTTAAAGTTACTAATAGTTCTCATTGACAAAGCAACGGGAGGGAAAATATCCGAATTTCATTGTTTGGTTAAATAGATTATAAATGGTAAGGTTAGAGAGAAAATTAATAGGGAAGGCAGTAATTCCTTGATCAATTTCTACTCCCAAAATCATAGGGGAAAAAGAGCGGCTCTTTTTCTTTTTTTTGGTCATTTTATATTAAACCTCCGTTTCTCTTCAGTAATAGTTATAGGTTTTTTTTTTAATTCTTTCTTTTATTATTTAAGCATAATAACACCACGTTTAAATTGGGGGAAGGAAAGGATAAAGAGGGAATTGCGGGAGGAAAGGAAAAAAAAAAAATCTTTTTCCATATTTAGGAAATGGGAACGTGAATAAAATTTCTAAAAGAGAATTTTCTCCTAATGTGAAGACTTTGCATACCCTTACAATAAAAAGACATTTTAAAAACTTTCCGATAATTTAATAAGTTTTAAAAGAATTTCATTTTACCTCGTAATCATTCTTTTTTACGCTGTCATTCCTTATAATTCTTTCTCTCCTAATATTCTTTCCTTCGCAATTCGTTTGTTTACCTTTGGGAAAAGAAAGAAATGAAAATATTCGTTTCGTTGCCTTATTCTCGTTTCAATCTATCTAAATAAATATTCGTAAGAATATATTTATAAAAGATACTTGACAAACGTTTTTAAACACTTTAAGTTATCTATGAGCTTCCGGTCATCTTCGTCGCTACCTATACTAGTCCCTTTATTTTAGTTTCTTTCGCTTTCTTTGTCTGATAATGTAACAATTGGGGGCTTTTTGTTTTGCTTTAAAGTTTACGTTGCGGCTCTTAAAAGAATTTCTTTCATTATTTTTCTACGGTAATAACAAATAAAATATTATTATTACAATATACAGTAATAAAAAAATCAAATATTCGTATATTTTATTATTATTTTGAAACATAATGATAATATTTAATAAAAAATTTGAAAATTGATAAGTAATTTTGAAAATAATAATAATAAAATAATTATTTACATTAATTTTAAATAATATTTTATATATTAATTTAAAAAAAAGAGTAATAACATGAGACCCACAATAACTTTAAAAATATGGTTAAATAACTTTAATTAAAGCACTTCCTTATAAAATGAGAGAATACTTAAGGAGAAAAGATACTTAAAATACTAATATACCATCCTAAATATTTCTCTAAATACCTTACTTATAAACTTAACCTAAAAATGTGTATGGATTGAGGAGGAATAGTAAGGAGATGGAAAGTAAGAGTTCCAAAGAATTTTTCTTTGTTTAGGAAAAAAGGAGAAGGTAAATGAAGGGAATTTAAAGGGAAAACATTTGCTTGAGTTTACAAAAATCATTCTCTCCAAGTATAAAGAGAATTGGAAAAATTTATTTAAATTTATAATCTCACTCTTAAAATAAAAGAATAGTTTAATGTTTTATAGATTTTTATGATATTTTATTGTAATAAAAATTTATATTATTGATTTTCTCTCTACTTTCATTCCTTCCTTGCATAAATAAATAAAGGAATATATTACTTTTTCCTTTCACTTTTTTTTCTTTCAAATTCATTCCTTTTGCTTTTTTTCACCCTAATTCCTCGCTTCTTCGCAAACATAGTGCAAGTACACTTGAGATCCTTCTGAAAGAAGGTTCGGCTTTTTTTTTTTTTTTTTTTTTCCAAAATGAAGAGAAAAAGCAAAAGGAACCGGAAAAAGTACTACTCGCAGGAGCTTATATGTGTCGGATGACGGACATAACGGTGATTGGTCCGTAACTGTTGAGAGTAAATCGGAATCAAACAGTCCATCCAATGTCAAATCATCAGATAATAATAATTTACATCTTATCTCCACAATGCAGGGGAAGAGTAAACTAGCACCCGAGAAGGAAAAAACATGTAGTTGCTCATCCGTTGGCAAAGTTTGGCACGGCTCGGTTTGTCATAGAGCCGGTTCACAGTGAGAATATTTCTTAATTATAAAATTTTGGTTTAATTCAAATTGATCCATCGATTTAGAGATGAATGGATATATATAATAATTAAATAATATTAATAAATAAATAATACTATTACATTTTTTTTAATTTAAAAAAAAACAACAAAAAAATACACTACAATAAAATTTTAAGATCGTATACTCTTATATCTACTGTCTTATTTTTCTTTCTTGTTCTCTTTTTTTTTTCTTCAGTAAAACCTTTTGTCTATTTTTTTTTTTTACGATCACATTTTTATGTCATCTTTTTCTTCTTAACTAAGCTTAATTTAGTAAAGCATGAAAAACAACTCGTTTTTTAGTTTATCATCTAATATATTATATCAAAGTTACTCAATATATAGGTTTTTGTATTATGTAAAACAATTTTATGATTTGATAAAAATATTGATGATTTTAAAAGACAAAGTAAAAAAAAAATAATTTAGCATTAACGACTTAAAGGTTGAACATTTACAATTGCACAAATATCCTATTCCTTATTCTATCTACAAAAATGTTATATTGTTACAATTAAGTATGTTACAAATATATAAATATAACGCCCTAGAACTCGAGGACCCCACAACCCGCCATGTGTCCCCACCTATAAGGAATACGTTAAAACTCTAAAATTAACTATAATTTCTATAATCACTTACAATAACTGCTAAACAGGTACGAAATAATAAATCTTCAAATACATAATTTCGAGTGACTCATAGGCAAGTCACTTTAGTCCTAAACATATTGAGTAACTAGATTTTGATCTTCTATAACATACTGAGCCAACCGCCTCTCTTTCCCAACTCGATAATAGCAATCCATACTTATAAGTTATCGATTTGACCTATAGCTGTAAAAACAGAAGAGTGAGCTAAAGCTAGTATAAGTATATAAACACATACGAATGTTAAGCTCGGAACATATACATGTGTAATATACAGCTGTAATAGAATATAAATAAATATCAAGTTAATTATCTTTAATTTAAGCCAATAACCAACAAAAGTATACTCATGACTTCATCACACCTTGATCTTTGTTCACATATATAAGTGAATATAAATATATATTTTCCTTTAAGTCCTTTACAACCATAACTCAAAGTCTAAAGACTAGAAACTTAATATTCTAGTTGTGCCATCCCATATACGAGTCCACTAGGGAATCCTCATATATAATCAATGATTACTCCTTTTGAGAATTGCCACTACGGGTCCCTAGAATGAACGAGTTAATCACAATCAGCAATCAAGGTCAATTAAGTTGAATATAGATTATTCTTGTTATATTCTAAGTCCTATTGAGCATATCCATACAAACAAACACCACGTACCTAGAAAGCTAAATTTGAACAAAAAACAAAATTCGAACCGACCATGGAACCTAAATCTAACCTGACAATTAACTAGAATTCATAACTTTAAGTCCCGTATCAATTAATTCTAACCACCCATTCAAGGAAAACTCGAACTTGATAACTAGCATGAAACTATATGAAAAACAAGCATACACATTAATCTTCATTATTCAGTAACTGAGTTCTACCTAAGTTTATTTGTGAATCTTTTTATCTATTATTTGATAAAAGTTGACATATTTATATATAATATTATTTATTTACTTTAAATCGTAAGGTACAATATATATATATATATATCTATAAAAGAAAATATAAAGTGAACATATGATCAGAGGGTCAAAATATATAGTTTAACGAATCAATATAATAATAAGATAATACGTACTTAATCGGATAACATCATGATTCGTAAATATTTGTAAGGAAAAACATATCAATCATCTATTGTTCTTACTCAAAATGTGCTTATGTGGATGTAATCATGAAACTATTGCTAAAATTATTCGTTTCTTGAATCATTAAAACTTATAATATTAAAAACTATAACAAATTAAGTAAAGTTTTTACTAAATAGGCTAAGATAATTGACTATAATAGAAATAGGACAATGGCTTATAGATTTTTATGATATTTTATTGTAATAAAAATTTATATTATTGATTTTCTCTCTACTTTCATTCCTTCCTTGCATAAATAAATAAAGGAATATATTACTTTTTCCTTTCACTTTTTTTTCTTTCAAATTCATTCCTTTTGCTTTTTTTCACCCTAATTCCTCGCTTCTTCGCAAACATAGTGCAAGTACACTTGAGATCCTTCTGAAAGAAGGTTCGGCTTTTTTTTTTTTTTTTTTCCAAAATGAAGAGAAAAAGCAAAAGGAACCGGAAAAAGTACTACTCGCAGGAGCTTATATGTGTCGGATGACGGACATAACGGTGATTGGTCCGTAACTGTTGAGAGTAAATCGGAATCAAACAGTCCATCCAATGTCAAATCATCAGATAATAATAATTTACATCTTATCTCCACAATGCAGGGGAAGAGTAAACTAGCACCCGAGAAGGAAAAAACATGTAGTTGCTCATCCGTTGGCAAAGTTTGGCACGGCTCGGTTTGTCATAGAGCCGGTTCACAGTGAGAATATTTCTTAATTATAAAATTTTGGTTTAATTCAAATTGATCCATCGATTTAGAGATGAATGGATATATATAATAATTAAATAATATTAATAAATAAATAATACTATTACATTTTTTTTAATTTAAAAAAAAACAACAAAAAAATACACTACAATAAAATTTTAAGATCGTATACTCTTATATCTACTGTCTTATTTTTCTTTCTTGTTCTCTTTTTTTTTTCTTCAGTAAAACCTTTTGTCTATTTTTTTTTTTTACGATCACATTTTTATGTCATCTTTTTCTTCTTAACTAAGCTTAATTTAGTAAAGCATGAAAAACAACTCGGTTTTTAGTTTATCATCTAATATATTATATCAAAGTTACTCAATATATAGGTTTTTGTATTATGTAAAACAATTTTATGATTTGATAAAAATATTGATGATTTTAAAAGACAAAGTAAAAAAAAAATAATTTAGCATTAACGACTTAAAGGTTGAACATTTACAATTGCACAAATATCCTATTCCTTATTCTATCTACAAAAATGTTATATTGTTACAATTAAGTATGTTACAAATATATAAATATAACGCCCTAGAACTCGAGGACCCCACAACCCGCCATGTGTCCCCACCTATAAGGAATACGTTAAAACTCTAAAATTAACTATAATTTCTATAATCACTTACAATAACTGCTAAACAGGTACGAAATAATAAATCTTCAAATACATAATTTCGAGTGACTCATAGGCAAGTCACTTTAGTCCTAAACATATTGAGTAACTAGATTTTGATCTTCTATAACATACTGAGCCAACCGCCTCTCTTTCCCAACTCGATAATAGCAATCCATACTTATAAGTTATCGATTTGACCTATAGCTGTAAAAACAGAAGAGTGAGCTAAAGCTAGTATAAGTATATAAACACATACGAATGTTAAGCTCGGAACATATACATGTGTAATATACAGCTGTAATAGAATATAAATAAATATCAAGTTAATTATCTTTAATTTAAGCCAATAACCAACAAAAGTATACTCATGACTTCATCACACCTTGATCTTTGTTCACATATATAAGTGAATATAAATATATATTTTCCTTTAAGTCCTTTACAACCATAACTCAAAGTCTAAAGACTAGAAACTTAATATTCTAGTTGTGCCATCCCATATACGAGTCCACTAGGGAATCCTCATATATAATCAATGATTACTCCTTTTGAGAATTGCCACTACGGGTCCCTAGAATGAACGAGTTAATCACAATCAGCAATCAAGGTCAATTAAGTTGAATATAGATTATTCTTGTTATATTCTAAGTCCTATTGAGCATATCCATACAAACAAACACCACGTACCTAGAAAGCTAAATTTGAACAAAAAACAAAATTCGAACCGACCATGGAACCTAAATCTAACCTGACAATTAACTAGAATTCATAACTTTAAGTCCCGTATCAATTAATTCTAACCACCCATTCAAGGAAAACTCGAACTTGATAACTAGCATGAAACTATATGAAAAACAAGCATACACATTAATCTTCATTATTCAGTAACTGAGTTCTACCTAAGTTTATTTGTGAATCTTTTTATCTATTATTTGATAAAAGTTGACATATTTATATATAATATTATTTATTTACTTTAAATCGTAAGGTACAATATATATATATATATATCTATAAAAGAAAATATAAAGTGAACATATGATCAGAGGGTCAAAATATATAGTTTAACGAATCAATATAATAATAAGATAATACGTACTTAATCGGATAACATCATGATTCGTAAATATTTGTAAGGAAAAACATATCAATCATCTATTGTTCTTACTCAAAATGTGCTTATGTGGATGTAATCATGAAACTATTGCTAAAATTATTCGTTTCTTGAATCATTAAAACTTATAATATTAAAAACTATAACAAATTAAGTAAAGTTTTTACTAAATAGGCTAAGATAATTGACTATAATAGAAATAGGACAATGGCTTATAGAATCGGAAATGGGAAATAATAATAATAAATTCTTTTCCTTTACAGTACTGAAATTGTAGAATAAAGTAATCAAACATTTTACTTATATGTTAAAGTTGGAATATGATTAAAATATAACTCAAATTATTAGTAACATGTCAATCCATTCAATATTATTGCACCCTAAAGTTTTTTTAAAAACAGGTTTATCACTTCCTCAAACGAAACAATGAACACGTACTTGTAACAGGGTAAGAAGCCATCCAATATTAAAGTTAGATTCGACTTCAGCGGAGAAATAAATAAAAAAACCATGTAAACCATTATGATTATTACGTCTTATGTGGTTTATTAAGTAAACTTACGAAATTTTTATATATGCCAAAGAATTGATAAAATAGAAAAGGAATGTGAATTGGAAATTATTTAAAAAAACAAAAAGAAATCATACGTTAGTAAATAGAAGATGGACGACAACGACAAAACATATACTTACACGGCAAAGGAAGAAATGAAACGAGTTAACTCAACCATGGTTAGGAGACCATCGCTTACCAGGAATTAAAATGAGAAACAGAGTAATGATGAGAGTGTGATGACTCTGCACTACGGAGAACTTGCGATGGGGTCTCAACTGTTAAGGTGTCTTGCCAACTAAACAAGAGATACGAGACGTGATAGTTCGGCTGGGACCAAAGCTCTTTGGAGATACTACGAAAACAAGGCAGAGAACTAAAACGCATGAAAGGGATAGAAGCGCATATTTCGAACCAAGTGGGTTACTCACCAGGAATGGGGTTGACGTGGTTAAATCATATGCATCATTGCATCTATGTAGCATTCCGATTCCCTATTTTTTAAACCATATGCATCATTGCATCTATGTTGCATTCCAATTCCCTATATCATTAGTACCGATAGGGTCAATTGGACATGGACCTTTTATGCCTATGTTGACTTGACCGGGTTTATAGCCTAAACTGTACCTCTATAGGTTTAGTCTTCCTATCCTTATGTTCGACTTAAACTAAGATCCATTATATAGTTTGCCTAATTACAGTGGTTACCAATAGTTTGGAAACTGTAGATAAGGTTGAGCAACTAAGCCAATAACTATCTCTTATATTTGTGGACCACATCAGACCTTATCACTAAAGAACACTAAACTAAACTCAAAAGAGGGGTGACTGAATTGAGTTTTAAAACAATATGCAATTCTTTTCGAAATTTCCAATTAAATGCAATAACAAAAGTGATTAAAATGATGATAAAATAATAATAATTACAGAAACTAAAAGAGATAGAGATAGAGAAATTCAAGTCCAGATGTAACGTGGAGTTCGGACTGCCCCCTAGTTTCTATGGACTCACAATGCCTCCAATTGAAAACTTTACACCACTTTATTAATTTCTCAACGCAATATTCTAAGAGCTATACAACCTTACACAATCTCTTTTACACACAACAAACTCAAGTATAATACTTTTCTTTAAAGATTGCAAATATAAGAACTTTCAAGTACTACACACTAAGTCTTTTTTTGTTTGATTGTAAGTGAAGAATACAAGAGACAAAAGAGAAGTAATGAAGCTAAAGAATGTAAGATAATGTCTTTTATTTGCAACATAATATTAGATCTTAATTCCTTTTAGTTGGGTTGTTGAGCATTTATATCAACTCATTAATTTTTTTCCTATTATTGCGCATTAAATGCTTTAATAACTATTTGGATCAAATTTACCGGCATGCCAATGCCTTATCTTTACCAGCAAGTTGGTAACAAATTGTACTACCGGCATAAATACCTGCAAGTGAATTGGCATGTTGGCTCCTTAAGGTCAGTTAGCTTTTTTTTTTGTGTTATTTAGGGCTTCACATTGTCAGCCTGATTCTTCTTTAAGTCGTTATACTAATAGACCAAGTATCACTTGAAAATACTTTTAACACAAAATAAATAAATATACTTTGCAATCCAACTTTAAGATAATTTGGTCACCACTTAAAAGATTAAATTTCTTGTAAAGATAATTGATATACTTAATTATTAAGCAAATTGATCGATCTTATTTAATTAACTTAATATGATCAAATAACACTTAGTTTAATAATTCACATTTGTTTTGTTCTTATCAAAATCAATTAATGAACTTTGGTTCAACAATAACTTCATTACGTAATACTTACGAACGTGGTTTTTGCCCATTAACTAATCTCTTACTATTGGCTTCACTTCTTTATAAATACAAGATTACTACTAAATGGTAAACTACTTGATACTTTGCATATTAGAGCATACTCTTTACATTTAAGTGCTCTTACTCCTTTTTGCATATTTAACTGACTTAAGTATCAAAGTAGTTATGTTGGATAAAACTTCGATGCCTCTTAGTGTCCATTATCTTGTAAGCTCATATAGCAGTACATAAGTCTAATCTTAGCTAATCTCTACTAACCAAAACCCAAAGACGATAATTAAATATGTATTTTTTCTATCATAATTCGTTTATCTAACTATGATACATATCATAACTATTGGAAGAGTAGATCAAAACACCACACTAATAAAAGTTTACAATAATGACTTTACTTCATTAAAACTTTCTACACTATAGGACCATTGCCTTCTCATAATACCATGAAGGAACTTAAAATTGAGGTATTCTCATTGGCTTTTCCTTTTCTTTTTTGCTTATAAAAGCTTGATAATGATGTAGCACAAAATGAAAAGGAGAACAAGGAAAATAAAGAAAAAAAGGAAACAAGGCTCTTAATTGTTGGAATCATTCAGTGGTTAATACAATGTCAATTAATTGAGACATAAAATTATCTTCTCATTTCTATATATCGGATTTTTTTACGCTCTCATTTATATTTTTAACAGCACCAATCCAACCCCACATTTTACTCTTCATTATATATCACTTAGATCTACATTATTGTAATAATTATATTTTTAACTATTCAGAATTAATGCATACAAAATTAAAAATAAAATGGATCGGCTCAAATGGGAAGATAGAATCTTAGACATCACATAATTAATAGGAGCGCAAGTACTGGAAGGCCCAAATAACAAAAAAGGCCGCGCCCATAAGAACAGGCCCATTTTCTTTCATCACGGGGGTTCGTTGAGTCTTCTCAGAATTGTCCAACGGACGGAAAAAGAAAAAAAATTCAATTTCTTTCAAAATTTCATGATGATTCAGATCAGACAAAGAGCAAAATCCCTGTAAAGCATTCAATTCCATTTTTCGATTACAACGAGAAGCAGAAGAGATCTGTTGATTTCTCATATAGATCTCTCATTCGGTAAATGACATCGGGAATCCGAATCTTTTGATCGCAGTTTCAGTTCGTTTCGAAGGGGAAAGTTAAAAGATCCGAAATGCTGCGGTTAAGAGCATTTCGGCCGACGACCGATAAGATAGTTAAGATACAGTTACATCCAACTCATCCATGGCTTGTCACTGCCGACGCTAACGATTTCGTCTCCGTTTGGAATTGGGAACACCGCCAGGTCTTATTCACTGTTTCTGTTCTTTGATTTTTGGTGTTTTTACTTTAATGTTTAATGCAACTAGGGTTTTGAATTTGATTTGACTTTGATTTTAGGTGATTTATGAGCTGAAAGCTGGTGGTGTTGATGAGAGGCGTTTGGTTGGTGCTAAACTGGAAAAGCTTGCTGAAGGAGAATCTGGTAGTAGTAGTATTAGCTTCTTTCTTTTAGCATGTTGATTGCAATTAGGTTTCCAATTTGATTTGACTTTAAGTTAGGTGATTTATGAGCTTTTTGCGTTGAGTGTCTTTATGATGTATTATTGAATGTGAAGTTGTTATGGAACCAGGATTGTGTTGTTGTTTGAGTTGTTCTTCTTAGTGGAGTTGGGACTTTTATCTGTTAACTGTTACCTGCTATAAGAAGTTCAGAGTTTACTAATAAATAGCTTGTGTTGAGGAAAAACTGCTTAGGCAACTAGCGATCAAGATTACCTGTATTTTGGCAACATTTAAGTTGGAAAGATAAAGGTTCAAGATACCAAGCAGTGGAAAAGTGCCAGATTTTTTGGATGATATGGAATTCATGTATGAGTAGAGAGACTATTTGCTACTTAGCTGGAATGGTTTATGCCTACGAAATGAATAATTCCATGCTTGGCAGTATGGTTATAAATGTCAAATGCTGCATCCAGAATATTCACCCTTAGGAGAATATAAATAGCTAAAGAAAAGGAAAGAAATTACAGGTGCGTTTGGAGAAGGAGCCAGATGATTTAGAAATTTGATACATTTTTCAAGATGGTTTTTCTTTTCCTTCTTCTCCCCCTTCTCCCATCAAATGCACCTATGATCTTTCCGTTCCCCTTTTGTTGCTATGGAGAGACATGGTCATGATTTATTAGGCTACTGTCAAGACCATAACTGAACCTACAAGGGTCATGCACCTGTTAAATCTATCTTTTGCTATGTAGGTAGCGCCTAAAGTGGCCCTCGGTGGGATTGGAGCCTAGGACACTGTAGTCTATATCAGGAGAGTTCTCAAGCAGTAATTTTTAGGCCAACCTCTCTGGATTCAGTCATTCAGTTCCCATTATGTTTAAACCCTTCATGTAGAATCAATGTACATATTCAATATGGCAGTTGAATCTAAACACAGCTTAATAGAACTGACAAGATGACAGCTTCGGCTTCAATAATGGCAAGTCAAATTTACAATTGCAAAGCAAAACTGCATGCTCAAAGCAAACATCATTTATTGGAAGAGGATTGTTGAAGCAATTCAATGTAATGTGTGTGAGAGGAAGCTGTGTTATTCCTGATCTTCTATTTCTCTGGATTACAGTGAAAAGTATTGAGGTAGCGTAAAATTTCTAATGCAACAGTTTCTCCTTTGTTTTGTTCAGGCTCCAAAGGGAAACCTACTGAAGCGATTCGGGGAGGAAGGTGATAGTTTACTCCATACACTTTCCTTTTAAAAGTCTGGTTTCAATTTTAACGCTGATTACTGTGGAAACCGTGGTTTCTTATAGTGTTAAGCAGGTTAGCTTTTATGATGATGATGTCCGGTACTGGCAACTCTGGCGTAACCGTTCTGCAGCTGCAGAAGCTCCATCTGCTGTCAGCAACGTTACTTCAGCTTTTGCTTCTCCAGCTCCATCCACAAAAGGGAGACACTTTCTTGTCATCTGTTGTGAAAATAAAGCCATTTTCTTGGACTTGGTGACAATGCGAGGCCGTGATGTACCCAAGCAGGAGCTTGACAACCGATCCCTTCTCTGGCAAGTTTTCTACATGTTTCTTCTGTGACTACTCCTTGCTATTATATGACTATAGTCGTTCCATTTTATTCATATTGGATAGGATTCTGAGGGATAGAAGTAAGCTGTTTCTTTATAGAAATTAGTGTCCAATATAATCTCTTGTTTCATGCTCCCTTTCCAATTGATTAAAGTCCTTGTCCTCCTGTCGTCTTTTTTAGTCTATATATATAATATATATAGGGTGAAGATTTATTTTATATGTTTTCTATGCTGAATTCACATTTTTATAGATCAGTGTCTTGGTCTTTTAAGGTTTCTGTATGATTAAATGATCACTCTAAGCAAAGGAATAGCAAATTTAGAACACAAACATGCAAAAGCTTCTGAAAGAGGAGAGTCGGTCTTCTCAGGAAGGGATGGGCATTGGAAAAGAGTGTCTGTAACAGTGCAGGTGTATTTTTTAAGTGTTTTTTTTGGAGTTTGGTGCACTGTCAAGTTCTTAGTCCCCTTTAACCGTCTGAATGCAGCATGGAATTCCTATCGAAATTGGGAGGTGGAGATGGTCCTCTTGTAGCATTTGGTGGATCAGATGGAGTGATCAGGGTTTTGTCAATGATAACATGGAAGGTTTGGCATTTACCACTTTGTTATGCTATATGTAATCTGGTTATGTTACTTAAATGCACTTTGCTGAAATTTGGTCTTGTCGATTGTTGCAGCTTGTTCGGAGATACACAGGGGGACATAAAGGGTCGATTTCTTGTCTAATGACCTTCGTGGCTTCATCTGGTGAGGTAAAAACCATTAAGGAAAGTGCTATGAGACTCTTTTGAAGGATTATTATAGCGCCTTGGTCATATGCTTACCTGATGGAAATCAGTTGTTTTAAATTGCACCTCTTGAGATTTGTAGACACTTTAAAAACATATGCGAGTTGCTGTCTAGTTTGTTCTGTATATTTGATAGATTTCATTGACCATCTTTTTTTGGGGGAAAAAGGCAGATCTAAATTGCATCAGTTGTCTAAAGTGCATGTTTAATTTTTTCCTTAAAAAGCTTTCATTCAGTCTTCACCTAAATGCCACTGTGCGATCAATTTTGCTGATTTTAGCTCATGTTACAAGTCTGTTGACACCTCTTGGTCTTCATATAATTATTTTTTCCTTGATTTTTGGCACCTTAACTGATTACTTGATCAAAGGTCACTTCTGGTGGGTACTTATATTTTGTGAATATAACAATGATGAGTAAACTAGTTATTTATTGAAAGGGGGGAAAAAAAAAGGGAACACAAAAAGGATCATACATTTAGCAATTCAGGATTGCTTGGCTGGTTCTGACATCTGTAGAGTTCAGCCTAGTTTATTTTGTAGCTTTTGATATATAAATATTAGTCTATGTATCTCATATCACCCTGGTAATTAGATAGAGTTTTAATTTTTTTTTTCCCCTTATGTTCATGATGAAATGATCCTTTTTCTATTATGTTTTCCCTGTGTCTACCTATAAATGTTATCATTTGTGAAGGCTCTTTTGGTCTCTGGTGCAAGTGATGGCTTACTTATTCTATGGAGTGCTGACCATGGTCAAGATTCGAGAGAACTTGTACCCAAGCTAAGTTTGAAGGTACGTTTTTCCTAGTCTATTTTGTTTCTACCTTTTTGTCTTTAGGTTTCTGATCCTTTATTTTATTTATTTAATTTTTTGAGTAATGGAGGGATACAGTTGTATTGTGACTGGCTATCTCCAGGCATATGAACCATCTTATAAAATCTATGCACTGAATAAGAATAGCTTTCACTATGTAAATAACCCAAAGAAGTCCTCGTATAGGATTTGAACCGAAGACTTTTTGTATGTTGTCATGAGTGTTTATTGGACCTTAACTACTAGGCCACTGATCCTATTAAGTAAGGTTTCTGTAAAAGTGGTCCTATCTCTTTCTATATCTTCCTTGTTATGATGTGGTGTTGCTCAACGATGACTTGTTAGCGGAAGTTACATTAGCAATATATTCCAGAAGAAGGTGCTGCATTTGATCCATGTGTTGGGCCATAAGTTCAAGAAAGTTTATTTAATGATGCTTAGATTCCTTTTTTTCCCCCAAGTTAGTTCTATAATTGTGATTATGTCTCGAAATTTTTAATTTGTAAAAACAAATATATATATATATAGGTTCCATTTTCAACGCATTTGTGATGCATGAAACAGCATATGTCAAAAGGTTTCATATTTACATACTCACCCTTCAGGCACATGACGGTGGTGTAGTAGCCGTTGAGCTTTCTAGAGTGATTGGAGGAGCTCCTCAGCTCATCACAATAGGCGCAGATAAAACGTTAGCTATTTGGGACACAATATCTTTCAAGGTTTCTTATCTTCTCTATTCTTCTTCAATCAAGCAAATAAGTTTCTTTATCTCATATCTGCTTTGCATTAACATTTTGTCCCTTTGTATCCTTCTAGGAATTACGACGCATTAAGCCTGTATCCAAGCTTGCTTGCCATAGTGTTGCATCTTGGTGTCACCCTCGAGCTCCAAATCTTGATATTCTAACTTGTGTTAAGGATTCACATATCTGGTATGCAATTTTTCATCTTACTCTTCTTCTTTTTCTTTTGTTTTTTTTTTGGGGGGGGTGGGGGGTGGGGGTGGTGTTTTGAGGGGGATTGGTTGGGTTGTGCTTTCGATTGAATTTTTCATTTTTTAACTTCCATGTAAGGATGCGATATATAAGATGGCTGCAGGTAGATGATATGGAGCCTTATTTACTGAGGAAAATGATTTGCTGGGGTATATGTGTTTGGGGGTGGGGGGTTGGGGTTGTACTTTTGATCATATTTTTCATTTTTTAACTTCCACGTAAGGATACAATATAAGATGGCTGAAGGTAGATGATATGGAGCTTTATTTACTGAGGAAAATGATATGCTGGGGTATATGTCTTATCTTCTTACTTTAATATGTTGCAGGGCTATTGAGCACCCCACTTACTCCGCCCTCACAAGGCCTTTGTGTGAACTTTCCTCACTTATTCCTCCACAAGTGCTTGCACCAAACAAGAAACTAAGAGTACGCATGACCTTCTTACTTTCTTCTCCTGTTTAGTTGGATTGCTGTTGCATGGTCTTAAAAAGAATGGGCTTTGACCCCTGTAATTCATAAAATGGAGGTTTCAAAGTGCAAAAGGAAACCCAATGGTTTGGGGTACAGATTGCACAATATATGCTTTAGGACTCTCAGAGGGTAATTTTCTAATATATACAATTACTGTGGTTTGAACAGAAACGAATACCCAGATAAACTATGACCTTAACATTGATCATTTTTCAAAATGGAGTGCACAGTTCTGTCAATTGCAAAGGAACAAAGGCCAAGGCGTCTTAATTCCTTTCATGCCAAATACAATTGATGCTAGCAGCCAATGCTAACTTCCATTTGTTGACTGTATCCCTTTTGGGGTTAGCGGCAGACTATAGGTCACTGGAATCTTTATGCCCAAAACCCTGAATCAAGATGTCATTTATTTGAAATTCCCAAGGATCGAGGACTGCCATTCAAAGTCCCTGCATGATAAACACAGCAGACAGACAAACTTCCCTAGCTTGTCCATTGTCTGAAGTTTCCAGAGATGAGTTATCCACTGTATGAACGCACATCTTGATTCATTGGTTAACAATTGGTCCTAATTCCATCGATCCATTTTCAATTACACAGATTTGTCCAAAAATGAATTAGTGTTTACGACAAATTGGAGGCTTTTGACAGTCCAGGATTTGATCACTAATGGCCGATGTGCCTGGTGATTGAATTAAATAGAGCGTTGCAATCAGACTAAGGTTTGGTTGACACCAGCGGATCTTCCAAGTAATGGATGGGAAAGGAACCAATGTGAAATCTCAGAAATGAGGCAGGCTCCATTGTGGACTTGCTAAGGCCAGCAATGGAAACAACACTCTTGTCTAGGTTTACCTCCAATCCTGGTAATTCAGTAAATAAGGTCAAGCCATCCTTGATAGCATGAATTGAAGTGCTACTGGTCTTTAGAAGATCATTACAACAGAGGTGGGTAAATGACTCTTTTTGATATCTCTAATTGTTGTGATCCTCAAGTGAAATAATAGAAGATAAAATGAAATTTTTGTAGAATTGATTATTGAAAGTAATTACAAACCTTAATCTCTCAAATGAGAGCCATGAGTACTAAGCTCACCAACCAACATGAACAAGAAGCTCACAAGAACTAAAGAGTATCTAAATATGGATTGTCACATTAGCATATAGCCACACACACCACACACATATTACACTACTAACACTTACTATCTCTTATATGTTTTACTGATACTTTGGGTCACATCAATTTCTCCCTACCCAAAAGTGTCCTTGCCCTCAAGGACTGAATAGAGAAACTAGCACAATTAAGCAACACCCACTTTGTCAAACTTGGCCACATGTGGAGGGAAAGAAACACTTGTCACAATCATCCCTTCGGTAGTAACATAAATCACAAACGAGGAAAAGTGGTGCCACATTTCCAAACAAATAAGCCCCTGTACGGTGATAGCTGAAAGTGGGGGTCCTGCATCTCACACAGCTAATCTCCTTGCATGCATTCCCAAAGTTTGATTGCCACGTGACAACAGCAACATATTCCTCATATTGGGTCCACTAACTTTTTCTTGCGGTATACCATTTACTAACACCAAATTTGAAAGTGCCAGTCGCCGATCTTCACCATTGAGGGAATTTTGCTCACCATTTGCTGTTGTTTGATCCTCTTGCTCCACTTGCCCACTGCATAGCAATGTTCCAGATCGATCACCATGAGCATTTGATCTCCACTGTTCATTGGCCACCATCAAATCTACCTTCTCCTACCGTTCGTCAAAATTTTCCAAGCATCTACTCTCCTCTTTTGAACTACTTGCCACTTTCGGATCAGCAACCTCATCACTCAACTGCTGCTCATTGTCAACTGAAACAATTGGAGCTTCATGCTCCAATTCTAGATCAGAAATTGGCAAGTGCTAGCCAACACACAATTTCAACACTTCATTCGCCATTAATGGATCATCATGTTTTCTTTATCGTTTCACCATTTCGTGTTTCATTGTTGTCCAATCAAGCTGTGGAATACGATGTCTCAAGGCTTGTAACCAATACAAACATCTTCCTCCTATTCTTGTTGCTGCTAATTCCACTTTTTGTTCTTCTCTTGTGCATTGGATCTCAAAGAATTGCTCAATTATTAAGATCCATTGACTGGATCAGATCCATTGAAGAATGGAATTTCCACTCGAGTGGCTTGGATCTGACAGTTCTCATCGATTCTAGTTCTATCCGTTTCTCCAATCGATGGTTCATCAACATGATTGACTCCATTACAGCCATCGACTCCCTCGTTCTTCACATTGATTAGTTGCTGTCAACTGATCTAAAGGTGTTTGTTATCATGTGTAAGGTAATTCGTTGGATATCAGTCCCTTTTGTATGTGCTACCCAGAATTCCTCTACTATGAAGAGCGTGTTCAACAACATATCATGGAGTGAAGAGTTTGTTGCTGCCATTCTTGTGGATCACTGTCCAACAAAACAAAAGTCTATTGATCAGTTTGGATTGAACTCAGCTTGCTAATGACATTGGAGAGCAACACACTGGGGTTCTCCTTGGGCAAGTTAACGACAGGTCGGACCAATTGTTATGAACCTCGAGTGAAATAATAGAAGATAAAATGAAATTTTTGTAGAGTTGACAATTGAAAGCAATTACAAACCTTGATCTCTCAAATGAGAGCCATGAGCACTAAGCTTACTGACCAGCTAAAATGAGCAAGAAGCTCACAAGAACTATCTCTCAATGATTATAAAGCTTTTTGGATGCCTTTCTCTAACCAACTCTACCTATTTATAGAAATAACCAACTCTACCTATTTATAGAAATACTAAGTAAGAGTATCTAATATGGATTGTCGCATCAGCACATAGCCACACACACTACACACATATTACACTATTAACACTTACTATCTCTTATATGTTTTACTAATACTTTGGGTCACATCACTAATGGAACTCTGAATTCCCAATTCCCAATTTGCTGCCTTCTTTCAAGAAATCAAGAGCACCTACATACAGAGAACAAAGAGGAGGGTTGAATGAAGGGGAAGAAGAGGAGGGTGGTAGGTGAACTACCGATGGTGAATGCCATGAGATGCTTCAGAAAAACCATGTACTCACCAGCGATGTTGATGGAAGACCTTAAAACACTTAGGCACTCCATAATAATTCTGATGGCCTCTTCTAATTTTAAATAAAAAATATTTATTTTTGCATAAATTATTCAAGGGATAATTCAATCCATTTGTTATCAATGTCTAAACTTTTTGGAAGGTACAGATGATTAGGAAATCAGTCCCTGTTGGTGTATATAAGCTTTTTTATGGAGATAATTTTATTCGATCATCTCCATTGAGGTTCAGTTTGTGCTTAGTACTGATGTAACTGTTTAGAAATCATTTTGATCCTTGATATTTTCTATTGCAGGTTTATTGTATGGTTGCACATACATTACAGCCTCACCTCGTGGCAACTGGAACAAATATTGGTGTTATTCTCTGTGAGTTTGATCCTAGGTCTCTTCCAGCTGTTGCCCCTCTCCCATCACCTTCTGAGAGCAGGGAGCATTCTGCGGTCTATGTAGTGGATAGGGAACTGAAGTTACTAAACTTTCAGCTATCCACCACAGGAAATCCTTCTCTAGGAAATAATGCCTCATTATCTGAAACGGGAAGGTCCAAGGGAGACTCACCTGAATTATTGCATGTCAAGCAGATAAAGAAGCACATCAGTACACCAGTTCCACATGATTCATATTCGGTTCTTTCCGTGAGCTGTTCTGGGAAGTAAGTATTTCCAGCTTACCATAAAATCGTTGCATCTGATGCTGTTGTGTATAAGCTATGGCCATTATACTCCCATTTTAAGTCCTTCATGCAATTATGTAGGTTTATTTAATCTGTGAAGTAGGGAATATTTTGAATGAAGTCGCTTACCCCCCATACAAAAAAAAGAAATGGATGAAGTTTATTCATATTCTTATGTTTGTGGCTATGTCTCATGGCAGTTCATCTTTGAATTCGCATTATCAATTCTTTCCTCTTTTTTCCCCCCTAACATGTTAACTGGAATGCAGGTATCTTGCAATAGTGTGGCCAGATATTTCATACTTCTCTATATATAAGGTCAGCGATTGGTCCATTGTTGATTCAGGAAGTGCGAGACTTTTGGCATGGGATACTTGCAGTGATAAATTTGCTATATTGGAGTCCTCTCTAGCACCAAGAGTACCTATAGTTCCTAAAGGCAGCTCTAGGAAAGCTAAGGAGGCGGCTGTAGCTGCTGCACAGGCAGCAGCAGCAGCAGCATCAGCTGCATCAGCAGCTGCTGTTCAAGTTCGCATTTTGCTTGATGATGGAACATCAAACATCCTGATGAGATCTGTTGGTGGCCGGAGCGAACCAGTAAATGATTTTGTCTAAAACTTAGTCTTGATTGATACTAAATATTGTTGGGATGCTTCTTTTCCAAAGAGCAATGATGTTTTCTATTTTTTGTGCAATTCTATGAAATGCAGGCTAAATTTATAAATCTACGCCTTTGGTTTTGCTTACTTGATTAGATGTTATTTTGGACTGGGAGGGTGGAAATAGTTGATGAAATTATTAACAAAAATGTCAGAAGTTCAAGGAATCAATAAGCCTTGTCTCTGGTAGATGCTGCCTTGCAGGCCATGTAGTGAAAGTCATAGCTACTTTCCCTATACACATGTTGGTCAATCTGCAAACTCTTGAAATGTGAATCTTGTGCTGTTTCTATTCTTCCTTTCAAAAGCAAATGCAGTGAGAGGAATTGAGGCACAAATATTATTTTCGGCAGCTGTCGAGACTTTTTCAAATTAATTTTGAAGTTGTGCCTTTATTTATTTATTTTTGTTATTATTATTTTGATAGAAACATGGAATTCCACTGCCAAAAGTATGAAAAATAGTAGACCAACTAACAAAGCTTCTTACACACAAACTCACTGAAAGCCCCTTGAAGGTAGCATTAAGTTCACTGAATCATATGCCCCCCTGCCCCCACCCAAAAAAAAAAAAAAAAAAAAAACTTTCTTCATTGCCTTCAAATGCTTGGTTTGCAAGCAATATTTTGCAGTGTCCGAACTGTATACTTTTCGTTTTGATTGTTTTGATGGGTAATAATTTTCATTTTCCCTCTTCCTATGTTATTTCAGTCCATCAAAGCTTATGACAGCATCTCATCCATCAACATTTCTGACTAACTTTTATATCCTTCAGGTTATTGGTTTACACGGTGGAGCGCTTCTAGGGGTTGCCTACAGAACATCCCGGAGGATTAGCCCTGTTGCTGCTACTGCTATCTCAACAATTCAGTCTATGCCTCTGTCAGGATATGGATCTTTTGCTGCTTTGGATAATTCATCATCAAAAGTTTCAGCTGAGGCAGCACTCCCGAATTTTCAGTTGTATAGGTATACAATATAGCTTGTCAAAACTCCTGCACATTTTTCCATGATGAAACAATCAAGAGATACCTTTTGAAGCTTTTGTGACCTTTGACAGTCTTATTTCTTGGGAGAGAGAATCTCAAAGAATTTGCTGGGTTTTTATAGTAGTCCAATTGTCAGAGAAACTTTTGTATCCCTCTTGATAAATAAGTGCATCAAGGAATATATTTGCAGTTTTGGGACTGGAAAGATTGGCTACCTCTCATAGTGCTTATGGCATATGCAAAGGTCCATCCAGTTCTTTTTAGAGAATGCTGGACAATCTTAATCTCTAGCCACATTGATGTGTATGCACAATATAAACAGTTGATTGAAGTTCTTACTAATATTGATTTGATATTGAGAGCAAATTAAATAGCATCATCCCTGCCCTGGGAGATGATATTTCCATGTCATCTAATAACAAAAGCCTCTTGCAATTACAACCCCCCTAGGCCCCCACAAACCCCAAAAGAAAAAAAAAAAAAAGCCTCTTGTCCTATGTAAAATCTTTAGGATCGAGATTCATCTTGCTGTATGGATCATGTATGTGCATTACATACACATCAGCGCATGCAGACTTGTCTATCCATCTTTCTTTTGTTAGAATTTTGAGAAGTATAATGTGAGATCAAATGCTGCTCTAATCAACATCTCTCTATGCTTGTTGTTTTAGCATTGTCTTGTGTTTCTACTAGTATCTACTGGTGCAAAGGTAGACTGCTTTTCTTTGTATTCTATCTCATTTAGAGATAAATTCATGTTTGCAGCTGGGAAAGTTTTCAGCCTATTGGTGATCTTCTTCCTCAGCCAGAATGGACAGCATGGGACCGAACTGTTGAATACTGTGCATTTGCTTATCAGCATTTTATCGTTATATCTTCTCTCCGTCCTCAATTTAGATATTTAGGAGATGTTGCTATCCCCCATGCTACTGGTGGTGTCTGGAACAGAAGACAGCTTTTCGTGGCTACACCTACTACAATTGAGTAAGTTCTTTTATTTTGGGTAATCAAGATTGATTAAGTTATTGCTTCCCATAATCACTTTAGTATTACTTGGATTATAGGTATGAAATTTTTGTAGAGCTCCATGATGTTACTACAATTACAATATCTTGCTTTTGATAATGAGAAATTTAAGAATTTTCCCTAACAATGTGATGAAAATAAGGTTAACTAATTGTTCTCCTGCTTTGACTATTGTATACAATATTGATTTAGTGCTTATTATCCTTCTCAAACTTGTCCTTTGCATGTAAAATTTGTTCAATATTTATGTGAATTCAAAGTAGGGAATCAATTTCCAAAATTTAATTGATTTGGCATTATGACCACATGAATCCTTGTCACTGTTCTATGCTTTATCAGATGTGTGTTTGTCGATGCTGGAATTGCACCAATTGATATAGAAACCAGAAAAAGGAAAGAGGAAATGAAACTGAAAGAAGCACAGGCACGAGCTGTTGCAGAGCATGGAGAGTTGGCACTTATTACGGTGGAAGGTCTGCAGGCTGATGCACAAGAAAGAATAACATTGAGACCCCCAATGCTACAGGTATGTCATTTTAGCTTATTGCACGTTTGTTTGTGTATGTTGATAGTTGTCCTTATCGTTGGTTGCCCTCGATGGCAGCAATATAGTTCCGGTTGGTCCCAACAGGTTTTTGCAGGTTTATCATCTCCTGCATACTGTCATTAACAATTAGTCAACAAAAGAAGTTAGAGAGGAAGTTGCTATTGGAATGCCTTTTGACATTGACCAATATCTGGAATTGATAAGAGGCATGCTGGTGGATAGATTTGTTTTACCTGATCTCCAACTTTATTCAAAGTATTTTTATAAATACAGGTTGTCCGCTTAGCATCTTTTCAGCATGCTCCATCTGTTCCACCATTTGTAAGTTTGCCTAAACAGTCTAGAGTTGATGGGGAGGATTCAGCTATATTGAAAGAGTTCGAGGAGAGGAAGGTAAATGAGGTGGCTGTGGGTGGTGGTGGTGTCTCTGTTGCGGTTACCCGGTTTCCAGCTGAGCAGAAACGACCAGTTGGACCTTTGGTAGTCGTGGGTGTAAGAGATGGTGTTCTTTGGCTTATTGATAGGTAATAAGATTTATATTTGCTTCAGTAGTCCTCAAACTGGTAGGAGAATTTTTTAGCATATTTGCTATATCTCACATGCTTTTGCATTTGGTTTTGGAATTGAACCATGATCTTTTAAGTCATTTTTTATTGTTTCCTAAGGATTATGACTCACAGAGATACAAACATGCAGGACTTTTGGAATAAAACAAGCCATTTTCTTATTTGCTCTTTTGTTCCCATTTTAGTTACAAATGAAAGGGGCTAAGAGGATTGCTTATGGTCAATTAACTAGCTAATCATAATTGTTACAAAAACATTTAACGTGCCATGTAATTCCTGTTGTGTGAATATGAATTTTAAATAAGTGACATTGTGGTGAATGGGCTTGTAATGATTGGCAGGTGATATAGTGGAGTAAAGTATCTACTTGCTGATAATCTTGAGACGTTTAATTTAGGCCCTCTGCTTATCATGAACGTCTATAATCCTACTCAAGTTGAAGGAAAGGATGAAAGAGTCTACCTTCTCAATATCTCCAATTTGATGTGATTATTTATTTTGTGAAATCTTTCTGCTAAGAGCTTGAGAACATTTCGAAAGGTTAACTAATTCACATATTATAATCAGCAAAAGCAAAAAATCTGTAATAACTATTTTTACTAAGTTGCAAGTTAGAGCTCATTACCAACAGGTGTCTTTGTGGTAATGGTTAACACCCAACACAAATAAAATAATAATTGGCCGGGGCTTTGGGGTATGTTAGTGTAGTGCCCTCTTCTTTATCATCCTGGCTTCCTTCCGTTGGATATGGACATATCTTATCACTAGCCATTTCGTCATAAATTGTTTTTTTATCATGCCTATGACTGCCTTTCTTTTCAACAGCCTGGCCTCATGCTCACAATGAGATGGGTGATGTTATCATTTGTAGGTACATGTGTGCACACGCCTTATCCTTAAGTCACCCTGGCATTCGTTGCCGATGCCTTGCTGCATATGGTGATGCTGTTAGTGCTGTGAAGTGGTATTCATCAAGGCTTATTGCATTTTCCATTATTCATATTCCCAAGTAAGTATGATGATATTGTGCATCTTAAATTTGTTTGTTCACCATGCAGGGCAAGTAGACTTGCCAGAGAACATCATGATGATTTAGCTCAATTCATGCTTGGTATGGGATATGCTAATGAAGCGCTTCATCTTCCTGGAATATCCAAGAGGTACTCTTATGCTGTTTTATGATTTCTTATTTTTTTCACATTGTTCTTTGCACAAGTCGAACTGTGAAGCTGGTTATGAGGTCGCTTAGCCCATTAATCGATACTGTAAGTGTGATGACTGCACCTCTGATTGTCGTTTGTACCTATAGTTCTTCTCTATGTTACAGGCATCTCCACTCCTTTGAGTGAAAAAGCTTTTTCCATGGTATTTTCATGAAATTCCTCTTTCTTATCCAAACCACCAGCACCACCACCAATTATTAAGACTACCTCCAGATGAGAGATATATTGATGTGGGAGATAATAATAATGATTAAATCTTCTGCACTGATCTCTATTATGTTGTCTTTGGACTGTTTCCGTTTCATCCAGGTTGGAGTTTGATTTGGCCATGCAGAGTAATGATCTAAAGAGAGCTCTTCAATGCCTTCTCACAATGAGCAACAGCAGGGACATGGGCCAGGATACTATAGGGGTGGACTTGAAAGATCTTCTTAGTGCATCTACTAAGAAAGAAAATCTTGTAGAAGCCGTGCAAGGCATTGTCAAATATGCCAAGGAATTTTTAGATCTTATCGATGCTGCAGACGCTACTGCTCAAGGGGACATCGCTCGTGAAGCTCTTAAGAGGTTGGCGGCTGCAGGATCATTGAAAGGAGCATTACAGGGTCATGAGCTGAGGGGACTTGCACTGCGTCTTGCCAACCATGGAGAGTTGACACGTCTTAGTGTATGTAGCAAAATTTAACTTGTTTCTTAATAAATGGTTTTCGTATGTTATCTATTCATCAGTTGTTAATTCTGTATTCTCATTGTTCTTCTGCTTCTAGCTTACTGAGATGTATGTAGGTTGCTTTCTGTTAAGAATTATTCCCTTAAATACTTTCTGTTGTGAGATTCACTATATCTGTAGCAGCATTCATTATAGTATTGCTGGACTCATACATCCTAGCTGAGCATACACGAGTTTCTTTGTAACTATAGAATTCTAGCAAGCAGTCCCAATTTCCAACTTTTTTGGGCAAAAAATGCTACACATATCTTTTATTGACAAGACAAGGTCATGCTATTCTTTTCCTCTTATGTCAGTTATATCTCCTGCAGTCATTCATATAGCCAACAATTAGAATGACGGAATCTGAACTAGTTTTAGACTGTCTTGTTAGTAACTCAAGAAGCAATTGACATCTTGATGGCACAAACTTCCATCAGCCATTTTGACATATGACAGAAGTTTGTGATCATTTCATTCTGTGCACTGTTCTTGTTTAGCTGCAAGACCAGCTTGGTGTGAATTTTCTGCATGCCATCTCTTTCATTAGCACGTGAATATGCATTTCCCCTGAAAGATACTACACTAATATGTTGCAGGGTCTCGTAAACAATCTGATCTCTATTGGCATGGGACGTGAAGCAGCTTTTTCAGCTGCAGTCCTTGGTGATAATGCTCTCATGGAGAAAGCATGGCAGGATACGGGAATGCTTGCTGAGGCCGTACTTCATTCTCATGTATGAACTGCTTTTAACTTTTCTATTTATTGACTGATGTTTACTCACTAAATTGTCCTTTGCTGATCCATGTACTTCAGGCACATGGGCGACCAACGTTGAAGAATATGGTTGAGGCTTGGAATAAAATGCTTCAAAAGGAAGTTGAGCATACACTGACCACAAAGACAGATGCTGCAGCCGCTTTCCTGGCATCCCTTGAGGAACCGAAGCTTACTAGTTTGGCCGAAGCAGGGAAGAAACCTCCAATTGAAATTTTACCTCCGGGTATGCCATCACTTTCTGCTTCGATGGCAATGCAGAAGAAACCCCCTTCTGCTGCACAGAATAAGCAGCAGCAGCTACAGTCACCACAGCCAGACAAACCAATGATGTTAGAAGCACCCCCTGCCTCTACATCCGATCCAGCAGCTGCTCCTCCTCAAGTCGAAGCTAGTGAACCTGGTACAGATAATAAAGAGCCAACTCCATCAACAGATGATCAGGGTGTTACTGCTCAGGGCGAAAGCGATGTAGCAACTTCTAAAAATGAATCTGGAACGGATGACATGTCCCATCGAGCATCTGAATCTCAGGAGGTGAAAGAGGAATCCCAAATAGCATCGGATACTCAGGAGAAGAAGGAAGTTGCTCCTGAGGCATCAGATGTTCCAGACTCTAACGTTCCAGCTACCACGCCCAAGAATGACCCTGCTCCAGTTACGAATTCCATGAATGACCTTTTCTTTTAATAGCAAGCAATTCTTGGCAGACTGTCGAGTGTCATGTGTGACACGGTTAGTAACTTGGAGCATGAGATCTACAATGAGATATTTCATGAGGATTTCTCCTAAGAAGGGGACAAGGAACGTGAACTCCTGCCTTCATGAAAGCCAGATATACCCTCTCATGATTTTAAATTTTTAAAGGTAAAGATCGGCTCAGGATATTGCTGCAAGTTCGGCTTGCCGGTATAGAATGCTTATGGGGAGAAAAAAAGAAAAGGTAAAAACTTCGCAGCTTCCTCTGTTGACCCCATGTTTCTGTAGATTTTTGTTTTTATACAGAGCTTTTTTCATTGCGAGAACACTACTAAAAGGATCTTCTGTAAATTTTTTAGTTGATAGCGGTTCTGTTGTTATTATTATTATTATTTTTTTTTCAATTTTTTGTTTTATGCGATCATTTGGCATATGCCTTCTATTCCTTCCCTTAGCTTTTCAGTATTGTTTGTCCAAAATTTTACAAGTATGTGGATATTTTTGTGCATCATTCTATGTATGCAACTTGCATTTTTTATTCAACGTGGGTTGGTCTGTGGCTTTTCCCTTGCTCTCGTCTGAAGAGTTAAATTTTCTGGTGTGGATTTAATCCATTGCTACTATTGGCAAATTGCAAGCTAAGAATAGGGAGTCTGTTGCTCTTCACTACGTGAAGGGTGAGAGTGGAGGCATAATGTTTTTTGCACATTTGTTCAATTAAAGATCTGCTTTCAACATCCACAGGCTTCGGCTCTGCGGTGCGTGAATAGTATAATCGAATGCCACGAGAACCTCAGTCGAAGCTTTTGTTCCTTGTGTCATTCATTCACTATACCCTATAAATTCTCGACTCATTTGGATCATTGCAACGAATTCAGAGTGTGGTGGTTCAACGAACCAGCTGGAGTTTTAAATTGAGTTTGTTAGTTTGGTAAAGAACCGAAGTCAAAGATAAAGAGCGGAAAAAGGGAAAGAATAAGAAAGTTTAATGGAGAGTGATAAAAGGCCAATTGGCCATATCGAAAGTGCGAGACACGAGTGATGAGTGTCCTTGATTATTGAGTAAAACCATGTGAGGGAGCATTATGCCTTTAGGATTATTATTAATATTGTTATTTTCCCTTTCTTTTCGGAAACCTTAAGGGATGGCAAATGGGTGAGAGAATAATGAAAGGAATAAGAAGCGTTACAAGAATGACATAATGATGATGTTGGAGCAGTTGACAGTGATTGTGAGTGTGATAAATGGGAGGATAAAAAGGGCAGAAGCTTTAGTAGGATTACGACAGGGGGACCTTTAATACTGGGGCGGATAAAATAACCACCAACAGTCGGTTAAACAGTGAATCGAATTGATCATCAAGGATTAAATTTTTTATGAGTTTGGTTAAATATAAACCGTTCGATTTGAAAAAGCCAATAAAACTTTATCGTTTAGTTAAAAGAATAAATATATGCAATTGTTTTGTACTTCTTTTCATGAGTTTTTCATCAAATGGATTTTATTAAATTTTTTTTATCATGTTATTATTTATCTTTATTTTTATATTAATTATTAAAATTAAGTTGAATATATTCTAGGCAAAATTTATATTTATTAAAAATAAAAATATTTAGCAAAAATTTAATACAAACAGTTTGAACCATTTGAAAAATTTATAAATCAAATAATATAATTAAATTCGATTTTTTTTAAAAAAAACAAATCATTATATTAAATTTAATTCAATTCAAAAACCAACCATACCAAATCAATCAACGCCTATTCTTACTCTTACTTAATACAACAGACACAAGCTGTAATGTAAAACGGCAATAGAGACAGTCAAATTCAAGAGGAGGAGTATGAAGAGTATGATAATGAAGATGATGTGAGCGAGCAAGCCGCACTAGTAAATATGGGCAGACAATTTGCACGAAGAGCTTAAGAGGAGAGGTAATTATGTTGATGGGACTTAGGTAGTGTCAAACTCAAAATTTGATCTTTTCTAAGATCAAATACAATGGTCATGGCCTGACACAAAATCTAACTTAAAAGGAATGGCCTCGAATTCCTTCAGCCATTGTTGTAGGTTCCTTTTGGTTGAAAACAAGAGACGTTTTTAAGCTAATCTTTCCTTTAAATAAATAAATAAAAAAAAAACATTGATTGGTTGAAAATTATTATTGGGGTTCATAAAAATACTAAGAAAATATTTAAGGAACTTTTGTGAAAGAACTCATTGATAAATTAGTAAGATTATTAAAAAGAGAGTTTCCTACTATATTGATGTAACATCTAAAGTCATAAAATGGATTCATAACCTTTATATAAGGTCTGAGTAGGAATGACTAAGATACATATTTAGAGTAAGCAAAGAAGTCATAATTATTCGGAGGAAGAAAAAGATAAAACTTACTATTGTTGAATTTATTGGCTATGCTATTATTTGGTAAGATTGGCTTATGACTAACAAGAGAAGAAATTACAAGCAATTTATTGGCTCTTGGTGTGAATCAAAGGCATTGATGAGGAACTGAGGCAATACTTAAGAGTAGTTAATAATCAAGTTAACAAATACAAAAATGTTTATTTCAACCATGTGATTAAAAAGTTTTTAACTAGTGTTTGACGTATTATTTACTACTATTCAATATCTCTTATAATCTATATGGGATTTCATTCACATTTCAAAGTAAGATTTTATAATTAGGCCTGATTTTTCCCCCTTTCTAATTGTCCTATATCAGATACCTACTGATAAGGGGTTGTTTATGATATCATTTGTAACACTTCAGCTAAAAATAGTCAATAACTAAATCAATAAATGCTAATAGGACCATTTTAATTATAAGGATCGAAAATTTTCAACTAGTATTGGCATATTATTCACTACTTAACCTCATATGCCATTACTCAGCATCTCCTACAATCCTTGTAAAACTCATTTATATTCCATTCACATAAGATATCACAAACAATTTATCCTTAGTCACTAATATTGGAGACTATAGGCGCTTGCAATGAAGATTATCATAAAGAGATGGAGATGCTCATGATTAGAGCAAATATAAAGGAGGAGAGGGAGGTCACTATGGCTGGATTCTTAGATGAGTTGAATAATGATATTGTAAAGGTCATAAAATTCATTAACTACTTTTTGGATCGCATGTTAAGAGCATTATTAATGATATAGATGCCAAATTCATTACAAAAATCATGAAATTCATTGTGAATGGGCTGTTAGGTTGTATTTTTAAGAGTATTGTTAGTGATAGAGAGGTCAAATTTATTAGCTACTTTTGGAAAATGTTGTGCGAAAGTTAGACACTAAACTTTTATTTTCTACTACTTAAAGCCCACAAATTGATCGAGAAACTAAGAGAGTTGATAAAACAATGATGACTTTGCTACATGCTGTGATCCAAAAGAATTTGAGATGATGGCATAAATGTTTGCCTTTAATTGAATTTGCCTATGATTGCAATGTTTTCTACTAATATTTTATCCTTTTGAGATTATATGTGGTTTTAACTCATTAGCCCCTATGGCTTTACGTCCTTTACTTGTTAATGAGTGTTCAAGTTTAGATAGACTTGTTAATGAGTGTTCAAGTTTAGATAGCAATAAGAAGGCTAAAGTAATGAATAAGATATGTGAGTACATCAAACAGCGGATAGAAAAGAAGAATGAATGATAAGCAAAACAAGCTAACAAATGACAAAAGTGAGCGACTTTTGAATTGGGTGATTAGGTTTGGTTGCACATGAGAAAGGAAAGGTTCTTAGCTTAAAGTCCAAGTTAGACCATAAAGCAGATAAATGATTTCATGTGATAGTTAAGATTAACATAGTGCTTACAAGATTAATTTTCTAGGTAGATATAGTGTGAGTGCTATACTTAATGTTATTGATTTATCATTCTTTCGATGTCCTTTTGAAGAGAACAATAAATACGGGAATCTATGAGCAATTGGTTAGATGACACAATTGCAAGTTCCAACAGGAACAACTGCTAAAACCTAAGCCAGGAAGCTTCAAGCTGAATTTAATAGATTTATGAGAAAGGTTATGAGCAATATTGCTAATTATTTGGAGATGACTTCAGAATCAAGTGGAAATTTTATATTTTGTGCTTGGAGGACAAATTTTCAAACTAGAACAATGGTCAGGCCAATCTAGAACAAATGGAGGTTGATCTAGTGGAAAGAACCAATCCAGGCCGACTTGGGACATGTAACCAGGTTGCAAGGATTGAAGGCCAGTCGACCAAGGTCGATCAGCTAGCAGTAGGCAACGAAGGCCATTCTAATCGATCCAAAGGTGGTCGATCAGGCTGACTCCTAGGGGCTTGTTCCAGCTAGAATTTTATTTATTAGGTGCTTCCTTTGGTGGTAGTTCTCATATTTTGGCTGTAGTTATCTGGAGCTTTCAAATTCACTCCAATTACCAATGGTACTCAGATAAGTGCGGATTTCGGTAAAGGGCTACATTGATTGGAAGGAAAAGATGCCATGTAAAAATGAAATCTAATAGCTAAGAAGATAAGAAAGCACATCCAACTCCAAAACAGAATGAAGAAGAGTTGGCCTATATAGTGTTCCGTATGGTGGCCTCGTGTCTCTAAGCAGAAACTTTATAAGAAAAGGAATTAGACGATAGAAGAACTGCTAACAAGAAAAGATATTTAGTTTTATTGAAGTGTCGTTCCCTTTCATTTTGGTTATTATAATATGGCTGTTGTAAGTGGTTTTAGTAGTGAAATAAAGGACATCTGAAAACACGAGAATAGGACAGAAATGTGAGCATAAACCATGGTGATCTTTTGATCTTAGGATGCATAGTGGCTTGAATTGCAGGACAGTGCAGATGGCCATCAAGTTTCAAAGCATATTGCACTTAGAAAGGAAAATTCTAGGAATCTTATAGAAAAGAAGCCTGAAATAATGAGCTACAATAGTGTCAGAGTCATCATAGTATTCAACTAACAGCAGTAGAAGGAGTAGAAAACTTCAGCAGACCAACCCATGAAGGTGAAACATGCTTGACAAGGCAACTGAAAAGATATTTAAGTAGGTGAGTTGGGAGCATCTGAAGTTTGAACAGTCATGCTAGCACCGATAGTCTGTGAAAAGAAGATACATTGCATGGTACAGAACTTTGTTCAAAGAAAAACTATGTTGATACTTTCTTCCACATCTTCAATGCCATGCAGAGGAACCATCAGACTAAAACATAGCATGAACACACCTTCATCTACTTCAGTTAGTACCCAGAGCAAGATCATGCCATGTATCTCCTGTTGCTTGTTGAGTCTCCTGACCTACTCACATACCAAACAAAATACTTCATCAAACCTTGAATTCAACCAAAAAAAAAAAAAAAACAAAAGATCCTACATTTGTAATGTATTATAAGCGGGTTAACTTTTTTGCAACCAGACCTAGCATGTATTCGCCCACAGGAATTCAAAAGTCTAAAGCCTGAACTCAGAGCCTTCCACTAATTTGTGACGGAATTATTATGAACTCCAAATGTGTTCTGAAGTTCCACCACCACTGAACTAAGTTGACAAAAATTGAAAGCATCATTCTTCCCTAATTTCAGTATAAACAACCTTGATTATTTTGAACATAGCATTGTTAATCAAGCTAAAGGGATCAATTCAGCATGCTTAATTCAATAACACCCATCGATCAGCTTGACATTCCTTTCTCTCCATTAATTCGAAATATGAGTCAGTGCAAAAGAGGAACATACTTGAATCTTCATTATCTTCATTACGAACAAGCAGCACAGGTGGCAATGGAAGATCTGCAAACTCAATCGAGATCGGTCAAAACTGCCACTGTAAAAGTTAGGATGTGTACGGACAATAGAGAGAGTGAAAACCATACCATCATCAGGCAAAGTGTCTTTCATCCACTCTTCATCCACGATATCAATTAGTATTCCCATGCTCACTACTTCTGCCATTATTTCCTTACCAACCACCTTCGAAACACGCAGAAACGAAAACAACTACTGTAGAAGTTGAAATTAGCACAAGGCAGCAGCCCTAAAAGATTCCTTTATGCATTTACAAGTTACAGAAGCCGAATTTGTAATCAAACCGGGTTTCCGCGATAATATACGATTTCAATATAAGCTAGGAACTTTCTACTACTGTTCAATCACCAATGGTTTGAAATCATAATTTAATAGTGCCAAAAAAAAAAAAAAAGTGGAATTGTTAACAGTTTAAAGTTGAGTACAATTGAAAAATGTAGAATATGGAGAAAGACGAAGTGTGTGTGCATGCAATATGATTAGGAAGCATTTCATCAAACGCATGATACGGTAGCATTACAATGGGAACGAATCAACGGAAGTTCATCCGAAGGTTGTTTTTAAAGAAATTGTGATTGAGAGAGAGAGAGAGAGAGAGAGAGAGAGATGGACAGACATTTACCTAGTCCTGACGAGAAGAAAATGATGATGATTATGCTGCTGCCGGCTCTAGTTTCACTGTCGCAAGATTGTATTTGAATGGTGGAATTCTGTAGTAGGAAAATTCTGGGACGCAAAAGTAATGTTGTTTGACTTTTGGTTTCACTCTCTATTTTTTCTTTTCTTTTCTTTTTTTTCTTTCCTTTTTCTTTTTTTCTCATTATTGAAGCACACCGCCTTTTCTTTTTTAAATTTATTTCTTTTTCTATTCAAATTATTTAACTTTCTAAAACCACTAAAAAAGAACTCAATCCTTATATCCATTTATCTTTATGTTAAAAATTTTTAACTTAGAATTTATTAATTAAAAACCAAATCACTATTTTCTAATTCTAAAAAGACATCCAATTTTGATCGATCCAACGCCTAACTCGTAAAGAGGCATTTTTATCTAAAGGTGAGCACCTACCTCCCTTCAAGTACCATAATTTGCTACAGCCACACCAAGCAATCGCTCGAACAATCATCCAGACATATTCATTATCAAGCACTAACCTACTCTTGCTTAAGTCGAGTACAACAACTAACGAGGTTTCAATGAGCACCTCTAAAGCTTATCTCATCAAAGATGAGCGCCTTCTTGCTCCATGAGTGCCTTGACTCCTCCTTTATTGTTAGCGCCAATACTCAATTAAGGTTCATTAATTATCTTTTGGCATTCGTCATACAACTAGCATGCCATATTAAACTAAGGATGTCAGGATTGTGGATTACAAACATGGCTACTAATATGGTCTTAGCTAACCATCCTCTAAAACTACCTTATTAACCATGAGTCACATCTCTCCGACCACTTGCCAATACAAGCGAAAGTGAACTTGGACCTTCTCGTGTCCAAGTAACTGTATCTCTACTACATTATAAATAATGTAAGAGGTCATTAGGTATAAAAGGAAGGACCCTTTTTAGAACAAAAGACACCTCCCCATACACTTATCGATCACTTCTCACCAAGGTTTTAGTCTTACATACCTTAATCCCTTCCTTACTAACTTAAACGTCGAAGGACTTTCGTGAACACACTAACAGGGAGCTTTCTCATAGATCCTCGAAAGCAAGGAGCCCATTGAGTTAATCCTCCACTAAGGCCCATCTGGCACTACCAAATTGCTCTCTCTCTATAATTGATCTTTGCACGATCAACACTAACTAATATAGAATCTAAACATAAAAATATTAAAGTAAAAATTTTGCTTTGTCAATGGATATAGCATTTTCCTAAAAAAGAGAGAGAGAGAACCAATTCGTATCTTACAAGAAAACTAATTTGAAAATCGTGATCTATATTAGCTTGAACTCAATCGGTCAAACGATCTATTTGTATAGATTAACCTACTAATAATTGGCTTTTAATATATTTGTGATTAATTTAAATTGTGAATACTTTTTTAAATTTTAATAAAAATGTTTATTTTGAATAGTTTACGGTGGATTTAATATATAAAGTAGATAAATTTGTGAAGAAGTGTATTTACAATTTCATGAGCAAGTCAAAATACAACTTACTTAACACAATCAAACCATTATACATATTAGACTGGGGATACGAATTTGATTCTTAAAACGTGTGTCTAACATGTTTTAGAGAATCCAGACTAAAGAATAACGTAATTCGTTGATACACATGCATGATAGTATGAGCATAATCGGTGTATATAGCATATAATAAATATAATTTATTTGTCAAATATAATAATAATTTAATTACCAAAAAAATTATTTAAAAAAAAAATCCACCAATTGCCAATTGTGTTCCACCCAACCCAAAGCTTTATATGACTTCTGATGGTAATGGAAGTGGAAGCTTCTAGACGAAGCTGAGCAGTCTCGTCTTGTCATCACTAATCACTGCCTTCTCCTTCCTTTCTCCTTCCTAAACCAGCAAACACTCAGCTCCCATAACCCCATCAATGGCCGTCTCTTCTCTTCTCTCTCGCTATTTGTTTCCCTCTCGAACTCCCATCTTCTCCTATCTTCATAAACATATCCAATTCCACCCTTTTTCTTCTTCTTCCTCTTTTTCTCGTTCTTCTTCACTATTAAACAAAAAGTTCCTAAACTTTACAAAGAGCTTAACCACAAACACCACCAAAAACATCGACCCAGCACCACGCCGAAACACCAAAGTCAACTTTTCTCTCTCCGACTCCGAACAAGATGTCGATGACGACGACATTCACGAAAATAATGATACTCATACTGAAACCAGCACGAAACTCCCACCGCCTTACGACCCATTCAACAAAAAACCCGTAATCGAAGAACCCAAAGACCCGAAGAACTTGCAAGAAATATTCCATAAGATGAGGAGCGAAGGAGGACTCTTCGACCATGCAGTGAAGATGTTCGATGCATTGTCCAAAGATGGTAGGACTCATGAAGCTCTTGAACTTTTCGGTCAGATTAAGGATAAAGGGCACATGCCGGATGTTGTTGCTCATACTGCTGTTATTGAAGCATATGCTAATGCTGGTGATGGTCAAAGTAAAGAGGCCCTTAAGGTTTTCTTGAGAATGTTGGCTTCTGGGGTACAGCCTAATGCTTATACTTATGCTGTTCTCATCAAGGGTCTTGCAGGTAGCGCCTAGCTGGGACTCTTATAATCTTAATATCTGAATAGTTGTGAATACTTGGTTTATTGTGTTGTGGTCTCATGTTAATTAAGGAGCCGTGTCATGCCGTGTTCATGGTGCTGTGTCTGTCCATCACCACCGTCGGAGCAGTGCTATTGTCGATGTCATTTACCACCATTTGTTACTAAAAAGTCTCTTGCATGTCTTGAAATTTAAGATTTCTACACGCTTGCATGCACAGAACTTTGATTACAGCAAATAGCAAAGAAAGTTTGAATAAGGGTTTCTACGGAACAACGGCATCCTTGGTTTTCATTTGCATTCCGTACTGATGATGTTGTCTTCATGAGAAAATACTTAGAATATGGGTTTCTTTTACCTCAATGTCGCAGGCCTGTACTACTCCCAATATATATTTAGAATATGAAGTAGAATTTGAAATTTTGTACTTCTAATACAACTGCAGGTGATAGGAAGTTGACAGAAGTGAAGAAGTATGTGATGGAAATGATGGGTAAAGGGATGGAACCAAATGCAGGAACATACACGCCCGTGTTTGAGGCTTTCGTGGCGGAAGGAAAAGAGGAGGAAGCTAGGGAGTTTTTGGAGGAGATGAAAAGCAAAGGGTTTGTACCTGATGAAAAGGAGGTTAGAGTAGTGATGAATAGCAAAAGAGGTCCTGTTTTCAGAAGTGTAATGAGCATTCTATTTAACAATTAGCACTGTTCTGTTAGTTGGGATTCAGTTTTGATGCTTATTTCTGGTAGGCACTTCTTTACACCTTGTAATAGTCTGCTGTATCAACTACTGTCAATATCAGTCAAATTCCTTACCAATATTCTCATGAGTTTTTCTTCTTTGTTGGGATTCATTTCATCCTATCGCTTTGTTATGGATATTTGGGCGAATATCTTCTGAGTAGAGTTATTTAGCTCTCATGCAATATTCAATCCATGTTCCAATCAATCATATATTCTGTTTAGATGGATGGTTTAACCCATTTTATTTGTATCTTATTTATATTTATTTTATATTTAATTTATATTTATTTAAAATTTGATGTTTAAAAATTATTTTATTTATATTTTATCTGTTTTTTTTTTATAATTTTAATAAAAGTAGTAACTGAAATATCAGAATTGAGAAATAAAATTTCACATGAGAAGAGATTTAAAAAATATATATTTTATATATTGAAAATAATTATTTTAATTGAATAATTAATTTTTTTTAAAAAATATATATATATATATAGAATTATATTTTTATTCTTTTTTTATATTTTACTTTTACTAAATGTAAAATTTAAGCAGATACTAATAAAATAAAAAATACATCAGCTAATTGGAGCCGTATGAACTCATTTCAGCGTCGAATGTTTGTCTGGCTATTTACGATGACAGAGAATAGGTGTCGAGAATCGATAGAATTTTTGCTGTGGTGGCTTTCTTAGTTGTAGATGGATATGCTTAATTGGAGGATCTACAATAAACAGACGATTTGAAATATCCCAGGACCCAATGATTTTGAAACACTTGAAATAAACTGTATTACTTTTGCGAGGGCAGCCCTTTTTAGTGCTGGATATAGGTGGCTCCTAACGCGAGGTCAAGCGGTAGCGGATTATTATTATATTTCATCATCTGCCTTTTTAACATTAATCTCATGATGGCATGAATGGTGTAGTGTGGTGTGATGTACAAGTATCAAGTGATGTAATATAATATCTACCAATATTTTTAAAAAAATTACATAATTATAAATTTTATTAAATATATTATCAAAATATCTATATTATATTATATTTTAAAAATACGATATTAAAATTTATATATACATATATATATCACATTTATATAGGTATATCCAAAGTAATGAAACATCTGAAGAGGAAAAGTAAGTTTGAATATATTTTTAAAAATGTTATATTTTTTAAAATACAATAAATATATATAATTACTAATATTATATGGTATATTGAAAACGTAAGATAATATTAATATTTTAATAATATCTTTTATACGATTTATAATGATATAATTTTTTTAAAATTTTAAGGGTAAACATATAATTTTCTCAAGTATCAAGGATTAAAGTAAATCCATATAGACATTGTGAAACTCCTCCTAATCTCATAATTTCGAGGAAATGCATGGAGCAACCCGTTTTCGCACCTCAACCCTCCTCTCATGTGCACCATAAATTGGAGGATGTATTGTTTGTTAGCTGAAATTCATTAATTTGTTGCCTGTTGATTTCGTTAGTTGCCAACGCAATAAATTGCTACCACCTTCTCTGAGTAATCATGTAACCGGCAATGCCATTTGTAAAATCCTTGATCCCTGTTTGAACTCAATTTCTCCTCCCTCCCCGAGTGCTTTCCTGCACATTCTCACATATTCTCCAAGAAATGCCCGCCCTCCTATCGTCTTGAATGTCATGGGAGATCACATGTACCATCCTTTTGTAAAGTGGCTATATGTTGCGAATTCATTGATATGTTAAGACTGCAAGCTAAGACGGTTGAAACTGCTCAAAAGCAAAACATATATGTTAAGAGACAGACAGGTATCAGACATCAGAACTACACAGCGTGGTAATGTTTCTGTGACAAAGGGGGCCACCTTGTACCATATTCAAGCAGCAAAACAAGCTCTCTTCATCCCATGCTCTGAAAGAAGATGATCAACCAAAATTCTCATGCTATCTTTTACTTCCCTGACTGAATTGTCTTTCTCCTTCCTCTCTGACCTTTACCATTCCTGCATAATATATTCTAATAGTAGTGTCCGCCATCCTACCTACCATTTTGAATGTTCAGGAGATTAAGTATACCATCCGTTTGAGATGTAGAATAGAAGATTCCAGTAATGGACAGTTCAACTTGAACACCGAAACTTACAATTTCTAGAAAAAAAGGCAGCATTCATTTCATATAAAAGATGGTGAGCGTAAGATAACTGAAACCGCTCAAGGGCATATTAAATAATGTCGAAAAACAAACTAGAATTATCATGTTTCCATGATACAAAGGGCTAACCAGCCATCCATCTGCAAAACATACAAGCTCTTCCCCACATGCTTTAAGTATGAGGAAGATGCTTGTCTGATAACTATTCTTCTATACCTTCTGTTGAAGAATACGGATGAAGTCATGCTTATCCCTAAGCTCAGGCAACAGTTCTTCCAAATTGCTAATAACAATGCACAAATAATTAAGGAATGCACTCCAACAAGGGTGGTTGGGGAGCAACAGAGCTGCCCGAAGCAGATCCCTGGGAATTCTGGAGGAATGCTTCTAAAATCTGTGAACTTCGCCAGATGCAAGCTTAAAGCAAAATGAGAGTTTGCCATATGCCATATCCGATCACTGGCACAGTCGACAGCTCCGAGTAAACCCCCAAGTGGGTAACGGCAAGTTTCAACATTGAAACAAAACCAACTAATAATCTTGCTTTTTAGGGCATTCTGATGCTCTATGCCCAGAGCGACCACAGTTAAAACATGCACCTCCAAAGCTTCTGTTATACACATCCAAGAATACGAGTTAGTTTTCAAGAAGAAAATTTACCAGTAATGTGAGTTGTTCAACCACAAAAGCAGGAGAGAAGGATGAGCACAAATAGAGAAGGGGCAATTAAATTATATAGAAGAATTTGTTAAATACCAATCCATCAACCGGTAATCCAGTTATGCAATCTTGTTTGGTTGATGGAATGATTCCAAATGTAAAACATAAACACTAGGGTGGTTCTTCCAAGTTACCAATCACGGTATCAACATTCAATATATTATTGTGCTTATGGATAGAATGAAGAGGTTCAAGATATAATCTGATGGGATGGACCAGCAAAAGAAGTTCAGCTTAATCACAGAGGTAAACATAGAAAAACACCACCAATTCATTATCATCAGACAAAAAATTTGCCACTAATTCATGTGATTACCAAATATCCCAGGTTTACCCCCATATGATATACTTGCTTTTCTCTTTTTTTCACTTTACAATCCTTAATTAGCCCCCAAGAAAATAGAACAAGTAATTACCATTGTCTGATATCTATAGCTACCAGGTATATAAAAAGAGGTCAATCTACCTGTGAAAGTAGTTCAGCTCAATTGCAGAGATAAAACACACCACCAATTCATATTACTATCGAACAAGAGAAATCTGCCCCTAATTCATGATGTTACCAAATATCCAGGGTACCTCCTAAATAATATACGATGACATACTCAGTTTCTCTTTGAACTGGTGACACAAGGATTTTCAGTCCTCTCCTCTACTAGCGGAGATATCCAAACCAACACACCAAAAAAAAAAAAAAAAAAAAAGGAGAATAAGAAGAACAAGTAATTAGCATTGTCAGACATCTATAGCTGTCAGGATTGCTGAATAGTCAAGAAGAGATCATGACAGAAGAACACCTATAACAGTGAAAGAAGTTCAGGATAATTGCAGAGGTAAACACAGAAGAACACCACCAATTCATGTAACTACAAAATATCAGGCATGCCCCTAAATGATAAGCTTCTTTTTCCCTTTTCATATTTTAATCCTTAGTTACTCCCCAACAGAATAGAACAAGCAATTAGAATTGAATGTCATATAGTTGTCAGATAGATAGCTGAATCATTAACAAGAGTCCAATTTACCTCTCCCGTGATGAAGATCTGTTTGACTGCCTACTGCCAATCAACCAGTCATCACTGCTGCCTCTAGAAAGTCGAGACCAGCTATTCTCAGTTTTCTGGCTCCTTCCACCACGCCTATAGCCACTTTCATCGTCTGAATCTCGGCTGTTTCCCCAGCCTCTGGAGGATTTGAACCCTCTACGGTCTCTAGAAGCCATGCGTGAATTCCGTTCTCTGTTAGAAAACCTCCCATAGAAATCACTTGGAGGCCCATCATCTTGCAGAGCTGGCAACTGTGCGGCAGAAGGAGAGATCGTTTCAATTATATGTCAATAGTTAACACAGATCTATGGCAAAAGAAAGAACAGACTTTGTGGACACATTTCAAATGCTAAATAACCTTAGTGATCTTCAAAATAGTATTTCCAGGTGGAGTTTCCTTATTCAACAGCTCTTTTGCAATCTCCTCAGGAAGGTCAAAAACTGCTGCCTGGACCTGATGCCAAAAACACGGATAACTTAGAAAAAGGGATGCATCCCACAGAGATGAAAAATAATCAGAAATTTTCTCTAAATACAAACCCTCTCATCAGCAACCAAATATATTTTTCCTACTTCATCTGCAGCTGATGGATAAATATCTGAAAGAAACCCAGTGACAGATCTAGCAGACAAATACCCCCTAGAATAAGATGGATTGCGTGTCAGTTGCAATGTTACCCATCCCTGCAACGCAACTTCCAGTTCTCAGTAACAATTAACAGACTAAGAAAAGACAGAAAATATTATCGGTAGTATATACTTCTACCAACAAAGCCCACGTATAATCTACCTGCTCATGGTTTATCAACGACCTTGAAGAAGGAGGTCGCGAGAATCCACTCAATTGTGCTAGCGCAGCAGCAAGAGCATTGGTTCCTTGTTCTTTAATTAGCTTTTCTGCTGTTGGGGTGAAAAATGCAACAGATTCGGGATGAACTCCAGTTAGTGTAGCAACAACCTGCTCTGTAGATGCCTCCAAGACCTCTTGCACCACTGGTGGATTAACGAACTCAAACTTGCAACCTACATCACGCTCCAGAGATCTAACAGTCCTCCTCTGGCTACTTGTGAACATAAGAATTGCTGTGCCTTCTTTTCCAGCTCGACCAGTACGACCAGATCGATGAACAAAAGTCTCTGGATCATTGGGAAGTTCATAGTGTATAACCTGGAAATGGTCCCAGAGGACAACAAATGTCAAAGTCTTTGTAGGGATTGGTTGTTCATCAATTCTGTTCCAAAAGCGTATAACTTTGTTCCTTAAATTTCGACATGCATGGATATAGAATCAAACTATCCAAAAAGACTACATTACTAAGAAAAAAAAATGATCTGATATTAAAAGAATTGATGTTTAGTCATGGGCAATCAATTTGCTTTAAAGAACCTAGAACTTACTAAGTCAACATTAGGGATATCAAGTCCACGAGATGCAACATCAGTGGCAACAAGCACAGTGAATTTTCCTTGCCGAAAACCATTCAACGTTCTCTCTCTTTGGGGCTGGGATATGTCGCCATGCAATGCTTCAGACGCTATGCTATTTGTCAATGCCATTGAAACTTCATCAGCATCTCTTTTTGTCTGAGTGAAGATAATAGTCTTCCCACCTTTTGCATACACCTAAGCAGGTAGGAAATCAAAGATTCAGAAGAAGTTCCCACATACGATAGGTAAAATGTAGGAATCACAACAGCAGCACCATTTCAAGCCTAAAGAAACCGGCTTCAAAGGCATCATATAAGTTGGGATTAAGCCTACTTGGTGCAATATTGAGTACAATTAATTTAGTGCAATTTTTCCAATGAAGTCTAACATTTTGATTGTCCTCTAAAACAGTCAATAACTGAATGATGAACACAACTGATCTTCATGATGATAGAGATGTCCATTATGGTAAATAGAACACAAGTGGAAGATAACTGAAGATGTGCAGGAAAACAAACACGTCCATACCGTCACAAGATCACTTAAAATGGTCCTCTTTGATGTTGCCGTGGCTGATATAGCATACAACTTGATTCCTTCTGCAAGTTTTTCATCTTGATCCCCAACCTGTAACCAACATAAGGTAGTTAAGTCTTTACCCAAGAAAAGGACATACGGAAGTCAAGTTCCATCAGCAGCTTAAAATAGACCAAGAAATGATGTTAAGAAAAGAAAGAGGATTATGCAATGTTAAAATTTCTAAAATCCTAATTATGCCAATTGACATGAATCTACAGAAATTCAGTAGAGAAAACTAATGAATTTCATTAATTTTGTAGTAATGCAACTAATAGGCTAACTAATAGAATTTTATATATCCAGTAAACAGACACACATACCAAGGCATACACTGTGCACACCCTGACACAACAACCACAACACTACACCCCACACACATACATGACACAGCGCACAAGAACACCACATGCAGCACATTTTACTAGTATCATATCACCAATAACTAGGGATGATATTGTAAGTAGATACATCTGGTTCATCAAGCTAGTTCGGCTATAATCTGGTTTATATTACATAATCAGTTTTCATCAAATACCCTTCTACGTCATTAACCGATCCTTTTGGAGTTCCTTATTATATATAATTATAAAAAAATAAAGGGAAAAAAATACTACTAACAATTTTTTTTTTTTGGGGTAATTAACTACTAACGAAATTTCCCAAAAGTTAAAAGTTGTCTATAAGAAGACATGGATATCGTGTTTTGTTCTTCAGAAATATGTGCATCTTTCCACTAATGCAATTAATAAACAGTCCAACAATAACAAAAGGTTCAATTTTAAGCCTGGGGTTCCAGATTGAGAAACAATCATGTGATCACCCTGCATTAGGGAAGAAAAACAAATTACCAGGTCAATTGTCAAGGGATTATTCAAGTACTTTCGTGCCAGTTTTTTAACCCAACCAGGCATGGTTGCAGAAAACAGCATGCTCTGTCTCTCCGATGGGAGTTTTTCCAATATCATCTCCACATCTTCTTCAAATCCAACAGCAAGCATCTGATCAGCTTCATCAAGTACCAAGTATTCAACTTCTCCTAATTTAAGGCTGTCTCCATTTATCAAATCAATGATTCGGCCAGGAGTACCAACCACCACATCAACCCCTCGTGCAAGTGCATTTTGTTGTGTTGCATAAGAAACCCCTCCATAGACACAAACAGTGTTCAAATATGGGGCAGACTCCTTAATTTCTTTCTCAACTTGCTTCGCCAACTCCCTGGTGGGAGCAAGGATTAAAACTCTTGGAAGCCGTCCTCGCCTAGAAAGCAAATACATTGAGCAAACTTAACATTGGGATACAAAGATTCCTCAGCCTGTTAGTGCAGCACATAAGCCTTCCTTTTTTTTCTTTTTTTCTTTTTTTGAGCTCCTTTTAACTTATCCAGAATTTATTTGCTTTACTGAAGAAATATACTGAACGAGATATGCATCAGAGGTAAAATGTATGTTTAAAAGGGTACCTTGAAAATTTATGCTCAGAACCTTCTGTGAGACGTTTAATTACTGGAATACCAAAGGCTAGCGTCTTCCCAGTTCCAGTTTTTGCTCGAGCAATCAGATCTTGACCTTCAAGAGCTGGGACCAATACAGCTCTCTAATCCATCAGAAAGTGAGGTGAAATTAGTACAATCGATTTCAGGATAGCGCCAGGTTTAAGAACAGCAAAGCTCTAAAAGAACTTACGTGCCTGATACTCGAGAGGCAAAACAAGTATAACCAACTAAACAACAAAACATCAAAGTTACAGCTCAAGTAAAGAATCATCTATCAAATGAAGAATAACCTCTTATCTCCTAATCCATGCACACCTTTAACCTCATCTATCTTTCCAAATGAATGGAATAATTTCTGTTGGAATTCCTAATAGCAAGCCAAAATTCAAATAAGTCATACATGCTTTCAGCAAATCTAACACGTCTTCACCGATACAAAGCAGTTCCTTGGAGAACTTCAGCTCCACCATATATGAACATTCCACGCACTTTTTGCAAGAAAAAATGATAGAAAACTTATTGAATTTGATCCAAATTCAAGACTCTTAATTGAAATTATCTAACATACAAAGGATAAGGTGCACTATTTATCATATTAACAATGAATTATACAACTTTAACACAATTTTAAAGGGAAAAAAGAAATCTTTAACTTATGGAACTCAACTAATCAGCTTGTGAATCACATAGCAACCGACCAAACAACATAACAAGAATAAACGCATTTAATTTAGAGACACAAACACTACTATAAGATTCATTTAAATTTGACCCAATTTCAAGAATCTAATTGAAATTATCTCACATAATTTAAGGATAAGGTCCATTTTCTATTATATGAACAATTGACATAGAACTTTTACATGACCATAAACAGAGATAATAAAAAAGGTATACGGATAAATCCACTATCCAACTTATTAAACATATAGCAACAAAATGAATCCAATTAGAGACAAACTTCTCAAGAACAATCTCCTTATTTGTGGTCTGATAACTTTGAAGCAAAAATTGACAAACACACCGACACAGACATTACTATAAATCAGAGACAGAGATGTATACCTGAATAGGGAAAAGGTGAGTAATCCCACGCTTCTCCAGAGACTCCACAAGCTGTGTCGGTAAGCCCAGCTTTGAAATAGCAAGCTCATCTTCTTTAACCTTGCTCCCGCTGTTAGTTTCCTCGTATTCCTCCTCACTACCAATCATCAAATTATCAAAACCATCACCATCCTCAGTGAACCCACCAGTCAAATTCTTGAAAGCGTCCTCACTGAGTACAGAAGAATTAGGTGTGGCGATAGCAGAAGGAACGAAACCACTAAAACTTTGCTTAAATTCAGCTTTTTTGAGACACCCATTATCTTGAAAACCATAAAGCTTGTTGCTTTTAAGAGAAGAGAATTGGGTCATCGTGGGTTTCTTCAAAAGCAGCTCTAAAGATGGTGTGGTTTGGTATACAGAAGACACACCCAGAATACTTGAAGAAGCCATGGATTTGCAAAGGATAAGGCTTCTTCTACAAGGTTGTCTAAAATGACTGGCTTCTTAAACCTCCACCTTGTTGCTGCTGGGGTTTTATAGGCAAGGGATAGGAAAGGAGATAATATAAAGTTTAAGGGAAAATGAAACATAATTAATTATATTTCCTTTTTTTTTCAATAAAAGAAAAACCCAAATTTCAACGGAAAAGAGGAAAAGTAATGGAAAAACTACTCGATACGACTTTTATTTTGATGTAGTGATCTAATTTTCCTTTTAATAAACACAAATTTTATGTTTTATCGTTATTTAGGAAACATAGGGATTTAATTCTTAATATTTATCTAATTTTTTATTTGAGTATTCAATTTTTTTTCCTCCATTTGAGTCTTAATAATTTCAAACTTGATCTCCATGAACTCTATTAAATTTTTCACGTATTATTGGGTCATAATAATTTATTTAATCAATAATATTATATATTTAATTACCTTATATAATGATAAAATAATATCAAGATATATTTAATTACATAACAAAATGAATATAATAAAAATTAAATAAAGAAAAAGAAAAAGTGTTTGAAAAATGGACAAATCCAAGCTACTTTAACTAGCCATCCTAGCTTAATTGGAAGCTTATATATATAAAAAAATAAACGAGGGTAACTCTATATTATCAAAATAAGTGAAATTGATAAAATTGATCAAAATCCTATTTTTATAAAATTGAAAAATATTAAGGATGAAAAATTTAACCTAAAAAGATATTAAGACTTAAATGGTAAGCTAAAACATATATAAATGTTAAGGAATAAATATATATTTTCTCTTTGATTTTAGACTACGGATACGTAATGATTTTTTTATTGGTCGATCATTATTAATTTGATTAAATAATATATTTATTTAAGTAATTAATAAACTAAAAGAAAATTGTATAAAATTTAAAAAAAGAAGAAAATGGTGCAAAATAAAAAAGAAAAGAAAAAAAGAAAACTACAATAACACCAAAATCAATAGTAAGTCGTCCTAGCTCTAAAATTTAAAACCTTACTAGGTTATAATTGGGTAACTATAATAAAATTTTTTTTCTTTATTTTGAATAGTGATTAGTGAACCATCAATAGGTTGCAACCTTCATATGTTTAGAATTCTTATTAACCACCTTAAGGTTTTTAGGAGTCAACTCCACTACTTTTCTTGTGGAAGGTTTTTGTTAACAAATAATTTTCTATCGTGAACTCTTAAGGCCCATTCTGATCCTTATGATCCATGAGTCTTCTAACCTCAGCTTATGACTAATTTAAGGGAACTTAGGTCATGACTTGAGAAGACTGGTCGAGGTTGGCCTTAAGACCTAAGCTTGGTTAAGTCAATGCTTCAGTATCACAACTAGACTAGTAATGTGCATGCACGAGTAGCTTTTGGCCTTAATAGCCCACTCGATATACTAACACCTTAAGTACTAAAGAACATTGTATGTCCTATTACTTTCCTCCTTAAGCAAGATGTATATCCATGCAAGATTCTTCCCATGAAACTTATAAATAAGGAAAACTTAATAGGTAATATACTTTTACGTGTACGTATACAAGCCATCTTAATTATGTTTCCTTTATCTCACAAATTCATTGATTTAAATATTGAAATAATTGTATTGGATAACCCTTTTATGTTTACTAACCATGTTCTTTTTCGTAAGATTAAGCGCATTTCATAAGTCTAAAGCAAAATCTTTATCGACAAAATTAAGATGATAACAACTTCCATTTTTTTTTAAATCTTTTCCATTTTGTTCTTAAAGTAAAGATATTCAATATTTGTTGAACTAATTATTACCTATTAATCAAAAAGCTTATATGTTTATTAATTTTGTAATAATACCGATCATATGTTGGGTTTCATTGCAATTTCAAAGGAAAAATGTATATATTGGGTCATTGTCATGTGCTCTTGCAACCATTCATTTTTGGGGTAATTGCAATTCAATAGAAATTGCATAGGTATGTAATGATCATTATATATTTATTATTTTGTGTTAAGCCCCAAAATTGCAGTCACAACAGTTTCGTCGTATAAATCATTTTATGATAGTAACCAATCTTACAGTGTTTATTATAAATATAATCTACATAAGGCGTCAACGGCTTATTGCTTTGAAATAAATAATCAATTAAGAATTTAACTAGAGTTATAGTAAGTATTAAAACTTTAAGTCAATATATATAATTACATGTACATTACTATAGAATTCCCAAGTGATTCTATATCATAACATAATAGTCAGTTGGTTTACATATTAAATATCAATCTTTCGGTCTTAAAGATACTAATGAGATAATAAATATAAATTAACTATTAAGCAAATTGATCCTCACACCTCCAGACTTCAAAAGAGAACTAACCTCCAAATAATTGTAGGGTAGCATACTAATCAGAGTAATTAGAAGTCAGGACTTACAAAAAGATCTATACTGGTATTAGCAATTATAGCTCAGTAAGTTGAATTGGAGACTCATGAATATATACAAACGCAGACAAGATTATCAAGCAATTATTTTCATACAATGCAAAAAGCAAGTGTCATCGCACAACGTAGTTCGGTTAGTTGCGAAATTAGAATAATTTCACTCGCTCTAATCTGAGTTGAGGAGTTTTCATATTATGCATCAGCTCACAACTAAATCCATGTTTGTGCAACGGAGACATAACTCCTCCTAAAATTATCCTTCGAACCAATGCCCTCATCCTTACCGTAATCTTTCATTTAATTCGACTAAGGATGAGGAAAAGACCAAATTGCTATCCAGCGCTATCTTTTTCGAAGATGTTGGTATTTGGTTAGAAAATCCTAATGATCCCCTAAAGGATTGCAATGCATGACAATTTAGGGTATTAGGGTCTATTAATATTAGGTTCGATTTAGGGTATTCGAACAATTTCACATCAATCCGGTCATAACAGTCATCAATCACAACACAAATTCCAACACGAAGTGAGATACACAATTCTTTTGGACATGTATAAATGCAATAACGATTGACATATTTGTAGCTAGGAGTATAAAGAGATTAAATGTATTTTGGTGATCAATCTTGGAAGTTCTTTCAATGTATAAGAACAGTAGAAGAAATAATGCTATAAAGCTATAATCATATTAAGAATTCTTAGATCTTTAGTGAATCATAAATTAAAGAATTATCCTTTGGAGTGATAATTAAGTATAAGTGAATTCAAATGAATATGAAATGGATATTGAGATTTTATATAATGCTGAGGCAAGTACAATGATATCATTATATGGTACTTATAAGTGGTAAATAAGATGGATAGTTATTAAACGATACATAAGAAATGAAGTAAGATTGCTACGTAAACTGTAACCGAATATGTATCCAAACACCCTAAAATAGTAGTAAGATGAGTAACAAGTGACGGTGAAGATGAAATTAAAGTAACAAGTTGGAGATGATTAGAACTTTTGATCAACAGTTACTTAGTTATTTTAAGGATCAATCTGGAAAGGTATAACTCTCTAGAAAGTAAATTTTATGAGATAGTTATCTATTAGTAAACTAGTTATGATAAGGAATATTGATCACAGATAGTATTTAAGGATTCGAGCTTAAAGGGATTTAAAGATAAGTAGTGATTTTATTGAAAGACTCTTCCTTGATTTTAGTTGAATGATGATAAGTATAAATAAATAAAAAAAAAAAGATTAGTTGATGAGTACCTTCACTGTAGAATATACAAATGGATAAAATGCAAGTACAATGATTATATTGAGGTATTCCTTCCCTATAAAGTTAGAAACTAGTGAATGGAAAATGATTTAAGGTGATTGAGATTATCATTACCTATCAGTTAGAATTTATAGTGAAGGAAGGATATAAATCAACAGAACTGTAAGATACGATGGAAATGGAATTTAAAAGGAAAGTTACAGATGGTAGATTATGAGAAGTTTATGGATATCTATAAAGAAGAGACTAAAGAGAATATCAGTAAGTAGTGAATCTATTAGTAACATATAAGGATTCAAATGTGTTTTTTTGAAGATTATTTAGAGGATATTCAATTTTATGATTAAGTTAATTAAGAATCAAACTTATGGTCGAAACTCTATATTGGATGTTGTAAATGAGGCCTTAAGAGTTAAAGAAGTGACTGTAAATTTCTAGAATAATATTGGATTGGAATGATACTAAGATAGATTTGTGCATAAATTGTCTTCACAGAATTGGGAGAAACAAATGCATGCCAACTATATATGAAAACGTTTGTCGAGATATCTGTTAATAGTATTTTGATATACAAAGTATATGTGGATAATATTATCGGAGTTGAGTGATCATAAGTAGTATATTGAGATGGAAGACATGTAATTATCGGAGGAGATAATACGTTTTCATTAAACTAGTTATATTTAGAGAAGGTATTTCGGTGGATATTAAAAACGTCGAATTGATGATTAGAGAAAAAATCTATTGAAGTAATGCAGTATACGAAGAAGCTATGAAACTATAATGTACTTCATATTAGCAATTGCAATAGGTAATCCAACAGGAACATGGCAAATCCGAATTGTCCAATTGTTATTGTTGAGTCTCATGTCTTGTCGATCTGGTGAGTGTGTTCTGTTGTATCGTGTTTTGTTAAGTAATCAGTCCTTCTTACTACTGTCTCTTTTGCTGAGTCTATTCGTCAACAATCATATTCATCCTTCTCAAGTCGAGTCAAGTCAAGTCAAATTGAGTTGTTAACCATCTCATTTGAATTCGAGATGGAGAAGCGTTGAGATTTGTTAAATTTGCTTCTATTGATCCTATGCTAAGCTATATGAAGAACAAATGAGAAGCTATGACAGTAGTATAATCATTTGAGTGGAAGATTTTGGATGAAAGGAAAGGTAATGATATAAAGTGAATTTAGAATCGCTAATGATCATAGATAAAACTTAAGAAATAATCAAACAAAGAATAAATGGAGAATAAACTAATAAGAAAATTTGCAAGGTCATAAAGTTAGTACAATACGATTAGAGGACTACAATGATGAAATAAGCCTTAATTGATACTAAGGTAAGGAATACAAAGGAAGGAAAATTAAGAGATTGAGCAAAGGTCCAAGTAGAGAAAAAGTGGAATTTTAATTAGGAAGTAATTCGAAAACTTAATCAGTAGACCATACAAAAATTTTATTGGAAGATAGCTCAGTAGAATGGAAGATGGGTTTCAAGGTTATGAAGTAACCCACAAAAATACTGGATAATCAGGTTCAGAAGTTCAAGAGTTGAGACACGGAATAGGTAAAGATACAACTGGACGAAGGTCTAGACTTAGAAATTAAAGTAGAACTTAATGTAATAAAGACAAAGTATCACCTATGATTTCTTCAATTTTTAGAGTAGTAATAATATATAAAATATCAATCCTAGCAAGTAAGCAGTACATAGATATACAGTAGTTTCGAAGACGAAATTATTTTAAAGGGGGGTAGAATGTAAACTTCAAAATTAGTCATTCGAGGTTTTGATCTGTTGAAGGACACGATCGAGCCTAAATTATAAAATAAAGCTAGAAATATTAGTGAAATGATCCAGTAAGTTTGAATTTAAGAAAATAAGCAATAAAATAAAAGAATATAAAATTTCCAAATTTTAAGTGTATAACTCGTTATTACTCGAAAATGCATAAAATGCATTCCGATAATTAACGAATCGCTAGAGATAAATTATATGTATACTAAGAATCATAAAATAACCTAAATAATATTTAGGAATATTTATTTGTACTATATATGAATTTACATGTATGTAGAAATACGCGTAATTACTTAAAATATGTGGAATGTGCCAAAATAATACTAAATAATTAAAGAAAATTCATAATTAATTAAGGAAAAATAAAGAAAAATCAGAAAAAATAAGGAATGATCCAGAATTGAGTCATGGCAGCTGGGAAAAAATAGAAAAAAATCGGCCAATTAAATTAAGATAACACAAAAGCCAAAAATTAAGGGATAAGGCAATTGTCCTGTCCAATTTAATGCACAATAAATTCCATAAATGTCTATAAATAGGAAAAAAAATTCAGAGAACTCCTTTGGACAGTTAAGGATTTGAGAAAAATAGAGAGACTCAAAAATTGAGAGAAAAACCAAGAAAAAAAAAAGAAAAGGAAAACTGTGCAGTTAGAGCCACAAAGGAGAATCCAGACCCAACGGACAGCTGAGAGTGGATGGCTACCACCACCACATGGTGGTGGCAACACATAGGTGGGCCGATACACCCATGGCCACCCAAATCAGTGAGTTCAATTTTCAGCCCGATTTTGTGTAATTTTGTAAAAATAGTAAATATTATTATAAAATTATGAAATTTGTTATTATGAAATATTTTTGTATTTAGTTTTTAGGAAAATTATTATTTTGATGAAAATATGTCTCGTGATATAGGATCCTTAAGAAATCGTGTAAAACAGAGCATATTTCGGTTTAGAAATAAATGACCTTAAGAGTGTAGTTTCGAGCCCAAAATTTTTGTGTAGATTACTTAGATGATATAGAACAGTGCTATGAAGCCTGTTTTTGAAAATAAATTTTTTAAATTTTTAGATAATTTTTAGGCCCTAAAATGAGGCATAAAATGGGTAATTTAGGGTTAATTAAGTAATTAAATGATTAATTACTGATTTAGTGAATAATTATATGTTTTAGGATATTGAAATCTGATGGAGTATAATACTTGTACCATTTAGGGTGTTAGATGTAATTATTAGGTTAATTATGTAGTAAATGATTAATAAGGAAAAATAGTTAACTTTAAGTTAATTTTGTAAATTAGGGAAATTAGGAGTAAAATCTTATTTAGGATGAATTTAGACATTTTGAAATGATAATTGATGTTTAGGGATGGTAATTAAAGTGATAGAAATATTAGAAGTGCATTATGTACATAATAGGCAATAATGCATAATATGTAATTTTTGAAAATATAATAAATAGAAAATATTAGGATAAAAATTGATATTATATAAATAATAAGGATATATAATAAATCTGATAAAAAAACTTGAATTTATGTAATTATATGAAAAATGTAAAAATTTATTACATTAGGACCAAATTCGGTACACTAATATGGATTTAAGTGTACCGAGTAAAATAAATACTGACTAAGGGTAATGATGGTATTTAAGAGATCGGGAAGTAATGTGATTAATTTCACATTAAGGGTTGAAACGAATTTGTAGAATTGGAATATAAAACACTACTTAGAAATAGAACTAGAACCTAATTTAGAAATCGATGCGGAAACCGAACCCGAATCTAACTCCAATCCTAGAATAATTATAAAAGACTTAAGACCTAGATAATTAAGCATATTAAACCCTAAACAAAACCTAACAATAAGCATTATAGGATAAAATGAACCTATAATAGTTATATGAAAAGATGAAACCACGTTTGTGTTATAGGGATGATCGGCGATGACCTGAGCAAATCGGACCTCGAGTGAGTGAACAAGGAGTCGAGGTAAGTTGGGATTAATACGATGCTGTATTTTAGAGGCTTAAGATTATGCTTGGTTGTGCTTGTTAGATGGTTGAATGTGTTCAAGTGCTTGATTATGGATGATGCTATGATTATGTTTGTTGTTTTGGTATATATTGTACGATTTGTATGAAATAATTGATCACCATAAACTGGACTTAATCAAATATACGACCAGTAATCATAATCGGACATGCATGGTAACCTATTAGGGGAATTTAGGACTCTCCGGCCAAATACCGACCCCTTCGAAAGAGATAGCGCAGGTTACAAAATGGTCCCTTCTTCATCCTTAGTCGAACTAAGTGACAGGAGAGGAGGTCGCGACGAGGGTGAAGTCAGTGGTTCGAAGGTAGTCGCGGAAGGAGCAAGGTTTCCATTACATAAGCTTGGATTTAGTTGTGAGCTGTTGCATTAACGGCAACTTCTCAACCCGAATTAAAGCAAGCGCAATTCCTCTAATCTCACGACTGGCCGGACAACGTCGTGCGATGGCATTTGCTTGCACATGCATTGCACCTAATAAGTGATTGAAAACCTTGTTGTGTGTATGGTATAGTTTTAAGTCCTCCGTCTTAACTTACCGAGTTGTGATTGCTCACATCCTTATAGACGTCGTGCAGGTGCTGGCTAAGAAACGGTAACAACTACTCTGAAGCTAGCAACTGCTGGATCTTGGGGAGTGAGGAAAAACATTGAAGAATCAACACATATGTTATTACTTTACATTTTTTAATAATGTAATAACTGAATTATAGTGATTATATATAACTTTTCTTACTTTCTTAAGTAAATGAATTATTTAAATTACAAGCTGTTTACTTCAAAGCAGGTTAGTCGTGGACGCCTTGTGTAGATCAGGTCTAAGATAGCGGTTGTAAGGCCAACTTCTATCTTAAGATGGTTTACACGGCGGAGCTGTTACGACTCTACCGCTTCGAGGCGTGACACCTAAGTTCTTTTTTTTTATTTTTATTTTTGAAATAAAATCCTATTTTCGGTAACTTTTAGTGGCTAGCCCTCTAACGTTCCCAATGGAGTCACCAAATTGTCGAGCCTGATTTTTCGATTTATTTTATTTAAAATTAATTTCCCCATTTCCCGATTAATACTAAATTCCAACCATTTAATATTAATCCTCGACTAAAAAAATTAAGAAATTTCGGTTTTTTATTGAAAATAATTTTTAGAGTCGCCACCTCACCGAAGTCAGGAAAAGAAAAGAAAAGAAAAGAAACCATAATCAATTGGATAGATTGATTACGTTTTGACTACCGGTCTTTGATTTTAATTTGAATGAAAAACTAGAGGGTTTCGAATTTAGGGGCTAACCTATTAAACCCTAACAGGTACCACTATCTATTTACCGAAATTAAGACCCTACCGAAGTCGGGAAAAAAAAAGAAACTGTAATCAATTGGATAGATTGATTACGTTTTGACTACCGATCTTTGATTTCAATTTGAATGAAGAACAAGAGGGTTTCGAGTTCAGGGGTTAACCTATTAAACCCTAACAGGTACCACTATCTATTTATCGAAATTAAGATTATTCTTCTAATTATAATATTTAAAAAATAAATTAATAAAAGAACAAGAACCTAAGTTTTTACATATTTTATCATCGCTACGAAGGTGTCTACGTACCCGCTAGCCGGGATCAGATGATCGTAGTTCTTTTCGAGAACTTTAATGTTTTGGTTCTTTTTATAAAAAAAATAATTGGTTAAATTTACGTTTTTATTAACCATTTCATTTTTATTAAGAAAAATCCTTAGAAGCCTAATTTTTATTCCTAATTATAAAAAAAAAAACCTAAAAACCTAATTTTTGAAAAGTCCCAAATTAAGATTTTTATTTAAAAACAACTAAGTAATAATTTTTTTTTATTTTCAAGAAAAACCCTAAAGACCTAAAAATGCCATTTTTGTAAAATATGCAATGCTCTACATGATGAATCTTTTATATAGAAAAGATGCTTAAAACATAAAAAAGAAAAAAAAAATCCTAATAATAGAATAGATACCTAAATCATAAAAAAGACACCTAACCATAGAAAAAATGTCTAAAACATAGAAAAACAAAATCTAAATGATAAGAAAGATGTCTGAATCATAGAAAAGAAACCTAAACAATGGAAAAGATATATAAACTGTAAAAAAGAAGTCTAAATTATGGAAAAGATGTGTAATTATAAACAAAATGTCTAAACCATAAAAAAATGCCCAAACTATAGAAAAAAAACTTAAGCTATGGAAAATAAGTCTAAACTATGAAAAAGATGTCTCACCATAAAAAAGAAGTCAATTAAAGATTTTTTTTATTTTATGAACATCAAAATGATTTTTTTATCTAGAAAACACTAACATGCCTAATGCAATTTTTCTAAATTAATACAATATGTAAAGAACAAGATTTTGTAAAATACGAGATTTTATAAAAATATCGTTTTGAAAATATGGAATCTTAAAATAATAATAATAATAATAAAAAAAAACTAAAATTTAACTTAACAAATGTTTACTAGATACTAATGCTATAACTAATTACTAGCAATTAAAGACATGATAAAAATAAAAATAAAAAATTAGTATAAGTTTTACAAATGACTGCACATATACTAAGTGAGATAAAAATAAATAAATAAAATAAGCTATAGACAATAATTAAAAACCACAATTATATACCTGTAAGGCAAAACACGTAAAGTTGATAAAAGGGAAAAGATCGAATCCCCCGTTCGATTGTGCGCACAATTTTAACAAATGTGTAATTATTCTTTTTAGCTCGCACCATGCAACCCCTATTTATAAAACTCGAAAACAAATTGTTTGAATCGAATCGAATCTAAATTGATAAAAATCCAAAATAGATTCGAATCTTACAAATCTTGATTTTATTAGATTTAACATTATCGTATCAGATTTGTTTTTTTTTTTCGATAACTATTTAGTTAAGATTCCATCAAATTAATTTTTTCGAATTTTTTTATTTTTTCTTTTTCTTTTCTTTTTTATCCAACAATTTTATAATTTTTTGTCTTTTTTATCATTTTTTAACTTTTTTTATTATTTTCTAAATTACGACCCTAAAAACAAAAATTATTACTATTATGGGAAAAAATTGAGTGTCTACATATATGTATTCCTTAACTATTAATATGATGCATAATATAATGCATAAATTTATTATGAATTTCTATACCAACTAGAAAATAACACACTTGTAGTACTGGTAGATAAAAATTCGATAATTATTTGAAACATAAAAGATTCATTTTAAAAATATAATAGGTGCTTTTGTAGAGGGTAAAGCACTCCTTCAATGAATAAAGAAGAAAAAGTAATTCAATTAGTGGATGGATAGAAGTTGAGGATAAAGATGGGTTATGGCATGATTTATGGAAAACATGAAGAGTAAGTTTTTACCTAATATAGCTTTGCACCAATTTTTTTAATGTTTGTAAATTCTCTTAAGCGTATTTATTTATACTTGGACTTAAGCCTACAATAGAGAAAACATAAGCTAAGAAGGCATTGGAGGTGACTCTAACACACAACTTAGTTGTATGGCTTAAATGGTATTAAGAACCTTCAAATCAATATTCCAGAGGGGTAGAGTTTGGAGAGAGTGCACATAAGACTAATATGGTGGCTTAAGTCTCAAAGGCGTGATCCTTGTTTACGGAGGTATCTAAGGGGCTTTATAGGTTGGCAATGGCTAGATGATCTAGCTATATGGACAAAGATCCTTTTTGGTTATTACTTCTCCTCTAAAGACAGAGATAAAGGGATGATTGATCTTCTTTGGCACGAGGCAAATCTCCTTTGATGGGCATTGATTCCTTTGTTTGTATGGGGACTATTCGAATCATAACAAATAGAGGGGATCATGGCTTTTATGACATACTTTAGGTTGATCCAGGGATAGTAAAGCCTTTGCTTCCTAAGGATCTTCTTACTTGGAAGACAAGCCAAGTTAGAGAGTAAGTTGGGCTAGAGTCATATAGCACTTCATTGTAGGGGAAGAAAATCATATAATTTTCACCATCCCTTCCTGCACTTTCTTTCCCTCTTCCCAAACTAAAGTTAGAAAGGGTAAAACATGGATAGACCTCACTAATGTAACTTTCAAAAGTAAATCAGAGTTAGCTTTATTTGTCACAACTAAATCTTTTATTAAGTATTTAATTTAGCTTTAAATAAGCTTTATAATCGCAAAATTAAGCAATTTAGTTGTAATTTTATTTGTAATTATAATTAAATGAGTATTATTATATAATTATAACAAGATAAAAATTATAGCATTAATATAAGGGTAAATAATAAAATAACCCATAAATTAATGGTTTGTTTATTTCACGGCATAGAACAAGGGGGGAAATTGAACTGTAATTTAATAAGAATTGAATAAATAAGAAACAGGCTAATGCTTTGTTTAATTGAAGAAAAGTACACATATTAAGTGAACAAGCAATGTAATTAAAATTATAAATAGGGATAATAGATGTAGAAATGTACGAACTTATGATTTCGAACAATTTCGGTACTCAAATATTAAAAACTTAAATTTCAATAGCTAAAACTTTAAGATTTATTTAAATGAGTGTTTAAACTTTAAGATATCATAAAATTCAAATACTCATTTGTTTGAACAAATTTTAAAGTTTTAGACACTAAAATTCAAGTTTTAAATATTTAGATACTAAACTGCCTGAAATCATAAGTTCAAGTACTTCTACATGCATTATTCCTTATACACATGCCCATATACTTTTTTCTCTATATAATGAAACTTAGAGAAGCCACAAAGATAAGTCTAAGACGGGTTTTGTATCGTACCCGACCGATTATCTTATAATACTTTCTCGAACTCACCCCAAAACCCTATAAGGTTTTTACCTTACTCCTAAACCCGCCCGTATAGGGTTTCTTTGGACCCATTAAGAACTCGACCTAACCTGTTTATTGCATTGAAGAAGCAATTAAATTTTATCCCTATGAAAGTGATGACACATTATGATACTTGCATTGTCCATATCATCACCACAAATTGGTCATACACTTATTTTAAAGCCCCATGTCTTTGTTCCTGTAATTGACACTAAAAATAAAATCAATCTATACCCATGCATATTATTAATATTATTTTTATTTATGATATTTTATTAATATTATTTTTATTTACTTAGTGTATAGTATAATATTGTAAAATGTAGACATTAAATAAATATTATTTATTTTTTTAATAGATTCAGTAGGTTTTTTGTAAGTCCTAAAATACGACCTAAAATTTTATAGGGTCTTTAACCTTTTCCCAGAATTCATCCAAAAACCTTATATGTGATCATCTTAATTTTCATGGAGTGAAGTAAGCTTAATGGCTATGAGACCTCACAAAAATAAGCTATTAACTTAAATTGGTCAATTCGGAATCAATTCGTAAAATTTAGGACAATCATATAAGTTATTCGATTGAGCCCGAATTTTATGTTGAAGTTAGGTGTATTAGTAGGAATGAGTCCGTAGGTTTTGATTTAGGGAAATAAAATAATTAAATAATTAAATACAACATATTTATGTTATATGTATATTATCAATTATTTATTATAAATACGTAAAATGGGTTCTAATAATTAACGAGTTGCTAGAGATAAAATATATGTACACAAAAAATTATAAAATATCATGAATAATATTTAAGAGTATTTATTACATTATATGTAACTTTACGTATGAGTAAAAATACTCGAAATTATGTAAAATATCTAATATATATTAGGATATACTAAAATAGATAAGGAAAATCAATAGAAAATTATTAAAAAAAAAAAAAACTAATTGTCACCTAGAAAATGTAGTATGGAGGCGTAGCAACTAGGAAAAAACAATGGTGGTATATGGAATGGAGAATTAGACACCTAAGACCAATAAAAGGAAAAAAATGAAGACACTTTGCTATTGAAAATGCCATAATTGACAATTTCTTCTCTTTTAAATTTTGGACAACCCATTTGTAGTTGGTTTAGTCAGTTTAAAGTATAGTAAATATGTAGAGAGTTTAAGGAAAGTTATAGAGAATTTTCACATAGATTATTAGGAAAATGGGTGTTATTAGGGCTAAAATGGAGTACGCACATCCAATGAGGACTTGGGATGCAACTGCGGCTACCATCTAATAGTAAACCCAACACTTGGGTAGGTTGACAACTCAATGGTATGGTGGCCAGAGGTAACAGCCAGGCCAGTTTTCAATGAGTTTTCCTATTTCCTTCGATTTTCATAAACTCATTAAAAATAGTAAATTTTATCCAAAAATTATGAAAATTTGTATCCTAGCATATTTTGTATATAGTTTTATGGGAAAATACCATTTTGATGAAATTAAGTCCAATATATTCCTCTTAACAAATTGCAAAAATTGAGTTAATTTCGCTTTTGTTTTAAAAAATTCTATTAATGTTGTTTTGGCTCTAAAATTTTTCTGTAAAACTCTTATGATATATATTAAATTACCATGTGAAGATTTTTGCAAAAATTATTTCCTATATTTTTATCTAATTTTTAAACCTTAAAAATCCTATTAGATGACAATTTTTTATAAACTAAACTTAATAATTTTCTTAGACATTAAGCCAAATTCTGTTTTGATGGGTATTTTGACATATTATGACAATCAAATAGTGTTGAAGAATAATTCTATGGTGTTGGTAGTCTTAGATTGGAATGTTGAAGGTATGGTGCTGATGTTTATAATATATAGGTGAAGTGTTCAAATAATAGAAATGAGTGTAGTTGGTTTAGGTTGGAGTGATATTAAACCATATATTATAGTTATATTTTGATCTTGAATTGAATCGTGGGGGAGTTATGTAGAAATATAGAATAGGTGTGAATCATAACTTAATTCAAAAGCTAAATCAGAGACAAAGTTAGTAATAACACACTAGGGAATTAATTGGAGCTTGAAACAAAAGCTACAATCACCTAAGTAAACTATGGGAGATAATTTAGAAGGTGTTCCTAAGAATTATGAATAAAGGGTAATCAGGAGCTAAATTAGAACCTAATTCAGAGGCTGAATAAGAGACGAAATCAGAATCTAAATTGGAAACTAACTAAAAACGAGAATGATCATGAGATTTAAAAACTTAAATAATTAAGTATAGTGATACCCTAAACTAAGAATAAAAATCTATACCATAGAATAGAGCCCATATAGAGAAATTGTATGAATACTAAAGTAATATTTATACTATAGGGACAAGTGACAACGTTACACCATAAGCAAGTGCAAGAATCCAAGTAAGTTGGATCAATACATAATTGTATTTCGGAACATTGTTTTATAGTACTTGGAGGCTTGAGATTATACTTAATTGTAGTTATTAGGTAACTTCTTCATACATATGCCTGTGTGTGCATGTTTCTTAGCTTAGTTGTGCGATTTTGACTTGCTGCTTTGGATTGTAATTGTTTGAATTACATGTATTGATTAATCAACTTAAATTGGATTTAATCATAAATGTATTGACTAAGCATGCATTACAACTCATTAGGGGATGTTTAAGATTCCCTAACTAAATACCGATTATAAGCTCCGTAAACAGTTATTCGAGATTTAATTTGTAAAATTTAAGGCGATCGAGTAAATTTCGATTCAGCCTAAATTTTACGATATAGCTAACAATATTAGTAAAAGTGATCTTATAAGCTTACATTTAGAAAAATTAATAATAATAAATTATTATAATATTAAAATTTATGTAAATTGCCCGTTATTTATCAAAAATGATTAAAATGAGTTCCGATAATTAGTAAATCAATAGAGATAAATTATATGCATATTAAAAATCATAAAATAACGTAAATAATATTTAGAAGTATTTATTTGTTTCATATATATATTTGCATGTAAGTAAAAATACGTGAAATTACTTAAAATACCTTAAATATGCTAAAATAATACTAAATAATTAAGAAAAATTCATAAAAAATGAGGAAATATCTACAAATCGATTGTGGTCACTTAAAAATGGAAGAAACAAAATCAACCAATCAAAATTAAACAAATAGAAAGTGGAAAAGGATAAGATAAGGCCAATATCAACTCAAATTAATGAGCAAAAAATCTTAGGTAGCACTATAAATACCCAATTTTTTTAGAGGCTCATTTGGTCAATTAGGAGTGTTAAGAAATTAGAGAGAACCGAAAGAGTAAGGGTTAGGGTTTAATTACAAAATTTACAAAAAAAAAAAAATCTGTGCAATTAGGGCATTTAGAACAAACCCACGACTCATGAGCACCTAGAAGTGAATTGACACCACCATTACACTCCTACACCATTGCCTGGCCTGGCCAACACACATGGAGCCACCTTTGGTGGCCGAAAGTCGATCGGATAGGTAAGTCCAATTTCTAACCCAGTCTTATTTAATTCTATAAAAATATTAAATATATTTATAAATTTTGTTATTATAAGATATTTTAGTATGTAAATTTAGGAGAAATTTTTATTTTGATGAATTTATGTCTAAAAATATAATGTCTTGAGAAACTACATAAAACTAAGCATATTTTGAATTAGAAATAAGTGACCTTAGAAATGTAGTTTTAGACTCAAAATTTTTGTGTAGACTACTTAAGGGTTATAAGGCATGTTATGAAGCCCTTTTTTAAAAATGAATTTTCTAAATTTTTAGATGATTTTTAAGCCTTAAAATGATGCATAAAATGGGTAATTTAAGGCTAATTAAGTAATTAAATGGGTAATTATTAATTTAGCGCACAAGTATATGTTTTAGGATGTTGAAATCTGTTGAAGTATGATATTTGTAGCATTTAGGGTGGTAAATATAATTATTAAGGTATTATATAGTATATATATAATAGGTAAAATTGTATATTTTTGGTTAATTTTGTAATTTAGGATAATTATGTATAAATTCTAATTTGGGGTGAATTTAGGTATTTGAGATGTTAGTTGATGTTGGGAGATGATATTTGAAGTGGTAAGAACATTAAATGTGTATATTATGTACATATTAGGTGATAATGTACAATATGTAAGTATAAGAAATTAACAAGTAGAAAATTATTAGGTTAAAATTGATATTATAATAATAATAAAAATATACAATAAATCTAATATGGAACTTAAATTTAGGTAATTATATGAAAAATATAAAATTTTCTCACATCAGGAATAAATTAGGTAGTGAAGTTAGGATACAGGATATATCGTATACACTAAAATCTTAATTAGGGGTTAAATAAGTTATTTAGGATATCCCAAAAATAATATTATTAATTTCACATATGGGTCAAAATGAGTTTTTAGGGTTTGCTTATAAAACCGTACTCAGAAATCAAACTAGAACCTCATTTAGAAATCGACGCTGAAACTGAATAAGAACTTTGCCTAAATCAAGAATAACTGTAAAAAACTTGAAAATCTGGATAATTGAGTATATTAAACCTTAAACCAACAATAACAATAAGAGTCATAAAATAAAACCAATCTATGGCAGTTATGTGGAAACTGAAACAATATTTGTATTATAGAGATTATTAGCAATGACTTGTGCGAGTTATGTCATGCCCCGAAGCGGCAGAGTCGTAACAGCCCCGCCGTATGAACCGCCCTAAGATAGAAGTTGGCCTCACAACCGCTATCTTAGACCTGATCCACACAAGGCGTCCACAACTAACCCGCTTTGAAGTAGACAGTTTGTAATTTAAATAAATCATTTACCTATAAATGTAAGGAATTATATATATCTGTTATCATTCAGTTACTGCAGTTAAAGTTTACAACATTTCTCTATAATATATTCCTTAGTATTATATCATTCAGAAATGAAAAATAATTCTAAAATAAAAACTTAGACCTTAAAAGATGTGTTTATTCTTCAATGTTTTTCCTCACTCCCCAGGATCCAGCAGTTGCTAGCTTCAGAGTAATTAGTTGCCGCTTCTTAGCCAGCACCTGCACGACGTCTATAGGGATGTGAGCAACCACAGCTCAGTAAGTTAGGACGGAGGACTTAAAACTATACCATACACACAACAAGGTTTTCAATCACTTAGTAGGTGCAATGCATGTGCAAGCAAATGCCATCGCATGACGTTATCCAGCCCATCGTGAAATTAGAGAAATTACGCCCGCTCTAATCCGGGTTGAGGAGTTGCCGTTAATGCAACAGCTCACGACCAAACCCAGGCTTGTGTAATGGAGACCTTGCTCCTCCAGTGACTACCTTCGAACCACTGTCTTCACCCTCGCCGTGACTTCCTCTCCTGTCACTTAGTTCGACTGAGGATGAAGAAGGGACCATTTTGCAATCCTGCGCTATCCCTTTCGAAGGGGTCGGTATTTGGCCGGAGAGTCCTAAGTTCCCCTAACGGGTTGCCATGCATGTCCGATTATGATTACTGGTCGGATGTTTAATTAAGTCCAATTTAGGGTGATCAATCCTTTCATACAAGTCATACAATATGTGCCAGAGCAACAAACAGAATCATAGCATCACCCATAATCAAGCACATGCACACATTCTCTATCTAACAAGCACAACCAAGCATAATCTTAAGCCTCCAAAATACAGCATTGTATTAATCCCAACTTACCTCGACTCCTCGCTCACTCACTCGAGGTCCGATTTGCTCAGGCCATCGCTGATCATCCCTATAACACGAACGTGGTTTCAGTATTTCATATAATATTATAAGTTCATCTTATCCTATAACGCTTATTGTTAGGTTTTTTTTAAGGTTAAATATACCTAATTATCTAGGTATTAAGTCTTTTATAATTATTTTAGGTTTGGGGTTAGGTTTAGGTTCGGTTTTCGCATCGATTTCTAAATTAGGTTTTTAGTTCGATTTCTAAGTAATGTTTTAGATTCCAACTCTCGAAATCCGTTTCAACCCATAATGTGAAATTAATCACATTACTTTCCGATCTCTTAAATACGATTACTACCCCTAGTTCGCATTTTATTCCATCCGATACATTTAAATCCGTATTAGTGTACCGAATTTGCTCATGTTGTGAGAAATTTTTACATTTTTCATATAATTACCTAAAATTGAATTTTGTTTCAGATTTGTTGTGTTCTAATTTTCATTACTTTATTATCTAATTAAACCTAATTTTTCCATATTTATTCATTTTTAATTCTACATATTCCTAATTTTCTACATTTACCACATAACACCTTCATTACTTATACTTAACACTCCATACACTAGGATTAGGTTTCCACATCAGAGATTAACATCCCTAAACATCTAATTACTATCTCAATCGGTAATTAACATCCTAATCACCTAATTAACCCTAAATCACCCAATTTTTCCATCATTTTAGGGCTAAAAATTAACTTAAAAATTTATAAAATTAATTTTAAAAAAATGGCTTCATATCACTGTTCTATATCACATGACCATCCTACAGAAAAAAAATTGAGCTCCAAACTACACTCCTAAGGTCATTTATTTCTAAACCGAAATGTGCTCGGTTTTGCATGATTTCTTAAGGATCATATATTATGGGGAATGTTTTCATCAAAATAATATTTTTTCTACAAACTACATACAAAAATATCTCAGAATAACAAAATTCATAATTTTCTAATAATATTTACTATTTTTACAAAATTACACAAAATCTGGCTGGAAATCGGACTCACCGATCTGGGTGGCTCCGGCCACCGACGGCCGCCGTGGCATTATCGTCCGGCATGGGCGCTGCCACCACCATGTGGTGGTGGTGGACGTCCACTCCCAGCTCCTCGTCTGGTGTGGGTTCCCTTTGAAACCCTTAACTGCACAGTTTTTCTTATTTTTTTTATTTTCTGGATTTTCTCTCGAATTTTCGACTCTCCCTAGTTTTCTCACTTTCCAAACTGTCCAAATGAGCTCTGTAAATTTTTTCCCTATTTATAGACATTTTCTGTAATTAATATGCATTAATTTGACAAGACTTTGTCCAAATTCCTTAATTTTTGGCTTTTGTGTTGTTCAATTTTTATTGGCTAATTTTTATTTTGCAGCTTTGGACCTGCCACGACCTTATCTTGATTCATCTTATCATCTTCTGATTTTTTTCTTATTTTTCCATAATTATTTTATATTTTTCTTTAATTATTTGCTTAGTTTTCGGCCAATTTTAGTAATTACGCGTATTTTTATCTACACGTAAATACATGTAGGGTACACGTGATCATTCATAAATATTATTTTGGTCATTCTAAAATTTTTAGTATACATATAATCTATCTCTAATAATTTATTGGTTATTATATTACACTTTTTGCCTTTCGGTAATTAGCAGTTATTATACTTAAAATTTGAAAATTTTATAGTCTCCTATTTTGCTATTTATTTTCTTAAATTTAAGTTTACGGGATCATTTTTACTAATATTCCTCTCAATAGTTTATAATTTGGGTTTGATCGGATTCTTTAACCGATCATCCTAAATCTTGGGTTTTAAGTTCAATCCTACGGTTACTTAGCTGAACTTTGGGGCTTACAAGTTACACCTCAAATAAGCAAACGAGGAGTTCAAGTAAGTTGGGATTAACATGTTACTGTATTTTGGAGTACTAATTCGTAATACTCGAAGGCTTAAAATTGTACTTGATTGTGTTTGTTAAATCGTTAATTGTGCGCATGTGCTTGTGAATGAGTTGATGATGTGATTCCAACTTATTGTCTGACTTGTTTTGTATGATTTGTTTAAAATGATTAAACACCTTAAATTGGATTTAACTAAATATTTAACTCATAAATCTAAATTGGATCTGCATAGCAACCCATTAGAGGAACATTAGGATTCTCTAGCCAAATATTAACCCTTTCGAAAGGGATAACGTTGGATAGCATAATTAGTCTTTTCTTCATCCTTAATCGAACTAAGTGTGGATAAGGAGGTCATGACAAGGGTGAAGTCAATGATTCGAAGGTAGTCGCGGGAGGAGCAATGTCTCTATTGCACAAGCCTAGGTTTGGTCATGAGCTATTGCATTAAATGGACACTCCTCAACCCAGATTAAAGTAGATGTAATTTCTCTAATCTCACGAGAGGCCGGACAACGTTGTATAATAGCATTTGCTTAAACATGCATTACATCTCACTGATTTGATCAATAACCTTGTTTATGCTTAAGGTATAGTTTTAAGTCTCTGTCTTAGCTTACTAAGTCATGGTTGCTTACATCCCTATAGACATTGTTGTAGGTATTAGTTAAGAAGCGACTTACATTTATCTTAAAGCTAGCAACCGCTAGATCTTAGGGAGTGAAAAAATGCTTCTAAAGAACAACTATATTTTTAAGATAAGAGCTTATTTTAGAATTTTACATTTTTTAATAATGTATTACTTAGGAAATATAGTGCAATGAAATTTACAAACATTATTTGTAATATTGGAATCCCAGTGTATATATATACATTTTCATACTTTCTCAAGTAAATAACCATTTAATTTATGAACTGCTTATTTCAAAGAGGGTTAATCGTGAACACCTTATATAAATCAGGGTTAATCGTGAACACCTAATGTAAATCAAGTCTAAAATAGCAGTTGAAAGGTTAGGTTTTATTTTAGAATGGTTTGCACGGTAGAACTGTTATGACTCTACCGCTTCGGGGCATTAAACCAACCCATTTAGAAAGGATAACGCTGGAGCATGATGATTCTTTTTCATCTCTAGTCAAACTAAGTGACAAGAGAAAAGGTCACGACAAGGATGAAAGCAGTGGTTTGAAGATAATTGCGGAAGAAGCAGTGTCTCCATTATACAAACCAAGGTTTAGTCATGAATTGTTGAATGTGCATTAAACTTCTCAACCCAAATTAAAGCGGATGTTGTTTCTTTAATCTCGTGACGAATCGAATAATGTCGTATGATGGCATTTGTTTATTGCATTTCATTTAAATAAGTAGCTAATAACTCTGCCTGTGCTTGATATATAGTCTTATGTCTCCATCCTAATTTATTGAGTGGTTAACTAATTACATTCTCATATATGCCTTTCCAGGTAATAACTAGAAATCCTCACCATAACTACCTTGAAGTTAGAGACCGTTGGATATTGGGAACGAAAATATAAACTGGAGAATGGATGACCTTCCGAAGTTTAAATCCTTGTCTTTTAATATTTTAGTACCAAAATATGTACATATTAAATCATTGGGTTATTGAATTTTATAAGTAACATGGAGCATTTAGATTTTGCTATATGTTTCAAGACTTTTGGAGGCAAAATCTTACTGTTTTTTAATGAATTATTTATTTCAAAGCGGATTAGTCGATAGATGCCTTATGTAAATCAAGTCTACGATAGTAGCTGTAAAGTCAGCTTTTATCTTAAGATGGTTTATATGGCAAAACTATTATGGCTCTTCTACTTTGGAGCGTAATAGTAGGTAAAAAGAAAAGTAACTATTATATAACTTATCCATGAAAATAAAAGCTATATACTTAATAATGTAGGTTTATATATACAATATTCAAGAAAGACATGACTATCAAAATGAATCTACTCTTTTTAATATATGATGATCTATTTGCAATTCATACATTCAAAACCGAACTTATGAATAAAATTAAGCTTTCAAGAAAGTGATGGGGGCCAATTACATGCTTGGCCATGAAGGCATTATTGAAAATCATATATAATTAGTTCATTTGAGAAGCATAACTATTGCATCATATTAACACCATAATTCTACATTTTATGACTCAAAGTTTGATCTATAATGTTTATATGTATACTTTTAGAAATCTCCTCTTTTCTTTTTTCATTTTTTTCCCAATTATCTCTTAAAAGATTTAGCTAGTAAAGAGTGTTTAATGAGGACAAAATAGGATTTCCTCTTTTCTGAAACCTTTTCTTTTTTAAATAATTCCGATATTACAAGTTATTAGGATAATAATTAAAAATAAATATTAGTTGAAAATTTTTATATTTTCAAAATAACCTATGTGATAGGGTACTTATGGCAATAATAATGAATGGACTATCGAATAGTAATTTATGAGTTGAAGAGATGGATTACTATTCATTATTTTAAATAATAGCAATTCATTGTAAATGGTTATTTGGTGTTTAAAATTCAACTAAGCATACTCTAGGATTTGATTTTATCTTTTACATACCCTTTCCTTGGCTAATTTATTATTATTGCTCCAAATGTGACGAAAGGCAAGCTCAAGTTGGTGTTTCCTAAGAGGGTAAGTATGAACAAATAAGCTCTTAATCTCACTAGTGGTATGAGCTAGGTAGATACTAACTGTACTCTTGAAAGGAAGGGAAGGATCGATTATTTAGGGTGAATACAACTAGTGAGCTCAAGAGAGTGAAGTACTTCTCAGGGGGGAGCATAAATAAATAGTAGCTTTCTTTGTTTATGCCATCTTTATTCCTTAGTTAAAACAATATTTATTTCTCAGTACCGTTATTAAAAGTAAGATAGAGTAAGTGCTTCCCAAGGAGATCACGAATGAATAGCTCTTAATCTCAATCAAACTGATTAAAGAGTTTCATGAGCTAAAAAAAGTGTTAATATCACTCTTTATATGATCATTCTCCGATGTGATCATGCAGCTGGAGTGAAGTAAAAGATAGAAAATGCAAATATATTAACATGTTATAATATATATTTATATCATCTTAAAGAATAAGACACCTCTTTAATATGTTAAGTGTCACGCCCCGAAGCGGCAGAGTCGTAACAGCTCCGCCGTGTAAACCATCCTAAGATAGAAGTTGGCCTTACAACCGCTATCTTAGACCTGATTTACATAAGACGTCCACGATTAACCCGCTTTGAAGTAAACAGTTTGTAATTTAAATAATTCATTTACCTAAGAAAGTGAGAAAAGTTATATATAATTCAGAAATGAAAAGTAATAACATATGTGTTGATTCTTCAATGTTTTTCCTCACTCTCCAGGATCTAGCAGTTGCTAGCTTCAAAGTAGTTGTTGCCGCTTCTTAGCCAGCACCTGCACGACGTCTATAGGGATGTGAGCAACCACAGCTCAGTAAGTTAGGACGGAGGACTTAAAACTATACCATACACACAATAAGGTTTTCAATCACTTATTAGGTGCAATGCATATGCAAACAAATGCCATCGCACGATGTTATCCGGCCCGTCGTGAGATTAGAGAAATTTCGCCCGCTCTAATCCAGGTTGAGGAGTTGCCATTAATGCAAAGCAGCTCACGACCAAACCCAGGCTTATGCAATGGAGACCTTGCTCCTCCCGCGACTACCTTCGAACCACTGACTTCACCCTCGCCGCGACCTCCTCTCTTGTCACTTAGTTCGACTAAGGATGAAGAAGGGACCATTTTGCAATCCTGCGCTATCCCTTTCGAAGGGGTCGGTATTTGGCCGGAGAGTCTAAGTTTCCCTAATGGGTTGCCATGCATGTCCGATTATGATTACTGGTCATATATTTGATTAAGTCCAGTTTAGGGTGATCAATCATTTCATACAATTCATACAATACATGCTAGAGCAACAAACAGAATCATAGCATCACCCATAATAAAACACATGCACCCATCCAACTATCTAACAAGCACAACCAAGCATAATCTCAAGCCTCCCAAAATACAACATTGTATTAATCCTAACTTACCTCGACTCCTCACTCACTCACTTGAGGTCCGATTTGCTCAGGCCATCGCCGATCATCCCTATAACACGAACGTGGTTTCAGTATTTCATATAATATTATAAGTTCTTTTTATCCTATAACGCTCATTGTTAGGTTTTGTTTAAGGTTTAATATGCCTAATTATCTAAGTATTAAGTCTTTTATAATTATTTTAGGTTTAGGGTTAGGTTCAGGTTCAGGTTCGGTTTTCGCATCGATTTCTAAATTAGGTTTTTAGTTCGATTTCTAAGTAATGTTTTAGATTCCAACCTTAGAAATCCGTTTCAACCCATAATGTGAAATTAATCACATCACTTCCCGATCTCCTAAATACAATCACTACCCCTAGTCAGCATTTTATTCCATCCGATACACTTAAATCCGTATTAGTGTACCAAATTTACTCATGTTGTGAGAAATTTTTACATTTTTCATATAATTACCTAAAATTGAATTTTGTTTCAGATTTGTTGTGTTCTAATTTTCATTACTTTATTATCTAATTAAACCTAATTTTTCCATATTTATTCATTTTTAATTCTACATATTCCTAATTTTCTACATTTACCACATAACACCTTCATTACTTATACTTAACACTCCATACACTAGGATTAGGTTTCCACATCAGAGATTAACATCCCTAAACATCTAATTACTATCTCAATCGGTAATTAACATCCTAATCACCTAATTAACCCCAAATCACTCAATTTTTCCATCATTTTAGGGCTAAAAATTAACTTAAAAATTTCAAAAATTAATTTTAAAAGAATGTCTTCATAGAGCTGTTTTATATTATATGAGCATCCTACAGAAAAAAAATTGAGCTCCAAACTACACTCCTAAGGTCATTTATTTCTAAACCGAAATGTGATCGGTTTTGCATGATTTCTTAAGGATCCTATATTGCGGGACATGTTTTTATCAAAATAATATTTTTCCATCAAACTACATACAAAAATATCTCAAAATAACAAAATTCATAATTTTATAATCATGTGGTGGTGGTGGCCGTCCACTTCCAGCTGCTCGTCTAGTGTGGGTTTCCTTTGAAAGCCCTAACTGCACAGTTTTTCTTATTTTTTTTTTCTAACTCGAATTTTTCTCTCAATTTTTACCTCTTCCTAATTTTTTTCTGATTTCTAATTGTCCAAATGAGTTCCTGGATTTTTCCTGCTATTTATAGGCATTTGCTGTAATTAATATGTATTAATTTGACAAGACTTTGCCCATTTTCCTTAATTTTTGGCTTTTAGGTTGTCAAATTTTTATTGGCTAATTTTTATTTTGCAGCTTTGGACCTGCCACGACCTGATTTTGATTAATCTTATCCTCTTCTGATTTTTTTTATTTTTCCATATTATTTTATAATTTTCTTTAATTATTTACTTAGTTTTTGGCCAATTTAGGTAATTTTGCGTATTTTTATCTACACGTAAATACATGTAGGGTATACGTGAACATTCCTAATTATTATTTTGATCATTATAAAATTTTTAGTATACATATAATTTATCTCTAGTAATTTATTAGTTATTAGATTACACCTTTTACCTTTTTGGTAATTAGCAATTATTATGCTTAAAATTTGAAAATTTTATAGTCTCCTATTTTATTACTTATTTTCTTAAATTCAAGTTTACATGGTCATTTTTACTAATATTTCTCTCAATAGTTTATAATTTGGGATTTAATCGGATTCCTTAACCAATCGTCCAAAACTTATGTTCTAAGTTCAATCCTACGATCAATTGGCTTAGCTTTGGGGCTTACATTAAGTCCCTTTATTTTATATTTTTATAAAATTAACCTCTATATTCGGTTTATTTAGCATAAGAACCTCTACTTTTCTTTAACTAAAAACTTCCAATTTTTGAACTTCCCTAAAAAATCAATAACCTCTTCCCACTTTTTCTTCTTACTATTTTTCTCTCTATCTAACATTCTTGAAAAACTAAAACACAAATATTTATGAAATTTATTTCTTTCATATTTTACTAAGTCAAAGCTTATAGATTCATCCTAATTTACCTTATAAAGGTTGTGACAATTATTTTACTTTTATGAATTATTTTCTAACCTCTTACTATATTTTTATTGGTATCTTAGATATTTTCTTTTTTAATTCACAATTGTTTAAGATGCATAATTTTATTTGCAAATTAATGTATCAAGAGTTTTGAGACTTTTTGAATAGGTAATGTTAGTTTATTCTAGCAACTTTAATTGATTAATACAATATTTATAATTTTTGTGGACAAATGAAAAATTCGTAAGGGTTATTATGACATTGGTTATTATAAGAATAACAAGATTTAATATGATTCCATATTTTTCATATTTTAGACAACTTTTTTAAGTAACTCTCCCTAACCTCGAAACACCTAACCCCCCCACCACGACCACGACCACAACTACAACCACAACCACCACCCCTACCCTTACCCCGTAACCTTCTCTCTCTCTTTTCTGTATACTATTAATCATTTTCTTGCATATAAATTAAATATATAATCAATTCATACTTAATATTTCATAATTTTAATATTTTAAAATTTCTCACATACATTGCTTATACACATCTACTAGATGAGTCCCTTATGATGATGTCCAGTTGAATTGAGAAAAGCATATCAAATATTAAGTGTCTTTTTTTCATTTTTTTTCCCTCCATCATTCCACTTAATTTTATGTAAGAACTGAATAGGAAACTAAAATTCTATTTTGTTATTTTATTTGGGTTACATTAGCATGGAATATGTATATCTTGGTGGATTGTCGAACTTAATGATTAGTGCATTTTTAGATTAATATTAAATAATGTGTGTATTTTTTAGTTCTTTGTTTTTTTCCTATTACAAATATAAAAGTACAAACATTAAAACAACATATAATTTTGGTTAAAACATATAAGATTAATTTAAGCCATTTAAGTCCATTTTTTAATCATTTTTCGCTATTCTTGTAATATTACAGAAAAATATTTTCAAAATAAAGGGATTTTTAGTCTTTCGATTGGTTTAGTAAAACCTTATCCCTTTAAGCAACTACTAACCTCTTGAAACCTTAACCCTTTCCAAAATAAATTAAACTCTCTTATTTTGTGCAGAAAATCTTAGACAACCCCATAATTAAGTCGAAAATGGGAAGCTAAGAGGAGATTAAGATAAGATTTAGGCATTTACTCAAGAAAAATTCGTTTTGAGGACTTAAGCATACTAAAACTACCATTTTATTGTCATTTACAACTTATTAACTTGAGTTTTTTTTAGGTAATCTCTAAGTCCACGTCAAGAACAAGTAGAAGAAAGGATTAAGGTAAGATATCATGTAGTTTTCTCCATCTGAAGTTTATTTCAACAAAAACCCTATTTTGGATGATGTTTAAGTAGATTTTTCTTATAATCCAAAATTAAACAAATATTTAATGATGTATCTTAGTAGTTTACAACTTATTTCTTGTGTATCTGAAGTGTGTGATGTATTAAAATAAATATCCTTTTACTCTTACATCATGTTTTTTAGTTTAAAATTAGTGTTCTTGAAGGCTTTGGTAGGTTTGATGATTAAGTAGGTGTTTAAGTTGGAAAATGTAGCTTTGATTGATTAAACGGAGTTTAAGTGATGGGTAATTAAGAGTTTAAAATATATTTAAAGTTAAGTTAAAGTTTGGAAGGGAAAGAATAGGATTGGGGTGCCTTTTGAAGGAGTTTAGGGCATTAGTTTGTTGCTTAAGGGACATGACCAAAGACATGAACATATCTTTGCTTGTGTTCAACTAAGGGGAAAAAATGGGCAGTGAGTTACACAACTAAACAATACAATTGGGTCCCTGGTCATGTTGAGTGAACTCCAAGTATTCCTTCTTAGGATTTTCTTAACTAAACTTAACCAAACCTTTTTCTACCTTTAAAATATAGTTCAAACCGACTTTCTTTTACAAAAAAAAATTCCAACTTTTGTAAGATGGTTGGATTTTGACACAACCAAGTGATATGGTCATGTTGCCAACCATGTTAAGCTGTAACTTTATGTGAAACATTTTCCTTATTGTTCTTCTTATCTAAACTTAATAAAACTTTTTTCTACTATTAATATTTGGTTCCAACTTACTCTCTTTTGTAAAATAGCTGGATTTTGACACAACCAAGTATCATGGTCATGTTGCTAACTATGTCGAGCTAGGAATTTCATGTAAAACCTTTTTTTCTTATTTCTCTTAACCAAACTCAATCAAACTTTTTTCCTAACATTAATTTTGTTCATTTAGCCTTCTTTTATAAATGGAAAAATATAAAAATATCCTCAATGTTTATCTCATTTTCTATTTTAGTCCTTAATGTTTCAAAAGTTTTATTTAAGTTTTTAATATTTGCAAAAGTTTACATATAAGTCCTTTTAACCGATGGCATTAGATTTTAAATTTCAAAAGGTACAAAAATGTCCTCAATGTTTACTTTTTTTTCTATTTTACTTTTTAATGTTTCAAAATTTTCATTTAAGTCCTTAATGTTTGCAAAAATTTATGAAACGGTCCTTTTAATTGATAACATTAAACTATCATTTATACATTAACAGATAACAATATTCTATTGGTTCATATATTTCTTTTAAATAAATAATATAATAAATATTAAAAATTAATTAAGGTATAAAAAAATTTATAGAAGAATATTTAAAAAATAATGAAAAATTATTAAAAAATTAGAAAAATGAAAAATACGTAAAATTTAAAAAAACAATTACTAAGATAATATATTTATATACATATATATCAATATTAATTTTAAAATAAACTAATAAAATAGAAAATTAAAAAAAATGAAATATATATATATATAAAAAGAAACTTGACCATCCAAGGGTATGGAGAGGTCAGTGACTTTCATTAATTTAGTTTAAAATTAATATTAATATATACATGTATCTAAGTATATATATATATATATATTACTAAATGTATTATCTTAGTAATTTTTCTTAGTTTTGAAAATTTTTTATTATTCTTAATTTTTCGAATTTTTTGATAAGTTTTCATTATTTTTTAATATTTTGTATAATTTTTTAATTAATTCATTTTAATATTTTATTATATTAGTTATATAAAAGAAATACGTAGATTAATAGAATGTTACCACGTGTCAATCTATAAATAATAATTTAATATTATCAATTAAAAGGACTAATTTATAAATTTTTATAAATGGTGAGAATTCGAATGAAACTTTCAAAACATTAAAGACTAAAATAGAAAAAGAAGCAAACGTCGAAGACTTTTTTATACTTTTCCGGTTTAAAATCTAACCCCATTAGTTAAAAGGACTTATTTATAAACTTTTGTAAACGTTGAAAACCGAAATAAAAAATAAGGAAAACATTGAGGACTTTTTTGTACTTTTCCATTTTATAAAAATTCTAACCTTTACTTAGAATTTTCATATACTTTAAGCTTAATTTAGCATTGACTAATTTTAAACACTTTTTACTTTCGAGTGACATTTTAATCAATTTTAATGAACTATTACTCTTTTTGACAAATTTAGTATAATATTTACTATCTTTCAAGTTAGATTCTTTCCAAATTCTTCTCATACGAGTGTTTAACTACCCGAATATTATCAAAAATCAATCTTTTCTTAGAGTAGCAACCTATAGAACCTTAGATGAACTTGAACCTTAAGATGCCGTAGTTAGTATTAGGTAATCATGTTGAGGAGTTGCTTTGAATATGTTTAAGAGGCTTCAACCTATATGGCTACAGGTCGGTTATAAGGGGACCTAAGTGGAGAACTAATAAAAAGTTGACTTGAAGTGTTGGGGATTAATGAGAATAATAGATAAGATAGTTATAAGGGTAGCTATATTCTTGCTTTGACTTTGTTTAGCATCTAAAATAGATACATTGATTCTTTTTTCAGGTTTCTTTTGCTCGGATTCCTCTATTCTCTCTTGTTGGGTATAATCTTGTTTTGTTTTAGCTTCTAAGTATGTGGAGTTTGCTCGTATGGTTGTGCTTGTTAGGATAGAAAAGATCTAATCGGACTAACCTATATTTAGCCTAAATGAATAGTTTGCTGATTGTACTTGTCCACTCGCTCTAGGGGCTTATGATAGTAAATCCTTAAAGGAGTAACTACTGACATTTGCAAGGTTCCCCTAATGGATTTTCATATGGGATGACGGGGATAGAATTTTAAGATTTATGGTTTATGGACTTTAAACTTAGGCATAAAGAACATAAAGAAAAATGCATATTTATATCTACCTAAGTATGTGGATAAAGATCATGATATGGTGGGGTCATGAGTATCCCTTTAATATTTACAAACCTAAATTAAAGATAACCAACCTATTGTTTACTTATTCTTAATAAAGCTTGCATTATATGCATGTGTATGTTTTAACTTGGCATTCGTATACGTTCATACACCTTATTAGGCCTTGGGTAATTCTTTCATTTGTAGGTATTCTTGATAAGATAGTTGCTTAGGATAAGTTAGGGGTTTTCTATTATCTTTAGGTAGATAGGGAGAGATAAATAGTTGTATTGTATTGAAGATGTAATTGATTTGTAGAGACTAAGTAACGACACTGAGTAGCATTGCTAATATGAATTGTAGTTGTAAAATTGGAGATTTTGCTAATAGTTATAACTGTGGTTGCAATGACTTGCTATAAGTCATTTTGATTTGTTAAAATTGGAGAATTATTGTAATTCTTGATAAGCGGTGTTTAAAAATAATTATGGAGATTATAGTTAGTTTTAAAGCCTTAATATATCATTAGAAAGTTAGGGACGCATGGTAGATTGTGGTGTCTTTAGGTTTTGGGGCGTTACAATTTTTTTGCATTGACCCATCTTATATGTAATTATTAGCTTATGACATTAATTCAATAAAAAGGTTATATACATGTGGATTATGGAATTTATGATAAGAAACGTGTGCAAAAATATGAACCTAACTTAAGTTCTTGCTTATTCTTGAGTAAGTTAACAATCACTTTTGAAACAACAAATTTTAATAAGGATAAATTTCCACATATAATTGCATTACCTAGCATCTATTTAATATTACACTTAAATTATGAAGCTTAATTTTTATTAGCTCCATCTTCTTAGAAAACGGGAGTTCAAGCAATTTTTCTTGTGCAAATTATTAAAATTAATAGATCAAGTGCATGAGGGATATGTTGAAGAGAATAAAATGATAAATGAATACTTCAAGGAGTTGTGTTCCCTCATTTAAATTAAGATTCCATGGCCTAGATGCAAGTATAATATGCAAAAGCCAAGAAAAAGATTCTTATACATTCTTCATTAGACATGCATGTATACACATTCATACTATGAGCATGACTAAAGGTGACAAAGTTGAAGCCATCTTTTACTTAATTTTCTTGAATTTTCATATTCTTTTTAATTTTTCTTTTATTTTTTATTCAATCATTCACCCATCCTTAATTTTTAATTTGATTTACATTTTTGGTGAGTCCTTTATTCTTCCTTTTTTCCTTCAACTGGCGGTACATTTTTACTTATCTTGTAAAAAGATTCATATACCTATTCTTTTTTTAGACCACATCATTTATTTTTGTAGTTTTTCTTTCAATTTCTCATTTTTTCCCTTTTCTTTTAGGTAATGATTTGTAGAGTGTCATTTCAATATTTAGAACTTAGCTTAATTTAATGTCATAAATCGATTTATTAGGCTATTGACAAAGCCAAGAGAATTAAGCGTAATTATTTAGGATGTCAGAGGGTGATCTTGCTTAGTAGACTTGGAATAGGAATTGCTAGACAGAATTTTCCACTTTAGGCTTTACTTGATTGTCTCATGTATAAAAAACATACTTGGAACTAGCTTTTTCAAGATTATGTAGGCCTTGTTTGCTTTCAATAGGTTATAAAAAAGACACTTTAGACCTATTTATAATGTAAGTAGACTTCTTTTAATCCTTATAAGCTTTAAGTGTGTTTAAGTCCATACCCAAGCTCATAAAAAATAAAGGAAAAAAAAAAGCTTCATTGTGATTGTATCCTCAAGATTGATCTAATGGTTAATGATAATGCTCAATCTCAGCCATCATCTTAGAGTCAAATCAGAGTTAGAATTAACCTCCTAAACTTTACAAATATGAGGTTACTCTTCTCAATTAATACATCTTATATCTTTGATTAGCAAGAGAGAAACGATAAAATTCTGCTAAAATGCCTCTATGGGAGATCAAATAGCTAATTCATCAAGAACGATTTAAGAATAATTAATAACACCAAGTTTGATCTATTATCATACATGTGTATCCAAGATACTTAGTTTATTGCTCTTCCTCCATGCTTCTTCCTAATGATGTCCTTCTATGTATCATCAGTTCAAGATATTTTTTAGGTCAACAGCGACACCAATTATATGTGATCAACTAGCTATAGTGACCTACAATACAAAATTACTTTTAAGATTTCTATAGTCTATTTATTTGTGCTGCAAAATAAATTTTTGTACTTGGTATAAATTTTTTAATCTCAATCATGTACATCAAGGGCTTTTTGTCTAGTAATTTCAGTCAATATGCAAATTAAATAATAGAACGAAGAATTCATCCAATTGTATACCATAAAAATACTGTAATCAAACAATATATTAACAACATTTAGCAACTTACTTTAAAAACATAAATAAATAAATATGAACAGAAAAATGGCAATAAAAACCAATGATAGATTATAAAAAGTAATAGAAAAATGTTAATATAACTCCATGGACATGCACAATTGATATCAAGAACAACGTCAATATGAGAAAAAAAGAAAAAAGCATCCCTTCCTTATGGTAGATATTTGGGAGAGAGTGGGTGTGTATCCACAAATAGCAAGAGAAATGGATCAAGAACGAGTATGTGCAATAATAAGAACATAGTTAGAAGTGGAAATAGGAATGGAAGTAAGCTTAGTGAAATAAGAAAGGGGAAGAGGGAGAGGTGTGGGGGGAAGCTAGGAAGGGGTATATGGAGAGAGTACGAATTAGTGCTCTATTTATTTAGAAAGATAAGGTAAAATGGGTCAACAAGAAGAAGATGACCGTAGTTATTAAACCCATTCGATAGCATGATTTTGTTATACGGATGAAATCATGATTCTTAAGTCATAGTTTAAAGACCTTATACATTTACTATTAGGATCATAATTTTAACTCGGGTATTTTTAAGATTTTTATGTAAGCATTCTTAAAAAAAAAAAAGATCATTTCAATAATAAAAATGGGCTTCATATCTTCAACTAAACTTATATGCTCTATTATTTATTTATTTTCTGGATGGCATAAAATGCTATGTTTAGAAAAAGAAGAAGCTATATATCCATTCCTTAACTATTAATATGCTACATAATAAAAAGCATAAATTTATCACAAATTTCTATATCAAATAGAAAACACCGCACTTATAGTATAAGTAGCTAAAAATTTGATAATTATTTGATGTAATTAAAATGTAAAAGATTAATTTTGAAAATCTAATAGGTAACTTTTGTAAAGGGTAAAGAAATCCTTAAATAAATAAAGAAGAAAAAGTAATTCAATAAGTGGATGGATAGAAGTTGAGGTGTAAAGATGAGTTATGGCATGATTTATGGAAAACACGAAGAGTTTTTGCTTGATATAGCTTTGCATGGATTTTGTTGATGTTTGTAAATTTTCCTATGATTGTTTGTTTACTCTTAGACTTAGGCTTATAGTAAAGGAAACATGAGCTAAGGAGGTGTTCAAGGTAAATCTGAGGCATACGTTGCAATGCTCAAGTTAGTTAGATGGCCTAAATGGAATTGAGAACATTCAAATCAATACTTAAGAAGGGTAAAGTTTAGAGAGAGTGCACTTAGGACTAATATGGAAGCTTGAGTCTCAAAGGTGTGATCCCTATTTTCAGAGGCATCTAAAGGGCTTTGTGAGTTAGAGATGGCCCGATGATCTAGCTACATGGATGGAGATCTTTCTTGAGCACTACTTGTTCTTTGAGGATAGAGGTAAATAGATGGTTGGTCTTCTTTGTTATGAGGCGAATCTCCTTTGATGGGCATGAATTCCTTTAGTTGTATAAGGATTGTTCGAATCATAATAGGTGGAGGGGATCTTGGTTTCTATAACACCACTTTGGATTGATGTAAGGTTGTCGGGGTCTGCATTCCCTAAGGATCTTCTTTCTCAAAGGACAAGCGAAGTTAGAGAGTAAGCTGGGATAAAGTCTTGTGGGCCATGTTATACTACATCATAAGAGGGGAAAAAAAGCCATATTATCTCCACCATCCCTTCCTACATTTTCTTTCCCTCTTCCTAAACTAGAGTTAGAAAGGATAAAATAAGGATAGACCTCACTAGTGTAACTTTCAATAAAAAATCAAACTTAGCTTTATATGACGCTGTTAGATCTACTATCGAGTATTTAATTTAGTTCTAAACAAGCTTTACAATGGCAAAATTATGCAATCTAGTTGTAATTTTATTTGTAATTATAATAAATGATTATTACTTATATAATTATAACAAAATAAAAATTATAGCATTAATATTAGGGTAAATAATAAAACACCTTATAAATTAATGGTCTGTTTAATTCATGACATAGAATAAGGAGAAAATCAAACTACAATTTAATAAGAATTGAATAGATAAGAAATAGGCTAATGCTTCATTTAATTCAATAAAAGTACACAAATTAAGTGAACAAGCAATAGAATTAAAATTATAGACATGCCCATATACTTTTTTTTTCTTTATAATGAAACTTAGAGATGCTATAGAGATGGGTTTGAGATAGGTTTTATAAAACCTGAGCTCGATTAGTTATCTTATAAAACTTTCTAGAACTTGCTCTAAAATCCCATAAGGTTTTTATCTTATTCTTGAAACCCATTTGTATAAGGTTTCTTTGAACTCATTAAGAGCCCGACCTAACCGGTTTATTTCTTTAAAGAAGCTATTGAATTTCTTCCTCGTGGAAGTAAGGACACTTTATGGTAACTTACATTGTCCATATCATTTGGATGATCATACACTAATTTTGAAATAACATGTCTTTGTTCTTATAATTAATACTAAAAATAAAATCAATTTACACTTACTCATATTATTAAAATTATTTTTCATTTATGGTATTTTTTTAATATTATTTTTATTTACTCAATGTATATAATATACATCAACTATGTATTATTTATTTATTTTACTAGATTCAGGTTTTCTGTCTGACTTTTGTAAATCCTAAAACTCGTTCTAAAATCTTATAAAGTTTTGAACTTCTTTCTAAAACTTGTCTAAAGTCTCATGGGGTTAGACTTTATGAAGTCTTTATCGAGTTAGGTGAGTTAGATAGCCTATAATGATTCACTCGGTGTCCTCCCTACTGAAACTAATGATGATAGGTATAGATGTCAATATAAGAATAATGAATATGAGAGTACTGGAATTTTTTACTTTGATTAGTTTATTACTCAAACATTTATAACTTAAATTTTAGTACTTAAAAATTGAAATTTTATTCATTTAAGCGTTTGCATTTAATGACATTATACACATGATAAATACTAAATTATTCGAAATCAAAAGTTTAAGCACTCAAATGAGTGAATTTTCAATTTTCAAGCATTAAAATCAAGTTTTGAATATTGAAGTACTAAATTGCTCTAAATAAAAATTTTAGATAGTCTCTTATAATTATCCCTATCAATATGTGATTATTGTATTCCTTGTAATTATATATTGATACTTAAAAGTAGTAAATATGCTTCTTTTCTCTTCCTTTTTTTTTCGTTTTATATTTCCTCGTCTCTTTTCCTTTTTATAACTTAAATCAATTGAAACAAACTCAAATTGTAGTGGGGTTGACTTCTGCTCGATCATCAATCAATCATCCATCATTGTGTAAAATGAGTGGAGTTGCTGAATCTACATCTTTTTATCCATTTCGAAAAGAGGTGCAAAAGCAGGTGGACTAACTGATATAATTGAAATTATGCATCCGTGTGCAAGTGATTGGATGTAGGTACAGGGGCATGAGCACTGGTGGCTAAGTCCACGTATTGTACATGGTGACCAGCGTCCTGTGTATAGTGCAAACGAGTTGAGCCAAATTATACTTTTAAAAGTTCATCTATAGTTCATTTTAAAATTATTAAGTTTGAATTAAGTCTTTTATCGAACTTGAAATTAAGAATTAAACTCAGTTTATTTAGATAAATGAGATTTGTCTTGAGTTGAATTTAATTTGTTTACTGATTAAGCTCGGGCCGAGCCGATTATATAGAAATAAATAGATTATATACTTTATATAAATATATATTATATATTATCTCATAATATGTTATATATTTATATATATTGTATAGATTTTAGCTTTTAGATTTTAATGATATATAATATTTATAATATATAAAATTTCGTAAATTTACTTACGAGCTTAAAGAAATTGGTTTACGAACTTAAGTGAGTAAGTTTGTGAGTTTTAGTTAAAGCTCAAACTTAGCTTGTTTAGATAAACAAATTTCATTTTGAACTTTGAACTCGATTTATTTACTAATTGAACTTAATCGACTCGAATTTTAAACAAATCGAAATCGAGTAACTTGCGATGTGGTTCTGTTTTTACATATGGTTTGAAGGTGTGAGGATATGGATAGAACAAGGGAGGAGGAAGAGAAGGAGAAGAAGAAGAAGAGCAATGGATGAAGAATATGTTTATTGAATGGCCATTTTATAATAGTTATTTAATATTTGGGGATCTTTTTGCATATATTCATACAAGTAAATATTGTAATAAATATCTTTGATAGATCGGAAGGAAAATAATAATTTTGTTTTGTTTCCAATTAGGGAAGTAAATAACTCTAAGTGTTTGTATACTCGAGCCTCTTGAACTCTTAAAAAATTGTAATTAAATCCCAATATGCCATTTACATCTTTGAAGTAATAAAGCAAGAAAAAAATCTATAAACAAAAAAGGACTTTGGGATAAACCATTTACCTTCAAATTGAGGTTCGTAATCATATCAAAGATTGCTGTAAATTAGGAAGATAACTATTGAATCTAAGAAAGGTGACACACTATGAAAAAGAAGGATTCATCAATACTAACATAACATATGTTAGATGAGTTAGAAGCAAGTACTAATGATATTTTAATGTATAGTTACGATAATTGGTAATTAAAAAAAAAAACTAAAATTATATTCTACAAAAATTGTTATATATAAAAATTTTATTAGTATTGGCACACTATTAATCAATCCATGCAAGTGTTAGTGTTAGTATCTTAAAAACCTTTTTTTTTTTCTTTTTTAAATAGATAGTGATAATAGAGAATCTATCGTATTTGAGATTGTTTTATTTAAACCTCTAATGTATTATATCGGCTTTTAATAGTTTGAGATTGTTAATTAGAATATTTCAAAATCACTTATTGTTTTGATTACATCTACTGTTCATAATATATTCAATACATTTAAATGCAAGATTTCAAATAAAAAAAAAATTAATAGGTGGATTATCAACACATACATTCATTTAGAAAATAAAAGAGTTATGGATGATAATTACCTTCAAGATCGGTTAGCTTATGACTTAAACTTACAATGTAAATTTCCATCGATGATAATGTGAGGATTTGATGTTGAGGTAAGAGATGAGAATAAACTCATCGAAGGTGTCCACTGAATGTAGAAGCCTGGATTGATATGAAGGTTAGCATGAATAGAGTGGAATGAAAGGATGAACAAAGGTGTTAAAAACCGTGTCATATTGTCTTACTTCTTTTATTTATTTTTTCTTGTGGGGGTTGTTGAGTTACGCCTATTTGCATTTAAAAAACAAAATATGCCTTTTATTTGAATAAGAACAGATTCAGTTTAAACTAAAACCGTTACATGGGGTTGAACATTTAGTAATGCATTGTTTGTTCCCTCTTTAAATCGAATCGCAAGGATTTGATTCTCGGTTCAGTTTAATCCTGTAAATAACAGCCATATTAGTACACCGAATGAAGCTTTGAATACTATAGATAGAAAAAGAAGAAGATAAAGAAGAAAAGTAGCAATAACTACACTTAATCCCAAATAGTTAAATACATCCAATTTGAAAAACGGTTAAATAAATTACCATTGGATCCTTCCATTCTAAGTTTCACCAGTCGCCAACTTCTTCTTTTCTTCTTTATCCTCCTTCATCGTCATCGTTGGTTCCGTCAGGTTGCCATTACCATCAAATTCGCCTGACGGATCTGCCCTCTTCCGTTTTGTACGCGGGGTCATAGTCCTACGATCTCAACACAATACTCATAGGTCAGTTCACGACTACAAACTCAAAACCCTAATCTTTATTTACTTTAATTTCCTTTTAATTAGACCCATTTCTTAATTACGCCAAAATAAAATAACAAATTCTCTCTCTTTCTTTTCAATCATTACTTTTGTCTGCTTGCTTCGCTTCAATTGAAAATTGTGCATTGTTGTGATTGGAAGTCGCAATTTAGCCTTGAATTCGATGATTGGAAGGAAAAATCGAATTGGGATTTTGGTAAATCCGAGAATAAAGGTTTCGGTTTGTAATTTGGGATTTGCAATTTGCTGCAGGTGTATGATTCAATTATATTAGGGATTACTGATGCCATTTGGTGTGGAGATTACTAATCAATAGCACAGTCAGCGACATATACCACTGAATCTGTTTACTTTTGTTCAAGTGTATGAAATCCTAGCCTTAGCTGTGTTTTTACTAGTTTAAAGGTCGGGTTTTGTTTTCTATGTTGTGTAAGGAATTGGATTTTCTGTGTAGGGGAATATTAGTATTGGAGATTGATGGCAGAAGCAGTGTCGGTTTTGTATACAATTGTTGCTTTCTTTTGCACTGTTGGAGCTATTGCACTGGCTATATTACATATTTACAGACACCTTTTGAACTACACCGAGCCTATTTACCAGAGATTTATTGTTCGCATCATCTTTATGGTTCCTGTGAGTATTCCTCCATGTATCTCTCTTGCTTCCATTTTTGATTTGTGGGTATGCTGAATTCTCATATTGTTGGCTTTTTTCGTACTTATGGATTGGTTTTCATGGGTAATAGGATGCTGCACTGAAATTGTTCTGTTGGAGTCATATTTTGACCGGCTTTGGAGTTGGATTTTCATCTCTGATAGTTGAATGCATGAGTTAGAGTTGCATTAGTAGGTTACAGATGAGGGGGGGATAGACAACTCTGCACTTGATGAGTATAATCCGCATAGGGTAGTGTACTTGTTTATGCATTGGGAGATAATATCCCGATATATACCCCTGGAATCATCCTGCACGTACTTGGCCTTGGTTGAAAAAACCTTGGAAATTTTCTGAATCTGCTCCTCGCTTTGAAATGCTTTTCACGTCTTGTTTCAACATAGGATGCTATAGCATTATTGGTTTCATGTCTTCTGTTACAGGTGTATGCGTTGATGTCCTTCTTGTCTCTCATCCTACCTAGTAGCTCAATATATTTTAATTCCATTCGAGAAGTGTAAGTCCATCTACTTTGTATTTCTTCTCTTTATTTGGAGCAAGTATCAATGTCATGAAGCCTTCACTGGGATGGTTAATATTTGAATTTTATTGCTCTCAACATTTAATGAAAGAAAAATTCTTTTTCATTGGGTGGGTTTGGTTACATGAAAGCTAGATTGACTTTGAAAAGGGGTCTTTGAGATCTTATTGTACCTCAAATGAAATGAAATCACTCCTTTGTCTATGTCACTTTTGGTCACTCTTTAGAATGGTTATGGTAACTCTCCTCCTAAATGGCGTGTTTATTCTATAGGTCATAGAGCAGTTAGAAAAGGAGAATGTGAAGTGTGTAGGGGCGTAAGAAAATAAAATAGCAGTAGAGGGTACTTTATAAAACCAAAAAAGGTGGGGAAGAGAGAGGAAATCAGACTTATTTACCCCTATGTCATATTTTTTGTGAGCTAAGGAGCTGTTTTGCTCTAGTTTCCTAGTTGCTTAACCCCCTCCAACCCTACATACTCATTCTTAAATATCTATTCTATCAATTGGTCTAACCTTTCATAGATTCGAAACAACAACCCATGTCTCAACTGATACACAAGAGAGATGACCTATATTGAGAACCACGTTGAAGTCGTTGAACAATACGTAGTTAAGTTTTGTCTCTTGAGGTAAAAGGAGTTAAGGATGGCATGCATCAACAATAGCTTCAATTTGATGAGATGAAACAGCGATTCACAAGTTTGAAGTGACATCTCTCTGGTATTAGCGAGCTTGGAGCCATGGTCGAATAGTCATGGAAACATCAGTCCAATGACTTGGGAAAAGCGGCAACTCGTGAATGTGAAGACCTACCTTGACAGTTGCCAGAGGAGTGGAGCACTGGCATTGGTTCAGAGGTTCAGATTTTAGGTCGGACTCCACTCGTTTCTTCCTAGTTCACGAGCCACCCGATGATGTTACTATGAACATAGAGTAGCACACAAACGTTTGTTGGGTTGATCTTCTGCTCTTTGATGGACATGACCTGGTAAATTGGGTCACTAGAGTGACGTGATACTTCAAGATTAACTGTACTCCACCTAATATGAAGGTCTATTGTGCTGATATTATTATGGATGGTAGAGTCACTACTTGGTTTAACATTACTCGACAATGATATGTCCATCTCACCTGGGAGCAACTTGTACTGGAGATTGTGCTTTGATATGGATGATATGATGCTATTAATCCTTATGAACAGCTTACTGATTTTAAGCAATTGGAGAAAGTTGACAGTTACATTGATGAATTTGAACTGTTAATAGCTCAGATACCTCCACTGATTGAAGCATAGTTATTTGGATATTTCAATCATGGGTTGAAAGAGGAAATACGCCATTGGTTGCATCATCTTATGTTGACCACAATACCAAATGCCATTAAATTGGCTTCTCCTATAGAGGATGAATTCCATTGATTTGGGGTGCAGTTGGGAATAGAGCAGCAAAATTATATTAATGGAACTCCTTCTCCAAGGCAAAGCAGAGAACTCATAGCATTATTGGTGGCCGGCAAATGCTGTGGGAAATCCACGCCATATTTGGACTCCTAGAAAAGGTTTAAGTGCTAATGCATAGTTTCGAACCCATGTTAATTTGTCACATGCCTCTACTTCAGGGAACTATGGACAAAGTGGTTGCCACTTGTCATATTTCGAGTATGAGGATAAGAAGGAGAAACAATTAGGTGTGAGACTGATCAGCTGTATCACCCTTTGCGTCAGTTTGCCAACAAGTCCCTTTGAGTGGTCATTTTGGATGAAGGGGTGGATGATGGTGATGAGGACAACCCCATAATCTAAGAATCAGCCAATCCTACATCTGATATTCCCCATCATAAATTGTAGCAACCAAATTGAGACGACATGCTCAACATTATGGAGTTACCTTTGCTGGTGGTCAAAGGCATAAATAGTCCATGTTCCATGAAGGTAAAGGTAAAATTGAAGGGGCATTCCATCATAATTCTTATTGATGGTGGAGCAAGTCACAACTTCATCTCTAAGAAAGTGGTTGACTGCTTGCAACTACCAGTAGAGCACATTGCTAATTTTGGAGTTTTGCTAGGAAACATGCACAATATACATTCCAGTAGAGTTTGTTGGCAGTTGGCCTTAAATTCGAGTGACACACAAATCGCGGTGTACTGTTATGCCATGGAACTCAGGCAAGTGGACTTAATTTTAGGGATATCATGCCTGGCCAATCTCGGTGAGGTGAAAGTTGATTGGCAACATATGACATTGAAACATAAATTCGATGGAAGAGAGATGCAAATAAAAGGAGACATGCTGTTGTTGAGAACAGCCATTTATTTTTGATCCCTTCTTAAGTTACATGATATCAAATTTTGTGTGCTGTTATGGCTGTGTAGTTTGGGCATTCAAGCTGATGACAACAGCAGATTGCAATCGATATTATCAAAATTATTGGAGGATTTTGCAAGGGTGTTTGAAAATAGCGGGGGTTTACCACCAAAGTGGAAAAACTTATCACTGTTTTCATCCCATAGACAAGTGTGGACTGGTCATTTTGCATCTATTGCTACTCCCATGCTAGAAAATGTGAGATCGAGTAGTTAGTAATGGAAATGTTGAATGCAGGAGTAATACACCCAACTACTGGTCCATTTTCCAGCCAATTATTCTAGGAAAGAGGAAAGATGGGTTGTAGTGGTTTTGTGTCGATTGTAGGGCTCTCAATGTAGTCATGGTGTTGGATTATCATCCAATACTTGTAGTGGATGAGTTAGCAAGAGCCAAGTACTTCTATAAAATCGAATTGCACTTACCATCAGATTAGGGCACATGATGGTGACATCCATAAGACAGTTTATGGGACACATTAGGGTCACTAGGATTTCTTTGTGATGCCCTTTGGTCTTACTAACAATTTTTGTCATATTTTAGTCCACAATGAACCACTTATTCTGATCATTACTTTTGATGATTTGTGTTGCTCTTCTTTGACGACATATTGGTCAATAGTAAAAAGCACATATTATGCACTTTCATTAGGTACTAAAATTGTTCTTGAAAACAATTTCTTCTCTAATTAAAAAAATGCTCCTTTGAGTAGAAATCAATTGAATATCTTGGCCATATTACATCCTCCAAAGGCATTTTCATGGATTTTTTTTTTTGGGAAAAAAAAACTTCAAGAGGTTTTAGATTAGCCAAGAACAACGGTAGTGAAAGGGGTTACAGGATTCTTTGGATTGATGGGTTATTGTAGGAAGTTTGTTCGTGATTATGGCAAAATTTCATGATCCTTAATGGATTTACTAAAAAAGGAAGGGTTTAGATAAAGTAGTGAGTTTGAATTAACCTTTCAAGAGTTTTAACGTACTATGAATGCAATGCATTAAGGTAAGGCCTTACAAATATTTCAATGTAGTTTGATCATCCCATAGCCTATTTTAGTAAGGGGTTATCGTATCAAAATTTGCAAACTCAACTTATGAAAAGGAGCTTATGGCCTTAGTGCTAGCAATTCAACATTGGCAGCCATATTTGGTGGGTCGACGATCTATGGTTTGCGCTAACCTTATAGCTTAAACATAAAGCAAGACATCGTTACATTTGACCAACAGCATTGGCATTTTAAACCCTTGGCTTACCTCTTTAACATTTAGTATAAATTTGGCAGTGGAAGTAGTTTTGTGGGTGTCTTGTGACATCTGTGAAAACTCTATTTGAACTTGTTTATAGACGATCACTACTGTCTTTGCAACAATATGTGGTTGGTGAGACTAAATTTGAGGCTATTAATGATGAGTTTCTGAGATGAGGCCTTATGACAATTGCACCATCATTTATTACATGCCCAAAATAGAATGGTGAAAAGTGCAAGATGTTCAATTTCAAGTTTGTGCTCATGCCTATCCCAAGTTAAGGCCTTACCTTCAGGGTAGTGCATGACCATACCTCCGTCTAAAGCTTTCATTCTATTTTTTTTGTTTTTTTGCTATTCTAAGTTGAATCATCAGTAGGCACTATTACAACTCCCATTATACTCTCAGATCCGCCCTGTTTTTCATGTTTTGAACTTAAAAAAGGCAATTAGTCAACAGCATCAGACTCCCTTTCTTCTTGATGACATGCTCTCTATCGATTCTACTGCTTATATCTCTTTACACATCCTAGACAAACATTCCCTTCAAGACAATGGGGCACACGTTCTTCAACATTTGGTTCAATGGCAACATTTACCCTTCGAAGGTGCCAATTGGATGAATGCCACTAATTTCCATGCTTAATTTCCCCACTTTTTTCTAGAAGACAAGGCAATGTTGGTAGGGAAAGATATTGATAGTTAGGGCTGTAAATGAGTTGAGTTGAAACAATATAATACTCAATTCGACTTGAGGTTGACTTACAATTTCAAAGCTGAAGCTTGAACTTGATTGAGCTTATAATTATAAGTTTGAGTTTAACTCGAAGTAGTGCTCGACAAGCTTAAACTTGATTTGGTTAATATCGTTTTGACTTGATAATATTAAAAATATTTTTATAAACATAATAAGATAATCTATGCTTTAATAAAACTTAACTAATATTTAAACTCGACTCGAGTTCGATTAAGTTTGTGAGCTTGTTAAGCCGAACATCATAAAACTCAAGATTGACTCAATAAGCTACTTGAGCTTGGGTTCGAGTTCAATTTAACTCTAGTTGAGTTGAATTCAAGTAGTTTGCTACTAAGCTCATCTCATTTACACTACTCCCTCCCTCTCTATTCATAACTCTCTTCTTAAATGGAGTGTTTATTCTAGAGGGCCTAAAGTGGTGAAAAAGCGGGGGATGTGAAATTTGTGGGGGTAATACTATAGATAAACGAAATAGACTTTATAAAATAAAATGTCTAGGGACCACCATAGGAGTAATGAAGGAAAAGGATTACACGTCTCGTTTAGTATGGCAGGAAGAGAGAGAGGGCATCAGACTTATTTTCTCTTAGATCATATTTGTTGTGAGCTAAGGAGCAGTTTTGCTCTGGTTTCCAGGTATCCAACTCTCTCTTCCACTTTTTTTTCACTCACTTAAACCCTACATACTCACTCTTAAATTTCTGTTCTGTCAGATTATCACCAAAAAACTATGCTACTCATTTTAGTAGATTATTTCTTATTCTGCTCATTTCAGTGGATTAGCCTTTAGTCTTGCTGTGTTTAATTGTGCTTGCTTGTGAGAAAGACAAAGCTTTCACTTCACGGCTTCATTGATTGGCCCTTAATTTTTTCCCCTCTTTATCCCTCAATCTGAATATACTAAAGCTTGCTAAACTCAGTTGTTTCATCTATTTTTTTAATTTCAATGAAGGTCATTTGGCTTCTTATACTCGTTTAGCGATGAACATAGTGCTCTGCGTTGTTGCTTTTTATGAAGGAAGGCATTTGATTTATATTTATCACTCTGTATATCACCATGGTTTGCTGCCATATTGTACTTATCTTAATCGGATGATTTATTTTTAACCTTTTTCAGTTATGAAGCCTGGGTCATCTATAACTTCCTGTCATTATGTCTAGCTTGGGTTGGTGGCCCAGGGTCTGTTGTGCTCAGTTTGAACGGACGGGTTCTGAAGCCATCCTGTTGTCTGATGACATGTTGCCTTCGCCCCATTCCACTTGATGGGTAAGTTAGTTTAGGACAGGGCTCTTTTTCATCAGGTTTTATTGCCATTTGGTCATCAAAGGAGATTTATTACGTAAAGATGTCATTTTAGATAAAAAATGCATACATGTCTTGAAGAGACAAGAACTCATGGTTTGCCATTCCATTGATTGACTGGGCAAGAATATGCATATAGGCAAGTAGTTCTTTGAATTTGATGTTTGTGATTGCAGTGGATAATACATGGTATTGATGTCAAGGCTGCTTGCCTTCAATCTGCGCAGAGAATTGGTCTTTTTGTCTTAACTGAATGGTCCAGAATAAAACACCAGTGCACACCTTATTGACCTGTCAATATGCTGGTTGGATATCATATGTGGCATTTATATTTTTGAAAATTCTTAATGATTTAAAAAAAAAATGGTTGGTGTGATTCTTTTTTGGGGTAAGAGAAAATGGATGGTGTGATTAAGTTTGCTGATTTTGCAAAAAATGTTTGTGTGGGCCAATGCATTGGGTGCAAGCAGAGGAAATGTTTGGCAAAATAATGTTTTGGTTCTCATCTGGGCCTCTCTGTCCTTATTTATGCTGGCCCTCTCTGTTGTGATAAATACTAATATCACTGGAAAGGTACCTATTTTATGCTGTGCTGTTGATGTATGGGAAAACATAATTTTAGAAAAAAGAGAGATAAAGCAACACCACAATCTATAGGGATAAAGCAATCTATACTATTGGTGAAGTGAATAGAAGTGAAGGCAAATTTGTGAGGAGAGGAAATTTCGTGTTTGAGTAACTTAAGTTGAGGAAGTGAGCAGAAGATTTTTTTTTATCGGAAAAAAAAAAAAAACAGAACCTTTTCCACTTCTAAGCTACTTTTTCTTTCTTCATAAATTGGAGAGGAATGGGTGGATGTTACTGAAGATGTTGCTTTTAAAAAACACATTTCATATCATTTTCACTAAAATAAAGTGGGGAAACTTGTGTCCAAGGAAGATTTATTTCTTTTCACTTCCTCTTTGTCATATGGCCAACAAGAAAAGGAAAATCTTTTCTGAACTATATTTCTTTCCTGTTAATTTCACTTATCCCCTTTCACTCATTTACACTTTCTGTTTTAATTGCCTAAAATAACATTAATATATTACCACATCTGGATGAATGTGTTCAAGTCCTTACCCTATCGTTTCCCTCCTATTTAATTGTACCACTTCTTGGGTCTGAATCATTTTTCCTCACACAAATGAGAAGATAAAACCATATATTGACCATGAACATAATTTTGACACTAAGGTCACTGCATTTCTTGGATTCCTGAGATATTTTGGAACTTCTGGTGTAGGTTATTCATACGTAGATGCAAGCAAGGATGTTTGCAGTTTGTGATATTGAAGCCATTTCTAGTTGTCGTCACCCTTGTACTTTATGCAAAAGGAAAATACCATGATGGAAATTTTGATCCGAGGCAGTCATTTCTTTATCTGACCATTATCTACACGCTGTCATACACAGTGGCTCTTTATGCCCTGGCACTGTTCTATGTGGCATGCAAGGATCTTCTTCAGCCGTTCAATCCAGTTCCAAAATTTATCATTATCAAGTCTGTTGTTTTCTTAACTTATTGGCAGGTAATCTTTCTGCTCTGTCAGTTATACAAGGAATCATATGAATTCGTGATTAGGTCTTTGAATCACAACTTCATATATGAGTAAGCTTCCACCATGAATACTTATGAGCTGAAGAATTTGGAAACATTTTTTGACAAAGGAATTTTACCTAGGCTTATTACAAAGGCAATACTTGTTGTTTTGATGGGATTTTCCTTGATTTGTAATGACCCGCTTTTTAGATATCTACGTGTTTATTGGCTTGTCAAATTAAATACGGTACCTCAAGGCGAGTCTTGCCATCCCTGAAATACAGATTGGCTAATCGAAAGATTTGAACTTGCACCTGTTTCTCACATTCAGTAACACCTGCTTTAGAATTGACACTTAACATTCCAACCTGCTTTAGATTCGAAGTGTGCATACTTGGTGCTAACACCTGTAGGATCTTGTATGTGACCTCTACAACTTATATATTGCTAACATATCAAAAGTTCCCTTTTATCACACACCTGTATAGACACCATGGTAAGCTAAGCTTCCTTCATAATCAGTTTCAAATCACCATATATTCTTATCATGTTTAACATAATCAAATATAGCATATCACATAGGATTGGATTACTCAGTCCACGCATATTACTTCAATTTACCAGAACCCTGTTCATTTAGTAAATTCGCAATCTACCATACTTGATTATGTATCGTCTGGCTTTAAAACCTGTGTTAAGCTTCTCAATTGACTTGTTTATTAGCTCACATTTTTAAGCTGGTTTTACAACTTGACTTAATACACTTAATACAAAAGCTCTACACAAGCAAAGCCCTGCTCTCTCTCTCTCTCTCTATATATGTGTGTGTGTGTGTGTGCATGCCATGTCCAAATGTCCCATAAGTAGCTCCTAACATCCTCAACCCTAGTGCCATGTCCTAAACTAACCTTTGAACTTGATCTGTTATGCCTAATTTTAGGTAATTAACCCATCAACTCATATTTTAACTTTAAGTGAGCGTAACTAAAATTAAGACAAAAATAACAAGACAACAATAGCAAAACAAGTTACACATACAATCATACAACCCCATTGCAGGATCAACTCAGATGTATATGAAACACATGGATGCTGTGTTATGCATGTGCTATGGATGGGTTAGTATCCTGATTAGTGACACTTAGTGGCTCAAACTGAGTAATAAACTGATCATAGTGATCAACTAAAGAGCAGCATTAGGTGGTTTTGTTCAAGCAGTAAACCAAGCATATGCAATCGATATGCTATAAAAGCAAATTTTAAAAACTGAGCAATTTTAATATCCATGAACCAAGTTTCTGAAAATACAACCCTTAGGACTTTTCATGCCTTGCCATAAGTGTAGTTAGGCAAATCCCGAGCACATATCCAAGCAGGATTAGTAACCAAGGGTTAACTTACACCTAAGATAATTAAATTATAACTTAGTTTCAACCAGGCAAACTCATAAATGCAGTCAAGCATATATCCAAGCAAAATAAGTGATAATGGAGGAGTAACCAAGCAAACTCTTATACCAATTCAAGATATTGATTAAGAATCTTACCCAGGAGCTCACTTAAGTGAAGTCCAACAGGAGTAAGACAACCAAGAAACCTGAACACAACATTTGAATTCCACCAACTCTAGAACAGCATCATTCATTCATTTATATTATACCCCAAGCCAAGTATAATCCTTAACACCCAATTAATTACATACAATAGTGGTTTGACTTGTAACAATAGCAAGTCAAAACATCACTAGCCTACAATCTACACCAACTATCAATAACAAACCACAGATACTGATAGACTGAGGGTCCTAATACTCACTTGTGCTACAACTTGTACACTTCTCAAAGTGTTCCTCCTCAACTATCCTGTGCGTGATGCTCCAGCTGCTGTATCTGACCATCCTACTGTCGGTCCGCTTGTCTCAGCCACCATCTTTGGACCCCCAAACGGTTTCATAGCAGACCGCCTCTAACCTAGCAAACCAACGCTGACCAGATTAAACTCAATAATATCCCTATTTTCTCTAATAATCTAATGAGATCTCACCTGAATTTCCCTAATTCTTGCTATTGATAACTTAATTGTGTGCATGTTGAATTTCCTTGAAATTCTTCTTGTAAGGGTTGTGTTGCAGTTGGTAAATGTTAGAATTTCTTGTGTTTTGATTGCTTAGCAAGGTCTTCCTGTCGTTTTTCTCTCCCCACTATGTTACTAGTATGTGGATGCCTTATTTCCCCTTAGCTGGCTGAGATTTACAAGTAACTTCTGTAGTGCCTAGCATATATTTCTATTATCAATTTACAAATTTTGGGTATGTTATTTTATTATTTAGTTATTTATTTCTTTTTACCTATGGTCAATTAAATAACTTAATGTGTATTATATATAATACATATTTGGCTCCGTTAGCATATTTCCACTCATTAAGTATTGATTTTCAAAGTTAATTAAATGTCTTTAATATCTTATATTTTGGAACCCAATATTTGAGTTTTTGACAAATAACAATCCAAACCGATATTTTTTATATGTATTTATATTGTCCATATTCCATATATTTTACGAAATAAATATTATGTAGTTATTTCGATTAACTTTTGTGGCCATGTCGTAAAGTTTTCTCCAAATTGGAGAACATCAATCTGAGCCATAAATCTAGTTGCTTGGAACCATAGGTTATCACGGATTTTCCATGCTCTTTAATGAACCCGTGGTAGGGTTTTTTTAAAATTCAGATTATATTTCTTTTTCATTTAATCGTCTCAAACTTTACAAAATCGTGCCATTCTAAGGATCATTAGTACATATAGCAAGTATTTTTTCATCATGTAGCAAGATTCATGTCAAGTTGTTTTGTTCTGCTGTAGGGTGTGTTGGTTTTTCTTGCTGCAAAATCTGGATTTATTGAAAATGCTGAGGAGGCTGCTCAGTTTCAAGATTTCATAATATGTGTTGAGATGCTGATTGCAGCTGTTGGTCATCTATATGCCTTTCCATACAAAGAATATGCCGGGGCAAACATCAGTGGTTCTCGTGGTTTTATTAAAAGTCTGGGACATGCAGTGAAATTGAATGATTTTTACCATGATACTGTTCATCAGGTTGCTATTGAATCATTGTGGATTACACCCTACTTAATATTTTTGCAGTGCTGATGATTTAAGCTTTTTTTTGTTTTTGGGTTGCAGTTTGCCCCAACTTATCACGAGTATGTGCTTTACAATAATAATGAGGGGGACGAGGGAGCGCGCAAGTATCGCTCACGGACTTTTGTCCCAACTGGTCAGGAGATGGACAATGTTAGAAAGAACAAGCTAGTTTTTGGAAACAAGATGGATGAAGTACAACTTTCCGGTTCTTCTTCGGCTACAAGCTCCCCCAGGAATCACAATCCTGAGCAAGCCTCTGCTACTTCTGAAGTAACGAAATCTTCACTGCTTATTGACACCTCGGACTCTGTTTCAGAATTGAATGACATGTCATTTATTGATTTGGAATCTTTGGACATGTCCAAGTATCCCGCGAAAGTCCCTTCAGTCAATGAAAAAGAAAATAGGTGACAAGGTCAGTGCCATTGCCTTTTTGTATTCTTTGAATTTTCTCTACCGAAGAAAAGAATGAAAGATAATCATTAACGAAGGTCAACTTAGGAAGGAATTGTTTGTGCACTTGACGTTTCGTGTGCTTACCTGTTCAGGCTTCCCACCGAAGTTGTTTTAGCCCTCTCATCGTCCAGTGTACATTGTAAATACATGCAATCACTGCTACGAAGAAGTTGTAATTTCAGATGAGTAGTTTGGCAGCTGAAGTATTTCTTTTCTTTCCTTTCCTTTTTTTATCTTTCTTTGTTCAGATCGTATGCCTTTTTTGTTATGATTGATTGTGAGATCCTTCTGAATACAATTTATGTTGAAAATCATATGAAATCGAATCATTTCTTCAGCTTTTGGTTTTATGTTAATCGCATCATTAATCTCCGTGAACTTTACAGTATGGTATCATTGATCTCGATGGCACGTGCCCTAAGTTAGGATAGCAGCTGCTAAAGTTACGATTGCTTCACACTGGTAACCTGAATAAACTTCCTTTTGCTTCCAGGAAGAAATTTCCTTCAATATGCTTTGGCTTTCTAATATTCTCCTGGACACTTGTGCTGTAGCCTGTATCTTTCTGGCTTTCTGCATAGAGTGAATCCCACGTGAACGTGCATACTTTGATTGCTTTTTATCTCTTTAGAGTCATATTCCTTTCTTTTGTGGTTTGATTCCATTTCTTAGATAAAATATATGTAAAGATGATTTCATGCTTAATTGCATACCTCTCCTTAACAGAGGCAAAGTTTGTAGGGGGTCTCTCTAGTTTGTACTTCACCTAAAAAAGGCACAGTTTTTAGGCTTCGCTGAAGTTTCATAAGGGTACCAAATCAACCATGATCACAATTGAAGATTTTGGTACAAGCGTGCAATGAGAAAAGCTATAAGGTAGGGTTTGGTTTATAGAATTGGATAATATAAAAAGAATTGAGCAACACAATATAAGAAAAAATGGGATACTATGATCCTTTTGTATCGGGTACGATATTGGATACAAATATTTGTAATTGAAAAAATAAAGATATTATGAGAATTAATTATTTATACTGTAATTTATAATGAAGCTCAATGCTGTGATTTGAGAATTCGTTATAAGGTTATTTTTGGAATTTTAAAGATATATTAATATTGTATTGTAAAAAAGATTATTCTATTGTTAAATATATAGTATAAATTTTTTAATTTTAGTTTGGTACTTTTAAGGTCTTTTGTCTAGTAACTTTTGTTGATATTAGAGTTGCAAACAAGTTAAGTCGAGATGAGGTAATATAGTACAGAGCTTAGGTTTGAATTTAACTCGAAATTTTAAAGTTTTAGCTTGATTCAAGTTTAGTTAAGTTTAGAATTTTAAGTTTAAGCTTGACTTGAAATGACATTAAATAAGTTTAAGCTTAATTTGGATAACTTTGTTTAAGTTCGATCTATTTAAAAATATATTTTTTTTCTAATTATAATAAAATTAATGTTTAAATTCAATTGATATTTATATCCGATTTGAGCTCCATTAAGTTTAGGAGTTAGTCAGATTAAATATTATGAAGCTCAAGTTTAACTTGATTAATTACTCGAGTAACTAAAACGCGAGCTCGAGCTCGATTTGATTTTTCTCAAATTGAATTCAAGTAAATATCACGTCGAACTCGAATAGCTTACAAATAATTTGACTTATTTACATCTTTAATCAATAGAAAATTTAGATAACGCCAAAGAATTTATCAAATGGTCTATTATAAAAACGTACCCACCAAAAGATAACTAAAAATGGGTTGTCACTACGTAGTTAGTGATCTTAGGTCGAGGGACACTCCTGTTTAAGCCTAGTAATTTTAGAATGATGGACTCGTGCCAATGGCTCAATATTTTGCCCCACTACTCCTTTTTGACAAAATTAAGAATGGTAATTATCTTCTACATAAGCCTTTCACAAAAATACAAAAAAGAAAAGGTTCCATCCAAGTTTATTGAATTGAATGAAAATACCAAATCAATCATCGAGCTTTTCCACCTAAATCAAATCGAAAATTTCAAGCCTCTACTGAAACGCTAAATTAACCATTCTAACTTTTGTGCATGTCCATAAGAAAATGTACAAAAGGGGTTTATTGGTTATAAATTAAATAATAACGATACGTAAATATCAAAAAATTCAAGATGAATTGTACAATCTTGTATTATCATAACATGTGTCGATGCTATCATTCTCCCACGTGATGAGTTAATATTATTAAAATTTTTAATGCTAGGTCAGACCATTAATTAGCATTTAATTCCAATATTCTTTTTCTGTGTTGTTTGATCATTGCGCTATGTTAAAGCTTCAATAGTAAGTTTGGTTAAAATTGAAGTTCAAGTGGTTGAATTGGTATTTTATGGACCCTCATGTATTTATTTATTAACAACCTAAACAAAGAAACATCTCCCGACTTCTTTGAAATCTATTGCCTTTAAGATCTAGATGTTGTTACTTGTCATTGAGAAATAATCTTAGGAACAGGCTTAGACTTTTTTAACTCACAATTAGCAAAGGTAGCTAGGAATTTCTTTAACATGGTTAATTAAAGTAGAATTTCCTGGCTTATAATGTACTATTGAAGTAGTACTTCTTAATCACATTATTAGGCAAAAGCCCTTGGTTGGTGTTGGACCATCTTATTCCAATCTCTCTCCAACATTATCTAACTACTTGACATCTGAAACATACTTAGATATTAGTAGATAAATCCACTCTTTTTTTTTTTTTTTTAAATGTTTTTCCTCGTACATGACATGACTAGACTTGTTCATGTTGTTTGCTTCCCAGGAGAAAAAATATCTAGAATACCTAAAACATAGACATTAAAGGGGAAGTTGGTTGCAACTGTCTCGATCAATCTAAAAATAGTCCAAAATAGGTAATCCAATCCAGCTTTTGTGGCTTCCCTTTTTCCCTTACCTTAAGCTAATTGCTTTACATTCCTTTCTTTTGTATTACGTTTCGTACGTAAAAATGAGTTAGAATTAAATCATGATTTCGAATTCTATTCTTATTTCTCATATTTAAATTGGAATTGCGATTTCATAGAATCAATAATTTCTATTTTTACTTCCTTAATTATGATTAATTAAAGTTACTTTTCTAATTTTTAAAAAAATTATAACATACAATAATTAAGGGTATATTGGATGAATAATTCTATTTGAGCATTTAATATCATTATATTTTATTCCATTTTATAATCATCTCTAAATATAAAAAAAGATTTCTCATTTCATTTTATTACTTTCTATTTTGGATAATTTCTTCATACTAAATATGACATTACTGTTTACACTCTTTCATAATATGAGCAAAAATATTTTTAACGTGTATTCCTCACACCCATTAGCATAGAGTTTTTTAAAAATGAATATTACATTTTATATAAAGAATGAATATATAAATATATATAATATTTCTATACCAATAAATGAACGGAAACGCATGTATCAATGGTTCTGTTTACTTGCATATACAAACTCGTCTCAAATCAAGTATACTTAATACATGAAAGAAGCTAATGGAAATATCCTTTGAATCAATTTTTCTCACATCTTTACTCTTTGATCATTCCCGCCATTTTAATATGATATTTGCTTCACTAGAAGAATGGTATAAGATTATTCATTAATATTTTCCTTTTTCTATGCATCCATGTAGCTAAGTCACGGGCTCCTTCTCTTAAAGTAAACATACTGCTTTAGACATGTGGGATTGCGTCTGAAAGTCATTCTTTTTATTCGGAAACTCCCTTGAAAGCCACTTTAGATCTCGTAATTTATTTCATTTGGCCAGAAGATAGATCTCATGAGGGGGTGATTAAAGCCAAGGTTGTGAAATTTAGGTTAACTCCAATAGTTTAACTTAATTCGATCATAAAGTCAATTTAATCCAATTTTAATCATTCCTTTAACCTTTGTTCCATTTATATATTCCAATCAATAATGTGAATCGGATCTGATAACATTAATTAATAATACAAACGTAAATAAAATGTCTCATTTCCCCCTTATTTATATTTTGGGTGATAAAGGTACTCTTGTGTTTTTATATTTTTTCATTATATATATATAAACATGTATATCCCATACATATTCTCTTCCATCATCTATAATATATCAGTTAAACATTAAAATATATACGTCAGAATATATTTAAGGCAGAAAAAAAAAAAAGAAAAACCAAGGAAACTCTTTGTTCTTTAGTTTCTCTTAACTCCTAAAATTTTGGACCTTTAACATCGAACTAAATATAGGTATGTAAAATATGAAAATCTACAACACTATATAAAGCAACACCTATAACTGAATAAATTTGCCTATGGAAAATTACATAAATTAGAAAATGAGAGAATACTCAATTTTTTTTTAATACTTTATTATACTTAATGTTATTTGCACACTGCTCCCTCTCCTCTTTCAAAGGTTGGAGGCTTAAGCACACAAAAAAAACAAATAAGAAGGGAGTGTATTCACAATTTAACATTTTATTTGAGAAACAATGCATCTATTTTAAAGTAATAGACAAGATATAGAAAGTTATTCTTGGAATAGCATCTACTCTCTTGATTGCTTGAAACTTGACTGGGTATAGTTGTGCTCTACGATGATGGTGGTGGACATAAGGGATGAAGAAATATGGTAGGAATGAGGTATGAATAAGCATTCCTTGTCTCAAAGGAAAGAAAATGCAGCCTTCGATTGGTGAGATATTTTGAACTCATAAAATATGCATTTCATGTAATACCTATTCCACCAACCTGGTGTATGGGTTTATGTAGAATTAGATTGGAATAAGATGAATCTTTCAGTAAGCCAAACACAACATTGATGACCAGAGGAGTCGATCATCTATGGTGGTGGTTGATATCAGTGTTAAGTTAGTACCACAACTATTTAATTTGTAGATATGGTTGAAGCCTTATGTTTATTACTCGTACTTCTTCCCTCTTATGGGTCGGGATTTTATCTGAAACTGATCGAGGGGGCTAGTGGACCACTTACTTAAATAAGATAAAATGACTGGATAATGATTCAAATTAAGTGCCTTCTGTTCTCATACTATATTTAAAAAAGGGTTTGTTGGTGCAATATCCAATGGAATATACACTTAAATGAAAAAAAGAAAAAAGAAAAAAAAGCAGCCGCCTAATAAACTATTCCTCTTAGCCAATGTTTACAGTGTTTGGGCCACATAAGTATGTATTTAATATCCTGGCAAAAAGGAAAAACAAAAAAAAAAAAAAAAGAAGAAGAAGAAGAAGAAGCATGTATTTAATATGCACGGACTCCATAAAAAGCGGTTGTATTGCCATCCACATCATAAAGGTGTTCATCAACCCCATGCCTTATTGATATTGATTAATGCAGTGCCCTGTGGCAAATCCAACCTACCAAAACAATTTATAGGAATAAATTTACTAAATAAAAAAATAAAATTAAAAGTTTAAAAAAGAAGAAGAACGATAATAGAATGGTACTAATTAACACACCATTTGGATGACCACAATCATCGTAATCCAATTATATAAATATTACTCTTTTAAATGAGTTGAATCAAATTCGATATTTTCTTTTAATTTTTTTTTATGATAAAAAGATATAATTATATTATGACCTACTGCCTTGAAATACATAAACTATTTTATATATCGGATAATAATAACTTGTGTTATGTAAATACCTTAAAAAAGTACCCATTATAAGATTTGAACCTAAGGCCTCATGAAAAGAAGTCAAGTTCAATGTTTTTTCTTCTCTTAATTTTTTTTTTTTAAAAAAACATATAGATGAATTATGTATAAATACTAATAAAATTCTAATAAATAAAATCATAAATAATCATTTTTATAAAATATATTATTATTAACATTTATACATTATCTATCTAAATTCGTATCGTATTAAATCTAATTTGAAATTGAGGGGATGAAAAGAAAAAGAAAAAAAGAAAGAAAATGGCACATGACCACTCATCACTAGAAGAAAATAGGATACAAAATGGAACCACCCTACAAGACCTACTTGCATGTCATGGTTTCATGTTTCATTTATTATTACATCTTAAAAGCCATCCCTCCCCCCCACCCCATTGCGCACACTCTATAAATTCACATGAATACACCTAAACCGTTCCTCTAACCCCTCCCAATAATCCTCAACATGCATTAACATAAAAACCCTAATTCTCTTACTATTACTTTTTCCCTATTTCCTTCTTCCAATAGCTCCTGCCATGGCTTGGATGGTGAATAGTAATACCAATAATTCAGGAGGTTCTAGTGGGTCGGTTTTACTTCTGGGTCCAACAGTGTTTCGGAGTGACTCCTCGGCCTCCACCATGGATCACCACAAGCTAGAGAAGAGACAGCTTTTCCTCAGGAGTTACCAGTTCAGCCGAAAGAAGAGCTTGAAGGAGAAGATCAGGAGATCATTCATGAGGGTTAAAAGGGTCATTTGGTTCAGGCTTCGATCAGCTCGTAGGTTTAGGAAACTTGTCTGCTCAAAGCTCTCCAAACTTAGACTCAGTAGTAATGGTGGTTTTGGCTACAGTAAGAGGAAGTCCTCGAGGTTTCTTAATCTTAATCTTTTGAGCAGCGTCAACCGCCACGACCACCACCGTACTCATCGTCCTTACGATGATAAAAATTCCTCCTATTTGTGGTAGGAAGCAGGAGGAATGATTTGCAAAAATTGCAAATTGCTCTCTTTATATTTACTCGATGTACACGCAGTCCCTATTTTTCTCAAAAACTTATACAGACACCCCTCAGGCTTCATTTTCGATCAAACCTCCTATCAATTTTCAAAATTTATAAAGAGATGGGCTAGTGTGCACCATGTAAGCATAAGTGAGCAGACTACAATTCATCCTATTTCAAAAATTCTATGTTTCTGTATCTGTCTGTCAATTTCTTTTTTTTTTATTTATTTTTCTTAGGAAAATTTATCTTAGTGTTTACATGTCCTAGAATCATGTCATATGTCTCAAAGTAAGATTTGATACAATGTAATTTTGCCCAGTACCTTGCCTTTTGCTTTCTCCAAACATTAGTCGGTAGATGCATATAGCATGTTGAATCAATTTAATATGATGATCATGCAGTAGAATATGGATTAAGTTATAATTTTTATTACATTAAATATATTCGAATTATATTATTTACATGATTAATTAAATTGAGAATCTAATAACAGTTGTGCCTCATAAATGCGGTCCTCGATATTGGAGAGAGAAATATTGTTGTTTATATATATATATATATATATATATATTAATTCAGTCAGAGAAGTTAATAAATTATGGCACAACGTCTCTATTAGAGAAATAAATTCCTAGAGTAGTACGCTTCTGGAATTAGGAATCCTAGAGTAGAGTGTAGTATTTGTCTATAGTTCATATACCATGAAGATTCTCTATATATCTCTCTCTCACATTTCATCATATTTTTGCAAATCGATAAAACAGGCTTTCTATCATATGGTAGTTCGAATGATTATAATATAATCATTTTATAATTTGTTAAATCATCCTATTTACACTAAATTATATCTACTAATAATAAAAGAAAAACTTTTTTCAGTAAAAATTAAGATCATTAATGGTTTTTCATGGGGCTATCAATATGTTTTTTTTTTTTATAATAAATAAGTATTATTTTAATATAAATTGAGGTGATTTATTAAACTCAAAATTGAATTATTACCGTAGTATTTTCCCTTGTATAACACCAATTTTCATGTGTATCTGATTTTATTTTTTGTTTGATTGTAATTTTTTTATAACTGCTTGTGAGGCATAGATAAATTTTTAAACTTTTAAATCGTAATACTTCTTTTCATAATTCCGAATTTATATATAAATATACTATTAAAATCTTTGATAAAATTTATTGCTAAAAATACTATAAACGACAATGATTGTTTTAGATTTAATAACAATATATAGGTTAGATGCATATTTTTTTAAAGATTATGAAATAGTAAAAGCAGTCTTTCGAATTAATATTTATTTCCAGCTAATAGCTCAAGAAGAAGTGAAGTTCATGTATAATTTATCCATTTTTCTTGCCCTTATCTTCCTATTGAAGTTTCTTGATACATGCAGAAACTTCCCAAACATGTGTCGTCGTTTCATGGCTGGACAAATGAAATATGGGGATTGTAAAACTACAGCTGGTAACATTAAAATCCTCGCTAAACGCCAAATTTCGGAAGAAACGGTAACTTGATTGGAAATCCATTAGAAGAAATAACTTTAGACTTCTTGCAAATTGCGTAATGCAAAATATAAAAAATTTGGTCGATTCTAATTACAACTTTTTATAGTTACCCTATTTATTCTCAGTTTTTTATACGTTAAATTGAATGTCGAGATCTTTAAAAATATAATAAGAAATAAAAAAAAAGAATAAAAAATTGCAAAAAAATAGAGAAAGAATTTATAATCTCCTAAAAACTTTTTTTGTAGTTGTGGAATGTTTTACAGCACAGAATATTGTTTTCTTAAATTTTTAAAGCATTTTTTAAGGGCGGGTCAAAATTTTTTTATTTTTTTATTTTTTTTTAATTAAGAGACTCGAAAGCTCAACTTTAAAAATCAAAGACATGACTAAACATAAGGAGGGTATATTTATTTATAATTTATCCTAAAAATTTTGTTAATTTAATTTCTCACTTCCATAAGAATATTACAGTTGTCTCCCGTTCGATGTGTAATTGTTATCATAATTTTTCCATAAGAAGTTGCGTAAAAAGTTACTTTACTGTAGCACGTTTGTAGCCTAAAACCAATTTATATTAGTCTGCTAAAACCCTTGAAAGATTGATAATTACGTAACTAAATCCTAGTTACTCTTCGGGACGGAGTGGTTAGCATACTCGAGAGATCATATATTATATTAAGCACTTAATTGGAAAATTATTAGAGGAGTTTATTTTTATCGGTCCCATACCATACGGTCTTGCACGGGACCATTTCACATATTGCATAGTTGTCTTTTGCGAGATCAATAATAACAGCACACCAGGACAAAGGGGGATGGATCCCACTATTCCCCTTTGGTGGATAGGGATTTTGTATTCGGTTTATGTGATTAATTAAAATATATAAAAGGATCAGAAATTAAAAAGATAAAATTAGATTTAATCTTAATTTCATAAAGTTAGATTGTATTGATTATATAGTTGGATAAGATCGAATCGAATTAAATCATGGGAATCAATCTGAGTATGATAATACTGTTAAAATATAGAAAAATTGTTAATATACCTTTTGAGTTATTAATTGGGTACGAAGATGCCTTTTTAATTTTTAAAACACAACTTAATCTAAATATAAAGTATCATTAAAACATAAAAACCATTGCTATCAATTGTTCTTTAATTGTAGTTTTGTGTTTCTAATAATAATTTAGATGTTATTTATATATTTTCAAAAGTTAGAGGAGATGAAACATATTTTGAAAGTTACCTATCTATAATTGATGAATAATTTAGACTTTGTATTTACAATTGTTTCTTAAAACTTTTGTTTCAATGAACTTATAAAAAGTATATCTTTATTAGAGATGGGAGTAAGGTGGATCAAGTTATAATTTAAATATTTGTCCAGGGTACTAGAAACTACTATCATCGTTAAACTTGCGCATTAAGCCACACCAATCATCATGAACTGCTAGTTCACAAGTTGATCGTAAGGTAAATTGAGTTCGACCTTTAAGGCTACAAGCCCTAGTCGATTTGATCGAATTTATGATTCAAGAATTGGTTTCGACTTTGAACCGGTTCTTTAGATTTTTTTTCTTCACATTTTCATAAATTAATATAAATAATTTTCTACCTTCTCTCGTATTTCTATTTTTTCCCCTAACATTATTATAATATTAACACTTTATGTATATATTACATATAGTGACTACGCATGAATGATTCACTGTATTTTTTGTTCAAATTTTATTTTGTTCTAAAATAATTTAGTTAGACCACATAAGTGTGATGTTACTTTAATATTACGATGTTACTTTAATATTACAATATTAAGTATTGTTAAGTAAAGTGAAAGAAATTGCAAAGTAGGAAAATTTGTTATTCGATTCTCGAAATATATTATTAATATTGAAATAAATAAATTATAACGTAACTATTAACTATAATTTATTCTCAAAATATGATTTCTTATATGAAAATCTCTCTGGATTCTAAAATGTATTGATGAATTACTCATGCCCTGTAGTGTAGAGACTATATTAATATAGTAGGGAAATGATTGACATTGTGAAACAGAAAAGGAAGAGAATAAAGGGAAGAGAATAATTGGGGGAAGAGGAAGCATAGAGATTAAAGAGGATGTCATAACTTATGAAGAAAAATGATAAATTCAATTGCAAATAGTGAGATGATGTTTGTTTTTTTTTTTTTTTTTTTGCCAGCTTCTTATATGTTGAAAAATATACAAGAAATGAAATAAAAAGGAAAAATTACATAAAACAAAGAAAGAATTTATTATCTTTTAAAAACTTTTTTGTTGTTGTGGATGTTTTGTAACACATAATATTGTAATCTTAAATTTTCATAATATTTTTCAAGGGAAAGATGGTCTTCATGGGGTCAAAAGTATGTTTTTTTTTTTTTTAATTAAGAGATTCAAAAGCTCAATTTTAGAAATAAAAGGCTTAGACACACACGACTAAACATACGGAGGGTATATTTATTTATAACTTACCCTAAAAATTTTGTTTATTAATGTATCACTTCCATGAGAACATTACATGTTTCTCCCGTTCAATGTGTAATTGGTATCACATTTTCTCATAATAAGCTGCTTAAGAAGTTACTTTAATGTAGTACACTTGTAGCCTAAAGCCAAATTATAATAGTCTGCTAAACCCTTGAAAGAAGGATAATTATGTAACTGAATTGGTCCTAATTACTTTTCAAGACGGAGTGGTTAGCATACTTAGAGAGATGATATATTATATTAAGCACTTAATTGGAAAATGATGACGTTGCATGGGACCATTTCACGTACCGTATAGTTGTCTTCTGCGAGATAAATAGTAGCAGCTTAGCGGGACAAAATGGAATGGATCCCACTGTGCCCTTTGGCAGGTGGGCACTGAGTTGAGGGGAAATATATTAATTTTATTAGGATAAATATCGGTTATTTTTTATAATTATATATCCAAACTTTTAACTTATATAATTATATATCTAATTAAAAATTTAATTATTAGTATTTATACCTTAATTAACTCTAATTCACTTAATTAGTTCAGTCAATACGATCAACAAATGAGTAGACTACTTATGGCTTTATAAGGGTTATTCGATCCCTGCAGGTGATCGTTGACCACTTGCTGCAAAATAATGAGTTGTAACCTACTTAAAAATATGGGTCATAAAACCTATTAACAGCCGTAAGTAGTCGTGTATAGCTTTAAGAGGTTTGTACAATCCTCATAAGGTTATGGGTAGTCATCTTATTAGTTTATTGTATTGAATGGACTATCGTTATGAATGAGAATTAAGTAAAGTATAGACGGTACTAAATCTTGAATTAAGTATATAATTAGATAAGCTGAAACTTTAGGTGTTTAATTACAAAAAAATAGCAAAATTAAAGTAAAAACTGTAACATTACTCCAATGTTATTATGTCACATTCTGTATGTGAAAATAGGTCGAAATGAAATCATGATCCTGGTTTTGATTCTCGTTCTTTTTATGTGAGAGTACATTTCAAAGTCAGAATCATAATTCTATGGATTCTACGATTCTGGTTTTTAGGGTAAATTTGGTTAATAAAGGTGGAATCACAACTCCATTTCGATTTCATTAATAATGATTAATTAAAATTACTTTTATAACCTTTAAAGAAATTATAATATACAATAATTAAATATATTTTCGATAGACAATTCCATTCCAATCTAATTTACTCTATTCCATTTTTTTTTTTTGTTATAACATTTATGCATATCAAACATAATGTTACTGATTTTATGCATATTAAGTACGAGTACTTATACAACGAGGTAACACATTAATCTTCTTTTTTGAAGCATGTGAATGTTCTAGATTAAAAAAAAAAAAAACAAAGGTATATGAATGTTATATATATATATGTGTGTGTGTGAGAAGTGATACATGTGCCGAGCGCTTTAGTACGAAAATAGAGCCGAACCAATCAATACAAATTAACATTGTTATTTCCAACTCAACTATTCCAATTGCTTTTCACCTGTTGGCCCTACTCATTGGCTTTTGAATTTGTAACTTCAGACTTGGCACGTTAATCATTTTCCTCTCTTTCTATATATATATATATAATATAAAAGATTTTATGGTTCCATCCTTTATTTAGATAGAATTAGTCTTATCTTTTATTTTATTAATCAATTAAATATTTTAAAATCTAAATTATTAAATTTAAAATTTATTTAATTATTTAAATTTAAAAGAGTATAAATTAAAGATAAATTTAATAATAACATCGATCCTGTAAAAAATAAAAATGAAAGCATATGCATCACAATTTCGAGGAGAAAGGTAGGAAGAGTATTAGGCTACAGCAATAAAGTTAATGCCGTATTTTTAAAAATTTGGGAATAGAAAGATATATACACGAAGTTAGGATAAACTCCCTAGGGCCTAGGCAAGGAAAAAGTTTTACTCTGCATATACCCATGCAATTGTTGTCGGACTTGACTACGCACACACATAAATATTGTTTAGTTTCTTCATTTGTTGTCGCCACTAGCTTTAGGCCTATTGTTCTTGATTTTCCTTCTATCAATATCATCTACATAACCCTAGTCGTTGCATTGGACTTCGAACTTTTTGACCTTCACGGTCATCTTTTAGTGTCTTGATTTTATCGTTTGTGATTTTTATCCTGACAATTCTTGGATTGATATGGAAAGGATATTTTTAGTCAATTTATCTCGTATCTAAACCTTAAGTCAATTTACAACTAAACATCTAGATTTTTTAATCATCAATTTTAATATTCAATTAACCTATTTCATATCACTTCATTATCAAAAGCGACTTCAATACCTTCCATAATTCACATTAACACTACTTATTAATAGAACTTTTCGAAACTAGACCCTTCATGCGTATGTCGATCAGATTAAACTCATGATCTGGATTGTACTTCTCTAAACTCAACCTCCCTATCTTCATTGTCAAGTTCAACATAAGCCCATAATACAATCTTCTCAGCTACAACGATTATTTACTATTAGAAAACTACAGTTAAGATTGAATGACCAAGTTAACTATCCCGTACATTTGCAGACTATCTCGGATATTAAAGGTCTATTACTCGTTACTTACGAATGTGGTTTTTGCCCACTAATTTCTCTCTAATTACCGATTCCATTCCTTTATAAATATAAAACCATCATCCAACAATAAACCATTTGATGTTTCATATACTAAAGCTTACTTTTTACATTCTAATACTATCATTCTCGTTACTCACTAATCTAATTTAAATATTGGAATGATCGTACTAGATAATATTTCGATACTCCTCATTATTCTTTATCTTGTAAGCTCACAAAGCAATGCGAAAATCTAATTTCGATTAAATCTTTAACGATCAAAACCTAAAGACAACCATACTAATCTAGAAGAGCATGCTATATGCCCCAATCGACGTACTTATCCATGAAATGCCACATGAGATGTCTAGTATAGTCTTCAAAGTAATTTAAATGATAAATCGGAAAGTGTAAATGTACCATCTCAGCTTATAAGTATGATTAAATTTTCCGAAAAAAAATTATATAATCTTCACTCAAAAGTAAATAATCCTATTCGAAGAAATAAAAAAGAACTCTCTTCCCTCTCTCTTCAACATTTCACTCCAATGAAGAATAAACACACCGGTGTTGTATTTCCACCCATAAGATAACATGCATCACCGTTAATGCATTTGAAAGCTGCTACTTCTCGTTTCAATTTTGCCGAAGATAAAGTATAAGAAACGGATGGAAGCATAAGATAGCTTTTGGATTATTGAGATCGACAAATCTGTGTTATATGGAGCGAGATGGCTTGATTTAGCTTGGTTTTACTTTAAATTGAGATAGATTAAAAGATACAACTTGATTTTTTATATACTCTAATCAAACTGTACAGCTCAAATTAAGAATATTTTCAGATAATAAGATATTGGTTTGGTTTAATTTAATTTAGAGATCGAATCATATCATATGGTTTAGGAAAGTACATTTTCATAACAAGTAATCTTGAAAATTACTGAACATTTAATTATAATAAATATTGATATTATTCCATAGGTTAACAAAATCAATATTAATTCATTTAAGAAATTTCAAATACCTAACTATTAATAGCTAATTTTACTTATAAAAATAGCATACATTATAAACTTTGAATCAACCTATATATAAAATTTATAAATAGCAATAGAAGTTCAATGCATTTATATTTCAATAAATGTAAATAAAAAACTATTACAAGTATTTTGTTACAACAAAAGGAAATTCTTTAGTTATAAATAAAATAGTATAATATTTTTTATAAAATAGTTTAGTTTGATTTTACGAATCGGTTCAATTTAGCAATCCAAACTAACTATAAATTAATAAGGATGCTACAAAGCAAGTCTTTATAAGATAACTAATTGTTCCTTTAAAAACACTATAAAATGAAACCTTATAGAATTTTAAAAGGGAGTTTAAAACTTTATAAGGTTTTAGAAAGGAGTTCAAAACTTTATAGGATTTTAGGATGGGTTTTGAATTTATAAGAAATTCGATAGGGAAACTTAAATCCGATAAAATTGATTAATTCATATATGCTTTTCTTTTCTATTTTTTTTTTTTTTTTTTTTTTTTTGCTCTGTGTTCCTTGTTGAAATGCATTACTACAAGTTAAGCATATTTCATAAAAACAAATTCTAAATGGAAGGATCAAATTCCATGTTGTTTTTATTATTTTCAGATTTAATAGTATTTTTGCTTCTAAATTTGATAATCATGCATTTGCAATACAATGAATCATGTTTAGATACGTGGGAAGTAAATATTCAAAGATAAAGGCATTTTTCTAAGGACTTTTGTAAAAAGATCTATCAATAATATACCAGATAGCCAGTCCCACAAATTTATCACCTATTCATATATTAACATTTGCAAAGGCATCAGTCACCTACTGGTTAGGTCTCTTAGTAAAGAAGATGTGAATTATCGCATATGAATGCCATGGTTTAGCTGCTCTTCTTCTTCATATATTAGCGTTCATTTGTAACAAGGATGCAATGCTATATATATATATATAAAATTTTAATAGTAACCAAAAGTATCGAGTTTTAAATAGGTTTTTCCAAATCCTATAACATAAGTTGTGACCATAACATAAAAATCTTAAAGTTTTAGGATATTTATTGAGTAATAGGAGGTATTTAGATTTTATAAAACTTATTTCAAACTCATTCGAATAGTATTTTTATAAATTAATGGTTTCGTTACGTTTAAAATTTTTTTTTAATCAAATAAGGCCATAGTTTGGGTGTATTTTGGTTTGATGTGGTCTTTTTTTTTTTTTTTTTTTTTACCTACCCTTTTATTAATTATAACCAAGAAAGATAGGGAATATTCTGAAGGAGAAAAAAAAGGTGAAATATTGGTGTCAAATCGTGCGCATCTCAATTAAAACCTAAAAAGGAAAATAAATCGATGCCTCCAATGTAAGGTGCTTAAGATGATAATCTAGGGAACTCCACCGTGGATAAATATGATCCATGTAGGATAATAAAATACATATGATAGAAATTGAAAAAATAAAATGAAAAATACTTGCTTTATATCCTTTGGCCACGTGCCAGTTAGTGACTACGTTTGGGTCGGGCTCTTGGCCCTTCTTTCTTTCAGACAATTAACTGGTAGGCCCTTAGCGGCCCAATCTTGTGCCTTCCTTGACCCAGTTTAATTTTTCCTTCGAGCCTAGCATTCTCTTCCCATAACCCCCCCCCCCCCATCCCACTTTTTGGTTTGGTACTTCTAAACTGAAATAACCAAAATATTAGTGCCCATGATTCATTTAAATGTATCATACGTTGCATTCGCATTTAATCAGGTTTGCATTTGAAAACCAATCCATTTAATAAGTGTATTTCTGTTTGGGCTCAATCCATATATCAATTAAAATGTTGTAAATAAATCTATAAACTTAATGTTTACAAGCACAAAAAAAGATCGTATTAACACTTAAAATCATAACCTATCAAATGTATTAATAAAGTAAAGTCTGTTCAAATTTTCAAATGTGACAAACTTAAACATTTATATGCTACATAACATCTTTGTATAAAGTTTGAATCATAGTCCGATTAGATGCCATAAACACATATTACTTGAAAAAGTAATCACCAATATTCGAGGAAGAATGAGATTTTTTATTTGGGAAATGTTAAGTATCACGTGCATTTCTTTTTTCTCGACTAATACGTCGAACATTTGAAAAGCCCCTTTTACCTTTGTAATAATCATGTGAATTTTTTTTCATATTTTGAAATTTTGTATTTTTTTTCATTAAAGAAGTTTTCGATCTCTTCCTTTGTGAAATCATGCTATTGATAATTGTATTTGCCATTGGAGAATTATTTATGCCAATATGAGAAGAACTAAATAATACTTTATTTTTCTACTGACACATTTTTAAAATACATACTAAGAAGACTGTTAATGTCATGATCCTAATAAGAATCTAGTAAAATTATGTAAAATTTTTATATTATGTATGCATTCGTAACATAAAAACCATCTTGTAAATTAGAGATTGCAACATTATAAATAATTAATTACCAAAGTTTTCGATTCTTAATTTAATTAAATTACTATAACATATAAGTGATTATGAATATTCGATAAACTACAATCTATTAGAACCGTAGAAAATCGGTATCCTTTACAAAATGTTAAGATAAGGTAGTAAAGTTTTAAAACATAAAGTTACGTAAGTTATAACATATAATTCAAATAAAATATACAGCCTATCTTTAGATTTTAACTTATATATATTTTGATGCTAGTATTCAACACTCGACTCTTAATCCATAGTTAATTATCTATTAACCTATAAAAAAAAAACTATTGAAGAGTAAAAGCTTAGTAAGCTATCCTTCGTACTATACCGTAAGCAGGTTATCAAACAATTTATTAATAAACATATAAATATATGAATAAGTAATATGCCAAACAATATATGTACAATTGACCGGTGCTACATACAATATTGGATTTAACGCCCTAAGAAGTAAGAGTTGAAAATATATCGACACCAATTATAACCGAGTTCTAGTATTTAGAGTTTTTAACGATAAATTTAAATTTCGTATTTTACATAATATATTTTCATTTCAAAGAAATCTAATAATACACAAAATCCTAAGTTTAGCAATGAAATAGCCTTTGCAATCCACGCTTACTCCTTTTAGCAGTGGTCTCTAGACACGACCCCCAATCATCCATGGTTAATGTCTCCAGCGCCAAGTAAACCCACGAATCAAAGATAAGGTCTTATTATACCAATACTCCTACACTATACTAATCAAATCATGTGAAAATCCATCCCCTCAAGACCCTTCATTACCAATCGCGTGAGGTGATGGTTGAAATATTATATGTAATGTTTGTGCTTATGCATTATCCGTTTAATTTTAGTTAAATTAAATATAATTAAGTCAATTTATAAGGTAATCAAACGTTATCAACAATATATAACCAAATCTTCAATTATCACATTTAACAGTATTTTGTACAGTAATCAATCAATATCAAACACATACATAACGCAAACCTGAACCCTCATGCATCAAATTATTAATATTTACTTTAAGTACACTGATTACAAGTACAAAATAAGTATAAAGTTGGAGTACTCATTTGTTCATTAAGTCTATCCATGGTTGTAATAGTCCACTTGGTAAGTCGATATCCGTATTGGAATTACTTCATATTTAAGGAATATAAAAGGTAATGAGTATCCAAGTGAAATAACTAAGCTATTTATATAATTGGTATTAACTACTCAAATTAGTTATTTATTCTTATGAAATGCTCAGTTTGAGTTTTTTCATTAATCGCATACAACTTTTTCAATTTAGCTCTAAATTTTATGAACTTATAGTCCATTTTCATTTTTTTTCAAATGTACTTTCTCACAGTGGGGTTTATTTTGACGTTGTAATCTGCAATTTTGACTGTTATATAAAAGTATTACGAAATTCATTATTTTGATTTAAATAATTTATAAAATATTGTTTTAAGCTTTTTTTAGTATAATTACAATTTAATAAATATTTGAATCTTATATTTTGTAATTTTCTTATTTTTAGGTCTATTTTATTATAATTACTTATTTTACTAATTTTTTTATTTAAGACTTATTAAATTCATTTTCACTACTTTATTAATTTTTAAATTAATTATTTATTTTATTAATATTTTTAATTACAATTTTATTTAATTTTAGCTAAGTGATGCCGTTGTAATATAAGGGAATACCATGTGTCACTTTTGTATTTTTGTACTTTTTCCATATTTTCTTATTTTTGGATTTTACGTTATATAGATATATTAGTATATTTTATTAAATTTTATAAATTAATTATTTCTTATAGTTTCTTTAAAGTTACGGTACATATATGTATATATACTTATATTTACTAAATTACTTTATTCATTAAATTAATATTATAGTATATTATGTATATATTATTCAAAGGTACTCGTATTTCTATATATACCATACTATTCAATACATATTTTTATACGTATAATATACTTATGTGTAATATTAACATAGCCTTAAATATATTGTGTATACTATACGTATAGGTAAATATATATACGTGTGATTGTATCTTATACATAAATGGTTATATTACATACATATATATATACTAAAATACTTAATGTAAGTAATAGTATACATAAATACATATACCCATACATTACGTCCATGGGTATATATATACACATAATCCAAATATACCTATATTATTCTATATGATAAAAATACCAAGTATTTTTATCTATACACTATACATGCATACATGTATATATTATATAATAAAATACTAGGTATATATATATATATATATACATACATATCCACACATACATATATATATTTTAAGTAAGGAAATACATAGTATATATATATATTATATATACGCATACATATATGTACACTATATTTATGTGTATATATATATCTATATAATAAAATACATAATACATACTATTATACACAAACACATATGTATAAGAACATATAAAAATATTTAATACAAAATAGATATAGTATACATACTAAATATTCCTCTTTGAAATATCTTGAAGAAGTAATTTTCCAACCTCTTCTTTTTCTTAGTCTTCTTATTGACTTTTGCAAGTAAAAAGGAAGATAAAGATGAAAAGAAAATAAGGCTCCTCAATTGGAATAAGGCAAGAATTTGTAGAAGTTTGTTTATGTTTAGAACATGTATGGGTATTTATAACTATTGTAGACACTCGATTTTTTCTCATATTAGTTATAATTTTTTTGTTTTTAGGGTCATAATTTAGAAAATAATAAAAAATTGAAAAATGATAAAAAAGAAAAAAAATAGAAAATTTTTGGAAAAAAATAAAAAAGAAAAAATTCGAAAAAATTAATTTGATGGAATCTTAACTAAATAGTTGTCCAAAAAAAAAAAAACAAATCTGATACGATGACGTTAAATCTAATAAAGTCAAGATTTGTAATATTCGAATCTATTTTAGATCTTTATCAATTTATATTCGATTCAAAAGATTTGTTTTCAAGTTTTATAAATAAGAGTTGTATAGTGCGAACCAAAAAGAACAATTACACATTTATTAAAAACATGCTCGAACCGACTCCTCAGACCAATTCTATAGTTATACACGCGATAGGACTAGGGATCCAATTTGTTCACTTTTGTCAGCTTTGTGTGTTTTGCCTTATAGATATATAATAGTGGTTTTTAATTATTATCTATAACTTGTCTTATTTATTTATTTTTATCTCACTTAGTATATGCGTAGTTATTTTTAAAACTTGTACTATTTTTTATTTTTATTTTTATCATGTCTTTAATTGCTAGTAATTAGTTATAGCATTAGATCGGATGAGTTTCATATCTACTTCGATTTTGTAAAATTTTTTAAATTTATTTATTTTGCCTAGAGAATTATGAAATTTATTATTCTAAGGTTTTATTGTATGTATATTTAGGGAAAATAGTGATTTAGTTTAATCACGTCTGTAAATATAGGATTCTTAAGGAATTAAACAAAACCGAACATAATTAAAACTACAAATAAATAGGCTTAAGAGTGTAGTTTAGAGCTCAAATTTTTTATATAGAATGCTTAAGTAATATAAAACAGTGCTATGAATCCATTTTTTTAAATTTAATTTTCAAAATTTTTAAGTAATTTTTTAGCCCTAAAATGATGAGAAAATTGAATAATTTTGGATTAATTAGATGATTAAGTGATTAATTACTGGTTTAGATGGTCATTAGATGTTTAAAGATGTTAATCTCTAATGTGGAAGCATAATCCTAGTCTTTGGAGTGTTAAGTGTAATTAATATAGGAATTAAGTGGTAATTATAGGAAATTAGGAATATGTGGAATAGAAAATTAATAAATATGAAAAATTAGGTTTATTTGGATAATATAATAACAAAAATCAGTACATAATAAATTTGAAACAAAATTTAATTTTGGGTAATTGTATAAAAAAAATGTAAGATTTCTTTACATCGGGAGTAAATTCGGTACCTTAATTAGGATTAGAGTGAACCGAATAGGTTAGAACACTAAATTGAGACCCAATATGATATTGGAATACTTAATGTGATTAATTTCACATTAGGATTCAAGCGTATTTAGGATTCCTCATAGTCAGAGATAATGTAGAATCAAAACTGGAATTTAATTTAGAAACCGAATCTCGAAATAAGGTAGAATGAATCATTAGTAAATAATAAGTATACATAGAGAAATTAATTAAATTATAACTTAGAATATGTATCATCAAAGTATAAGTACTAAAAAGACGTATTTGTATTATAGGATACTTAGAGACGAACCGACTTGCCATTAAGTGATTGGGCAACCGAGAATTTTAAATAAGTCGGGTTATTACTTTACCATATTAGAGTATTATTTTATGGTACTTGGAGACTTAGGATTGTGTATGATTATGATTGTAAGTAGTTTATGCATATTTTTGAGTATCTGAATTCGTGTTAAAATTGTGTTGTGATTGATTGTGTACTATGACTGGATTGGTGTGAAACTATCTGAACACCCTAAATGGAATTTAATCTTAGTCAACTCTAATACCCTAAATTGTCATGCATGCATTACAACTCTTTAAGGGATCATTAAGATTCTCCAACCAAACATCAACACCTTTAAAAAAAATAGTGTTAGATAGTAAATTGGTATTTTCCTCATCCTTAGCCGAACTAAGTGACAAGAGAGGAGGTTGTAATGAGGATGAGGGCATTGGTTTGAAGGATAGTCTTAGGAGGAGCAGTGTCTCCATTGCACAAACCTAGGTTTGGTTGTGAGCTATTGCACAATATGAAAACTCCTCAACCTAGATTAAAGCATGTGAAATTTCTCTGATTTTGCAACAGATCGAACTACGTTATGTGATGATACTTGTTTGTTGCATTGCATGAAAATAATTGCTTGATAATCTTATTGTGTTTGTATACATTCATAAGTCTTCAATTCAACTTACTAAGTTGTAGTTGCTCATACCCGTATAAATCCTTTTACAGGTCCTGATTTTTGAATACTTTAAGTATTATGCCGCCCTACAACTATCCAAAAGTTAGTTCTTTTGAAGCCTGGGGTATGAGAATCAATTCGCTTAGTAGTAGATGTATAGCTAAAATCTCCTTAATAGCTTAAGAATAAAAGATTGATAGTTGTTATGTAAATTAGTAGACTGTTATATTAATGTAGAATTTCCTAGGAATTTCTGTGGAATGTATATTAACCTAAAATTCTTGATAATTACTGTAACTTTAGATAAATTTTTAATAGAACTGTTTATTTCAAAGCGAGGAGTCGTCGACGCCTTATGTAAATCATGTCTATGGTAGGTACAGTGAAACCAGTTACTATTATAGAATGGTTTACATAGCGAGATTGTTGCGACTCTGTAACTTTGAGGTGTAATATCATGTCAGTTTGGTGGTCTAAAGGGTATTGATAACCCTTAACACAACAATCAAGAGAGTGGCAAAGTTTAGAGATGGTGTACTTAAGACTATTACGAAGGTTCAAGTCCTGAAGGGACGATCGTTGTCTACAAAGGTATTCAAAGGGTTTATAAGTTAGAGATGGCCCTTAGGATCCGGCTACATAGATAGTAATCCTTCTTAATTAGTACTTCTTCATGTGGGATCAAGGCAAGTAAGCAGTAGATTTTTCTTGGCATGAGGTAAATCTCCTCTAATGCACGTGGATCCCTTGAGCTTTCAAAGACCTCTCAAATCATGACAAGTGGTAAGAGATCTTGACTTCTACAACTTCCTTTTGGGTTGATGCAAGGTTGCTAAGGTGTGTGAAGTGTCAACTTGTATTCCTTTAGGAACTTTTGATTTAGAGGATAAGCCAAGTTAGAGAGTAAGTTGAGTTAGAGTATATGTTCAGCTAGAGCATTGTAGGCCCTATAGATACTTGGAGCCTAAGAGACAAAATTACTAAATTAATTTACATGATTATACATGTCTTAGGATACTTATGCCCAAATAAACAATTAAAAAGTATATTAGAGTCAAACTACTACTTATATAGAACAATCACATCAAAAGTATATAAATTTAACTTCTTAACTAATCATGCTTAATGTTAATTTGTTGTGCTTTGATTAAGAAAGAGTAAGTAGTGGTAGCCAACAAAATGAAATAAAGACGAAAGAAAAAGTAGAAACAATAAAGTAAAAAAAATTAAACCATATGGCGATTGGTGTTGTAGAAGGTAGGTAAGGGAAGATGAAACAAAATATCAATAATATTAACATTGCATGATTTTATGGGTTGAACCTATTTATAAATTTCTTTAATGAATGGGTTCACAAATAGTTCGTGGATTAAACCCAAAGCCTAACATAAATATAAATGAATTTAAATGGATATAACTATGTGGAACTTTTTCAATATAAACCCTAAAAAACCCTTTTGTAATCATGTTGTATTATATCAAAATTTATAAGTTGAACCCTAAATTATCATCTCAACAAGATATACACATATCTGTATCCTATGCATCGAGTTTATATAAACGGTCAATTGAACCCGTTTTCTTTTTCTTTTTTCCCTCTAGGAAGAAATCAATTTCTTCAACTAATTAATTTTTTTTCGATAAAACTCAAATTTTGTATAATTAAACTTTAAACTAAAAAGAAAAAAAAAAAGATTGAGCATAAGAACCATGTAGTCATCAACCCATTGTTCGAAATAATTGTCAAGGATGTATATATATACAACCATATCTAACTTGAATTATAGTATTAGTAATGTAAGATAAAAAATTCTAGAGATAACGAACAGCATCAAGAGACAAAAACTATTTCCACATTACTAAAGAATGATATTTTTCTTTTGGTAAAAGCTTATACATACCAAATTAGACGTGTTTTTGAAAATATATTTATTTATTGTATTATTAATAGCAATACATTAATGAATGGAAAATAATTTCTTCTTTTTCACATGAAAGTAATTTAAATCTTCAATATCATTCAATTAGTTTTTTTTTCTTTTCTTTTATTACGATTCATTTTAGACTTTTTCTCTACCAAACATCATGGGCTTCATAGGTCCATAGTGGCTCGAACCTGTTCACATAAGCCCGATTCATGTTTATGAACTGTTGGAATGATTTTGGGTCAATTCTAGCTAATTCCCCGTTCAGACCCAACAATATTACATATAAATGTACGATATTAATTATATCATGCTAGGTTTTATAATATGTAGTATGTAATATTTTATTATTGTATGTAAAACAAAGTAATTAAACCTAAGTAAAGGTCGATTTCGAATCATGAACTAGCTTAGCGAGCCTTAAACCAGCCCAGCCCATTAGTGGTTAGGCCGACCTGACCCGCCTTGTCGAACTGCCGAGTTTTTAGGGCTCAAGCGATTCACTTGAGCGAAACCATCAAATTATTAAAAAAAAAAAAATTTCCTAGCCATCCATACCTCCTATCTTTTGTCCGGTCCTCTGTTAAATTTACATTTGCAAATTTAACTTTTGGCGTACATACTGTAAATTTTAAATTTGTAGTTCAAAATTAACAATTTATGGCGCCAAATCGTTTCAAATTTGAAATTTCAAAATTCAAACGATGCGTTCATACATTCCCCGATCCTTATAAATAATAGATGTAACAACAACACTTACTCTACAAACTAATTAAATCTCTCAAACTCTAATCATTTTCCCTTCAAATTTTTTTCAATTGTAAAATGCGGTTAGAAATATTTCCTTTTACTAACCACCAATTTTTGTGCGTAATTCTCAACTCCACTACATAAAACAATTTGCATCAGTAAATAACGTTGACATACACATACCCACCATATAATTTCCACTTTATTTTCTCTTACATATTATTTTTATCTTTCACTCATAAATATTTGTTGTAGTAAATAAGAGAAAAAAATATTTGCACCAATGGAAAAGATTTTTATGTCGTACCTTCTTTAGTAAAAAACACAGTTCATCATCTAGTGATAAAAGTAAGGATAAGGACGTTAAAATTTCTAGTTTGTCATCTGCGCTACAACAGTTTGAGGACGTTTAGGCATACTTAGATAATAAGTATAACCTGAATCAGTAGAGGACACACAATATGGTTGAGAATATAGAGCAAGAACTTACACCACTTCCAAGCTTCAATGTAGAACTTCGTTGCACGAGTAATCGCGACACACCACTTCTTGGCTTTGACGTTGAACATTAACGCATAAGTTATCGGGATATGCCACCTCTCAGTTTCGAACCTCTACGCATGAGCATCCCTAAACATCATGTTAGATTCAAACCTCCTCATAAGAGCGTCCTTGCACGACCCATAGGATTTAAACCCCTACGAATGAGTTGCCTCACAAGCATGTTCGAAAATGAGGAGAACGACATAGAAATTATTCTCGAAACAGAAGAGCAGCATATGGGACAATATAGGCTCAGCAATTCGAAACCATCCGGCTCAAGTAAACCCCCTAAACCCGGTAAATCTAATATTTTTAGTACTCATTTCCATAAAGGTACCAACAAAAGAGGGAACTCGAAGGCATTCTGCAATTACTGCAATGTGAGTTACTTGTGGAAAACAGGAGAGGAATATGGTACCCTTAACAGATACTTAAGATCGAAGCATTCCAAGGAGGTGGGAATAGATAGAACACAGTAACAAATTACCCGAATTAGTGGTTCATCCAGACCAATACTAAGAAGGTATGATGAAGAGAGGCATAAAAATAACCTAGTACAGTACCTGACGAACATGCACCTCTCATTAAACACGGGTGCATCAGAGTAGTAGAGTTAATGCGGGTGGGAGACATTTAACCCCAGCTCGCAACAGTTTAGCCGTAGAATAATAACTCGAGTCACGCAAGAGTTCTACTACAAAGGTAAGAAAGAGTTTATAGGTAAGTTCACTTCCTTCAATATGTAAATGTCCATATGTGTAGACATATGAATGAATTCTTTCCGCAATAATTTTTATATGGGTGTTACTGTTCACTAGGTAATAATATTTGGCAACTTAATAAATGACAATTGGTTTTAAGAGTATTTAATGATTGATACACGACACAAAACATTTATAAAATTATTAGAAAATTCCTAAATGAGTACAAATTAGTGAGGAATTTTTTTCTATTAGTTTTGATAATGCAACTGCTAATACTGTATCAATATCTGATTTGTAAAATTACTATCAACTAGCATTGGGAGGGATTTTTTTCCACATTTGTTGTACATGTCATATTCTTAACTTATGTGTCAAGGATGACATAGCAATTTTGCACGACAGTATAGCTCTGATCAAGAATATCATCAAAACAATAACAGACAAGCCATCTCTTCACAAAAAGTGGAGAAACTTCTGCATAGAATGCAGCAAGAGGCCTTGGAAGTTTAAGATGGATGTGTAACATTGCTGGAACTTAACTTACGAGTTGTTATATAGCACAATTCCTTACAGCGAACTACTGTATGACTTTGTAATGTACAACATGTAAGGAGTTGATATTTTCCCCAGTAATTGAGATATTCGTATCCAATTACTAAAAGTTTGGAAAGTTTTTCATGATACTATTAAAACTTTTTGATAACTTTATAGGCGCAGTATTCACTTGTTTATTATGTCAACCGTCAGTATATTTGGTATGCTACTTTAGGCCTATGAGGACACAAACTTATACGCATGTGTAAACGATATGACGTTGAAGTGGTTAACTTATTATAAAGAAATTACTCATATTTATCTCATAGTAACTATTCTAGACCCTCGTTGTAAAGCGAAATTATTATTAAGATATTTGAAAACTTATTATGGTTACATTAAAGATTTAACGGATTCTCAAGACATGTACGGCTTGAAAGCACAATAAGAAATGTCAACAACGACAACGACAACTGACATAGAAGAGATACTCAACTACTACCAAAGTTAGTTTGGTAACCAGTTATCAGTCTCTCCTTCACTACATACCAAGGAGCAGTATTACTCTTTTATGGATAAGTAGTTACTGACACAAAAATTGAAGAGACAATGGTTTGGTGGTCCAATGTTTAAGATGCAGCACTATACCAATACAAATTTTAAGTTTTCTAAGAATATCTCTATCAAGAACTTCAATATTTTAGAGTGGTGGTAAAGATATAGAAGAGACTACCCACTACTATCTCGCATCGCCTATGAAGTACTCGCTACTTTGATTTTAACAGTCACTGTTGAGCAAGTGTTTAGTACAATAGGCCTATTGTTAGTGTTGAGACAAATGCTTGCACAGAAGATTGGTACAAGACAAACTGTAGACAATAAGAACCATGCGGGACATCAAGCGAGGAGGATGATTGCTTTAGTGATTGAAACCAATCTAATGGAAGTCTAAGCTCACTTACGGGTTCTACTCCTACTCAAGAATATGAACAATTATCTCAAAATGATACATAGTAAGTTTTATTTTCATCCTTTACGAAAAAGCTCTATCACGTAGAAAAATCTTTTTTTCTAATTATAAAAAAAAAAAAAACTAAATGACATGGTTTTTCCAAAAGTGCTAATATGGCATTAAGTTTTTTTAAATTATGACCGACTAAAATTATTTTTCTTTAAAAACTTTAACTTAGATAGTCATGTACACTTGGATGATTTTCTGACAAGGTTAAATTAATCAATAAACTAAAGGTTTTCTAAAAATCTAAACCGAACTACGGCAATCTGATTCCGATTAACAAAAATGTATACATCTTTTGAGCGACCATAAAATACTGTAAAAAAATATTCTTTCTATAACCACCTCGCTCTATTCAATCAGATTAGGCGATTAGGTATTCATATTGTAAAAACCTTTTTTGTATTTTATTTTCTTTTCGTTTTTAATGTATATTTTATAGATAGATTGAAGAAAAAAAAATGGTTGAAGAATCGATAAAGCGAAATGGAAAAAAAATTATGTAAAAGCTTGAGAGAAAAAAATAAATAAATCAAGAACCATAAACCGATCTTGAATTGCCGACTCACGGACCAGTCACGATTCAATGTAACCGTAACCTGTGAACCGACGATTTAAGGTCAGTTCGAACCACCATCTAGATCTAAATGTAATATAACATTATGGACCTACATACCGTATTATATGTAATAGCATAATGTATTCATAATATTGTGTTATAATATAATGGAACTGAATGTCGTGATGAAAAACTTTCATTTGACTTGACATAAAATGAGAAAACCTGATAAAATATTCCATCCCTATTGTTAATTTGGTAATCCTTGGATTGGTCATTGTATTACTTGTTTGAAATCAATTGTCACGTGGGAACGGTTGTCTTCACATTAAGTGCTTTCAAATGGTTTGATTTTTATAGCTTTTTATTCCGTTTTGATTCGAAGTTTTCTAAATCAATTTTTTTTCCTTTTGAAAAACTTTTCAAACCAAATCGGATTAAACCATACATATCTTTATTTCTATATAGTTTAGTTAATACATATCTGAAATACTAATTGATAAATGTAGAAAATAATATGGGATGCTCGAATTCCGAGAAATTACTATAGGACATAGAAATGTGTATATCGATATAAGTAACAAATCTTTTTCCTCTCATCAAGTGAATCCATTTTCTTGGAAATTAATTTGGTCTTTGAAATATGTATTAAAGCTAAGACCATTGTATTATAATGGTATCACTGTTAATTTTTCTTTATGATGGATAAAGATTCGAATTCCTTCTCTCAAATTATAACATAATCGACTAAAAAAATAAAAAAGAAATATATACAGCTGCTATGGAGATTTTGCGCCAACTCCATTAGCAGCCAGAGTAAATATCTAATAAAGAAAATGTAGCTCAAGCCCTTTGTGTTGTTTCCGTTGAAAAGAGGAGATTGCCTATGTAACTGGACTAAATCGGTTTGGTTTGAGATCCGGGTCATAGGAGATTGAAACAATCATGCTATATTCTCTTTTTAAGTATAACTCGATTATCTCGAGGGTACACTTTATACAGGGATGAACACAAAACTATACAGTTAAAATCACATTAAAGTGTTTTTCATAATATATATATATATATTCTGAGTATAATATATATCTATTGATTTTCTTAAAAAATTATATAATTATAAATTATACAAAAAATTTATCAAAATAACATTATTATGTCGTATTGATGTGACGTTATTATTTATACTTAGGTTGTATTTTCAAAATATAGCATTACTATTTGTGTACTATCCTTGCATATTTGAAATGTGATATAATTGTAAATACTATGTAACATCAGTACAAATAATAAGATCTTATCTTTAAAGTATAATATAGTAATCGTATTTTGGTAATTTTTTTATATAATTTATAATTATATAATATTTATTAATTTCAATAATAAGCATACTAATTTATCATTATGCTCCCACCTTTACGAATGTGTAAATGCTAAAACATTAGGAAGCTTCTCACTTTGATCTCAGTTTGCCACTGATAGAGCAACACGAAAGGGTTGGAGACAGAAAATACCTTTTGGGTTTTTGGGAATGACAAATCCATGTATTGTTTTTAAAAATAGCAATTTGGGATTAACATTTATACCACTCGTTTGAATTCTAAAGGTATTAAAACATCTTTTTTATATACATTTTTTTTTTCCCTTAACAGATAGTTGTCAAGAGGAGTCATTTGCATGGATTAAGATTCTCCAAGATTCACAAAATCTTTCCTCTCATGAAAATTTATTAAAATAGAAAATTAAAAAAAAAAAAACCTAAAAGAAGGAATATACTGCTCTAGATACCCTAGGAATTGGTGAATTATCCTTGGAGTAACTCAGATTGGTAAATGTTGCCAGAATGGAATAGGTAAATGTATGTCATCTCTTATTGTTATACAGGTTAAAGACAACAGCATCAGAATTGCAGTTGTGGACCCGAAAACTCGTTAGCACGAGAATTCTGACTCGGACAGGAGTGCACGTGAGTCCCATAACTCTTTTTCACTCCCTACTACTCTCGGACCATTTGCCATGGCATGCCCATTCTCAGTCCTGTTCGCCCTTTCCATTTATATATATATATATATATATATATTTTCTCCTTAAAAGTTGCATATGATAAGGTTCCTTCTCTCTTTTTTTTTTTTTTTTTTTTCTTTATAATATTTATTTCTATGCCATTATTATTAGCGTGATTCTGAAAAGGCAATATTAAATTTGTCATATGCAATCAAGTTATATAGTACGTGTGTGTATAAATATATAAATTATCCAAAAACTATACACTATATATACTAAAGTTTAAAATTTGGAGAAGATGTATTCTAGGAATCCTCCATATTTATTCTAAGTTTCAATGAAATGCTATGTGTTTTAGACCTGAGTCCTCTGTCTTTATGTCGAAATTCAATCCAAGTTCTGTATTTCAAGTGGTGAGTTTATTTAAGTTGTTTATGTTTGTGCCATTACACCTAAAAAGTTCTCCATGTAAAGCCATAAATTATAAAGGTACTAATTGAAGGGCTTACCTAGTACTAAATAAACAAATATAAAGGTCTTAAATAATTTATTTAAAATATATAAGACTTAATTGAATTTTGACGTATACATATTACATATAGGGCTTGGATGATTCACTTAAACTATAAATTATTTAATTAAATTTTGACACAAATATAAAAGGACTTCTATAAACTTAGTTTGGCCTAAAATATCAGAAATTGTAGGAAGTTGGAAGCTTACTATTCAGTTATTTTGAGCAATTTTTTCACATAGGCACCGTACATTAGAATAATTTCTAAACTTTTGAGCACAAACATAGATGGTGCATATCGCTTTTAGTATATATTATTGAATTACGACGATGTAATGGACTGTACTCTGTATTATATATAGTTTTTAAAAGTTGGGGCACGGTTGAGTTATAAAGACACTGGTATTTTTACTTTTACCTTTACCTTTATTATTCAACAGTTTTACTTTATTTGCTTTGTTTCAGCATATGCAAGGAGTATATATTCTGCTATACTACACATATATATATATATATGTAGAGTCCTCAAACTCTGTTCAGTGATTCATTCGGATTTATGAGAGAGTCAAGGTATAAAGAGAAAAACTAAGTTGGACTGGAAATTGAACCAAAATTGAATTGTTATTGAATCGAGTTGGATCGAATGGATCAACCTGATTTGACAGTACTATATATATATATATATATACTTGTACATATAATAATATAGTTCTCCATAGTGGGTCATTATTCTTTTGTCGTTTCATGGTGATGATCCTAGCCCACTTCCATACAAGGTGGTCAAATATTTTAACTCCAAGTTGGTACGACATGGTGTATAATATTATAAATTTATTGGGAAGCGAGGAGTAGAGCTCATTAAAATAGTAAGGCTGTGCTATGAGCACCTGTGTCTTGAACTTGCAGCAAATCAAATCCGCAATACATGCTATTTATAGGAATCCTATCAAAACTCCTTGTCATCTAACTCTTGGGAACTGTCACCTTGACATGTGTAGTCTTTTGGTTAGTTATGGTATGAGCAAACATGAACAGGGTTGTTGTTTGTGCTTTTAGCCTAGCTTGCTTTTTCTTAATCTAGTCATAGGCAGTTTCCAGCTTGTTTGGTTCATGGATTTCGTATTTTTCATTCAAAAAAATATACCTAGAGAGAAAGAGTTAAAATATATCTATAATGATGATATACAAATAAGATTCAAGTAAAAAAAAATATATATATATATATATATATCAAAAACCTGGTTTCTTCGTGTACTTGACTGCCGTGGGGGTCCCTTCAAGTGCTGAGAGGGAGACAAAGGAGGCGGTGATCGAGATTTTGGGTTGAGAAAGTGTCGGTTTTGTCGGGGTAGAGCTTAGTATTAGACCTACTTCCACTCCACCAGCTCTCATTTCACTCTCTTCAACTTTTCTTGAACCTGCCCTTTTTCCATCTGCTTACAGGCCTTTGTCTTCGTAGATAAACAAGGTACCAAAGATTCTTTCGCTCAATATCTTCTTTTGTTAGCTTTCAGCAGTCTCTTTTCGGTTGTTCAGCTTAACATTTGGAATTGTTGTTGATGGTTTTGTGCTGTTTAGCAGCTGATTATCCAAGCTGAAATCCAATACTAGTTTTCCTATTGTGATTATAATTAAAGCTTAGAACTGTTAAAACGGTATTGCAATGATTTAACATTTTAACCATCACAGGAACATATTTAGAGAAAACGATTCGTGCTCTTAGAAGGAGAAGGAGAAATCGCTAGCTATTTTTTCATAGTTTCTGTTAACCATCATGGAATATATTCATCCAGAAAATGATTTATATCTGCAAAGTTTTGATTATAAGAAATATCGAAAAGAAGTTGAGAAAACTCTTTCCATGAAAAAAACACACGGCTCATAACTTCTTTTTAACTCATGGTCACAGAATAACGTTCGACTACAGCATTAGCTCCTAAGCTGCAAATGGACCTTAAAAAATGGCAGGTTAGATGAGATGATCCTTTAAACTTTAACCGGACCCTTTTTTGCATTTGCAAACCGAGATTCCTCACACTCGAATCCCTGATGATAGCCTGTAAGGAATCTAAGATAAATTTTGAGCCATTAAAACAAACAAGTACATAACTTCAGTTTGTTTATGTCTCGGTCATTAAATTTAGCTCCATAACCAACTGGTCTAAAAGTTTAAGCTTGTTAGATTTGATGTGTTTTTATAGTTACTGTTTAACATCAGTAACCGGAGGTTATTGAATCCAAAATGACCAGAGCAGATATTATGTGTTTTGTTATCCGTGTCAGTGCAACTGATTAGTTGTCTGATAAGCAGAACAATTTAGGAGATAAAATTAGTAAGACTTTTCACCTTCTTTAATATGTAAATTGAAAATTTTAGTTCCAAAATCAGCTTGAGTGTAAAAAGTTCAAAATTTTACTCATTGATTGATGTTTCCAGTACCCGATTCCATTTTTTTTTTTTTTTTAACAGATGTCGTCTTCGAGACCCAGCCAATCATCTGGTAGCTCAGCCCGGTCGAGACATAGTGCAAGGATAATTGCTCAGACATCTATAGATGCAAAGCTTCACGCTAATTTTGAGGAGTCAGGAAGTTCCTTTGACTATTCTAGCTCCGTCCGTGTGACCAGCGGGGTTACTGGAGATCAAGAACCGAGGTCTGATAAAGTAACCACAGCTTACCTTAACCAAATACAGAAAGGCAAGACGATCCAACCTTTTGGCTGCCTGTTGGCTTTGGATGAGAAAAACCTTAAAGTCATTGCCTATAGCGAGAATGCCCCAGAAATGCTAACCATGGTGAGCCATGCAGTTCCAAGTGTTGGGGACCACCCGCTCCTTGGCAGTGGAACTGATTTAAGGACTCTTTTCACAACCCCAAGTGCATCTGCTCTTCATAAGGTCTTTGGATTTGCAGATGTTTCTCTCTTGAATCCTATATTAGTCCACTGCAAAACTTCTGGAAAGCCGTTCTATGCGATTGTCCATAGAGTCACCGGCAGCATAATCATCGACTTTGAGCCTGTGAAACCTTATGAAGTCCCTATGACAGCTGCTGGGGCTCTTCAGTCATACAAACTTGCAGCAAAAGCGATAGCACGTCTTCAATCACTGCCTAGTGGGAGCATGGAAAGGCTTTGTGATACAATGGTTCAAGAAGTTTTTGAACTGACAGGTTATGACAGGGCAATGGCTTATAAGTTTCATGATGATGATCATGGTGAGGTAGTATCCGAGGTAACAAAGCCAGGCTTAGATCCGTACCTAGGATTGCACTACCCTGCCACGGATATTCCTCAAGCTGCAAGGTTCTTGTTCATGAAGAATAAGGTCCGGATGATAGTTGATTGTCATGCAAAACACGTGAAGGTTCTTCAAGATGAGAATCTTTCTTTCGATCTGACTTTGTGCGGTTCAACCCTGAGGGCACCACACACCTGCCATTTGCAGTACATGGAGAACATGGACTCTATAGCGTCCCTAGTGATGGCTGTTGTTGTCAATGATGAAAATGAAGAAGTCGTTGACAGCTCCAATTCTGCGCAATCACCTAAGAGAAAGAAACTCTGGGGTCTAGTGGTTTGCCATAACACGACCCCAAGATTTGTTCCTTTCCCTCTGCGCTATGCTTGTGAATTTCTAGCTCAGGTTTTCTCCATCCATGTCAGTAAAGAGCTTGAATTGGAAAACCAGATCGTTGAGAAAAATATCTTGCGCACACAAACGCTATTGTGTGATATGCTCATGCGTGATGCACCCTTAAGTATCGTCTCACAAAGCCCCAACCTGATGGATCTTGTAAAATGTGATGGAGCTGCCCTTTTATACAAGAACAAGATCTATAAACTCGGGCTTACACCAACAGATTCTCAGTTACATGACATAGCTTCCTGGCTGTCTGAATATCATATGGATTCAACAGGGCTGAGCACAGACAGCCTATATGATGCGGGGTTTCCTGGTGCTCAAGCTCTTGAAGATGCTGTATGTGGTATGGCAGCTGTGAGGATAACTGAGAAGGACATGATTTTTTGGTTTCGGTCACATACAGCATCCGAGATTAGATGGGGCGGTGCAAAGCATGAACCTGGTGAGAAGGATGATGGTAGGAAAATGCATCCAAGATCATCCTTCAAGGCTTTTCTTGAAGTTGTCAAGTCCAGGAGTTTACCTTGGAAAGATTTCGAAATGGACGCAATTCATTCGCTGCAGCTTATCTTGAGGAATGCATTGAAAGAAGATGAGCCCATAGATGCGAACACGACAGCAATCAACTCAAGACTCAACGATCTTAGGATTGAAGGTGTTCAGGAGCTAGAAGCAGTGACCAGCGAGATGGTACGTTTGATCGAGACAGCTTCCGTGCCGATATTGGCAGTTGATGGCGATGGGGTCATCAATGGTTGGAACACGAAAATTGCTGAGTTGACTGGCCTTCCTGTTGAGCAAGCGATTGGGAGGCCTATGCTCACCCTCGTGGAGGATTCTTCGGTTGACATCGTTAAAAGGATGTTGCACATGGCATTATATGGTAATTACATAGTTCCATATCACCATTTTGATAAATTAACTCGTCTCTGGATGATAAACTTAGTTCCACAATCATTCGTTTTAAAAGATTAAGCTTTTAGATTTGTTGACCACAAATTATGTCTTATGGTAAGTTATATCGACTGCAATGAGATTAATGTTACAAATCCAGCCAGTTGAGGAAGACTAATGGATAAGAGACTTAAGAGTAATATATGCATACACACTACTAACTCTTCTTGGTTTTGGTATGCAGGTAAAGAAGAGAAAAATATCCAATTTGAGATAAAAACCCATGGCTCTAGTACGGATTCTGGTCCCATCAGCTTAGTTGTCAATGCTTGTGCAAGCAGAGATCTTGAAGAAAATGTGGTGGGTGTATGCTTTGTGGCTCAAGATATTACTGGGCAGAAAATGGTCATGGACAAGTTCACTCGAATCGAAGGTGATTACAAGTCCATTGTGCAGAACCCGAATCCGCTGATCCCTCCAATATTTGGTGCCGATGAATTTGGCTGGTGCTCTGAATGGAATCCAGCTATGACAAAATTAACCGGTTGGAGAAGAGAAGAAGTCATAGATAAAATGCTACTCGGAGAGGTTTTTGGGTTACAAAACGCTTGTTGCCGTCTGAAGAATCAAGAAGCCTTTGTAGTTCTTGGGATCATTCTTAATCATGCCATGACTGGCCAGGAAGCAGGAAAAATTCCATTCCGTTTCTTTGCTCGTAATGGGAAGTTCGTGGAATGCCTGCTTTCTGTGAGTAAGAAGCTGGACAGAGAGGGATCGATCAGAGGAATATTTTGCTTCTTGCAACTTGCAAGCCAAGAACTGCAACAAGCACTTCATGTTCAAAGGTTGTCTGAACAAACTGCCTTGAAGAGACTGAAAGCACTGTCCTACCTTAAAAGGCAGATTCGCAATCCTCTTGCCGGCATAATATTTTCTAGGAAAATGCTCGAGGACACAAAACTAGGACCAGAACAGAAAAAACTGCTGCATACTAGTGCGCAATGCCAGGGCCAGATGAGCAAGGTCCTTGATGACTCAGATTTAGACAGTATAATTGACGGGTAAGATTACATATCCCGCCTACAATTTCATTTTGTTAGTGGTGGAGGTGGATAATATCCAGATGTCGATTTACGCAGGCTTCCTACGTTTTTAAAGGAACAAGATTAACAATGCAAAGTGATATATATAGACGAGTATGGTAAATTTTAGGTCTATAACCATCTGATTGAAAAAGCTTAAGCCTATTAAAACTAAGGCGGTTCTATATTTGTTTGGTTAATGCTTCCTTTTACTTATCGGTTAGGACTTTGATTGAAAGTGTACCACTTAATTAAATATGGGTTAAAATGGACCATGTGAAAAAGTGTATAATCCTTGCATCATGAGATTGAGGAGATGTATGAGTGTATGATTAGTATTTTTAGTATATCACATGGATAGAATACTCTTTTCGCTCCTATTAGGGTTACAAGCCCCATCACTTGTATAGATAAATTCTCATTATATAGTATATTTATAGAGCCTACATTTTATCAAATATTAACTTTGTATGGCTGTTGCACATGTAGCACTAACTCATGAAAGGATCATAACGTCAACTGTTTATGATGTCTTCCTGCTATTACCTCCATGACTTATGCATTACTTACCCCTCTTACTCGTATTCGCACCAGCTGCTTGGATCTGGAAATGACAGATTTAACATTGCATGATGTGTTGGTTGCTTCCATCAGTCAAGTTATGGAGAAAAGCAACGCAAAGGGCATAAGAATTGTCAATAATACACCAGAAGATATCATGACCGAAACATTATATGGAGATAGTCTTAGGCTTCAACAGGTCTTGGCAGATTTCTTGTCAATATTGGTGAATTTTACACCTGCAGGGAATCAGCTCCTGCTCGCCGCTTCTTTGACCAGTGACCAGTTAGGAGAAACCGTTCATCTAGCACGCCTGGTGTTGAGGTACTACTCATATTAATTTCAACTTTTAAGTTTTGTATTTTATGTAACCGCATTCCTTGCGCTAATATAAATTGGTTCCTTCTTATCCAAGTCACATGATCATGGCAAAAAGAGAAGTCAGCATAATAGAAGCACTGCATTACCTAATAGTTTTCCCGTGAATGCACATTTATTTTTGCTACAGCAGATGCTAATACAATTTAGGTGCACAACCGTATAATCTAGACATTATATGGATTATTGAATCTTGATTGGTTATTCCTTGATACATTCGAGCAGGATGACTCACGTTGGTGGTGGCATCCCAGAAGCACTCCTGAACCAAATGTTCGAGAATGATGAAGACATTTCTGAGGAGGGCATCGGTCTGCTCATCAGCAGAAAACTGGTGAAACATATGAATGGAGATGTACAGTATCTAAGAGAGGCGGGGAAATCGACTTTTATCATTTCTGTTGAGCTTGCTGCATCTAATAAGCCAAGGGTGTAGGTAAATGCTTTTTTTAAAAAAATAGAGTGTATGCTGTGAACCACTAACAAGGACTGGAAGTCCAACATCTTTCATAATTCCATGTAGCTATATTTCCTTTGTCAAGCCTTGCAAGTTCTCACCAAATACTTTTCATTTACTCTTAGTAAAGAAAGCTGTTAAAGTGTTATGTTTTTATATTTATTAATTAGCACATCCCTGCACTTGTGCCTGGGACTTTAATTGAAGCCTAACAAGTGGACAATCTGATTAAATTGCGTGGATCCCTTGCTTTGGTACCATGTTTGGTAGCTCAACAGCCAAATGATCAAAAGTTCAATAGATATGGTGCGTCCTTTTATATCTATTACTTAACGTGTGCAATTTAGGAACAATAGTTTCCTTTCTTTGCATGGGCAGTGAGGTGTTGATACTTGATAGAGGCTCGGACTCTCATTAGAATGCCTTAGATGATGCAGAGAAAATTTGCCCTGTAGAAGCTGAGAAGCTGTTATCTCATTCAAGTCGTGCTAAAATTTTCAAATGTTCTATCCAATTTAGGCTATAAGCCCATTTGGAGTTAAGTTGCCCAATTTCAGGTTCAACAAATATTTGGACTAAACTAATTAGAAGTATTTGAGAGTAAGTTGTAGCATAGCATGGATGGGGTAGTTGTTGAATTTTTCATTTGCTAAACAACATAATTTTTTTTTTTTATCTTTGCAATAATAAGTAATGCCATATATTTGATGGTTTTCAAGGAGTGTCATCGCAATTCCCATATAAAAAGTTGGAACATGACTCTGAAAATGGCTTTGTATTGTGCTTGCAATGTATATGGAGGTTGACTCGGTACTTTTTTTCTTCTTATATAAGTTGAGAAGTTTCTTTGTTGGAAAATGACTTAGAAGATATAGAATATAAGAGGAAAAGAATAAAACCCCATTCACGCTTTCTTGCTTGCTCAGCGTCAGGAATTCTTATATGCAACAATTTACAGCTTTTGTCAGCATTTATAATTTTCTATTTTATTTGGCACTTGGTGACAGAGCACTTACAGCAAGACATTTGGGAGTTTTTGACTTAAATATCTTGTGACAATAGAATCGATTGGAGATTGTTATTTAAATGTAAATCCACTTTAATATCGTAAATATGCATATACAGACCATTCTAAAATGCTAAATATTTTAGTATGTATCATCATTGAAGATTTCGTATAGAGAAGCATAGTAGAGAAACTTCCTTAATTTCCTTATATCCCAAATGGATTTTCTTGAAAGTGAAAAACCGAACAACGATTAATTAACTAAAAAATTTTTGACAATTTGATTTCAAATCTAACATTGGATTAAGTAAATGGCCTGGAGGAAAAAAGAAAGGGAAAAAAAAAAAAAAAAAGAGGAAGAAGGAACATGGTTGCTTAGGCCGCCTTAAAATTTATTTAGCCAATCTGAAGTCTAACTACGATACATAGTAGATTTTGTTCATTTCCAGAAATATTTTTCCATGAAAACAACACACCATCCATTATAATTTCACTAATCATGGTTAAATAAAATGCATTTTGTAACGTGGGAGCTTTTGACCCAAGATAATATTTTGGTTCTTGCTGTTGTGATTCATTGATTTCCAGCGTAGCGCTAGGGGTGTAAACAAATCACTCGAGTTCTAACTCGAAAATAATTAAGTCAAGCTCAAGCTTAAACTTATACTACTCGAATAGTTAATTAAGTCAAGTTTAAGCGCTTAAATTTTATAAGTTTGGCTTGACTAGTTAATATCCTTATAATTAGAAAAAAAAATATTTTTAGATAAAACGAGATCAGTTGAGTTGAGTTCAAGCCTAATGAATGCAAGTCTTGAGCTCAAAGTTTTAAGATTTCAAGTCGAGCTCCAATTCAAACTTAAAAAATGTATTATCTTGATTCGATTTATTTTGCTGCCTTTATAGCATTAAACAAGGATTATTCACCAATTAATAGGGATCCTTCATGCACCCTTTCTATGTTTGGCGTCCATTCATTACGAGACAAGAGAAGCCAAACATGAATTGTGAAATATTGACAAATATCTGTAAATAGTTGTCAAAATCGTATATAGAATCATATAAAATCAATAAAATCGTATATGAAAATTCATAATTTTATTAAAAGTCCGTATATAAATAATATTGTATTCATTTAAACTAAGAAAACTATTATAAAATCATAAACTCATAAGATTGTATTTTTCACTCATAATTTTGACCACTATAATATATCAATTTTATTTAGAGAAACGGAAAACTCAAGCTTCTTCTGGATTCTGCATGTCTGTTATGCAAGCTTAGCCTTGATTTCTTCAACCTGTTCCTCACTGATTTGGAAGGCCATGGCCAGTACATCATCCGGTACAGTAGGTTTGGATGCAAACAATGTAGTTGCAATCGATTGAGTACCAGGGAATTGGCTATCGAATGCAGCAAGAACAGCAGCAGGGGCATGTGCATTATTCTTCTGGAAGTGCACCAGAGCTTTCGGGAACACAAAGATCTCACCAGCCTTGATGGATTTGGTGACAAGAACATTGGTGGTGGTTATAAACCCTACATCCAATATTCCTTCAAGAACAAAGACTATCTCAGTGGCTCTGGGGTGAGTGTGTGGTGGGTTGAGGCCCCAAGGTGCATAGTCAATGCGAGAAAGAGATACACCGAGGGTGTTGAGACCTGGGATTTTCATTACATTGGCTCCAGTCACCACATAACCCGGGGTGTTGTTGGTGAGTCCTGGTTTGGCCAATACATCAGAGAAGAAGTCCATTTCATTGAAGGTCGACTTGCAGACGAAACCGTTGACCTTAATCTCTGTCGATTATAATAAACATGGGAATTGTTAAAAACTCGAAGAGAAAGTACATGTATAAGCCTAAAAAGATAACATTCTATAATCTTTATGCTCTTAAACTAATTAATTAAGAAGCTGAATCCCGCAGCTCGAATACTTGGAGCATCGTTTGAAACCTGTTTAATTAAATAGCCATTTGATGGGGGGGTTTATAGAAAAGGTCTCATCCCTCAAGTGATGAGAGTGTTTTAAGTATAAAATGCTTACTCTTATAATATAAGCTTAAATTTTTAGAAAAGGACATAAAGGATGAAACTAACTACCCAAGGAGTCGATTGGAACCAAATTTTTAGTACTTGGGATGAATTTTTCCTGAAAACACTCATCATATGCAGGATTATGTAATCTTTGTATGAGTGACGCTGGAAAATATAGTAAAAGATAGAACTAATTGATTAAGGAAAAGCTTGAGAAAAAATTTTAATTACCGGAGGCAAGATCAGCAACACAAACATCTTGAAGAGCACCGGGATCTGTAGCATGAATTCTTCCAAAGAAGAAGGAGACGATCATAACACACGATTTTATGATCGAAACCGTTTTCATTACTGCTGCCATGGCACTTTCAGGGCCAGAAGGAGCAGTGATAACTAGAAATGCTTGGACAACCCCTTTTGAACCAAGCTATGCGGTGCAGATAGGAGATGGGGTGTAATGTATTTATAAGGGCGGAGCAGGGACAAGTTAACAAAGGGAGTGTTTTGACTATGTAACTTGTGAGTGAAGAGCATGAAGCATGCTTTGTTTATACTGAGTGTGCATACATCATTGGCTGAACACTTCAAAAAAAAATACGAGTAATCCATGTTTTTAAAGCTCCAACCCAACCTTTGACTTCCCCCTTGTCTACCTTCTGCTGGAGGGATATTAACAGGTTACATGATATCTTCACCAAAATATGTTCCTTCCATGATTGTATTAGTATTAATTCGAGTTATTTCATTCTTTAGACTTGTATGGATGCAATCTCAGGTTCCAAGACCAATGTTCTCTTCAAATTTTTGTTTTTAATCAGGATTATGATTGTGGTTTGGGATTTGAAATGCAGGAAGAATAGCATGAGATTGCAAGTCCTTTGGTCTTTTGCATTGAATACATAGGTTCCATATTGGACCTCATGGAATTGTTGCTACCACATATCGTACGTTACATGTTAGAGGTTATAAAATCTCAAGTAAAGCTAATCCCGCAACTTCGTGTGATTTGGAGCATTGTACATTTCTACGGTTGACTTGCGCATGGGATGGACCGGATGGTTGACTGGAAAATGCTAACAATCAGGAAGGCTAATTTGATTAGGTGTTCTAAGACCAACCTAATTTACTTCTCCTATTGTTCAGTGTTGTCAAATCCCATTAACTCTTATGATTCGATCTAATTTAATTATAAAATTGATCCTATCTAATTTTAATTAAATTGTGATTAAATCCGATTTTATCTTTTTAACTTTCTGACCTTTTTATATATTTAAATTAATCATCCTTTAATCTTATGATATATCTAAGTCAACTATTATTCAAACTGAATCATCCGATATTCATTGATTTTAGCGATTATGGATACATATCCGTCGTTCACGGTTTTGAATAGTCCAAATAGAGAAAATGATGTGTAAGTCTCGGTTATGTAATTATACATTTATGCAAAATAAAATGGCATGAAAACTCATGTATGGTTTTCCTCCAAGAAAAATTACCCAAAATCTGGGACTTTTTCGGAAATTTGATTTGCAAGCCACGTGGATTTTTCTCCTACAGTCGTGCTTTTAACTTGCAGGTTGTGATTGATGACCCGCGGTTATCAATAAAACATAAGACCTCATGTGAGATTTTGCCTGAATATTTGGAGGTGATAATATTAAATTCTATTTTGTCGTTAGGCGTAGATTTAAGTTTAGTAAATCTTTATCAATAATCTTGTAATCTAATGATATAAATATTTATATTTTAAGTATAATGAATCAAACTCTCCCATTATAACCAATGAAAAAAAAAATAAAAATAAAAAGCAAATCTTTGATTTAAAATTTTTGGAAAACTCTAATAATCCCCTTGGAGTAGGAGATCATTTCTATTTTTAGAAATATATTAGTCAACAAAAAAGAAAAAAGGAAAAAAACTGTAGAAAAAAAATTTAATAAATTCTTTAAAATATTTTCTTTAAAAAACAATTTCAAAATATAGCACTTGCAATCACCTCTTTGAAATTGAAATCACTTCTTCGAGAAACAATTTCAAATGTCATAACGTTAATAATATTTTCCTAAGACTGATATTTTTGAGTTTTTTTTTTTTTTTTCCTTTCCCCAAACAAAAAATGTGGATTTTGTTTCTTCGAGAAAGAATTAAATATCTTCAATACCATTATTGCTGCATATGCATCAGAAAATAAAATAAATGTCTATAAATCAATCTGAATATTTTTGTATAAGTTAATTTCAAAGGGGAATTGAATTCAGATGGCATCCCAAAATGTGCGTTGAAAAAGGATGATATATTCTTTATTGAGATTATTATCATGTGAAAACAATCTTTAGATTAGGCATTAAATAAAATAAATAAATTCTCATACATATATCTAACCGGTGAAGTCTCGTGTAACTCAATGACCGAGTTAATCTTGATTCCCACTCTTGATAGTTTTAATAAATATGTATATAGTAATTGACTAATTGGGGAGAGTGTAATACTTCGAGATTTTAAGATAGTTCAATAACCTTAAGATCTAAGTCTCGAAATTTAGAGTATTGACCTAAATTATCGGTTTTATTTCAAACTTTATAGTAAAACTTACTCGGATCAATTATGGAGTTAAAATAGTGTACGATCGAGTAGTAATACGAAAATGTATTTTTAGATATTTGGCAATATTGATTAGTTTTGATTCTTAATATATATCAATAATACTCGAAATAACAATCATGACAATATAAACTTTACTGAAATCGAATAATAAATGAATAAGATATACTTAAACGAAATTTAAAAACACGAGAATGAAAACTTATAACAATTTGGATTTAACCTATACTTGATTTGAAAACCGTGTTATATTTTCATAGATATAATAAGTAAGGAAAGACTACATCATGAAGTTTAAGATTTTGTACTATTACTAAGTCCAAGTAAATAGTTTTAACCCATGTTTGAAGTAGATATATTGCTACTCACAACACTGTGTGTTATTTGATACTGTCTTGATTAAATATAGATATATCTTGAGTGAATAGATATACTACTATAGTGAATGCTGATGTGTTGATTTTGAATAGTAGTAATTATATTCTGGTTAAACTATTATGTTGCCATGTTAGCGATGATTTGTGTTTACAAATAATTGTGCTAATTAGGAAAGTTGAGTGATTACTAACTCAATCTTCTAAGTATTCATCTAAGTGAACCCTAAATAAGATATTAGAGTATCGCTAAAGAGAGTTCGAAAACTGAAATCAAACACCTAGTTTGAATAAAACCTGAAGATTGATTGTGCTGATTGATATTCTTGAGTTGCTATTGTCATGCCCCAAAGCGGTAGAGTCGTAACAGTCTCGCCGTGTAAACCATTTTAAGATAGAAGTTAATCTTACAACCGTTATCTTAGACTTGATCTATACAAGGCGTTCACAACTAACACGCTTTGAAGTAAACAGTTTGTAATTTAAATAAATCATTTACCTAAAAAAGTGAGGAAATAAATATATATACTATAATTTAGTTATTACAATTATCGTTTACAATATTTCTCCGTAATATATTTCTTAGTTATTACATTATTCAAAAATGAAAACTAATTCTAAAATAAAAACTTAAACCTTAAAAATATGTGTTTAGTCTTCAAATGTTTTTCCTTACTCCCCAGGATCCAGCAGTTGCTAGATTCAGAGTAGTTATATACCGCTTCTTAACCAACATCTGCACGACGTCTATAGGGAAGCGAGCAACCACAACTCAATAAGTTAAGATGGAGGACTTAAAATTATACCACAAACATAATAAAGTTATCAACCAACTTATTAAGTGCAATGCATGTTTAAGCCAATATCATGGCACGACGTTGTCCGACCCGTCGTGAGATTAGAAAAATTGCGCTTGCTTTAATCTGGATTGAAGAGTTACCGTTAATACAACAGTTTATGACCAAACCCGGGCTTGTATAATGGAGGCCCCACTCCTCTCGCGACTACCTTCGAACCATTGTCTTCACCCTCGCCGCGTCCTCCTATCCTATTACTTAGTTCTACTAAAGATGAACAAGGGACCTATTGCAATCCATTGCAATCCTATGCTATCTCTTTCGAAGGGGTCGATATTTGACCGGAGAGTCCTAAGTTCCCCTAATGGGTTGCCATGTAGATCCAATTATGATTATAGATCGTATATTTGATTAGATCCAATTTAGGGCGATCAATCATTTCATAGAAATCATACAATACGAACTAGAATAATAGATAGAATCATAGTATCACTCATAATCAAGCACATGCACGCAATCAATTATCTAACAAGTGCAACCAAGTATAATCTCAAGTCTCCAAAATACAACAACATATTAATCCCAACTTACTTGGACTCTTCGTTCACTCACTTAAGGTTCAACTTACTCAGGACATCGCCGATCATCCCTATAACACAAACGTGGTTTCAGTTTTTCTTATAACTATTATATATTCATTTTATCCTATAACGCTTATTGTGATATTTTGTTTAGAGTTTAATATATCCAATTATTTAGGTTTCTAAATCTTTTACAATTACTCTAGGTTTGGGGTTAGGTACGGGTTCAATTTCCGTATCGATTTCTAAATTAGGTTCTAGTTCGATTTTCTAAGTATTGTTTTATACCCGAACCTTAGAAATTCGTTTCAACTTATAATATGAAATTAATCACATTAGTTTCCGATATCCTAAATACCATCATTACCCCTAATCAGTATTTTATTACACCCGGTACATTTAAATCCTTATTAGTATACCGAATTTACTCCTGATGTGAGAAATTTTTACATTTTTCCTTTAATTACATAAATTCAAGTTTCCTATCAGATTTATTATACATTTTTATTATTATCATAATATCGATTCTTATTATAATATTTTTTATTTATTATATTTCTAATAATTGTGTATTATATACTATTACTTATTATGTACATAATACATATCTAATATTTTTATCACTTTAATTACTATCTCCCAACATTAATTATCATTCAAAATGTCTAAATTCATCATAAATCAGATTTTACACCTAATTATCCTAATTTACAAAATTAACTTAAAATGTACTATTTTTTCATATTACTTATTTACTACATAATTAACCTAATAATTACATCTAATACCTTAAATGCTACAAGTATCATACTCCATTAGATTTCAACATCCTAAAACATATACTTGTTCACTAAATCGGTAATTAACCATTTAATTACTTAATTAACCCTAAATTAATCATTTTATGCCTCATTTTAGGGCCTAAAAAATATCTAAAATTTTCAAAAATTAATTTTTGAAAACGAGCTTCATAGCACTGTTCTATATCATCTAAGTAATCTACACAAAAAATTTTGGTTCAAAACTATACTCTTAAAGTCATTTATTTCTAATCCTAATTATGCTCAATTTTGCATGATTTCTTAAAGATCATATCTCACAGGACATATTTTCATCAAAATAATATTTTTCCTAAAAACTACATAAAAAAATATTAGAATAACAAGTTTCATAATTTTCTAAGAATATTTACTATTTTTACAAATTTACACAAAATCGGGCTAGAAATTGAACTCATCAATTTTGCCTGAATATTTGGAGGTGATAATATTAAATTCTATTTTGTCGTTAGGCGTAGATTTAAGTTTAGTAAATCTTTATCAATAACCTTGTAATCTAATGATATAAATATTAATATTTTAAGTAGAATGAATCAAACTCTCCCATTATAACCAATGAAAAAAAATAAAAATAAAAAGCAAATCTTTGATTTAAAATTTTTGGAAAACTCTAATAATCCCCTTGGAATAGGAGATCATTTCTATTTTTAGAAATATATTAGTCAACAAAAAAGAAAAAAGGAAAAAAACCATAGAAAAAAATTTAATAAATTCTTTAAAATATTTGTCTTTAAAAAATAATTCCAAAAGTATAACACTTACAATCACCTCTTTGAATTTGAAATCACTTCTTCAAGGAACAATTTCAAATGTCATAACCTTAATAATATTTTCCTAAGACCGATATATTTCAGTTTTTTTTTTCCTTTCCCCAAACAAAAAATGTAAATAAAATATGTATATAGTAATTGACTAATTGGAGAGAGTGTAATATCTCAAGATTTCAAGATAGTTCAATAACCTTAAAATTTAAGTCCCGAAATTTAGGGCATTAGACTAAGTTATCGGTTTTATTTCAAACTTTATAGTAAAGCTTACTCGAGTCAATTATGGAGTTAAGATAGCGTACAATCGAGTAGTAATATGAAAGTGTATTTTTAGATATTTGGCAATATTGATTAGTTTTTATTCTTAATATATATCAATAGTACTTGAAATAACAATCGTGACAATATCAAATTTACTGAAATCGGGTAATAAATGAATAAGATATAATCAAAAGAAGTTTAAAAACGCGAGAATGAAAACTTATAATAATTCGAGTTTAAGCTATACTTGATTTGAAAACCGTGTTATATTTTCATAGATATAATAAGTAAGGAAAGACTACATCATGAAGTTTAAGATTTTGTACTATTACTAAGTCCAAGTAAGTAGTTTTAACCCATGTTTGGAGTAGATATATTGTTACTCACAACACTGTATGCTATTTGATATTGTATTGATTGCATATAGATATATCTTGAGTGAATAGATATACTACTATAGTGAATGCTGATGTGTTGATTTTGAATAGTAGTAATTATATTCTAGTTAAACTATTATGTTGCCATGTTGACGATGATTTATGTTTACAAATAATTATGTTAATTAGGAAAGTTGAGTGATCACTAGCTCAATCTTCTAAGTATTCACCTAAGTGAACCTTAAATAAGATATTAGAGTATTACTAGGGAGAGTTCAAAAACTGAAATCAAACAACTAGTTTGAATAAAACCTGAAGATTGATTGTACTGATTGATATTCTTGAATTGCTATTGCATATCACGAGATCACAAAAAGAGACCTATAGGTCTAAAATTTCAAAATAAGGTATTCAAATGATCATGGAAAAAGCATAATTGTATTAACTCAGTTTTTGAAAATATATAGATTGCATTGCTCGAATATTATGACTATTTTGATAGTCAAATTTAGTAAACTGTAGTGTGTAGTCTAATTTCGCAATGTTGTCACTTTGATTTGGTGGACTACAATATATAGTCTAATTTTATAAAATTAGGAATCCTATTCCCAGACAACTTCATATTGCCTTTGTTGAAAATGGTGAACTATAATGTGTAATCTAATTTAGTGAAAATTCTACCCCCAAACAACTCCTTATTGCTTTAGATTTTTAGACGTTATATCTAAATACCCAACTATATCAATTAACCAGAAGAAGTTTGGAGGGTATAGTATATCAATACTAATGCATACCATGTGCGTCAACATAACATGTTACGTTGTTAGTAGTAAGTGCTCAATTGGGCAAATACATATATAAAGTTAAACTTGCGAGTTATAATTGAAATGTTTTAATTGTGATATATAATATTGTCTATTGTATTGTTTATATTATGTTTATTATCCACTTTCACTCAATTTTAGTGACTGAGGTGATAAAATATTTTATCCTCAAGATAACTATACCGTGAAGGGCCTAACACTTAGAAAGGATATGTATACTGAAAGCGTAAATCGAAGTCAACAACTGTTGTATCGAACCTGTATTAAGTCAAGAATCCTATTGTTGTGAAGATGAGAAAGCAAAAAGTTGATTCATATTTTAATGTAAATATTATGTTGTACATATAAATTGTAACAAAATATCTAACTAAACTCTGATATAGAAACTTCTTATCATGTAAACAATGTTATCTTTTAATAAATGAACAGATTGAATTAAGTTTTAACTAATATTCCTATATGACAGTGCATCCTATACTATGCTAAAATCTAACAAATTATGGGCAAGGACATTGCATTAGCAAATACCACATAATGGAAATTAATTCTTCATCATCACCATCATCAAAATCGGATGTAATGCATTATGCAAAATCGTCTTATTTTCCATTGGACTGAATTTTTGCAATTCCCATATTTTACTTTTACTCAATCATTCGTCTTCTTAACCTTCGTGACATAGTGCTCAAGAAGAATGGGAAATAGTTGATGATTATGTAAAGAATGACAGGACACAGGCTTTGTGGAAAGACTAGATTGCATATCGACAAAGAAAAATAGGTAAGACAGCAATACAATAGTTACACTTAACTGACAAGAGGCAATAAACTAGCTACAGTTAAATGAGTATATAGGTTGCCCCAGAAAGCTCAGCAGGGAACAGCCCTCCCACTACGATCATCTATGCCTTTTGCAGACAAGTAAATACACTGTTGGACCCAAAACTGCAATGGGCACATGGATAAATGCACAGATGTATGCATAAATACGTGCATTAACCTACGATCCTAAAACTAAAATGATGTCATGTAGCCAATGGCAAACTCCATCACAAACTTGAAGGGATCTGTAAGAAATAGAGCTTTGTCAGTTACCAATAGCAACCTCCATCACAAACTTGAAGGGATCTGTAAGAAATAGAGCTTTGTGAGTTACAAATGCCAGAGTGATGACAGGAAAAGGAAGAATAGAAATCAATCAGCAATTATAAGGACAATTCAAAGGTTGGGAATACCATACCTTGAAAGAATCAAGTTACTTCACAAGACTTCATGTCAGTTAAGCTATTTCTTCTTCCTACCACCAGCAGCTTTACTCTTTTTGTTAGTGGATTCTTTCACATTATTCTCAGTGGTTTCCTACAACAATGATCACAAAAGTTGTGACTGACAACACTAAGAGAGTGACAGTAGGAGAATGAATTGCTGCAGGAAACTAAATGTATATACACGTCTACATACACATAAAGATCTTCTAAACTGTGAAGTCACTTTTACTTAAATAACGCTCAATATCTAGCATCTAATTCACAAGGAGGTATCCAGATACAAAACCAGATTCCAGCACAAAGATGACCGTGGTCTCTAGGGAAGACTGGGATGATTCATTAACTAATATTAAGCAAAAAGAAAGCACATGTTTCCTTTATATACTTAACAAACAGAGACCTGAGTTGAAGCTTGAATTCAGTAAGCACAACCCTATACAACCATCAAATCATATGATATATATATATATATATATATATATATATATATAAAGTCCAAAAGAGCTGCAGGACAGGAGAAAAAAGGGCTTAAAAGGGAAAAGACAAATCAAGCATTTGTATCTTGGAAATCAAAGCTCAGGCCGATGATCTTACATAAAATACAGTTTAGCATCCTTGTGCTACGTACTACCTATGATAGTTGATGTTATAGCAGAAATAATTCACTTCTGCATACTTTGGAAATAAAAGATAAAAAAGCAAAACATGTTTGCTCTGAAGGTTCACCAGCATTTTCAAATCCATGAGCCAAAGCAGACAACCCCAGACCTTTGTTTGAAGTGCTTCAAACCCAAATTTAAGTTCTGCATGCTAAAGCTACCAACAATCTTGGGCAAGGGATATTCACAAACTCGCAGGGAGAATGGCTTAGGCTTGATTGCCAGTTTTGGAGATTGAAGAATGCATTTGCTTTCCTGTAATTCAATGCACGAGAGTCACGCCGGCTACTAGGCCCAAACTCCCAATAGACCAAAAAAACACATAGAGGGTGCTTCTAGGAAATTGACTATATTCATATGTGCACTAACAATGTATGCCAATACTAGTCAGCATATCGGTGGTACTCAAACTGTTCAGATGTTATAAAAATATTGGTTTGAATAAAGATGATCACCATTGGCATCACAAGAGAATTATTAGATGATGGTTTGGTCTTAAGTTATACCTCAAACTAGCAGTTTTTAACTTCACACAACCAAACAACTTCTTAGATTAGCAAACAATTTCCCAAGTGAGAGAACTGACAAATAAGCAAATGATACAGTACACCACTATCCTATACAAAGAATTGGCAAGAAAAAACAATTTGACATACTGTCAACAATCGATTTTATCCATAAGACACAAGACATACCTTCCTTTTCATTGGTGCAGACAGGTTACTAACTGGCTTAAAGAATGACTCCAATCTGCAAACAAAATAAAGACACCCATAAATATTTGCCTAGTTATTCTAATTTACAAAACCAAGCATACTTACCTGCCCTGCGATGACTTGTTCTTAGCGGTTTTAATCTTTTCTATAGCCTGAAGGGGAGAAAAAGGCATAAAAGATCATCTTAAGACAGCAACAAAAAGCAATTATTCTTAAAAAAAGTTCCAAATGGTAAGGCCATACCTTAGTCACTCTTTCATGGTTGAAACCATTTTCATTCACTAGGAAGTTTATTAAGCCCTTAAAATAAAAAACAATTCACTTGAGAAAACCCTCTGATAAATTGAAAATAGGACACTACAAATGACACACCAACCCAAAATTATTAACCTCTTCATCTGGAGAAGACCACTTGATCTCAGGTAGGTCTTCTTCCTTGAAGACAAAAGGCTCCTTAAAAAGCCGCCGAGCTTCTTGATAAGGCCAATCATCCGGTATTTGATACCTGTTTATCACGAAATAAACAAGCAAAATCCATTATGCCAGACATAAAGCCAATGAGTTAGCAAAGGTCAATCACTTTTGCTTTTTTTTTTTTTTATTCAGTTTATTATGAAATTGTTTCAAGTGAGAAAATTGTACAAGTTGTGAAAAGAGCAAAGGGAGAAAATGACATAGCAAATCCAAAAACATATAGGCACAAATCAACTGAATTTTTTCTTTTATACTTTCCCCCTTTTGCGAAGATAACGAATTGCTTCCTGGTTTCATCTGATATTAAAATGGATAATGGACACATAAAATAAGACCCAACAGATAAGCTAAGCTACTACATAAAACCTTTTACATTGTTGTACATGGTAAGATACAATTACCAGGGTCAACAGTTAAAAAATGAGTCTAACATTGAGGAATACAAAGAAGGGTTGCTTGAAAGAGTTACAACTCAAGGCTGCAGATGGAAAGTAAGCACCATCTAAATGCAAATGGGTCCGGACAAATCAAATTTGCAAACGCAAAAGAAGCTTAGGAGCAAGATCAGAAGTCACAATGAATACGAGTGAGAAGCACCTCTCTCGGTTTATATTTTCTAAAATTTTTTCAATCGCGCCATGTTGACGGATGAGTTTCAAAGCCGTCAATCCCCCAATACCTATTCAATGCATAAAACAAGCCAAGTTAGATCTTTTAGTGTTTTCATAGATTAATAAACAGCTTTTAGAGCAATAATTACTCTCTCTCACATTTCCAGGTTTGGTAGAAATAAGAGAAACTACCTTGCAAATTCAAGATAAAATTTAGTATACCTCTTATGCTATCGCAATAATCGCATCCAGAGAGGATGCACAAGTCTATGAATTGATCCATCTCAAGATTCAGCTCCTCCAAAACCTACATAAAAGCATCAGTACATTAGCAGCTAAAGAAAAGTACTTAAATGCAAAATCTAATTTCCCAAGTACCTTAGAGACTTCAAATTCCATCACAGGTATTTTTCTTGAGCTAGGATCCATCAAATGACGAAGAAATCTTGGAGCTCCAAATGTCAATGAATCCATGTCTTCAGAAGCCACTGCATAAACCTGAAACAGAATCTAATTTTAACTCTAAGATTTTTGAAAATTGCCTTACAGAGATGTATTTAACAAATGCAGGGCAAGAAATTTTGGACATATATCATGCTATCTACATATGTCGATTATGAATGATAATTATTTTCCAATGACTTGGAAGTCAAAAAAACCAATATTTTCCTCTTGGTAAGATCAAAACGAAATATCATATCAATAGATATTACAAATGATTTACGTGCCTTATCAGCTTTGCAAAGTGCAGCACACTGTGCTTCTGCTTCTGATGGAGCCTAACATACAGAGAATATGCGAAGAGATTTAGCTTCTTTGTAATCTTCAAATAGGGCATTTGTCAACAAAACCCATTTCCAAAGAAAATAATGAGCTACCTCAACTACAGGCACACCCATAAGTCTTAAAAGTCTCTTACAGTCCGCATTGTGCTGTTGTGTCACCTAGAAAGTTATCAAACATGAAATTATGAACACAAAACAAAACTACAACATAAGATTGCCAAAGCATGAGGAACAATCAAACAATAATAAAAAATGTAAGAATAAGGAAAAAATCTAGGGTACACCTTCACGGTTCGTTTACTGAATTTCTCAATGTCCTCCTTATTGCCGGCCTACAAAAAAGGGAAAATTCTCTTAAATCCGATTTGTGCAAGTAGAAGTAAAGGCTAAAGAGAAAAACAAAGTAAAGAAAGATATAATATGATACCTCGATAGCTGCCGTCAAATCTTCAGAAGCATCCTCTCTCTTAGAAAAACTACATTTGAACTCATTGAGATAATCAATATAAGTCATGTTCCAAAATCCCATTAAAGAAAAATGCAGATGCAAAGGAGCATTAACCACAAGACAACTCACCGTTTTGCAAGTTCTTGTCTTTTCAACTCTGGAGGCTTCCCATCAAATACATAACTACAATATACATGGAAGAAAATGCATAAGGCATTAATAAGCAACTTAATTTAAAGAAGGATGCGGTCAAGACAAATACACTGGCTTTATCCCAGCTTCCAAGAGCCTTATTGTTCGATTAAACATCCCTTGCAAATGACTGCAATGGGGAGAAAGATAACAAGTTAGTGTTTCTCCAACCAAATATATATTCAATGTAGCTTTTGGAAGACATTTTATTCAGTTTGACTTGATCAAGTCTCAAGCTCCTCTAAGCACATACATAAAACAACTTATTCTTCTTAAAATAACCACCGTTGTTTTTTAGCAACTAGAAACACCTGAGGCATAGTGGCACAAATTGAATTATTAAAGTAGCTCGATTAGAAAAACAAAAAATCCTTTAGACTCATATTGAACAGCAGCGAAGGTATCATCAGGACATTCATGTATTTATCTAAAAACTTCATCCTTTAGGAGATTGCTCACTATTTGCCATCAACAGTGGTAAAATCCAACGAAACAACTAACATGCCTCGTATGTTTATCTGCCCGCACCCACTGCTCCAAGTGGCAGTTCATTGGACTTAGAAGTTTTTTCTTATCACTACTGATCACAGTGTAAAACCCTAACTAATAAAACACAAGCTCAACATCAAAATTCAAAACTTTCAGATGGTTAAACATATACCTGGTAACTTCACCAGCCTCATTGGTTAACATCTCAGTCCCACTCCTTCCCACCACAATCTACACCAAAATTAACGAGAAAACCCTAGCCTCAAATTCAACAACAAAATAACAGTAATAAAACACTAATGTGATAAACAATAAAACCCTACCAGGAATTGGTAAATGCTCATGCTTGCATCGATTGCGATCTTTCTCCCAAAATAACCCTCAAATTTTTGTTCTTTCATGGCTTTGGGGGCATTATCAGCCAAAAGCTTCGTTAAACCCTAAAAAAATAAACCAATTTTAATCAATGAGAGCAAAAATTTTGGAGAATTCGAACAAGAAATAGAAATTTAAAAGCCATACAGATACTACCTTTATGCCCATCTTTCGAATACGAAATTTAAGTGAAATTGGATTGGATTAAAGTGACTGATGGCAAATAGGATAGCATGGAAGTAGAGGGAGAAGAAAGGAGGCTGTTTGGCTCTTTTTAATTCCCGCCAGGGTGAGTGAGTGGAGGGAAGGGAAATATGGAAACCTATGCGAACGGGCCATTTTCAGCCCATTAGATTGATGGGCCTGTTCTCTTTCTTAATGGGCTTTTGGTGGGTCTCAGCCACATGGATGAACCAAAAGCAGAATCGCAATTTACAATTGCAAACATTTTTTATTCTTAATTTTCTTTTTTTTTTTTCCATTTCACCATAATGTCATTATATTTAGGCTCTTTTTGGTACATCTATCTTTCATATTTTTGGTGTTTTTTTACTGTTTATGTGAATCTTGCGTTTGATAAGAATATAATACCAAAAATATGGATTCCATATATACCGTTTTTTGAAATTAAATACCAAACAAATCCATATAAAGCTAAATTTTTCTACCATTTGCTTTAATCTATCCTTTGCTTTATTAATATTTACAAAAATATCAATTAAATAATCATATCTAATGTATAAAATATATATTTTTAAATCTTTTCTCTTAAAAGTATGTAAATTTTTATTTTTCAATCATAATACTCTAATAATTACCTTCATCATAATTATAAAACAGAAACAAAAAAAAATACTTATAAGATAATTTTCTAAATATTAAATTTCAAATAAATACAAATCAAGTACATAATAAATATAAAATATAGATAAGACACAAACAAATAAAAAAAAAATCCAAACAAGACATATATATAATAGCCTTCACATGAATATATTTTTAAAAAAAGAATGTTCCATAGATGAGGCTTGTACTATTTTACCATATAAGATAATGAGATCGTATGAACATAATAATGATAAAATAAGATAGGATTTTTCTACTTAAGTAAATTATCTTCTTGGTTAAAAAAAAGTGTTTTTTTAATCGATTTCAAGTATAGCTTCATCACCTCAAGGCTTATATAATCCAATGATATAAACAATAATTTTTTAATAAAATGGATTAGATTTGATTCCCTTCTTCACTAATTATCACAATATAAGTTAGAAAGAGAGAGAGAGAAAGCATAATCTTATCATATGTGATAATAATAATAATAATAATTGGTGATAATGGTAGTGGGAGATAATTATCGGTACTTGATTAGAGATGATGTTAGAGAGAAATAAGAAAGAGGATTGTCTTGTTCAAAAAGAAAGTTAATTTACTCATTTTGTATTTATCATTTTTCGACTACATTTATCAACCAAATACTAGCAATGCACGAGAACAAGATAAATGGAATATGACTCCATCCTATAAGCATAAGTTTTCAAATTTTTAGAATTAAAACGACAGAACCTACCTATTACCTCTATAACTTATAAATTTTTTTTATATTTTCATAAATTTCAAGTTTACATTATTTTTTAAGCAATACTAGCCAAAAGATTTCTTTTCATATTTGTTTATTAATTTTAAATGTGTATTTATAAATATCTTTTTTTATATGACATTAATAAATCATAGTTAACACTTAGTATTATATGGAGAAGAGGAACTGGAAAGAAAATGAAACGTACAAAAGTAAGAGAGGGATGCTCTTGGAACTCTGAGCGATAGACAAGATGGGCGGCTCTTAGTTTAAGATTTTATTTTATGGGCTTAAACCATTTCTTTTTCTTTTAAGTGAAATATTTCTAAATTTAAAACCTACTTAATGGAGAAAAATTAGTGAATACTTTGTATAATAAAATTATCGGTTGATTCCCACAAAATACAATAATAATAACAATCTTTTCATTCCATCGCATCAACATATTTGGATACTGCAGTAAAGGCTAGTTTTCCATAAAGATAAATGCAGCCTCAGATTATAGATAAAATAAAAAATAAAAAAAAATTCAGCAGGGGTTGGCTCTTGGAGTTGGATATGCATCCAGACACATACCCTGTAATAATATTATGAATCATACCGGCACAAAATGCAATCACATCAAAAGCGTATGAAAGATTATAAATTAATAAATACAACAATGATATAACCGCCTTGTTCCATTTTTATATAATACTGAACTTTCCTTCCACTTCTTTATAATTGTAAGTTTCATCCAAATTGTAACTTTCATTCTAACTGTAAGTTCTGTCATTATTTATTTACTATGTTACTACGATATTTTAACTGCACAAAGCATCAAAACAAACTCATCTTCAGAAATATTATAGATATTAACACCCACTAAGCATAAAAGTTCAAAGGATGGTATTAATTATATTGATACAGCTAGCACTTTAACATTAAACACGAATGATTCAAGCAAGTCAACCTTGCTTTAGCCGCCATTTAAATAAGACAAAAGCAGTATATAAATCATTACTATTCATAGCTAAATGCAGCAACTCTGATCCGGTTATTTTTTGTTTTGTCCATATCATTAGAAATATATAATATAAAAATCTATCCTTACCAAAAAAAACTGTAATCCAGTGATTTGCTATTTTTAATATAGTATTTATTTTTCTAACGATCGACCAGTGCCTGAAACATTTTTTCTAAGTCGGTGATTTTGTTCTTTTGCATATTTATGGCGTGCTACATGCGATGTCTCTAGAAAATGCGTATATAAAATGCAGCGATTCATATACTTAGAAAGAAAGCTTTATAATACAATTGTTGGGACAAGCACAACCCAGACACCAATTTAATGAGGAATCGGTCTAGATTTATTGTCATGAGTCATGTAATACATTTATAAGAGACAAATAGGTAGAAAAAAAAAAAAAAAAAAAAGAGATAAAAGTAACACGCCACATTAGGATCTACATGTCTCTCTCTATCGTTCTTAAATTAACCCGATATATGCCTAAACTATTCCTTTCATTGAATTAAGTTTCTGGGGTTTCTTGTTACTATACATACATATATATATATATTATGATACTTTATATATAAATTATGAGATGTTGTTGTATTGATTTATAAAATTATAGTAGTAGATATCTTATCAATATATAGTTATAACTTTTTAGTTTAATTATTAAAATCGATCTATTAGTATTTGTTAAATTAGTTATTTATTATTTTTTATCTGATACACTACAAATGGTATCAAATACAACGATAAGTAGATAATTTAAGTTTTATTTCAATTTAAACGAGAAGTCCGAAGAAAACAAAGAATACCACTAAAATATCATTCCTCGTCTAGTTTCAAGATTATCTATAAATAGAGAGTAAGTCAAACAATACATAAAAAAAGAGAAAAGATATGAGTTCATTATTTAAAAATAAATCATTGTGTAAACTGAGTACACAAACCCAATGACAATTAGACATTTAAAAATGGTTAGATCTAAATTGGAAAAATCGATAGAAAATGTTTTAGAAGTTTGCAAGATGACTTACTCGATATAGCTCTCTTTTCATGAACTTCAAACAAAACATCAATTATTGCTCTTTTACGACGGGTCACATTTGCTCCCCGTTGCATACGTTAAAAAGAACATAAAGAAAAAAGGATATAAAGCTTCAAGGCATGAACCAAGTAAATCGTTTTTCTGAAAATTGTTGAATTTGAGATTCGAGTGTAAACCAATTGGAATTATCTATTTAACCTTTATTAATAACGACTTGATTTAATCTAATCAATCTAATCAATTTAATTTGGTTTTTGTAAAATTCAACTAGGTTTTCTGTTCAGAATATACTTTTTTTTTTCTTTCCCCTAAAGAATGTATTAATTTACTAAAAAAAAAAGGTAAATAATATAAATATAAGAAAAATAAAAAGTAAACTATAAAAACTCTTAACTTTCAAATTTAAAAAATATGAATAATTTTATTACTTTATTAATAAATATTAATTATATTTTAATATTTTTATTGATCCTCGTTTGATATTGATTAATTATCTTGGCTTTTCATCCCTTTTCATTTCCAAATCAACCTCTCAATTTAGATCTAATAATATTAGTCTTTCCTTTGAGATTTGGACTTATCATTCCACGTATGGACACCATTTTTCCGTTTCATCCAACTTTTGCTCCACAACAATCATCACTATTCATGAAAGGAGATATTGACGTTACTCGAAAAATAGCACGACATATATTCTCATACTCAGGAAAAAGGGTTGCACAAAGAGAAGGTAACACTAGTTCTCATTATTTAATCTACAAAGTACGCAAGCAATTTGGACAATGCCTCCAATACGTGCATTTGACTTGGAAATAAAATAATGACTTCTCATTTTGCAGCTGCTTGGGGATAGAGCTGTAAAGTTTAAATCCATCACTTCCTACAGGCACGCAATCGGTCCTGCTGCTGGATAAGGCAATAGTTTACATAACTATATTTATAAACAATTGCGTAAAATAAGTCAAATCAAAATCATAAATTTTAAATTTGAGCTTCATTTAAATACCGATTGAGTTTAGAATTTTAATTTGAACTTGGCAAAAAATAGCACTTAAATTGAAGCTTGTTTTAACTAAGTTCATTCAAGCTCAATGCTTCTACATTCTTTTTTCAATTATAAAATGCTGAAATTTAATTTCAATTTGAACTTAGACTAATATATTTGAATTTAACTCAAGCATGATAGGACACACATGTTAGTTGAGCTAAATAGTATGAAGCTCAAGCTTCACATGTGAATATCGAGTCAAACTTGAGGAGCTTAATATATTTAAAAATCATAAAGTTCAAGCTTGACATAGAATATCCACTTAGCAAGCCTAATAGCTCAATTAAACTCACAAAGGCTTGAAATATCTAAAAGATTGTTTTTTTTTTTTTTGCAATGAAATAACACTGATATTTGAACTCGATTCAAGCTCGATTAATTATTCTGTTTAACTTAAACTTTACTAGGCTGGCTAACTAGTAAAGATAAACTTCGTGAAGCTTGAAATGGGTTACTAAATGAGTAAATATAAATCCAAACTCAACTAACTAAAGCTCAATCTAAAGCAATACTCAACGAACTTGAATTTGGCTTAATTAAGCTTCTTTACGATTTATATTTCGTCAAAAATATTTTATAACTTAACTAATACCATTATTTGAACTTGACACGAACTCTAATAATATTTAAATTCAATTCGACCTTAATTAGGCTTACGAGCTAGTCAAGCTAAATATCATGAAACTTGAAATCATTGAGAAAATATCAAGTTAAACTCAAGTAGAATAAGCTCAACGCAATTTAGCCCTTGATGAGTTTAAGCCTGAATAGAATAAACTAGTTCATGCACAATATTTCTAAAAGAATATTCTCTAATCAAATAAATACTGATATTTAAACTTAACTTAATGAACTTGACTAATATTTAAATTTAACTTAAGCCCAATTAGGTCCATATGTTAGTTGAGTTATCATAAAGCTCGACCTCAACTCAAAGTAATGCTCAACGAGCTTAAATTTAACTCGATTATGTTCGTTTAGACTTGATATTTCTATAAGAATATTTTTCAATTGAATGACATTAATATTTGAACTTGATTCGAACATTTAAATTTAACTAGTAGGCTAGGCTCTCAAATCACATGAACTAAATGTCATGAAACTCGAACTGGATAAGTAAATATCAATTCAAATTTTATTAGTCCAAACTCAACTTAAACTAGCAATCAATGAACTCAAGTTTGGCTCACTTAAACTCATTTAAGTTTAAAATTTTTGAAAAAAAAAAGTATATTTGGTAATTACACTAATAATGATATTTAAATTTGATTCAAATTTTGACTAACTTAAACTCAAATCTAAGTTAATTAAGCACATGAGCTGATCAAACTCAATATCATAAAGCTCAAGCTTAGTAAGTGATGGAACCTCTACCTCTTCGGCTAAGATATCGGTCTCTAGTCTATTGATCTAAGCTTGACTTTGAGGCCTTTAAAGGTTAGCCTTACCTCCTCGACTAAGATATCGATCATTGGTCTACTAATCTAAGCTTAACTCTAAGGCTTCTAAGAGTTAGCTAAACGGATGTCATCTCAGCAACTGGCCAAGGATGACTTCCAATGCCAGGTCGACCCTCTTTTGCACTTCTTCTTAGCTCACTATGGCCTTTATACATTTGTCTGAGCTTTAGAACCCCTTTTTCAGTGCGTTCTACTTACCTTTTCAACAACTTAGAAAGTGTGGCCATTAGCTCAGATGCTGTTTTACAAGTATTCCCTAACCTTTTACAAGACTATCTGGATGTCACCTAACTTACCTACCCCGATCCTAACTTAGCTATTACTTCATCCACTTCTTAAGCAGCTCAACCTGTACTAATAACAACTTAGCTCATACTTTAGAGATGACCCCTGTAAGCCCTACAACCAATCACTCAAGGTTTCGATCGGCTGAAAGATCTGATCAAGCCTAAATTATAAACTATTGAGAGAAATATTAGTAAAAATGACCCCGTAAACGTGAATTTAAGAAAATAAGTAATAAAATAGGAGACTATAAAATTTTCAAATTTTAAGCATAATAATTGCTAATTACTGAAAAGGCAAAAAGTGTAATCTAATAACTAATAAATTACTAAAGATAGATTATATGTATACTAAAAATAATAGAATGACCTAAACAATATTTATGAATATTTATTTTTCCTATATATGAATTTAAATGTAAGTATAAATACGCGTAATTTCTTAAAATAAGTGAAATGTGCTAAAATAATATTAAATACTTAAAGAAAATTCATAATTAATTAAGGAAAAATGAAGAAAAATCAGGAAAAATCATGAATGATCCAGAATTGGGTCGTGGCAGCTGGGAAAAATAATAAAAAATTCGGCCAATTAAATTAAGACAACATAAAAGCCAAAAATTAAGGGATGAGGCAATTGTCTTGTCTTATTTAATGTACAATAAATCCCCTAAAGCCCTATAAATAGCAGGAAAAATCACAGAGTTCATTTGGGCAGTTTAGAAAGTAAGAAAAATAGAGAGAGGCAAAAATTGAGAGAAAAATTCGAGTTAGAAAAAAATAAGAAAAACTGTGCAATTAGGGCCTTTAAAGGGAAACCCCACCAGACGAGCAGCTGGAAGTGGACGATCACCACCACCATACGGTGGTGGCAGCGCCCAAGCCTGCTGATAAAGCCACAGCAACCGGGGGTGGCCGGAGCCATCCAGATCGGTGAGTCCGATTTCCAACCCGATTTTATATAATTTTGTTAAAAATAGTAAATATTCTTATAAAATTACGAATTTTGTTATTCTAAAATATTTTTGTATGTCTTTTTTAGGAAAAATATTATTTTGATTCAAATATATCTCATAATATATGGTCCTTAAAAAATCGTACAAAATCGAGCATAATTCGATTTAAAAATAAATGACCTTAGGAGTGTAGTTTCAAGCCCAAAATTTTTGTGTAGATTACTTAGATGATATAGAACAATGCTATGAAGCCCGTTTCCAAAAATTAATTTTTGAAAATTTTAGATAATTTTTAGGCCCTAAAATGAGGCATAAAATAGGTAATTTAGGATTAATTAAGTAATTAAATGGTTAATTACTGATTTAGTGAATAATTATATGTTTTAGGATATTGAAATTTGATGGAGTATGATACTTGTAGCATTTAGGGTGTTAGATGTAATTATTAGGTTAATTATGTAGTAACTGATTAATAAAGAAAAATAATTAACTTTAAGTTAATTTTGTAAATTAGGGAAATTAGGAGTAAAATCTGATTTAGGATGAATTTAGACATTTTGAAATGATAATTGATGTTTAGGGATGGTAATTAAAGTGATAAAAATATTAGAAGTGTATTATGTACATAATTGGCAATAATGCATAATATGTAATTTTTGAAAATATAATAAATAGAAAATATTAGGATAAAAGTTTATATTATATAAATAATAAGGATATATAATAAATTTGATAAGAAACTTGAATTTATGTAATAATATGAAAAATGTAAAAAATTCTCACATCAGGAGTAAATTCGGTACACTAATAAGGATATAAGTGTACCGGGTAAAATAAAATACTGACTAGGGGTAATAATGATATTTAGGAGATCGGGAAGTAATGTGATTAATTTCACATTATGAGTTGAAACGAATTTCTAGGGTTGGAATATAAAACATTACTTAGAAATCGAACTAGAACCTAATTTAGAAATCGATGTGGAAACCGAACCCAAACCTAACCCCAAACCTAGAATAATTATAAAAGACTTAAGACATAGATAATTAAGCATATTAAACCCTAAACAAAACCTAACAATAAGCGTTATAGGATAAAATGAACCTATAATAGTTATATGAAAAGCTAAAACCACGTTTGTGTTATAAGGATGATCGGCGATGTCCTGAGCAAATCGGACCTCGAGTAAGCGAACAAGGAGTCGATGTAAGTTGGGAATTAATATACTACTGTATTTTGGAGGCTTGAGATTATGCTTGGTTGTGCTTGTTAGATAGTTGGATGTATGCATGTGCTTGATTATGGGTGATACTATGATTCTATTTGTTGTTCTGTCATGTATTGTATGACTTGTATGAAATGATTTATCACCCTAAACTGGACTTAATCAAATATACGACCAGTAATCATAATCGGACATGCATGGCAACCCGTTAGGGGAACTTAGGACTCTCTAGTCAAATATCGACCCCTTTGAAAGGGATAGCGCAGGATTGCAAAATGGTCCCTTCTTCATCCTTAGTCGAACTAAGTGACAGGAGAGGAGGTCGCGGCGAGGGTGAAGATAGTGGTTCGAAGGTAGTCGCGGGAGGAGCAAGGTCTCCATTACACAAGCCTGGGTTTAGTCACGAGCTGTTACATTAACGGCAACTCCTCAACCCGAATTAGAGCGGGCGCAATTTCTCTAATCTCACGACGGGCCGGACAACGTCGTGTGATGACATTTGCTTGCACATGCATTACACCTAATAAGTGATTGAAAACCTTGTTATGTGTATGGTATAGTTTTAAGTCCTCCGTCCTAACTTACTAAGCTGTGGTTGCTCACATCCCTATGGACGTTATGCAAGTGCTGGCTAAGAAGCGACAAACATCTACTCTGAAGCGGTAAACAACTACTCTAAAGCTAGCAATTGCTGGATCTTAGGGAGTGAGGAAAAACATTGAAGAATAAACACACATATTTTAAGGTCTAAGTTTTTATTTTAGAATTATTTTTCATTTTTAAATAATGTAATAACTGAATTAAAGTGTATATATATATAAATTTTCTCACTTTCTTAGGTAAATGATTTATTTAAATTACAAACTGTTTACTTCAAAGCGGGTTAGTCATGGACGCCTTGTGTAGATCAGGTCTAAGATAGCGATTGTAAGGCCAACTTCTATCTTAAGATGGTTTACATGACGGGACTGTTACGACTCTACCGCTTCGGGACGTGACAACCCCTGTCTTACTCCCAATCTCCTTACTGCCCGACCAACTTACCTATCAACCTCCTAACCTATATTAGTGCAACTATGTTTGATTATACCTTTCTTTCATGTAAGATTACGTAAAGCATGACAGCGGTGAATTACAAACGTGTATCCCTTTCTTTTATGTGCATGTATTGTTATTCTTCTTTTATTTTGTCCCTTATACCCCCTTTAGTATGTTCTAAGTTGTTATCCTTGTAATTGTGGTTTCTATAATATCTCTTTACCCTTTTATTGCCCTATAAGCTTACTGTAAAAGCTTTTGAATGTAGTAACAAAATCATCTTTTCACTATTAATGAATATTCTTGTTCTTATGAGATGTACTTCTAAGTTATTTCCTCTTACATACTTATCTAACTCGAAGTAATTAAGGATAGTAATAAGTAGACCTTGGATCAATGCTTTATGTACAATATCAAGTTGTGAGCAAAGTCGTATTGAGCTTTCTTAGTGAGTCATATATGTGTAAAGCTACAGTACGTAGTTGTATCGTGTTCATTCCATCCCATTTCTTTATTAGTCGCAAAGGACTTATCCAATCGTAGTACGATCATACAATACTTAGCTCCTAAACATGCCAATAAGTAAAGATCAAGCTAAACTTAAGTAACTTAGGTCTGACTCATTATAGAACTCAACGAATTTAAACTCAACTCATAGAAACTTGTTTAGGCTTTATATTTTTAAAATATTATTTTTAATTAAAATAATATCGATGTTTAAGCTCGATTTGAACTTCATTGATATTTAAGTTTAACTTAAGCTCAATTATGCCCGTAAATTAGTTGAGCTAAAATTATGAAACTTAAGCTCAATGAGTAAATATTGAGTCGAGCTTTAGTAGTTTAAGCTCGACTCAAAAAAGTATTCAACGAGATAGAATTTAGCTTAATCTAGCTCGTTTAGGCTCAATATTTCTAAAAAAATAATTTGTAATTGAATTGATATTTATATTTAAACTTAAACTTAACTAACATATAAGCCCTACTTGAGCTCCATAAGATTCCAAGCTCATCAAACTAAATATTAGGAAATTCAAATTTGATAAGCACATCATTCAACTCAATAAATCTAGCTCAACTCTAAATAGCATTTAGTGAGATTGAGTCAACCTATGCTCCATTGGGCTAGATATTTCTAAAAAATATTTTTTTAACAAAAATAATGCTAATATTTAAATTCAATCTTGAAGTCCACTAATATTTAAATTGAACTCAAACCTACTAAGGCTTATGAATTGATTTGGTTAAATATCATGAAACTTAAACTCAATGAGTTAATATTGGGCCAAACGTCAATAGATTGAGAGTAAGTTTGGCTAATTTACAGCCTATTAATACTATACATACTCATTTTAGATATTATATTTGCTAACCAAGACAAAAAAAATTATAAATTCTCGTAAACGGAGTATATATCACGTGGCTTAAAAGTTCCAGAATTGTATGATGATAAATCTATGACTTTGCTCTTCATTTAGATCGGGCGTTAAAGAGCAGTTTGAGTATCCTAGTTTAATTTCTATCAATTCCATTAGATTCAGATCCTAGAAATTCAATGAACATAGAGGGACACACATATTTATGAGACAAATTGGAAACGACTGCTTGTTAAATGTCCAAAAATCTTGTAATCTTGCATATATTTTGGCGTGTGAGAACCCATCATGTTTGATGAACTATGTAAATTGTTTTACTGCGTTTGAGGTGGAAACAGATGTCAAGTATGTCCTCGTGCTGTATTATTTAGCTAAATCCATAGCTGTTCATTCCATCTATGATATTAGCCAAAGTCGATTTGATTTGTAATTATCTATAAATATTATCAATAAAAAGAATAGCCCCTTCTACTTATTAAGACTCCTTTTATTTTTCCCTTACCATATTTATGCAATTTGAAATGTCCTAACTTTCATTTTAATTTTTAGCAATTTAGTACATATACTTTATATTTGTGCAATTTAGTATTTATACTTCTTAAAGTTGCAAAATAGTGTCTTTATTAAATTGTAAATTTACAATTATCTATTAATAGTGTCTCAGAGACACCTTTTTGCAACTTAATAATAGTACAGACACTAAATTGCTGAAAAATACAAAAGTGGAGATAGTTTTATAGCGTTTATCAAGTGATTTCTTGTAATGATATATATATTTCAAAGTAAGTTTTCATTTTTGAATTCCTAGAGCAATCATAATTTGAGGAATAATTACCAATATACGATCGACTTAAGTATGCTATATAAATTAGATAAAAGTTCTGCCTATGTTTGATCTACTATACATGTGTTAACTTTCACATTATCACACATAAGTCCCGATCGAGGCACGGGTCAAAATCGTCCGCAGCGCTCTCAGTGTGTGGGTTATATAAATTTTACTACGTTTAAAAATAATAATGGTTAAAAAGAACCACAATTCACTAATTTTTACTTGAAAAGTTTAAATCTATCATTTCGAGTTTTCTTCTGGTTATTTCTACTAATAAATATTTTTTTAAGAATGTTACCATCTAGATGAGTTTTGTTCGCCCGAAATATTACCAGAAAAATGGTACATTCAAGCACCGTCGTTTATTTACAAATTAACCAAACTATTAACCACTAGCTTAAATCTAACAATAATAAAAAAACCTAATTTCTGTAAATGAATTCAGCATATATAGCATTTTTTTTGCCACGTGGAGTGACACGTCCTTGAAATCTTATTTGTTATGTGATAGCCTTCTGAGCATGCATCCCTAAAAGATAAATGTTCTTAATGGTTTAATATCAAACATGAAGTAATTGCGATGTGTTTGGGCTTTTATATATATACTAACGGTTGATGTACCCGTATTGCGTGTACTAAAAACATAAAATGAGGAGAGACAGAGAGAGAGAGAAATGTAGGTACAGTTAGTAAAAAAGTATGGAAATGTGGGAAAGAAAAAAGAGAGATATAAATATAGTTAGTGGGAGAGTGAAAAAAATTGGTAAGAGTAAATAAATAAAGAGAGAAAAAAATGAATAAGTGAATATATTTATTCATTAGTTATAATTTTCATGATTTATTTTATTATTAGTTTTTTTATTAAATAATAGTAAATGGAGAGTAAATATGTAATTTTAAGAAAAACAGTTACTTAAAATCTCATTTGCTTTAATAATATATATATAAGTAATTAATACCAAACCTCTTAGCTTAGGTCTTATAACTTAATCTCTATTTTTTTTTATTTTAAAAACGTAGAGTAAGTGAAAGATTTAGATTATCTCCATTTACTCTTTTCTTAAAATTTCTTAATTTATAAATCAATTGTTGAGATTTTTGAAATATCATATTATGTTATCATGATATTATTATGTTACTTATAATCTCAACCATTAATTATACGTAGTAACATCTTAAGGAGATAAATCGAAGGAAATTGAGGATAGTAAATGAAGATAATCCATTTCCGTAAATAAATTATGTATGTAGTTAGACCTTATTCCTAATTTCATATTGTTGATAAGTTATCTCAAATGTAAGTCTTTAAGGTCAAACTAATTTTTTCATAAGAGCATGGATTGAGCCTATAAATCAATGATGGATCTATTCAAAATCTTAGTAGATCTCTCCAAAGCTCGACTGACTTTATCAATAACTACTTTAACCCTTGAGCATCATTGATAACTCTTATTTTAAATACATTTCACATGGTGATTTTATAATATTTCCTTTACATATTTGGTTTTTTTAAAAAGAATTGATACTTAATTGAGTAAAGTTTTGATTTTAATGTTTGAACGCATTCTTAGATCAAAAACGAAGAAAAAGAATCAAGTTTCACTCAATTCGGAGTTCAAATGAATGAGTTATGAAGTTTTAAAGTTACACAGTTTGGGACACAGCTGTGTCCATTTAGGAAAATATGTCGGGGTCAGAAAGTTACATGACCTGGGGACACGATTGTATCCCAGGCCGTATCTGGTGACGAAAACGGAAACCTTTCAATATATTATAAAAGAACATACTAGGGCTTCGTATACATGATTGGACATTCAAAAGAGAAAAGACTTGAGGAGAAGGAGAGGAGAAAGAGTGAAAGCAACATTCAACTTCAAGATTGAAGAGATTCATCATCAACAAAAGGAGTTTTTCATGTTTTATTTATTGGTTTTGTTGTAATTTGTTTTTAGCTTCATTATGATAGCTTAAAATTCGTGTATTTAGGATTATGGAACCTAGGGTTTCATGTGACTATTAGATTGATTTATAATTTTCAATAAAGTTTCTATCTTTTCTTGATTCAATTATGTTATTTAATTGTTCATCGATATTTCTAGAGTATTAATCTATGATATTATGCATAATGATTGAGAAATCACATGTATAATGAGATCTTGACATAATTGGAGAGAATTACATATATACTTAGAGATAAAATATATTTTTCTTCTGGAAAGTTGTTCTTTGTGTAGGAATTAATTATACATTAATGCAATTCTAAGTTATATTACTGAGTGAAGAGATTCCGGTAAATAATTTAGGATTAGGGTTAATAGACTTGAGAAAGGTATTAACTTTAATTGCGAATCTCCCCGGTCAAGAATAATATAAATTGAATTGGATATATTTTAAACGGTCACATATTAAACACTAGGGGAAATAATTCCTAAATACGTTATTACTTTCTTGAAGTCATTCTTAGTTTTATCACTTTCTAAATTGCTTAATCAAGTCTCATAATTAGTTTAGTTCGTCAATTTTAGTATTTTTAATTCACTCAACCCATCACAATTTTTCGGTTAGATAACAAAGCTAAGATTAATATTAGTACTCAAAGTCTCTGAGGAATTGACTCGGACTCACATTCGCTATATTAAAACCGATAGGTGCACTTGTCTGATATCAAGTTTTTGGTGCCGTTGCCGGGGATTTTCAATATTAAGAACACTAGTTGCTTTATTACTTTAACCATTTTTTTTTCTTTTGTTTTCATTGTTTATTTTTATTAATTAAAGCTGCAATTGATTCTATATTTCTGGCCCTTGTAGTGCATGACCCGAAGCAACCTGAAAGATTTGGTAGAACTTAATCCTGAAATTGAGAGAACTGTACTTCAAAATCTAAGATTGCGACCTAGGCAAATTGTGGCTATCATAGAAGACGAGTCAATTGTTGACATCAAAGAAGAGGGTGAAGAGGCCAACATTCAATTCATCAATCAAGAAGATCTACCTCACATGGCTAACAACGATAACGAAGCAAATCGGATTATGTCCGACTATTCAAAGCCTATACTTATTGGAGCTGACTCCAGTATCACAAGACCAACCGTCACGGCTAATAACTTCCAAATTGCACTTAACATCATACAAATGGTATAACAATATGTCCAGTTCGATGGTCTCCAAGATGAAAATCCTAATGCTTACATCTCTAGCTTTCCAAAGATTTGTGATACATTTAAAATCAGCAGAGCTACTGATGATGCCATCTGACTGCGGCTATTTCCTTTTTCCTTGAGGGCTAGAGCAAAGCAGTGGTTGAACTCCTTACCATGAAATTCAATCACAACTTAGAATAAATTGGTAGAGAAATTTTTGGAGAAGTACTTCCCACCCACGAAGATCGCTAAACTTAGAAACGACATTTCTTGTTTTGCCCAATTGGAAGCGAAGACTCTATATGATACTTGGGAGCAATTCAAGGACTTGCTCAGGAGTTGCACACATCATGGCCTCCCACTATGGATGTAGATTCAAACCTTCTATAATAGTCTTAATTTATCTACTAGACAGATGATTGATGCATCCGCAGGAGGTACTTTGAATACAAAGACACTTAAGCAAGCACAAAACCTAATTGAAGGAATAGAGATGAACAATTATCAGTGGGAAAGCATAAGAGCCAAGAAAAAGGTTATGGGAATTTATGATGTGGACTTGACCACTGCTCTGGCCACCAAGGTAGATCTACTGAGTAAGAAGATTGACGCACTCTCTATTGGCTCTCAACAAATACAACTGGATGTAAGTGACTTTAGTATGCAGGGTTACGGAGTACAAGAACAACTAGAACAAGTAGATTACCTAGGAAATCTACCCAAGCAACAAAATAACCCCTATAGCAACACTTATAATTCTGGATGGAAGAATCACCCCAGTTTCTCATGGAAAAATCAAAACCAACTTTGGCCCACCTAGATTTCAAAGACCATTCCTACCTCCTCTTTCTCAAGAAAAGAAGTCCAGTATAGAAAAACTTCTCACCAAATATATTCAAGGCAATGAGGCTTGCTTATCTAACATTGAACCAATGTTGAGAAATCAAGAGGTTTCCAATCGCAACCTTGAGAACCAAATTGGTCAACTTGCAAAAATGTTCTCTGAGAAGCAACAAGGGACACTCCCAGGGAATACTGAGGTCAGCCTTAGGGAACATATTAATGCAGTGACTTTGAGAAGTGGTAGAAAACTACAAGTGGAGAAGAAGGATAGTGAGGAAGTAGTTAAGAAAGAAGTGAAAGTCAACCGTAAGGAAGATGCAAAGCCACTAAAATCAAAATAAAGTATGAAATCACCAAAAGTGAAGGAATGCAAGCCTCCCATCCCTTACCCGCAACGCCTTACGTAAAGTTACACCAATCAGAATAAGGAATTCGGTAAATTACTTGATATTTCAAACAATTACACATTAACTTACCTCTTGTTGATGTCATCTTGCAGATGCCAAAGTATGCGAAATTTTTAAAAAATCTTCTATTGAACAAGAGGAAGTTGGAGGAGCTTACAACCGTCACATTGAACGAGGAATGCTCAACACTTCTCCGAAAAAAGCTGCCACAAAAATTAAAAGATCCAGGGAGTTTTACTATTCCTTGTATGCTTGTTAATTTGTTAGTAGATAATGCTTTGGCAGACTTAGGAGCTAGTATAAATTTGATACCATAGAAATTGTTCAAAAAGCTAGGGTTAGGAGAACCTAAATTAACATGCATGAGCCTTCAATTAGTTAATAGGTCTATCACATACCCTAGAGGCATCATAGAGGATGTTTTAGTACAAGTAAACAAATTCATCTTTCCTGTTGATTTTGTTATATTTGATATAGATGAAGATATTGAGGTGCTAATCATTTTAGGTCGACCTTTCCTAGATACTGCTAAAGCTGTTTTTTATGTTAGTGAGCATAAGTCGATATTACGAGTCGGGGATGATGAAATAGTTTTTAAAACTCCAGAGGCAACAAACAAATTTCTTGACTCAGAAGACATACGTCATAATGTTAATGCTACTAATGTCGTTATATGTACATGTGTGTAGGAAACGCTTGCTAAAGATTTCTCAAGCTATTGCTTGCAAAAGGGAGATGAAAATTTAGTGACTAACCCCAATTGTGCAGAAGTGACAGCTTAAATAGAAGTTCATGAATCCATTGTGGACGAGAAGGGGATTGATCCACTCCACAAGCCAAAGGATCTTAGGTTAAAATCTTTCAAAGAGAAGCCACCAATTTTGGAACCAAAACTGTCAAGAAATCATTTGGAACATGTCTTTGCGGTGAAAAGTTCAAAACTTCCAATGACAACCACATTTAAGCTAAAAGCAGACAAAATAAAGAAGTTTAGGCTACATGAATTTGATAAGTGGCATGATAAGGAAAGAAACTATGGAAGTTATGCACCGATGAAATGGAATTGGTAAGGTCGATGGCCGAAGGGTAAATCTACACTCGTATAGAGAGTTTAAAAGCGAGATACAAGAGGAGTTCTATCTCCACCTGGATGAAGAATCATGAATTACAAGATATATCTCATTGAGCTGTCGACATTAACTATAGCGCTTCTTGGGAGGTAACCCAGGTCTAACTTTGCTCACACTTTAGTTCTTTAAGTTTATTCCATTTTATTTTTCTTTTATCTAACTTTGCTTTGCTTCTTTTAGTTTTCTTTGTCTTATTTTTCTAGCTTAAGTATTTTTATTTCTTTAAGGTTTTTTTATTTTTAAATTCATGAATTTAGGTTAAGCCAAAAAAAAAAAAAGTTACATGGGCATGGGACACAGTCGTGTCCCAGCCTAAATGCAACACCCATAGAAAGTTACACGAGCATGGGACACGGTCGCATCCCAACCCGTATGCGCCCAGTATTCCCACCCGACGACAAAAAGTTACACGGGTGTGGGACACTAGCATAGGACACGGTCGTGTCCCAGCCCGTATGCGCCCAATATTCCTATCCGACTACAGAAAGTTACACAGGCGTGGGACACGGTCACGTCCCATCCCGTGTGCAACCAGTATTCATCCCGCACACAGGAAGTTACACGGGAATAGGATACGGTCGTGTCCCAGCCGGTGTTCGCCTAGGACAGCCACCCTGAAACAGAAAGTTACACGGACGTGAGATACAGTCGTATCCCAGCCCGTGTCCACCCAGCACCCACACGACTCACCACACGACCTGCATAATTTTTTAACACACACACATACACTCTCTCAAACACTCACAAACCTCAACACATATTCATTTCATATTCTCTCTTCTCTCCATCTTCACATCACGATTCCTGATCTAAGTAAGTTTTCCTCATTGCTTTTGCTTTATCTTCTTCATGGTTTAGGCAGGTTTAGCTACTAGACATTTTGGTCCTGTGTAAATTGGTACTTGCATTTGGTCTGCGAATTTATTTCGTTCTTTCATAAACGCCATATACCATTACCTTGTGTTGCTTGATTTTAATACCTTTATGATGCCTCTTCCGGTTAGATATTCATATATGATCTCTCAATTCCAAATTCTGTTTGCTAATTTGCTAATCATTATTCAATTACACCAGTTAGGGTTAGCATTGTGAGAGTAATTTTGGGTCATTTAGCGTCTTTGATGTGTTGGGACGCCTGCCTTTCAAGCTGATTGTAATGTAGTGGGTCTATTTTATAATTAGTTGGATGCATTTGCTAATTATTTCTCTTACCCCGACTAGTTTTGTGGATGCACTCTACATGTTTGTTTAAATGTCCCAATGAGAATTCTGTCAATATTCTTCATTGATACTCCTTTATAACTCTATTTTACTTTGAACTAAGTGTGGCATAAATGCACGTTTTTGACTTGGTGTGGTGTTTCTTCTCAGGTAATCAATGGAAACTTGTGAAAGGTAGATTGTTCAAAGGAGGTCTAAATGTATTACATTATCTTCCACTCATGAAGGTACTATTGTTGAGTTACTAGTCACACTTTCTCCACTAGAGTATCTTATGCTTCAAGACAGGGAAGTATTAGTTTTTTTTTTTCCATACATGTATTTCCTTTTTCCCTAAGATGTTTTTTATTGTTTTATTTCTTGCTACTGTGCTTTCTTAGTCGTACATTGAAGACAATGTACGTTATTAAGTGTGGGGAAAGGATATATATGAATTTGTTACTGTTTGGGAGACCAATTATTCAAATTTGACCTAATTAATTTTTAAGTTAACTTGCAATAGATGATTAATAAGTGTTGGGCCAAATCAACTGTGTCATCTTGATCATTATTATACTTTACTAGAATTGATTAGTTAACTTTGTAGAGGGCAAAGTTACGAGTTATTTAGCTTAGGATTGTAAGACTTGAGATTGGAGTAACATCACTAGTTGAGAGTTTGTCATGGTTATTAAATTTACTTTTATGTATACCTTTTTTTTTTTAAATTTTTAGAGCCCTATAATTTTAAGCAAACAAACAAATGAAAATTTTCTTTTGAGAAACCCCTGGAAAATCACAATAATTGGAGGTCAAAAGTAATAATAAGTGTATGAATAGAAAAAATTGGTAAGGATTCATCTTGGTCCATCAGAAGAGCGAGATTGAATCTTAATGCCAATACTGATGAAAAAAAAATTGGTATGAATCGGCCTTGGTCCGTCAGAAGAGTAAGGTTCTTTCCCGCTATCAATATAAGGAATAAGTCAGTATGGATGGATCTTGATCCGTCAGAAGAGCGAGATTTTTTCCCTCTACCAACACAATTGTGCTTAAATAAAATAAATTTAAAAAATCTTCTAACAAAAGCATGAACTAGGGGGATGATCAGAGGATGAGTGGATGTAAAATGTGTCTATTTTAGATTATGGTGCTTAGTGAGATTGAAGAGAGAATTGTATACACTTTAATCAAATGGACAAAATTTTTATGACTCTTTCTCGGTTGGCGAAATGTTAAATCTAATTTCTAATTTAGGAATCCTTAATTAAAAGACTTGGGTAAACTTCGACTTCCATAAATTAACTAGTGAACTCTAGTATTAAGTATTGTTGAAGCATTCAAATATGGTCGGGTGAAATTATGATATTGTACGGTTGAAATTGCTTAACTTTATTATTGTAAGTTAATTGAAAATGATTTTCTCACCTTTCTTAAGGTCAAGTGTATTTGTTTACCTGTTTCCTAAATAATGATAAATTTTGTTTAATGTTTCTTGTCCCGAAATTTTTTTTTGACTTATTTGCTTGAGGACAAGAAAACGCTCAAGTGTGGGGAAGTTTGATAACTCTTATTTTAAATATATTTCACATGGTGATTTTATAGTATGTCACTTACATCTTTGGTTTTCTTTAAAGAAATTGATACTTAATTGAGTAGAGTTTTGATTTCAAGGTTTGAACGCATTCTTGGATCGAAAACGAAAAAAAAAAAAGAATCAAGTTTCACTCAATTCGGAGTTCAAATGAATGAGTTATGAAGTTTTGAAGTTACACAGTCTAGGACACAGCTGTGTCCATCCAAGAAAATATGCTGAGGTCAGAAAGTTACACGACTGTATTCCAGGCCGTGTCTGGTGACGAAAATGAAAACCTTTCAATACATTATAAAAGAACATACTAGGGCTTCGTATACATGATTGGACATTCAAAAGAGAAAAGACTTAAGAAGAAGGAGAGGAGAAAGGGCGAAAGCAATATTCAACTTCAAGATTAAAGAGATTCATCATCAACAAAAGGAGTTTTTCATGTTTTATTTATTGGTTTTGTTGGAATTCGTTTTTAGCTTCATTATGATAGCTTAAGATTCGTGTATTTAGGATTATGGAACCCAGGGTTTCATTTGACTATTAGATTGATTTATAATTTTCAATAAAGTTTCTATCTTTTCTTGATTCAATTATATTATTTAATTGTTAATTGATATTTCTAGAGTATCAATCTATGATATTATGCATGATGATTGAGAAATCAAATATATAATGAGATCTTGATATAATTGGAGAGAATTACATATATATTTAGAGATAAGATATATTTTTCTTCCGGAAAGTTGTTCTTTGTGTGGGAATTCATTATATATTAATGCGATTCTAAGTTATATTACTGAGTGAAGAGATTCCGGTAAATAATTTACGATTAGAGTTAATAGGCTTGAGAAAAGTATTAACTTTAATTGCGAATCCCCCCGATCAAGAATAATAGAAATTGAATTGGATATATTTTAAACGGTCACGTATTAAACACTAGGGGAAATAATTCCTAAATACGTTATTACTTTCTTAAAATCATTCTTAGTTTTATCGTTTTCTAAATTGCTTAATCAAGTCTCATAATTAGTTTAGTTCGTCAATTTTAGTATTTTTAAATTCACTCAACCCATCACAATTTTCCGGTTAGATAATAAAGTTAAGGTTAATATTAGTACTCGAAGTCTCTGAGGAATCCACTCGGACTCACATCCGCTATATTAAAACTGATAGGTGCACTTGCCTGATATCAATCACGAACAATATTTCCAAGATACAAATCGAGCTTCCAACAACTTGGTTGACCTAGTCAAAAGATATTTACTAAGCTCATGTTACCTTTTAGTTCTTTAGAAGTTAGACCCTTAGGCCTAAGATGTGCAAGCTCAATCCATAAGGCTAAAAAGAAAATAAGGTGAGAACTACTTAATTGGCAAGATAAGGAAAGTCCATAATTAGCATACGCTTGGCTCAAGGTCCCTTTAATATCTAGAGTATCTTTTGGAAATACAATCCACTTTCTACATAAAACTCGCTTGTTACTCTTATAAATACCATCTAATTCTATAAGTAAAACAATCTATATTCACATACCTTTATTTACATTATCTTCTTTTAAACACTCTTTTGAGCATTATATTTGGATGTCCCTTTAGCTTACGTTCGTTACTTGTGCAAATTACCTCTAATATCAACCAATCTTTACGAAAGTTGACCATCAATGTATACACAAATACACTAACATACATACATATATGTATATATATATATATATTTAAGCTTGGAAACATCAATTACCATTGTAATCTTCTTAAATGGATAAAATAAAGAGGAAGGGATCAAGACTTCGTTAAAGGGAGAGGGAGACTTGTTAAATAACTAGAAGTTGGCAAACGAGATCCAAAACAAGAAGGAAACGATGAGAAAGAACAGACCAGGGAATCAATTGGTGATCAAACTGATGCTAAAAACGTTATAAACTAAAAACTTAAACCTCTATATATGTGTTTTCCACAACACACCCCTCTGTCTCTCTCGTAACCACAAAGCCACCCATTTTGTTCTCTTTAATCTAATCGATCTTGCCTAGACTTCTCTTTCTTAAGTCTCCTCTAAAATGGTAAGTAATATATATATATATAATAGAAAATCTTTCTCTATCTCTCTTCCTTTTTTTTCTTAACTTCATGAAGGATTTATTATAATAAACTATGTTGTGTTAATTAATATATAGAGGAGCGGGGAAGCAAACAAGGCAACCTACACAGCTCTTAGCTCATGGAAGAACAACAAGAAAGGGGGGTTTAAAGCCTCCAGCTTTATTTATGGTAAGTACTGAGAGTTTGACATATGAAACTAATACCACCACGTAGAGTATGTTTGTTTCTTTAAAGGCGTTTCGTAGACTCTTTCTTTCTTTCTTTTTTTTTTTTTTCCCCTTTTCTCAGCATTTTTTATAAATCAATATCTTAGGATCCTTAAGTATCATGTAGTAATATAAACTTTGCAGTTATTAAATTTTTTTCCCAAACTACTGTTGATATTGCAAATATTGGGGACGGATTTTATGATTGAATTTTTTTTTAAATTGAAAAAATAATCATTCATATTAAGTTACAATAAAATTTAACATTGTGATTTATGAATTTGGTGTATAGTTACTCTTGAAATTTTAAAAATACATTGACCTTGAAACGTGAAATGGATTTTTTTATACACCAAATATATGGTACAAATATTTTTCTTTTATCTAGTATATCTACATCTTATTGTCTAATAACTTTGAAAGATGTGAAAACTAAACAGTAGAGAAAAAAAAAAAATCCAGTGCTATATTATAAATACATGGTTTTGCATCAGTTTTATTATTAACCATCACTATTGGTAGTTTCTCATCATTAAAACATGTATTTTCTAGTAATATTATTGTAAGAAAATACACGTGTACACCAGGCTGAAAAATCAGTCGCGTATCCCCGACTGGTTGTAAGTATCGCACCCTGATATGCCACCATAAATGTAGTTATCACCTCTGAAGTGGATATATGTGATTTGATATTGTAATCACCCAAGTATATGTTGTTGTACTCAAGTCATATGTTCTGGTGTGTTGCAGTCTTGGTGGGGCTTGATAATATGGGATTCGTAGCAAACGCAGTATCCATGGTGCTGTACTTCATGTATGTTATGCACCTTGAAGCGTCAAGCGCTGCAAATACTCTCACAAACTTCATGGGCTCCACTTTCCTGCTTACTCTACTTGGTGGCTTCATTTCCGATACCTATTTAAGCAGATACACCACGTGTCTCCTTTTCGGATCCATTGAAGTGATGGTAATAACTCATAGCTGGCATGGACTTTCTCTAGTTAATTAGGGTTTGTTAAGAATTTAAGAAAGACAAAATAAAATAAAAAAATGCTTATAGAAAAGATAAAAAAATTCTTTTATTTCATTTCTTCACAAATTGATTCAATATGATTTTTAATCAAATTTTGATACAATGGATTTCATTTCACCTTTTCTATCAATAAAATATCCTCTTCATGGATCATTACCTATGAAAAAAGGATGATGGTAGAAAACATAGTAGATCATTGCTTGGTTTTTAATTTCTAGCTTCATTTCTTCTGTTATTTATTCTTCAAATAAATTTTTTTTTAGCTGAATTATTCTTCAAGTAATTAATAAGATGGAAATCAGGTTTTCTAGTGTAAAAATGCTTGTACAAAATTTTCACAACCACAATTGAGTTCTATAAAATTTCTCATAGCTCTTCTGCATTCGTAAATATATATAGCTAGTTGCAAAAGCAATACACAGTGATATGCTTATAAACTTTTGGAAATGAAGCATGCAGAATTGTTGATTTTATTTATTTGTATCTATGAATAATTCCAGGCTCTGGCAATGGTAACAATTCAAGCACACTCTAAGAAACTACAACCTAATTGTATATATCCAAGTTGTTTCAAGGGTGGCATGGCATTATACTTGTATGCCTCCCTATCACTGTTAGCTTTAGGGACTGGTGGAGCTAGAGGGGCAGTTCCTGCAATGGGGGCAGACCAATTTAATCGTAATGATCCCGTAGAGGCGAAAGCAATCGCGAGCTTTTTCAACTGGCTCATGCTAAGCACAACAATAGGTGCAGCCATAGGAGTCACTGCCATTGTTTGGGTTAGCATGAACAAAGCCTGGTATTGGGGATTTTTCATCTGTACGGTTGTTACTTTCATTGGTTACATTGTTCTAGCAATCGGAAAACCGTTTTACAGGCAACAAGTTCATGGAGATAGTCCTCTCCTAAGAGTTGCACAGGTTTTGTATTTCTATCCATCCCTCAATTAAATCAACTGAGACCTCAAGCATTTAAACTTCTAAGTTGAGCTTAAGCTCAATAATCTACCATCTTAGCTCATCTCATCTACAACCCTTTGTGATAATTGTGTCACCTAAACAGTGCTTAAAATGCATTATCTGAAATTTTCGGCAGGTTATAATTTTATCTATCAAGAACAGGAAGTTGCCATTGCCAAAAGATGCTTCTGAATTATATGAGATTGATGAAAAAGATTTTACCACATTAGAGGAAAGGATTGCACATACGGATCAATTCAGGTGATTTTGCATGTGCCATCTTATATCGAATATAAACATCTTAATTACGATATATTCATTGTTCCACCTTTCAACGAGGCAATACATAAATAAATCTTAAGATATTGTCTAGTATGCAGAACACTTTAGTTGCATGCAATTATGCTTGTATAGTTTCATAGTTATTCATATAATGTTGTGGATATGATAAATTAGATAGTTTTCCCGGTTATACTTCAAACAGGTGTAATTTTTTATCTAAATAGAATATATTATTATTATTATTATATGTTTTCAGGTATTGATTTTCAAGTATTATGACAAGAAAGTCTAGACAGGCTCTACTAATGCCTTTTGGGGCATAAAAAAGGCCTTTTAAAGTTTATTACCGACTATCTAACTTTAACTTTTTAGACAATATTTTAAAGAGAATTTGGAGATAATTTAGGCACTTTAAAGATTCTTTTTAGATATAAAAAGATTCTTTCCTCTTTATTGTTTCTTTTATAAACAAATATTCAAGAAATAATAAAATTTCTTTCTTGCATTCCCTACATCAAATATGCCCATGAGTTTTTTATTATAACGAATTGGAAGACCGTACATAGAATATCTCTATTTCAGCTCCACATTACCAAATGGAAACCCAAAAAGCTAAATGATTACTAAGCTTATCACCTATAAGAAAACAAAGTTCAAATATAAATAAGATATGAATACAGTCAGCGCAGTTATATCAAATAGAGCAAAGTTGAATACGTAACAAATTGCAAGAAAAAGTAATGCTAAGCTTTGTATAAAAATGTTTTTTTTTTTTTTGCTTTGTTGGAGCAGGTTTCTGGATAAAGCTGCAATTGTTCCTAAAGACTCAAAGCCTGAGCCAGGAAAGGTTTGCACGGTGACCCAAGTTGAGGAAGTAAAGGTCCTAACAAGGATGCTTCCCATTCTGGCCAGTACAATCATAATGAACACATGTTTAGCCCAACTACAAACATTCTCAGTACAACAAGGTAGTTTCATGGATCGACATCTCGGAAAGATCGAGGTTCCTGCCCCTTCAATTCCCATCATTCCCCTCGTCTTCATGTCTATCCTGCTTCCCATCTACGAGTTTCTCTTCGTCCCTTTCGCTCGGAAGTTCACTGGCCATCCCACAGGCATTACTCAGCTCCAACGAGTCGGAGTCGGTCTAGTCCTATCTGCCATTTCCATGGCCATAGCAGGGATCGTGGAGGTGAAGAGAAGAAAAGCGTTCAATCAATTTCCCCCCAAGCAAATCAGCCTGTTCTGGTTATCCTGGCAATATGGCATATTTGGAATCGCGGATATGTTCACGCTTGTGGGATTATTGGAGTTCTTCTACAAGGAAGCGCCGGCCGGGATGAGATCACTTTCTACTTCCTTCACGTTCCTATCCTTATCCTTTGGTTATTTCCTGAGCACCATCTTTGTCGATCTCATAAATGCCATCACCAAGAGAGTCACTCCAAGCAAACAAGGATGGTTGTATGGACAAGACATCAACAAAAACAACCTCAATCTCTTCTATTGGTTCCTAGCCATCCTTAGCGTTCTGAATTTCGGGTTGTACCTATATGCAGCTTCCTGGTATAAGTATAAAAAGGACGATGATGATGTTACCAAGTCAAAACCGGTCGAGAGCACATCAGGAGGGACGCCACTGATTGAAACTGCAAAGGAGAATTCTCAAAATGGTGTGTCTGAAGAAGCCCGAGCCTGCAGTGATGTTATTAATAATCCAGAGAATGGTTCAGTAACAACACCTTTGTTTGAAGCTACAAAGGGGAGCACTCAGAATGATGTATCTGCGGTAGCTGAAGTCTCTGATGTTATTGATGACAATAACACAAAGAAATCTGGAGAAAAACCAGTTTCAGATTAGTAATCAGTTTAGTATATGTTGTTGTGGTTTTTTTTTTTGGTGGGAGGGGGGATTGTAAAGTGTTGTGTTATAAACAAAGACTTTGCAGTACCTGCTTGCAGATTTTTGTTTCCTCTACACTTGGGGTTGGATTTTTATTATGATTTTCTGGTTAATAATTATTTGTTGTAGATTTAATATGAAAAGCTGTATGAAATAAATTATAATTTTCTTTTTTCAAGAGCTGAACGTGGACTTGATAAGCATATATTTGTTGTGCTATTAAGATATGATGGATGAGTGTGAAATAATAAATATAAAAGTTCAGCTAAGTTAAATATCGTCAATTTTTCAATCCTATTCAAAATTGTTAAAAGATTTATAAAATCGAAAGATATTATTAATTAAGTTATCTATTTAATAAATTCAATTAAAATCTCAATTCATAAGTGAAGTAAGTGTTGAATAATATATAAAAGTTTAAACTTTTAGATTTACTATGATCTATTATTGTATTTATTATCTAACAATAAGAATTTATAATTTTATTGAGCTAAATGAATATATTATTCTAATGAATTTTGGGATTCTTTGTTGAAGGTCATATGTATAGTTAATTAAAGATCGTCGTAATTAAGTAGTATCATAACCGATCTTCTATCGAGATGGACTATGGTTTGAATTTCTCTTCCTTAAAATTGTAATTTAATTGAAAGGAAAAAGAAAAAGAGTATCTTTTATGCAGTTATTAAAAGTTGTATTTGCAAATTGCGATTAGATTGTATTATGTAGCAAATCCATTTCGAAGCTAAAATTTTATGGTATTGATTAAGTTATCATAAATAATTCGATTGTATATAATACATTAAGGTTATATTTGGTTTAAATATGTTGTGTTATATTTAGATAAAGCTATAATTTATAATTTGTTTTCAATGAGTATAACAAGAATAGAGGATTCTCATCCATCCAATTTAGGTGATTAATGTTCATGCTAATATGTTATAACACCATTGCCTGTAATTCATAATTTGATAAGTACCCATGTGCATATTGTAATGGGGATGAGATGTGTATATATATAATATATATATATATATATATATATATATGTATGTGCATTGTATGACTAAAATTAAATTTTCCAATAATTTTTAAATCAATTTTATTTGACATGCATATTATTCTTATTTACTTATATATCGGGCTAATTATATATACTATCTATGTCTCCGTATGTCTCCGTATAATGTCTTATCTATATGTTTTAGCAATACGCACATCGCATGGGCCAGGGACATTTTGGGCCTAATGAAGGCACCCAAATTTATAATGAATGATCAAATGGGCCGTCTCTAGCGGAACTTTCCAGTCTACGAGAACCGCCTCCTTGAAAAGAGAGAGGGAGTCATCACAAAGTAAAAAAATATAAATAATAATAAATAAAATAAAATAAAAAATAAAGCGAAAAAGAAAAGAAAGAAAGAAAAAAAGAAAATATTTAGTGAATACTAGGATAGATTGATATATTTCGATATTCTTTTAGTTTACATTTGTTATTTATACAAATTACATCTAATATCAACCGATTTTTATGAAAGTTAACTATTAATACATACATAAACACACTGATATGTAGACATATATATATATATATATATATATAAAAGCTTGGAAATATCAATTACAAGTATATTGTTATCTTCTTAAATGGATAGAATAAAGAGGAACGGATCAAGGCTTCCTTAAAGGGAGAGGGAGACTTGTTAAATAACTAGAAGTTGGCAAACGAGATCCAAACCAAGAAGGAAACGATGAGAAAGAACAGACTGGGGGATCGATTGGTGATCAAGCTGATGTTACAAACGTTGTAAACTAAAAATTTAAACCTTTATATATGTGTTTTCCACAACCCACCTCTCTCTCTCACAACCACAACGCCATCCATTTTGTTCTCTTTAATCTAATTGATCTTGCCTAGGCTTCTCTTTCTTAAGTCTCCTCTAAAATGGTAAGTAATATATATATTTATATTTATAAAATAGAAAATCTTTCTCTATCTCTCTTCCTCCTTTTTTTTTTTTTTTTCTTAACTTCATGATGGATTTATTATAATAAACCATGTTGTGTTAATTAATATATAGGAGAGCGGGGAAGCAAACAAGGCAACCTACACAACTCTTAGCTCATGGAAGAACAACAAGAAAGGGGGTTTTAGAGCCTCCAGTTTTATTTATGGTAAGTAATGAGAGTTTGACATGTGAAACTAATACCACCATATGGAGTGTGTTTGCTTCTTTAAAGGCGTTTCGTAGATTCTTTCTTTTTTTACTTTTTTTTTTCAGCATTTGTTGTTAATCAATATCTAGGTATTATGTAGTGATATAAAAAATTTGCAATTATTAAATTTTTTTCCCAAACTACTGTTGATTTTACAAATATTGGGGATGGATTTTGTGATTGATTTTTTTTTTAAATTAAAAAAAAAATCATTCATATTAAGTTCCAATAAAATTCTAACACCGTGATTTATGAATTTGGTGTGTGGTTACTTTTGAAATTTTAAAAATATATTGACCTTGAAATGTGAAATGAAATTTTTTGATACAAATATTTTTGTTTTTATCTATTTCACCTCCATCTTATTATCTAGTAACTTTGATTGATGTGTAGATTAAACAATAGATAAAAAAATTTTATCCGATGCTATATGTGATAACCAAGTTATATCTAAGCTTTATAGGAAATATCCTGGAAAATGAGGTAAATCATTTTGCATCAATTTGATTATTAATCGCCACTATAGGTAGTTTCTCATCATTATCACCTTCCACCATCGATTTCTATTAAAAACTACTAATATTTGCAATGTTTAGAGGATACCACAATGACGTTTGATATTTATGAGACTTTAATATATAACAAATATCGAAAAAATTCTACAATACGTTTTGTTTAAAACAAGACAAGTAACTTGAACACAACATGCACCAATCCCCACAAATATAAAATAAAGTCACTTCACATCGATGTAATGTAATTCAGTCATATTGAAACCAATTTGACACAAAAATGAAAACCCTCTTATATATGCAGGAGATTCTTAGAATCCGTCAAGAAAAAGCGACTGAATTTTCAGCTTTTTTTTTTTTTTATTTTGTAGTAATGCTATGTTTTTATCTTTTTTTAATTGTGTTTTCTATGTGGTATTGTGATAAACAAGTTAGTATCTATCATCATTTTTGCAATTTTTTAGTAACAGTGTATTATAAAAAAGTTGATAAATATCAATTTTTTAGTGACGGCATATTTCATTTTTATTTTATTTTTTGGTAATAATGATAAAAATTTGATTACCAATTTTTTTCACAACTTTTTATAACACACGTATTTTCTAGTCGCATATCGTAAGTACGCATTGTACTCAAATCATATGTTATGGTGTGTTGCAGTCTTGGTAGGGCTTGAAAATATGGGAGCCGTAGCAAGCGGAGTATCCATGGTGCTGTACTTCATGTATGTTATGCACATTGAATCGTCGAGCGCTGCAAATACTCTCACAAACTTCATGGGCTCCACTTTCCTGCTTACTCTACTTGGTGGCTTCATTTCCGACATCTATTTAGGCAGATACACCACGTGTCTCCTTTTCGGATCCATCGAAGTCATGGTAATAATAATTCATACCTGAGTTGCCTTCGAGTTTATTAAGAGTTTAAAAACGAAAAAAAAAAAAAAGAAAGAAACTTTATTTTATAATGTTAATCCCATATTTCACAAAAAAACACATCAATAAAAAAAGATGAAAAGTTTGTTTATTTGATTTTTTTAATAAATTGATTTAGTATAATTTTTAAATATCAACTATTAAATATTTCAAAAGAAAATATACATTTTGTAATCATAAAATTTTTAAATATACCCAACCTTATAAATCATGATGCAATAGATTTGCTTTTCACCTCTTCTATTAATAAAATTATCTTCTTTATGGATCATGCTCTCTTTAAAGATGACAGTAGAAAGCATAATAAGATAATTGCTTGGTTTTTAATTTTCAGCTTCATTTCTATTGTGTATTCTTCAAGTGTAATACATATCTACTAATATTTTTTAAAAAAAAATTAAACAATTATAAATTATGCAAAAAATGCTTTTGGTATTTTGGTACACCGATGCTATATACAAATGCTAATATCGCATTTATGCAACATAGTATTTATATTTTTGTCATATTTTTTTATACAACTTGTAATTATGTAATTTTTCTAAATTTAAATGATAAACATGTAATTTTCTCTCTTCAAAAAATTAAGAAGAGATATGAACAAAAAAAACAAAACGTTCTCTTGCTAATTATCCTTAATTCATTTAGACCAAAGAATTTATTATAAATATGTCTAGATAAATACGATCTTTTATAAAATTTCTCATAGTTCTTTTGCATTAATATATATATATATATATGTATAGATAGTTGCAAAAGCAATTCCTTAATGATTTACTACAATGCTATGCTTATAACTTTTGGAAAAATGAAAATGTTAACTTTATTTGTTTGTATCTATGAATAATTCCAGGCTCTAGCAATGTTAACACTTTAAGCACATTCTAAGAAACTACAACCTAATTGTATATATCCAAGCTGTTTAAAAGGTGGCATAGCGTTATACTTGTATGCCTCCCTATCACTATTGGCTCTAGGGGTTGGTGGAGCTAAAGGGGCATTTCCTGCAATGGGGGCAAACCAATTTAACCTTAACAACCTCGTGGAGGCAAAAGCCATCGCTAGCTTCTTTAATTGGCTCATGCTAAGCACAACCATAGGTGTCACTGCTATTGTTTGGGTTAGCATGAACAAAGCTTGGTATTGGGGATTTTTCATCTGTACGATTGTTACTTTCATCGGTTACATTGTTCTGGCAATCGGCAAACCGTTTTACAGGCAACAAGCTCATGGAGATAGTCCACTCCTTAGAGTTGCACAAGTTTTGTATCTCTATCGATCCCTTAATTAAATCAATCAAGAGCTTGAGCTTACCTTTGAATTTCTAAGTTAAGCACAAGCTTGATGATCTACCGTCTCAGTGATATTAGATAAAAGAAAGAAAAAATAGAAAAAAAACAAAAAAAAAACCCTATTAAGAAAGAAAATTATTTTAGATTATATCGATAGAAATCACATTCTAATAGGAAAAAATTCACGATTTATTAACCTTTAAGTAATTCTAGATTTATTCTAAAGTGTATCTTATAGAATAGATATTTAATTTAAGGTTCTAATAATATTTTTCTAAAATACTTATTTTATGTACATATTAAATATAATTAAATTTATTTAACAAATAAAGTATATATATTTTTATTAGTATTATATATTTTACAATATTTTAATACATGATCTATTTTTGTAGTACTATTTATTCTCATTTTAATTAATTCTTTATATTTCTATTTTAATTATAGACACATACTATATTTTAGAAAGTTCTTAAATAATTTAGACCATATCCCAAACCTTATCTTAATTTCCTTTTTCCTTCACCGTCGCTACCCTCACTCTCTCTTCCCCCCTCATCATCTCATTTAATTCTCAATCTCGTGTTAGGGCTAAAAAAGAAAAAAATAAACCTAAAAAAAATATATATCTAGTAGCTAGATTAAGATTATGTCATCACACCACACAATAATAATTCAATAGCTTCACATTATCGATAAGAAAAATCATGACCTCACACTATTAATGAAAAAAAAAAAGCATCACACCAATCTTGAGAAAATAGTTTTTTTTTTTTTTCTATCCAATATCAAGTCACTCTCTTCTAATTGATTATAGGCTTTACCTATTCATAGGCAAAATACCATCTAATATTTTAAGAAAATAAATTTTAATAAATTTAGAAAATAAAAAATTTCATATCTTGAATAAAAGATACATACATAACCAAATCTTAAAATAAAAGATATTAATACTATCATATTTGCTCTTTTTTCATTCACAACACTCAGCTCATTTCATATACAACCCTTTGTGATAATTACGTTAATCAAATGGTGCTTATAATGTTTTCCTAAAATTTTTGTCAAGTTATACTTCTATCTATCAAGAATAGGAAGTTGCAATTGCCAAAAAATGCTTCTGAATTGTAGGAGATTGATGAAAAAGATTCTACCACATTAGAGGAAAGGATTGTGCATACCGATCAATTTAGGTGATGTTACACATGTCATCTTATATGAATATGAACATCTTAACCATGATATATTTATTGTAACTTTGCCCATTCTTCCACTGTTTGACATGGAAATACACATATAAATCTTGGGATATAGTCTAGTATGTAGGAAACTTTAGTTGTATGCAATTATGCTTGTGTAGTTTCATATTTCATCAAATAGTGATGTGAACATGATAAATTAGGTAATTTTTTCAATTATGCTTCAAACGGGTGTAACTTTTGATTTAACAAGAATTTTTTTTATTATCATATGTTTTCAAGGACTGATTTAAGCACTATAACAGAATTATTTAAACAGGCCTAACTGATACTGTTTTGAGCATGAAAAATGGTTTTTAAGATCTGTTATAGGCTTTTTATTTTTTTAGGTAATATTTTAAAGATATTTTAAGAATTCTTTTTAGATATAAATAAATTCTTTCATCTTTTTATTTCTTTTACGAATAATTATTCAAGAAATAATGGAATTCCAAATTGCTTTCTTACATTTCTTACATCAAATAAGCTGATGAATTTTCGATTATAACGAATTGGAAAGTCACATAGAATATCTCTATTTCAGCTCGATATTACCAAATGGAAGCCCTCAAAACTAAATGCATGAAATCTTTGCCACAAGAAAACAAAGCTCAAATATAGATAAGATATGAATATAGTTAGCGGAGTTATATCGAACAGAGCAAAGTTGAATATGTAACAAATTGCAATAAAAGGTAATGCTAAGCTTTGTATAAACATTTTTTTTTTTTTAACTTTGTTGGAGCAGGTTTCTGGATAAAGCTGCAATTGTTCCTAAAGACTCAAAGCCTGAGTCAGGAAAGGTTTGCACAGTGACCCAAGTCGAGGAAGTGAAGGTCCTCACAAGGATGCTTCCCATCCTGGCCAGTACAATCATAATGAACACATGTTTAGCCCAACTACAAACATTCTCAGTACAACAAGGTAGTTTCATGGATCGACATCTCGGAAAGATCGAGGTTCCTGCCCCTTCAATTCCCATCATCCCCCTCGTCTTCATGTCTATCCTGCTTCCCATCTACGAGTTTCTCTTCGTCCCTTTCGCTCGGAAGTTCACTGGCCATCCCACAGGCATTACTCAGCTCCAACGAGTCGGAGTCGGTCTAGTCCTATCTGCCATTTCCATGGCCATAGCAGGGATCGTGGAGGTGAAGAGAAGAAAAGCGTTCGATCAATTTCCCCCCAAGCAAATCAGCCTGTTCTGGTTATCCTGGCAGTATGGCATATTTGGAATCGCGGATATGTTCACGCTTGTGGGATTATTGGAGTTCTTCTACAGGGAAGCGCCGGCCGGGATGAGATCACTCTCTACTTCCTTCACATTCCTATCCTTATCCTTCGGTTTTTTCCTGAGCACCATCTTTGTCGATCTCGTAAATGCCATCACCAAGAGAGTCACTCCAAGCAAACAAGGATGGTTGTATGGACAAGACATCAACAAAAACAACCTCAATCTCTTCTATTGGTTCCTAGCCATCCTTAGCGTTCTGAATTTCGGGTTGTACCTATATGCAGCTTCCTGGTATAAGTATAAAAGGGACGATGATGATACCGAGATAAAAACGGTCGAGAAGACATCAGGAGGGACGCCTCTGATCAAAACTGCAAAGGAGAATTCTCAAAATGGTGTGTCTAAAGGGGAGCGCTCAGAATGATGTATCTGCAGTAGCTTAAGTCTCTGATGTTATCGATGACAATAACGCAAAGAAAATTTGCTGAAAAACCAGTTTCAGCTTAGCAATCAGTTCAGTATATGTTGTTGTGGTGTTGTTTTTTTTTTTTTTTTTTTTTTTTTGGTGGGAGAGGGGATTGTAAAATGTTGTGTTATAATATATTCAGAATGATACAAAGACTTTGCAAATACCTGCTTGTAGATTTTTGTTTTCCCCATACTTAGGGTTGGATTTTTACTATAATTTTCTGATTAATAATTATTTATTGTAGATTTAATATGAAAAGCTGTATGAAATAAATTGTAATTTTTTTTTTCAAGAGCTTAGCATGGACTTGATCAGCATATATTTACTGTGCTACTAAGACATGATGTATGAGTGTGAAATAATAAATATAAAAATAGGAGCTATGTTAAAAATATTGTTAAATTTTTAATTCTACTTTGAATCACTGAAGAGTCTATCGAATCGAAAGATAATATTAATTAAATTATCTATTTAATGAATTCAATTAAAATGCCATTTTATAAGTGAGGTAAGTGTTGAATAATATATAAAAGTCTAAATGTTTAGATTTACTATGACCTATTATTTATTTATTATCTAACAATGAGAATTTTTAATTTTCATGAGTTAAATGAATGAGTACATTATCCTAATGAATTTTAGGATCCTTTAACGAAGGTCCTATGTGCAGTTAGCTATAGATCATTCGTAACATAGTGGTAATATCAACTTATCTCCTATCGAAATGAATTAGGATTCAAATCTATTTTCCTTAAAGTTGTAACTTAATTAGAAAGAAAAAAAAAAGAGTATCTTTTGTGCAATTGTTAAAATAGCAATGATAAGTTTTAAGAGCAGCAACTTGTATTTGCAAATTACAATTAGATTGTATTTTGTAGCAAATCCATTTTGAAGCTAAAATTTTATGAAATCGACTAAGATATCATAAATAATTCAATTGTATACAACATGTGAGGGTTATTTTTGGTTTAAGTATGTTGCTTTATATTTAGATGAAGCTATAATTCATAATTTTTTTCGATAAGTATAATAAGAAAAGAAGATTCGAACCTCATTCATTTCATTTAAGAGAAAAGTATTTATGTTATTGGTTATAATTTATAATTTGATAAGTAACTATGTACATATTGTAATAGGGGATGAGATTTGTGTGTGTATATATATATATATATATATCTATATTGTATGACCAAAATTAGATTTTCCAATAATTTGTAAATTAATTTTATTTGACATATATCGGGCTAATTATATATACTATCTGTGTCTCCGTAGAATGTCTTATCAACAAAGGTGTTAAAAATTTGATATAAATCCATTAATAATAAAAGGGATGTCAGAAAGAACAACTAGGGATGGTAATTGTTATTCAAGAGCTTCATTGTAACAACACCATAGATACCGTTAGAAAATAGTATGAATGGATTAGATGTAAGGAAATTGGAGACGCAAGTCTTGGTAGAATGAAAATAAGTTCCTACTGGAACGAAATTGGAACGATGGTTTATTCAAGATGTGTAGAGAATTGAGTTGTAGAGGGGCCATCATGACGAGGCATTGGTCGTTTAGAATATTGGTCAGCTAAGAAAGAGGCCTAAGGGTGGTAGAGGGTCTAGTAAAAGCAATTTTGTGTAGGCTTGGGTGGTGGGTTTGAGTAACACGCATATCGTATGGGCCAGGGACATTTTGGGCCTAATGAAGGCACCCAAACTTATAATCAATGGTCAAATGGGCCGTCTCTTGCTAAACTTTATAGTTGCAAAAACGACTCCAGTCTACGAGCCGTGGAAAGAGAGAAGGAGTCATCACAAAGTAAAATAAATAAATAAAAAGAGAAAGAAATGAAAGGAAGAGAAAAAGAAAATGATATGTTATATAATATTTAGTGGTTGTAAGATCAATTAAAATTTGAACTTGTTAGGATAATTACGGTAGATGAATACAAATTGAATTGAGATAATATAGTGTTGAGATCCACTTCAAGTTGGACTGTAACTTAATTGTACTTATGATTTTGAGCTTGAACTTTACTCAGAATAGTACTTATCCAGTTCTAACTTAGCTCAACGAAACTCGTTTCAACATATTGTCAAAAAATATTATTATTTCGATTAAAATTAGTGTTACCAAAATTTAGATTGAAATCCACTAATGACTTTTCAAGCTTAATTAATTTGACAAACTATTCAAATAAATATTGAATCGTATTCGAATAACTTATAAATAAATTTGTTTTATTTACACTCATAGTTACAAATACCCTCACATGTCAAACTTTTATTTATTATTATCCGCGCGTTATTTCTATTGAATCATTTCTGGTTGGCTAAACAGCCTAACTTAATTTCGCCCTGAAATAAACCATATACAGAGTCAGAATGATTTTATACATAAATTTAAGATCCCTCTGTTAATGGACTTTGTATCGGGCCTTCCACACCATACGGGCTTGACGGGAGCTGGCCCATTCACGATATGTGATGTTGCAACTTTCAGGTGCGCAGCAACGACCACACAGGAAACCTTTTTTTTTTTTTTTTAATATAAAGTCTTATAATTAGGTTAAGTATTTGTAATATCGTGTAAATTTCGTAATTTCTCTCAAGGATTAGTAATTTTAAAAAGAATTACGTAACAAAAGTTCATGTAACTTTATAATTTGAAAACTCTACCTTACATTTTGTAATTTCACATACTACTTTCGTAACTTTTCGGAATTTCATAAAAATATTCTAACCTTGTCAAATCGTGCCTTTTCCATAAAGTCACACTATTTCATGAATGTTGTAAATCTTATAATTTCATTTATTTGATTTTACTTCTCCTCATAATTTCATAACACTGAGTGAATCTCATAGGTTTTAGCAATTTTTTAAAAACCACTCATAAAAGGTCACTTCCACTCAAGCTTTTGGAATTTATTATTGTTACAAATATTTTAGTACTCTTACAAGGACAGAACTTCGAAATACCATATCATTCTATTTTCTGCAAAAATACATAGTTTTTCATAATATCGTTCAAACTTCGTACTTCTAGACAAATTTTCGTAATTACATATAATTTATCCTAATCCCATTGTATTTTGTAAATAACATAATTTTGTAAATTTTCTGAGAAAAAAATAAATAAACTTCTTAATTAATTATCTTAGCGTATATTAGAAGGGAGAAAAAGGAATAATATACTCGTCCTTTTCTCCTTGACTGTGAACCATCTTTTTAACAAGGGTCTGTCATATTGACCATGGAGAGACGACCGAAGTCGTTGAAGGAGAAAATCGACGGTCGAGTAGTTTATACGCAATTCGCAAGTCTCCCTGTACAATTAAACCTAAAACCCTAGAATCCGAGTGGATGTGTCCCATGTTATTTTGGAGTGAGGGATGAACTCGATTCGCACGGCAACAACTTGCTTCAACGCAAAGCATGTGTTTCAACGCCTTCATACTTTTAAGTAGTTTAATAAACTAGCCTCCAATCGGATCCGGTCGTGTTAAATTCGAGCTTGGCTCATAAACTAAAATTCCAATTCTAGTTTGAATTGAAATGTTATTTAAGAGACTTAAAGTTCAATTTAATTAAGCTCGTTTATTGGCTCAATTTATTATATACTTAAGTGATTTATCAATTGCTATTACCTATGGTAGTTTAAGTAACCATAATCGAAAATTAGGTCTTGATAATCATAAATTTGTTATAGGCTTTTGAGTGATATCATTTATTATATTTACTAAATCAATTAAATTACCTAAATCATCTACTATTGTTTTCTTCTTCGTTACTCTCAACTGTTCGTTATGGTCACTCTCAACTGTTCGTTATGGTCACTCTCAACTACCAATACCATTATTGCCGCTTTTACCCTGAATTCAGTATTTTTTCTATGCTAAAGTTAGTTGATTGATCAAAGTATGTTTTGAGTATGATTTTAAAAACGAAATTCCACTAAAACTATAAATAAATTGAGTCGAGATAATATATTATTAAGTTGAAGTTGAATCTCACTTTGAAACTTTAAAATTCAAGCTCGACTTGACCTTAATCAAGTTTATAATTTTAAACTCAAGCTCGAGTCAAGATAATTCTCAAACGAGTTCAACCTTTATTCCATGGAGCTTGTTGTAACTCAATCGTTCAAAAAAAAAAAATCTTATTATTCCAACTAAGATAATATAAATAATAAAACTTGATACTAACTCGACTAACATTTAAACACAACTTGTGTTTGGTTAGGCAATTGAGTTAACTAAACTCGATATAAACCTAACTCAAGTTCAATTATACATACAAGTTACTCGATATTAACACTCCGAAACTCGATTACAATTTGATAAATTATTAGAATAGTTTAAACTCAACCTTAACTTGAGTATTATTTGTGTTGATTGTAAACTTATTCCCACATTTATTTATCCTTTTTCAGTTGCCAACAAAAGGCTAATAATTTGCATCATTACTTTGACCACAGACACAGTTCTTCCCCAAACTCCCGTGAAATCCGATGCTATCGTAATAATTGTATATTATTGTGAAATTTAGACTCTGTTTTTTTTTTTTTTTTTCCTTTTCTTTTGGAATCATACTCTCTTAATTAAATGATGTTCGGAGTGCAGGATGAAAGTAATTGGATATCAAACATTTTGTCGGTAAAAAATGAGCTATTTGCTTTCCTTTGCTATGATTAACGGTGTAAAGGGGAAAAAGAAAAGGACGGACTGGAGGGAAAATGAAAGTCATATAGAAAAAATGATAGCATTGGTTCATTCATAGCTAATTTTATAAACTAAAAATTTCTGGGATTTAATTTACTACTGCCTTCGAAGGGGAAAAAGTTAAAAGTTGTATCACTTGATTATTCCATCATTCACTTGCAAGGTCAAAATCGCTTGTCTTCTCATTGGGGCCAATAGGAGGAATTTTAATATTTGTAGACTTTTCTAATTTTGTTAGAAACAGTTCTTACTTGAGAGGAGGTAAAATTTTTTTGTTATTCTGTAGAGGGAATAAAATTCAAATAGTGTGACCACCATACTCTTATTAATACTGCAATTAATGACTAAATAAGGATAAACTAGTATTTTTAGTTAATGCCCTACTTCATGCCACAATTAGTTGAGGTAAACTCTGAAATAAGTACTTTCTTTAACAGAACACTATACAAAGTAACACCATGGAATATAAATTTTTAATATATTTCTCACTGTCAAGGTATAACTTTTTTATTCTTTATCTATTCTATTTTAGAATGTTAACGAGCTATAAGAGTTATTTGAATAATATATGAATTGTAAATGCATGGTATGTTATAAGCAGCTGCAATATTTACTAATTTATAGTGATAATTTTATTTAAAATATGTATTTACGAAATATATTTTGCTTTGGACAAATTATAATAACAAAGTAAATTTTGCAGCGATTCTTTACGTTACAGATTTTATAGTTGTTCTGCAACGTGTAAATTTTAACCGCAATAAGGGAAGAAAAAACAAAAAATACTACAGCAAGGACTTCATAAAAATTGGAATTGCTACAATAAATTGGTAACAACAACAATTGCTCACAAACTAGGGATGAGCAGATATAAGATATGTAAAATATGAGGTGTTATCTATGCCTTATGCTATAATTACAATTTTCAAATTTTAGAACCAAAATCTACCCTATAATTCAATCGAATTACTTTAAAAATTATATCTTATGATAAAACATATAAGATATAAAGTATTTTATGAAACTTATAAAAAAAAAATAATCGGCACTATAAACGCCTATATAGAGCTTAAAGTTTTAATTTATAAGGGAAGTGAATTAAAGTATTGGTAGATAAATAATAAAAATTCAATAAGTTATGAGAAACTACTCTTAGTACCTTTTTTATAATAGTAAAAAAATTAGTCAATGGAAAAAAAAAAGAGAAAAAAGAGGCAGAAAATAAGAGTAAATGTAAGGTTAATAATGGGGAAGAAATAGGATAAGGTAGAAAATATAATCATACAACCGGAGACGATAGAAACTAAAATGTTTTTAGTTTAAGGTTTCGTTATGGATGATGGGATTGTACTATAGTTGATATGTATATTGATTTATCCATCGCCTCTTCGGAGACATTAGATAAAAAATTTTATTTATTTATCTAATACTTAGAGTAAAAATATAATATTATTATATATTCATTATTGTCATAATTAATAATTTTTGTAGAGTGATTATGGAATATCGTAGAACCTATACAATATATATCTCTAAATACAAATTTTAACGTGATATCTATTTGAATCTATTCGATCGAGTGGAGTATTACTGTATAAAGAGTATAGTAGAATTAACCCCTCGTCCCTATTATAAGCTATTGCTAATTTTGTAGTCCTAATTTTTTTCCATTTTCTTATAGTGTTAAAAGTTACGTTAAGATTTTTAGGTGAATATAATATCTAATGAAATCTTAGCTCATATAAGAAAACCTGGCATAGGTCTAACTTGCCTCGGAATAGAAATCAAATCTGTCAAGTTACGGGTTCAAAAATTGGAACTATAACTAGCCCATGCGGGCCGGTTCATTTGGCAGGTTCATGAAACCGGTGGGTCATGTTTAATTCCTAGACCCATGAACTACTTCTTCCTCTCTCTTTTTTAAATGTTATTTAGAAATAGCTAAATTAGTTAAATATATATATATAAGTATATTTCCACAAAACTAATTATATTACAAATAATTCAAGATAAAAAGTAAATAAAAATTTATTTTACTCATTGATATTACAGATTAAACAATACATGGATATTATAGAAAAAATAAAATGATATGTTACATTTTTTAAAACAACAAAATTATACAATGAAAATTTATAATATTGTTTGGTGAATGTGCAGGTTAAATGAGTTGAAGTCAATAGTACGTAAGCTAGTTTATAGGGTCTTGTATGTATGTAACTTTGTTATTGTATATATCACTTTGAGAGAAAGGTGATCGATAATGTCATGTAATGTACATGTGTAAATATGTATATTTTGTCTTATATTTACAAGTGTTGTAACTACTAATTAATAGACAAAGCTTTTTTTTTTTCTTTTTTAATAATTTCTCTTTTAGATGACTTTATGAAAAGAAGAAAAAAACTTGCATGAGTCAATCCATCGAGTCAAGGTAGGTTATACCTGTATAGGAGCTAGGCAATAAATGGATTGTTCTATTATAACGCTAGTAATATAGTGTTACTATAATACAAATCAACGTAACTTATTATAGGAGATTATTTTTTCATTGTTTAATAATATTTGTTCATTATTATTTTTTTAATTTTTTATTCGTGAAATCTACTAACATATTGTTCAATTAACATATTAAATTATGTTACTAGAATGGATAATATAGATTAAATTTTAGTAGATGAACGATTTTGATTGACTAATATTATGCTAATATTATTTTGTTAGTATTACCTAAAAATCCTGGTTGAAAGGAATAAATGTAGACAATATATTTTTTGTTTTTTTTTTTTTTCTAATCTCCAGTGTTTTTGCAGTTTCAACATGATTGTTCATGCTTTGGAAATGTAGCATTTGACTTTGAGAGTATTTTGACGAGTTTTGATTACTCCGCTGCACATGAAAGGCAGCAAATCTACTAATTGCGCTCAATGTAAGGCGAATCTAAACATAATATATATACAATAGTAAATACATTATTACATATAAATAGATTTATAAGGAGCTGGCATGCTTGACCGGTGATCACGTGCACACATATTTAGATGAAACCGAGCCTGCTGCATCTGGATTTAATTCAGATTCTTCGGGGAACCCAATGTTTTTTTTTTTTTAATTAATTCCTTAACGCGTATATCTTACGTTTCGCTAAAAATAAGGCATATGAGTATATGGCACGTTAATGTTATAGAATATGTTTAAGACGACCTAGATTTCCTAATAATTTTATTTTACTATTTGCTTAATTAAACAATGCGTAGACTATAATTTGAGTGCCCATTTCCTATTTATTTGCACTATATATAGTCTAGTTCTTAACTTTTGAAATCCATCGCTTAAACTTAAAAAATCTTCAAAAAAAAAAAAATGTATTCTTAGACTTTATTTCATTATTTTACATTTAGATAAAATAGTTGAGAGCCTTTTGTTGTTATTTAATGGGGAAAATGTGAATACGAGAAGGGAAAAAAAGTTTTCTTTTGAAGATCTAATCTAAATATCAATTTTAACAATAAATTAAATGCACATGAAGAAATAATAAGATAATGTGTTTGTAGTTTATCCAAAACATTGACATCATTTGGCTATGTGGCCCTCCGGTCAATAAGATGATGTGTACATCCAATTCAATACGTAAAGTTAAGTAATAAAATGGAGAAGATAAAGGTAATAGAATTAGATTAAATAAATAAGGGAATCAAAGGAATAAAAGATAAGAAGATGGATATAATAATATATCTGGAAAGTGGGGGCAATAGCTCTGAGATAAAAAGATGATAATACATAATAAATTACAGGCATTATCATTTTACCCTGATATCCTTATTCAAAGTCGCATAAGACGCCAAGAATATTTTCCAATTATTCAAGGGTAAGGTTAATAATCAAATAACCTAACCGAATCAAATCGAGAATTGAGTCGAACACTACTAAACCATAAATTAGAGTTTATTTGTCATTCATTTTAGTTTCCAGTTTGGCCAAGAGATAGTTCAAATGGTTTGTGGCTCTATTCTAAAGAGATTGAAACAAATGAAGCTAAACTGTTTTTTATTAAAAAATAAAAAATAAGTGACATTTTTTTTATTTTTAAACCTCGTTGACATTTCAATCTAACACAATTCAACTCTTTTTTTTATTTTATTTTCTATTTTACTCTTAACCTTTATAATCTACTCACTTTCTTTCATAATTATATCCCATCTCTAGCAGATTCACGCACTTTGTTATTACTTAAGATGCAATGTTGTGACATAATATTATGTAGTTTAAAATTTTATTTAATATTTCCTAATTTGGACATCAACAGAGATTAAAAGCTCTAGTGACTATAAATATTATCGAAGGAAAATTGTGCTTACAAAAAGTAATTTAAACCTTGAATTAAATCGAACTGTATTTGAATTTGAAGTAGTTTTGTTCAAAACCTTGAACCATTAATAGTGGTTTGATCATTTCATTTAATCATTTAGTTATGACATATAATATTTAAAAACATCAACATTATGACAAATAATACAATTTGAGCATTAGATTTTATTCCATTCCATTCAATAACATTTTCAAATATAAGAAAAAATTTAACATTCAAGTCCTTATTCTACTCCATTTCCATTCCAATCGATTCCAATATGTTATATTTTGAATCATTCTCCTATACTAAAAATGACATAAAATGATATTAATCGAAATTGTTTATAATAATCATATAATTTATATATCCATGGTTGTTAAATAAGGACCTGCATATAGACTTAATTTCCGATCTAGTTTGTGGGGGTGGACAGCGTACCTTAAGAAATATTGAATGACAACAGCATCTGCAATGTTTATTCTCTTAAAGCAATATTTCACATAATTTAGTGAATGGATTTGTTGACAAAGATGGAAACGACCAAACAAACCTTAGGTTTGTAGACCCGTGCATTTAGGGGAAGGTGTGTGCATTAATTAGAGACCAAAGACAAATTTGCCAGCCTGATTTCTGATACCTTAACAACTTGTTATTTGAAAGTGACGTTCGTTTGTACTTCATTGTCAAACATCTCAGCTTTCGTTAAGTTCGGTTCTTATGTCAGCTTTCCCATGTTTGGTTATTAGTATCCACTGGCGGAGAAAATATTAATAATGTTTATGGATGCTTATTAAGATGTGGAATAAATTAATTTTTCTATTTATAAAATTCATGTTTAATCATCAATTTAATCTGATTATAAAACTGATTTTGTCTGATTTTAGTTAAATTTCGATTGAATCGCGGTTGGATCAAATTTATCACTTTAAATTTTTACCCTCTTATATATTCGGATTCTCTATCTAGGTCGGATCTAATAATGTTACTTTTAATATATTTTTTTTCTTGTAAAATATATATCCAATATTAAAAAATAAGAAAAATTTTCTATTTACTCCCTTGACAATGTCTTGTTAACGAACCCTCATAATAATGGCAAGAATCATTTATTTTAGAGGAAGTTACTTAGCCCATATATATTCCATAAATTACTATTAGAATCTGCCCCCCAGTTGCTAATTTTAAGACAAACGCAGCACATTCCGTAAAAAATTTCCAAACAAAATGAATTGGTGCATCGAGAGGGACTTTGAAAAAAGCCATAGTTATAGTTGGCATTGAAGTGTCATAATTATTAGCAATAAAACAATATTAAAGCATGGAGCATTAAATATCAGCGATCTTATTCTATTAATTAAATACGTACTTGATAAAATATAAATAGCCTGCAAGAAACTTCCACGATTTAACAACCTTGTTTAATTAAGGTTAGACACCTTGAACAATTGATTATGCATAGTGAAAATTTAGCCTTGCGCATTATAAGCGGTGCATGTTATTAACTTATTATAGTTTTAGTGGGACGTTTGTAGAGTCCTTCCAATTGATGCGGTTGTCATGGACAAATTATTTAGAAACCCAAATTGTTGTCCAACGAGAAGTACAAGATCGAGATCTGCTTGGGAGTCCTCCTTATGTAATTGTCCAGATTTACTGTATCTTGATCTGTGGGAGTATATAATGCGTATTTACTATTGTGGTAAATTGGGTTCAATACATGTTTACTGTTTTTTTATAAAAAATTACATAATTAAAAATGAAATAAAATTAATTACCTAATTATTTATACTAAATGCATCTCGAAAATTCAATATTATAATTTATAAATATCTTATATTTGTAAATTGCAATTTAATGAATTAAATATTATTGGCAATATAGGAATGTTATTCAATTCATTAAATAATGTGATTTTCCTATAAATGATAAATGTAACGTTATAACTCAATAGTTAATACGCATGCAAACATCAGAGAGATTAAGACTTTGAAACTTGAAAATAGTATTTTACTTGTTTGGTTTTGCTTATAGCTTAAATGCAACATTAATGTAAATTAATGAATGTGATATTAATATAAATTTCAAAGTTGTATTTGATGAATGTGATTTTGCTATTGTATCTATATAATTAATTTAATGTAATTGGTATTTGTATAATTTTTTTTTAATTTCATAGTAAACATGCAATTTTCTCGTGGTAAATAAGATTCATTTATAGTTGTCATATCAAATAAATCTTGACCATACATTTAAATAAGCTTCATGTATATATAAGAGTTACCCTCTCAAGTGTGATTCGAATCCTTAAAATTTTTGTTATCTTTAGAACTTTTCTCTCTATTTTCTTTCTCTAATATTATTGTGTTTATGGTTAAGTTAAACTTAACCTTCTTGTTCTATCTAGGAGTGTAAAGTATCGTATAGTTCATGTGAGTGAAAACCCATGACAAGTGGTATCAAAACTTGAGTTTGAAGAGTGAAAGAGAAGATATCTTATGGCCTAGAGAATAATGTCCATGTTATTGCGGAGGAGATTGGTTGTAAGGAACGTCTTAATACTAATTAAAGTCGCAAAGGGTTAGGTTAAAGGACATATTGATAGTGCTTAATGTTAGGTTTGAGAAGGTAGAGTTATATACTACTAAAATGAAGGAATTGAAACTCCATATGACCTTTAAGGAACTCTTAATTGCATCGTACAAAACCTAAAGGCATAAGACAATAGCTTTAAAGTCCCAATGAAAGACTCGAGGGTCAAAACAAGTAACCTAAAAGCCAAGATAGTAAGGATGGAAGAAATTATGGATGCATTAATTATGTGGAAGAGTTATGTTTACAATATATGAAGCATTGGATAATTTGAAGTAGAGAACAAGGATCGGAATTAGGGACAACAATCGATTAGAAGTAGTGTTGGATAGGTTAAAAGAGGTTAGAGGCAAATCATAAGGTATCTAAAAGCCATTTGAAGCAACCAGAAGTTGTTGGATCGGAAGACCAAAAATATTATGAAAAGTTTCCTTAGAGCTCTGAATTGCAACCTAAAGAAGGCTTAATCGAAATAGCTTAGTGAGTTATAGTCTAAGACTGAGGTCCATTTAGAAATTCTATATATGTAATCATTAGGATTCAATATATCTTTGTAGGTAAGTGACTTTATTATTTTAGCAAGTCACATATGTTAGATTAAATAAATCTTGGTCTTACGTTTAGGTAAGCCTCATTTACATATAAGAGTTGCTGTTGCAGTTTTAATATCATGACCTTAAAAAGAGCTTAGTAGGATTGCTTACAATTTCATATCATATGTACACTTAAGATACACAGCCTTACAAGTTAGAAATTATAAGACTTTAAACAGTTAATTATTAAGATTTTGAATTAATTAACTTATTATAAAATACAAGTGACTATAGATATATGATATTCTACAGTCTACTAGAATCACAGAGAATTGATATTCCTTACCAAATGCTAAGATAAGGTAAAATATCTTAATAATTTATAAGAAAACTATACTATACATATCTCATATAAATATTTTCTACATATACGATATTATTCATATACGTATGTTTATGCATATAATATATTTATATACTAAAATATCATAACCTTAAATATATTATGTATTATACGATGAGTGTATATATAAATACAAGTAATTGTGTTTTATACATATACATACATAGACGGTAATATTACATATATATATATATATATACTAAATACTTAATATAAATAATATTATACTTAATTACATGTACATAGTCATCACGTTCAATATATATATATATATATATATTTATGTATGTACAGAATTTATAAAATAAAAATACATTATAAATACACAATAGTATGTTCTTATATATACCGTATATATATATATACACTTTAATATAGTTATCCTATATTATACTAGTATTTATAATTTGTAATTATATAGGTATATATTTTCGGTTGCAAAGTATATTATGTATATGTAATAAAAATTATGTAAACATCAATATACGTATAGTATACTATATGATAAAAATACTAAATATATATATACATACTATACACATATACATATGTATATTATATAATAATAAAATACTAGGTATATATATATACATATTCATGCATGCATAAGTATATATGTATATAAATAAAGAAAATACATATTATATATATATTATATGTATATACATACATATACCGTATAATAAAATACTAGGTTTAAATATATATATATACCTACGCATACATATATATATATGTACATTATACATATAAATATACTTTAATATTTATACACATGTGTACATATCTACCCAAATACATGTATATACAAGAATATAGATAAATAATTTTTATAAAATACATATAATATACTTATTAAATATCATACTTGTGTACTATTTTTAGGTGGAGTTCCTAGCTTCTTCTTCTTCTTCTTAATATAATTGGTAACAAAGGAAATAAGGAGTAAGGCCTTTAGAGTTTATGTAAGTCTCATAATTAGTCATTCGAGGTTTTGATCGATTGATAGATCCGATCGAGCCTAAATTATAAAGTAAAGTTAGAAATATTAGTAAAAATGAACATGTAAACTTGAATTTAAGAAAATAAGTAATAAAATAAGAGACTATAAAATTTTTAAATTTTAAGTATAATACTTGTTAATCATTAAAAAAGTAAAAAGTGTAATTTAATAAATAATAAATGATTAGAAATAGATTATATGTATACAAAAAATCCTAGAATGACCTAAATAATAATTAGGAATGTTCACATGTAACCCACATGTATTTACGTATAGATAAAAATAAGCGAAATTACTTAAATTGGCTAAAAACTTAGTAAATAATTAAAGAAAATTATTAAATTAGTTAATAAAAATCAGAAAAAAAATAGAAGGGTGTGGATTAATGTAAATATGGTCGTGCCAGTTCAAAATCTAAAAAAAAAAATTATCCAATTAGAATTAAGCAACACAAAAGCCAAAAATCAAGAAAATTGGGCAATGTCATGTCTAATTAATGTATATTAATTACCACAAAGCCCTATAAATAGCAAGAAAAAATTAGAAGCTTATTTGGATAGTTAAAAATTATAAAAAATTAATGATAGGTGAAAATTGAGAGAAAAACCAAAGGAAAAAAAAAAGAAAAAGAAAACTGTACAGTTAGGGCCATAAAAGAGAACCCAGACCCGACGAGCAGCTGGAAGTGAACAGCCACCACCACCGTACGGTGGTGGCAGCGCCCATGTGGGCTGATATACCCATAGTCACCGAAGGTGGTCAAAGCTACCTAAATCGGTGAGTTCGATTTCCAGCCCAATTTTGTGTAATTTTGTAAAAATAGTAAAAATTCTTATAAAATTATGAATTTTGTTATTCTAGAATATTTTTGTATGTAATTTTTAGTAAAAATATTATTTTGATGAAAATATATCTCGTGATATAGGGTTCTTAAGAAATCGTACAAAACTGAGCATGTTTTGGTTTGGAAATAAATGACCTTAGGAGTGTAGTTTTGAACCAAAATTTTTGTGTAGATTACTTAAATGATATAGAGCGGTGCTATGAAGCCCGTTTTCAAAAATTAATTTTTGAAAACTTTAGATAATTTTTAGGCCTTAAAATGAGGCATAAAATGGGTAATTTAGGATTAATTAAGTAATTAAATGGTTAATTACTGATTTAGTGAATAAATATGTGTTTTAGGATATTGAAATCTGATGGAGTATGATACTTGTAGTATTTAAGGTGTTAAATATAATTATTAGGTTAATTATGTAGTAAATAAGTAATATGGAAAAATAGTACATTTTAAGTTACTTTTGTAAATTAGGGTAATTAGATGTAAAACCTAATTTAGGATGAAATTGATGTTTAGAAATGGTAATTAGAGTGATAGAAATATTATAAGTGTATTATATACATAATAGGTGATAATGCATAATATGTAATTTTTGGAAATATAATAAATAGAAAATATTAGGATAAAAATTGATATTATATAAATAATAGGGATATATAATAAAACAGATGGAAGACTCGAATTTATGTAATTATATGAAAAAATATAAAAATTTCTCACATCAGGAGTAAATTCAGTACACTAATACGGATTTAAGTATACCGGATGGAATAAAATACTAATTAGAGGTAATGACAGTATTTAGGAGATCGGGAAGTAATGTGATTAATTTCACATTATAAGTTAAAATAAATTTTTAGGGTTTGACTATAAAACAATACTGAGAAATTGAATTAGAACCTAATTTAGAAATCGATGCGGAAACCGAATCTGAACCTAACCCCAAACCTAGAATAATTGTAAAAGACTTAAGACCTCGATAATTAGGTATATTAAACCCTAAATAAAACATAACAATAAGTGTTATACGATAAAACGAACATATAATAGTTATATGAAAAACTGAAATCGCGTTTGTATTATAGGGATGATCGGCGATAACCTGAGTAAGTCGGATCTCGAGTGAGTGAGCGAAGAGTCCAAGTAAGTTGGGATTAATACGTTACTGTATTTTGGAGACATAAGATTATGCTTAGTTGTGCTTGCTAGATAGTTGGATGTGTACATGTGCTTGATTATGAGTGATGCTATGATTCTGTCTGTTGTCCTGACTTGTATTATATGGTTTATATGAAATGATTGATCACCCTGAACTGGACCTAATCAAATATACAACTTATAATCATAATCAGACCTACATAGAAACCCATTAGGGGAACTTAGGACTATCCAGCCAAATACCGACCCCTTCGAAAGGGATTGCGTAAGATTCCTTAATCGAACTAAGTGACAGGAGAGGAGGTCGCGACGAGGGTAAAGTCAATAGTTCGAAAGTAGTCGCGGGAGGAGCGAGGTCTCTAATGCATAAGCCTGGGTTTGGTCGTAAGCTGTTGCATTAATGGCAACTTCTCAACCCGGATTAGAACGGGCAAAATTTCTTTAATCTTACGACGGGCCGGACAACGTTGTGCGATAGCATTTGCTTGAACATGCATTGCATCTAATAAGTTGATTGAAAACCTTGTTATATTTATGGTATAGTTTTAAATCTTCTATCTTAACTTACTGAGTTGTGGTTATTCATATCCTCATAGACGTCGTGCAAGTGCTGGCTAAAAAATAGTAAACAACTACTCTGAAACTAGTAACTGCTGGATCCTGGAGAGTGAGGAAAAACATTTGAAGAATAAATACATATTTTTAAGGTTTAAGCTTTTACTTTAGAATTTTTCATTTCTGAATAATATAATAACTAGGAAATATATTAGGAGAAATATTATAAATGATATTTGTACTAACTAAACTATAGTGTATATATGTATTTCCTCGCTTTCTTAGGTAAACGATTTATTTAAATTACAAACTGTTTACTTCAAAGCGGGTTAGTCGTGGATGCTTTGTATAGATCAGAAGATAGGAGTTGTAAAGTCAACTTCTATCTTAAGATGGTTTACATGGCGGGACTGTTACGACTCTACCGTTTCGGGACGTGACAGTTTACGATTAGGGTTACTTAGAAAATGACTTGTAAATCTTGTTTATACTTTAGAAAAGTGTGTGTTAACAGTAAAAGAGGTTTAAAAAAAATTCACCGTGAAAAGAAAACAAAGCAAAGGAGGAGATTTGATTGTAATTAATGAGATGAGATAATGTAATCATTCTTTTTGTTTCTTTTCTCTTAGCTCAACACTTAGGATAATTCTTAAAATGTACATAGGTTGCTGCATTCAATTTGGAAGCCAACTTAGAGGGTAGGGAATAAATAGGAGAAAGAAAAAGGAAAATAAAAAGAAAGAGATAAAGGAGGAAAAAGAAAATAAAAATATGTAATTTTTTCCAAATATAATAATTATATGATTAGTATTTATAAAATAATTTTGAGATTTTATAAAAATTTATTAATTTAATTATTACCCATTACGTTTATAATATTTACGAGTTATTTTAATGTATTTACTAAAATTTATACGCGATTATGTGTATTAATCAATAATTACAATAGACTAAGATTTTATTATTATCATCAAGTTATATTTATTCATTTTATAAGTTTAAAGTTATAGTTTTAAGGTTTTCATCAAATTCGAGTTCAACTTCAAGTATTTATGTGTATATCAGATTTAGAGTTTTTGTATACGATTTAAGTTTCGATAAAAATTTTAGGATTTTTATTATCGATATTATATTTGATTTTACAATTTAATAAAATTTTTTATTTTACTTAACTTTATTGACCTATGATATTATCTAAAGTACTAGAGTTCAATTATACTTACAATTAGTTAAATTTATAAGATTTACATTTAATTTATCCATTTTTTAGTATAATTATGTTCTCAAGAATTTCTCTTTCTACCTTTTTTTTCTCTCCAAACTATTTGTGTTCTGTGAGTTAATTGAATTTAACCGTCTTAATGTGCTCAAGATTGCTAAGCTTCACGCTGGGGTGCCCATGAGGAGAACTATTGTAACACACTCATTTGTTGGACTTGGACTATCACTTTTAACATTAACAATTTTTTTTGCAAAGCATTTTATGATTTTATATTTTCTTACTTTTAATGCATTTGGTAAATAAAACGTCTCATAAATATAAAAAATAACCTAAAGCCTTTTGCAATTTTATATATATAAAGCGATTTGCCAGGGTGACACCCCTTATATGTATTGTAATTTTAACATGTCCTCGAACATCCATTAAAGAATAAATAATTATGTTATGCATCAATCAATAATTATAATCACATGATAATATCTCTTACTTTTTCCAAGCTCTAATAAGGAAGTCACGTAGTAATATGCATTTTATTTTTTGTCATACCTTAAACTTAAAAGTATCATAATTCATGTTACGGTACAAAATAAATATATTTTTGTAACTTCGAAAATAATCTTATACCAATCTTAAATCACAATACTTAATTTTATCATAACTTATAATAAAAATATTTATTATTTAATTTTTTAATCATAAAAATCTGCACCTTCTTGTTAGGCCACTTGTGTTCCATAAGTCATTCGCGAGAGAAACTTGGCTAATATAATATTTTTTAACGCAGTTGATAATTTCAAGACAAAAACAGTACATTCCGTCCAAGTTTTCCAGACAAATGGAATAAACGCAACTGGAAGCGGTGTAAAAGAAGAAGAAGCCCTAGTTGGCATTGAATCTCATATTAATTATTTAATTAGCAATAAAACATGGTTAAAGCATGGAACATTTAATAGCAATGACCTTAGCCTATAAATTATATATATTTATGTATGTATAGCCTGCAGAGAAACTTGCAAGATATAAATTTTTTTTTTAATTAGTGGTTTATAGTTGATTTAGGCACCATAACATGCATATATTTCAAAAGCGCATTGCGTAGTAGAATCGAACAATATTGAGCTCAATCTCAATTAAAATATATATATATATATATATGATAAGTTCAAGTTTAACTTGATTAGATTAAACTTTTTATAAATTTTCTCTTATAATTATCAGATTTACATATATTTAAATAAATTATATCAAGCTCAATTAGGTTTAGTGAGATTAGTATTCTAAAGCTTAAGGTTGACTTGATTTACTATTCAAGTAGCTTAAACGCGACTCAATTATTATCAAATTGAATTCAAGTAAAACTCAAGTCGAGCTAGAATAATTTGAGAACCAATTTAATTCATTTATATCCCTACCATGTACTAACAGTAGCATTGTATCTGCATGGACATTCATCTGTCCAATCACCTATGGTACAAATTTTTAAGCCCGAATTTTCGATTTATTTTATTTTAATTTAATTTCTCACTTTCTGATTAATACTAAACCTAAACCTATTTGGTATTAATCATCGATTAAAAAATTGAAAAAGTCTAGTTTTTTATTTAAAAAAAAATTGGAGTTGCTACTTAACTCGAGTTGGGGAAAAGATAAATTGTAATCAATTGGATGGATTGATTATAATTTGATTATAGATATTTGATTTCAATTTTGAATGAAAAACTAGAGGGTTTTCAATTCAGAGGCTAACTTATTAAATCCTAATGAGTATCACTATCTATTTTTCGAAATTAAGATTATTTTTCTAATTATAATATTTTAAAGAAAAATAAAAATAACCAAAAGAAAAAAAAAAACCTAAGTTTTTACAGATTTTATCGTCGTCCTAAAAATACCTATGTTCCTGTTAGCCGGAATCAAACAATCATAATTATTTTCAAAAATTTTATTGTGTTGGTTCTTTTTATAAAAAAATAAATAAATAACTAGTTAGATTTACGTTTTTATTAACCGTTTTATTTTTATTAAAAAAAATCCTTAGAAATTTAATTTTTATTCCCAAATTAAGATTTTTATTTTTAAAAAAGAAACAACTAAGTGATAAATTTTTTTATTTTCAAGAAAAACCTTAAAGACCTAAAAATATGATTTTTATGGAATATGTAATGTTTTACATGATGAATTGTTTATATAAAAAAGATGTTTAAACATAAAAAAGAAAAAAATTATAGTTATACAAAAGATAACTAAATTATAGAAAATATGACTAATTATAGAAAAGATGCCTAAACTATATAAAAAAACTAACTATAAAATATGCTTAAATCATAGAAAAGATATCTAACTATAGGAAAGATATCTAAATCATGGAAAAAATACCTAATTATACGAAAGATATTTAAACAATAGAAAAGATATCTAAATCATGGAAAAAATGTCTAAATAATGAAAAAAATATCTAAATAATGGAAAAGATGTATAAATCATAAAAAAAAAAATCTAAACTATGGAAAATATTTAAACTAAAAAGATGTCGATTAAAGATTTTTTTTTATTTTATAAAAATCAAAATGATTTTTTTTTATATAGAAAACCCTAAAATGCCTAATGCAATTTTTCTAAATTAATGCAATATGCAAAGAACGAGATTTTGTAAAATATGAGATTTTATTAAAATTCCATTTTGAAAACATGAAATCTAAAAAAAAAAAACTAAAATTTAACCTAACACATGTTTACTAGATACTTATATTATGATTAATTACTAACAATTAAAGACATGATGAAAATAAATAAATTAGTACAAGTCTTAAAAATAACTGCATATACACTAAATGAAATCAAAATAAATAAATAAATAAAACAAGTTATAGACAATAATTAAAAACAGCTGTTATGTACCTGTAAGGTAAAGTACATAAAGTTGAAGAAAAGGAATGGATTAAATCCTCAAACCTGTTACGCATACAACTGTGGAATTGGACTGAGAAGTAAGTTTGAGTGTATTTTTAATGAATGTGTAATTGTTTCCTTAGCTTGTATCATGTAACTCCTATTTATAAAACTAAAAAACAAATCATTTTAATCGAATCAAATCAAATCAAGTTAAATCTAAATTGATAAAAATCTAAACTGGATTTGAATTTTACAAATCTTGATTTTATTAAATTTAAAGTTATCGTGTCATATTTACTTTTTTTTTACAACTATTTAGTTGAGATTCTATTTAATTAATCTTATCAAAATTTTTCTTTTTTTTTTGTTGTTGTTGTTGTTCTTTTTTTTTTTGACAATTTTCTATTTTTTTTGGTTTTTTTTTTCATTTTTCAATTTTTTTATTATTTTCTAAATTATGACCTTAAACACAAAAATTATAACTACTAAAAAGCAAAAATCGAATATTTACACAATTAATTGGTATAATTCTAAAACTTTATAGAATAACCTCGATCTTAGATTTTATATTGGATCTGAACCTTAGATTTCCTTCATCAATAGGTCTTGAAGAACCCTATGAGTGTTGACATAATATACGTTTTAATTGTAAGAAAAAGTTTTGGCCAACAGAAAAAAAATTGTAAGAAGAAGTTCATTTTTTTAAGCACTACTTTGAAAATTTTAACATGGAAATAATAAAAGTAAGTTGGAGTTGAGCCTCAATACATCACAATACTGCATCCATCATAAAAATAATATACACGGTGTTTTTTTTTTTTTTCTAAAGGAGATAATGAGTTGTTTCCCATAATTCAAAAATACTGTTTTTGGCTTCACAAGTGGTCTTTACAACTTCAAAGGTTAATCAATTGTGAAATTAGTCAAAGAGTTCATCGGGTACAGCAGAAGAGGAAACGTAAAAGCGTGGCAGTGTCAGTGTGGTGAATTATGGCCATCGGAGTTCTCTTTTTTTTTTTATTTATATCTCATCATTTGAAATTTGATATTTTAAAAAATATTTTATTTATATCTTCTTTTTTTTTCTCATAAGTATGATAGGGACGGTAATTGGAATATCAAAATTAAGAAATGAAATTTCATATGCTTAAAATAAAGTTTTTAAAAAAATATATTTTATATATTTAAAATGATTATTTTAATTGATTTTTTTTTAAAAAATATTTTTATTTTTTTGATATTTTATTTTTATCAAGCACAAAGATTTAAGTAAATAAGAATAAGATGTAAATAAAACGAAAAATAAATAAAACCAAACAGGGCCTATGTATGATTATAATAAAATGCTAACATAATTTTATTAAGTCGATAAAAATCGGCTTTAATCAGAGAAAAATAGGATTTAAATCCCATTGCTAATATAAAGATTGTAATAGTTGGTAATATGTAAGTATCTTTGTAAACGGTCTATGGTCCTAAAAATATGTCCTAACCACCGGCAGTGATCGGAGTCGAAGCTATCATGGTGGTGGCTGGAGTCAAAGTCACCTAAATTTTTATTAAAAAAAGAAGAAGAAGAAGGACAGAGTAGGACAATATGACCTAAATATATTATTTTTATGGTTATGGTCAGGACTCTCACATGACGAAATGTACTAATTGTGGGGGTAAGAAGGAAAAACAATGGACATCATCGTACTCATATGGTAGTTGTGGGGGCGTCTAAGCATCATTTTCAATTAGCGTTGTGTCCGGGATATATTGCGTGCTATGGGTGCGTTCGGCTCACCATCGCCATTCACGGGTTCCTCCAAGTCCTCATTAAAGAGCTACCGCATTGCGCGGCATCATTAATCAACAGCCGCGGCCTGAAAGTACAATGTTCTCAGTTTTTTCGTTACCATAACTTGAAGGTTATTCACTTTTTTTCATATTTTCCTTTATATATAAAATATGAAAAAATATGTTTTTATAATTAATAATGTGTTTAATACTTCTATTTTTTTAATAGTTTTAGTAATAGCATGTATCTCATGAAGAAAAGGGATTTTTATTATATTAGTTTGCTTAATAACTTTATTTTGATAAAAAAAGTAAAGTAATTATAAATTGCATTAATTGAGATAAATAAATTTGAATAAGTAATTTTAAAAACGATCTTCAATTTATGTATATATATATATATATTATCCATATCTATGTCATTAAACAAACACACTATATTGGACTCCACAATTACTTAAAAATTATTAATAATAGTTATTACTATTAAATTCTTCCCATTTCATTAAAAAATAGCCTTTCAACGGCTCTACATCTACTCATATAGATTCCATTTTTGTATGGAGACAATTATAACCACTTAATATATGTTTCATTTCACTTTTATGCCTAAGGCATCATGGGTCATTGATTACTAATTTAATATAAGTACTTGAGAGGTACAATCGAATGAATAAAAAAAGAAAAGGAGATTTTAGATATATATATATATAAATATGAGAAAATATGACGAAATAGTTGCTGTTACCAGCACGAAAGGACGATTGGTGCAACAAATTGTATATGTATTTTGGTGCATCCTTCATTAATGTGATACCCAAGTATTGAAAAATGCAACCAACACTTGGCTCAAATTAGGTCTGGCATTTTTTGATACAAGATGATAATATCAATACAATATAGTTAGGATGCGATTGTAGAGAGAGAATATAAGTAAGATGTCAACGAACAGGAAGCTTATCTCTTTTAGAGTGCCTCATGCAGCACTTAACCGTCCTGTACCTTTTTATATTTTGTCTTAGTTTGGATGGAGATCTAGTCTTTTCTCTTCTTACTTTTCTCGTATTGTTCAAAACATCTCTATCTTTAGGAGTACCATCCAACATTATCGTGGGCATATATGTGAGAGGCTCAACTTTTCAACTAGTTTCAACCTACCGTAGCCATTGAGAGAAAGTAACATTAATTGTAGACCAGTTTACCCATGGGAGGCTAAACTTGTCTTTAGATAATATTAAACCCTATGAGCAAATTACTTGCTGACCTTACTCACTTTATATTAACCTCTAATTGAACACTCTTACTAATTTTCAAACCCACAAATTGTGATATTATTCTCCACCTAAATCCATGATGGGCTTGTCATGGGGCTAATTCTTTGTCACTATTCCCTACCAAAAGATCACTAACCCTACTCTACTAATTACATAACTTCAATCGAGATCATCTTTGCCAAGACTTTAGGCTTCTACAAACTTCCCTCATATCCTTACCCATTCCTCTATCCTCTGAGTTCGCCTCTTACTAAGTGGCCTAAAGATAAGATCTGCCTTCTAAAGTTCTTTTCGTTTTTTAAGGATTCAAGTACAATCTTATGATAATACAACTTGTGACATAACTACCCCTTCTAGCAACAACGTCCTCTATTTATGGCTGCTCCTCCTCTTAAGCTTTGCTCATGCGAACCCAATTGTAAGCCAGAACTATCATGTTCATTCCGCACATTAGGTAGTATTTAGATGGCTCATCTAACTAATTACAGGACAGAAGGTTTACCCTTTTTAGAGTGCTATACGGCACTCGAGCATTCTTTACTTCTTTATATTTTCTTGTATTTTATATGGTGAGCTGACCTTTTCTCTTTTCGCTTTCCTAAGACTATTTTAGTCCTTTCTAACTTTGAGAGTATCATTTGGTATTGTCATAGGTCTCCATATGTTTATGAGGCTCAACTTGTTAATTGGTCTTGGTTTACCATAGCTATTATCAAGAGAGCGATATTAGCTCTTAATTAGTTTGCTTACAAAAGGCTAAGTATGAGGTGTAAACAAACTAAATTGGTTCACATAATACTCAAGTTTGGCTTGAGCTTCACTTGAATTGGATTTGGTAGTAATCTACTCGAGCTCAAGCTTTAGAATAATAAACTTGTCAGGATTACAAGCTTAATTAAATTTATTATAATTTATTTATTTTTAAATATAAGTGAATTTGAACTTATTTGAGAAAAAAATTATAAATAATTCAAAACTTAATCGAATTAAACTTAAGTTTACCATATGTATTTTTTGGTCGAGATTGAGCTTAAAATTTAAAAATCGATTAAGCTTAAGTTAAGCTTGAATTTTAAGTTTTTAAGTTGAGCTTTATCTTAATATTGTATTGATTCGATTCGACTCAATTATACCCTTAAGCTAAGCTCACTTTCAGAGAATACTCAACTTCACAAACAAATTGCATGTTGATGCTAATCATTTTACATCAAGCCATAATTGAACACCCTCACTAGCCTTTGGATCTACGGACCATGACATAAGATAAGATCCGTTCATGGGTCAGATCTAAACCATAAACTAGCCTGGCCCAATTTAAGGTAAGCTTGCACTGGCCTTTGAACTGCTGGATCTTAAGGGCCAAGGCATTTTAGTCGTTTAGGCTTACTATTGAATTGGTCGGTTGGACCTTTTTTTTTTTTTTTTCTTTTATCAAATGTGAAAAATTTTTATCTTCTTTTAAAAAAAATCAAAAGAAAAAGAGAGGCAATATTTTATTTGTTTATAATAATTTATAATTAATAGTCACATTAGAACGATTAAGGAAAATTATTTATCTATTATAATCTCTCTTACTTTACATGAGATCACTCATTATTTCAATATTATACTAATATTAACTTTATACGGGACAAACTTATTATTTCAAAATGAAGTAAAATTTTAATTGGAAATATTAGTTAATTGTATGCAACATTAAAACTTATTAAAATTAATAAAAAAAATTGAAAATTATTAAAATTTATAAAAAATAGAAATTATTAATATAAATAGTAAAATAAAAAAAAGAAAAAAATTGAACTGCTAGACTTGTTGAATTGATCCAAAACCATGACTAAGCTAATTATGATTCGGCTTTCAATTAGCTTGCAAATTAACGCTTTCGAGCTAATTCAGCGCAGTGACCATGTCTACATAAGACATGCTATACAACCTTAAACAGACAATTATAAAACAAATAAATACAACTATATTATAAATTAATTATTTGTAATTTTTATTCAATTTTTTATGCTTTTGACTTGTATTGACACATTCAATATAAAATATGAATACAAATTCGACTTGCCAGTACTACACTTCTTCTGGTCCTCGTGTACTGTGATTCGGTACTTCTGCTTTATTCATTTCGAGAAGCGAGCTTTTATAAGGATGGGAATGGATTTTGTTTTGGCCGGAGGGGAAGAGAATCTAATTCCAAGTCACGGAGACCCTCCCTTTCTACTTTTTTGCTAGTTTTTTCAATCAAAAGGAATTCTCTATTCCATGTTAGCGGGTATGATGGTCTTTATTAGCTTTTTTATGTTGTCCAACCTTATACAATCCTTTCATTAAACAATCCCTTCATGTTTTTTAATCACAAGCATGCTTATCGCTTTTAAACTAGTGCCTAATTACCTAGTTGTGTGATTAATTTTTATGTAATTAATAATACGCAGGACAAATTTGTCAATATAGACCTCATTTTGAAAATAATTGAACAAATAAAAATAATTAATGGTTTCATAATATTTCCTATGATATTCTAATTCTACTAAGATGAGATTTCATATCGATGTCAAGTAGAGGATGATAATAAGTCGAATTATACAGTACATTTGATCCAATTAAACCTAGTATGATTTGGAATATATTTTGAAAGACCTTACTAATCGATAACAATAAAAATTCAACATGTAAATATAAAGAAAAAAAGAAAAACTTGATATGCAAATCTAAAATAACTTATTAAGATTATTATAATATAATGATATGAATATTGATATTTCAACATAATAAATTATATTCGAATTTTTATTTTCCAATCATAATATATTCTGTTCGGCGAAAAAAAAAAAAATCTAAAACGATCCCATAGTTTCTTACCCAAAACCAAAAAACAAGGCCTAATTAATTTTGGCTGTCGAATTTGTAAAAGGAAACTACTTATTGTTTTCAATGTTGGCAGTCTTCCATGTGGCAACCTATATGGATTATGGCTTATGGCTACAACTACAATAATGCAAAATGCCAAGACGATCCGATAAGCAATCATCGTAACTTTATTCCGCCATAAATAATTTAAAACAAAAAAAGTTCAAGGGATGGCAAAATTAATTTTTTATAGACCAGAAAACAGAAAGAAGAACGGTAAAATTAACGAGTACATTGCTCTATGATATATATATATATATATATATATATATATCAAATAACTTTCGTCTAGAGAATTTATTACGAAAAAAGATAAATAAAAAAAAGTAATACCGTGCTTAAGGGCTATATCTAGCGGTGTAATCGAGTCCAATAAAACTAGTATAATATTAAGCTCAACTTTAAAATTAATTTAAAACTCGAAACTTAAGTTCTGTTTGTGTTGAATCGAGTTTTAAACGTTGAATTGGAATTCAACTTGAAAATATATATAATAAGTTTGAATTTAGTTTGATTAACTCGAGTTTTTAATAAATTTTAATTAAATAATCTCAAATTCACTTGTTTCGAAAAAATAAAAGATAAAGTAAAAATTATACTTAGCTTAATCAAACTTACAAAGTTAACGAGCTCAAGACTTTAAACTTGAGCTTAATTTAATTTGCCACTAGATAGCTAACTCGAATTTGAACTTAACTTAATTGTCACCAAATCAAATTAAAAAAAAAACTTAAAGTAAATTTAAATAATTTACGAACTAGTTTGATTTATTTACACCTCTATTTGAACAAAGCTACCTCTCTCAAGTGTTGTAAAGCTTTATAATAGCATAAAAATAAATAAACTTCAAAAAATAATCGCTAATATAGAGTTTTTTAAAAAATAACCTTAAAATCACCATAGTTGAAATTCGGTTTTCAACACCCAATTTCAAATATACTAAAATCAAGAAGTGGAATGTCGATTATATTGTGTTTTCACTGAAATTGAGGTCTTCATCAACCGATTTTATTATATTTTATTAGAAATAATAAAATTGGTTGTTAAAACCGATTCCCCCACACTTTCAGTGTCGAAGAAAAAACGAATGTGCATCATGATTATAATTCATTAACCCACGGTCTTTATCAATTGCCTATGCATCTCTATGTCCAAAATCACAAAAATCGGGCTCGTATAATAGTAGGATCGTACAGTGCTCCACAGGCGATCACAATTACTGAGCATCTGCTAAAATTAGAGCGGATAAAAAACCGCAAATGGAACTGATCAAATAAAAAATTAATGTTTTTCTAAATTATTCGGTTTACAGCTCGATTCGATTGTATATACTCAGTTTGATTTAAGGAAACTAATCGTTTAGTTAAATAAAAGGAATTTATGTAATTATTTTATACTTTTAATATTTTTTATTAATTTTCATAAATTTTATCAAATTTTTCATATCTTTTTATTATTTATCATAATATTATGTCAATTATTAAAATTAAGTTGAATAAATTTTATTTAAAATTCTTATATTTGTTAAAGATAAAAATATTTTGTGAAAATTTGATATAAATTATTCGAATCGTGGACCGAATCGAACCGATTTTAATAATATTTAAAAAATTTATAAATAAAATTGTATGATTAGGTTCGACTTAAAAAAAAAAATCTGAACCATTATATTAGGTTCGATTTGATAAAATGGGACAAACCATACCAAAACAAACCACATCCACCTCTAATTGAAAGCATTTTGATGTTGCGAGCTAATAAAGGTAATGCTGTAATGAGTAATCGGTTGCACCACTTCCTTAAGGTGGTGGTCGATTGCCTCTTAGTTTAAGGGTGCCAGTTGCAGTAGAATTCTTTAGATGTATTGCATTTATTTTTTTCTACTTTTCTTTAATTTTTTTTATGATTTATTATTACAATTTAGTCAAACATATCTAATTTCATTAACTATATTATTAAAGTAAAATGACTTGTTTTTTTTTATTGTTTTATATTTTAATTTTAACTACTATTATTTAGTATTTCATATTAGTGCATCATCGATTTTAATTGCCGTTCCATTCACTTATATTTTATAAGTTATTTTTTAATCCACAAAACTCATTTTAAATTAATTTTTAAAATAGCAACCACTAAATATGTAATTAAAAAAAAATTTCCTCCTTTTATTCTCTCTTCTAAAAGCTTGCGTTAAAGTAAAAAGAAAAAAAAGTAAAATAATACTATCATTTATTGTAATTTAATTTTTCGAAAGTATAAAGTTTGAAAAATGTTGGTGATTCAAATAAAAAAGTTAAAAGAAGTTATATGGAAAAAAAATATATTAATATTTTATTTACTTGAAAGAAATGCAGAAACCATAAAACACGAAAACATTTTTCTTCCAACAAGATTCGAAACGTGCCATGAGACAGCAAGTAATACTAAAGTCCACAACACCATGAGACAGCAAGCAATACTAAAGTCCACAACACCATACAAAACGTAACCACACCTTCTCTCCCTCTCTCCCTCTTTACTTTAAAGTAGTAACATTATTAAGATTTAGTTAGAAATAAACAAAAAACTCAAGATGAAATCTTTCTGGGTTTCGTTTGTTATTATCATAGGAGCTGTTTTTCCCAATGTAGTGCATGGGTTTAAGGTTGATTTCAACACGACAGAGGCTTTACATTTTGAATCTTACCAAGTTAATGCAGTGGACAATGATCCATTCATGGTTGGACTCACCCTCATTGAAAGTGCTGGTGCTAAAGGAGCAGGTATACTATTTGATTGTATACATATAATCACACCAGTTTTAAATTTTTAATCTTAGACGTAATGGTTTTGCTTTTTTTAATATTATGTATGTCTTGTTCTACTGTGAGGTGGGTATATGTGTTAACTGTTGTGAATGTCTCTGCTAAAAGACGAGAACTTTGTGACACTATAGATCTTGTTTTCCCATTTTCTTCGTCTTTTTTCTTTTTGGTTTCCTTTCCAAGCAAGCGCTGATGTTTAGTTTTTTTGTTTTTTTTTTTTTTAATAGCGTGAATGAGCTCATGATTCATTTAATATTTAATTGGGTTTGATTTGACTGCAGTTGAATTGAGTTCGAGCTCCGGCTTTTGGATAGAAATTTCGAGCTTTGAAGCTTTAAATCATTTGAATAAAAATAATTATAACCAGCCCAATGCTGAGCTTAATCTTGTCGATTATCACTCTTAATCTTGTCAATTATTACTTCAAGTTGAGCTTGAACTGAAAATTCTAAAACAAGTTTCGATTTTCGAGTTAAGATTGAGCTCTGTACCTCTTCCATTCAATTTGACTCTATAATATCTCTGTTATTCACCAAGCATTTCGTGTCAACTTATAAGCAATCAATCTACTTTGTCAGATACCCGAGCTTTTATATCTTTCTCGTTTTAGCTGATTTAGGATGAACTTAGTTAGGATATTGCTGTCCAGGATTTTAATCTATTATGCTTTGTCATTCCTGGGCTAATAGCGACGTGTTGCCACAGTTTGTCTGGATGGAACATTGCCAGGGTATCATCTACACCGGGGATTTGGTTCGGGAGCAAGATATTGGCTCATCCAGTTGGAGGTTTGTTAACTGAGATTGCTTCTTGGAATATTTCATTTTGGTTTTCTTTGCATTGTATTATATAATTCAAACCCTGCCTAATATAATAAAATTGTACAACTTTGGCAAGTCCATACAAGCCGACTTTCCCACTTGCAAGGTGCAACCTAATTTTATGTTTGTAATTACTATATGGAGATGGTTTATAGGGAGACCCATCTTCATAGCAAGAATGTCAAGACTGCATTTGGAACATGAATTAATCTTTTACTCGGTGAATCCATGATATAACACGGCAAACATCAGTTAATATGCAACATGGCAGCACTTTCTCCAGAATTTGTTGATTGCAATTAGGCTATGCAAAACGTTTGTAATTTTAAGCTGGTATTAATTAATAAGCTATGAATGTATAAAGGTATAATGTGGAAGACCCTATTTGGTTACTTCGAGTTATCTTCGTGTGTGTTCAAAAATGCTAATTTGTGGAGTAATCTTGGATGACCAAATTCTTCAGTTTTTATTAATTAATCAAATATTACTATTCACCTAGAAATCAAACTAACGGTCCAATTTTCTTGTGGCAGGGTGGGGGATGGTGCAACAGTGTCTCATCTTGCGTCTACCGGAAAAATACTCACCATGGATCATCTAAATACATGGAAAAGGAGATACCATTTGTCGGAATACTAAGCAGCAGTCCCGAAGAAAATCCAGGTTTTTATCCATTATAGATTTACTGAATTTCGGAGTCTCTATCTATGCATTTGTTTGATTTGGTATGATAAGCAGAATGTCAAGACACAACAAGAACGGTTGAGCGGTATTTCCACTAGGTGGGGTCAGCTCATAGACAAAGCGTCAGTAAACACATAAAATCAAGAAAGTGAAGGAAGAAAAGAGATTCGTCAAAAGAGAGAAGGAAGAAAAAAGAAATTCCAAACAAGAATAGGAGGAAGCAATAATCTATTCTTCGGAGAATAGGTCATCATAAGTATGATTTTATCTAATACAAGCAATAATGGAAAGCATACCCTAATTCATTCAGGGGACATAATCTTGCTGCTAACTTAGAAGGTCCGTTCTTGGAGCTACTGATAAATTGTAAGCTGGATTTAAGCAGTGGTCTCCTAAGTTTAAGACAAGAGTCCATGAATAGAAATAACCACAAATGAACTTAACAGCACATGCTAAAAGAAAAAAGCAAATTTTTTCTGTTCTGAGGCATTATCTAAGAAAGTCCAAAGCAATGGTGGAAGTTATGGATTATGTTGAAAGATTAACATAAATGAGTTTTGCATGTCCAGATTTTTTTAATTGGAACAGAGTGAAGCTCCGTTATTGTGATGGTGCCTCTTTTATTGGAGATGGACGGGATGAGGTGAGTAGGGATACAGCCTGTAACTTTTTCCTCTGTAATATTTCCTTTTCTTTTAGCGTGACCTTTCCATTCAAATATTGTTTGGATAAGGACTGCACACATGCCATGTTTTATTACGTAAATTAGGAAGATACTAGCTGCCATGTTCACACCTCTTGTTATCTTATTGCATAACAATAAGCTATAGGCTAAAATTTACTGCAGGCTGCAAAACTAGAATTCCGAGGACAAAAAATATGGCTAGCTGCAATGGAGGACTTGATGTTGAAGGGAATGCGCTATGCCAATCAGGTTAAAGAATTATGTATCATCTTATTGCCTATATAATGCATTTATTCTTTGAACTTTCTGATATCTTTTGAGGTTACATTCTAATTATTGTCATATAACGATTATCTCCATCCAGGCTCTTCTTTCTGGATGTTCTGCTGGTGGACTAGCATCTATTTTACATTGTGACGAGTTTCGAGGCCTATTTCCCATGTCAACGAAAGTGAAGTGCTTGAGCGACGGTGGATTGTTTCTTGATGCGTATGTATCAATGTGTTCCTCGATCCGTAACAGATGATGAATTATTTTCTAGTGCTTCTTACTCATTGCTTTCTGCTTCGGTTATTTTCCTGGCATTGCAGGAGAGATGTATCTGGTGGACACACCCTCAGGAAGTTCTACAATGGTGTGGTTGACCTTCAGGTAAAACTCGCATCCCATTTATTTCTTGTATGCTTATAGTGCACCCGGAAAAACCTGATTAGTCCACTATTTCTCTGATAATTGTAGGGTGTGCAGCAAAACCTTCCACGGATATGTACCAATCACCTAGATCCGACATCGGTAATTATTTTTCCATGATTTTGACACATTTTTCTATATTAAGGAAGGCTTAGCTTAGCCCTGACTAACCTTGTTTTGCTGGTTCTATTCCTTGCAGTGTTTCTTCCCGCAAAACTTGATTGCCAGCATTAAAACCCCCCTCTTCATCCTTAATGCAGCCTATGACTCTTGGCAGGTAATAGGTTTTGCGATATACATCGAATGTCCTTTGATGATGATAAGCTCACAAATAACTGTGAATGATGTGTCAATGGCTCTGATTTCAAAATCAGATCCAGGCAAGTTTGGCTCCCACATCAGCTGATCCGAGTGGATACTGGCATGAGTGTGCACTAAACCATCGCAGATGCACTCCATCACAAATTGTGTTTCTGCAAGGTGAAATGTGTATTTAAATTTATGGATGAGATGAAAATCAATTCAATGTACTCAGAGCAGCTTGTCTATTTGAAGCAGGGTTCAGGAATCAGATGCTGAATGTGATAAAAGAGTTTGCAAAGTCTAGTCAAAATGGGGTTTTCATAAATTCATGCTTTTCTCATTGCCAATCTGAGAGGCACGATACTTGGTTCTCAGATAATTCACCCGTCATAGGAAACAAGGTAAACTTTGGATGAAAACTCACGGACACCCTAAATGCTTCTGGGTTATTAACTATGAGAATAGTTTGATAATTTTGCCTTCTACTTTACCGCAATGAGAAGTACTTTTGCAATATCTACAAATTACTTTATTAGACTGATGTTTGAAGCAGATTTAGTTTATTTGTTCATGTGTAAGATGAAATTGAAATTATCTTTTCATGCATCTTCTCCCTGGTTTGAGGTAAACTTGGTTTGCAATTGTTTGCATAATGTATTTCTGGTTTGTCGACATTGAGCAATCGGTAGTGATTCTGCGTCAACATAGATCTTTACCATGAGCTTTTTGCTGGAAGCCAAGCATTTTCTTATAGACTCCACTCATGTGCTTCTTCTTCCCCTTCGATAATGCAGGCAATTGCAATAGCTGTTGGGGATTGGTACTTCGATCGAGCTAGTGTTAAGGCCATTGATTGCGCATATCCTTGTGACAATTCCTGCCACAACCTGATTTTTAAACCATGAGAAATATATTGTTTTGTGTCCTCTAGATAGTTGCTCTACCAAATCTGCAATTGGTATATGCTCAAGAGTTCATTAAGACAATAAAATGGAGGCCACGGATATAAGGCAAATGTTCCGTTGGCTCTTTCATTCTTGTAAACTAATTCAATGCTAATAGCTTATTGCCATTCTTCACCTACTCTCTTTGTGCTGTTATTCACCATGTTTATGAGAATGCATTTCCCTTTTCTGGTTGGTTTGTGTTATTTTGGATCACTAAGTGTTAGGATCAATAAACCTAGCACGATATTATATTGTATGATATAAATGAGAAAGTATAAAGATGCCCTTAATCAATAGTACTAACTTATTCCAATACTTTCTCCCAAGTTGAAGTGTATATATCATATGCTTATAACTTTTACATTTATAATTCATTCTAAACCCTCGAATGACTTGGTAAATAGTTTGACAAGTTAGTTTTCTCATCTCACATATGATGAATTAGCACTCGTATATCTAAGCACATGCTCTTACCAATGCTATTTATGTAGAATACCTTGATTTAGAGATACTTTGAGATAATATAGAACATGAATCACAATATTCCAGTGGCTGCTGACTGCAAATAGTATATTAGGCTGTGTTAGAGTAAGATTTGAGCTTACCAACTAACCTTTTATATCTTTTTGTGTTGTCTAAAACATCACCTTCGTTAGGTAAGAGCTTAGCATTGGGTTCCATTGGTGAATTAACTCAATTTGTTCCAGTCAAACTAGTGTTAGATAATAAGTTGAGCACATACTTTCACTGAGAGATATATACTTTGTCTAAATTGGATAACTTCAATTCCAATGAAATGTTTCAAATAATCCATGTCCTTAGTTTAGAATTTTTTATGTGAAAGAATCATTCAATTTCTTAATGCTTCCATCTCCCAGAGATAACAATATCATTGATATAAACAACTAATATAATTATTTTACCATCATACTATCAATAAAACAGAGTGATTTGCATTATATTTGTAAGGTCCAATTTCCATTACAGTTGAGCTAAATCTATTAAACTAAGCATGCATAGGTTATTTAAGCCAATATAAAGATTTCTTTAGGTGATAGCTCCGGCGATCTAAGAGCACAATGTCTCATTGACTCTAGCTTTAAAGACCATAAAGAGGTTTAACAGCTATAAATCTATCATGATGTTTCTGCATTTCTTTGTTATGTATATACTAAGGGGCACTACATCATTTATCTGTGCAAGACATTTTTTGACCTCACCATAATTTTCAACGAAATCCTTATCCTTACTACAGTTGAAGGAAATTAGCTAAAACATCGTACAATATGTGTCTCATATAATGCATAGAGGAAATTAAGCTAATCCTACACTTGTTTAACGTAAATTACATATATGAGGTTCCATTGAATTTTAGAGCACAGAAGAAAATTTTGGTTGATTTGATCCCGCTCCACATATTTATTAATCGGTTTCCTGTAGGAGACTGTCAATATCATAAGACTCTCCATCAATCGGTAATAATTGGCATTCGAACTCAGTCTCTTTTCTTGAAGGAGTGTAGTGTAACCCCCTTTATTGAAGGCATTGACCATCCTTTGTTGATAGATCTTCAAGTGACCACAAAAGGTAGCTTAACCCATACATACTTATTGAAAATAACTTACATTCAATTTAGGGGAAGTAAGTGCTAAAGTGGATGATTGATTTTGATTCCATGACAATTCACTCATTTACTTTTCAGGATATGGGAAAGTGAGACACTGGAACTATGCAAATTTGGCGATGGAAAATCAACTAGTGATCTCGCTTCTTACATATCACAACATTTAGCGAGCACCATCATACAGAAACTTTTAAAACGATTTTAATTAAAGTAGTTCAAGTAAATAATTCAATTAAACGGAGTTACAAAAGTAATTTCAAGAGATTTCAAATTCATGACTTCTTAGCTCTAATACCCAAGGAATATAGTATCAGGACTAACCGATTTTAGTAGTTAAATTTATAGATATGGGGTGAATTTATTTATTTATTGCTTAACAATTATGACCAAAGATCGTGATCCTTTTGATTAATGATGGACTCATACTTATAGAGGTAATTTATGTTTTTAGTGGTGTAAACAAATGTGTTAATTTCAAACAAGATGGTGATTGGTGAAAAAAAAAAAATTTGATGTATATTTTTTAGTAAAACATATAGGTGATGAACATTATATAATATAATTCATGTAGTGAATAAATTTGATGTTGATTGCATGATTTATATGGATAACTTTATGTGACATTTGCATCTATTTGTATAACAAAAAAAAAAAAGAAAAAGAATAAAGAAAATACATAGCCTTTATGCATAATTTTATGTAATGTTAATTACCTATTTGCATCACTAAATACACATAAGTCTACCCCACTAATGAATGACCTACATACATTACCCTTGGTGTGTAGTTCCAATTTTTTAAATCTTCTTTCAACTACCATTACCCCTCCATTCAAGTCCACCCCACTAGTAGTGACCACCTTTCTTAGAGCTTCAAAGGAAGAAAGTGTTCACCATGAGCCCCTGAATAGCATGACTGCATTCAATTCAATTACCACCATACTTTTTCAACATGAAGTCAACCAACTTAAGCTAGACATTTTGTAAAAGATATGCATAGATTCTGCTTTTTCCCTGTTGCTCAAATAGTAACCAAGAGTTAAAAAAAAAAAAAAAAAAACAAGGGCATAAGTCATAAAAGTTATAATAGCTCTGTATATCTTTATATATCTGAAACAATGCTGATCATGAAAAAGAGCATGCACTTTCCAAGAGGAACCACAGAAAACTATATGAATAGTTCAGAAACAGAATAAATATACCCACCCATTCAGTGGAAATCTTGAAGTAACTTTAATATTTGTTGCATTTTCTCATTCACACAGGATGATACGGGATCAGATGGAACTTGAATACTGTTTACAAAACAAAACAGTGGAAAGTCTGAATTACAACCGAAGATTTGATGGAGGGACTTCACGCATACACACACCTGTTATATTATGGTTTGAAGGAATCTGTTTCGCGTTATGTCATTTCAGGACCTGTGTTTTCAAAAAAAAAAAAAAAAAAAAAAAAGGGTTCAAAAGAAAGATTTCAATCCATCTCTATCAGAAACCGTTAAACAGTTGACGTGTTATGCTGCATGAATGCCACATCAGCAAATTTACGACTCTTCTAATAGAGATGGATGTAATTTTTTGACTCATATTTTTCGAATTCAGGTCATGAAACGGAAAAAAATCGCGAAACACTGGACCAAAGAAGCAGCAAAATCATAGGTTGTTTGTATTACATTTATCGTGTTCAACAATTTTATAGTGTGGTTACAGACTTCAGAGACATGGTTGCATACCAATATGAGCCCCATCACTCTTCCAGAAACAGGTGCTGCTCAAATGCTAGAGAAGTTCTACCAAATTCATTTCCATATGTATAAGAAGAATCCTGAAAATCCTTCTCGCGATAACATTCCATGCTTGATCGATTCATTCCTGCTTTAGTACTAAGAATAGATTGAGGCGACTCCATCTGAACAAGAAATGATGGGGAATGGAGATCTTGGGACCAATTAACATCTTCCAACGCGAAACCATAAAGTTGAGCACAATCTTGTAAAACCCATGAGCATGGCCATGAGGCATTGTCTGAGGGCGTAACGTTAGCTAAAGGTTTTTCGTAAGTCGAAACCGAGTCGAAACAAGGCGTAGGCTCATAGTAATTCAAACGCTCAAAAGAGGAACTTCCGATAAAACTAGACGGCCTGGAGGCAATGCTGGAAGATGGTCTCGATTCTCCAATCTCCGAGAGGCTAATCGTTTTCTCAGAAAAGGCGGATTGCATTTCGGTGTTGTTTTCGGTGATGCCTAAACAAGGAGGCAGCATCATCTCTGTGTTGTTATCAGTAGCCACGGAAATCGGCTTATGAGAAATCGGATCGATTCCCTTTTGCTTGAGTTTCTTCCTCATGCTGGTGTTCCAGAAATTCTTGATCTCATTATCGGTTCGCCCGGGCAGGTGAGTCGCAATCTGAGACCATCTGAGAAAGGCAGCATAAAACAAAAACTCCATGAGTTTCTATTATCCCATATTCATAATTTCATGCTCAAGTTTCCTTGGTGCGATTACCTATTTCCGAGAACCGAATGAAGTTCAATTATCTTGTTCTCTTCCTGCTGCGAAAATGCCCCTCTCTTCAAATCGGGTCTCAAGTAATTGATCCATCTCAACCTGCAGCTCTTCCCGCATCTCTGCAACCCTGCCAATATCAAAAACGGCGCGATCCTCAGTGCATCTTTCAGTGACATTCGGGTTGGCATTTGTATATTGAAAGTGCGAAAATTTAGGGTACGTTTTACCTGCTAGCTTTGGAACTGAACTCCAACATCCATGGCCATACTTGGATATGTGATTCAGTAGTTTCTCATCTTCCTCAGGGGACCATAAGCCTTTCCTTATCTTAGCATTGTAACAGCATGCTTGCCTTTCCATGTTTCTCTATATGAATCAAAAGTCCGTGGATATAGTGAAAGAAACCAAAAAAAAAAATAAAAATAGTATGAAGTGAAATTGTTTCCTAGGAGTAAAGTGATGGAGTGTGCAAGGAAGAGGAAGGACGGATGGTGAGGAAAGGGTGTGACACCGAGAAAATGTAGTATTTACATAGTTGGTAAGTTATTTAATTAAATACTGTTCTAACAGGTCATGCATTACCAAGAGATAAAAAAAAGGAAAATTCATTTATGTAAATCAATAAATCGTGTGTAAATGTTAATAAAATTTTGATATATATTAATGGAGTTATATAATTTTTTAAAAATATTAATTATATTTTTATGTATTATAATATTATAAATATATATACAATATTTATTCATTGAGGTAGTGTATTAATACAATTAGCGTTTTTTTAAGATAAAAAGGGAGTGATATGTAATGAATGACATAGAATTTTTTTTTTTGCCTTATAAATACTATTTGTCACATGATTGACACCTCAACATCCTTCGATTCAAGTTGCTTTTAGAAAACCTTTCCTTTGATGGGATCATTTCCATTGACAATAAAATTTAAAAGAGATATTAGTGGAATACACTTCTGCATTAAGCGTAACCAATTAAAAATAAATAAATTTTATTGTCAAACTAGCTGAATAAGATATAAAATTATTTCTCCGGTAAACCCATATATTATTTATTCGCAAAGTTTAAGAATCATCTGGACTATAGTATCACTTACGAAGTTCAATAACATTACTCTTTAGTAACCCCATAGACTTGGAATTACAAGACTCTAAAATTTTACTTAAACTTGGAATAAGATATAAATTAATTTTCCAAAAAAAAAAAAAAAAAAGCGTTCAACTTTGTATTACCTTTACTAAAAATGAGGATGGTGCATAAAATGAGAAAAAAAAAAAGGATTCAATGGTATTAATACTAATATGTTATGTAAATTGATGATTGAAGTGTAAATACTACTAAAGTTTTGATATGTAATAATCAATATATAGTTTTTAAAAAGGTAATAATTAAAAATATATACTTTTTAAAAAAGTGTTAATTAAATTTTTATATATTAAAATTTTATTAATATTTATATACTATTTATGAATACATATAGTATGTGAACACTATTGAAGCTTTTTGGGTAATTTAAAGTTGGAAGGTGTTATTTAACGGGGTAGATGAGAAGATTGACTCAATAATATCAAAACAACGTCTAGAATAGCAAAGGAAGTCTACCTATTATATTATAGAGTAAGTATGAGTCCAACAATTTTAGGCAATATAGAGAGAGTTTATGAAACTGATCTTGTTTTCTATATGAAAAAAAATAGAAAAAAAAAATCAGTAGCCTAGTAGTGTTAAGGTTCTCTACTTGGTATAATTCAAAAAAATAAATGTCAGCCAAAATTAGTATTCCAATTTATAATTTGGGACATATATCAATGTTGTTACACCCAATCTAGATGGTTTATTGAGATTGGATTAGGATTATTGAACTAGGTTGAATTATAAGAATCAACTTGAATTTAATAATACTGATATATACTTGAAAGAAAAAATTTTGTCATAATCCCATTGGATTAAAGTAAACCTACCCCATCATATCTAAAATGCATATATGGAAGTGGAAAATTTTTGTGGAGACAAGAAACATCATGGTTAGTTGGAAGAATTCCTACAATAGGGTACTACAATTTAATAAGCCCCTTATATATAGAATTTCAGCTTGCTACACCTTCTTTTTGCAGGAAAATGTACATAAAAAAAATTAAATGAATGTTCCAATAGCTGTACTCCTTTCAGGGCCTGCCCTAGAATTAATCTAGACACCATCATCTGTATTTTTGCCTTATCAGGAAATTTCCAATTTGATTGGTAATTTACAGCGGTATATAATTAGATTTAAATGAAATAAAATAAATAAAAATAGGGGTCAAATTTTATTGTAAATGGTCGGTTTCCTCGCAAGAAAAGAGAGGATATACTACACGCACTTTCCTAAAACATGTTGTGGGGTAATTCAAGGGACAACTTTCATCTTATCTGTAGCATTACCATTATGTCCTTTGGACTTTATGATGTCCACTGTCCAGTGTATCCTAAATAGGATTCGGTAGGAAATGCAATTTTACTCTTGAAATTTTTGGGAGCTTACAATCATAGCATCCGGATTAGGGATGCAATGGAGGAATTACGAGCGGGCTTTACGTAATCCAAACCAATTCTTTAGGGTTTGGTATTTTCTAAAACAATATAAAAATTTTATAGGTTTTACCTTATATTCTTAACTATCTCAATAGGGTTAAGAATTTCATAGGAGCAAATTTTTATAAGATTCAAAAGACCCTTAGAGGCGGGTTTTTATAAGATTTAGATGAGATTAAAGAAAGAGTAGAGTGGAAAAAAGTTAAATAAAATTGGGATTATATTTACTAACTTATATAATAATAAAAATTAAAAATAAAAAATATTATACAATATAAATATTATGTACAGTATGCATGATGCGTAAGTTAATGAGAAATATATTTATTGATATATATAATTTTTACGGGATTGGGTTTCTTATTAGATTCTTTTGTAATTTTAAGATTCGATTATAAAACCTCTAGGGTCGTAAATCATATATCAAAACCTAATCCTAAATTTTATTAGGTTATACTATAAAGTTTTTATTTGGTGTTTGACGGATCAAGTATCTCCTAACTATTCATTTGATTGAATCCCTAATCTTGATATCATATTATAAAAATGCCATGCTTAAACTAGGCTGAAATATAAATTTCTAGAAAGGTTTACGACTCAATTCAACTTCCAAAGATTTATAATTAAATTACATATTGATTAATATAAGCAAGGAATCGGGGATTTAGACATGCATTCATTAAGAACCTGGAAGAGAATTAACAAATAGTTCAATCCTTTTTCAGGTTACCAACGACAAGGATTTTTAATTTTTCCTCCTTGTTTACCCTTTTACTTTTTCTTTCATATATGATGGTACATATGATTGAACACAATATATATATAAAGAGATGTTTCGGCTCAAAATTTATAAAATAGTTAAACACGTATTCAATTGCACCAATGGAAAAATGGTTCCTCTCTAATTCCATTATTACGTGTTCTTTTGCCTAGATCGTTTTATGGATTGCTACATATATATTTTTTAATAATAATGAATGAAGAGAGGAATTGACCCAAGGCATATATTTATATTAGAAACTAAGAGACCATCGCGCCATACATGAAAACATGTTTTGAGAGGTTACTATTTATTGGCTTCCTCATAGTTTTGTCTTTGAAAATAACTTATTTGCCATACATGAAAAACATGTTTTGAGAGGTTACTATTCATTGGCTTCCTTATAGTTTTGTCTTTGAAAATAACTTATTTTAAGCTCATCACTCTAGGAGCTAAATGTATTTGAGTTACTACAACACTAAAAGGTTGACTTTTAGAATAAGTTTCTTATAAAAAATGACCTTTCAAAGGATTTTAGATTAGAGGTTAAGTTTTAAGATCGAACTTTTTCTTTGATTTTTTAGCTCTTACAAATGTCTTAATGCTAGATTTTTTTAAACACCTATCTAGAACTTGTTGAAGGTATTATTCGAGCTTTAATCCTTCTTTAAGAGCTTTAATTTCTATTGGGATACGATTGTGGGTGGGAAAATCTCACATTAGAAAGATTAGGTTTAGTAAAGAATAGATAAGTAAAAAAGACCTATATCTTTATACCTTATGGTTTTAGGGTGAATATAGTATCAAACCATGAATGCATTCTTTTGCAAATCACAAGGCGCATTCTGTCAAGTTGAAGACTCCTTGTCTAACAAGTGGTATGATAGCTAATGATTCAACTAGGATAACACGGAATGAACAGTAGTTTAGCATCCATAAATGGCCATCTCATGTGGAAAGAAGAATTGTGTAGTGGTGACTTAAGTGAGACTATGATGTAGGTTGAGTGATGGTGTCAATTAAGGCACTCTTGATGAGGTAGTAAAAGGTTTCTACCCAAGGGAGAGCAAGATGTAAGCCCAATATAAAAGAGGAAAAGAAGATTGTTTGGATAAAAGTGTGTATAAGGAAATTTGACATTGGAAAGATAAGAGTTAAATGGTGGATATATAAGTGGAGAAGACCCATAACCTAATAACTTAAGGTTTTGGATTGATTCTGGTGTCAAGCCCTTTCTCCTTAGCGAAGATACCCTCTTTGTTGACCATTTCAATTCTCTCTCTCTAACCAAAACCCTAAAATTAATTACCACTCTCTCTTTCTTCTTCATTGAGCCATGTCATGTAAAATGAAGCTAGCTACCACTTGCATCGACTTTACATACCCTAAACTACCCTTAACTACCCTCTATTTTCCTAAAAACACCTTTAACCACCAAGCCCTAAACCATAACCCATAGTCATCAATCTATCCACTAACTTAACAAAGAGCTACTAAGGAAGCTTTGCTAGTTGAAGACCTTCGTTTAACTTAGTTACCTTTGAACTGATATGAGATTAAACCTATAGTCAGTCTAAACCCGAACCATGACCCGACCTTAACTCAAAGTCCGTGTATTCCATTTTTTCAAATCAATACTAAGAACCTGCTCTATACTTTCAAAATCAACACTAGGATTCTAATGAATGAGACTTTCAAATTGAATCCAAAGAGCACTAGTGGGTTAACACTTTCAAAAACCAACTCTAGGTGGTGAATACACATTTGTTTACACCTTCAAGACCAACTCTAGCGTTCTAGTTCCAAGCATGTGGTTTTTTTTTTTTAAGATTATGATTAATTGTATATATCGTGTGATTGGTGATCGTTTACTAGACCAGAATCTTTAAGTTTGTATGTAGTTTGCCTTCCATACGTGTTTGCACATGGTGATCTCGTATTAGGCTTCGCTGCTCCCTCTGTTGGGAATTAAATTTCAAGTGATGATTATAATGTGTTCCTTGGACTGGGATTAGGAGCGATGTCAGTACAACATAAGACCATGAGTCTTAGAAAGTTTAATTTATAATTTGGTTAATTAATAATCTTTAGCAATTGTATATTTTGGTATATGTGAATTAAAAGATACTGTTACCTTGTTGCTATTCTTAGGCGATGTGGACACTCATGTAATGACACAGACACTCGCGTGGAAGCTGATATGGAAAAGGTTTAGCCGACTCTGATCATTAAATAACATTTGTAACTACTAGGGGAATCATTCTGTTATCTCAGCCCCAAAATTTAAAACAATAAACAAAAAACCAACTATTTCTCTCTCTAATTTGCCCAATTGCCCTTAGCTTCCTCTCATTCACCTCAATTCTCTTATTATTTTTTCTTTAACGTTATCGAAAAAATTCTATCATAATATCATGTTATCGTAATGTGATCTTATAATAGAAAGCCCTATTATTATTATTATTACTCTTCTATTAATTTTCTACTTCAAGTAATATGACAAATTAAACACTCAAATGCAATAATTAGGGAAGAAAAAAAAAATTAATAATACGTTATATTATGCGACTTTACTAGAAAAAGTCATATTTCCTGTCCTGCTCCTTGCTATCTTGGATTGTATTTCTTGAATGGTATTTTCCGGATTCCTTGAAAGGAATCTCTCTCTTTTTTTTTTTTTTTTTCCTTTGACTTTTTGACATCTCTCTCTTCGGAGACATTCTATGCAAGATCCAATAGTTGCCAGATTTAGGTTAATAAAGCTTATAAAATCAAAGGTAAGAAGTTAGCCGGATATGATCTCAAAAGGATAATTACGGTCGAGTGGATATACTTTTGCTTTTGAGTGAAATAGAGGATGATGTTTTATAATGGTACGGTTTACGAGTAAATTTTATTAACAATATGTATAGTGTATGTCAAGTGTATCGTTAACTCATTATAATTAAGTTAGCATTATCATAAGTATATTCTCCATATTACATATGTAAAGAAATATATTAGGTCTAAATTTTTCCCATCTCCCTAATCGAGTAGTAGTTCCCTATGGCCAATAAATAGGAGTTTTGACGTATATTTTATATTCGAATTTAACAGATAAAAATATCTTTATATATACTATTTACGGTAGTCTTTATTCTTGATCAGTATCATTTTCCTTTATAATTAAGGAAGCATAAGTAATTTCTAATATAATTATTTACTCCTAAGCATGAATGCATGAAAATTACGATTACTTGATCTGTTTTGATAACTACGTGAAAAACACCTTGATGCACATCCCATGATTAATAAAGAAGAGTAGATAATAAAAACTTGGTAAAATCCAAAGCTAAAAAAAATTCATACTAAGTGTTCACTAACCATTATCAAATTGCCTTCTGTATTCATGGGGAACATAATTTTTATGTCCTTGAACGTAAGCATATAGATGGTTTCTTCGTTACCCTTTAAGCCCATAATTCTTTCTAAATACAAAGACATCATTTTTACTTTATCAACAGCTGATTAACATTATTTATCAATTTTCAATATTAACAGGTACAAGACTACAAGTATTTAGCCAACTTTCTTTGTTTTTACCAATTATATAATTTACAGTTAATGGAGGAGTAGGGAATCAGTGGAAGTATAATATTTGTGAGTTGTGATAATTACAATAATAATTTACATTCAAGTGTAAATAGGTGACGTACATTTTATGTGGAAAATCCTGGAAAGAACAAAAAAAAAAAATTACAGATAAAAATAATAAATTATTATCTTAGTATAAGCAAATGGTCTCCCATAATCACAAAACACTATTTCCTCTGGCCGAGGCTCTAGTATTTTCTTATTAGGTATCAAGAAAACATAACATAGGACTCCTCTGCATTCGATAATTCTTAGCCTATTTCTTCTTCAAAGGGGTCTTTAAACCCGAGCCTCTTGTAAAATGTAGACACAAACTATAACGATAAGAATTATATTTAAGATAGACTTGAAATATTATCAGAAAATCAGAGATCCTAATTTGACAAGAGACCTTACATTAAGGGAAAGAAATTTTTTTCTTTTGAAAAAAGAACACATAGAAATATATAATATATATATATATATATATAAAAGTAGTTAGCCCATGATTTACACATATATATATATATATAGTTGAAAGTCTATCATTTATTTAATTAACTTTAAATCTAATAATAAATGGGGGAGCAAAACAGGGTCCATGAGAGACGATTGACCTTGATGTATCATCTTGGTAGGTCCATTAGCAGTGATTGGCAGCATAAGCACATGCATGCCCTAACCCTAACTAACAAATAAATTAATTAAGTCACAGGTAAACTTGCTAATCCTTTGTGTTGTCAAAAAGAAGTAGAGACATTGTATTATGACACAAAAGAATGTCTATGATTAAGTTTCTTGCCGTTTATGGAAGATTAAGATCTCAAATCAATGATTATTTGTCTAAAAATTCCTATTAATTCCCCTTTAATCCATGTCTTCTGTTATCATAATGGGTTCTCCATGACCACTTCAAAAAGATAGGGTTTAAGGAGTGGATCAAATCAAGTTGAGAGGACAACCGAGGCCCAAATTACAGTAGTAAAAGCTGGCTTTATTAAGAAGGAAACATGATAACAAGCATTTCATCTTTCTTAAATCACATCAATTGTAAAAAGCTTTGTCTGATTGACTTGAAATGCCCTTTTGTCTCCTTTATCTTTATATCATTACTAGTTTAGTTTTCACTTGGGTGGGATGGTGGGATGGTTGGTCAACTTTCTCATGTTTGCATCATTACTTGTTATTTGGGAAAAAAAAAAAGGTTTAATCACCTTATGTAACCTTAGTTTATTGAATGGGATTTTATTTGAGATAAAATAAGGAACCTTCCAAAACTAAAAACAAAGTAAGTGCTACATTTAATAACCCGTTGGTATGAAGATTGTTTTTCTCATATGAATGACAAGTCCGATTTCCCTTTTCTAATTCGTATAAAGTATACAATTGATTAAAATAAAAAGAAAAGACATTTATATGTCTAATTTTACTAGATTAAGCTTAATTGCCATGTAATTTTTGTTGCTTTTATATTTAAACAATTCAACTTCTAAAATATATATTTAATTCTCTAAACTCTTTATATAAGTTGATTAAATCTTCGATTAAACTAAAGTAGGACCTCCTACTCCGTTTCATATTAATATTAGTATCACGAGCACCTAATCTAAAATTTTATGCTTATGAATATAGTACGTGCTCTAATATTTATTACTTGGCACTGTTAACTTTTATTAACTTTTGCTTACGTTATGAAAGTTAAAAGGACATTGATAGAAAAACCACAAAAGATGGGCGACCAATAATAGGAAGTTCCACATCAGTAAAAGTTAACTATCATTTAGGTAATATATAATAGAGGGGCTTGATTGGTGGATTTTAGAAATTGAAGGATGAGAATTAAAATTTTGTATAAATTCCACTTAGTTTCTTTTTGCATTTGTATCACGTGCATTTAATCTTTTTATCTTTAAAATTGTATGTTTAGATCCCAGTATTTAAAAAAAAAAAAGAAGTGCATTTCCAATTTTCCATCCTCATATGGTCATTTTACCCTTAATTTTGTATAATTTTTTGTATTACTTTATTAAAAGAAATATAGTAAAATAGGGATTAAACGCATTCTTTCCTTTTTTTTTTTTTTAAATCAATATTTGACAATTTCAACTATTAAGGGGTTAAGACCACATAAAATAAGTATCAACGGATATATTTGTAATTGACCCTAAAATTATAGAAATCAATGGATTTAAATAAAAAATAAACTGACTGTGTAGAGATGCTGATCTTCAACCTAATGGCTAGAGAAAATAAATGAAATATTGATTATCTGTGCTCAAAATAACAAACCATCTCCTGGTCTAGGGTAGTCAGTAGTCACACTCACACCAGCTTGGCTAAAGCCATGCTTACTCCATCGAAACCCATTTAAGTTCTCTAAATACTACACTATTATCTTAAGGACTATCCTCAATGTTTGTTACTTTCCACCCACCCCAAGGAAAGGCAACCAAAGTGAAGTTTCTCCACTGTTAGAGAGCATTTCTTCTTATTTTTAATGTATTTATTTATTTTGTTTATTTTTTAGTTTTGACTGGTTGAATAATTTTATTACAGCCACTAAAATTTTTTAAGAAAGCACTTCAAAAACTTTTGTGAGGGAACTTAGTGATAAAATAGTGAATTTCTTGACAATAGAATTGGTTAATATATTGATATGGTATCAATGGCCATGAAATAAGTTTTATAAAAATATAGATAATCTTAAGGATCTTTTACTTTATTCTAAGTTTTTTTAAAAATATATTTTAACAGTTTTTTAAAGTTTTTTTTGAGATCCAATAATAATATTTGAACACATAAAAAAAAAAAAAGAAGTGAAGTAACTGCACTTTTAAGTTGCTTGTTAGAGAAACATTTGAACGCCGAGGAACTCCATCTTTTGCGCGAGCATTGCTGAAGGAATGGGAGTTGGGTTTATTAAACATCGAGATGCGGGTCAAGCAACAACGATGTACAGGCTCTTCCTCCAACAAGGAACTTTTCCTTTTATCGGTTAGAATGTATTATCGAATAAAAAAGAACTTCTAAAAAAAATGCTAAAGAATCTTTATAGAAGAATTCAAGGATAAAGATGGTGATTTTCTTGAAGAATGAGTTTCTTACCTTAAGATATTAATGTCCTACTTAGAGATTCGAAATGAATTCCTTTATATTAAACATGGTTTATGTTGGAGAGGATAACTGTAGGGATGTTAAGGAACTTGGTAAAACTAGCAGGACATATTGATCATACCAATGCTAAGAACTTCATTTAGGGATTTTAGGTGCTTTTAAAAAGCTCTTTTCTTTAATAGCCTGTTTATTTTTTCAGAATCTAATAAATAGAGAATGAAATATATATATATATATATATGTCTTCGGAATGATTATTGCCGTAAATAGGCCAAAAATTTAAATTCCAATCTTTATTTTGTGCAATTTCTTATTTTAAACTTTAGTTTTTACAAGAATAACTAAAAATTATTTAATCTGTCTTTTTAATTAAGAAAATAATCATCTATCACTTAAATTTTTTATTCTCCCTTGAAAGGGAATAAAAAATTCTATGTCTTAAAAGGTAACAATTATTTCCTGTAGAGAAGAAATGAAAAAGCTAATAAGAGTAATTTTCCAACTAATTAATAAGTAAATAAAGTAATAGGAAATATTTTGAAAATAATTATTTTAGTTCTCGATAATAAAGACTTTTTTACTTTATATTCTTAAAAATAATTCTATAGCATTTATTTACTTATAAGATCCACAATAAAAAAAAAATTGAAAAAAAAAGCACAAGAAAAAAATAAAAGAAGAATAATTTCTTTTGGAGTCCTCGGCCCCAAAAAGCTAAAGAAACCCCCTTCCAATGATTAAACGATCCCATGATAGAGTCCTCCACCCTTGAAAAGAACGCTAAAGTGCTAGCTTTAGGGATGGCCTCTGAGCATTTTACTAGGCCAAGGGTTTTTTAGAGAAAGGGAATTAATATCCTTTATTACATTAATGAGGTTGAGTTTCTAGTCTACCACAAAATGTGACAGAAGAAACAGTGAAAATTTTTGAAAACTAAGACACTGAATTTAAAGTAGCATGCTGATGTATCCCAAAATAATATTGAGTTTGTCTTTTACATTAGTCTGTTCACTGGAAAAAATTGGAATTCTATTTTTTTTCTTATTCTTTATTATTACATTTATTTTATTTTATCTCATCGAATCATAATTATGTAGGAATTTTTATTATTTGAAATTAAATAATAAGAATTTCTTACTTTAACTAAAAAATCACAATTACTAGTAAAATTTCATATTTTTTTTTAAAAATGACCTTATCCTAATGATTATTAACATCGTTACCACTACTATTACTGCTACCATCACCAACTACCATTACCGCTACCGCCACCGCCGCTGCTGAACATCATCGCCAGTGTCGCTATTGCCACCGACCATTGTTGCCACTGACTGTTGCCACTAACTATCGCCCCTGATCACCACCACTACCACCAATGATACCATCGCTACTACCGCTAATGAAGAGTCAAATCTCCGATATCAAGATGATAAGGAATTAAAGGATTGATTCCGAAAGAAACGGTAGCAGATCTAGAACGAAAGAACATGAATGAGTATTCAAAAGGAAGATAGATACGAAGAATAAGAAGGTTTTTTTATGGTGAATGTGAATAGATATAACTCACTAGACATAAACACAATTAGGGGTTTGAGCTTGAAATAGAGTTCGATATGACTCACGAATACTAAATGTTACTCGAAGATTCAAATGAAGATTAGATACACCTTACTAACCGGTTCAAATGAAGAGATTTACCATAATCTAAGAACAAGATTGATAAGAAGGCAGGAACGATTAAAAAGGTTTATTAACACTCGATAATCCGGCAAATACTAATTCAAGTATAGCCTTGCTTGAAAGAAGAAAGTTTCACTCTCTATAAACATTTTTGTATATTTATCTGTTTATATGTATTTGTACAAATATTGCTATTTATAGCAAATCCTAAACCTTAGTGGTAAAACTATAAATAATGTACAAAAGTTTAAACCCTAAAGAATTAGGCCCATAAATAAAATGAAGAAAAAAATATACAAGAATATAAAACTATATATTTTATAGGATTTGGCACATAACCATTCGGTATGTTTTGGGAGGAGTAGTATTTGAACCGAATGGGATCAGTAGTTAAATGTCCAGGTCCAAGAAAAGGTCCCTACCGTCTCTGTGTCTTAGCCGAGACACCAGAGAGGTTAGCCCACAATTACAGAGTCATAGAATCAGTTGGCACAAGTCTCTCTCTAATGTGTCGAGTGGTTCTTTGGTTTTGATTACTTGGTTGTATGATCTCTTGATACTTCGGCTAACAACAGACCTGATGTCAAGTGTTCATTTTCCTCCCTTTCGTCCTTTTGGCTGCAGTTCGGCCTTGGTAAGTATTGATAGGCCTTAACTTGAATGTGGTCAGAGGTTGATTCCTATCAACCGCCATTACCACCAACCCAAAGTTGTCATCACGTACCATTGCAATTGTTACCATCATCATATATTACTTCAAGGTTGGTTGAGAAAGAAGATGAACTGATGGTAATTTAGTTGTTAATATTCTATTATGATTTATCTTAAGTTATTTATAGACCTAATTAAATAAAGTAATAGATATTGCATCCTTATTACATAAAAAATTATATTAGAAGAGATCAATAATTAGGAGTAAAATAGGGGTTTAAACTGTAGTTAAAATAAAGGATCAACTTTTGATAAATGGTTCAAATAATGAATTTCAATCATGTTGCTATTATCTATTATATTAAAAGGAAAGTCTTTTTTTTTTTTAACTACCTAAAACTAATAACTTGGTATCAACTATTAAATATATTCACATGGTAATTATCAAAAGAATTCAGATACATTTCAAGAATTTCTCAATTACTATTCATTACTTACAAATCTTTCTAACTATATAATTACTATTTTATATCATACTTACTTTTACGGTATGTATTATTTTATTTATCCATTATTTTAATTTTTCAACATCATTATTACTTAGAAAATTCACTGCACTTTTTATTTCATTAACATTTCCTTTGAAAAATTTATTATAATTTTGATTTTATTAACATATATCATTAGTGTTATTCTATATTATAGAGTCTAAACTTTTTTATATATTTTTTTATATACAATACAAGTACGCCATCCACTAATAATATATTTAAGTGAATTTGATGTGGCACATTATCTAACGTATGGTGGACACCTGACCTTGATAGAGTGTTCACATGGCTTATTATCATAAATAAAATAGAAAAAATGAAAAAAAAAGGTATATAAATTAATAAAAATAAAATATATATAAATAAGAAAAAAAAGAAAAGCAACACAAATTTAATAAAGTTCTAAATAATAAAAAATAAATATAAGAAACAAAAAAATAATAAAATGACCAAAAAACTGAATCCTTATATGTGACTACCGGTCACTCCTGAATCTTGTGGTGATTAGAAAGGCCACAATCTTATTGTAGACCACTACTCGCTTTTAAAAGTAAGCTACACTAGTAATGAGTAGCTACATACCGCTGCTAATTAAAAAAAGGCATGAGACTCAATCAAGTTTCAATTGAGTCATAACCTAATTAAAACTTCATCATATCCCACCAATTATTTTGTGGCCACTTGGCTAATCAAGTCAACAAGATAACTACTCATCACTCACTGATCACAAGTTGAAACTTAACTAGAAAATTAAGTAAATGTTAAGGAAGTAATGTGTACTTTTTCCAAATAAAAACAAATAGAGTCTATATAAATACAAACTATATGACTTACCAAAAGTACATCCATAATAATTACTTGAGAGTCACTATATGGATATAATATTGTTTCAAGAAACAACCACAAAATACAGATGATAACTCATTTGGCCAAAGGTACACTTAAGGATGTCAACGGATTGAACCAACTCGACTAACATTAAGCATTAGCTTGATTGAGCATGAATTTGTAACCTTGGTCCTGGTTGAAAGTGTTACTTAATAAGGTGAAACATGATTCTATCAACAATTTAAAAATATTGCTCTAATTAATTAAATTTATATTAAAGCTAAACTTGGTTCTAATTCGATGAATTTTGGTATATAGTTGAACTCAACTAGACTCGTGAACTTTTGAGCGAAACAAGTTCAAATTCAATAATTTATGCTCTTGCTTGGCTCAATTATGACACAAAAGAACTTGAACAAATATCTAGTTGAGCTTAAGTAACTTTGAGCCACTTTCATTCATTTACAATGCTAGATGTAACTATCAATTGGAATAAGCAACCATATCTCCTCATATTTTTCTTTTATTTCAAAAAAAGAAGAAGAAAAGACTTGTATTATTGTATTCTTTTCCCCTAAAACTGCGGAACCATTTAAAGGCAGACGGTTCCAATTGGTTTTGTCTATAAAAGCTCAAGATTTGTTTGATGACTATTGCATATAAAAAGGTATTGTAAGCAAGTAATCCTAGCTTAGGGGAATTGGTGTTTTCTTATCATCCACGGCCAGCATGACTTGAGAAGGTTATGGATGGAGACACTTTCGTTTCCACGATAGGTTTTGGCTTCACAAATAATTATTTTAAAAGCTTAAACATCTAAGTGAGCATGATTTTTAATTTGTTCAAGTTCTCCTTTCTTGTAGATAAAGAATTTAATTGAAGTTCACTTAGTAAAAGTGTTAATGAAATAAAAACACATGTATTAGGAAAAAATATTTATTCGATACAAAATTCTTATTGGTATTTCGATACAAAATTCTTATTGGTATTTATGTATACATAACGTATAGCTGTTGCATAACTCTTTTAATCTCTCAAACTTATGATTAGAATTAAAACTTTTATTTACTAATAACCGCAATCTATCTATAAGAGATAGCTGACTCTTAAAAATGTAATAAATAAAGCATCAATTAATTTCTTAGAGTCTATTGTTCATTAATCAACTTTAAATTTAATAAATAGGGGAGAGAAATAGGGTCCATGAGATATGATTGACCTTGATGTATTATCTTGGTAGGCCCATTAGCAGTGATTGGCAGCATAAGCACATGCATGCCCTAACCTTAACTAACAAATAAATTAATTAAGTCACAGGTAAACTTGCTAATCCTTTGTCTTGTCAAAAAGAAGTAGAGATATTTTATTATGACACAAAAGAATGTCTATGATTAAGTTTCTTGCCGTTTATGGAAGATTAAGATCTCAAATAAATTATTATTTAGCCAAGAATTTCTATTAATTCGTCTTTAATCCATGTCTTATATTATATTAATCTGTTCTTCATATCATATAAAGGAGATAAGCTTTATGGTGTGGTTCAAATCAAGTTGAAAGGACAAGCATAGGCCCGAATTACTGTAGAAGCTGACTTTATTTAGGGGCAACATAATAATAAGCCTTTCATCTTTCTTTAATCACATTAATTATAAAAAAGCTTTGTCTACTTGACTTGAAATGCTCTCTTGTCTCCTATCTTTATATAATTACTAGTTTACTTTTCATTTGTTTGGAATATTATGGTGAACTTTCTAATGTTTGCATCATTACTGCTTGTTTAGGAAAAAGCTATCACCTTAAGGTACCCCCAGTTAATTGCTTGAGATTTTGTAGAAGATAATAAATAAAGAAACTTCAAAACTTAAAAAAAAAAAAAGAATTCTAGTTAGCTAAATAGTTTCACTAGTATGAACACTATATTATTTCGTCATAATAACAAAAAGTTCAATTTTCTCTTTTCAATTCCAGTGAAATATATAATTGAAAAAAAAAAGAAAAAGAAAGTATTTTTTTGGCTAATTTTACTAAATTAAGCTTAACTACTCTATAACTTTTATTGCTCTTCTGTTTAAACTTGTTAACTTCTAAATATATATTATTTAACCTTTTCTTTTTTAGATGTAAATAAATTAAGCTTTGATTTCTGTAACATTTTATGTAGGTCAATTACTTAATAATTTCTCTCACTTGCAAGCAAGAATTTTGATTGAAACCGATCAAGTAGACAACTTGAATAATTGGGAGTAAGATGTCTATTTAAAGTATCTATCTTTGGATATTCTACTTTGGTACCATAATAAAATTGGTACTACAACCATCAAACTTAAAAATTCAAATTTATAAATATTATGATACCTCATGTGAATAGAATATGATTAGAGTCTTACGTAGATTTTGGGAAATGTAAAGTAGTGGTATATAAGGTCGAGTAGTAAATAACATATCAACATTAGGTAAAACCTTTTGGGCCAAATTGTTGAAATATGCTCATTAGTATTTGTTGATTTGATTATTAACTACTTTTGACATAGGATGGTATTAGAACCAATCTCCTATTAGTAAGTATTCAATGTAAGGACAACTGACAAGGGGAGAACACTAGGCTCAATTATAAAGTCTCATGATGAGGATGTCACATGTTTAGAATGTTTGAGTGAGGAGAGGGGTGGAGTGGAATATGCAATGATGAATTAAAATGAAAGGGGAAAAAAGATAGGTTCTTGCACTTACTAGAAATTAGGACTGTAAGAGTTGATTCCAACATTAATACCTTCTTTCTTTTTAGCATAGTCCGAAACTCTAATGATACGTTTAGTTTGCTAAATAAAATAAAGGTAGAATGGAATTGCCATTGTATGGAAATGGAATTAATGTATAATAAGTGATGAATACGTATTGCAATGTTTAGTTAAGTGTAATTGAATTAACAATACATTATTCACTTCATAAACATATAATAAGGAATAAGATATGAATAGGAAGGAAATAACAAAAAATAGCCTCATTAAAGTGAATAATAAAATGTAACAAACAAAATAACAAAAGAATTAAACAATTGAAAATAGAATCACCATCATCATTCCTCTTAGAGGAAATCTTAACCCCAAACTCACCATGCGTGTCCCTTCCAAACCCTAATCCTAATCTATGAAAAGAGCAATGGAAGACAACACGAGGAACACCATGATGAAGTGTTTCTCCAAGAGCTAAAGGGGATAACTTGAAGAAGTGCCACAATGATGCATTGTAAGAAGAATCTCAATGGAATCAAGTACGAAGTTCATAACCAACACAAAGCAATTGTATCTATTCATATTAGATGTGTTTAATTCAATATCCTCCTACTTGATTGCAATCTACTATTATGGTAAACCATCCTTTATTCTTTAGCTATGTAGCTCCCGTCAGTGAAAATTATGAAGGGATATCAGAGGGAATTTGCTTCAATGAGAATTATGAAGGGAATTTATAGCATGTTTATCAGGAGTGAATTGACTCGTAGGATGAGGGATTGGTTGGTGCTGACAAGGAAGAAGAGCAAAAGCTCTTTTTTGGGTGAGTGGTAGTACTGCTTTAGATGATAATTGAAGGGCAATTGTTGGAAGTTATGACTTTAGCTGAGGGCAAAATTGGAATAACAAAGGTAGATGAGAAGAGGGATCACGATTCTTTACTTCTCCTAGTGAATCCCAATGTAATGAGTTACAGCAATAAGCTTTTCGTGGAATTAGAGTTACGTGGTATTAAAAAGCAACTAAACATTGTAAAAAGGATGCCATAAGTAATAAAAGGGGAATAGAATGACCATTCCCCTCAAGTGAACAACGTACAAGTGTTTCCAATTTTATTACTTTCATAAAGAAAAGGATCTAAAAATCCTTATCATGATCCTCATTGAATTATAATAAAACTATAAACGAGTCTATTTGAGATATTATAATACTAAGTTTGTGCTTTAACTCAATTCAGATTTTTAGAACTCAAATTTGACTTAAATTTGATCAAGTTTACAACTTAAATCTCAATTCAACTAAATTAAATTTGTTTTTCCTTGACTATCTTACAAAAAAATATGATTTTTCGATTTAACTAATATTAATATCTAAACTTAACTTGAACTTGATTGCCATTTAAATTTGAGTTAAAATCAATTTGATTTGTAAGCTAATTGAGTTGAACATCATGAAACCTAAGCTTGACCTAGTAAAATACTTAAGTAGCTTGATTGGTATTAGATTTTTGTATAATTAAGCTCAAGTAAATAGCGAATCAATCTCGAATAACTCACTAATAAGTTTATCTTATTTATGTCCCTAAATTATAGAAGAATGATGGATAGACTTTCTAATCTATTAATAAAATAAATAAATAAAATAAAATAATAGAAGAACAGGTGATTAAGTGACAATTCTTGAAAATTATCAAAGTTATAACAAGACTTAAATTTCTAAATTAGTACACCCATGCATCTAAAATAATATCTCAATGCAATACTAAGTTTGTCTTTGGAATTAATTTATCAAATAACTTCAAATGTTTCTTAACAGATTCTATGTTTTTATAATCAATACGGTTGGAATCTAATGATGAAACGACACAACAAATACATTATATATATGTATGTACATACATAGACTAAATTTATAGTGTGGAGCATAAATTTTGTGATGTTAATATATTTTAGAGATATAAGTATACTTAAAGGTGAGTGGGTACAGAATTGATAGAGTATGAGGTTTTATTCATATCTTACTCTATAAGTATAGTTACCTAAAATCTACCTTGTGGCATATAGGAATTACCTTGTACCCTATAGATTCTATAGGGTATAGAGTACCTTATGAAATTTATATGTTTTTTTTTTAATCTTTTTTTAGAACCTTGTGTTGAATGTATAATCGATATCAAAATTATAACATATTCTTAATAATTTGTATAAGTAATAATGCATTTTAAATTGAGACAATATAAGAACTTTAATAGATAAAATAGAGAATATTTTTGTAGCTAAAAATGTACAAACACTTGGTTAGGTCTTGCTTAAATTTTTTTTGTATTTTTTTTTCAAATTATCAAAATAAATTTTTTATTAAACTATAAGATTGCTATACAAGAATATAAAATCATTTATGAGTAATTCGAATATAATATATTGATAATAAGTTAAAAACTGAGATTATTATACTAGAGTTAGTAAAAGAGGAAGGAGGAGGCAAAAAAAAAAAAAAAATTGTGAAAGCAAAGAGAGGTTTTTACTCAAAAAAGAAGAAGAAGAAAACGAAAAAAGAGAGATGAACTAAATAATAGACACAACAAGTAGAATATAGTTTTAAGGTTTTATTATTAAAGCTAAATTGTTGTTATTATTTTCTTTAAAATTGAATTAAAATTGAAAAAGAAACAATAGTATTTCTTTTATTTATTAGTATTATTTAATTATTATTATAAAGTAGATATAAAATACAATAGAACATGTAGCATATATACTTTAAAGTATATGTTTTAAGATGGGATATGGTACGCTGACTTGATATTCATATCCTACTTTATAGGAGTATGTTTTAATAAATTATTACTTGTAGTCTACCATATGCCATTAATAATTATTCGGAATTTATCAAATAGAATAAAGTCTGGATAAATACCCTATTTAATAGGAGTACTCGTTCACCCTTAAGTGTGTCATTATAAAAGTTTGTCCAATTTAAATAGTTTTTAAGGTGTCATCATTTAAAAAAAAAAAAAAGAAGGGAAAAAGAGAGAGAGAAAAAAAAAAAACTCCTTAATCAAATGGGGTGGTCATAAAGAGCTTGTCAATATGATGGAACACAATATTAAGCATGTGATTAATATAACGTATTATTAGGCATGTGACTAAATAAAGGTTGTGCATGATTGCTGTGCGAATCCGAAGAGACAGGATAAGGATAAGATTAGTTTCTTGCATCAAGTTGGTTTCACTTCAAAAACGAGATGTATCCATTCAATCAACTTGTCAAAATAGTGAAGCGTAGCTGAAGGAAAACGATTTGTCTGTCACAAATCACACAAAGAGAAAATTCTTCACTTGATTAAATAGGCCTTGTATGATTCATCATTCTTGTTTTTGAAAACAGCTTAGGAAAACAACGGTTTCAGGGGAGAAAAAAAAAAAAGCGTTATCTTTGTCGCAATTCTTTGGAATACTTCCTGTTGATGGAAGAAATGGAATAGAAATTAGAATTACAAAACTATATTTTCAATTATCAACCATATCTCACCTTATTAGAGGTAAATGAATAAAAGGTGGATAAAATATAACATAAGATCTTACAAGTATCTAATTTTATCCATTTTATAGGTACCAGTTTTCAAGTTTTGGAATTGAAATTTGTCCTCTAGTATCTATGAATCATCCCACTATAGAAGATAATTGTCTATATAATCATAAGATTATTTCCTCACCTCAAATGCGACTGTAACTGAAATATTGCTATTTGCAATGAATTGAGAATTCGATGCAACACAAAGGGAAAGCATGAAAAAATGAAATAAGAATTTTGGAATAGCATTATGGTTTCGAATGGATAGATGGGCTTGAGCTACATGTTTCTTTTTTTCCCCTTGTAAGTAAAAGGAAGCATCTATAAGGTGTAGGATATTCTTGAATATATACTCTTTATATCTTAGGTTATATTTTTTGTGTGTGGTTGTAAGTATGTAGATGCTATACTCATTTCCCTATCTTATGGAACTAGATTCCAAAAACTAATAGCTAAAACTTATCGTTTGATTTTTTAGTACTTACCTAAAACTTACCTATCCAAGTAGGGTAGAATAGAATATAAATTATGATAAGGTTACCTGCTTATGTTTAATCCTTAACGTACAAACTTAATAATTGATAAACAAAATATATTGGTAATTACAGTGTGTAACCTTTGTACATTTAGAAAGACTATACTACACTTTTGTTAATCATAATACATTAATACTTAAATTATGACAAAATTTTCACTAATCTTTAAAATTTTCCAAAATATAGATTTGACTTACCAGAAGCACATCCATAATAATTGTTTCTGAGTTGCTCATGTGAACAATGCGATTTCAAGAAATAACCACAATTTGAAGATGATAACTCATTTTGACCTAAAATACATCTAGAAATATAAATGGAATGAATTGACTTAAATAGTAGAAGTAAATTTTCGAGCTTAATCTTAGTTCAAGCCGCTACTTAATAAGCTTAAGTTAGACTAGACTGAGCTCGTTTAGATTCAATTATTGAAAATATCGTAACCACATAATAAAGCTAAAACTCGATAAGATTCAATATACAGATAAGCACATCTAGATCCAGCCTTTATCAAGTCCAACAATTTCAAACTTAAGCTTGAATAGTTTATACTTATATACGGTTCAACTATAAAGGGATGGAAATTTAGCAAATATCGAGTTGAGCTCAAATAAATTTAAGCTAGCTTAACGTATTTACACCACTAGATGCAACTATCAATTGGAATTATTACATAAAAAACCTTGTATTCTCGTATCATTTGTTTTTCTCGAACTGCTAAAACATTTAAAAGCAGATAATTCTAATTTAATTCTATTTGAATTAGCTCAACATTTTATTTTTTTTAGGAGTTTTGCATATAGCATGGTAATACGAATAAATACTCCTACTTGAGAGTATGGTGTTCTCTTATTAGTTATTATCCACTACTGACATGCCTCGAAAAGGTTACAAATAGCGATAGCCCCATAGAGAGTTATAGAAAATCCAACAAATGTGAAAAAGAACTTAAACCATGTACATTTTAATGTTTTATACTTTAATTCCCCTCTCATTTGTGGATCGAGAATTTGATTGAATTGAAAAAACAAAGGGGCACATCCATAAACATATTAACAAATAGCTGATCTATAAAAGGTAAAACTTATTTGGTTTGATGTGGTTTCCTGAAATTGTTTATACGAAGTTCAAATGAAACCTATAAAAAGAGAATAGCTAAGGAAATTTCGATGAATTTGATCAAACTTTAGCATATGAACATACAAATTTTTTGTATCGTGTTATGATGCAGACTTGATATTAATGTGAGCACATTTGGCCCATTAACCATGACATAATTCAAAGAGAAAAATAAGTCAGAAAAAGAGGAGTGAACTATGAAGCAACGATAGAATAACTTCATGTTTTGATAAATAATTGGTAAGTAAGGACAGAGAGATTTAATGGCAAAGCAAGAAATCCATTATGTTTTCCTTTGGGAGATGTCATAGTTATCTGAACAACTACTGTGTAAGATTATGTACTGGTGAAAAGTAATACCAACTGATTCTTGTCTACTGCAAAGTATTACGTAGTTGAATAATCTCAAATTGCATGATTCAGCTGGTTGCTCTAAAAAGATGCATGTGATTGTTTTACGAAAAATGTTTTCTAGAATTGTTTCCGATAATTTGTTATAAACAAAAAGGCTTAAAATCGTCAAACGTCGTTATAATAATTTCAAGAGGTTGCTGACCAAGCAAGAGCACCAATGATTGGTCATTACAATCTTCTTCCATCACCATTTTACCTCTAAAAAGGCCTTACTAGTATCTGCAACCTCTTAAAAAACTACAACAACATTTGACAACGGCAAGATTTTGATTAAACACACCCTAATCATTCATTTGAACTTTTCAGATTTCAATTGAAAAAAAAAAAAAAGAGTTGATTCCCTTAGAGTGAGAGGTCTTCAATTTCAGCATTCAGACATAAGCAATTCCTCCCCCATTGTCGTGAAGGCCAGGTTGTAATAGTCATCGTAAACTGCAAATAAACAATAAGTAGACATCAACAATGTATAAACAGCAGATTGGATTAAGTTCCTTTTTGGTGCATCAAACATATGATTTATCTTTCTAAACAGAATAAGACCATCTGCTGCTTACCAGCGCACAATCACAAGGAGATCCAATGTCCTTTTAGTTGTTAGGGGGAAGGATCGGGTTTCCATTAATATCCGACACTTGGCAATCATTTTGGATGAGAACGGATTGTTGCAAATCTTCATTTTCCACTTGATACTAACATGACAAGAGTATAATTCTGATTAGATAAAAGTTTCTTTGCTTCTATGAATAGGTAACTAGTTGGTGCCAAATTATAAGCACAGAGCAAACTTGCAGCAATTAGGAGCTTAAGCATATACAAGCTCTGGTTGTATGTGATATGCACTATGTTAGACTAATTCAATTCAACATAATTTATGTTTTACCTGAATTGCTGTGTGATTTTGCGAGCAATTGGCACTATTCTTCTGCATGGTTACATTCATACTCGAGGCGATACCAGAATCAGTATTTCCCAAGTTTGTTGCTGCTGCAGTAGCAGTTACTCCGTTCGCTGGTTGTAGAATGGATCCACTAGGAAAAGGAACAAAAGGGGCACATGCCATTGGTGTATGATGACCTTGAGTAGGAATACCAACAACTGAAGCAGCAGGTACAGGCATAACTGGGCTAGGGAAATGTGCTCCATGCATCATCGCTGGAACCTGCATCATTGGGTAAGTAGAAGATCCACCGTTTATGTCTAACATACCCATCCTGTAGCCCAGGGGCGAGAATTGTGCCATACGTGCTATATGCATCGGTTGCATTTGTGGCATGTAAAAACCAGCTCCCATGGACATCATCTGAAAATGAAAATCCAATGGTTATGATACTAAAAAACCATTCTAAGTCCCCGATGAAGTAACCATTCTAATAGGCTTAAAATGTCTAGATCAGTTAATCATCCATTCAAAATTTATCAAATATAATCATAGGCCAGAAAGAGATCCCTTACCTGCACTTGGAGTTGGAGCGTCTTGAGATATTCAATAGCCTCATCGAGCATGGATGCTTTGTCAGCCTTCTAACACCAACAGCTCATATCAGTAATTGAAATTTGAAGAGGAACAAAGAGTGAAACATGCTTTCACTACAAGCTAACATTGTGCTTGCACAAAATGTCACCATAATCCCGCGTAAGAAGATCCCTGAAGACTTTGTAAAAGGGACTAAATGATTTTCAGTTTCCAGAACATATTGACTGTTAATTTTCTCAACTCATGAACTGAATTTGCAAATCACCATTGATAGAGTACTCCAAAACAATAGAGATGCATGTAGCATTCGAATTCAAGTTCATTTCGAAAGAAAACTCAAAGAAATAGTTTTGATATCCGGGAAATCTATAAATATGTATTCAGTAAAAGCATTAGTAGAGCTTGAGCTCGAAATCTAAAATTTATTTTGACCAGAACCATTAGAAGATGTTACAGATTATCTATCAAAACCATCAAAAGGACTTTGTCCAACCTTATTACAATTTGGTATGAGTTCTTGTAATGCTCGCATCTTCTCATTGATCCTGTCCCTTCTCCTCTGTCACAGACGTTCCAAATTAATTAGAATCAAAATCTACAATCTACAAAAAAAAAAAAAAATCATTACAAGGTATAGTAGGAGAAACTGTATTTTATTTTTCGTCAATTACTTCCGAAATATATAGCTAGAATAATCAAATAAAGGGGGGAAAACAGAAGAAATGTACAACTAACATATTTCCTCACCCTTTCGGATAAATTATGTACTTCTGCAGCTCGGCCTCTTTTGGAACCAGAACCTCGAGCAGGCACTGCTTTCTTCATATCAACTGATACTTCTTCAACATCCTGCTTGAATACCATTATCTCAACACATGAAATTAAATAAAATTCCTTTAGGAAATGAGACATGGAATGCTGATATGAAATTAATATCTCACTTCACTTTGGGCATCGGATTCTTCGGTACTCTGATATTTTCTCTTTAAATTGCATGGTGGATTCTCTGAACCTCTCTCCAAACCATTGTCTGAACAAACAGAAGAAGCAACCACTACAGGCTCTGTACTCTTTTCATCATCGAGCTGCCTTCTTGTGATACTTAAATCAGAGCTATGATCACACTTTTTATCCTTTTCTGGAGCGGCTAGAGGGATGTTTGCCTCAGAATGTCTTAGAGAATGTTGTTCCTCCACCTGCTTTCCTTTCGCATCTCTCAAACAGACTGGTGATTGCTCGGTCATATTTTGGCATTGAGAACTTGATTCTCTTCTAAGATCAACATCTCTAACACCATCTATCTCAGCATCGTCACTAAAATCGGCAGCGGATGCTTTTTCCTTATAACCAGCTCTATTTAGACCCGAAAACCCCGAACCAGCTCCAAAACTAGTCTCAGCATTGCTTCTATAAATAGAAGATGGTCTTGAAAAATGAGAGAAATTTACAAACTGAGAATTGGCACCACAAGATGGGCCTAGATGCTGTGCCTGCAATCGCGTCAAATCCTTGGAAACATCTTGGTTTGCTGCATTGCTTTTACCAATATCTACTTTTTCCAAAGGCCTAGATCTAGAACAAGGCAATTCCATCTGGAATCGTCCTGATACTACGCCTTGTTGCTGGCAAGTATTATTCTTTGGTCTAGTGATTTCACAAACTGCTGGACTAGAACTTGAACCCATACCCTTCGACTGATACCTTTGCTCTAAATCTGTGTCACCGTTCTGTCCCTCCCTATGTAACTGATTACAACTACTCTTTTCATCGAAATTTTCCGGGTTGGTGGGCTCATGATTCTCGGTGACTCCTGATAGCTCATGCATGAAATCATTAATAGGAAAGCTAAACCATGGTACTATATCATCATTCTGATCCAAACACATCTCTCCTGAAGGCACAGGATCAGGATAATCTTCCAAATCGCAAGGATTATCATTAAAACTCAAGAACTTCCCAGAAGTTGAACAAGCGTTACCATTTCCTAAATCTTTATCCTTATTCCTAGAACTGTGAGAAGGCAAGTTACCATAAGAATTTTGGGTCCTTCCAGTCCTACTTGATTGACCTTGCATGGTGATCTGACCATTTTCCCATATAAGCTCATAAAAATCATTCTCCGGCCTGCAAATTGAAAAAAAAAAAAGACAAAGATGTAAGATTTAGTAACACGGTATAAATGACATAGCAAGATATTTTAGTACTACAACGTAAAACTAAACCTGACTTACATACATGAAAAATCTGTAAATGTTTTGTCTTGTGTAACATCATGTTTATTTTTTGCCATCCTAAAGGAATCAAACCATGGCATGGTGGAGAAACAAAGAAGCAGAAACTTATGCTCTTTGCTCTGTCTTTTTCTCTGTCTTTTATTTATTTATTTTTTTTTTTGGGGGGGGGGGGGGGAGGGTGGTGGGTTTTGCTTCAGATGTTATGCCCAAAAGTGAAGCAATTGGGTACGATTTATTTCTTCACTAACCATAAAAGGAAAAGTTTTGAGAATATAAAAATGGAATACTGCTTCAAGTAAACTACTTTTCTTCTCTAATGATCAAAGTCAAAAAGACTGTTGTTTCTCCATTATTAAATTCTAACCTTCGTACCCGAGACGACCCTTGAATTTACTTAATAAAAAATAGCATGCAAGTTAAGTTTGAAATCTTAGATTACATACTTATTCCACAAAGAGTATTGATTAAGATTAGAGTCCAGGGGTGGACGGGTGTGTAACAAATAAGGTATAAAATTTTATTTGTATTATAATTTTTTTTCATTTATATTTTGTTTCAGAAAAGATTTATGATATCTCATATATTCATGTTATGTTCTAAAAAAATGTCCCTAGATTTGTATAGAATAGCTCCAAGTCACTTGCTATATATTTTATGAGAAAAGAAAGTATATAAAAAAGAATAAATTTTCTTACACGACTACTCTCATATATATATATATAAATATATAAGAGTTTTTATAGTTTTATCTCTTATTTTGAAAGTATTGATATCACTTTTCATTCTATTTTTAATTTATATTTATTAGATATTAACCATTAAAAATATAATTAGTTCAACTATTTAAATTTAATAGATATAAAATCAAATGTGAAATAGAGGATTAAATCGATTCCATCGAAAATATAGAAAAAAAAAAACAAATCATAATATTATATATATATATGTTCAATCAATCCTTTACCATGTCTCTTATCCTATCAGCAGTAAAATATATGTAGAATAGTTGAGATTTAAGTATTGGTCAAAACCAATATTAAAAAACTAAAACATAAGTTATTTTATCAGTTAAAGATTGCTTTTTCCTAATATAATAAAGCACAACATGCTAAATAGTCTTTATTTAAGCTAACAAAGCCAACAAGGATCCTTTCAAGGATTACGGAAAGATCTTGCTCCCCACTGAAGGGAAATTAATAAAATAATAAAGGACCCATTAATGGGAGGCCAGGATTGCATCTAAATTCGCTGGAAAAGGGATAAAATTCTTTAAGATACTAGTCAAGACACTAATCCACATGAAATAGAAGAACAAAAATGTTAACGAAGTGTTTGTTTTATGCAATTTATCATTATTATTATTATTTTTAAAGAATACATTCAATATTAGATAGCAACCCTGACAAAAAAAAATGAATAAATAATGTTAAGCAATATTTGATGCTTGTTGAACTCAAGAAAGCTTTTATTGTTTTAATTCAATCGTATAAATAAATTAATAACATATAAATATCAATAAAATTTTAAATTTATTGAAAGAGACGTAAAAGCGAAACATTGGAGAGAGGGAAAAGACATTCAATATATAATTACATGTTTGAAAGGATTGGAGTGTGGCGTTCGCGTAATAAAGAGCAGGTATTGTAAGACACGGTTGGTTGTAGCTGTTCAAACTCATTGCAAAAGTTTCCTGGTATTTTGGGATTTATTGATATTGTAAGTGCAAATCACCCAATGAGATGGCAAATTCTACTTTTCCATGTCACTATTTTTATGAAGACTCTTTTTTCCCCCCTAATTGGCTATCCTCAATAATTTAGTAATAATAATAGAAAGCAGTTATCTTCATCATTATTGCAATGATAATGCATGGAAGATGACCCCAGCCCCGTCTAGTCTCTCTATCATGTCCAAGCAACACATGTTTAACGTCTACGTTGGAGTGGAGTTTGAATTCTTATAAATATGAATATCCTATCTTTACTTAAAATTTTTGACTTAAAGGTAAAGAATTTTTTTTTGTATAATAAAATATAAATATAAAAGAATTAACAGCATAGGAGTGAGGACATGTAACGTGTAGAAACCATATACAACGTATTTTCCGTACAAAATTGTCCAGAAAATAAAAACGATCTTTGTCGGGAAAAGCTTTAAAACATTTATCATCTATGACAACCCATAGATACGTAGTCAATCTTTTTATTCAATATACTACAAAGTTTTTTACTACTCATTTGAATCACTTGTTGGAGGGATTAACATTTTCCATGCGGAAATTAACAACTCTATATATAATAAACGGTTTTGAATCGTTGCTTGCCTTGTGTCTTGCAGAATGGGTTTTGGACAGAAAACTGGTTTTTTTTTTTTTTTTAACCCTCCAAGGGAAATGGTTTTGTAAAGAGAATCAAAATCACGTAACAAAAGTTAAAATTCAACAAAAAAAATTATGACTATATTGCAGCTGCACAATTGGAAGGTCCAAGCAGTACCTCGAGAAGCTAATCGTGTTGCAGATTGGCTTGTTGGGCAAGGACATCTTGGTGATCAGTCTTGTCAAGTTTTTGAAGATTCGTCTCCCGAAGCTTTATCTCCTATTTTGGTTTCAGATTTTGCAGGTTAAGGATGTAGTCGAAATATAAAGTATTTTGTTAATGATGGAACCCTAGGAAGACTGTTGTTTTCTTGTAATGGCGGAGAGGGCCAAGTAGACTAAGAAGTAATGTTTTTGCTTTTTACAGTTGTATGTTAATATAAATTTTACTAATTTTAAAGAAAAAAAAAAAAGAAAGAAAGAAAAATTATGACTAAAGATTGAATTTTAAGTACAAGGGAAATAGTTTTGTGTACTGACCTTTGCCCGCATGGATGCTTTTTTGTGCTCCAATTGTAAATGGGTGAGTGCAACATGAAAGCAAGGTGTTTGATGAATTGATTGTCCATAGCGAGAGAGAGAGAGAGAGAGAGAGAGAATCCTGGGGGAGACTTTAGCAGTGGGCAAAGTAAGAGGAAGCCTCTATTCGCAATCTGCTTCCCAGTTCCAAGTTCCACTTTTCTTATCTCTATCTAGCAATATTCTACGCGGAAAAATAAATTTATTTTTCTTATATCTATCTTTATAATCAAATTTATATTGTATATATAAATAATTTTATACTATACATTATTAATATCTAAGATATTTTCTTATAAATTCATATTGTATATATAATCTCCTTTTAATTACTAGATGCAGCACTCGCTCTAGATATATATATATATATAAATTTATATATCAAGTACATAAAATATATATTGTGAAGTAATTATGTATACTACACCAAAGTTCTTCCCATGCTCATCGATTATGGCAGTATAGCGATAGTGCCGGAGCATAAGAGTCATTGTCATAGTACTGCCAATGACAAATTTCCAACATATAATAATAAAATAATGGATAAAGTTAGACAAATGAATAACTTTACACTATTGGAATAATTTAGTTCAAAGTACAAAGATAATAGGTTCAGCTAAATGGGTATATATGAAGATATGTTTGCTATTCCTTCTCCATTACTGTCCAGGTTTTAGGGTGCTCCATCTAGATTGATTAATAATAGATAATTTACAATATTTTTATCAATAGTAATCATAGGGACACCTTTTAAAATTACAAGTATTTTGAGGTTTTCAATACTTAGCACCTAACATTACTGAACTTGATCTAACGGAAAAAATAACCTAAAATACTTTCTTTAAAAAAAAAAAAAAATTACCAAACCCCATCTATCCATTTGTTATTGATAAGTTGATTTTATTATAGAAATGGATCTAATTCACGCTTATGCACGTACAATTAGAAGAAAGATATTTTGTAATATGGAAAATTATAATATGACATAAACACTGATATTGGCTGGCGTAAAATTATAGTCTAGATAGAAAATGGTCAGAAGTGTACGACTAACTACCATGAATGGTATGTATGAAATTGATTAAATTGTTGGGTGGGGGGGTGCGGTGTTTGGGTTGTTGGGGGCGCTGAATATCAGATAGTTTCAAGTGGATACAATGTCAAGCAAAATAAATACTAAAATAAGAAGAGAAGCAGTCTAGGATAATGTAAAAAAATGAAGGTGACCCCCCATGATATGCCAAGGGTAGGTGACTAGCGATGATATATATCATACGCCAAAATTATTTGGACCATAAAAATCAAGATGAATATTTTTGCTCCTTACATTTGTATATATATACATATACAATGATCTTAATTATCGAGGCGTTAACGATCTAGAATTTGTTAGTATTTTACTATGGTTAAGCATACATGACATATTATTGTTAGGATAAGTAATCCTGTAAAATAGCTATATTGACCTTACGTATGTGTATATTATATATATATATATATATATAAATGAATATATATGGAAAATGTTAATGAGAGTTCTAACACACTTATTAATATTTTTTTTTAGTCAAATACTAATTAATAGTTTAAGATTAATAAACTATATATATATTTATATAATATCAATCTTGAAATATATGATGACCTTTATTTTATATCAATACTGGGACATGGGACCAACATGTATATATATAAACCTGTAGGCCATTTTTGCTGTATATCCCTGCAATCTGCACATGACCAGATCCATCAGGCGTATGCATACACGGATATTGTTATCTATTCCATCTTAAAACATGGGTGGGTCTAAAATTCAGACTGAGATCTGTATCTTCATCAAACTTCATCTCTTGAAAAAAAAAAATATATATTTAACAATGATATTAACAAAGCACCTGATATGGATAATTAGTGTATTAAATATTAATAAAATTTTAATATCTAAAAATATTACATATTTTATTAATATTTATTAATATACGTAATATATTAACAACATTAAAATTAAAACTTAGTTATGAATGTTCCGGCTACACAGTTCGGCAAAACATGCATATATGAATGGCAAAATAGATCTTCTGACGATCCTCGTTGTGACAATGCCTGAAGCAACCTATCTTTTAGATACCTACGCTATGTGCATAGTTGACTAATATATTTCAATAAAAATAAAATTTTAATACATAATAATATATGTGATAATTTTTTAAAACGTAAGTATTATTATGGATAATTTTACACTATTTATCTAGATAAGTGGTGTATTAGTATTATTAAATATGTTTTTCTTCATTTAGATATATTGAGTTAATGAAGCTATTATTATTTCATCCATGTGTAAATAAAGTAAATATAAAATGATTTCATGATCTAATCATATATATGGAACCGTTTTAATTAGTAAAATCAAATCTCATAACAAGTTATCTAACATATCTTCATATCTAATAGGACAATTCGAAGTGAGATAATAAAAGTGGTAATTAAGAGTGATTAAAATGTGATAAAACGCAAAAGTGTAATGCTTTCTTGAATGTTATTTGTTTATTTATTTTCTTAACTGTATATGACATCAATAAAGCTATTCTCCTTAATATTATTATGAGATAAATATACACACACCTACATATATATATATATATAATTATACGTAAAATGCAAACAAATTGCCAAGGGATGGGATTTTGAATAAATATATGAAATCAAATTTCAAACTTCTCATTGTTATCACTTGACAAGTGTACTGTTTGCGAATCAAAATTCGGGTGGATGTGAAGGGACATTATTCGGGCAACTGCAACTGCAATGACCACAAAAACACTTAAAAAGGTAACAGATAAGATAATGAGAAAAACCTCCTGGTTTTTATGAACTGACGCTAATGCTGACACTGCCACTGGCAGTACATACGCTGTCCATTGTATCTGTACCTCCCAGAATGGCCATCCCTATCCCTGCTCCTTATGATAACTTCTGATAAAGCAGAGGTGTGTGTCAAATGACCGTAAATCAAACCTCATGTTATCGATATACATCTCACGTAAATAAATTGATAACTTATAAATATTAATAATATAGATAGATATATTATACATATTAATAATAATAGTTTTTATATTTTATATCTTTGAATTTTATTAAACTTATACGTTACGTTATTCTTTAATAAAATGAAGAAGTTTTTATAAATTACTGAGAAAGGTCCATAAGGATAATATTGCCATTGACTTCAAGTTAGTTCTTCAAACAAGTGTTCATACAAAAATATTAAAGAAAAAATTCGTATTTTTGAACATTCATTTTTTTAAATCCCCTTTTTTTTTTCTGCTCCTAATTGCAATTCTAAGAAATTGTGTGCCATAAAATTACAATTTTATCCTCACAATCTCACCAACTTCATACTAAAATCAATATGAAATTAGATTTTATAAGATTAACATACCAACATTAAAAACTAATCAAGGATAAAATAAGTTTAACTTATTTTTAAATTACTCGAATTTAATTCCCTACTCACTTAAGTTGACAATAGTTGCCTCAAGTTCAAACCCGAGCTTAAGCTTAAAATATAGGAATGGTTTATCAAATTGAGCTTTATTGACAAGTTCATAGTCCTAGCAAGCTTGGCTAATTTAAGTATTCATTAAGTTCGTGTTAAACTTAAATATATAATAATTACAAAAAAAAAAAGTTTCCAATGTTGTCCAAATAAGCTTACTTAAAGTTGAATTTAAGCTTATTAAATACCACTTTGAATTGAATGAATTTAATAATATATTATTTTGGTCCAATTCGTTAGGATTTGAATTAATCAAATAAGAAATTTTTATCATATATGTTTTCAACCAAGGAAAACATGTGTAGTCATTGGGGCTTGGTCATTCATCATGAGCCTTCATCCAAATCCAAATGCTTTACTCTATGGGCTTGACTTTCTTAGATAGAAAGTTAGAAACTAAATGGGCTCCTTGACATGACAAGCCCTAACTGCATGTTCTTTTTTTTTTTTTTCTTTCTATTATCATCATTATTATTTCTTTTAGCTCCAATTGGTGTGGGTCTAAGAGGTGCTAAATTACAAGATGCCCCTCATAGCTCTGTTGAAGCTAAGGTAAATTAATAATTTAGATATTATCAACCTCCAAATTTGAAATTAACCCTTTATTTACACTCTTAAAAAATTCCCTTTGTAATTAATTTAACATGATTTTATGGAATTGAGTTTTTTTTTTTTTTTCTGTTTGTCGATAACTTAAACCCCTTTTATTATTTTACTCCTTAATTTAGGGTATTTTCATTCCTTAATTTTTGAAAATCACCAGTTGCATGACCTTTCAACTTTAATATTATGCCTTCGATTGCTTCCTTAAAAATCCTTCTTTTAATTTGCGTAACTTGATTGACCTTACTGAATTGGATTGTTTCATATATACAAACACATACATGCTAGCTATGAAAAGTCTTCGCACTGTGCAAACAACAATTTAAATTATGATAATAGAATGTTTTCTGAAAAACAAATCTAAAAATGATTTTAATGTATATAAACATCATGCTCTTACAAATGAATAGATACAGTAAATATTTATTATTTATTTTTCAGTTTGGAAGCAGCTATAATTCATTATTTGCAAAGTGGAAATATGCCCCAAAGACACAACAAACAATACAAACCATGACCATAACAATGAGTTCCTATGTCGCATGTATTCTTATATATTTCACTTATCCATCTATCTTATTAATGGTACCAAACCACATCTAATTAAAAAAAAAAAAAAAAAAACCTGAACGATGAAAAGATTAAATTAGAAAAAAAAAAATACTACATACCTTTCACTTTTATCACTCTTCAAACGAAATGTTTTATTTTCTTAAAATCCGCTAATGATTGGTAACATAGTCATGATATCAAAAATCTTACATGCTGAAAATATCCTATCAAATCACCATTATGTTGGAAGTCCATATTGCAGTTTCTCTTTTTGTATGAAACAAGTGAAAGAATCATGCACCCTTAGGAATATGTTCTAATGGAACTAAACGGATAAAAGGGAGCCCATTAAGCCGATTGGGCTTCGAATAGTCCCAAGAAAAAGAATCTTCAGGCCCATCCTTTTTAAGATTCCCTCATTACATAAAGGACGCTAGAATTTCTATTCATCCATAGTGTTAGGTTGATCCATATGATTTAATTTAGTTCAAACCAACCTAGTGATAAAACATGTTAAATTTAATCATGATTTAACCTCGATTAAAAAAAAACATTAATTATATACATTATCCATGATATTTTTAACCTAATACTCATATAGATATGTGATCATGTGTATGCAAAACAAAATTTTTATATGTATATAATTATAGAATATTACTTGTGCATCTTACTATTTGAAAATATATACATAAATAATATATCATGTATGACAATGTTGTCTAATTACCAAGTCCCTTATAGTATAGTAGCATGAATGTTGATCGTCTAGTATGATATACTGAATTCGAATCCCCTTTTTCTTATTCTATTCAGTCAAAAAAATATAATCTAATATTGAATAGTATAAATATGTTATAATAGTTCAAAATAAGCTATTGTATATGACATCCATTCGAAAGTTATAGCCATAATGGAAAAGAAATTATGGAAAGATTAATTAAACTAATAATTAAAGTCTTATTACTTAAATTTTGAATTCATAAAGATAGAACTTGCGTGCATAAAATAGTTATTATATGGGTATAATATAATTGATATCAATAAATAATGTTGTCTTAAAGTATTTGCTGATAGTAATTGAGGCTTGTGCATAGTAAACTTGTAAAATGAAACACTATAAAGGAGTGTGGGGATATTGTCCAATGTATCTATTCCAATACTTAAATTAAAAGTGAACTCTTGGAAAAGAAAAGATGCTTGAGAGTAATGAAAAAGCTTAGTACGCAAAGCCTAGAAAGCCTTACCACTAGATAATGGACTAGTATTTATAATAGAGTGACACCGACAGTTAAAGGATAATTAGTGAGAGAGATTCTCTCTTGCAACTATAAGAGAGTTGGGTCATACTATCAGACGTGTCCCACATATATAGGAAGTGGGTGTTGACTTAGTTTCTTTATCTTTATGTTGTGACTTCTAACTGTTGAAGGATTTCTAAGGCTCAATCAATTTGAGCTTAGGGCTTAAGCTCACGGTACTGAACTCCAAATAATAAAATCTGTCAGATCTGGACAGACTTGAAGGGTTTATATTTAAAAAGCCCTATCAATAAATAGTATCACATAAAACTCAATAAGTTACTTTAGTTCTTTGGATAACATCTTGCAATATATAATACACCACTACTAATTCAAAAACTAAATATATTAGATGCTCACTTATTGAATACAGTAAAATATAAGGTACGTTCTCATTGCGAATGGGAACATATTATCGAGAACTTTTAGGATTAACATCTTAGTATATAAAAATCATTTTAGGGATGATGATTACGTAATCATAACAGTTTATATGCATATAAATAAAGTAAAATATAGTATTAACTATATTAAAACAGTCATAGCGTGTAAGTAACATCAATCATTTTTCCTCATAATGTATAATTACATTAAAACAATCATAGTGTATATATAGTATTTGCCTACCACTCACGTGTTAGCACCAATCATTTTTTTTTCCCCTCCTATTTACTCATAACACAAGGCCATGCAAGAAACATACAAGTTATGATTGTGGAACGCTAGAAAATTTCCATGAACTTACTACAAGTAGATTATTCAGGCCAAATTGCTAAGTTCGAAGTTGGAAAATAATGATAGGGCAATCATGAAAGTTTAATTTAATCACTAGATTTTGTGGTGCATGTGGATTAAACAAAAATTTAATTTTCTTTGGTTCATATGTTTTCCATCTTATTGGTATCTTGTTTTTGTTTATTTAAATTTTTATATTTAACAATAATAAAACATCAAAAAAGTTAAAATATATTTTTTAAAAAATATCATTTAAAATAATCATTTTTAATATATAAAATATATAATTTTTAATTTTTTTCTTAAAAATACGTTAATTTCAACACTCCAATCACCATTTTTTTCATAATAATAAAATAGAAAATGATAAGATACATATAAGATAATTTTTTAAATATTAAAATTTAAATAAATATAAATTGAATTCAGATAAAATAAATAAATAAAAAGATAATCTATACAGGATCTTAATATGATTTGAAAGAAATTATCAAATTTATTGAAATGAAGACAATCTGTTTTAGGCGGTTTGGTATTGATTGGGTAGAGCATCAAGCACAAGCTCAAGCACAAAGATACGATGAGAGTCGACTGGATTGAGAACCTGCCAAATAAATAGGACAGTTCTTGTCGTGTCTTCTCTGATCAGGAACACGAAGGCGTGATCAACCACAAAATATATTTTTTCATAATAGTTGGAAAGGCACACCGACATCCAAGCAAAAGCAGTAGCAGCAGCTGCTTTGGTTCCTTCTCCATTAACTTCGACCGAAAAATTACGAAATATGCTGAAAACATGGAGTTTTCTAGCTTCAGGAGAGTCGTCCACCATGTCTGTCAGATCACCTAAACCTGAATAGGGCACTAGTACTCCTAACTCATCGAGAGTTTTGACATATATATTTATATATATATATATATATTATTTTTAAGATACAGTATTAATATTTATATATATTTTATATTTTTAAAATATGATAATATAAAAATAATAGTATTGATATTTTAATAATATTATTTTATATAATTTATAATTATATAATATTTATTAATTTGAATAATAAACACATGATTTTTTTTTTTTTTGTCAAAGGACTCTAGAGCCCTTGATTGTCATAAATGGAACCTGGACAGAGCTCCCATCAACGAGATAGCATTTATGACACTTCGTCTTCGAAGCACTGAATTTCTTCTTCCAAGCAGCCTCAAAGTAGAGTGCGTTCGTCAAGATTTACCGTGTATCATGATCAACCGACTCCTTGAGGAGCACCTCCGTGTTCAAACCGCCATTCTTCTTTTCAACCCATGAGCTCACCTCAAGAACTACTTTGGCAGCCTTCGAAGATCGAATTATCAGGAAAAACCCATGCCCAATTGGCGAAGATGCTGTCGTTTAATAGATGCAAACTTTAATTAATGGCATAATTGCTCACAAAGCCAGTGTTGCAGTTATAATCATTTACCATTGTTAGAAGAGTGCAACTACATCAACATATAAAAAGCTAACATAACCAAAAAGAAAAAAAAAAATTATGTCACATTTGGAATTCATGATTGGTTTGAAATGAAGCAGAAATAGAATGGAATTGGACGGAATTGAAAGAGGAGTAGAATGGTAAATCATTTTATATATTTAAAAATAAAAATAACTTTTAAATAATAAATATTATAATTAAATTAAAATTTAAATAAATAATTTAATTAATAACAATAAATATGAAAACAACATAATAATAAATTTTACCTTGGTCAAATCAAATTGCTCAATCAAATTGGAATCATGTTCCGGTTATATGATTCCAAAAAAAAAAAATGAGAGATTTTATTCTTATATACCAATCTTTTTTATGAAAAAAGAGATTTTTGTGAGCATAAAAAAAAAAAAAACACAGTATTCTTTGCAAGTAAGGTATAATATATATTCAATAGAATTTTATTCTACTAATTTTGCAAAATAATAAGAGTTAGGGTTCTATTAATGGTTATTATATGTTAAATAACCAAAGAAAATAAAAAAAATTTAGTATTACCCTTTTTTTTTCTCATATTATTCATTCATCGTAGCTTAACATATGGGAATTCAAAACTATCCGATATTTTTTTATTATTTTTCTTTTTTCTTTTTATTCTGATAGTGCGACAAAGATTGTTACTTTTCTTAAAAAGTGCTTCCGTGTAACCTTACCTTAGCAATTAAGGCTTTTCCAAATTAAATTTAGTTTTACACGGTATGAGAGGGACTGGGACTGGCCGACCGGGAATATAATGGTAAGCAAATTTGTCCGGGCGTTCCCAATAAGACCAAGTACGACACCGCGTCGACCTTGACCTAAAAACTCTATTTATTTAGTGTGGAAATAGAAATACAGCATCGTCGTATTCACAGCACCTGCTTCAACGTAGATCAGTATACACAGACTAGACTACGTAAACTACTATACGTGACATAATAAGGAAAGCGTCACGTTAAGTCCCCTTACATGACCCCTTTTTTGGCCGATCGACACTACATTGAAACAATTAATCGAAGAACATGGGAGTGATCCAAAACAAAAATATGGTTAGTGTTGATAATAGAGAAAAAGACATTGCGGAGGCCGACTACGTGAAAGCAAAAACATCGGTGTGGTGGGATCTAGAGAACCGTCAGCTGCCGAAAGGGTCACCGTCCGATCCTCATTCAATTGCTCGTAACATAAGCTCTGCTCTAGCAAAGCTCAACTACTGTGGACCGGTATCCATCTCTGCTTATGGTGATACCACCCGCATCCCTCAGGCTGTTCAACACGCTCTCAATAGCACCGGCATCGCTCTTAACCATGTCCCGGCTGGTAGGTAGTTGTTGCGATACTGTTTCAATTGGAAACTCTCTCTATCTTTTAAGGGTTGGAACTAGGATTCTATGATCGCTGACTTCTAGTTTCCTTTCTTAAAGCCGCAGATAGTTGAGATTACCATAGGAGCAATGTAATGAGAACTAAATAATAAATTGTATATCCTGATCCATGAATCTGTAGAATTATCAATTATGATTAGGGCAAACAAAATTTTGGAGGTCGGATGTTGACCGTGACTTTTCTGGGCTTGGGATTATATAAATTTGTTTGCTTTTACATATTTTTCGTTTGTATTCCTCTTTTTTTTTTTAATTATTATAACTATATTCTATTTTCCCTTCGTGATGTTTGTGCGCCAATAACTTGGGAATTCTAGTTGGCATTTTGGTATAATCTGTTGAATCGAATGGAAACCTCGTAATGTTCCAAATAGTGTTCCCTGTCTTCTGTTAATGTGTCTGTCGTGAGTCTAATCTTATGTTGATCCAAGTAGACTAGGTAATATTAGTTTCTTGGATGCTAGATGAAGTTCATGGTTTTGTCAATCACCTAAATTTGTGCATTGATTAGGTGTAAAGGATGCGAGCGATAAGAAGATTCTTGTGGACATGTTGTTCTGGGCGGTGGACAACCCTGCACCTGCTAATTATTTGTTGATCTCTGGTGACCGCGATTTCTCCAATGCTCTTCATCAATTGCGCATGAGGAGATACAATATCCTGTTAGCGCAACCTCTGAAGGCGTCAGTGCCATTAGTTGCAGCTGCAAAGAGCGTATGGCTCTGGACAAGCCTTCTTGCTGGAGGACCACCACTAGCAAGCAGTGAACTAATACAACTCAGAAATGGCAGTGTTATTTCTAGCTCTGAGAAATTCCAATTTGTACCCGTTTTGAGCAGCACTGATTTGCAGAAAGCCAATAGTTCACCTCCTGAAAGCTCTACTGCTACGGTGGGAACTGGTTTCGCCTCTAGTAAAAGCAGTGGTACGAAGAAGAAAAATGCATCAATTGGTTGTGGAAATCCTGATGTTTCTGGCTACATGGATACTGCATGTAGTAACCACATGAGCCAAGGCAGTTACCCCCATATACCATGGCAGAACAATCCCGATATGCAGTTCGGTTACATGCAGGGAAATTTTTGTACATCAACTCCGAATGCTCGTCCTCCTCGGGCAATGCCTTTTGTTGAACCGTCCTGTAATAACTTTTCCTGCTGTCCACCCGTGTATGGCCCACCAATGGTTTCTGGTCCTGGAGGGGGCATTCATAATCCCCCTCCCTTCCAACAGTACAATATGCAGCCATGGCCACCAGTTCCCGTGGAGGTTACAACTCCTCCTCTAGTCGGAGGTGCAGGAGGTGGAGGTTTTTTTGGCAATGGGACCCCCATAAGCCAAGGCAGTTACCCCCATATACCGTGGCAGAACAATCCCGATATGCAGTCCGGTTACACGAAGGGAAATTTTTGTACATCGAGTTCATATGCTCACCCTCCTCATGCAATGCCTTTTGTTGAACCATCCTGTAATAACTTTTCCTGCTGTCCACCTAAGTATGGCCCGCCAATGGTTTCTGGTCCTGGTCCTGGAGGGGGCATTCATAATCCACCTCCCTTCCAACAAAACAATATGCAGCCGTGGCAACCAGTTCCTTGGAGGTTACCACCCCTAATCTAGTCGGAGGTGCAGGAGGTGGAGGTTTTTTGGGTAATGGGACTGGAGATTTTCCAATGAATATATGCCCTTTATTTAATATATCTAGTCGACTTCCACTTGCGTTAAATCAACTTCCCCTACATCATGTCTTGTGTACCTTTCCTTACTTTGTGCTAAACTACAAAGCCTGCGTGCTTGAATGAATTTATTAATGAAGAGGAAGCTGGTTGTGATCTAATGAGTAAAACGTGTGCAGTTATGACAAGCAAAGCAGCATAACGTGTTTAGTACGTGTTCATTTATTGATCCGATGTCTTGGTTTATTCAATCATGAACTACTTCTTGATCTGGTACCTTTGCATGATGCAGTATATGTTTCATTTTTTTGTATTGCATTCTGTCGCAAATCATTCACTAAACCAAAAAAGCTTGAGGGAGATTCTGGGAATTGGGTTTTTGAATTTGGATTCTGTTTAGATGTCAATATCTCAGAAATCCCATGTTTTGGATGAAGAATTCGATCCTTTGTTGAGAGATTTGGACGAAAAGAAACAGAATTTCAAGCAGAATGTTGTCTCTTTGGCAGCCGAGCTAAACGAGGTCTGAAACCGCCTTGCGTTGCAGGAGCAATCAGTTGCTAGAGAAATCCTCACTAGACAGGCATGTGATTTTCGATCTTTGGTATGCAATTTGTCTTTTAATTGAAATTGGAAATCATCAACTTTATCAAATCATACATTTGGTACTAATTCTGATTTTTCTTTTAATTTCTTCTTCTAATTTTTTGCATCCAGGAAGCTGAGGATGGGGCAAAGAAAGCTGGAGGTTGAGATAAATATATTACAACAGAAACTAGAGGAAAAGAAAGGGGAGCTCCTTGCTTCAGCTTCGTCTGCTGAGAAACTGCCGATGAAATTGGATGTTATCAAATCACAACTTGCATCCACTCAAGAAACTGCTGATGCAAGTGCTGCCTCGGCAAAATCAGCTCAACTTCAGCACTTTGCTCTATCGAAAGAGGTAGATCAAAGGAACAATTCGTTAAAGGAGTATGAGGACCATGTGGAGAGATTGGGGAAGTAATTGGACAATCTACGGAAGGATCTTCAAATGAGGGAATATTCTCAAAAGCAGCTTAAAGACGGGATTTCACGGGTGGAGCAAGACATTATGCAAGCTCTCGAATTGAAAAAAGTACTGGATGAGGTTTCTTCTCCCAAGAATATCGAGAAAATGAATAAGCTTTTGATTGTTAAGGACGAAGAAATGTTGAAACTTAGAGATGAAATCAGGATCATGTCCAGTCACTGGTAACGCAAAAGCAATGAGTTGGAATCTCAGGTTTCATACCGATTTCACTCGAATGAAATCAAATTTCACATTAATATGCTTTCGATTTGTTGTTAAATCCCCTCAATCAATAAGCATCCTGTTCTTGTGCTGAATCATGCCGTTTCTGCTGTGGTTTATTGTTCTAATGTGTTATAATCCTGTTATCCTTTAAATTGGATGTTTTCGACAGAACAGTTGGAGAAGCAGCGGCGGGTTGACCAGGAACTTAAAAAGAGAGTATTGAAATTGGAATTCTGTTTCCAGGAAAATCGCTCTCAGACTAGAAAACATCAACGGGTATTATTCCAGTCTTATTCCATGAAACCGATTTCTTTGCTTTTAGGTTGCTGAAAATTACTTCTTTGCTTTAGTGTCTTTTATTAATACGTGCCCGTCTCGGAGAGTTCTAACAGATTAGATATGAAACAAGGAGAAATCGGTAGAAAGGCATGGAAAAGGGAAGAAAAAAGTGGAAATGGAAAGAAGTATGATTTTTATTTTGTGTTTGGTAACATGCAAAGAAGTAAATGGAGAGAAATGTAGTTAATATTTGACAAAACTATCCTTACATTCATTTTGATAAATATTGTCATAAAGGACAATTTTATAATTTAATATTTCTTTCCACCTTCTACTCATTTCTCCTCAATTTTGGAGAGAAAAGTTAATAGTCTTTAAAGTGGAAACATTTCCACTACTTATATCCTTTTCTATCCATTTCCTCTTTTACCAATCATAATATTTCCATCCATTTTTTTCTCTTTTCTTTCCATTTCTGTCGATTTTGTGGATTAGATACATATAAGATATATTATCTTAATGAAATACAGATTGCGCATAGATAAAAGAAATAGACTGAAAAAAAATAAAAATAAAAAAACCCTGAATCATTGGGAACCATTTTAATTAGACTGTGTATGACAATGTTTATTTTCATAGGGTTCTGATTCTAGCTGTGCAGTGCTCGTAACTGAGTCATCTTTGTGGCAGATGGGAGAGAGAAGGGAAAAAACTCTCGGGGAACTGAGGGACCAGTCGACAGTAAAGCAGCCGTGATAAGGCGATTCAACGAGTAAAGAGAGAGCAGAATTTCTGGGAGACCCCTGGTTTCAAAGTGGTAGTTTCCATGTCGATGTTGATCTTGGTAATGCTTTCCAAGAGATGACCCGATTGTGAGCTCTATGCATATGCAATATGTATGGTTTATTTTCCTTTTCTCGTGAAACACACGCAGACACGGAGGGGGAATGAATCATGAGACTCCAATGTGTAAAAAGAATGAAAATAGTCGTTACGATCCGATTTGGGCACAATTATGTAGATGCCTTGTAGAAAATGAGAAAAGTGATTGCAGAATATGAATGTGAAATTTTGGAGGAATGCTACCATTATCATCCATTATTGTTGACTGTTTCTAGATGCATATTTCATTAGCAGCCATATGATCCTTTCCATGCCTAAGGATGGGCACGATTATGTACTGCATCGAATCAAAACTAATATTAACATTCGATTCTTTTTCTTTTCTTTTTTTCATCCGAATTTAACCGATTTGGTTCATAATTATTTCGAACATTAAAAAAAAAAAAAAAAAAAAGGTTAGCTTTGCTTTGGTTCGTAATTCAAACCAGGAATCTTAAGATGTTTAGGATAAATATTCATATTGTATCCACTTTTTTCTCTGAAATATAAGTGTCCAAATAAATGTTGCAATCTATTTATCACGCTAATAAAATCAAAACCATTGATATGCTCTTACAAAATGAAAATTTTGTATTGGCCAATTTAGAATTTTTTGAGTTAAAGATGATGCAATCATCTAACATTGACGGGAAATTAATTATTTATTTTTGTGAAATTAATTACAAATTTTGGTCTAGTTTAACCGGAATAAAATCTTTATATTTATAATTCATTACATAAATAAATCGAGACATTGCATCTGGAAAAGTCAAATTTTGTGCATATATTTGTTTGTCCGAACCGCTGCCTTTTTCCTTTTATTTCTTATGGTCAGGCTCGGCTCTTTTTACTCCTAAAAGTGTAGTTTAGTTCAGTTCTTAATATTTTTTTATCCTAGAAAAATAATTCAGATCTAATTTATGATCCCATTCGGTTCGGTCAGATCCGATTTACAATTCGCTTCTTTTTTTTTTTCCTTTTCCCCTTTCGCCTATAGTTCTTTGGTGAGCAGGTCATATGACCCATACAAAAAGGAATTGGGCCGATATATAAACTTGAAAGTGATAGCTAAATCAACTTTCATGAATTTCCTTGAAAGATGCCCAATATACCGTTTAAATGAATATGTAAATTAGATTTGACATGATTAATATAAGAATAAGTATAAATAAATATTTGTAAATTACATTTGACATGATTAATATACGAATAAGACTTATTTGGACCTTTTTATAACTTTAACTCACTTTATAGACCCATTTACTAATCTACTCTGATCAATTCATCCGTTTAAGATTATGTGAATACTTTTTATCTAGTTTGATGCATTCTTATATATTTTCATAGGAAATGGATCCTCTTAATTTATATTTTCTATATTTTCCTCAATTTATCCTTTTAATATGTTATCACATATAATTAACGGTTGAGATCAAATGGAAGAAAATGACATCATAATTTATTTCAAAATTCTAAATAATCTCAACCATTGATTTACAAATTAAGAAAAATTAAGAAATGAAAAATTCATATTATTATGGAAGGAAGATGATCTCATCATGTTAGGAATATACGGGATTCCTTCCTTAATACTTGTTTATTCCATCTAGAATCATACGTTGTTAATTCTCTCTCAAAAAATATATAACAAAAGAATAAAGTAAGAGATAATTATTATTATTGAAATGAAACATATTCGATCTCTCTTTTCTTTGTGGAATGTAATGCGTCAATTAGAGAAAATGAGAAATAGTAATTAGCATACCAACAAATATTTTCAATCATGATTCATGATTAGGTCAAATAATTAAAGATTACACAAATACCAAAACCATTATAACTTAACAATATAAACAACAGTCAGCACAATGAATAGATGGAGTTTAAATCTCCGTTTTCTCAAAGTTATACCTTTTGTAATAGCTACGAAAAAATAAAATCAGAAAAGGTTGCACGAATTATCAACGAATTTGATCTTTATAGGACAAACATGAAATAAACCGCAGAAAATCTATGAAGGTGGGACAATCAAATTTGTTTATACCAAGACCAAAACCTAACTCTTAGAAAAAGAGTAGGAACAAGGGAAAAGATTTAACGATAATATCCATAATAGATAATTTGTTAAATACTATTTACATTTTTACTATAAATGATATAAAAATATGAAATTATGCTAAATGTATCCTGCTAGAGATCAAATCGTAAATAAAAAGGTAAAATTTGCTTAGTTTCAAAATGTCTGACGGTTTTGATGGATTTTTATGTTCTGTTTGATGGTCGGGCAAGCAGTGGCGTTGGTAAGCGAAAATATTTCAATAAATCCGATCTATTGGATCGAGATAATTGCATTACGTGACATTTGTATAATACAAAAGGAAGTAAAGAAAACGAGAAGATGAATCTTAATGGTGTTTCATTGTTTCTTAATATACGCGTTACACGTTGTTCTCTCGATAAAACGGTTACACGTTGGAATTTCCGTTCTGTGGGAGGATGCGTGTTTACATTCCGATTCCAATTGGTATAATATGATAATTTGTTTTTAGAATTATTTATTGTTGTCTTGCTCGTGAACTGAAGTATGTGTGAAAGTACCAAATATAATGTAGGTGCAATTGAATTGAATGTACTTAAAATTATGTGCACTTTCTGTTTATTTTTTAAAACATAGCATAGCATGCCAAGAAATGTTATATAATATTCCGACTGCACAAGTTCATTTTTCTATACATGCAATCTATCTATTTTTTTAAGTCTGAACTTTCCTTATTATTTTGAGTAAAGTAATATAAACTATTACAAATATGTATTATATTCCTTGGAATAAATAAGCATTTTATTGCGACTCTTCTAAGTTCCGTGAAGCGAATGTGCAATAAATGACAAATGCATACAAAACTAAAATATGGACTTTGCCGTTTGGGTCATACGATTAAGGAAGGATACACGGATAATCCAACGAGCTTGGAATGACAACCACCAAAACCTCGGAAAGTCGACGGAGGTTGGTAAGATGATTCTTGTAAACGATTTCTATATAGGTTACATATATTTGATAATGTCTTTTTTTTTTTTTATTAAAAAAAATTCCTATTAATTGGTGCCAAGACTAAGAGTACTTTGTAAATGCAAGAATAATGTTCTTTTTATTTTTATTTTTTTAATCTTTTACAAAGTTCACTGCTTACATGTTTTACGAAAAATAAGTATATAAAATAAAAATGAAAATTTGTTTTTCTAGTATATGCCATGGGGAATATGGTTTATTTATGGCAATTTGGCACCCTAAGTGCAAATCATGTGTTGAATTTTTTTTTTTTTTTTCTAATTTTTAGTCACTCACGTTACTCGATTAGCAATTATAAAAAATTACTGCTCTCTCGTAAAGTGTTAAAGAAAAAATAAAAAACCTTAAGTGCCAGTTGTTTCACTGACGTATGTTCTTTTTTTTTTTTTAATTTCATTAGTTACTCAAATATGTTGAGTTTTTATTTGCTTTTATTTCATTACTGGATATATTATGATGCCGATACATATACCTAGATACAATGTATTTCTATTTATTTTTTCTAGTTTATATATGGAATTTATATTTTTTTTTTTAGGATTATTCAGATTACTAGAAATAATTCATTAAGTATTGTACATTATGTATTATATTTATATAGTGTGTAAATATTAATAAAATATTATCATATATGATGTGTATATTCATATTCATATTTTTAAAGAATAAAATACTAAAATATGATTATAATACAAATGCCTTTTTCTCTTTAGCTAACAAAAAAATCTCTTTCTCTCTCTCTCATTAAAATGATATTAAGTATTTGAATATAAAGTAATGATCACATATAAAGGGATAAGTATGGAAGATTTAAATCTAGGATTCCATGGTGGTCTTGATGATGTTTAAATTGATTTGGTGAATTGGCCAAAAAAAAAAAAAAAAAATTGATTTGGTGAAAAAATATGAGATTCTAATAGGTAAAATAAGAATTGATTTATGAATGAATTTGTTTCAAAAATTGATTCAACCAAAATTTCCTTGCTCAATCTCTTTCTCTCAAGTTCGGAAAAAGATCTCAACAATACACAAGTACTAACTTGATATTTATAATCATCAAATTGCTTCTCAAGTGATGCCATCAATCGGCATTTATAATCATCAAATTATATATTGACATGATATACTTCTTCTATCAAAATACTATTTTTAACTTACATTGATATTAATAATCACTAATAATATGTGGTTACCTTACCTTTCTTAAATTCATAAACTTATTGTTATTTTGAATTTCATAGAATTACACGAACTTTTTCGCGGTTGCTTTCAAAAAATTAAAAAAAAAAAAATTGAAAGAGGTTTAAAAAATAACTAAACATGGAGTGATTAGTGCTGCTTGCTCTAAATAATTTTACAACCGCATCTTTTAGCTAAATTCCAAAAAGAACCATTCTTCATTTGTTTCATTAAATTTAACTACAGTAATAGAAGACATATTTAATGGATAAAGAAGGTATAGAGTCCAAAACTGCTTGTACCATCCTAATAGATATAACTATGAGTAAGAAAACTTTGAAAAGCTATTACAAAATAGATATAAAACTGAAAAATTGCAACCACAGAAAAAAATAAAAAAAAAAAAACTTAAAGAAATTTTATATTTATAATAGGTAGATTTATACTTGAAAGTTGTCCTACAATGAATAGATTAAAAATCCGTACATGACAAGACCACCAATCCAATTTCATCGAGGGTAAACAGTAGTTCATGAGCAAAAATGGATTAAGTTACCTGTAAAAATCGAAATTAACCATCCAGTTTGATGATCAAACTACCGTTACTTCTGCTATTACTATCACCACCGTTAACTTTCCAACTTCATCAGTCTCATCACCAAAAATCTCTGCACGAACACTGGCCATCGACGAATCTATGGAACCTATTTATATCCCTCACTATGATCTCCTTCTCAAAGATTTCAGAAGCAAACTTCATTACCGTATGACAGTCCCCACAAGTTCTCAGGTTCTTCCTTATCCGAATTGGAGCTCCTTTAGGGAGGGTAAGCAGCCCAAAAGCAAGAGCTAGTTTCTCACTATGATACCACAAACTCTGCTCTTTGTACTCTCCTATACTATTCACAGCAAATTCAACATCAGGAACGTATCCTTTCTTCTTCGCGCGTTCTTCCAATTCACCCAACATCTCATACATCTCATTGGCCATCGAATGGGATCGATCGTGGGAAGTAAATACATACGTCGCGTTTTGAACATCGATCCAGCTACAACCAGGTTCCTTTCTTACACCATGAACCCCCATTAACTTTCTAATTTCATCGGCCTCCCTTAATCTACCAGCATGCGAGTATAAGTTACAAAGCAACACGTAGTTTCCTGGATTTTCTGGTTCCAACTCAAAAAGCATATTGGCTGCCTCTTCGCCTAATTCGAGGTTCTTACGGTTTGAGCAAGCTCCCAACAGAGCGCCCCATGCCGATGAATCGGATTTAATAGGTATCGAGTCTATGAACTTCTTAGCTTCATCAAGTCGACCGCAACGGCCTAGTAAATCGACCATGCAAGCATAGTGTTCCCGTCCTGGGATTATACCGTGTTTCTCGGTCATCGAATCGAAATACAAAAACCCTTCATCCACGCGACCCGCATGGCTACAAGCTGAGAGGACACTGACAAGAGTTATATAGTCAGGCTTAATTCCTTCTCTTATCATATCCTCAAACAACATGATAGCTTGGTCCGCTTGGCCATGTTGCTGGAATGCAGCAATAATAGCACTCCATATCACCACGGTTCGATTCTTACTCTCCTCGAAAATCTTCCTAGCATCAGCTACGCTACCACATTTGGCATACATTGTAATCAATGCAATCTCGACACCATTATGTCTTCCGAACCCATCTTTTATTACTTGCCCGTGAATCAACGCTCCTTGGTTGAATGTCGAAAGACCAGCAGCAGACTGAAGAACAGAGCAAAACGAAGCCTCATCAGGTGAAAGACCTTCACTTCTCATCATCCAGAAGTGACGGATTGCTTCTTCAAATTTATCATTACAAACACAACCCGCAATCATCACATTCCACGTAACAACATCTTTATCCACAGCACTCTCAAAGATTGTCACGGCATCAATCAGAGATATGCATTTACAATACATGTCCAATAGGGAGTTCCTCACATAAGCTAACCTAGTCAAACCATACTTAAGAACTATTCCATGAATTTGTCTCCCAAACTCCAATCTATTCATACCAGCACAGGCACTCAACGCACTCGAAATAGTGACTTGGTCAGGCGTCAAACAATCCTCCCTAACTACCTCTCTGAACCACCCAATAGCCTGATCATAACACTTATTGACTAAACTCCCCACAATCATAGAATTATAAGTAACAAGATTTCTCTCAGGCATTTCGTCAAACAACTTCTCCGCTAACCTCAAATCACCATACTTTGCATACATATCAACCAATGAACTCCCCACCACAACATCCGATTCAAACCCATCTTTAATAATCAAACAATGTATCTGAATTCCATGAACAACCATCATTGTATCCACACAAGCCGACAAAATTGCAGAGAAACTGAATTCATTAGGATACACACCAGTCCGTCTCATTTCATTAAAAAAGTTCAAAGCTTTAAAGGGTTTATTGTAATGGGACAACTGGGTAATAACAGATGTCCAAGTAACAACGTTTTTAGTGACATTATAAGGCGTTGCGAAAAGCAACAGGCTTTGGTCAATAAGACCACATTTGGCGTATGAGTTGAGAAGGTTGTTGAAGAGAAAAGGGAGAGAGGTGTAGTTTTTTGTGATGATTTGCGTGTGGATTTGGACGACATGATCGATGTTTTTAGTTTGGGAGGTTGTATTCAGAAGGTTGTTAAGTTGTGTTGGTGATTGTGAAGAAACCTTGTTGTGTAAGAATCTTGGGTGGTGTAGTAATGAAACATAACTTGGATTGGGTTTGGTACATCTCTGGATGAAATGAAAATGAAATTTCATAATATTGAAAATGGATCGGGAAACTTGCTCTGTGGCATGTTGTTCAGAAGAATACCATTCATGCCAACGGATCTTAACACATGCTTAATTTACTTTCCCTTTTGGGATCACTAGAATTGTAAATGAAATTTCATTCCATTCATCTATTTCTCATCTTTTTTGATATTTTATTAGTGGCGGTAAGAATAAGTTATAAAAAAAATGAAAATATAATTTCATATATATATATATATATTCCTTTTAAAATTAAAAACATAACAAATTTCTATAAAATTAAATTTATTTATTTTTTATTTTTATTCATATTTATAAAAATATTAATTAAAATAATTATTTCTAATGCATAAAATATATTTTTTCAAATATCTTCTTAAAAGTACGTAAATTTTTATTTCATAGCTTTGACAATCCAATTATCACTTTCATCATAATTATAAAATAGAAACAAATAAAATAGCTTTCCAAACATTATTTTTTTAAAAAAATACAAATTAGATAAAAAAAAATATAAACGAAAAAAAGATAATCTAAACAGAGTCTAAGCTAAGTCGAGATAAGATGGTATTAAGTTTGAGCTCGAACTTGGCTTCAATTTAAAATTTTAAAACTTCAACTTATTTAAGCTCAAGATTTCAAGCTCAAACGCAAGTTCAAACTCAACTTAATTGGACTCATTCGAGCTTGATTCATTTAAAAATATTTTTTATTTTTATTATAATAATATTAATATTAAAACTCGATTAGTATTAATATTCTATTTGAATTCAATTAAACTCTCAAGCTGAACACTATAAGACTTGAGATTGACTCGATTAATTATTCCAGTAGTTTAAACCTAAGCTCTACTAGATTATTCTTGAATCAAACTAAGTAACTCATGTGTAGTTTGATTTATTCTACCCTTACAGACATCTATACCTTACAAATTTATATGCCTACAGTCATCTATTCTTCCTCCTAATTTTTGCTTATTGGAGAATGAAAGTGGCGCCTTCTCGAATTGCACCGATTTAACTTAAACCAGGCCCACGGGTTGGTGGGCCAGTAAAAAATAAAATGAGGCCTTGAGGCCTAATCAACATATTATGGGGAAAGGAAATTGTGAAGGCATTTCAGGTTGTTAAATAGAAGACCATGTCAGGTGAAATTGGAGGGGAAGGGAGAAACGGTCGTATTTTCTATGAACTTGGAAAAATATTTAAATAATTAAAATAACAAAAATTTTCACCATTAGTCATGTTTCTTTAGACCCATCAAGAGAACCGTCAGTTCCCAAGAACCGGCCAATGAACCAAACTACCCATGCTGTTGCTAGTTTCACTTTTTTAGAATGGGGAACCAGCGGGTTTGGAGCCGGTTTCAAGATGGTCCCAAACCGTACCAGAGCTTGCTTCTGCAGTCATTTAAGACTCACATGTAATATTGAAATGAGTTTTTGTCAATGGTTTAGTTAAAAATATGAACTTTAGATTCTCCATACTTTAAAGATTACTAAAGCAGTTAGTCTAACGTGCAAAATTTATTCAACAGGATCGAAATTCGGGCTATACACTCTTCCTAGTCCTTTGTTTTTTTGTTTTTTTTTTTTTCACTTTTAAAGAGATCTTTCCTTTTTTTTTTTTTCTTTCCCTTTTTCCTCCCAACCATAAGAGATATTTCCTTAATTTAAGCAATGTCCAAAGCTTGGTGGTGGGAAAACCACATAGAGCCTAGAGTTAAAAAAAGCCCACGGATCACAAACATATCGTTCTTTCCCAAATTGAGTTCAAATAACAAATTATTAAGTTGAGTTTATGTTGCTTATTTATTTGTTTTTAGGGATTAGGAACTTCAGCCCAATTTTTTACAAGTATAAATCAATAGGAAAATGCACTTTTAACATTTACTTACTTTTCTATTTAAATTCTCAACTTCTTAATATATAAAAATAAAGCTTATGTTAAATAAGTTAAATCTGTTTAACAAATATATTACACATATCAACTTTAAATTGGTCCATAATAATTATTTTAATAATTATAATATTAAATATACATAATCATATAATATATAAAAAGCATTTAATATAAGAGAATGAACCAAGTACATAATATTTATTAGTGTATACAATATATCGTATGATATAAATAGTAAAATTAGTAATTATGATGTATTCAATAATTAATAAATAATGTAATATTAATTCCATTACAATTAACGAAGAAACTATTTGAGCTTCACGCCGTGACTTCTATTACAACTTTATCCTTTCGAGTCAAGTGAACGTAAACATCTACCTTTCTTTCGTTTGGCAGACAAAATAAATAAATAAACATTAATTATTTTATCCAAATGCAAAGGAAGCATGCTTTGAATGGCTGGGCACCTGATGAATAAGACAAAATTTAGTACCATTACGAAAATGTCTCTTATGACATCATGTCCTACAAGTTTATTTACATTCTCCTAAAATATCTAAATGCTTTATCGAATGATTTTTACATCACGTTTAGTATGTAAAAGTATTTAAAATTAAATAAAATTAAATATTTATATAATAATAATTATAAAAAAATTCCTTAATTATTGAATATTATAATTAAATTAAAAGTAAAATAAATAATTTAACTAATAATAATGAATGTTATAGAAATAAAATAATGATTCTCCTTTATAAATGCAGAATCAAATTCCTTTTTAAATCTGGAAACGAGTGATATTAATTTTTAAATGTATTTTTAAATATAAGAAAAAATGAATACAATCTCAAATCACAATGATCTATTTCTATGTGCTACATATGACATTAATAGACTGGGATAATATTAAAAGGATATCTATAGATTAATATTCCATCTATAACACACCCATTGTACTATCCCATTTGATCTTCTCGATAATCCTGTCGTTTATTTTTTTTAAGTCCGATGCATGGGATAATATTGCTTTTTTGCATTATTTTATATCTTTCTATACAAATATTGTGTATGAAGCACCTGAATATATGGTGATTAATGACTTGATAAATTCAAAATAAAATCATTAGATCAATTTGACCGTTTTTGACCCTTTTCAATTGGCTTACATACTCGATAGACCTTTCTAGAGGCTTAAGATTATATATTGGACTTGAAGAACTTATTTAAAAAAGAATTATTGGGCTCATTATATGAAAAGTTCATTGAAAGATCCATTTACATCAAAGCTCATGAGAATATATAAATGAATTTGTGAATACTTCATCCATCTATTTATCATCATAATGATTCAATGGATGTCATAAATGGCTTAACTTATCCAACGATCTCTAAAGTTATTCGATAGTTAAGAATAGTATTTGAAATCTATAGATAGAGACATTCTCTTCCTCAATTGGCACATCTAAAAGATTCAAAAAAAAAAAAAGAAAAAAAAAAGATTTTTGCATTGCTAAAATCACTTTTATAAATGTAAGGGTTTCGATTAAAGTAATCACGTGAGTGCTATATAAGTGACACACTATATATAGCTTCTAAGAAGTGAAGTAGGAATGACACTTGAATGGATAATTAAGAGAGAATGAGGTAAGAAGGAGAAACATGTAACCTTAATGTCGATAAATAAGGCAGTTCTAGAAAACCTCAAACGTTTATCTTATATCTTAAGTAAATGATTTTTTATTTAAATAATTTGTTTAATCTTAGAGAGTGAAGGTTTTACAAAGCAATACTGTTTCTTTATTCTTTCTAAGAGTTGCAAATAAAGAGAAAAGGTTAAATATTTATTGAATTATTTCAATAATTAATTAATAAGACGGAGTTTATTCAATTCATAGTTATTTAGAATGACTTGGATAATGAGTTTAAGGCCAATAGCCTTTCTCGTAAGTGCACGACTCTATTTGAAAAAGGTTAGATATAGACGAATTGACTCAATAATCTTTATTCCAAGCCAATCAAGCCAAATGTCCTTATATCTTGCATTCCTCTATGTATCGATAGATCGAAGTTTCTCAAAGTTATCCAATATGCAACATCTACGTGATCGATCATATATAGTAAAAACCCCACACATCATAGAAGATGTTTTTATTGATAATTCTACTTTATTACATCCAATGATTTTTGCTGTATAGCTTTACACTTTTACGGTTGAAGATTATTTGTGCATGTTCCAGCGTGTTTTTTTCTTTCTAATCACATTTCCTCATGTGCCATTAGATAAAAGTTTCTCAAAATCATCTGATTACAACGTGCACATTATCAGTCGTTTACTAGCAAACCTCGACATATCATTGAGGATGTTTTTCTTGATAACTCTACTTCGTTACATCCAATGATTCAGCTTTATACAGTTGAAGATCGTTTGCTATAACATTCTTTCGTTTATCGTGCTTCCAGACAACATCTTTGCATCATGTCCATTACGTTTGGTTTTTATTATGTTGGGCAAAACTAATTTATCATACAAAACACACCAATAGCAATTAACTAGCATATAATAAATTTTTCCAAATGATAGCTAAGAGGTCCGGAATGGCATCTTTCAAATTCTCAGTGTTTTTACGTCGTTGCATATCTTTCGAGAGTATTTCCATAATTCACGTCCATTTATAAAAGGGATGGATAGTTTAAACAAATAATAATCTTACTTCATTTATTGTTCCGTTCACTTCCATTAAATGGAGCAAGAAAAGGCAATTAACAACGGTGACGTCAATTATACTCACGTACCATACGATATGTTTTGATAAGTGATGAACAATACTAATAAAATTTTAATATGTAAAAATATAAAATTATTATCATTAATACATATTTAAATAGTATAAGTATTTGTCCACCATTCATCAAAACACCTAACTTTTTATTACCGATTAATCCTTTTTCACAACAAATAAATATATAGATCTACTTTTAATAACATCCTTTATTGAGAGTGTGATACTTAGAATTAATGGGACCATGTCTCCCATACAATCTTACTATTTCTATATGTTAAGCATTCAATAAAAGGTGTTACTAAAATAAACATACTATTGATCTACCTATCTATTATTATTATTATTATTATTATTATTATTTACACATAACATCTTCTGCTTTTTTTCTCATTTTTGCCTCTCCACCTTTTTCCTTTCACTTTCTTCCTTTCCTCTCATTTTCTTTTCCTAATAATCTCCCAAACAAATACTAAATTCCTAAGGAAAAAAAATATATTTATCATCATTGAAAAGTACTCTCAAATACAATACAAAAAGGTAAAACAAATCAAGAAGCAAGAAAACAATATATATATATATATATATATATATTATGGAAGGCATTACATGCATGGTGGAGAACTTGGGATGTAGATGGGACAAAAGCATGGGCTAAATTAATTAAGGTGACTAATATAGGAAAGAACCCCTTGAGAAGACTTGAAGGAGGATCTAACAAAAAGCAGAAGCATTTACTAATTGTAGATGGTAGAAAGAGCTTTACAAAAGCCAAAACACACCATGCTCCAACCCCATCGTCCATTCGGTACACTTCTCTTTTAGCCAGTCTGGCATTGAAAGTGACTTGTTCCATTAGGGTTTTGGTTTTTCAAGAGGAACCACTCGTATTGTTAGGGCTTTATACGGTAATTGAAGCAGCAAAAACCCTAGAGACTAGTATAATGGCAAATGGGACGAACATATGCATTCGCAGCAAAACTAATAGTACCCCTTGTGCTGTCTTCCACCTTATACTATTCACTTCTTTTTTTTTTTTTTTTTAATCAAAATATCTTCTCTAACAAAGCAAGCACGCTGTTTTTATATATTTTTTTACTATATAGTATATTGCTCGAATCTTTGGTATCCAAAGATGCTTCTCTTTAGTACAACGTATGTGCTTTACCTTTGTTTTGAAAAGGAAAGTTCTAGTTTATAGAAAATCAATTAGCATAAAATAGTATTTGTTGAAATCATTTACTCTAGAATTCCAGAACATGACTTGTTAATTTAGAATATATAGGCCACCTCGAGATTAATGCATGTAAATATATTATTGAGATTTAGACATCGAAACCACGCAGATATTTACTTAATCTCTTTCATCAATGGATTGTTATATGAATTTAACATGGAGTAAGTTTCGCTTTACATATACGTGTTTTCACTTTTTAGTACACTCTACATAATTTTATTTTGGTTTTTGATACTATGGACATTTTTGTTTCACCACTATATATCTATTATTCAAGAGACAAGGAGTACCTTCTAATTTATTCACAATACTTAATTAAATAAAATAATATTATTAAATATATTTCAATTAATAAAACAAAATATATTAAAAGTACCCAAAAAAAACAAAAAAAGAAAAAGAAAAAGACTGTTATTTGCACCTCAACTACTTGGCTAACTACCTCAATGTTAGGGAGAGGCTTGCAAGCATTAAAGGGGTTGCACAACCCCACGTCTAGGGACAAGCAACCTAGGCATACCAATGAGGTAGGTTTTGGAGCATATTTCATAAAACCCAAACCGATCTCATACTTTGTAGGGCTTTCAAAGACCCATAAGATTTTTATTATATATCTAAACTCTATCTTTGTGAAGTTCTATTAAATTATAATTCAATCTAATTTAGGACTTTCTTTAAAAAAAAAAAAAGAAATAGAATCACTCAAAATGGAATAAAAAAATCTACTTTATTTTCATAATTGGACCTACTTGAAGAAAAAAAAATGAAGTTGTAATGGACGATAGACGATAGATGATGGTGAGATTATGAAGGTTAAAGAGTAAGAGTAGTTGACTGTAACTATTAGAATTGAGATTGAGAGAAGATTGAGCGAAGAGAGATAGTGAAGTAAGGGTGATTGACTAGTGCATGTGATAGATGAGAGAGATCGGAGATACTAACTTATTAAGAATCTAAGATTGTCGAATTTAAATTTTATTATCTTATTATTTTTCTGTATTTATCATACAATAGCTACTAGTTATTTATTACATATTATTGTTTTATAACATTTGGATTTCCTATTGAGTTTTAGTTAAGTCCTAAAACTTGATTTGAAATCCTATAGAGTTTTAAAACAAAATCTAAAACTCTTTCTAAAACCTTATAAAAAATTACTTTGTGAGGCAATTGTCGAGTAAAGTGGGTTAAATACCATATCATAACTCGCCTTGAGGGATCCCTAGATTGGTCAAAGCCATGTAAGTTAGTTGGTTACAACCTATCACTATGGAAAGGTCATATGATAGAAAGAAATTTCAAAAAAATAAAAAATAAAACCTTTTGACAAAAGTAGTTCGCCACTATATAAGTAACCTTCCCCCAAAACCAAGTAGGTTGGCAACTATAGGTAGATCACAACACACAAATTTTACAATAGCCTTAGTTGGCCCTCCTAAAGCTTGGGGAACCAGTGTCCATCACCTAGGAGGGTTATGCAAATCCTTCATTCACCCCTTAATTTTCTATCTTTTTCTTTTCATATTTTCACAATTTTTAATTATAATATTTATTTAAATGTATTGACAACACTAGTTTAGTGAATTGATTATTAATAAACTAATCAGGAGCTAACACTTATCCCTTCACTCTTCATGACAAGTGGTGATGAAATACAAGTATGTAAAATGCAAAATAAGGACTCTGTTATGTAAAGTGCCAAACAACAAAAACGTATGTGTATAAAGTAAAATTTGCCCCTTAATGTATGTTAGAAAATCCAATGCAAAAGGAAAAAAAAAAAATGAAAATGAAGCGCAAGCAAGGAGAGAGTACACAAAAATTGGTGTACGAAACTTAAGTACTGGATTAAACTAAAAAACTTACGACAGACTACCTACAAATCTCCTTTGTCGAACTTGTATCTGTAAGAACTTGCTAGGACTAGGCATATTAAAAATAAAACCCTAAAAAGCGCATGTATATACACATGTATTTGTAAGTTCCAACAGGAGTACAAATCAAGTTAGCAAAATAGTAAGTACAAAATAGATATTAATATCAATTGGAAAACAAACGCAAAAATAAGAAATTGCAAAAGCCATTAAACAATAAGGTCAGTTGATCAAACTAGTCGATTAGTCGACTAATCGGGAACTTTTTGGTCAATTGTGATTATGTTTCAATTGATTTTCATCTGATATATATATATATATATCTTTATGGGCATATTTTGCTAATTTGTTTTCTTATTTTTTTTTTCCTAACAGATAGAATATCGAGATCCAAATATACGATAATAATATATATATATATACGTATGTATTTATATATATATATATATCTCCTTTTTGCTAAAAGAAAAGAAATTATTGTTACCCACTAATCTCGAATTCCCACCAAAGTGTCCTGAATGAATTTGATTTAATTTAATTTTATATATACGTGGATATATCTTTATGACGATGGAATTATTTCAAATATTCTGGAAATTAAAAAATAAATAAATAAATAAACGAAGTGATTTGATTGTTTGTGAATCAGTCTCTATGAAGCTTTTCTCACGTGTATCAGCTGACATCGTCACAAATATTTGTAAATATAAAGGTGAGTGTAGAGACGTGTAAGGTTGATTCCATTCTTAGATGCTACAACAAAAGACATGACAAGTATGAAAAATTATGTGGATCGACGAAACATATTCGAAGCTGCTTTTTATTTATTGTCGGATATATATTGCAATTTATACAGTAAAAATACTATCATATATATATATATATATATATTATAACATACTAAACTTTATTAATAAATGTAATCTAAACAACATAAACTTTTGTAAAATAATAAATTCAAATTCTCATTATTGCAAATTTACAAACGATGAACTTATCATTTGACATGAACTCGAACTCAAACTCCTCCAGATTCGATCGAACCCACCGATATTCGGAAAAGGATCAATGATCACTTGATGATCATGAAAAAGCGAAGAACAGCATGTTCTTATATTAGGCCGCTTGGGGAAGCACAACCATCTGGCGTTCGCGGTTTTCGTGAAACTTAGCGATGAACTTGGCGGCTTTCCTATCAATACCGGGCTCAGCTACATAGCCCCTTTTGTCGTAGTCGCTTGGCCAGACCTTCACATGGTTCGACGCATCATCGAAACCATAGTCGTCTCGACGTGCCCAAGGCCTACTTTTGAAGAAGCTAAAAAAGGAGGGAGAAGAAGAGGAAGATTGTTTCTTAACTTGCCTGCCCTTTCCACCCATATTGAGTCCTAATTCACCCACACACGCTCTTTTAACTTTGAGTGGAAGGAAGTAGTTGCTTGTAAGTGTCGGGGATTGGACACTTGTTTTGGTTTTCATGTGGCAAGGAGGATTGTGGTATTTATAGTAGTGTATAGGAGAGAGAAAAGGAAGGTACCTAACAAGACACCCTTAATTTCTTGGAATGAATGTAAGTGTGGGTAGCAAAAGTGGCGTGTTGTATCAATCACACAACCATCGGTTCTAATAACAGCTGAATCTTTTTTTTTTTTTTCCTTTTTCTATGGAATCCACCGTGGAAATTAATATATAAAATATATAGCTAAAAAATGGACAATTCTTCGATCTTTCTTAAAAGTGTGTTGGTAAAAGAATCTAAATTCTATGTGGATTCAAGCTCTAGACCAAGAAATTAGATAACTTTTAAGGTCTCATTAGCTGAACCATTAAATTCATCATCCCATTACTACATCGGTCTTAGTCTACATATGGAATATAATTGTTACATCGGAAATCAATTTGAGGATAATTTGATACGTTGTTGACTAGGCCAAGTTAAGCTAAGGGCTTTTACATGAATCGAGTTATATTAGTCTATCATATGATTTTAATGTTTACATTAACAAATATATTTGCATGTAATTTAATATAAGTAGACTCATATACAGATCGGTTTTGAATTGTAAATTGATTATAGGTCGGAACCAATGAGCCATAACGGCCCAAATAGTTCAACCGGAAGATTCCGCCAACCCCTTTAAAAAAAAAAAAAAAAAACAAAAACAATAACTTAACCACACTCTAATACCAACTCCCCCATCCCCCCTCCCCTTAAATATTCTCTCAACCTTTTTTTCTTCCCTTCCTTAACATTTTCCTTATCTCATTCAACATCCTCAATTATTACTACCCCGCAATTATTCCTAACCCATCTCTCTTTTACTCCACTTTCTACATATAGCTTTTCTAAAAAGCTTTGTTTATGTCTCCATTCACTTTTGCATCCAACTTTCTGACTCTCACAATTATAGAATTTTAAATGGCATATTGAATTATTATTCTCATGTGAATGCATCAAAAATTTTAAATGAATTGAAGAAAATTTTTAGATATCGATGCAGGCAGAGCGTTTGAAAATTTACAGTATTCAAATGTTGTGACTTCAAAACAATATGCTTTCAAAACTTCAAATTTTAAACGAGATGCAAAAACCAATTGACTTGCATATAAATTGGAGGATGGAGGAATGAATGCTTCCTCACCAAAACATTAAAATGCTTCAATTATTCTACCTTCGCATTTCAAAATTCTAAAACTCTCTTAATAAATATTTCATTCAGTAACTACAAGGCTTTAATTATAAATCTTTATTCTACTTCATTGAACCATTTTATTTACCAAAATATTTGGATATATTTCACTTCAGTAACTATAAGTGTACCAAAATATAATTTATGTTTTACACTGTCTTGAAATTTTTTCTATTCCTCAATTATAAATCTTTCTTCTAGTCAAGAAAAGAAAAAATTATCTTTATGGAAATATTCTTGCATTGTATTTTCTTCGAGAAAAACCATAGTTCCTCCTAAGGTGAGAAAAGTAAAGGGAAAGCCACAAGAACGAGGAAGTTATCTAAGCCACAGCGGTTCAACAAGTTCAAGCATATGCATAGTATAGGTACAACCTCAATAAGGAAAGGGCATACAAGGTCATGGAAAATGTCAAATGCCAAGGTACACCACCTCCTAACTTTGAAATCAAACCTTACCACATAAGTTACCGAGGCACACCACTTCTTAGATTCAAACTTCCATACATGAATGTTCCTATATAACCTCTTGGATTTGAACCCCTCTACGCATGAGTGTCTTTACATAATCCGTTGGATTTAAACCTTCGCAGATGAGTTGTCTCGTAGCCATTTTTGAAGATGAGGAAGATGAGATAGAAATGATTCTCGAAACCGATGAGCAACATATGGGTTAGCATGTACCTAGTAGTTCAAGGATTTTGAGCTTAAGTAAGCCCCTTAAACATAATAAATATAATGTTTTCACAATGCATTACCGTAAAGGTACAAATAAGAAGGTAAACTTGTAGCCGCTTTACAACATAAGCTACACTTGGAAAATAAGAGAAGGTTAAGGTACCCTCAACATGCACCTAGGATTGAAGCATCCCGGGAAGTGGAGATACACAAGATACAACAACAAATCACCTAAAGCGGTGATTCGTCAAAACAAGCGTTAATGAGGTACAATTAAGAGGAGTATAAATATAACCTCATGTAATATCTAGCTAACATGCACCTATCATTTAATGCTGGTACGTTAAACTGGTAAAGCCGATACTAGCCAGAGACATTTAACTCCAGCTCGCAATAGTTAAGCCGCACCACGTTGAGTAGAGCTACATGAAAGCTCTACCACAAAGGTAAGCGGGAACTCATAGGTGAAATCGCTTCACTCAATAGGTAAGTATCCATATGTACAGGCATATGAACAAATTCTTTTTGTAGTAATTCTTATATAGGTGTATCTGTTCATTAGATAAAGGATAATTGACAATTTAATAAAAGACTGTTGGCTCTAAGAGTATTTAAAGAACAACACACGATGCAAAATATTTATAAAATTATTGGAGAAATTTGAAACAAATATGGCTTGGTTAAGAAAATTTTATCCATTCATTTTGACAATGCAAGTGCCAACATAGCCTCAATAGCAGATTTATAATTTTTTGTCAATTGTCGTTTGGGGGAAGGTTTTCATATACGTAATACATATCATATTCTTAACTTGTCCGTCAAGAATGACATTACAGCAATGTAAGACAGTATAGATCCAATTAAGAACGTAGTGAAAATAATAATGGAGAGTTTGTCCTTCCATAAGAAGTAGAGGAACTTTTGCATAGAGTATGAGAGGGAGCTCTAAAAATTTAAGATAGATGTGCAATATTGCTAAAACTCCATATACAAGTTGTAGCATAGCACTGTTCTTTACAATAAATTATTGTGTAACTTTGCTATATATAATATGTGTAAGGTTCACATTCACCCTAATAACCATATATGTCTAGTTGCTAAAGGTTTTGAAAGTTTTTCATGATACAATTAAAACTTTCTTGCAGGTTTACAGGCCTAATGTTTGCTTATTTGTTATGTCAACGGTTGGCATGTAAGCCCCACAACTAAGCAATCCGAGGTTTCGATCGGTTGAATGATCCGATCGAGCCTAAATTATAAAGTAAAGCTAGAAATATTTGTAAACCGATCCCGTAAGTTTGAATTTAAAAAAATAAATAATAAAATAAGAGACTACAAAATTTTCAAATTTTAAGTATATAACTCGTTATTTATCAAAAATGCGTAAAACGTATTCCGATACTTAACGAATCGCTAGAGATAAATTATATGTATACTAAAAATTATAAAATAACCTAAATAATATTTAGAAATATTTATTTGTACTATATATGAATTTACATGTAAGTATAAATACGTGTAATTTCTTAAAATACGCGAAATGTGCTAAAATAATACAAAATGCTTAAAGAAAATTCATAATTAAATAAGGAAAAATCAAGAAAAATCATGAAAAATCAGGAAAAATCATGAATGATTCATAATTGGGTCGTGGCAGATGGAAAAAATAAGAAAAAATTCGGCCAATTAGAATAAGCCAACATAAAAGCCAAAAATCAAGGGATAAGGCAATTGTCTTGTCCCATTTAATGCACAATAAATCCTCTAAAGCCCTATAAATAGCAGGAAAAATTAAGGAACTCATTTGGACAGTTAGAAATCAGAAAAAATTAGGGAGAGACGAAAATTGAGAGAAAAATTCGGTTTAGAAAAAAAATTAGAAAAACTGTGCAATTAGGGCTTTCAAAGGGAACCCACACCAGACGAGGAGCTGGGAGTGGATGGCCACCACCACCACACGGTGGTAGTAGCGCCCAGGCCGTACGACAAGGCCACGGCGACCGGCGGTGGCCGGAGCCACCCAGATCGGTGAGTCCGATTTCTAGCCCGATTTTATGTAATTTTTTAAAAATAGTAAATATTATTATAAAATTATGAATTTTGTTATTCTGGGATATTTTTGTATGTATTTTGTAGGAAAAATATTATTTTGATGAAAACATGCCCCATAATATATGGTCCTTAAGAAATCATGCAAAACCGAACACATTTCGGTTTAGAAATAAATGACCTTAGGAGTGTAGTTTGGAGCTCAATTTTTTTTCTGTAGGATGATCATGTGATATAAAATAGTGCTATGAAGCCACTTTTTTAAAATTAATTTTATAAATTTTAAGTTAATTTTTAGCCCTAAAATGATGGAAAAATTGGGTAATTTGGAGTTAATTAAGTAATTAAATTATTAATTACTGACTTAGTGAATAAGTAGATGTTTAGGAATGTTGAAATCTGATGGAGAATGATACTTGTAGCATTTAGGGTGTTAGATGTAATTATTAGGTTAATTATGTAGTAAATAAATAATATGGAAAAATAGTACATTTTAAGTTAATTTTGTAAATTAGGGTACTTAGGAGTAAAATCTGATTTAGGATGAATTTAGATAATTTGAAATGATAATTGTTGTTTAGAGATGATAATTAGAATGATATAAATATTGGAAGTGTAATATATACATAAAAGGTAATAATACATAATAGGTAATTACTGGAAATATAATAAATAGGAAATATTATAATAAAAATTGATATTGTGATAATAATAATAAAAATGTACAATAAATCTTATAGGAAATTTGAATTTATGTAATTATATGAAAAATGTAAAAATTTCTCACATTAGGAGTGAATTCAGTACACTAATAAGGATATAAGTGTACCGGATGAAATAAAATACTGACTATGGGTAATAATGATATTTAGGAGGTCGGGAAGTAATGTGATTAATTTCACATTATGGGTTGAAGCGAATTTCTAGGGTTAGAATATAAAACGCTACTTAGAAAATCGAACTAGAACCTAATTTAGAAATCAATGCAGAAACCGAACCCAAACCTAATCCTAAAAATAGAATAATTGTAAAAGAATTAAGACCTAGATAATTAGGTATCTTAAACCCTAAATAAAACATAACAATAAGCGTTATAGGATAAAACAAACCTATAATAGTTATATGAAAAACTGAAACCACGTTTGTGTTATAGGGATAATCGGCGATGACCTGAGCAAATCAGACCTCGAGTGAGTGAGCGAGGAGTCGAGGTAAGTTGGGATTAATACAATGTTGTATTTTGGAGGCTTAAGATTATGCTTGGTTGTGCTTGTTAGATAGTTGAACGTGTGCATGTGCTTGATTATGGGTGATATTATGATTCTGTTTGTTGTTTTGGCATATATTGTATGAATTGTATGAAAGGATTGATCACCCTAAACTGGACTTAATTAAATATCCGACCAGTAATCATAATCGGATATGCATGGCAACCCGTTAGGGGAACTTAGGACTCTCCGGCCAAATATCGACCCCTTCGGAAGGGATAGCGCAAGATTGCAAAATGTTCCCTTCTTCATCCTCAGTCGAACTAAGTGATAGGAGAGGAGGTCGCGGCGAGGGTGAAGACAGTGGTTCGAAGGTAGTCACGGGAGGAGCAAGGTCTCCATTACACAAGCCTAGGTTTGGTAGTGAGCTGTTGCATTAACGGCAACTCCTCAACCCGGATTAGAGCGGGCGCAATTTCTCTAATCTCACGACGGGCAGGACAACGTCGTGCGATGGCATTTGCTTGCACATGCATTGCATCTAATAAGTGATTGAAAACCTTATTGTGTTTCTGGTATAGTTTTAAGTCCTCCATCCCTACTTACTGAGCTGTGGTTGCTCACATCCCTATAGACGTCGTGCAGGTGCTGGCTAAGAAGCGGCAAACAGCTACTCTGAAGCTAGCAACTGCTGGATCCTGGGGAGTGAGGAAAAATATTGAAGAATAAACACATATTTTTAAGGTCTAACTTTTTATTATTTTTCATTTTCGAATGATATAATGATATAGAAAAATACTATAGAGAAATATTGTAAACTTTAACTGCAATCTAAGATAGTCGTTGATGCCTTGTGTAGATTAAGTCTACTTCAAAGCGGGTTAGTCGTTAACGCCTTGTGTAGATCAGGTCTAAGATAGCGGTTGTAAGGCCAACTTCTATCTTAGGGTAATTTACACGGCGGAGCTATTACGACTCTGCCGCTTCGGGGCGTGACATTTCTAAATTGGTATCAGAGCGTAGTTTTACTAAACTCGCTTTGAAATAAACAATTAAAAGAATTAAACATTTTAGGAGTACATCTAGAGTGGGTAGAAATAAAGGGATATTAAAGTATCATACTACAAATTATAAGACAAGTAGCGATTATACCGCTAAAGTGAGATAGGCGTTAATCAAAATTAGCTCCAGTGATGGGATCATATGGAGAAATTGATAGTTAGTTGAGGTGATTCAAAAGGACTGAAGGAGAACAATATTATAATGAGTCAGTTAGGATATGTTAATATTATAGACAGAATTACTAAGGAGTTTGTTAATGGAGTTATGTGGAAATTGATGAGAAGTGATGAGATTTATGGACAATAACGGAGATTAATGTGAGTTATAGTATAATAGGAATCATGTGATATGACTTGTGGAATAAGGACGATTTAGAAGTAAAAGATTGTAACTCAAGTAATGCTAACAAAATATGTGTAGTAACGATAGAAGAGAAAAACCTTAGTCTACTAGTATGACTAGTACATCATATATCCTTGGATGATTAACCCCAAAAAGATTTATTTAATGGCTATCACATTTTGTTGAATCAGTTGGAGTAGATTAAAATTATATACAGCATGAGAATACAGATTACGAGGTAATAGTTGATTTAAATGATGAATATAATGTATTAGTTAGTTATATTTTGTTAGGAGTTAGGATTGATTATATGATTGGTTATGCATATAAATTAAGACCCTATCAATCTTTCAATAGATATCGTAATGCTCATTGATGGATGTGTATTCTTTAGATATATATACGTCTGTCATAATGTATTATACCCTTGTGAGTAAAATATAAAAAAGAGATTAGATACGACTTAGGTGATTGATCTTGGAAGTGCTTTATAAGAATTGGTGGTTTATTGAAGTGATTTAAATTGAATGAAGAAGAATCTTGAGTTAATATAGATTTGAGATGTAAAGAATATTGATGTAACTGATTGGTGGGATATGCTGATATTGTAGATGAAATTCTTAAGAAATTTGTTGATGAAATTGTACTATAATCGGTAAGATGTGATGAAGTGACGAGACTCATGAATAATAATGAAAATCAATTTGAATTATGGAATGAGAGAGATATGGCAATATGTATAGAAAATTAAGGTGAATCCAAGACTTATAGGATTTCTGAGGTGATCTCAGCTTGATGCCTAGTATGAATATGAGGTAGTATAATTTAGAGTAAAATAAAGCGTGGTATAGAAATGGATTCTAGGAAGACAAAAACATTGAGAGGGAAAAGTTAGAAACCGATTCAGAAATGAATCAAAACCTATATTAGAGGTATAACCAACACCTAATTCAGGAGTAAACCTTATATAAAATGAAAATGCAGTGTAGGAGATGACAGATGATAACAACATTAAAGAGTCTAATGATGATATGGTATATGAAGTGATCATTATTTCTTATTTTCTTATGGAAGTATAAGTATTAAATCAACAAGTGGAAATAATATTAATTAGAAGACAAATGTAGTGGAATTCTTTTGAATGAATAGCTGTTATAAGTAATTTGAATTATGGATATGGTATGATAGTTGATCATGTTTTCTTAAGAATTGGAATTGATAATGCATTAGTTATTTATATGTGTGGATATCCAAATGATCTTTTAATGGATGTAATTGTGCTTCTCGATGAAGTGTATCTTTTGGATATGTGTAAATGCAATAATGATTGACATATTTGTAGCTAAGAGTGTAACAAAGATCGAATGTATTTTGGTGGTCAAACTTGGAAGTCTTTTATATGTGTAAGAACAGTAGAAGGAATAATGCTATGAGGTTATAATCAGATTAAAAATTCTTAGGCCTTTAGTGAATCATAAATTGGAGAATTATAGTTTGGAGTCATAATTAAGTATAAGTGAAGCCAAATGAATATGAAATGGAGTTGCTAACATAAAGGAGTTTCTTACATACTGCTAAAGTTAATATGGTGTCCAATCATCAACCTATCACTCGTCACCAACTAAGAAACATCACTACTCATTTATGGGTGAATAATTGCTAACATAAAAATTAAAGAGAATGGTTTGATGGGCCATTATCTGATCTACAATAGTGTACGAATACGAATCTCAAATTCTCTAAAAAATATCTTTATCAAGGAATTCAATATCATGGAGTAGGAGCAGATATTAAGGAATTTGATATCTACAGCATTACAAGAATACGAACCGCTAACATAAGGAAACACTTAGTAACTGAAAAATCTTTCCTTTATTTTTATTTTTGTTTCTTCTAAAAAACGTTTTGTCACCTAGAAAATTATTTTTGTAATTACTCTTGAAAAACTAAATAGTATGGCTTTCCAAAAAGTAATAGTCCAACCTTCAGATTTTTCAAATTATAATCGAGTAAAATTATTTTTCTTCCAAAAAATTAAATTGGATAATTACGTATACTTCGCTTTTTTTCCTAATTTGAAATTGACCAGCACACTAAAGATTTTCTAAAAATCTAAATTGAATTACAGTAACTTGATTCCGACTAATGAAACATTTAAGTACCTAAGAGGCGACCGTAAAATCAACTAAAAAAATTTTTCCTATTACCCTTAAATTTTCTAAAATTGCACTTTTATAAGAATTTTTTTTTTACCAACTAGTATTACTAAAATTGGACAATATTTTATTTTATATTTCTATTCGATTACTATCCACTGATTAAGGAGATATTTTTTAATAGTGTACCACCATGATTTACAATCAATAGTCGCGTTGTATTTTATTTCTTTCCTACAATCCGCAATTCCACAAGCAATGAGAATTATTCAACCTTTGCAACTTTTCTCGCTTTACTTAATATCACTCACTATTTTAATATTGTACTAATATTAACTTCACACAAGCCAAACCTATTATTTTGGAATGAAGTAAAATTTCAACTAAAAATATCGATTAATCATATAAGTGACATTACGTGTTATGTTATGTAAACATACGTATTATGTTTTACAATAATCTTTGGAATGAAATACAAGTGCAAGATGTTACGCCTCGAAGTAACAAAGTCATAACAATCCGCTGTGTAAATTATTTTAAGATAGAAGTTGACCTTACAACTGCTATCTTAAACCTGATTTACACAAGGCGTTAATGATTAACCCACTTTGAAGTAAACAGTTTGTAATTTAAATAAATCATTTACCTAAGAAAATGAGAAAATATATATATACACTATAATCCAATTATTACAATTAATATTTATAATATTTCATCGTAATATATTTCCTAGTTATTACATTATTCAAAAATGAAAAATTCTAAAATAAAAGTTTAGACCTTAAAAATATATGTTTGTTCTTCAAATATTTTTCCTCACTCTCCGGAATCCAGTAGTTGTAAGTCGCTTCTTAACTAGCATCTGCACGACGTTTATAGGGATGTAAGCAACCACAGCTCAATAAGTTAGGATGGAGAACTTAAAACTATACCACAAATACAAATAAGGTTATCAACCAAATCATTTGGTGTAATGCATGTTTAAGCAAATGCCATCGCACGACGTTGTTCGGCTAATCATGAGATTAGAGAAATTTGGAATTTTTATATTTTTTTATTTTATTGCTTATTTTCTTAAATTCGAACTTACGAGATCATTTTACTAATATTTCTAGTTTTACTTAAAATTTAGGCTCGATTGGATCTTTCAGCTGATTGAAACCTCTGAGTGACTTATTGTGGGGCTTACACAAGAGATGACTGATAAATATATCCAAGAACACAAAATTCGAAAATAAGTAAGAAATTAGAAATTATTAATGTAATTAATAAAGAAAATATGGGATCTAATTTAAGGGTCAACTGAATTGGCCTAGGACCATAACTAGCCAGGCCGGTTACAATTCGGCTTTAAGTTGGCCTGTAAACTAATAGTTCTGGGCTAGTTAGGCTTGGAGAATAGGTCTATGTATAAGTATTGGTCTAAAAATAAGATGCAGTCTTATAGTCTTTGTTAGTAGAGTAGATAAAGTAAGATTTCCCATTAGACTAGAGAATCTGGGCCTTAAGTAAAGATGGGCTTGCAAGGATAACGAAAATAGCTTTAAGGACTTGTGGTGGTTACACATGATATATGTAGAGTGGAGACCTACGAGACAAACGAAGTAAATAGGACCATTAGGGGATTATTTAGCATCTACGATGCTTAAATCAATAAAGAGAAGAGAAAAATGAAATTTGAATAGCAAAGGGATATAGTTCAATATCAATCTAAATCTCTCACTTTGAATGATGGGAAATGTGATATTTATAGCTAAGGTTTGATCAGCCGGCAACTCACATTTTACAACTTAAGATGTCTTATCCTAGGCTTTAAGGCGTAGAATCAATATAGCCTACCTATATGACTGAGGTGATGATTATTTGGGGTCTTGCGCTCGGCCTTTCGCATTTAATTCTTTGAAGGCACCGTATAATCAAGTTGCAAGCACCTCAGCAGAGGGGATTCCATCCATCATGTTGTAAATGCATCGTATGCACCGTATGAATGCACACATAAGTCCCTTCCAAGGGCTATTACCAAGCCATGTCATGGGATTTCGGGTTACAAACCATAAGGATTCCTCCCTTAAGGCTCAAGGAAAGCTAGCTCGAGGCTTAATGAGCTTGGTCCATGGCCAAATGGGCCAACTCGATCTCATGGGGCTCAACTTTCAAGTTTAAGACAGGGAAAGGGGGTAGCCAACTCAGGACTTCAGCGGCCTTAACCTATAAGCCGAAAGTGGTCAGCTTAGGATCTTAAGGAGCTCGACCAATAGGTTAAGGAGGTCAGCTTCGGCTTGAGGATCCATGTCTAAGATATGCTATCAACAAAAGGAATGCAAAAAGTATAAAAGAAAAAAAATGGTAAAAATAAGAAAAAGAAAACAATATATGCTTAACTTTATATATTCTAAAATATTTAGAATGTCCTATGGTCTATTTATTAGGTCTTAGAGAGGGTAATCATGTTTTCTTTTAGTGAATATATTGCATGAATCAACATCAGTCAAAGCAAGAAGCAAAAATAATATCATGTTTTCTATGCTTCGTTCAAAATAGGATTAAATTTTGAAAAGTTTTCTTGACAAAGTGAAAGCTTAATATGCTTAGAAGCTAGTATTTGTTACATGTGTATCTTTCTGCTTACATATGTTTTATGATAAAGACATATATATATATATATTAATTTGAATATGTCTACAATAATAACAGTAATAATTATTAATAAGAATTCTGTGATAAAGTAGTTATATTTCCTTTGATCAAATAAATGTCTTTAAGGATTAATAAATTAATTTTTTACGGTTTCATCAAGAGAGCCATCAAATCCATTATTCTGCTGCTAACATCAATTTCAATCTATGTATGAAGTATAATTGTATCGAGCCTATCATATGAGCCTAATGTTTACATTTGCAAAGAGTTTAGTGTAGTGTTGGTTTAAAAAATGGGTACAGTCTCATAGTCTTAGTTGGTAGGGTGGATAAAGTAAGCTTGTCCACTAGACAAGAGAATCTAAGTCTTAGGTGAAGATGAGCTTGCAAGGATCACAAATATAGCCTTAGGGCCTTGCAATGGTCATAGACGATCTATGTAGAGAGTAGGGCCAGTAAGATAAATAAGGTAAATAGGACTACTGGGAGATTATCCAAGATCACCACTCTGATGCTTAAGTCAGTAAAGAGAATGATTACCTCTAAACAAAGCTTTTGAGTTTTACAATTTATAAATCTATATTTTATCCTTAACTCAATTTGACAGGTAAGTATACCTATCGTTTTATAGTACGGATGAGTATATAGTCGTCTTCACTAGGAAAATAACTTAAACACTAGTACTTAATAATTTGTCCTATTATCTAGCAATCGATTTCATCAGGTAATCGTTTATTAAGATTCTAAATGTTAACTAAACTACACTAATCTACAATCTAAAGTGATTAATACAATGATTACAAGAACAATTATGAAAATACACTTAACATGCAAGCTTACTTCATCATTTAGTATAATCTTACCAAAATGCTTTTCAACTACTACTTGTTAACTATGAAAAATTACAATATATAAGCATTTTTTTCAAAACTACTTACTTCTAATCCTAATTGTGTCTATTAGAATCTCTTCCTAATTAACAGCCAACAAAAATTGCATTAATATCGTATTAATATATCGATTCCCCTATGGATGTAGCAACTTTCATAATAATATTATTAAGAGTAAGTTATTTTAATGAACCAGATCTATTCAATAGAATTGTCTCTTGACATATTCTATTGAAATTTGTCCTAAGTCAAGTCATACACTACACCGTACTTAGATTCATTAAATGTCATTCATCAAAATTAACAAACGTTAGGAAATTACTTTCTTTTTAAGCATTCGATCATACTAATTGATGAAGTAAGCCCTACTGAATTACTCATATATGATAAAACAACTACACAAACTAACAAGAAACATAATTAAACAGAAATAAAACGTAAAATAGTTAAAGTAAAAACCCCTTTTTATTTCATTGAAAAAGTTTGATGAATATACGAATAACGAATTCCTGTTACACACTTAGGAATTGATACATGATACAAACTGGTGTTATGTCCCGAAGTCGCAGAGTCGTAACAGTCCAGTCATGTAAACCATTCTATGATAGTAACTGGCCTCACAGTACCTACCATAGACACGATCTACACAAGGCGTCGACGGCTCTTCACGTTAAAGTAAACAGTCCAATTAAATGTTTAACTACAATTATGGTAAATTTTGAATAAACATATATAATTACATGTAAAGTCCACAAAACTTCCCAAGAAATTCTACATATATACAACAGTTCACTAATTTACATAATAATTATCAATCTTTCATCCTCAAACTACAAAGGACATTCTTGCTACACATCACTACTAAGTAAATTGATCCTCACACCCCTAGCTTCAAAAGAACTAACCTTTGAATAATTGTAAGGCGGCATAATACTTGAAATATTTAGAAATTAGGACCTGCAAAAGGATCTATAGGGGTATGAGCAACTATAGCTCAGTAAGTTGAGCTGGAGACTCATGAGAATATTCAAACACAAACAAGATTATCGAGAAATTATTTTAATGCAATGAAACAATTAAGTATCATCACATAAAGTAGTCCGGTTCGTTACGAAATGAGAGAAATTTCACCCACTCTAATTCGGATTGAGGAGTTTCCATATTATGCAGCAGCTCACAACCAAACTCAAGATTATACAATGGAAACCTCGCTCCTCCGGCGATTACCTTCGAACCATTGACTTCACCCTCGTCGTGACCTCCTATCCTGTCACTTAGTTCAATTAAGAATGAAGAATGGACCATTTTGCAATCCTGCGTTATCCCTTTTAAAGGGATTGGTATTTGGTTGAAGAATCTTATAATCCCCTAATGGGTTGCAATGCATGACATTTTTTGTTATTTAAGTCGAATAAGATTAAATTTCATTTAGGGTGTTCAAACAATTTCACACCAATTCAATCAATCACATTACAAATCTCAGCACGCATCAGATACATCAAACACATGCGTAGACTACTCACAATCATAATCATATACAATCATAAGTCTTCGAATACCATAAAATATCACTCTAATACAGTAAGTAATAACCTAACTTACTTGGAGTTTCTCAATCGCCCGATCACTCAATTATAAGCCGATACGTCTCTAGATATCCTATAATACAAATAGGTCTTTTTAGTTCTTATATTTTAATGATTTACATTTTAAGTTATAATTTAGCTTATTTTTTTCCATGTATACCTATTATTTACTAATGATTCATTCTACCATATTTCGAGGTTCGATTCTTCAGTTAGATTCTAGTTTTGATTTTGGAATCTTAAATATGCTCGAATCCTAATGTGAAATTAATCACATTAAGCTCGAGTATTCTAATATCCTATTGAATCTTAATTTAATATTCTAAATTATTCGGTACACGCTAATTCTAATTGGGGTACCGAATTTATTCCCGATGTGAGAAAATCTTACAATTTTTTATACAATTACCTAAAACTAAATTTTATTTCAAATTTATTATATTTTGATTTCTATTATTATATTATCTAATTAAACCTAATTTTTTATGATATTCCTAATTTTCTATAATTAGCACATAATTTCTTCATTGCTTACACTTAACACTCTAAAGGCTAAAATTAGGTTTCCACATCAGAGATTAACATCCCTAACTCTCTAATTATTAACTAAATTAGTAATTAGTGTTTTAATCACTTGATTAACCCAAAATTACCCAATTTTTTCATAATTTTAGAGCTAAAAATTAACTTAAAATTTTCAAAAATTAATTTTAAAAAATGGCTTCATAGCACTGTTTTATATCACTTAAGCATTCTATAAAAAAAAAAATTGAGCTCCAAACTATACTCCTAAGCCTATTTATTTTTAATTCTAATTATGCTCAATTTTACTTAATTTGTTAAGAACCCTATATTTTCAGTCTTGATTAAACTAAATCACTATTTTTTCCTAAATCTACATATAATAAAACCTCAGAATAACAAGTTTCATAATTTTCTGGGCAAAATGACTAATTTTAAAAAATTATCCAAAATCGAAGTGGATTAGAGACTCACCCAGTCCGATGCTTTTGGCCTTCCAACATTGGTCCAGGTGTGTCGGCTGGTCCAGGTGGTGGGTCTGGAGTATGGTGGTGGTGGTGGCTCAGTCCCAGGTGATGGTGGCTTGGTCCTAGGTAGTGGTGGTGTGTGGGTTTGGCTTACTAGCCCTATCTGTACAGTTTTCCTTTTTTTTTTCTCTGGTTTTTCTTTTGAATTTTCGAAACTCTCTATTTTTATTTGATTCCTAACTGTCCCAAAGAGCTCTGTAAATTTTCTCCCTATTTATAGAAGTTTTTGGTAATTAATATACATTAAATTAAACATGAGATTGCCCAATTCCCTTAATTTTTGGTTTTTATGTTATTTGTTTTTAATTGGCTAATTTTTCTTCTTTAACTCTTGACTTGCCGCGACCAAATCTACATCATTCCAGATTTTTCTAATTTTTTCTGATTTTTTCTTAATTAATTAATAATTTTCTTTAATTATTTAATAAGTTTTTAGCTACTTTAAGAAATTTCGCGTATTTTTATCTACACGTAAATATATATGGGGTACATGTGAACATTCCTAATTATTATTTAGGTTATTCTATAATTTTTAGTATACATATAATCTATCTCTAGTAATTTATTAATTATTAGATTACACTTTTCAACTTTTCGATGATTAATAATTATTATACTTAAAATTTAAAAATTTTATAGCCTCCTGTTTTATTTTTTATTTTCTTAAATTCAAGTTTACAGGGTCATTTTTACTAATTTTTCTATCAATAGTTTATAATTTAGGTTTGATCGGATCCTTTAACCGATTATCCGATTATCCTAAACCTTGTGTTTTAAGTTCAATCCTATAGTTACTCGGTTTAACTTTAAGACTTACAATTGGTACAAGTATGGGTAAAAATAAATGGATGTATATAGGTAGGTGATGTGTTGTTTTAAATGATGTCTACCTTCCTAAAATTTGATGTTTAAAAAGAATTATCTCCTCCACAAGTTACAGTAGGTTTTTATATTCTTCCCATCAAAAGATTCGAATTTACCCCTCACAGCACCACTTAACATTTTTCATGTATTGATTCGCATAAAAAGGTTGAAAAGAACAGTTGTGCTCCTTCCTATCACGCTCGTGACTTAGGGCGTGATAATCTCAAAAAGAATTATTCTTCACTAATCATGACCGTTATTGAGACTGTGAACTCCTTGTCACATTATTAAATCTCATCACGCCCGTGACCATGGCCATAATCATCTTTTTACTATTCAACCACGACCGTGATTGATAGGGGAATTAACAGAACTTTCCTTGGTTACCGTCGTGATTAAGGGAGTGATCAAGGTGGATTCTTCATTTCTTTAGTATCACATCCGCAATTGATGCTTCTATACTTATTTCTTCTCCTTCACGACTGTAATTCACCTGAAAGTTGTTATTCTTGTATATACTTCATTCCTTTGCTCGTAATTTATCTGAAATTATTATTGTATTCGATTAAGTACTCAATCTAAAGAATTAAATCACATTTATAATCAATTCTATGTCTAAACATGCTTTGAAAGTGTAAAGTAATTTATACTTATCAACTTCCCTATACTTAAGCTTTGCTTATTCTCAAGCAAACACTCAAAACAATTAATTGTACATTTAACAAAACATCTATAGTGGCTTAACTTTATGCATATCCTATTGTGTTCTTAAAATACAAAAACAATATTCTAAAACTAATAAAAGTAAAACACATTTAGCCTTTACTATTTAACAAAGGCTTTCAAAGGTTCAAAGTCAACCATAAAGTCAAATAGATCAATGATAATTGGTTATATTTTATCGGCTTTCTTAAGTGTATAAGAAATCTCCAACCCGATTGGCTACCACTAGTCTAGGTAGCGCCTTAGCTGTCCAACACACCCCCATCACCCTATGGCCACCGGAGAATCCAAGAACACGAAGGTCGATTCTTTACCCTATTTTTCAATAATTTTTAAAAAATACCTAAACCAGCCAGAAAATTATGAAAAAAAAAATTTAGTTAGGTTATTTTGAACATACTTTCGTGTAATATTTTTATTTTTGAAAAAATTGTAATATTTAGTATACTTACTTAACAAAACCGCTATTCATCTAAATTTTCAATTGTAAAATAAATATACTAAATGATATTATTTCTAGCTTAAAATTTTTGTGTAGTATGTGTATGACATTGATAATTGCTATGTAGCCTGAATTTTGATTTGAATATTTTTAATATTTATTATATTTTTTGGCCTAAAAATAGCTCAAAAATAGGCTAACATTGTGAAATAAATAGGAAATTATGAAATTAATTGATGAAATAGACATGTAATAATCTTTAGTAAATAATAACAATGTTGGGTCATTCTGAAATTAATTTGGTGTAAAAAGGATCATAATTAAGTAATTTAGGGATAAAATCGTAAATACTAATATATAGGCGATAGGTCGAAAACTTGAAACCAAATAATAACTGAGTTTCCCATATTTTTAGGAGTCTATAAAACTTTTCGAGAAATTATTTGGTGACTCGAACTATTTATTAAGAATTTTTGTAGTAAAATGGCTTAAATTAAAAAATGGGACGTATTTTTAGTAATAATAAGTTAAAATGAATTAATTAGTTAAATAAAAACTATGTATAAGGTTGCTGGTCATATCGGATAAAAATAGTATTTTTAATATATTTACTGAGATTTTCTGATCAAGATACTTTATAGGTATATTAGGATTAGACAATACACATATTATAGCATATTATGGACAAATTAAGTAAAATACAATTTAATAACATAAATTTTATATAATACGATAATAGTTATATAAATATGTATAACTGTATTAAAAACTGAAACTACTTGTTAAAAGTCATCTTTAAGAATAGGTACCATAACACATATTGTTAGGTCTATATAAACCCAATGACACTAATTTTATAAAAGTTAAACAATTTTAGGTAATATAACCTATAACTCTATAATATTCTAAAATGTACATATTTCGGTAACCTTACCGGAATTAAAACGTGATTTAATAAATTAAAAATACATTTCGTTACGATCGAAACGATATATAATACGTAATTGTATAAATTATATATATTATCGATAATTAATAACTTAACTCGATATATAATAATGATAAAACTATATATTATTGAAATACTATATATATATATAACTGTTTTAAATCAAATCCTAATATTTTCGCAATTATTACGAAAACTGAATTTGGATATTTTGTGTAAATAAGATTTTCCAATGAACAAACAGTTGATAACTCGAATCTGCTACAATAAGTGTTTAAATAAGTAAGTTGGGATTATAGCTTCACCGCTTATTGGGATACAATATTAAAATATCTAGAGACTTAATAGTACCTCTGGTTGTGTTTGTAGTTAGTTGACTATGTGCATGTCATGTATGTGTATGATACTTAGTTATGATAGAAGTTGAACTTCTTAGTGTGTTGTTCGCATTGTTTCTGTATTGTATGAACTTGTTTAGCCATCCCTGATTAAAACTAATGTTTATTCAACTAAAACGAAACTGGAAATATATAACACCCATTAGGGAAAACAATTAAAAGTATTAGGTCAGATACCGACTTCCTTCGATGAGGATAGTTGAAATGGTTATTTCCCCATTCTTAGTCAAACTTAGTGACAAGCGAAGAGGTTGCGGTAAGGATGGGGGCCATAATTTGAAGACGGTCATAAGAGAAAGATGTTCTCCATTATACAAGCCCGGGTTTAGTCTAATTTGAGTCATAATAGAACTCCTGGATCCGAGTTGGGGCGGATGTAATTTCTCTAGCCTCACAGTAAACTGAATAACATTGTGTGATGTTTTATTTGATTGATTGCATTGCATTTCATCATAATTAATAACCTTACTTGTGATTGTTTGGTTCTCTTCTGACTCCATCTTACTTACTGAACTAGTTATACTCACATCTCTATAGACTCTTTTGCAGGTATTAAGTGAAGACTAGAATGTTCCGATATCACTAACCCCAGGTTACTGTGCTGATGACTGGGAAAATGAGGAACGAATAATCAATTAAACCTGAGCTTTTGACCTTTTTTTCTGCCTTTTCTGTTGAATTTTGAGGAAACTAATTAAGAATTCCTTAAGACATCCACTAGTTTCCTAACTTTTGCAAATAGTCTGCAAAACCTATAACATTTTGGTAAACTTTGATTGTAAATTTTAACTCTAGATGTAAGACGTTTATACTAGTATTATTGTGTTATGAGACAATAAGTTGTATAGAACAAGTATTTTGTAAAGTTTTATCACAGATTTGATTATTAACAGGCATTAGAACGAACGTTTCAAGCTAATTGAGTAATGCACGCCTTATGTGAACTTTATTTACGATAGCAATTGTGAAGTCAGCTTTTATTTTATGATAGTTTATATGGCGAGACTGTTATGAGTTCTCATATTCGGAACGTGACAAATAACAGATTCTGTTAACTCTCTATCCAAGTCTAATATCATGTATGCTTAAGTCTACTGATACTCCGTATGCCTAAATCTAAATGTGATGAAGCATTAGAACTTTTGCTTCAATACTATCCTACTACCGATGTTTATACAAAATCCTCCGATATATTAGGAAATCTCCATTGTCTCTAAGTTCTTCTCATATTATATGTGTTAATCATAACAAAAGTCTACCTTTAAGATAGCGTATTAACTCTACTATATATGCATTTTATTTTATTACAAGAACATTTCTTAACACATGAAAAGTTTTATTATTCTCATTGGCATTCCATTTTAAACCATACATATATATCAATCATGATAATAGATGCTAGTTTAAAAGGATTTGATCATCAAATCTTTAAGATCATCTTCTTTTAATATATACATACATACATATGTAAAAAGAGAATAAACAAGGGAGTATATATATTTAAATTTATCACATAAAGATAAAAGAAAAATAAGAGATTTAATTGCTTACGAAATTTAGCAATGTTGATCTAAGTTGCTTGCGATACAGGGAACCCACCGTTTTTTTTTCCTTCTTTCTCCATGTAAAATTTGGGGACTGAATCCTCAATTTTTCCTTCAAGTGACTTCCCTGCTTATAGTAACATCTTGCATCCAGCTGTTTGAACTGAGTCTGGATTATATCAAAAAATCAGTCGGGAAGATGCACGCTGTTGCTAATTGAGGCATGTTTGTTTTGTTTCTGTTTAATTTGATATTTTTATGGTTTTGATATTACTTATTCAGCCCTATTTTAGTTTTCTTTTATTACTGATTCGGTTTATTGTCTTTTTTTTTTTTTTCTTTTTGGGCTTTAATATCCAGTTTAACAAGTACAAAACAACACGTCGTCGTAACATTACGGTAAAATAAATCCAATCATAGTAAATCACGAATAGTTAAATAGAAGTTTTCGCTAGTTTTCCTTTTATTGAATTTTAATAAATTATATTCATTAACAGTAAAAGAATTTTAAAAAAAATAATCTACAGCTTTCAATTTATCATTAATAACATGATTTACCGAAATCTAGATATAATATACCATTACGTTATAATAACATAACGTTATTACAAAACTTCCCATCTAAAATTTGAAAAACAAGAGGCTACAGGAAAACCAAAGAGCCCTTAATAAGTAAGGAAACAAATAAAGGAATAAAGAGAATGGAGCAATATGCAGCTTAGCTGGGAGAATCTAAGACGAAGACCACTAGGAAACGATGATGTTGGGTCATGAATGGTTGGCACAAAACGCCAAAAAATACTTAATAGAACAAAGGAGAAAGAAATAACCTGGCAAAAACACTAGAGAAAAAAGGCAAGCACATTGCTCGTGCTCCGCTGCTTTTTTCTAGAGTATTAGACTTGGGACTTGAACCCAATACAACACGGTAAAGCTTCTGGTGGAAGCGATGTTACGACGTTCTTTCCACTCGCCGGATTCTTCTCTTTCACCCTTTTCTCCTTCCTTCCGGTACGTACCTGTACCATAGCCTATGATATGAGCTGTAAAAACCAGTGTTGTCAAATCTAGTTTAAAAGTTTATTCTAAATATATGCTCGTTAAAGATTAAAAGATGAATCGAAATTAATCGAAAATTAAATTGAGTTTTATTGGACCCATTTTATGATCGGATTACATTGAGTCTAGATGAAGTATGTAATTCAATTCAAACTTAACAATACTACTTTCAATCTATGTAATAAACACTTATCTTAATAATATTTTCTTTTGAATGTGTGCTATACAAGAAATTGGATTAGCATGTTGGATTGCATGTTAGTCCAGTATTTTTACATATTATATACTCAATAAAAGGTATTGCAAAAAAAAAAAAAAAAAGAATAAAGCACATTTCTGCATATTTTTTCTTTTTTATTTTTGCCCTTTCGGTACCTACAAGTAGTGCTAATTTAATTTATAAGAAAAATATAACAATAAAAACATTTATTAATATTTATTACGGTTTTCAATCGATATTAGCTATTTTACTTTTGATAAATACCTACAACAATGATATTAATTTGTATAGTATGTATACTTAAAAAAATTTGCTAAAAAAAATTATATATTGCAAAATGTACCATGCTATGCTTTATATTCAGCACTTTTGAACCACCACTACTGCTTGCAAATTATTCACACATTGAAGTCGTTGGACGTACGTCCCTCAATAAAAGGTATATTTGAAGCTAAGTCTTTTATAGGGTAAATTTCAAAAAGAAATATCGGCAAGTTATCAAAGTGGTATTACTATTTACGGAAGCAAATCAAACTCAATCGGAAAACCAGCTACACCATAAAATAAGGTTATATTATATTGCAATTCGAGTTTTTAAATGGTTTACGAATCAACTCGAGGCGTCGGACTAAACTATACCACTTTTAACTAAAACCAAATCACTTCTTACATAGAATCAACCAAATGCATGTATCTCTCCCAAACTTTGATCTTAATGATCAACACTAACAAATAAAGTGATTTTTAATTCCATTTTTCAGCAAATTGAAGAAAGCAGCTAATGATAATAATCTATAGTGTTGTAATTAAGATTTTTGTTTCATGTATTAGTGTCTAAATTAGATAATTTCAAGTGGTCAAAGATTGATAGTTGGTATGTATTACCTCACTGCTAGTGCCGTCTACAACTTCTTTTTTTGACTTGATGATGATTTTTTTTTTTTCAGTTTATGGATTCTAAAATATATTAGTAACCTAAATTTTTTTTTAAAAAGAAACTTTTGAATGAATACATCTGTTTTTTATATATAAAGTACAGTTTAATATTAATATATTACGTGAATTGATAAGTATCGTATAAGTATTGATAATATTTTGATATATATTAATTAAAAAATATATTTTTTCTAAAAACATAATAATTATATTTTCACATATCAAAATTTTATGATTACTATATTATGTTTCTCAAATGCTTTTTTTTTTTCTTTTTCTTAATAATATCTTTTTGCATTTGTTGACTCCCCCCACAACTTTGTGTACTGGGTTTTTTGCTGACAAACTAATGGAACTAACAGCGATTCGTCGATATTTAAATTATATAAACTAAATACTTCTCGATGGGATAGGAACAAAGGAGGAAATAGTTTGTTACTTGAAAAATTTTTTAAAAAAAGGGTCAGACTCAATGTTCCGAAACCATAACCTAGATTTGTCAGAACCGTTGGGTCAAAGGACATGGTAGAACCGGCAATTTGGTATTCGATCCACAAGATCTGATCATGATACATTATGATTTAAATCAGTTCATATCCAAAAAATATTTTAACATAAAATACAAATGAGTTAAATTTATTTAAGCCCGTTTAAATTCATGTCAAAGTTTATATCCAATTCCAATACCCAACACAAGATTAGATGTATATTCTTTCATGTTTCCATTTTGTTGCATAAATCTCTTTATATACATTAGAGATCCTAAGTAAAGATATGAGATTTGCTACTCTTAAGTATATATTCTTTTTATTACAACATAATTTAAATGAGCAAAATGCTACCAATTTAAGTATAAACTCTTTAACTATCAATATGATAAATTTGGAAATCAATATTAATAATAATATTTATTTAAGTCATAATTCCATTTAATTTAGTAGTGTTATGTAACTTAGATCTTTTAATTTCTTATTAAGTGTTTTTTTATCACAAATTTCTTATTATGCTTGTTCATGATATCAAATCATACCAAATTACACCGAACCACAAAATCCGGTTCTTTTGTATTTCAATTTGATTCAAGGATTCAGTTTGGGAGGGGGAGGGGGGCCGGGGGTAAAACAAATTGAAGCACTTAAACCCAAATCAAATAGCTTTTATTAAAAAATAAAAAAAGTGATATTTTTTAATTTTAAAACTTATTGATATTTCAATCTAACTCAATTTACTTTTTTTTTTTTTCATTTCATTTTACTCTTAGCCTTTACAATTAACTTATTTTCCTTTACAGTTATCTCTCATCTTTAATTAACTCACACACCTTCACCATCATTAAGATGAATGTTGTTAGACAATGTTATGTAATTGTAATTCTTGTATAATATTACTCAATTTGGACATCGATATTAATTAAAAACTTCAATAATAATTATTATTATCAAGAAATAAAAAAAAAATAATGCTTTCAAAAAGTGTTTTGAACTGAACTAAATCAAGTCGAACCATATTTAAAGTAGTTTAGTTCAAAATGCCATACCATTAGAAGTGGTTGGATTCATCGAGAGTTTAAATAGAATTGTTCTAAATGCAGTTCAATTCAGTTCAATTCGTCTTTAAACTAAACCGAACTAGATCACGAACACTCTTATTTCTTATATGTAATAAAACTTCACTTCACTTAGAATTTCATCTTGGTTGTTATTTTATAAGATATATCAACAACCTATGTCCTTTTCTTTAATAAAATTTAAATATTATTATTGCTTTTCTCCTTGTATTTGTTATAGATTTATTTATAATTTTTCAATTAACAAACGGGCTCAATACGATCATAGGATACACTTATTAGATAGATCAAGTCACTGGTTTAGATTTTTATACATAATTAATAAACGAATAATGTTACCCGTTAAGGTTTTCTAAACACATACCCATTTAAATATGAAAAAGAAATTTGACATACTAACATAACTTGTCAACCCTAAAACATGGCACAAAACCAAGATTGGTTCAATTCAAGAGTTAGGGCCCTAGCGGCTTGTGTAATATCGTAGTGAGTATGGCTTATCAATAGCAAGTATTTATCTTTAAAACAACAATATAAAATCATATATTTTATACTACCCCTTCCCCTCACAAAATTAATGTATAATAGATATGTGTTGATAAGTGGTTTTAGATATGAGCTCTAAGTCCTAACCACTAGTTCGAGTCTTAGATTAAGCTCTTAAGGGCTAATTCAATCTCCTTTTCTCAAGTCAACTTACCTTCAACTTAAATGTCTTCCATAAAAATAAGGCCAAATTACGAGGAAGCCTTATCGACTTCCCTTGAGTCACCAATATGGATGTTAACATAACTAAAAGAAGATCTTCAAGTACCTAAAGACCTAGGACTTCAAGCCTAAGTCAATCAGGCCAAACCTATGAAACTCAAACTAAGCAGTACATCTTAATGTTTTAATTTCTAGTGTAATTAAAGGAGGAAAGTATTAACATTTGTTACCAAAAATCTGACTATAGTTCCACCTATGTCCTTTAACTTTCTTTTTTCCCTATTAAGGTCGTCAAATTTTGAAAGTGTACACACAAGTCCTTTGGTTACCTCGTCAAGTATTTCATTAACACGTCTTACCCCCTAGTTGGCTTAAACTATCGAGTTTAACAAACTATTATTAATAAATACATTTAATTAAGTTACATGGTAAAAATAATAAAAAGTATATAAATATATTTAATTAAGATACAATAAAAATAATAAGAAGTACAATAACCAGGAAAAATCAAAACTGAAAAAAATAAATAAATAAATAAAATAAATCCAAAGGGGTGGCCACTCTATCCACAAGTAACCACTCCAGCATGACCTCCCCTAGATAGCGGCTGCTTATACGACCTTAAGGTGGGGGATGCCATGACAATACTATTGGGTTATTAGTACAAATGATTTAATATAAGATGGTTGATATTACTGTATAGCCAATTATGTACTAAAATGTGGCATATATAAGTAGATATAACCTATCGTTTAATAAAGATTTCGGACAAATGATAGGTTTTCATGGTTAAAAACATAATTAATATTTATTATCTTCAAAATGGTGTCCCTCACCAATCATAATCAAACACATAAGTAATTGGTACAAAGTCAAGGACTTAGTTATTATTTCTATTACATGTGTACAATTGATTAAGACAGAATTTTAAAGACAGAAAACATCCTTCCAATTAAAAACATATGAAATGCATACGCAGTTTAACTAAAGACAGAAAATATCCTTCCAATCAAGGCAAGATGGAAATTACATGGCAGGGGAAAATGGACTTTCGAAGAAGGAAGGTGTGGTCAGTAAAGATGTCATCTGTTCCCTTCTATTGCCTGTGGCGTGGTTGGTAGGCTTCGGCTTCGGCATCGGCTTCAGTTGTGTACAACAAAAGTAATTTGTTGTAAACTTTAATCCTGTATCCCTTTAACAACAACATCAACATCAAATGCTATTGTATAAGGAATGGAAAAAAGCTTCTATAGTATTGCTATACATGGCGCATTAATATGAACGAGTCCTTTCTTTATTAGGGGATATATAGAAAAATATATATATATATATAAATTCTTCAATGAATTTTTAATTAAGATAGGATAAAGTTTCAAAAATTATAATGTTACGTTTGGAACGTAAGAATTGATTGGAATCGAATCATTGATTTCGGGTTTTATTCCTATTCTCATATTTGGAAGTATATTTTAAAGCCAAAATTAAGATTTCATATAATCAATCAGAAGAAAATCACAATTCCGCGTTTGAAGAGACAAAATTACAATTCGATTCCACCCTCATTAATGATATCAACTTAAAATTACGTATCTAATTTTCAAATAAATTATGCTATAAAATAATTAAAAGTATTTTTTACGATCGATACTATTTATACATTTAGTATCATTCTATTCCATTCTATATCCATTTTCAAACATAAGAAATTATTTATCATTCTAGCCCTCATTGCATTCTAGACCATTCCTACACACCAAATGTTATATAAGTGAATTTCCAAATAGAATAAGCCATATTCCTTTATGTCGGGTTTTGTATATGAAAGTGGATAAGGAATGGAATTATTATCTCAAGTTCTATTTCCATTCTCATCTTTCAAAGTGTTTTTAGAATTTGAAATCACAAGTCCTTGGAATTGACAATTCCGATCTTGGAGGGCAAATATTTCACTTTTAAGAAGGTGAAATCATGAATTTATTTCATCATCGTTAATTATTATTAATTAAAATCACTCATTTAACTTTCAAACTAATTATAACAACTAATGATTAAATACATTTTTCTACCAATATTATTATATAAGCATTTTATTTCATTGGCATTTCTCAACAAAGAAAGCGATTTATGATTTCAATCCCCATTACATTCCTTTCTATTACAGCTCCATTTCATTGCTAATCATGTCAGCACACCAAACCCAATATTATAACGTTACAAGCAAACCAACTCGGTCACATGTAAGGACTGAAATAATTACCTAGTTTAATTTATATCTTGATTCAACTTTAATGAGAATTTTAAACAAATGAACTGATCTCGATTTGTATATTTTGTTTTGCTACAAACATATGAAGCGAAGGAGATAAGAATTCATGGCTTCTGGATTAGGGTGAATAACATATATTAAATAAAAAGTACACTTTCTACTTTTTACTTTTCTAGGGGGGGATATAAAAGGTTCTCGAAAAGATCAATTAATAAATGGAACCCTAACATAAGAGAAGGGGAGTAGATTAGGCAAATGCCCAATAATGCAACTTGTAGTACAAAGCAAGGAACTTAGTATTCCCTTTATTTCCTTTTGCCTTTTTATTAAGATAGTGTTTCTTGCTGTAATCACGTTAATTAAGAAAACTACATTTTGGTTAATTTATTTAAAAAAAAAAAGAATTATTCCCTACACTTTATTTGGTATTGTGGACCAACATATTCTTTAGTTTGATTAATTTAAAAGCCCTCGTATTGGCTAAATTTGAATTAACTAGTTACTTCTAAGTCTTGAGGAATATTATTGGTAGAAAGAGTTAGGCAAGATAATTGTGGGAAAAAACGCTTCCTATATAAGTTGACGAATAAACTATTCGAATATATTAAGAAAGAAAAGAATTATAGTATGTGGATTAGGGAGAGTAACATTAGAAAAATCATTCATCATGAGGAGATTGTGTTCAATTTTAGCTTAATATATATTCACTACTTAGAGTTATAATAGTGTTTTTTTTTTAATGGTAATCATAGATAAGGTGATTCCCAACCTTAAGAACCTTGTAGAGTTTTTTAATATGACATATCACAAGATATTCTCGCTTTTAAGAATCTCTTCACTTTATCCTTAAAAACCCTTAAAAAGATGTTTCACATTTTTTAAAAAATTTTAGAGGTTCGATACTATTTCAATTTTTCCTTTGAAAATTTACCTAAATTCTTTCCTAAAAAGACTAGATAAATATATATATATATATATTAAAAAAAAAATTTTAGGGGTCCTCAAGACCCTTAAAATTTGAAGCATCTCGATACAACGGTGAAGGACCTCAAAGTCCTTCGATCTTGGAAGTTGTGCCAAGATCCTTCCATTGAGGATGTCCTAATAAATTTACATTGACATTTATCATTTTCTAGACATATGATGCAGTTACATCACTTGCTAATATTTATTAAGAGTGAAAATATAAGTTCAATTTTCTTTTTTATTTTTTGGTCTTGCATAACATTTTGAAAAAAAATATATATATAACCTCTTAAATTTTGATCCAAGTTATTGATTTACTTTCTAAACTTCCAAATGTTGTAAATTACTTTAGAAAATTTTGATAAATTGCTTAATAACTCCCTTAAATTTTAACTTTAATATAGAAACACTCTTTGAACTTATCAAACTATATAAGACCACGTAATTTTGATTATAGTATGCAATTTTTTTAATTAAAAAAAAGAAATATTCTTTATATATATTGTCAATTTATTAAAGTTTAAAAATATCATATACAATATTTGAAAGTTTAGAGAATAAATATATGCTTAAATCAAAATTTAGGAAAGTTATTTTCAATTGCCCAACATATTTTTCTAATAAATATTCGAATATACGTGTTGTCTCAAAGTTTAGTTGGTAAAGTTTGATGGGCTCCTCAAGGAAAATGGATTGGATTGAAGTGGCTTAAAGCTACTTAGATTGACTTACAAAATAAACAAGAGTGAGCAGATCAACTAAAGATTTATCCAAAGAGGCAACTTTAATACTCAAGTCGATAAGACTTATAAGAAAGTGAGTATTTTAACTAAAAAAGTGTTCAAGAGAATTAAAAGTTGATAAGAGCAATAAAAGAAGTACTTATGAGAAAGAGAGGCGAAGTATTTATTATATATTTAGCCTCTAAAACCTTATCAACTCATGGCATGTGACCCCAAATTTTGGGGGCTTGAAGTTAATGAGAGTTTTGGCAGCAATAAAAATGATTATCTTTGAGCTCTATACCTATCTTTTCTTTATAAATACTTTGGCAGTGCTGTAGATTATGGTCACATAGATTTGAGCCCTACCAAGGACCAATCACCAAGGGTCACACCGCATCGAATGTGACGCGGCCATTGTACAGCTAAACTCTACAGGTCTTTGGATTATTCAAGGAAGATTCCCAGGGAGCACATTGGAGGTCAACAAATAAGGCGCAAGAGTTTGTCTTCGGCTATGCAGAACATTATTTGACTAGGTCCTTCATTATTCAAGCCCCTTAGTCGGGACGACGATGTCACTTGGCGTAGGGTTAAGGAGGTCGACCCGGTCCTCGTGTATTCTTCAAACCCCACAGCTAGGACGAAAATGTCACTTGGCGCAGGGTCCGAGACAACCAACACTGTCCGCCCTTGACATTGTGGTCTCAAGGGTCAGTATAATTGGCCCTAAGCTTGAAGTGATTAACTCATGTCCTGAATCACTATCAACAATATATATATAAACTTAAAAAACCTTAAGCCGGAAAGATTACGATAAAATGCATGAAGGGCATTCGTGAACGTTATTTATTAATAACTAGTTGATTATGCAAATATAGTAGACGTGTTAAAAAACAAACGTATTGATGTTAGGTTTATCTATCACTTACTATTAATAAATGTGAAACATAATCAATATATTTACTAGACTTTACATATAACTTCTTAGTAGAAAATAGAATACCAAAAACAATCCTAATTATATTTATATTTACACACACACACATATATATATATATGTATATAAATATATATAAAGCACCCCACGAGTAGAATCGAATCTTAACTTTTGAAGGAAAATTTTTTCAACTTTCTTTGACATGTCCCTACTAAATCTAAAATATGTTTATTTTTTATCCAAAGAAAATCAAGTCGCATTTTATCCACGATCCACTCTTGGCAATTAGTACGTAAGATGCTTGCCCTACAAAATATCTCAAAATTCTTTTTCTCGGGCCTACTATACACTCTACATTTTACAAGGAGGGAGGGAACATGATAGAGAGACAAGTGATCGTACCATTAAGATTGTGAGAGGGCAAAGCAAATATATATCTTTAAGTTTCAAAAAGTATATTAAATAAACTTTCCCAAAAGTTAAGACTATTATAATATTACGGTGTCAATATTGATTTGTTAGAATGGATGAAATTCGATTCTCTCCTCTCTAATATTTATAATATGTATAATTGGGAGAGGAAAAAAAAAAAATTCCTCAGGCATCTTTTAAGACAAAAGTACATTTAATCAATTTCGTTTAAGCATCTTAAGACAGCTACGTGACATTAATTTAGAAACTAGTGCCGCCACATGATTCATGCACTTTACCTGAAGTCTATAGTTTTGGTCCACGTATCTATTATATTAAAGGAAGTAACTTTAGAAAAATATTATGATAATATAATATTTAAGATAAAAAAAAATTACAATTTAAAGAAGCGGGAGACATTACATTTAAAATGTTATGATGGAAAAATGCGAAGAAAGTTTTCATATAATTATTAAATTCTTTTTCCATAAATACGTTTTCCGCTAATATATATCTATCCAAATATCCCAACTCTTTATACATATAAATATCTTTAAATATTTCTCTATCATTGTCTAATTAATATACTATTTCCTAAAAGTTAAATCTTGGTCTATGTGGCAATATGGCTTCTTGCATAATCATCCTTCCATCATATCTCTCTTCTTTTCTCTTTGTTATCTGTCCCATAAACAATAAAAAGGTTCCATGCTTTCACTTGTAAAGAATGTCCAATCCAATTGATTATTGCAACAAATCAGCCCTTTATTATCTTTATCCGATATCGGTTCTGGTTCTGCATGATTTTGTTCCAACAATTAATTGAGTGCAAGCCCCCAAACCACACCACCACACCCCGCCACTCCCCCACAACAATTTTTTGGTGTCTTTTTAAATCTAGAAAATACATATATATATATATTTTCTAGTGATTTTAATATAGGAGGAGAATTAAATCTGGTCCATCTTATTTAGAAAATTAGTGTTCATACCATTCCATTAAATTATAAGAACATTGGCCAAGATACATATATTGAATTAATTTAAAACAAAGCATTTAAGTCATATGTAAAACGTAGATGGCAAGTTCTTCTACATGTGAAAATTAGGAGTTTAATGATGATTTTGATATGATGAAACAATTTAATCAAACCCATGCGATTGTTTGTTAACTACTAATGGAGTCCTGTTAAACTAATCATCCAAGTTTCACTTTGTGTGATCTAAAGGAAGAGTTATCAAAAGCAAAGTGTTCTAAATACTAGAGGCTCCGTCCAAGCCTTGATTTTTTAAACCCAGATTGGAAACTGCCACTTCTATCCAATATTCTTAAGCGTACCTCATTCCTTTCAATATGCAACATCCTTGTACTCATTACTTACAAGTCCTTCTACCCCAAAAGCATAGTTTATTTTAGTCACAATTGCATATATATATATATATATATATTTGTTGTGTAATACCAACAATAGCTAGTAAAGAAGAGAGAAAGGGCCAATGGGAAGATTTTGTTGTTATCTATAAATACATCATTCAAAGCAATTTTTAGAAGAGAATTCTAGAGCAAAATTCCAAACACATCAATTCTTACTTTGATAACTTTCTTATATGTTAATTCGATTAAATTTTTAGAGAGTATACTATTAGTGAATGAGAGATTGTGTTATATTTTGTAAGCATTATATTTAACATTATTGTTAGCTCAAATACTTATAAGTCATAAAGGACCACATTTGATAAAGTGATTGTGAAGTTTTCTTAAGGAGGTAATTTGTAAACGTAAGAGTAATAGTCTAAACTTTAGATTAAATTGACATTTAATATACACTCTACCATTTTCTATCTTATTTCCATGCTATAAATTTAGGATAATTGCATAAAATCTTTTTAAACTTTTATTTAGGTACGGATTATTTTCTCAAACTTTCAAAGTGTGATTTTTAATCTTTAAACTTTTATAAATTGGTAAACAACCTTTTAAGTTGAGAATGACCCCTTAAACTTTGATTTTAATATGTAAATACTCCCTAAACTATGTAGTATTTTTGAGATATTTACATACTAAAATCAAAATTTATTGGGTATTTATACACTAAAATCAAAGTTCAAGAAGTGTTTACACAGTAAAATCAAAGTTTAAGGGAATTATGGGGGTTATTTACTAAATTATGAAAGTATAGGGTACTAAAAACCATATTTTGAAAGTTTATGAAATATGCACTTGAGTCAAAGTTTAGGAAGATTTTATGCATTTTCCTTATAAGTTTATTTTTTTAACTTATTCTTATTCGTTTATATCAAGCTTATTAATTTTCATAATTCAGGAAGTTTATAATAGACTTTATATGTATAACAACTCAAGCTATAGTTTGTGAATATAGAATTAATGTTTACATTAGAGCACATACTATGAAGAACGGGTTAATATCGTATTTAGTACCCAAACTTTACCAAATTGTTCAATTTACTACCTCTATTTTGAAATCTTTCAATTTGCTACTTTATTAAACTTTTCTTGATCTTTATGCTACCCAAACTAAATCAATTAGCCTCTGTTTGCCAAACATGGATGCAATAAATAAGTGATGCCACTATAAATTGACATGTGATACGTTTACACATGATACTTACTAATATGGTACGAATGCCATATGGCACAACTAAGAAGTGACATATGTCTTCACATGTAGCATTCGTTGATGTGGCATGAATACACAAAATTGGGACTCAAACCTCTATAACCAAGAATTCCTCGTGCAAACTTAGTGACCATGCCAAGAAACAGTAAACTAACTTATTCAATCTCATTTATTAAAAAAATATTATTTGTATTTACTTTTCAGTGGATTTTGGTCCCATTATGCTCAATTAATTTAAAATTGACAATTTCTATTCGTAAAACCACAAATTAGGACTTTAATAATTAACTAGTGAGTTTAACTTATCCAAAATAAAAATTCTTATCACTCTACTCCTAATCTTGGGGCTAGCTCTAAACCTGTTCACTTAGATCCAGTTTTGACCCGGTTCATGAGGCCCGTCGGTTTACCGACCAATAATTTTTTCTTTTGTTTTTAGGTTTGCAATATATACATAAATATGTATATTATATTACATATGTTAATATGTCATATATATATGATATATATAACACATTAATACGTATAATATATATGTTAATATTTAGATTATATAATAATATGTATAAATATATATATGTTGATTATTATATACATTATATAATATGTATTGATTTCAAGCGTATATTGTATTATAGGTAAGTGTACTTGGTTAAGTTATGATATAGAATAAAATAGATATAACTTCGAGTGTCAATTCTACAAGGAACCAATGTGTGAGAACCGAATTATCAGCAGTTTCCTAAAATATCAAATTATCTAACTTTACAATATAAAATAAATTGTGATTAGATAGGAAAAGTGAATAAGAATTGATAACATAAGAAAACTAAAATGAATAAGAACAAGCAAACCGATGAAAATAAACTAATTAAAATAAATAAGCAACATGAATTAATTAAAATAAAGAAGATATAATCATTAGTGAATCTTTATTATTTATTCTCAGTTTTGTACAACCTTTTAATCTCAATTATTCTCTAAACCATGGAAATTCCTAATTTTATTCTTATGAAAATTGAATTTTAAATTAGTTAGACTCTCTCCTCTGGCAAATTCCTAACCTTAAGACCCTCTCTATCCATATTGCTATTGAATAAGGCAACTCAAGATTGCATGAAGTATATGGATCTCGCTATTAAGTTTCCTTAATCTAGAGAGATACAATACTTAATCTCTTAGCGCATTGAAACTCTTTTAATTATGCTTATCTATTTACTACAGGCCTTACGATTCTACAATAAACTCAAACATCCATTTAGTAAATGTAGTAAATACTAAAGGGAGATAATATATTCAGCATAATTAAATCATTAAAGAATAAAATTATAGATAGAAAGAATAATTGTTATAAGAAGAAACTAAATTTCAATAATATTCACTAAAAACAATTTAACATAAAAACAATATAATAAAAGAAGAAAGAAATAAATTAAGAGATTCCTGCTATATTCTAAAATACAATCTTATTAAACAGGACTCTCTCTAAAAGCTATAGCCTAAGGATCTATTTATAAAAATGTTGGGCTATATTTACAAAGAGAGACTTAATAAAATAGAAGATACGTTGAATAAATATGCTATAAAAACTGAAGATTCGCTTGTCATATACCGATCATGCCTTAAGAATACAATTGTGGTAGCTAACCGTATATTTGTTTCTCATGCAATAACTTGAAAATTAAAGAAATTAATCGATGAAGGGACCACAGGTAATGACCATGGTTGTGGTCGTGGTTGTTGTAAACCTCACAACCAATCACTCAGGATTTCGATTGGCTGAAAGATTTGATTAAGCCTAAATTATAAATAAACTCAAAAATATTAATAAAAATGATCTCATAAGTTCAAATTTAAGAAAATAAGTAATAAAATAAAATAATATAAAAATTTCAAATTTTAAGTATATAACTCGTTATTTCTCGAAAATGCCGAAAATGCATTCCGATAAGTAACGAATCGCTAAAGATAAATTGTATGTATACTAAAAATCATAGAATAACCTAAATAATATTTAGGAATATTTATTTATACGATATATAAATTTACATGTAGGTAGAAATACGCGTAATTACTTAAAATATAAAAATGAGTTAAAATAATACTAAATAATTAAAGAAAAATCAGAAAAAATTAATGATTAAATTATAAAAATTATCCGATTAAATTAGAACAACACAAAAGTCAAATTGGAAGAAGATAAGATAATTGTTTAATCAAATTAATGCACAATAATTTCCTTAAAGCTCTATAAATACTCCAGATTTTTCAGAAACTCATTTGGTCAGTTTGGAGAGTGAGAAAAATAGAGAGAGGCGAAATTGAGAGAAAAATTAGGGTTAAAAAAAAAAAAAGAAAACTGTGCAGTTGAGGCTTGTAAGAAGAACCCAGACCCGACGAGCAGCTGGAAGTAAACAGTCACCACCACCACATGGTAGTGGCAGCGCCCAGGTAGGCAGACATACCCATGGCCACCGACGGCGGCTGGAGCCACCCAAATTAATGAATTCGATTTCCAACCCGATTTTGTATAATTTTTTTAAAATAGTAAATATTCTTATAAAATTATGAAGCTTATTATTCTGAAATATTTTTGTATATATTTTTTAGGAAAAATATTATTTTAATGAAAATATACCCCGTGATGTATGGTCCTTAAGAAATCATGCAAAACCGAGTATATTTCGGTTTATATATAAATAACATTAGGAGTATAGTTTTGAGCCCAAAATTTTTTAGTAGACTACTTAGATGATATAGAATAGTGTTATGAAGCCCATATAAAATGGGTAATTTAGAGTTAATTAAGTAATTAAATGGATAATTACTGATTTAGTGAATAATTATATATCTTAGATGATGAAGTATGATACTTTTAGCATTTAAGGTGTTGATGTAATTATTAGGTTAATTATGTAGTAAATAAGTAATAGGGAAAAATAGTAAATTTTAAGTTAATTTTGTAAACTAGGTTAATTAGGTGTAAAATATGATTTAGAATGAAATTAGACATTTTGAAATGATAATTGATGTTGGGAGATAGAAATTAGAGTGATAAAAATATTAGATGTGTATTATATACATGATACGTAATAGTACATGATACACAATTATAAGAAATATAATAAATAAAAAATATTAGGATAAAATTGATATTATCTAAATAATAGGGATATTAAATCTGATAGAAAATTTAAATTTATGTACTTATATAAAAAATGTAAAATTTTCTCACATCAAGAGTAAATTCGGTACACTTATAAAGATTTAAGTGTACCGGATGGAATAAAATATTGATTAAGGGTGATGATGGTATTTAGGATATCCAGAAATAATATGATTAATTTTACATTATGAGTTGAAATGAATTTCTAGGGTTTGGGTATAAAACAGTACTTTGAAATCGAACTAGAACCTAATTTAAAAATCGATACGGAAATTAAACCTGAACCTGAACCTAATCATAAACCTAGAATAATTGTAAAAGATTTGAGAACCTAGATAACTAGATATATTAAACCCTAAATAAAAGATAACAATAAGCATTATAGGATAAAATGAACCTATAATAGTTATAAGAAAAACTGAAACCACGTTTGTGTTATAGGGATGATCGGCGATGACCTAAGCGAGTTAGACCTTGAGTGAGTTAGACCTTGAGTGAGTGAGCGAGAAGTCTAGGTAAGTGGGATTAATACGTTGCTATATTTTGAAGACTTGATATTATACTTAGTTATACTTGTTAGATAGTTGATTATGTGTATGTACTTGATTATGAATGATGTTATGATTCTGTTTATTGTTCTGGCTTGAATTGTATGATTTGTGTAAAATAATTAATCACCCTAAATTGGACCTAATCAAATATATGACTTATAATCATAATCAGACTTGTATGGCAACCCATTAAAGGAAACCTAGGATTCTCCGGCCAAATACTGACCCCTTCGAAAGGGATAGCGCAGGATTGCATAATGGTTCCTTCTTTATCCTTAGTCGAACTAAGTGACAGGAAAGGAGGTCATAGCGAGGGTGAAGTCAATGGTTCGAAGGTAATTGAGGGAGGAGCGATGTCTCCATTGTATAAACCTGGATTTGGTCGTGAGCTCTTGCATTAATGGTAATTCCTCAATCCGGATTAGAGCGAGCGCAATTTCTCTAATCTCACAATGGGCTGGACGACGTCGTGCAATGCATGTACAAGCAAATGCCATCGTACCTAATAAGTTGGTTGATAACCTTGTTATGTTTATATTATAATTTTAAGTCCTCTATCCTAATTTACTGAGCTGTAGTTGCTCACATTTCTATAAATGTCGTATAGGTGCTAGTTAAGAAGCGGCTTACAACTATTCTAAAACTAGCAACTGTTAGATCATAGGGAGTGAGGAAAAACATTTGAAGAACAAACATATATTTTTAAGGTCTAAGCCTTTATTTTAGAATTTTTTATTTTTGAATAATGTAATGACTGGGAAATAGATTATGATGAAACATTGTAAACATTAATTGTAATAACTGAATTATAATGTATATATATATATTTTCTCACTTTCTTAGGTAAATTATTTATTTAAATTACAAACTGTTTACTTCGAAGCAGGTTAATTGTGGGCGCTTTGTGTAGATCAAATTTAGGATAGCGGTTATAAGGTCAACTTTTATCTTATAATGGTTTATACGGCGATGCTGTTATGACTCTACCATTTCAAGGTGTGACAGTTGTCTCTAAACACCAATTTTTATTTCGTTTCTTGCTCCTTTGCTCTCGATTTCAATGTACATTCATTATTCATGCGTAGGTCATTTCCAAGATTTCAAAATTCATCCAAATTTTTTTTAAATCTTCCAAAAATTGATCTACAACAATTGATCTATTTAATCGAATGAAGCTAGACTTTGTTTTTCGTTCTATTTGTGTCGAAACTTTCTTCACTTTATTTTTTGATCAATGCTTTTTACTTCAAATTACTCTAAAAATACTATAAATCTTCAGAACTTCATAAATTGCTTTGGAAGTCCCTCAAAATGAAATTTAATAGAATTAAGCTCAAATAACACAAATTAACTCGAATAAGGTGTAAAATAACCATATAAAATATATGTTATTTTTGCATTATCATATATAAATATATATTGTGTATCGTAAAAAAAAAAAGAAAAGAAAATTTTGATTCATGCTTACCAATACAAACATGTCAAAGGCTTGAATTGTTTAAACTTACATGAACTAACGGGTCTTTGATTGGTTTAGACCTACCATATGTCGGCTAGTTTCGATTCAATGAATCAATAAGTCGAGTTATAGTTTGAAATCGATCTTTTCTCTAGTCTATCCACTCATTTTGTTGAGTAAATTGGAATCAGGGCTAAGTTATGAAAGCCACAATAATGAAAAGAGCGTTAAGTTGACTAGGTGGCCAATATGTACGAAAGATTATAAAAACTATCTTTTTCCCAAAAAAAAAAAATTGACCTTTCTAACTTGAAAAATTTTTGTCATCCCTCCTTTATTTTTATTTTCTATTTTTTTTTGTAGTTTTCTCATTTCTCAATTTTCTTTTTTTTTCCCCCTCTTTTCTTCCTTTCTTTTTATTTTTTATTGTTCTAAAATTTTATACTTTTCCTTAAATTTTTCATTTTTCTACTTTTTCTTAAGCTTTTTTTTTTTTGGTATTTTTATGACTTTTTAGTTTTTTTTTTTTATATTTTTCTAAAAGACTATCTTGACCTATAGCTATAATGGCAAAAATAGAAATGATAAACAGTGAGAAATTTTGGTGATGGACTTTTTTGAAAACTATGCTTTTCATAAAAATGGAGCCACTTGTCCCTTACATTGTTAAGATTACAAAATCTACAAAATATTTTTTGTTCATTTTAAATTCTTAACAAAGTTTTTCATCGTTTATCCTTATGCTGGCAAAAATTTCAATAGGATATTAAACATAATATATATGATAAGATTTTTTCATATTCTTGTCTGTTTTTTTTTTTAAGAGATCGGTTTTATTTTTCATCTCACATTTGATTTATATTTTTTTAAATTTGAATTATTAAATTAATTGAGTTCAGATTTAAAAAAAATATAATGAATTATGAGATAAATGATTGGATGAGTCTAGTTAAAGAAGGACAAGATTGTAGAAACTTTATAAATTAAGATATTAATTACAAAACGTGGCATATCTCTTGGCCCCTTGTGGAATTACACCAAGCATTCATATAGGCTCACCGTTCGTGGGATATTTCGTCTTGGTCAATTATGGGCTTGACTATATTTTTCCCATCAAAGCCCAATACATACAAAAAAAAGATAATCAAATAATTTATGCTTATTATTGTTCTTTCACATCCATATTCAAAACGGAAAACACTTGGAGAGATCAGAAATCTCTTCGTACCTGGCAACGTTTATTTCAGGCAAGTTTACAATTATTCTTGATTATGACGTTTCTTTCTCCAATTATTACATTTTTTTTTATAATTAAGAGGATTAGTAGTTGGTTTTTTATTCTGAAACCCTAGGGTTTTGGTAATTTGACTACGAATTACGATTTCTCTTATTGCACATCATGAATCGTACGCACCCACCCTGTTGCATTTGATATCGATAATTTGAATCCCCCTTACAAATTTGTGAAAAAATTCGGTCTTTTGGGGGATTTCAACATAGTTAGCTTTAATTTCCTGAATTTGGAACAAACCCAATTGAAAAAAGAAGTTAAAGATTGAATTTTTTATAGTTTTATCATGGTTTATGATTCTCTGGATACGGTTTGTGCTTCTGTTACTTGGATCATTCCCATACAGATGCCGGACTCTTTGAAAGAAGGATTAAATGGATAGTCTGAGAAATAGACGTTTATGCTTTGCGAAGAAGTAGACGAATAGAGAAGAGGAGGAAAGTTGCTGAGATATTGCAAGTTCTTTAGGGTCCATGCACATGTGGGTATTTCCATTTAATAGGGTTTTTTTTTTGGGTAATTTCGACTCAAGTACTGTTTAAAGATCTTCTGCTCTCTTGCAACACTACTCCTGATAAGGAAAAGTCAATGGAGTTGTTAGCTAGGAGACTCTTTTTCTTTTGCCCAGCCTCCCAAGAACAACATTCAACTTGCATGTGTGAAGATTAAGAGGTTAAAAGAAGAAAAGTTCCACCTTTAGTTACAAATTTGGTTTCTAGAAAGCTGAAAAGTTTAATCTCGTTAAATGCCATGGTATAATTGAGAGTCTTGATAGCAATGAAACTCCTCTGGCAAACTATTTTGATATTGTGTTGTTCCAAATTATGATTGCTGCTGTGACCTTTCTTTAGGTGATTTCCCGATGAGTTATAGATGGCACGAAGAGAGGCAAGATTCAAGTACTCAAGATGCACAGAAAAATGAGAGGGAGCGAGTAAGCAATCTATTATGTCAATATGCAGTTGCTTAACTGCCAATTCTTCTCCCTATTCCAGTGTTTGAGGGTAGACATTGATTTGTTTCTGTTAATTTGTCTAAAATTTTAATTGTTGTGCTTTATGAGTTTTCCCAGGGAAAAACTTCTTTGAGTATCACCCCAAAAAATTTACTTTTTTGAGCCTTTATCATAAACGTAGCCTTTGTAGGGGACGAAATGGAAGTAGGGATGAGAGTGGAATCGATTTAGGTTTAATAATAGATGAGTTCTAATCTTTCCTTCACCTCTTTTATAGGAATCTCTTATTGAGGATTACTCTGAAGATTTTTGGCTACCAATTAATCACAAGCCAACAGAAAATGTTGATCTCGATGATGTGGAGCAAGCATCCTTGGACACGCAATTGACCTCATCCAACATTGGGTTTAGACTTCTTCAGAAAATGGGGTGGACTGGGAAAGGCCTTGGCAAGAATGAGCAAGGTATGTGCATATAATTTCAAGGTCATTGCACAACAGAACAAGATGTTGATTCTAGGGAAACTAATTATTGTTGAACCTTATCTATACAACTTGTGAAAAGCATAGACGTTTACTAGAGCTGCCTTAGTAATGTTACTCTGACCTAAGGGGGATATTATACAAGGTTTTTGCCATTTGCATGTGCAGGAATTACCGAGCCAATAAAATCAGATATGAGAGAACCCAAGTTAGGAATTGGAAAACAAGAAGAAGATGACTTTTTTACTGCTGAGGAAAATATTCAGCGAAGGAAACTTGATATTGAGGTAGAGGAGACTGAGGAGCATATGAAGAAGCGGGAGGTATGTGGTTGAAATCACAATTCATTGCTATTTTTGTGAGCATATAGATAATTGTTAGCTACTGCCCATGTTTAAATATTAAAGTAAGTTGATGCATTACTTTTTCTGAACCCAAATCGTTAACAGAAGGCAGTATATAGCATTTTTGTCTGCCTTTTGAAGACAATGGTATAGTAGGGGAGCATCAACTTTGGAAGATCTTGAGAATTTCCTGCAGTTTTTATTACCTGGTGGCTTGTACTGCCCCCTTCGTGCACCTTGAAAATCCAGGTCATAGCAGAACGAGAGCAGAAAATTCAGAATGAGGTGAAAGAAATTCGGAAAGTTTTCTATTGTGACCTTTGCAGCAAGCAGTACAAATTAGCAGTGGAATTCGAAGCTCACTTGAGCTCATATGATCACAACCACAGAAAGGTGAACAGATGATCTTCATTGAGTCTATTAGCTTGCTTTTTGAGCAATGTTAACAATTTATATTGTTATCACTTGCTGCTTCTTTCAGAGGTTCAAAGAAATGAGAGATATGCATGGTTCTACTGATCGTGATGATCGTCAAAAGAGAGAGCAGCAGCGCCTAGAGAGGGAGATGGCGAAAATGTATTCATTCATTTTCTGATGTTTCTATTTCTTCAACTTTGGAATCTCCCATCCCCCCTTTTCTCTCCTTTATGTGTTTTTGTTTTTGTCTCTTAATTTACTGGCTGCTGTTGTTTTAATTCCTATAGTGCTGATGCGCATAAGCAGAAGCAACAGCAACGTGAGGAACCTGGGTCTTCTCCGGCTCCTTCTACAGCAAGAAGCGCTACAGCTCTTACCGATCAGGATCAGCGTAAAGCTCTGAAGTTTGGGTTTTCCTCTAAAGGCAGCACCTCTAAGGTTTGTTACCTTTAGATGAGTTACTTAATGAGTTATTTTTGCTTGCAAGTTTTAAGTATTTAGATCATATCATTTAAGAGGCACTTTATGGCACCTATTGGTAAAAAAGGAAGGCATTTAATGAGTGAAGTTTTTGACCACATGATGTTATGTTTTGTCTGAAAATCAAAAGCTTCTTTGCAGTTAAAGCTTATATCTGGTGCTTGAATAGTTTTTCCTTTTCTGGCCAATAGCCTTTTGTTGACTATTGTCACTCCACTCATATGAGAGGTGGTGAGTCGGAAACTCTGCGTCCCCCATCTCCTGCTGTGCTTTGTAAGGGGCAGGGAGTGGGTTGGGGTTGGTGGGCGGGTCCTAAGTAGTTTTAACCTCTTTCTACATTCAATCTCATATGCTGATATGTTGACAATCCACTGGCACAATATGTTCATTTACTTCTTTTAATTTGTTCTTGCCTTCAAATTATATCTGAATTTGTGATTATTGCAGAAATCAACCGTCCGTATTGCAAAGAAGCCAAAACTTCCCGTTGCTTCGGTTTTCGGTAATGATAGTGATGATGAGTAATCAAACACCACTCTCAAGGCTGCCAAAAGCAAAACATTGATTTTCAAGGTTTTATAGACCATTCATTCTATTGTTGATTATGATTTGGCCTGCCCTTGTAGAAGAACTGTTCCTACATTCAGCGATCTACAGGTTTAACTTACAGAAGAGCGGAAAGTTTTTGCTTTTGCAACACTAGAAAGTATCTCATGAATCACCAGTGCCCGATGACCGCCTACTTTCATCCTATAGAATGATTTTCCCAGCTAAAACTTAATATATATATGGACTATTATGTATTTTGTTGGTTTTTTTAGTTTTATCTGTATGTTATCAGCATCCATACTACATCGGTTCCACCTATCATGTGTACTTTTAATATTACCTTTTTTGTACCTTTAATAGCCAAACACTAAATGTCAAAAGTAGTGCAAGACGATACCAAAATGAAATCAAAATGATAATCCAAAAAAGGCTAAATGGATATATTGCCGCCAATGAAGATATGCTGCACTTTGGAGTGTGATACATGGAGTCAAATCGGTATGAATCCTCTTATTTTTCTTTCAAAATTATGCATGTCCTTAGTCAAATCCTGTTTTTGATTATTTAATAAATCGCTCGAAGTAGATTATCTTTCGGTTGGGGAAACCTGGGAAAATCTTTGGATTATCACAAATGTGCATTGCAGAATAAATTTCATCATCACGGTTTCCAGGAGTACCTGTTCGTCTTAATTAGGTAAATATAAGAACACTACACATGCTATCATACAGATGATACAATGATTAATCAAGTATATCCTTCTTCAAATGCATAAATAAGATTTCATCCTTCAAATGTTCTCCAATATAGTGATGTGATAAGGATTATGGACAAGAACGACTCCTCCTGGCAGTATCAAACGATTCTATGCAGCTTCAGCAAAACCTACTTGAAGATTGCCGTAGTCGAACACCGTATGATACACTCCCATGAATACATCCCCAAGGATCCTGTACCCCAGAAAAGTAGTGACAGGATTTAGCAGAACTCCTATGTTAAGAATTGTGTTTTTGAGCAAGACGAACTTAAAGGTGTATAGCGGATGAATCTACTTACCAAAGAGGACCCCTAGGCGGCGGCACATCTAAAGCGACGAACCCGCTGATGCACACGGTAGCAAGGCCTTCCCCGTTTCTTAAAATATACTGATAACAACAAAGATATGTATTTGTGAGTAGTAACCCCATCAAATTGAGGAGCAAGGGACGTAGTCCATAATGGATTTCACACTGTTCATGGTACTAGAGCAACATGAAATCATGATTTGCGCGTGAACATGTAAGGAAAAAAAAAAAAAAAAAAAAACAAGGAAAATGCGATCGCACCTGTTCTGGGGTAAGCTTGAATGGTTTATTCCCAATGGTAAATGTTATGAATGGCATGGTTGAAACTGTTGCACAATCAATTACAGATTCTTCCATGGGACTTGGAATACTGTTACAGAGCTGTAAATGCCAGAGTCAGTACCAGTACACAGTAAGAAATCATCAATAAGGTCGCTGCTAGTAGTCTCTGAGTAAAAATGGATTCAACTAAGTACCTGACTGACATAGCTGAGTACTTTTTCTTTTGTTCCTCTCTGTCTAAGTTGATTCTTCATCCAAATAACAGCCATTTCGCAGGCGGTACAAGGAAGATCTCCCCCATTCACATTTCTCCCATCAACAACAGATCTGATCCCAGGGCTGCACAAATCAAAAGATTTCATAGATGACGACAGGGAAACTTGCTTTGAGAAGAGCCAAGGGAAAAAAATTCGACCATTTGATGTGAGCAAGCATTTACTAACTGGAGGATAAGGTGATGCTAGTGGTAGGAGACCTTAATGTACAAGGTTTCATTTTCCTGTCTTCATGAAAATTTTCTAGTTGATAGTTTAGCTCAATTCAATATTGTAATGAAGAAGGAGATTTAAGGGTTTGAGTCTCTGTGTATTCATTTTACTCAGAATTAGAATAATGGTCCACTTAATGAATGCAAAACAAAGTCTCATCCATCAAGTGTGAAAAGGGTATGCAGTAAGTGTAATAGCGCAGGTCATATTTGTAAGTCGAAACATTTCGATCAAATATGTAACTAAAATTATCACTAACCTCACATGCCGAGTCCCATTTATAAGACATACACCAATCTGAGTACACACTTTGTTAGGTTGCACCTGAAAGCATAGGAGGCATACTATCATATATTGAAGAATCACACCTAAGATGGAGATAGGACTATGTTAGAACCAAGTGTCCTACCCCTGAAACTAAGAGATCCCATATCATCTCGCCATACTGGGTGACAACTTCCTTGCACTCATTACTTACGAGTCCTTCCGCCCCAATAGCATAGTTGATCTCAGTCACAACTGCCTGTATATATATGTGTGCGTGTGGGTGGGGTTGTGTATTTGTAGTAGGTTTAATTAGAAGAATATATTGATACAGTATGAATAATCACTACAAGTGGATTGATATTTGAAACAAGAGAAACACATACTGTTGGACCAGCAAGTAAGGATGTCCCGGAATCTACAATAGCTGCACAACCAGTTTCGCAATAACCTGTGGACTGGTTCCCGATAAGAAGGTCGCCCATATCAAACTGGAATGATGAATAACTCAAAAAACGTAAGTAGTTTTCATAGACAAACGGATGTTATCAATGAATATAGAACCATACCCTATCTAGTTATTCTTAGGGCGAATCATTTTTAACTCACCTGCCAATATCCTTTTTGAGTGACTGGAACATATGTGTGCTTGCCATTGAAGTGCTTGGGATCAACTCCACCAAAAACAATCTGACCTCCCTCCTTTGCATTTGGATTTCGGTTTAACCAGAATGAGAAGACGTCATCATTTAATTTGCATTGCTGTATCATATTGTACCTGTAAACAAGATGGAGAAAAATCCATTTCAGGCATAATAAACAAGAATTCAGTTTTTTTTTTTTTTTTTTTAAGACAAGGATTATAGAAATCGCTTAGGCTGTTCTGGATTGGATGGTACCAGACGGGCACAATGTTGCCAACAGATATTTCCTGAAAACCGAGCCCCAGTATTCCATCAAACTTTGCAAGTAGAAACGAAAGACTTCCTTCCCTTGTAGCCTCAATGAACACCTGCATATAGCACAAGTTCAAACATTTACACTATGTTTGGGAAGGAGAGAGGAACTGCAATGGAAGGAAAGTTGATGGAAAGAATTTGGAAGGAAAGAAAATGAATGATAAAATAATAAGTTCCCTTATTTGGACGATGGAGCGAAAGAAAGTTGATAGTGTAATTTTTTATTTTATTAATATACCATTAAAGTTTTTATATTTTAAAAATATGTATTTGTTCTAAGGACAAATTGATAATTTTATTATATTTCCCTTTCTTCAATTCTCTTCAAATTAGAGAGGATTTTTTTTTTTTTTTTTTTTTTTGGGCTTAAGGGAAAACATTCTACCCCAAAAACTGGGGAATTATACTATTTTCCCTTCAAATTGTCCCTTCCCTTTTCCTTCTCTTGATCCAAACATAGTGTTAGAGCAACCAGTAGTCTATTGTAGAGGTAAATTCATTATGATATTAGAGAAGTTTAATCCATCCACTTGATGGGCTTTAGTTAAAGTAGCAATCGGCATATTAGGTAAGTGCTAAATGCAAAATGTAAAAATAGTATTAGTATATACTGTATCCACATACTTAAACTTTTAGATCAACTAGTTTTAAGACTAATTCATCGGTTAAGTGATTGGATTTCTCTACTTGAGTGGATTAGCAAGAGAGATCTTAGGAAAGCATACTTGATTTTTGACAACAAGATTGCCCACTTCAATATTATCTTGACTAGTGAATCCTGAAATAGATCCAGATCCATAGTTTATTTCACACTCCTTACCTGAAACGTGGAGTCAATAGTATAAATGTTAGCATTATAGTTATTAAAATCGTAAGACAAAAGTAAAATTTTACTTGTTTATGATTTTATAATATTTTTTTAGTTAAAATATATATAAAATTGTTTATGTTTAAACTTGTGATAATAATATTAATTTTTATATACGATTTTATAAGTTTACGATTTTACTAATACGATTTTATGATTCTGCAGATTCTATACATTTAAATGAATGATAGACTGTGATTTTAATAATCATTATCGGCAAAACATTTTATTTGTTAAACCACATAAAAAAAATACAAAAATTTTGAGGTTTATGCAGACCAAAATTTCCCCACACTCAAATAGTATTTCAATTCATATCTTGGTAATCACACACACCCCATGTGCAAAGAATATTTGATACAAACATCACTTTGCACTTTCCTTATTCATGGATGCATGTGATTATTGGAATATACAAATGAAGACTTATTTTGTGACCGAGATTTTCATCCCACTTACACCAACCTAACATAAACATTACCTATTTTTGTGTATGTACTGGAGTCAGCTGCCTTGTACTTGGGATGGAAATAACAAGCAAGCTGCAGAGCAAAACAATACAACAATTAGTTGCTCTTAAGACTATTAGTAAAAGAAAAAAAAAAAAAAGGTGTGTGTTTGTGTTTCAGAAAATGCTTTCCTAAAGCCTTTTTTTTTTTCTGACAATTGACTGTAATTTAAACTTACAGAGAAGTAACATTTTGATGATGGTACCCAAAGATTTGAGCTGCCAGTGTCAAAAATGACAGAGAAGTTCTGTGGTGGCGAACCGATGCCGATTTCTCCATAATATTGTGCCTCTAGATAATTTTTAAGAGGAACTATGTTTTGATCTCCACCACTCAAAGGGTTACTTGAACTTTGTATGCCATATGATCTTAACTTCCCTCCTTTCCTTGCAATCCTGGCAGCAAGAATGCTGCTAAAGTCGAGGCGTCGCTTCTTCAGCCCGATTCTAACTAAGCCATTTGCCGGATTAGGAAGGAGAAACAAGGTTATAGTCCATATGCAGAACAATAATACCAGGAGATGCTTGTAAGCCATATTCGAATGGAAATCCTGTTAGTATAAGCAGGAACAAGTTTAGATCAACTAAAAAAGGACTTAAAAGCGGGAAAGGAAGTGAATTATGGCAGAGGTGATGTTCAGAAATTTCTATAATCAATCCAAGGAGTTTTTGAAAAGTGAACTTCCAAGAGATTTTCAATGTCACGCTTTCTTAGTACTTTTTGCTTTCAACGGTCACTCTAAAAGCTTTAGCTGCTTCTTGTACCAACCGAAGATGAATCGTCCAAGGAAACTTCCAGTTGAAGTTCTAAAACTCCACTTTCTCAAAATTGAAAAAATGTTATTTCCATAAATATCCTATAGATATCGATGTTACGTAGGTGGGGAAAAAAAAACATATGGACATCAAAATTCATTCAATGTTACAACATGTAATTGAAAGGATTACAGATAAAAATGCTATTTGAAAATTGAAAACTTCATCTCTTAGAACCATATTCTTTTTTTAAAAAACAAACATCTATTAATTGATGAAATATTCTTGAAGGGTTTAGTAAGGTCTTATATGGATTTTTTTTTTCATTTGTATTTGTTTAAAATTTAGTATATAAAATCTTAGGTATTTTTATTTCATAATTATGAAAAAAGCGGTAATTAGAGTGGTAAAATTAGATAATGAGATTTTACGAACTTTTAAGAAAAAAGATTTTGAAAAAATATATATTTAATATATTGGAAATGAAAATTTTAATTAGATAATTAATTTTAGAAGAAAGATATATATAAAATTATATTTTCATCATTTTGTTTTTTTTTTTTCCTTACTAAAAGTAAGAATCAAGTAGATACTACAAAAATATCAATAAAATGAAAAAAAAAAAAAAACAAAAGGAGCTAAAGTGAGTTAAATAACACTTAACTACTTGACAAAGTGGGCGGACAAATGGATCAAAAACTTCCTTTGTCTCTACGGCCGGATAGGATCAATTCTACGCCCATAATAATGAGGCATGGCGTAGTGGTAAGGCAACTCGTTTAGTTTAATCCCAGAGTTGGGGAAAATGAAACCATGCCATACTAGACACGAGATACAACTTCTAAGTAACAAGGCTTTTAATTTTCTTAATAAAATTTTGTTAATAATATCCAATAACCTACCCAAAATGCATCAACAGAAGCATCTGTTATATTCACCATAATGGTTTTGCATGAACATGTTGTAGCTATAATTAGTAATTTACGATAGACCTTAGTATATAAAAATAGAGGTTTTTTATGGTATCAGTCTTTATTTTGATAAAATTGGAATAGTTTTTTATTTTATTATTTAGTTATATATATTTTTAAATTTAAATTAAAAATAAAATAAAGAAAAGAATAGTAACCATGGTATCAGCATGTCTCGACGTTAGAAAGATGTTTTATATTTCTTTAATCTGCAGCTCACTCTCAAGACAATTCAACTTTCAATTCCCACCCTTGCTCCGGTTTTGTCCACACTAAAATAAATATCTAAAAAGCCAAGATAGAAGAGTACGTGTGAAGAATACTACTGTTGTTTTAGCTTTTTAAAGGACAGGACTAGTGATTGTCATTGTCATCATCAAATACAAATGAATTAACTTTTGTACCCAATGATTACAATAGTCCCATCCTGTTGAACTTGATATTACTTAACTACTAGACTACTAGTTAAAATTTTTTAATTATCATGGAAAATTCTTTTTTTAGAGGAATAATTTGTTTCCGTGTCTGACTGATAAAAAAAAATCTGTAGTGAAAATAATTTTCATTAATAAATAAAATAGGGTAAATTTAAAAATAAAATTGTGTAAATTGTAACTTCGATTATGACAATCATGGTGAAATTTTGGTTTCGATTAATTGAATCTTGTATAATGTTTTTACGATAAAACTAAGTATAGATGATATAATTAAGAAATAAATAATATAAATATTGAAAGCAAAAAGGTATAAAAACTTACATATATTTATTTTATAATTGAAATGCTAGCACAAATCACAATATATATTTGAATTCATTATTTTATCTTCTTGAACATGCAGAATTATTATAACTTCTACATCGTGTATTAGATGAACGTAATATAATTATATGATATATATATATATAATCAATTTAATGGTAGGCAAATAAAGTTGGTTATCCTTAAAAATTTTTAAATCATATTCGAAAGCAATCACATACGTGAACCAGTGTACGTCCCATCGTGCAAATTAAAAAGAAGTTTCGTGCAAAAGTCCAAAATAATGACACTCACATGAGTGCGTACAAAGAGTAGGATTACGAGGTTATGAACGTACGACAAACCTTTTAATAATGTTAATCTCGTTTGCATTTCCTATGTTTCGGGATCCCATGATATTTTATATATTACGCCTTTATCCTGTAACTGAAATTTATTACTATTTTTATCATATTCTATTTACCATATTATGGGAAATATATTTCCTATATTACAAGTTACAACCCCATAACACATTTCCTATATCATGGATGTTCTTATAATTGAAGAATTATACTAGTTTTATCATTGTCATAATTACTCTAAAAGTTATTGAATTTGAGGAAGAAAAACAAAATAATCATTTGATTCCTTCCTTATATATACAAACAAACAAGCATCACGTTATGATTTACAAAAATGAAATAGAATAGTATAAAAAAATCATATACTCTTTAATATATTATTTAATATCTTTATTTTTTTTTAGCCAACTACATTATAACTTAAAAAAGTAAAAATTTAATTAGCTTATTTCGTTAGGAAATCAGTATTGATATCAATAAATTAAAATGATCTTAGCATATTATTTAATATTGTATAATATACTTATTGAAGAGGTACGAAGAAGAATTAGGAGTATTAATTTATTACTAAAAGAGGAAAATGATATTACCAAATGAGTTGTTACAAGGCACCTAACCTGATAAAATCTTTATAGGGTAATACCGTATAAGGTTTAGGATTAAATTTTAAAATTACAAGCAAACCCAATGGGAGACTTAAATTGGTAAGAAATAATAAACTATTTCATTAGTTTTATTTTGTAATTTTTTATTAAGAAGATTAACAAGTATATTGACCATTTGTTTATCAAAATCATTTTAAAATATGTTAACAATAAGTTAAAAAATCAAAACCAAAATAAAATATATCACGTAATCAGTATCATGTGGTTCGTGTATAGAATCTATAATAACTTTAGAGACAAATTTTAGTAACAAGAAAGAAAAAACCCTATAGAGTTTTAAGTTAAGATTGAGTTTTGGTAATAAGTATAAAAATCTTATAAGGTTTTTATAAGATTTTGAGAAATGCTGAATGCATATTAGAATGTTGTAAAACATGTACTAAATTTGTCCTATTGCATTTCTAAATATGTTAGCATGGTGATAATACATTAGCTTTTATGCTACGTTAGCATCTAAGTAGGTAAAACTAAGAATGTAAGTTTTCGATTTAAAAAAGTAGAGTATTCATGTTGTTAAGAAAGCTAAAAATGGGATATGCATATTGTTAAGAAAGTTTACAACGGTAATCAATATAATTTATTACACATACATACATATATATACATATATATATATATATATATCCAACAGCTAATGTAACTTTTGATGAGACCAAAACTCAAAACCAAAATTACATGTAAACGTGTGCTTGAGTAGTACAAAATAAAAGATGTATAATTAAATTAGATTATTCTTTTCTTTTTTTTTTTCAATTGCGTTGATGCAAACTTGTACGGAATCAAAAGGAAAATAATCATCCTTTATTATAATGAAATGATCTAAATACACAACTAAATCTCTAAAACTTTGGTTTTGTGGGCAAAATCCTTATAATCCTATAACATAAATATATTGGTTTGCAAACGAGATGGCCATCTTCAAATGTTATAATAATGTTATAAGTCTGGAGGAGTTCATGCTCCCATTTCAAACCGCAATTGACCCAGAACCGAATTGTCGATCCTGTGGAACTGATCTGGCCCAGCCGGACTTGCATCCCCACTGGAGTTGGGGGAACCTGCCAAAATTCACTAAAATCTAAGAAAGGTTAATCGGTTGGGCTAGACGAAACCGGCAATTCCTAAGATCCTCATGCTTCAAGATCTGTATGCACTCGTAATACGCTCTGGTTTAAATATTAAATCAAGAAGCTCATTCTTGCAAATGATGGAAAATATTGTGAAAAATAATAAACAGAGAGAAAAGATTGTGACAAATTTCATTGAACATTATGTGTTAAATAGAATTGAACTATTTACTTTTATACACGTTTGAAGTATAACAATTGCTGCTTTATACTTTCAAAGGGACTTGAGCCAAAATGGGCTCACTGGGTCACTTCCAGAAGCAATAGGAAATTTGACAAATCTAACGAATCTGTGGGTACCATAAACAAATTTCTCTTTTAGTGCAAATTTATATGTTTAATACAGGACTTTAATTTAATAAAAAGGTTGCATGAAATGCAGCGATTTTGGTTCTAATTTTCTCGTTGGGTTTGGTGCAGCTCCAAGCTTAGGCCCAAAAACAACCCTAAGGCCCAATTTACCAAAGTCCCATATACGTCATAACTCCTCTCCTTGTAATCTCGATCAATTGTTCATACCTGATCAATCCGACTCCAATTCGAATCAAGGTCTCTCTCTTTCTCTCATATCTCTTTTCACCTTTTCTTACTTTAGTTGTTCATGATTTCCGTACTAGTTTTTGAATTCAATCTTACATGTGGCGGAGAAGGTACTTTAGAACTCCTTCGTTTGGCGCCTTCCAGGTGTTCGACAGAATTACTCACTGAAAACTTTCTTTTCTTTGTGAGAAAAACAATCATTACCCACATTCTAATTTTTAGCTTAGAGTACCGTTCGGCACTCGTTTACTGTAATGGAATTTAAAGGTTCGAGAATTTTGTGTATCGAAGGTGCCAATTCTCTTTAACTTGAACAGGGCATGATTGCATCTTGTGTTAAAGCACAATTTAGCACAAAAGTCTCCCTAGATGCTCATTTTGATAGGAAATTGTCTTTGAAACCTAAATTATTCATACAAGAATTCTGTAGAAGCTTATTTGCTTCCTATTAAAGCAATGCGAGGGTCAGAAAGCAGCATTTGACTAATTTGCTTTAGTATATTTGATCCATTAGTGATCATACTTTTCTTGTTGGGCTTTTCCGGGGACTGTGAGGGCAAGCCATTTGCAACTGGTTAAGTTGCTCTCTTTGATTGTAAAGTCATGAGTTCAATTCAAGAAATAGAAGAAATCTTCTTCTAAAGCTATGTACACTTGCAACTATTCTCCCCCAGTATCCCACCTGATTGGGAAGTGCTTGCTGCACTGAGGCATGCTATTTTAGGATTTTGCTGACACCGTTGTCTTGAATGCATTGTATTCAGATGGCACTGAGGCGTGCTTTGGGGTTCTCTGATGGGGAGCTCATGAGACCCGATGCAAAACCTTGTACGAGATTAATGAGACACACTGCTGGACTCTTCAGTGTTGGAGGAGCTTTTGGGTTCTGGATTCTCTGCCGACTACATTATGGTTTGTCCTCCCGTCTTTTGCATTTATACACTCAACTAGTGGTTTCATGAGTGACCTTTCATCTCAAACTTTGATTGTGAAAAATCATAGTATATCTACATGGTTACTTTTTCTGCTTGCAATATTCCAGATCTTTACACACCATGCTATCAACTAGGGTCTTTTTGTTGCCACTATTTAATAGTCTGGTTGTACTGATGACTTAAGAGGAAAACATTGTCTAGCAGCCCAATGCTGTTTCGAACAGTTTGGTCCATGTGTAGCTCAAATTTGCTTTTGTTTTTTCAATGAACTGGAAGTTTTCGTGTATGTTCTCTGCAGGTCCTAGAATCACTGTTCCTAGAAGTCTTCGATGGGCAGGTTGTGGAGCGGTCTCAACGAGTGCAACTACTGCTTTGTTGGTTCGACTGTTCAGTCCTGAATGTGAACCACAGAATATTGCTGCTTATGACAAGAAAAAATAGCGCAATCTATTCAGAAGGTATCCACATAGTCTTGTCTTAAGCTCGTTTAGATTATTGTTTTCACTGTGTACTTCCTACTGGAAAGACACTAGCACTTTAATGTCTCTGCAAAGAGTTATTGCATTCAATTATCCTTGAATCACATAGAATACTGTAATTTCACCATCTACTCTAAGGAAATTCTTGATGTGTCTTGTCTTCCCATCTTGTACTTATGGATATAGATCATGGGGCAAGATAAAAGAACAAGAGGACCACCTTGGCCAAAATCTAGTCTTTATGCCAAAGAAGGTCGATGGAATCCTTTTTGTCCCCACATTCTAATGAAGCGCATTTATCTAGTACTAGGTGTAATGACCTGCCCCGATTCTTCTTAGGTATTCTTATTCAAAAACAGAGGGCTGTTAGCGGGCTCTTATTTCTACAACGTAATGTTCAGTCTCCCACGGTCTGCCTAGTTAAGATTATTGTATGTTCAAGTTCATAAAGTATAATGATTTTTGAATGTGCAGGGCAGAAAGCAAGGAACTTCCGTTATCGATGGAGCTTATTTTTAGAATATCTTCTCTTTTAAATTAGATGTTGAAAAAGATGTCTAGTGCTAGAGCAGTGGAAAAACATTGGATCTTGTATGAAAGATAATGTGCATGATTGTGTCATAATTGTGGGGTTCTTTCCTTAAAAGACAAATTAATTAGTCTTTCGGCAGACATAGTGATACTTTCTAGGAACCTGTCCCTCAGGACACAAAGACCAGGCACCAACCACATAACTTATATATACTTAAAATATACTCTCTCTTTTTTTTCCTTATTCTTCAAAGGAAGCTCGATTCAAAGTTGGATTAATATGGACATTTACATACCGTAGAGTATTGAATGATCAAATTGGGTAGGAGCGAAGAGAATAGAATAAATCTAAGTTTTGAGGAAACTAAGTTTTAGTCTTTGGTGAGTAATTTAAATGAAAGGACAAATTTAAATCAAATAAGAAGGGAGAGTTAGTCCTGAAAATGCCCGTTCATTTGAAGTTGGGGCTAACAGAAGGCGTCTGAGGGAACAGAAGTCTTATTTCAGAAGCCAAGAGTAAAAGAGATGAGGGAAGGCCAGGTAGCTGTAGGGGCTGGATTGAATCCAGATCACTTCACTGGCTCCTCACTAGGCTTTATAAACAAACCGGGGTTATCATCGAACCACTATAAACCATGAGCGAGCGAGTAAGGTAAGTGGGAGTAGCTTGAAACACTTTTTTTTTTTTTCCTTTTCTCTTCTTCTGCTTCCCCACTTTTGTGTGTGTGTGTGTGAAGCTTTGTTACAAACGTGACATGCATGTAATATGATAATGTAGTGATGAAATAAACATGTTTAAGGTGAGAAATTTGCATGCAAAATTGTATATACGTGCTCCCAGCGAGGTCTGTGGCTTTTTTATAATCGGTTTCCACACAATAGATTCACGGTTTGGTTTGATCATTAAAAATAAATAATATAAAAAATAAATAACAAAAAAAAAAAAAAAAAACAGATGGCTAACTAACCATACAGGACAATACTAACCACACTAGAAGATTCAGAGAAGTGCATAAAATAAATAGGAGCGGTCTGGCAGTTTAAGTTTTAATTGGGTTACAATTTGTGCCGAGCCCAACAGGATTACTTCTTGCCTAAAAATTTAAGCGCGTAAATTGATTCATTTAATAATTGTTGGCCTTACTTCATCTTTAAATCCATTTCTCAATTGGAAATTTTTTTATATAATAATAATAATAATAATAATAATAATAATAATAATAATAATAATAATAATAATAATAATAATATAGTCTTCAAATTTTAAATGCCTCTAGTGAAAACTATGTTTTGACAATTCTAGCTTAAATGTGTGGAATATATTATAGTTGAAGATTGACATATTGTTTGAGTGCTTATATACAACATGGTTGCTTTATAACGTTCGCAGTATGTTGGCAGTAGTTGAAACAAAAACTGATTTATATAGCCTATTTAGTTATTATTAGCAATACTAAGTTGTTTTAAAGCTTGAAATAGCTTTGTTCTATTATGTTTAAAAATAGTTAAAACATTGTATCAGGAAATATAATGTTTATAGAATTATTAATTGTAATGGATTTTTATAATTGAAAATCTCTTGCAAAAATATGAAAGTAATTCTTGAATTATGGTTTTTCAATTAAAAAAAAAAGGTTTGTATCACGAACCAAATTGGAACAAACCGTTTTTTTATATTCAAAATTTATGAATCAAACTATATAATTAGATTTGATTTATAAAATAAGTTAAACCGAAATTTTAAGTTCAGTTTGATTATAAGGGCAAATCAAATAGAATCGGATTGCATACACCCTTAAATGGCATATGGTTTACTAGCATCCAAAGAGCAATTGCCATGGGATTAGTGACCATGTGTTGAAGAAATTTTGCTAAAGGGAACTCTCGTGCAACACACAAAGATTTAGAAAATAGAAAGAGATTCTTTAGGAGCATGTAACTTGCTGACACATAAAGATTTAGAAAGAGAAAATAGAAAGGGAATGCTAAGTTGACTTAACTTGCAACATACAGATATCTAGAAAGAGAAAATAGAAAAAGATTATTCAGGAGAATGTAACTTTACTAAAGAATTGATGATTTGCTAATGATAAAAAACGATCGTCATATCTAAGAGGTTTTCTTGATTGAAAGGTCAAGATTTGTCTAATCTAATGGCTATGATTGATTCCTACATATTATCATAAATAATATTTTCACTTAGTCCTTTCTATCACCCTTATTAATACACATTGAATTTGGACAATTGAAGTCATAAGGCATCTAAGTAGGGCCTCGATTTCGGACTACAACTAATCAAGGCATTTTCATTGGACCCTATTAGGCTTGGACTGCAATTTGGGGCTCTAAGTAATTTATCTATGACATTCCTCCCTACCCAATCGGGCAGTGGCCTCATCATATCTTTCATCTTAGACCTATACTATCTTTGTTCTTTTCCATCTTTAGCTTAGAGTCCCTATCAATGTCATCTTCCTTCCTATAATGTTGATGTTCCTAAAGGCTCTCCATCTTTGATTAGTAGAATATTCCTCTATAATTACTTTACTATCCTTATCAATTGAAATCTCAATCAAGAATTCCCTTGGTTTGAAGTTTTGTCACTACTTACCTAAGACCACCTTTGAAGTCTCCCCTACTAAAGGTAAACCTTCTCCTCCCATAAGTGATGCTTATTAGTTTGCTCTAATCTCGTCTATTATTTATATTATCATGATAAAATTTATAACTCGACCACAATCCTATAGTAGGACTTCCTACCCCCATTCATATGAGGGTGGACCTAAACATATAGGGTTGGATGTTTAGGTCCATGAATTATCGATTTAATGGTGGAGTTAGTGATAGTTGTAGTAGGTAGGCAGGCAGCTGCATGGCTTAGGTTTGCCCAATCTAAGGGGAGAGAAGAGACACAACGGCATAAGGGTTTGTGGCTAAGACAATGGGGTGAGAAGAAAGGTGGAGGTACGTTTGGATGAAGTTAGTTGAGTGGAGTGGTCAATGCTTCTAAGCAAGTACAAATGGCAATGATGTTGATGTTTATGTAGAAATTTTGGTAGTAGTACATTGATTATGGTGGGTTTAATAGCTAGGTAATTGATGGTAGTGCTCTCGATAGTGCCTATAACTTCATTGGCTGCCAACAAGGTGGTGGAGGTAGTTGTTGATGTGCCCTCCATAAGGATTTGTTTGTTTATTTATTTTCTTATTTTTTTTATTCTAATACTATATATTAATTTAGTTTTTGATTAATTATGAGCACAATTACTGTTACACATCGAAGTAATTAAGGTTTGTAACCGTGAAACTTGGAAAAAAAAAAAAGGACATTTCACCCTTGCAATATTCAATATACCTTAATACGATGAAATGGATAAATATTTTAATAAGTTAAGTTTTCTCTTTCCTTGATAGTAGATGGATATGCATACTATTTCTCAAGATAAAGAATATATATATATATATATATATGATCACGAAAGATGTTATTTTAATTTTTTTCTTTTCGATCTTGCATATAATACTTGTAAAAAAAATCTCTTCACGTGTATGCTTCATGGGAAAGTAAAATTATAGGAAGAATACCACCGATCTCTACTGAACCACCTATATCCCTAATAATATTTCTTTTTCCCCCTCAATTGTTATCCGAGCAATTAAACAAATAGGCCCAATTTAGGAGGTAAAAAACAGTGTAAAATTAGGTCAATATACAGAGTGTCTTAATAATTTAATGGGAATCTCGTTATCGTGTGATGTTAGGCTTCCACCACGTTCTTTATGGGATAATCTTTTTTTTTTTTTTTGGTTAGATAAATTTAATAGAAAAGGACGGGACAATTAACAAATCTTATACGTGAAAGCTTATGGTGGCCATGGATATGATTAATAAAATAATACCCACCTACTATGATTGACTATGCAAATCATAGTTTCGTATTAGATGATGACACGAAATTTATCTTCGGTTTTGGGTCTTTGTCGTGGAGTTAGGATTAGCGTTTGTGAAAGAAGTATGCGAATAAAAAATATCTTTTGTTAGGAAAAACTAGAAAACGAATGGTTTAAAATGGCAGAATCATGTTATTAGCGTTGTCTATAGAAAAATATTTTCTTGATATTGCAATTATATAATTTATTCTATATATATATATATAAATTTTCTTAGTAAGTGCCCAGCTAAACTTTGTAATGTTTAATAGAAGTGAAACTTTAATCTTTCTTAGGAATTGATTATAGAGATTTAGTGCACTCGTAAAAAGTTAAGAAAATAAACATTTGACCTTTTATTGGGATATGTATATATTAATCGAACTTTTAATTCTTAATTTATAATAAAAAAATTTGTGTAAGTTTATAATTAATGGATATATATTATGAAAACTATTTACACAAAGAATTACAAATAGAATGGAAAGAACGATACAATCAATAGATAATTATTCTATTATTGTCTAGGAAAAATTACACAAACTTGACATATATTTTAGGTCTTTTCTACATAGTTGTATTGCATATTATTTTTTGATAAATAAATAACTTGTATTTTATTAATGTTTGTTAATTATTATTAAGGGAAAAATGTCACATTTTAATTGTTCCATTTTTATTAAGTTAATATTAGTAAATATACTTCATTAAATAATTAAATAAAATTATAGTAATAAAATAAAAAATTCAAATGGAAAAAAAAGTAAAACAAACACGGATGTGAGCCTAAAGTTAAGCAGAGGCTGTCCAATAAGGATTTGACTAAAACTTCTCATATAATGGTTTTGTCCTTGATGCCAACTACTAAGAAGGTCATTCATTTTAAGAGTATTATCTATTATGTATGTTTAACCTCATAATTCTAATGAATTTTTCATCATTACGACAAAGGCATTTCAATACTTACAAAGTGTTTATTCGTTAAAATTTGACCGGATAAAGAGAATTGAATGATATAAAAATAAAAAGAATAAGAAAGTATAGTATTATTGTACTATGTTTTATTTATATAATATCGTATATTTAGATACTTGGCTCAATATTATTTTTTGATAGTTATACCTTTAATATTTATTTAATAATATTTTTATATTATTTAAAAAGTATAATTTTTAAATATTATTTAATAATATATCCTTAATAATGTCTAATATTTATATAATTATATTTATATCCTGAATACTTATATTTCTGTCTAATAAAGTCAACTTTTGCACTATATTTTAAATGAAACAAATTTTGAACTTCTTGTACAATCTTTCAAACCATTTTTTATCTAGTACTAAAACTCAAATTGTAAACCAAATATTACATAAAACATCTTATCCAATCCAATCTCATAAATTATACACAACCAAATAATACCTTAAGACTTATTGGACTAAATTTTAACTTCAACTCAACATTACATGTCCTGATTCTAACTTATTTAAGTTTACACATAATGACACAACAACATAAAATACTTGAAAATTCTTACGATTATAATTTTTTTTTACCAACTATTATCATATTACAACTTTAAAAATGAGGAAATCGAATCTTGTCTATAGTACTAAAACACCAATGTGATCATATTAATAAGTCACATATCATTAGCTTGTTATTTGAAAAACTAAAGTTGTACCTTTATGAACAAATATAGTATTTGCTCATTAAAATATGTAATTTCTTTATAAAGAGATTAATTAACATATTTTAAACTCTAAGCATTTCTCATATATTGTTTTGTAAAAAGTTATATGATATATTACTTATAAGGAGGGGAAGATGAATAAGATGTTTTATATGATATATAAGTTATACAAAAGGGAAAAGGAATAAGATGTTGGACATAATGATATGAAACAATATAAGTAAAAAAATATATTTAACGGTAATTTAAGATAATTTTGACTTTTTAAAAAAAATGTATTTCTTTGTATACTTTTTAAAACTATTAATTCGTTATAAAAAGAATAGAAAAACTAAAGTTGTACCTTTACGAACAAATATGGTATTTGCTCGTTAAAAGTTGTAATTTCTTTATAAAGAGATTAATTAACATATTTGAAACTCTAAGCATTTCCTATATGTTGTTTCGTAAAAAGTTATATGATATATAAGTTATAAAGAGGCGAAAATAAATAAGATATTTTATATGATATATAAGATATACCAAAGGGAAAAGAAATAAGATGTTAGACATAATGATATGAAAGAATATAAGTAAAAATATATATTTAATGGTAATTTAAGATGTAAGCCCCAAAGCTAAGCTAATTGACCGTAGGATTAAATGTAGAACTTAAGGTTTTGGACGATTAGTTAAGGAATCCGATCAAACCCCAAATTATAAACTAACGAGAGAAATATTAGTAAAACTAACCCCATAAACTTGAATTTAAGAAAATAAGTAATAAAATAGGAGACTATAAAATTTTCAAATTTTAAGCATAATAAGTGCTAATTACTGAAAATGCGAAAAGTGTAATTAAATAACTAATAAATTACTAAAGATAAATTATATGTATACTAAAAATTTTGGAATGACTAAATTAATAATTAGGAATGTTCACGTGTACCTCACATGTATTTACGTGTAGATAAAAATAAGTGAAATTACTTAAATTGGCCAAAAACTAAGTAAATAATTAAAGAAAATTATAAATTAATTATGAAAAAATCAGAATAAGATAAGATGAATCAAGATCAGGTCGTGACAGGTCCAAATCTACAAAAGAAAAGTAAACCAATAAAAATTTGACAACATAAAAGCAAAAAATCAAGGATAATGGGTAAAGTCTTGTCAAATTAATGCATAATAATTACAAAAATTGTCTATAAATAGCAATAAAAATTCAGAAGCTTATTTGGCCAAATACAAATTAGAGAAAATTAGAGAGAGACAAAAATTGAGAGAAAAATTCGGTTTAGAAAAAACTGTACAATTAGGGCCTTTAACGGGAACCCCCACCAGATGAGCAGCTGGGAGTGGACGGCCACCACCACCATACGGTAGTGGCAACGCCTAGGATGGACGATAAGGCCACGGCGGCCAGTGGTAGCCGGAGCCACCCAGATCGGTGAGTTCGATTTCCAGCCAGATTTTGTGTAATTTTGTAAAAATAGTAAATATTATTATAAAATTATGAATTTTGTTATTCTGAAATATTTTTGTATGTAGTTTTTAGGAAAAATATTATTTTGATGAAAATATATCTCGTGATATAGGGTCCTTAAGAAATCATACAAAACCGAGCATGTTTCGGTTTAGAAATTAATGACCTTAAGAGTGTAGTTTCGAGCCCAAAATTTTTTGTAGATTAATTAGATGATATAGAACAGTGCTATGAAGCCCTTTTTCAAAAATTAATTTTAAAAATTTTTAGATAATTTTTAGGCCCTAAAATGAGGCATAAAATGGGTAATTTAGGGTTAATTAAGTAATTAAATGATTAATTACTGATTTAGTGAATAATTATATGTTTTAGGATGTTGAAATCTGATGGAGTATGATACTTGTAGCATTTAGGGTGTTGATGTAATTATTAGGTTAATTATGTAGTAAATCATTAATAAGGAAAAATAGTTTACTTTAAGTTAATATTGTAAATTAGGGAAATTAGGAGTAAAATCTGATTTAGGATGAATTTAGACATTTTGAAATGATAATTGATGTTTAGGGATGGTAATTAAAGTGATAGAAATATTAGAAGTGCATTATGTACATAATAGGCAATAATGTATAATATGTAATTTTTGAAAATATAATAAATAGAAAATATTACGATAAAAATTGATATTATATAAATAATAAGGATATATAATAAATTTGATAAGAAACTTGAATTTATGTAATTATATGAAAAATGTAAAAATTTCTCACATTAGGAGTAAATTCGGTACACTAATAAAGATATAAGTGTACCGAATAAAATAAAATACTGACTAGAAGTAATAATGATATTTAGGCGGTTGGGAAGTAATGTGATTAATTTCACATTATGAGTTGAAACGAATTTCTAGGGTTGGAATATAAAATATTACCTAGAAATCCAACTAGAACTAGAACCGAATTTAGAAATCGATGTAGAAATCGAACTCGAACCCGAACCTAACTCCAAACCTAGAATAATTATAAAAGACTTAAGACTTAGATAATTAGGTATCTTAAACCCTAAATAAAACATAACAATAAGCGTTATAGGATAAAACGAACCTATAATAGTTATATGAAAAACTGAAACCACGTTTGTGTTATAGGGATGATCAGCGATGGCCTGAGCAAATCGGACCTCGAGTGAGTGAGTGAGGAGTCGGGGTAAGTTGGGATTAATATGATGTTGTATTTTGGAGGCTTAAGATTATGCTTGGTTGTGCTTGTTAGATAGTTGAATGTGTGCATGTGCTTGATTATGGGTGATGCTATGATTCTGTTTGTTATTCTGGCATATATTGTCTGATTTGTATGAAATAATTGATCACCCTAAACTGAACTTAATCAAATATACGACCAATAATCATAATCAGACATACATGACAACCCGTTAGGGGAACTTAGGACCCTCCGACCAAATACCGATCTCTTCAAAAGGGATAGCGCAGGATTGCAAAATGGTCCCTTCTTTATCCTCAGTCGAACTAAGTGACAGGAGAGGAGGTCGCGGGAAGGGTAAAGACAGTGGTTCGAAGGTAGTCGCGGGAGGAGAAAGGTCTCCATTACATAAGCCTGGGTTTGGTCGCGAGCTGTTGCATTAACGGCAACTCTTCAACCCGGATTAGAGCGGGCGCAATTTATCTAATCTCACGACGAGCCGGACAACGTTGTGCGATGGCATTTGCTTACACATGCATTGCACCTAATAAGTAATTGAAAACCTTGCTGTGTGTATGGTATAGTTTTAAGTCATCCGTCTTAACTTACTGAACTGTGGTTGCTCACATCCCTATAGATGTCGTGCAGGTGCTAGCTAAGAAGCGGCAACAACTACCCTAAAGCTAGCAACTGCTGGATCCTAGGGAGTAAGGAAAAATATTGAAGAATCAACACATATGTTATTACTTTTCATTTCTGAATTATATATAACTTTTCTCACTTTCTTAGGTAAATGAATTATTTAGATTACAAACTGTTTACTTCAAAGCGGGTTAGTCGTGGACGCCTTGTGTAGATCAGGTCTAAGATAGCGGTTGTAAGACCAACTTCTATCTTAGGATGGTTTACACGGCAGGGCTGTTACAACTCTACCGTTTCAGGGCGTGACATAATATAGTTTTGATATTAATTCGTCATAGAAAGAATAGAAAACTAAAGTTGTACCTTTATAAACAAATATGGTATTTGCTCATTAAAAGCTGTAATTTCTTTATAAAGAGATTAATTAACATATTTAAAACTCTGAGCATTTCCCATATGTTGTTTCGTAAAAAGTTATATGATATATAAGTTACAAGGAGGCAAAGATGAATAAGATATTTTATATGATATATAAGTTATATAAAAGGTAAAAGGAATAAGATGTTTGAGATAATGATATGAAATAATATAAGTAAAAAAATATATTTAATGGTAATTTAAGATAATTTTGACTTTTTTTTTAATGTACTTCTTCATATACTTTTTTAAATTATTAATTCATTCATAGAAGAAATAAAAAGTTTCTTTTTTTTTATTTATCTCTTACTAGCACTTGAATCCGTTAAAATTGAAAAAGAAATGCATAATACTTTTTTTTTTTAATCGCAAAGGAAAAGTGCATGACCTATAGAACTCAACTATAAAGTCATGGGAGCCAAATATTTGGAGCAACTTAACGCAGCCTATGAATTTGTTAATACAGTTAATTGGGAACAAAAATGGAAGCTCTCGTCACTCACACCTGTCATCAACCCCCATTATTTGTACCTTCATCTCCTCTTTACTTTACCTATTCTCTCTCTGTCTCTCTCTCCATTTCCAATGGTTTTTCTTTAGATTTTAGATTCCCCTCTCTCTCTCTAGATATAATCCTAAAACCTAACCCTAATACTGTCCCAGTTCTCCACCAATGGATATGGATTCTAACGACAATAACCACCAAAAGGACCACCACCTAAATGGAGTTAACGATGCCCCTGAAACCCTAACCCCCGTTCCCAAAAAGCCCAGGCTCTCATCTTTCATCGACCAATCCGAAATTTCCTCCGAATTCTCCCACCACGACCCCTCAGTGGCCCGTATCAACAACGGCAGCTTCGGCTCCTGCCCCGCCTCCGTCACCGCCGCCCAACACCACTGGCAGCTCGGGTTCCTCCGCCAGCCCGATGATTTCTACTACAACCACCTGAAGCCCGGCATTCTCCAATCTCGTACCATCATCAAAACACTGATCAATGCCTCCGATGTCTCTGAGGTCTCCCTGGTTGACAATGCCACCACCGCAGCCGCAATCGTCCTCCAGAGCATCGCCTGGTGCTTCGCTGATGGGAAATTCAATAAAGGAGATGTCACCGTGATGCTGCACTATGCATACGGGGCGGTGAAGAAGTCGATGGAGGCGTATGTTACCCGTGCTGGTGGGACCATCATTGAGGTACAGTTGCCTTTCCCTGTTAGATCTAAGGAAGAGATTGTGGGTGAATTTAGGAAAGCTTTGGAGAAGGGGAAGCATAATGGTGCTAGGAAAGTTAGGTTAGCAGTCATTGATCATGTTACTTCAATGCCAAGCGTTGTGATTCCGGTTAAGGAGTTAGTTAAGATTTGTAGAGAAGAGGGCGTTGAGCATGTTTTTGTTGATGCTGCTCATGGAATCGGGTGTGTCGATGTTGATATGCAAGAGATTGGGGCTGATTTTTACACTAGTAATTTGCATAAGTGGCTCTTTTGCCCCCCTTCCGTTGCGTTTTTGTACTGTAGGAAGTCGCAGAAGAGTACGGAGTTGCATCATCCAGTTGTTTCTCATGAGTATGGTAATGGATTGGCAATAGAGAGTGCATGGATCGGAACTAGGGACTATAGTTCTCAATTGGTTGTTCCATCAGTTTTGGAGTTTGTTAACCGGTTTGAAGGCGGTATCGAGGGAATCAAGAACAGAAATCACGAGGAAGTAATAAAAATGGGGAAGATGTTGGCTGATGCTTGGGGGACCGACCTTGGGTGTCCGCCGGAGATGTGTTCAAGCATGATCATGGTTGGTTTGCCGGTTTGTTTGGGTATATCGAGTGAAGCAGATACTCTTAAACTCAGGACACACCTGAGAGATAATTATAAAATTGAAGTCCCCATATATTACAGGGCACCAAAGGATGGAGAGGTTGACCCAGTCACGGGATATGCACGAATTTCTCATCAGATTTACAACAAGGCGGAGGATTATCACCGGTTCGGGGATGCGATTATCAAGCTTGTCAATGAAAAGTTTACTTGCATGTCCCTATCAAACTAGAAGGTATCCTGTTTTAATGCTCTATTTTTTTATTTCCTTCTTCTGCATTATCCCGTGATTAGTGCAATTTGGCTCATTTATATATGAAAACAACACTAAATAGGACTTCTGGAAACTTGAACGCTAGGTTACTTTCTCCTGTGTGCTAATAGAATTGTCGCTCCGAAAAATAGGCAGCCTCAGCTTTGACTAATATTTTGAAAGAAACATGACATTTCATTACGAAGATACCAAGGTGTACCGAACCAAAGGTGAACTTACTTCAAATCAAGTTCATCAAAAAGATCAAGGATATTCCAAAGGCTTTCGTCCTAAGCTTTAATCTCTCGATACTGAATCTATGTTATTTTAATCTAAGATTAATTGAGCATCTATCTGATGCTTTACCTACAAAACACTTTTGAATGATTTGACTATATTGTGAACTGATGTTAGAAGAGATATCCGGCATACTAGCAATTATACTTTAGGCAAAAGCTATGGGATTCTATTTATTTACCTAAAAAAGAAACGGAGCTTCGGGCTTAATAAAGTTCTTAATTGTGGAAGAGCTTAAGCTAGCATTTGGTTCGTATATTTTAAGGACTGAGCATCTAATACTATATTTAGTTTGCAACATGGATGTGATACGTATACGAGAAGCCCCTCAACTGAGAGGACAAAACTGAGAATTTTCACACCATCTGAGATTATGTGCTACACTCCTTGTGTTGTGCTTTCTTTTACTATCTCTTCATGCTGTGATGTCGTGGTAACTAAATGTTACTCATTTTTTTATGCCAGTACTGCAAAATTGTCCTTCCTGACAGTTTCTGCTTAAAATTGTAGTTTTTGGTGATGCAGAACCCCAATGATTTGTTTTCTTTTGGCAAATTCTTGTCACATGTGATATATAAATATTGTTTTGGACATTATAAGCTGCAATTCTTGTTGCCAGTTGTGTAAATTGCTTATTCATTGTTTTTATAGGAACAAGAAAATAAGGTCTTCCTTGTCGCAGATACTACTATGTAATTCACTTGTCTTCTTATGTTTGTAATAGCAGTATTGCTTTGGATGAGTTGTAGGTTATAGTGGAGTTTTATCATCAGAGAGCTGTAGATAATGCAGCTTCTTACAACTTTTCCAACCTGCTGATCTCAGACCATAAGCATATATATGTGGTTCTTCTCTAGATATGCATTTCATCAAATGGCAAAAGAATGCAAATGAAGTGACACAAGTTATTAATAGTATGGTTATGATAATGCCTAGCCTAGTCTAGTTAAATTAATTTCTCATCGAACAGAAAGCAACTCGTGGGATGAATACTCAACTGGAAGGCATGTTTTATCCTTCAATAATAAGTTCCTCAAATATTAAGATAGCACTGCTCTGAAATTGAATCTTCCACTTGTCCCCTCGTATACTAGTAAAATTTAGCTATCAGAATCTGTATTATTTTACTTGGCAAAAATGGCTAGACTCCAAGTAATTAAGACCAAAAAAAAAAAAAAAAATTTGAATTTTATCACTTGAGGATGGAATTCTCTAACTACTATTTGTGTCTTTATAGTTATCAGGTGTAGAAGTCGTCTGATGAATAAGCTGCAGCACCAAGCTCCTTGCTTAGCATATCTCATGGTTTAGTTACCATGGAAGTCTCCAAAGTAGATGTACATATTCCTCAGGGAATTCCTAGGGTTTTCTTGCCTCGCAGCTCTGTCCAAGTTGACATGTCAGAGCTAACATTTGTTGAAATCTTATCTCCAAATAATGGTGCCTTTCTGCACTTGTTCCCAGCAATCAGTGGACGTGAGAAATTGTTGGATCTTCGTTTTGTTGTTTATCTTCCAAAGGATCTTGTAGAGTTGTATGTTGATGCTTTAAATCTTTCTTGTTGATAGGATGATGCATCCTTTGTTTGAATATCCAATGCCTGACGGTGACAGTGTCAAAGGTATTGTTGGTAGCGACTAGTCCCTCTGCTGATATATTGAAGTGAGAATGAGAAGCAGGACTTCTACATGTATACGTTGACTTTCCCAACCATCAAGTCAAGTCAAGTACTTTGTCTTGATTAAGTTTGAATCCTGAAGGTTTAACAGGCAATCCATTCTATCTCAGCTACATTAAGTTTTGCTTTGTTGGTTGGGTTCATAAAATCTCGATATTATGTTTAGAAAAGTGGACATTTTTAAGGGTGGGGTGGGCAAAGAAACTAACCATACCGAATTAATCTGTTGATCGAATTAATAAATCAAAAATATGATTTTTCTTACAATTTAGTTTAAAAAATTCTTTATTTCTTAGCGTAAACTAAAACGAAAAGAAAATTTATAATTGGGTTAAAAGGATAAAATGAATTAATATGTAAAATCGAATTAAACCGTTTTATAAAAAATATAGGAACAATTTCTTTTATTATAATATAATATTTAAAAGAATTTTTTTATTTATATTTATTGAAATGTATATATGTATTAAACTTTTAATTAGTATGATGTATAAATTATACATATAATTTGACTTAAAGTTTGTATTATATACTTTTTTTATGAATGAAATTAGTTGTTAATAAACATTTAAAAGTTTTTTGTCACATGAATATTAATTTCATCATTCTTTATTATAATGATACTTATTATTTTTAAACCAATTTAATATTATATGAGATCATATGTTTTGTAAATATATTTTTTTAATTTAAAAGATATGGTTTGATCTGTAGATTAAACTAAAATTTTATGATTTAAAAAAATTCTCAATCCAAACTTTATGGTTTTATTTGAAATTATAAAAAACCGTACTGTATTTTTATAATTTGGTTTAGTGCAAAGAAAAAATTAAACCAAATTAATCTGTGCTTGCTTGCAGTCATTTTATAGCATTGGAACTGGATCCGGAAATAAATCCTCTTGATTTACTTCTCCTCGATAGAAATTCATTACGTAGAGTTCCATCACCAGGTCCATTATTGCTTGCAAACACGACTCAGGGAAAAGCAAGAAAAGCCGACATGCTTGAGTTATATGACCCGAGTTTTCGTACTCTTTCACTATTAATTTACGTTATTGTTTTTTAAAGTATAACTTGGAAAAAAAAAAAAAAAAAGGTATGGGTTACGAAAAACTCAGATTATACAATTCAGAAATATAATTAAATAGGTCGATGAAGCAAGAGAGCCCAAAATTTAACAATGCTTATTTTTTTTCTATACTTTTTTTAGTTAGCTATTACTAGAAATGTTAGCTCCAGTAGAGCTCAAAGGCAAGGTGTCGTAGAAACCCAATTACAAGCATGCACATCCATTGTGAGACTTCCATAGTAATGAGAAATGCCAAGTACTTATGATAATTTTTGAAATCGCGTTTAAACTGATGCTAAATCTCTGTAATTTTAATACGTTTCTAGCAATAATGTAAGGTTACTGTCATGTTTTTGAAAGTTAAGGAGATAAAGTTACAATCTGAAAATTTAAAAGTCTATTCATAGCAAACAAATAATTTAATTATATTTATATTATTTTCTTATGATAAATCACGTAATGATGATTACATTATAGATATTATTGTATTGCGACAAACTAAGATTTAAAAAAAGCTTCGCATAAATACTAGCACACGAAGATGCTTACAAATCTTTCAGATGAGTAGCACTCCACTAAACCTCAAGTCAAAGTGGAACCTACTTCACTATTTAGAGGTCAAAGCCGAGGCTGCTAGTTTCTTTCTTTCTGTTCCTTCTTTCCCTTTTTTTTTTTCTTTTTCTTTTTTTAAATTATATATACATTCCTGGAACTATTAGTACCGTACGGATAAACATACATAACTTTAAAATATATAAATTTCACATCTCATAATTTCTAAAAATATCTGTATACTTGTTGTGTCATATTAAAACCCCAATGCTATTGCTATTTATAGAAATTTTAGTGACGGTTTACATCTTGAAACGTTACAAAAAGGTGAAAGGACGCTCTGGAGTTGAGGAAGTTTATTGCTACAATATGTGTGTAAAAATTAATATAGCAGTTGATAAAATTTTAATTATAATATAATTACTAAATCAAATTATATGTCTGACTCATTTGAAAAAAAAAAAAAAGTACTATCATAAACACTATCTTTGGAACAACCCTCAATTGCAATTTTTATTAACTAGAGACATATAACATATTTTGACTAAACAATATAGAAAATGTGGATGATAATGATGATAAGATAAATCACTCGCTAGGAAAAAAATTAAATTATATATATGACATGATACAAACTTTAACAATAGCAATCTAAATAATAAATCACCACTGATGTCTCTATTTTATAAAACGGAGTGGTCTCGAAAGTTTAAGTTAATGATAAGTAGTTATTTTATGATATCGACTTTCATAATAAAGAGATTGAAAAATTTATAGATAAATGGTTATTTAATAGAGAGATTGAAACCATTGTTTACTAATACTACAATAAGTTAATTGTAATAATATAACGAAAAATTAATTCTTTTAGATGCTCAAGAATCAAGACATGAGAGTAGACTCTTCTGATTTAATCTTATAAATAAATAATATCAGTCTTTGAAGCAATATCTTTTATGATACGGGAGGAAGCAACGTGGTATTTGGATTTCGAGTTTGTTTTATGACATGTGATATAAGCTTTTCTCGTGAGTTATATAAGGATGTCGGTGGAGGTGGGCCTGGAGCGGTAATATTAACGTACAACGATAGCACGTAGACCAGTCCAGTTTGACACGATTAACGACGTGTTCGTGCCCATTTTACCCATGAATAAATAAAATATCACATTAAATGGATAAAACTGACATTTACTTCCAATTACCACCCACTGGCACTGCGGACATTTATAAAGTTAAAAGGAGGAGGAATTAGACTTGAGGTTGTAATCTTTTTCAACTTTGACATTTCCACAAGGTTTATTGAGTTTAAATATATGCTCAACTATATTGAACTTTGAGTATATTTTCAACTTCAATATAACTTTTTTTTTTCCTTTCCAAGTATTTATTTTTCTAAATAATCAAACATAAACGAACAAATCAATTCGAAGATTGAGGCTAAGATAAAATTCATACTTTTGAGCTTTTTACGTTTAAATTGTGATCCAATTCAACTTCAAAATCAAAAGTTGTTCAATTCAATTCGTTGATTATAACCTTAAATAAGGCTAAAAAGAAACCTTGATAATTAACGAAATCATCCCTAGGCACAAGATTTAAATGCTAACCCTTTAATTACATTAATTAGCATGCATACCTCAAATTCGATGCATAAATAGAGTTGTTAACCTAAACAATTAGAGACCCTAATCTTGTAGTTATTTAATTGTCGCTTTCGTTCTAAATATTTTGCTTATTTAAAAAAAAAAACAAATCCATTGTCCTAACAACTAAGACAACAATTAGGATTTCTCAATTCACTCTTCGTTCTATTTCGATTCATAAGATAAGGGTTTAGTTAACAATTTCAAATATTGTTTAGTTTTAGTAATTTTAATAACGATATATATAGCTAGATGATTTTAACAAAATAATATTTTCCCTAAATTTTACATACGAAAATAGTTGAAGAAATGTTTTTCCATAATTTTCTAATTGAATTTAGTATTTTTAGTATCAAATTGAAAGTTTAATCAAGTTGACTCACCTAACTTTTGCTATTCTACTTACAGTTGGCCACCTTATGGTTATCGACTAAACTAGTACTTGTTTACTTTCCAAACTCCTTAAACCCTTGAAATTGTAAAAACCTCATATTTGTACTTTATTTTGTATAATCTTTTTCAAAACCATTCTAATAATTTTTTGAGCATCCCTATTTTTCTTATTCTCCCAATCGACTAAAACGAATGATAAAGGGATTGGTTTGATTAAACAAAGAGGATTGGGTTGATTAAGTAATTATCTATCTCGCTAATGTCCTTAGTTGACTTATTTTGACCCATTTATGTATCTTAAACCTTCCCAATCTATTCTAACAATTTGCCACAAACCTTTCCTATATTTTTTTTTTCTATTTAAACAACTTTATTTAACACATTTTAGGTTTTTAGGTAACTACAAGTATATGTTTATATATATACAATATGATAATTATAATATAAATACATACTCCTAAATATTATTTTATGTCATTTAAAATTTTTTAGTATAAACATATGTTATATCAAAAAAATTAGTTAATTCTTAGAACTCAAATCTTGCGTTTCTGATAAATAATGACTAATACATTCATAATTAACATCTTAGTTGTATTATTATTTCATTATTTTACTTTCCTAAATCCAAGCTTACGGACCACTTTTTCTAGTTTTTTTTTTTTTTTATCTTTTTTGTGAAATAGGCTAAACCGAACAACTTTTAGAACCGCTCTAAATTTTATGTGCTTTATCTGAATTACAACATTGTGAGCTTACATTTTGCTTAAATAGATAACTCCCATTTGTTGATGGTCGGATTTCATCCGTATGAACTCACTTGCTAACATGGTTTCTGTCATAGCGAAAAGCTTACTTCTCAGCAAATGCTATTTAACATAGATCCATATCTGATTTGAACTTAAAAAGAAGTGGCGTAAACAATTATCACTCAACACAATTATATTACATAACTGCTCACTACTCCTACATTTAAGGAATGTACTTAATCAAAAAAACTTTACATTTCTCAATAATCATGTGGTTGACTGCTATTTCAGACATCTGTCATTCGCTTATAAATACAGATAAAAAGTACTGCAAGAACTATCTAACAACCCAACTACTTATCTTACATTCTCTAACATTCATTTATTATCAGAATGACTACATTGAATTGGCTTTAGTACTTTTTGTTATTTACATTTTGCAGAAAGGAAATTATACGAAAATCCTATAATAACACCATTATTATATTAGATTTGGATGCTAGATCTTAATTGCTAATTTTGTAAGGTCCACATTGCAATTTTTTTTATTGATAATTTAGTTTTAGTATATGATTTTATTACCCATTTATCATAATTAAGCAATATTTTATTAATTTGTATATTATAGAAAGTTTTTTACTATTAAGAATCATTATAGATTATTTACTAATATTTAATAAACACAATTGGATTTATGCATTTAATTAGAACTCCAAACTAGTGTTAGTCTTTTTAATATATTTTCCTTTTTAGGAATTATTATTTTATAAAAAAATTTAATTAAGGGTGAGCAGATGTAAAGTGAGTATATGATTTTATTACTAATTTATCATAACTAAGTAATTTTTTATTAATTTGTATGTTATAGGAAGCTTTTGACTATTGAGAATCATTATGAATTATTTATTAATATTTAATAAACACAATTTGATTTTTGCATTTAGTTGGAACTACACACTAGTGCTAGTATTTTTAATATATATTTCTTTTTATGAATTCTTATTCTTAGCTATATCATTATTTTATTTTCTTAAATCCAAACTTGCGTATTATTTTTACTAGTTTTTCTAATCTCTTTGTGAAATGGGATAAGCCAAACAATTTTTGCAACCATCCTAAATTTTATGTGCTTCATATGAATTATGACATTGCAAACTTGCACTTTTACTTAAATAGATAACTCTCATTATTATACAAAATTTAGATGCTAGATACTAATTGCTAATTTTGTAGAGTCTCACCCTGCATTTGATGTATTTATATTTTAGTTTTAGTATATGTTTTTATTACCCATTTATCATAACTAAGTAATATTTTATTAAATTATATATTATAGGAAGTTTTTTATTATTGAGAATCATTATAGATTATTTACTAATATAATAAACACAATTGTATTAAAGCATTTAGTTGGAACTCCAAACTAGTGGTAATCTTTTTAAATGAAATACTACTACTTTGCAAATGAAAAATAATTAGGGAAAAATGAGAAATATAAAATTGGAGAAGGAAATGAGAAATAATAAAGAAAAGAATAGAAAACGTGAAGTGAAATGGGCATGTTTAAGATTATTAACTTAATATCTTAAACTCATTCTTTTATATTTTAACTAAAACATATGTCCTCCCAAAAATATAATATTATAATTTATTTATTAAAAATTATTTTATGATCTCTTATTTGGTAGATACAATATATTCTGAAACCTTTATTTTTTATACTTTGGAGTAAAAGTTATATAATGGTTATAGGAAGGTCTCATGTCATAACCCATCATGTAGCAGCTTGTTTTGTGGAATCTGTAAACCCTAAAATCAAGTCAAGAGACTGTAGGATTGAACTTAGAGCACAAGGTTTAGGATGATCGGTTAAATGATCCGATCAAACCCGAATTATAAACTATGGAAAGAAATATTAATAAAAATGACCCCATAAACTTGAATTTAGGAAAATAACTAATAAAATGGGAGATTACAAAATTTGCAAATTTTAAGTATAATGATTGTTAATTATCGAAAAGGCGAAAAGTGTAAGTTAATACTTAATAAATTACTACAAATAGATTATATGTATACTAAAAATCATAGATTGACCTAAATAATAATTAGGAATGTTCACATGTATCCCACATGTATTAACGTATAGATAAAAATACACGAAATTACTTAAATTGGCCAAAAACTTAGTAAATAATTAAAGAAAATTATTAAATTAATCAAGAAAAATCAGAAAAAACCAGAAGAGTATGGATTAATGCAAATATGGTCGTGGCAGGTCAGAATCTGGAAAAGAAAAATTAACCAATTAGAATCAAGCAACACAAAAGCCAAAAATCAAGGAAATAGGGCAATGTCATGTCTAATTAATGCATATTAATTACCCAAAATGTTTATAAATAGGGAATATTTTTAGAGAACTCCTTTGGATAGTTGAGCATTAGAGAAAAATAGGAAACTTAAAAAATTCGAGAGAAAATCTAGAAAAAAAAAAAAAAGAAACTGTGCAGAAACAGCTAGTGAGCCAAACCTACACCTTACCACCACCTGAAACCGAACCACCACCACCATACCACTCTAGCCCCACCGTTTAGGTCGGCCGACACACTTAGACCAGATTTAGACGGCCAAAAAGCATCGAGTCAACGAGTTCCTTAATTGACCCGATTTTGAATAATTTTGTAAAATTAGTTATTTTGCCCAGAAAATTATGAAACTTGTTATTCTGAGGGTTTATTGTATGTAGATTTAAGAAAAATATAGGGTTCTTAACAAATTGAACAAAACCGGGTATGATTAAAACGAGAAATAAATAAGTTTAGGAGTGTAACTTGGAGCTTAATTTTTTTTTTTTTGTAGAATGCTTATGTGATATAGAACAGTGCTATGAAGTAATTTTTTTAAAATTAATTTTCGAAAATTCTAAAACCATGGAAAAATTAAGTAATTTTGGGTTAATTAGGTGATTAAGATACTAATTACTGATTTAGATAGTAATTAGATGTTTAGAGATTTTAATCTCTGATGTGGAACTCTAATCCTAGCCTTTGGAGTATTAAGTATAGTTAATTTAGGAAATTAAGTAGTTATTGTAAGAAATTAGTAATATGTGGAATTAAAAATTAATAAATCTAAAAAAATTAGGGTTATTTAGATAATATTAGAATAAAAATCAGAATAATATTAAATCTAAATTAAGATTTAATTTTAGGTAATTGTATAAAAATGTAAGATTTTCTCACATCGGGGATAAATCCGATACCCCAATTAGGAATAACGTATATTGAATAGTTTAGAATATTGAATTAAGATCCAATATGATATTTGAATACTCGAGCTTAATGTGATTAAGTTCACATTAGGATTCGAGCATATTTAGGACTTAAGACTCAAAATTAGTATCAAATTTAGGGTCTGAACCTCGAAATAGAGTAGAAAGAATCATTAGTATTTAATAGGTATACATGGAAAATAGAGTTAAATTATAACTTAGAATATGAATCCTTAAAGTAAAAGTACTAAAAAGACCTCTTTGTATTATATGACACGTAGAGACGAATCGGCTTGTAACTAAGCGATCGGGCGATTGAGAAATTCTAAGTAAGTTGGGTTATTACTTATTGTAATAGAGTACTGGTTTTATGGTACTCGGAGACTTAGGCTTGTATATGGTTGTGATTGTAAGTAGTTTACGCATGTGTTTGATGTATTTGAATTCGTGCTGAATTTGTTATGTGAGTAATTTTGTGATTGATTGAATTGGTGTGAAATTGTTTGAATACCTTAAATGAAATTTAATCTTATTCGACCCTAATAATAAAAAATGTCATACATTGTAAACCGTTAGGGGATCATAGGATTCTCTAACCAAATACCGACCCCTTTGAAAGGGATAGCGCATGATTGCAAAATAGTCCCTTCTTCATCTTTAGTCGAACCAAGTGACAGGAAAGGAGGTCGCGGCGAGGGTGAAGTCAATGGTTCGAAGGTAATCGCGGGAGGAGCGAGGTCTTTATTGCACAAGCCTGGGTTTAGTTATGAGCTGCTGCATAACATGGAAATTCCTTAATCAGGATTGGAGCAGGTGAAATTTCTCTGATTTCACAACGGACCGAACTACGTTGTGCGATAACACTTGATTGTTGCATTGCATGAAAATAATTGCTTGATAATCTTGTTTGTGCTTGTATGCATTCATGAGTCTCCAATTCAACTTACCGAGCTATAGTTGCTCATACCTTTATAGATCCTTTTATAAGTCTTGATTTCTGAACACTTCAAGTACTATGCCGCCCTACAATTATGCAGAGGTTAGTCCGTTTGAAGGCAGGGGTGTGAGGATCAAGTTACTTAATATAATGTGTAACTAGAGTGACCTTGTAGTTAAGGATGAAAGACTGATAATTATTATGTAAATTAGTGAACAATTGTGAATATGTAGAATTTCTTGAGAAGTTCTGTGGACTTATATATAACTATACATGTTTATTAGAAATTTGTAATATTTATCATAATTGTAGTTCAACTTTTAATCGGACTGTTTACTTTAAAGCGAGAAGTCGTCGACGCTTTGTGTAGATCATGTCTATGGTAGGTACTGTGAAGCCAGTTACCATCATAGAATAGTTTATACGGTGGACTGTTGCGACTTCGCAATTTTGAGGCGTAACAGAATCTATATTCGAAATATATTTGGTGATCTTTAATATCTATTTGAAACTTATTCGCTCAAGTAAAAGTTGGTATCCTGTACAATCGAGTTATTCATTTCCTGTTGTTCAACTACATTGAGTAAATTATATCTTTATATGTATATGTTAAGAGATTTGATTAATTTAAATATCAATTTGATGTTGACTAAACACCAATTATCTCAAAAGCATATCATCGTCCAGTAAAAATTGAATACAAATGAGATGATTTTTAAATTATTTATTAGATATTTAATTTCATGTGAAAGACAAAATTGATTTTTTTTTTTAATTTTCCAACACTATATATGTATTTTTTTCATTTTTTTAAAATTCTAATACTGACAGACAACTAATATTTTATATATATAAAATATTATGAGAATTGTAATAGACGAATAAAAATAGATAAAAGTTAGTATCGGAATTAAACTTCAAAAAATAAATAAATGGGAGGGGCATTATATTTACAATGTTATGTTATGGAAAAGTGAGAGAAAATTTATCTAATCTTCGTATATAATTTTTATTTTCTATACATCCACGAGGAAAATGTGTTTTCAAGGAGTTGAATTTTAAAGCAAATTTAAATAAATAAATATGGAAATGATGAAGAAAAAGAAAACAAAAAATTTCAAAACTAATGAATGTTTATAAGCATAGCCATATTCATAGACATATGTATTATTTTGCCCTAACCAATAGCGTTTAGGCTCGATTCATCTCATCCAAAGAAGATTAAGACCGACATTCATTCCCTGGCGGTTGCTCATGATAAGGCAAGTTAAAGGTGGAAATCTTATTTTTTCCAAACAAGAAATTGAAACAGATATGCACGCCACGCACGCGCCACGCGCATCTCTACCTCTTTCCCTCTCTCTCTCTCTCTCTGAATTCGCAGTCTGCTTCTTCTTGTCTGTATATGAAGTCCTTTTCGAAACGGCTAAAACCTAATTTCATAACTTAAGCGCTTCGACGACTAGAAGTTACAAGATTTAGGCGCTGGCTGATCTTCCCATCTTCTAAAGGTATAAACTTTTATGTTTATTTTGCAACAATATCATTAGTTTTCTTCGTCACAGCTTTCACTCTTTCGTATTATACAATGTGGCTCTCATTTTCCTCAGTTAGTTTCTGAATTTCCGTAATTAATGTTCTGGGGTTTTGATTTGATTGATATGTTGATGTACTTGGCCTCAATTCTTTGTTTTATTTCCGGTTTGATTGGCTAATTTACGAATTGCCTGCGATTGTTGTGTTGTTTTGTCAGTTCATGAGATAATTTAGTTTGAAGCCGACTTCTAGGATTCGGTAATTGGGAAGCAATTTTTAAGATAAAAAAAAAAAAAATAATTTTGTGAAAATGTGAAAGGAGTGTCCCGACACTCGTGTTAAGGGGAAAAAGGAAGATAAAAAAAAGAAGAAAAAAACACTTTTTCCCCTTTTCTATTATATGTTTTTTCATGAACTACGCAATCAGAATGAAATGTTATTTTATTTTATAATATGTATAACTAGTGGCTGGCATCCAATATGGGGACCCAATTGATTGATAGCAATAACAAGGAATCTGGGTCCTTCATCATCAATTGTGTTGTTATACTAGACAGATACCTCTCATTGTGCTGGCTTACATGTAACCATTTTGAATGGTTTGTTAATTATTAGTTGATTGAATAATGGACAATGACCGGTATGGCATAAATATATAAGAGATCGTTATGGGAAATTATCGCTATGGTCGTGTGAAGTGTGCGTTATATGGAAATTATTGCAATGCCGTTGATATATGTTTTGTTGACAAGTGCCGTTGTGCACTTATTACCACACAATAGAAAGAAACCTTGCAATTTCCACCCTGCCCTTCTTACCCATGAAATTCAATCAATACCTAGAGAACTATGTTTTTCCTTTACTAAGTAAACTTAGCAGTTAGCATCTGCACACAAGAAAATCATTAACCAAACCACTTTTAAAAGGGACTATATGATATAGGAAAAAAAACGTCAGAATCTAAATTGCAAATTGTGCAAATATTAGCACCAGGATTTTGCATGTCCTTATATGTAAATTTGCCACTGTGTCAGTATTGAAAGTATTGACCCAAGAAAAATCGAGTGTACCCAGTGAATATCGTCATAAGCATATATGAAACAAGAGATGTTTCTTTTTTGATCTAATGCCGGATTAAGTGGCTATATACTCCAAACTGTATTGCCTTAGTTCATGCATTTAGATAGGTGATATTTATTATTGGAAATACTATTTCTGTTGTGGGTTCTTTTCTTCCCCTTATATTGGCTTTTGCTTTGAACGACTAAGCGTAATGCCTATGTCCTATTATTTTGGACAGCTACAAAGTGCCTTAATGATTCACTTTGAAATCTATTTGTTGCAGAGTTAGGTAGATCAATGAAGTAAGGATGAGGAATATGTGGATTGCGGGAGGAAAATCATAATGAATATATATTTGCATCCATTTTTGTGTGTTTGGATAGTTTTAAACGTGCTAACTGGGACATATATGTTCTGTTTAATGGATCATCTTTTTACAGCTGAAAAAATATTTACCAATAAAAACTTTTCTTTTTTTCAGAATTAATGAAAAGTTTATGCATAGATAGTGAGAAGAAGTTCTTCTCATTATTTTTGTTGGTCATAAGTTTCTTTGATGTAGTTGATAACTTGAACATTTGAATTTACTCCTTGAGAAGCAGATTACTTTCCTGGAGACGTTCCAGCATAAGTGAAGCATTAGGCTTGCTGCAGTTCATCGAAGCCATGGTTATTGGTTTTTTTATAGTAAAAGGGTTTGAGAAGTATCTTTTGTTTTATCTGTTGTTTGATGTCAGGTTATGGCTGGAAGAAAAGTTATAGCTATTTGTCAGTCCGGTGGTGAATTTGAGAGTGATAAAGATGGTCTATTGTCTTATCGAGGTGGTGATGCTCATGCTATAGATATTGATGATCAAATGAAGTTCGATGAGTTCAAAAGTGAAGTAGCTGAAATGTTTAACTGCAGCTTTAACTCACTGTCTTTCAAGTATTTTCTTCCTGGTAATAGGAAGACGCTAATTACCATCTCAAATGATAAAGATTTAAAACGGATGATAAAATTCCATGGAGATTTTAGTTCTGTTGATATTTACATCAAGATGGAAGAAAATGTCGCCCTGGAAATATCAAACAGGCCTGCCAGCAGGTTGGTCTCAGTACTACATAGGTTGCATTCTTTTTGTTTACATAGGGTGCATTCTGTTTGTTTTCATGTGCATCTTCTAGAAAAACATTTTATATTTTCCTTTCCTTATTCATTTATAGGTCTAGCAGGACAACTTTATCAGAAGGAGTTGTTTCGGTTGATGCACCCCTGGATGTAGTTGATACAGCTCAACCTGACATCCCAATGGTTGGTCCACTTGATGTAGTTGTTGATACCAGCCCTGTGGATGCTCACCTCGATTTACCAGCTGATATTTCGCCCCTTATACCTCTCATCAGCTCAAGTGATGAGAAGTATGCCAAAGGTGCTCAACAATGGCAGAACACCATCACTGGCGAGGGACAACGATTCAACAGTGTCCATGAGTTTCGTGAAGCTTTGCGTAAATATGCCATTGCTCATCAATTTGCATTCAGGTACAAGAAGAATGATAGCCATCGTGTTACTGTTAAATGCAAAGCAGATGGCTGTCCATGGAGAATCCATGCTTCTAGACTGTCAACAACTCAGTTAATTTGTATTAAGAAAATGAATCCGACACATACATGTGAAGGGGCCGCTGTGACTACAGGACATCAGGCAACGAGGAGCTGGGTGGCTAGCATGATAAAGGAGAAGCTTAGAGTCTTTCCAAATTATAAGCCTAAAGATATTGTTAATGATATCAAACAGGAATATGGAATTCAACTGAACTATTTTCAGGCTTGGCGTGGCAAAGAAATTGCCAAAGAGCAACTCCAAGGTTCATATAAAGAGGCATATAGTCAGCTGCCATACTTGTGTGAAAAGATAATGGAGACTAATCCAGGGAGTCTGGCTGTTTTCACCACTAAGGAAGACTCAAGTTTTCATCGTCTCTTTGTGGCTTTCCATGCATCATTATATGGTTTCAAACAAGGCTGCCGGCCACTCCTCTTTCTTGATAGTATACCATTGAAGTCAAAATACCAAGGCATGTTGTTAGCTGCAACTGCAGCAGATGCAAACGATGCTGTTTTTCCTGTTGCTTTTGCTGTGGTAGATGCAGAAACCGATGATGACTGGCGGTGGTTTCTACTACAACTAAAATCTGCTCTCTCAGCTTCAATTCCAATAACATTTGTAGCAGATAGGCTGAAGGGGTTAAGGGAGTCAATTACAGAAGTTTTCGAAGGCTCCCATCATGGATATTGCCTAAGGTATTTGTCAGAGCAACTTGTCCGAGATCTGAAGGGCCAGTTTTCTCATGAAGTGAAGCGACTCTTAGTTGAGGATTTATATGCAGCGGCTTGTGCACCTAGCCCACATACCTTCCAGCCGTGCATAGACAGTATCAGGAGCATCTCTGAGGAAGCTTACAATTGGATTGTGCAAGCTGAGCCTCAGAACTGGGCAAATGCATTCTTTCATGGTGCAAGATATAACCATATGTCATCCAATTTCGGGGAACTCTTTTACAGTTGGGCCTCAGATGTGAACGAGCTCCCAATTACACAGATGGTTGATATGATCAGGGGTAAGATTATGGAGTTGATATACAACAGGCGCGTTGATTCCAGCCAATGGTTGACTAGGTTAACTCCATCAATGGAGGAAAAGCTTGAAGAGGAAAGTCTTAAAATTCGAAGCCTTCAGGTGCTTCTGTCAGCTGGTAGCACATTTGAGGTCCGTGGCGACTCCATTGAACTGGTTGACATTGACCATTGGGATTGTAGCTGCAAGCGTTGGCAGCTCACAGGTTTGCCATGCTCCCATGCAATTGCAGTTGTTGGTTGCATGGGCCAGAGCCCCTATGAATACTGCTCTAGATACCTTACCACCGAGAGCTATAGACTAACTTACTCTGAGTCAATAAACCCTATGCCCAGCATAGATAGATCTGATCCTATTGATACCTCTCAGGTTATGGTAACGGTAACTCCACCTCCTACTCGTCGTCCGCCTGGTCGACCCACTACCAAACGTCTCGGATCCCATGATTTAGTCAAACGGCAACTGCAGTGCAGCAGATGCAAAGGTCTTGGGCATAACAAATCAACTTGCAAGGAGCTTTTGTGTTAGCATGCAGTAAGTATACCCACATTTTTTTTTTTCCAATTATTTCAGCCTTAGCTCAATTGCTTGTTGGCTTAATTTTCAAATTTTGTACAGTTGTGTAGTTTGTATACATCTGCTCCTATAGTTGCAATCTTATTTTGACTACCAGTGACTGGTGAATTCTTTTCCTTCCCCCCTTCTTTGGGTGATTCAATAGAGTGAGTGGTCAATTTTGTATTGGTCAAAATCAACTTTTTATTTGCTCCAACTTCCCTCATGGAGTATGTTCTCATTATACATTTAAATGATTTGTTATGTTGATTCGGCTGAAAGAATTTGTACTCGCATTAAGCCACGTGATACTTAATAAGAGATATCTGTTTATGTGGCTGCCTCTTAGTAACACATGGAAGATATTTATCCATTCACAGTTCTTGATTGAGAGAGTATTATTAACTAGTTCTAGATCTTGTTTATCCTGATTTTCAAATGCTCTTTCTGGGCAACTTGTCAATGCACCTTTCTTCTTTGTTGACAGGATGACATTTAAGGAAAGGGGCAACAGCATCGTATTTTTAACAAGGTCTTTTCACAGCACTCTGTAGGCACGAAATTTAGTTGCGATATGTAATTTAGTGTTGAATAAGTAGTGCTGTGAAGAGGACATGAAAAGTATCCGATATTACTTTTTTTCGAGAGTTAGTTTCCTTTCACTCCATATGGCTCTTAATATATATTTGGAGAAGCATGCATCACCTCCTTTGGGTAAAAACTCGGTTAATTACGGTCTGCGGTTGGTGCACAATAGTACATGATATTTTGTTTGTCAAGGCTAAAAAGTAGGAGGGGAACAACGAATGATGACCTGTTTGGATTAGGTTTCTGAAAACGAGATCCTTATTCTTGTCCCTGCCATGGATGAAGATAATGTATCGGAGTGGACACGAACAAGGACCATTTGGGATAGGAAAACTCTTTTATGTTTTTCTAATGCAAATATCAATCATTATTCTGCTATGCGGGTTGAGGCTTGCTTGAAAGATAGTCAAGTTTTACTTCTAATTTGCAGGGCCATTGCATACATGGGTGTGGCGGTTTGGCTGCTGCTACTCCATAGTGCATGTAAACTGTGATCTAACTACTTGGATTTGACATATATGTAAAGTGCATGTGGTGCATGAAAGTTGAATAATAGGTGCATTCATGGCTTCACGCAACCACTAGAGGATCTGCATAGGTCGATGGCTATCTTTTATTTGTTTCTCCACTGAGCTTGGGGAGACTCAATCAAGCCATAGCCTTCAACCGAGATTTATGTAGAATGAGCCGAGGTTTTTGATAACCTTTTTAAGTATCTTCTTGTTGGGTGGATGAAGTTGCAAAACAGGGAAGTGAATATCTCAACAAAGCACATATATGCTCAAAACTATGTACCTCCTACGATATATTCATATGAACACACATCCAATAACTAAAAATCGTATAAATCATGATGCCCTTTATGAGTTGTGAAAAATACGGTAAATATCTCCCTATCATATCCATCTGAGACCATTCTTTAAATACAGTTTCTCTATCACTTGCAATGTTTAGTGGTGGATAGGAATATCCTCGTGATTTTTTACTATAAAGTAGATTGGTATTTTAGATGTCGACAATCGACTTAAGCACTAAAGATTCTTATGGTGTGTTTTGTCGATTTTAAAAAGGTAGAATAGAATAGCTACTTATTTCTTGCAGATCAATAATTTTTGCATTAAAATGGTGAAATAATTATTTTACAGAGTTGTTATCATTACAAAATACGGAATTGTCATTCTTCATAGGATCAAAGGAATAGCTATTTTTATATCTATTTATGAGATTATAACTCAAAAGTCTAAGATATGAAATGAATCGGAGTAAAGGTGATGTGGGAACTTTCATATATTCTAAGGTATTATTAATCTTATTTTAATTACAACCAAGCAAAGTAATACCTATCACTTTTACATTCTATTTCTAAGGAATCGCAACTCAATTTCTAACTAATTCAATTTTCGCAAACCTTAGAAAAATAAGGTAGGGATTTAATTAATACTCCGGTCAAAGTATTATGATCCATCAAAGACGTTTGAATGGAGCATAGGAAGGCTTCTTCGAACACTTTCCTGCATTTACGCACGGGTGCATGAAAGAATTTCCCGTTGTTAGGAGGACAACTCAAGCACCTTCATGTATTTAGATTATTGAGGGAGGCAGGTAAAGATTTTAGAAGTTTTTAACTAACAACGGTTCATTCAGCAATGTTCAGCATTCGCCAGGAGCAAATGCTTCCCCGAAACCGAACAAGATGGAACTATTACATTAACTTTACTTCAACGCGTAAAGAGATCTCAGCAAGTAGCCAAATGCAACGACAGCATGAGCCTAAGCCTAGTTGTTGATCTCGAACTTAAAAGATCTCTTCATCACTTCACTGGCTTATCCCTATCAAAAAGAAGCTAAAGCTCCAAGAAGTCGGTAATGACAGCGCTTCAAGCTCTACTCTGCAGAATAGATTCAAGACACCATATGGTCGCTCTAATGGCAGAGATAGTTACAGAAAGGATCATATAATGCTATGCCTTGCAGGAGCAACTTCAAATGTGTCAACCCATCTTCGCGTCCCAAAGTAGGGTGGAAGAGACCTTGCAACCAAATGAAATTTGCTTCTTCAGCATATATCAGAGGACACATCCTAAACTTTTCCTGTCAAATCGGGCCAGCCAATACGGTCCGTCTTGCAAATTCTATTCTCCTACATTAACAACCTAGGCTAAGGATCTTATGCAGCATTGTCTGATAGTCTGCTCAAGCTTTCCCAACACAAAGATGACACAAATTACCTACTGATATATCACCGCACTAGAAGCATGCTAATAGCTGAATTTCAAGTGCGGTGAAATCCATCCTCCTTTGACTTCCCATCTTGGCCATCAGTATTGTTCATAGCAGGCGATGTTTTGATGCATTTTGGAAGAAGAATTTTTATAGGCTTCCATCCTGATGGGCAAGGCATGAGCCACTTTTTTGCTGTAATAGTTAAGTTCAAAAGCAGGAGGACATCACCCAATGAATGCTCTTGCAAACACATGGTCTTCATAAAAATAGCTGCTTCATACCTGCACAAACGACAAAGAGTAGTCTTTCCTTGAGTTCAGTAAATATCTAAGGGATCTTTTTAGGTGTGTTTGTTTTGTGAAAAATGTTTTCAGACTTTTCTAAACATTTGTCAGAATCGAAGTATTGGAATTTTCGAACACTAGTAACTTCTAATGATAAGTGATGGAGGGTTTTATAGGCTACAAAACCCAAAGATTGGTCATGTCGATTAAATATCAAGGAAAATATAATGAGAAAATAAGAATAATTATTTCCATTTTTACAAAGACAAAATCATTGCTCAAAAGCAATTTCCACAGATGTTGACCACAATCATTAGTGATTAGCCATTGCTATTGCTTTCCACCATCACTTATGGCTAGAAAACCATAAGCATTCGTATCGATCTTGATAAGAGTTGTAAAGTTATGATATTATCAAATGTAAGGAAAAAAATTCTGAGAATATTTTCCAAAATAAAAACACACCCATGTTGAAAGTGAAGAAGAATCACCTGCAATTAGAAGCCAAGATTTTCGATTTTCCTTTAGATGATCTTAGAAACCCTTTAATCACATCCCATGTTGCTTTCGGATACTGCTTTGGATCATTTCCTAATGTATCTATGCAATCCCATATCTTCTCATTCTTGCCAATATATACTTCCACTGCATCCAAATTTTGTTTCACTACTATTCCCAGCTCTATAGCCTTATGCAATGCATGCTTAACATCGATAGATTGGTTTTTTGGTTCTCCATACTTGATGCAATCGGTTATATTGGCTTCCGTAGGAGTGATCCTTTCGTTCTTCAGAGTCCTTAAGGCAGTTAAGATGGCATTAGTAATGAGGCGGCGAGCTCTATTAGAAAGTCCAGTGGAAGCTGAAGTTTTCAAGACACCACCTTCAGGTGTCTCAGCCGCACTTGCAACAGAGGAACCAAGCGATACTTCTGAACCAGAAGGTTTCCTGTGTTTGGACGCATCACAGGTTCTTGGATTCTCTCTGCCATAAAAATCTCCAGTCCCATTGCCAAAAAAACCTGCACCTCCGACTGGAGGAGGGGTTGCAACCTCCGTGGGAACTGGTTGCCACGGCTGCATATTGTTCTGTTGGAAGGTAGGGGGATTATGAATGCCCCCTCCAGGACCAGAAACCATTGGCGGGCCATACACGGGTGGACAGCTGGAAAAGTTATTACAGGACGGTTGAACAAAAGGCATTGCATGAGGAGGGCGAGCATAAGGACTTGATGCACAAAAATTTCCCTGCATGTAACCGAACTGCATATCGGGATTGTTCTGCCATGGTATATGGGGGTAACTGCCGTGGCTCATGTGGTTACTAAATGAAGCATCCATGTAGCCAAAAACATTAGGGTTCTCGGACGGTTTCATTTTCAATTTACCCTGGAGACAAGATTCTGCTGAGCTTGGTTCTGCTGTACAAGGATTTCCACAACCACTTGATGCATTCTTCTTCTTCTTACCACTGCTTTTACTAGAGGCAGAACCAGTTCCTGGCGTGGCAGCAGAGCTTTCAGGAGGTGAACTATTGGCTTTCTCTAAATCAGAGCTACTCGAAATGGGTACAGATCGCAATGTCTCAGAGCTAGAAATAACACTGCCATTTCTGAGTTGTAGCAGTTCACTGCTTGCTATTGATGGCCCTCCAGCAAGAAGGCTTGTCCAGAGCCATACGGTCTTCGCAGCAGCAACTAGTGGCACTGACGCCTTCTGAGGTTGCGCTAATAGGATATTGTATCTCCTCATGCGCAATTGATGAAGAGCATTGGAGAAATCGCGGTCACCGGAGATCAACAAATAATTAGCAGGTGCAGGGTTGTCCACCGCCCATAACAACATGTCCACGAGAATCTTCTTATCGCTCGCATCCTTTGCACCTAATCAATTCACAAATTTAGGTGATCGACAACACCATGGACTTCATCTAGCATCCAAGAAACTAATATTACCCAGTCTACTTGGATCAACATAAGATTAGACTCACGACAGACACATTAACAGAAGACAGGAAACACTACTTGGAGCATTACAAGGTTTCCCTTTGATTCAACAGATTATATCAAAATGCCGACTAAAATTCCTAAGTTATTGGCGCACAAACATCACGACGGGAAAATAGAATATAATTACAATAATAATAATAATAATAATAATAATAATAAAAGAGGAATACAAAAGAAAAATATCTAAAAGCAAACAACTTTATATAATCCCAACCCCAGAAAAGTCAAGGTCAACGATCCGACCTACAAAATTTTGTTTGCCCTAATCATAATTGATAATTCTACAGATTCATGGATCAGGCTATACAATTTATTATTTAGTTCTCATTACATTGCTCCTATAGTCATCTCAACTATCTGCGACTTTAAGAAAGGAAACTAGAAGTCCCCGATCATAGAATCCTAGTTCCAAACCTTAAAAGACAAAGTTTCCAATTGAACCAACATCGCAACGATTACTTACCAGCAGGGACATGGTTAAGAGCAATGCCGGTGCTATTGAGAGCGTGTTGAACAACCTGAGAGATGCGGGTGGTATCGCCATAAGCAGATATGGAAACAGGTCCACAGTAGTTGAGCTTTGCGAGAGCAGAGGTTATGTTACGAGCAATGGAATGAGCATCGGACGATGACCCTTTCGGCACCTGACAGTTCTCTATATCCCACCACACCGATGTTTTTGCTTTCACGTAGTCGGCCTCCGCAGTGTCTTCTTCTCCATTATCAGCACTAACCATGTTTGTGTTTTGGATCCCTCCCATTTTCTTCGATTAATTGTTTCACCGTAGTGTCGATCGGCAAAAAAAAAAAAAGGGTCGTGCAAGGTGAATTAACGCGACGCTTTCCTTATTATGTCACGTATGCTACGTTACGTAGTCTAGTCTGTGTATACTGCTCTACGTTGAAGCAGGCGATGTGAGTATGATGATGCTGTATTTCTATTTCCACACTAAATAAATACAGGTTTTAGGTCAAGGTCGACGCGGTGTCGTGTTTGGTCGTATCGGGAACATCCGTATAAATTTGCTTATCATTACAGTCGTAGTCCTAGTCACTCTCGTACCGTGTAAAAACCTAAATTTTATTTGGAGAAGCCTTAATCACTAAGGTGACACGGAAGCACTTTTTTAGAAAACTAACTTGTAATATCTTAGTCGCACAATCAGAATTTTTTTTTTTTTTAAAAAGTAATAAAAAATAATCGAATGCTAATGTCTAAACAATATAGATAGTTTTGAATTCCCGTTTGTTAAGTTTTAATGGATAATGTGGGAAAAAAATGGTAATAATAAGATCTTTTATTTTCTTCGGTTATTTAAAATGTAATAGCCATTAATAGAGTCCAAACTATTATTATTTCACAAAATTAGTACAATAAAACTCTACTAAATATTATACCTTACTTGCAAAGAAAATTGTATTTTCTTTTTTATGCCCATAGAAATCTCTTTTTTCGTAAAAAAAAAAAATGGTTTTATAGAAAAAAAAAAAAGATAATGTAAAGGTTAATTTAAAAGGTAAAATGAATCTTTGTTGAATCTTAATAATAAGAAAGGAGGTTAATAGAAATTTAAAATTAAAATTTAAAGAATATGTAATACTATGTTTCCTTCGATTGCTGACGAAATCAAATCGAATGTTATAGATTACAGTAAAAGTAACACATATTACTAATGATGTCGTTGAGAAATCGCATAAAATTTGATAATAAATATATGTCAAATATTTATCAACATCTACGGACACTATTCTTTGTAAGTCCTAAATAGGAAAAAAAAAATCCACTCGATATTATACGTCACTTGTTATGAGATTTGGATCATTTTTATTTATATTTGAAATATTATATGATGTTATCATAACGTTATTTTTTATTTGAAATATTTCTTATAATCTTAACCATTAATTATACATATTGACATCTTAAAAAGATAAATTAAGAAAAGTAAATAAAAATGATCCATTTCCCTTATTAACGTATATATGGCTTACAAATATTGATAAAATATGAATACACATAATAACGAAATTGGTAATTTTTAAATCAATTATCATTTGTTATTTACATATATCATATATAATAATATTTTATTAATATTTACACACCATATGTGAGAAAATTACTTATTTACTATCAAAATTATATAAAATTATCAAAATATAAATTGTATAAAAATAATGATCAAAATACCAAACTTATATTACATTTTCAAAATACGATATAACTATTTGTATTATTGTCGCATTTTTAAAATACAATGCTAGTATAATATCTATATCGCATTATGTCGCATTTTGAAAGTGTGACATTAATATAAATAGATATGTTATATTGTTAATATGATGTAATACAATATTGGTATTTTGATAATTTTTTTTATCTAATTTATAATTATGTAATTTTTTTTAAGTTGGTAGATATATATTACACTTTACCATGTGTGTATAACACGCGATATACAATATTCAACGAATCCTTTCTAGTAATCTAAATAATCCTAAAAAAATATGTAAATTCCGCATATAAATTAGCAAAAATAAACAAAAATACATTGTAGCTACAACGTAATATATACAGAAATAAATTAAAAGCAAATAAAAACTCAACATATTTGAGTAACTAAAGAAATTAAAAGAAAAAGAAAAAAGAACATACGTCAGTGAAACAGCCGGCATTTAAGGCTTTTTTTTACTTTACGAGAAAGCAGTAATTTTCTATAAGAGCTAATCAAGTAACGTGGGTGACTGAACATTCGAAAAAAAAAATTCAAAACACTCGCATAATTTGCACTTGGGGTGCAAAATTGCCATAAATAGACCATATTCCCCATGGCATATACTAGAAAAATAAAATTTTATTTTTATTTTATATACTTATTTTTCGTAAAACACGTAAGCAGTGCACTTTGTAAAAAATTTAAAAAAAAAAGGAGAAAAGAAAAAGAATATTATTCTTGCATTTACATAATTAATAGGAATTTTTTTAATAAAAAAAGACATTATCAAATATCAGTAACCTATACAGGAATCGTTTACAAGAATCATCTTAACGACCTCGGTCGAGGTTTTCGTGGTTGCCATTCCAAGTTCGTTGGATTATCCGTGTATCATTAATCATATGACCTAAACAACAATGTCCATATTTATTGGTTTGGCAGGTGTAACTTCGCTGTTCAAATTTTAGTTTTAGATGCATTTGTGTTTTATTGCAGAGTCGCTTCGTGGAACTTGGAAGAGTCGCAATAAATGCTTATTTATTCCAAGGAATATAATGCATATTTGTAATAGTTTATTACTTTACTCAAAATAATAAACAAAATTTCAGACTAAAAAATAGATAGAATTCGATGCATCTTTTATTCCTCTTTCATACACAGAAAAATTAAACTCATGTAGAGTTGGGAATATAATATAACATTTTTCAACATACTATGTTTTGAAAAATAAACTGGAAGATACACGTAATTTTAGGTGCATCCCATTACACTTACAATTGCTGCTTACCTTATATTTGGTAGTTTAAGAAAAAACAATAAAACATTAAGAGCCACCTCGTTATTTTTATCACTTTCCAGTATATAGTACATATGTCACATAATACAATATTCTATTGAGCCTATTAAGGTATTTTCGTTCACCAGTATCGATCCATCAAACACTTTTAAATACTTAGATAGATTTAGTATTATCAAACCAAGAAGCAAATTTTGCTTTTTATATACGATTTGATATTTGTTAAGATACATTTAATTAGCATAATTTCATATTTTTATCATTTATTATAAAAATGTAAATAATATTTAATAAATTATTTATTATGGATAATCGTATTAAATCCTCACCCCTAGTTCCTACTTTTTCTTGGGAGTTAGTTTTGGTATTACTAACAGATTGGGCTAACTTGCCTTTCATGGTGTGTTTCATTGGATTATTCGTAGGTCCCCTTTAGTCCTAAAGAGTACATCAAAAGTTATGTGCTAAGAAGAGAGTTAACATCATATTAAGGTATTTAGATTCTAGATGGAATAAATCAATCTTAAGGAAGGAATCTTGAATATGCCTAACATGATGACTTTTTTGGATAACAATATGAAAATATTAATGAATGCATTAGACATACTTATCAAAATGTTAAATAAAAGAATCCATTTAATTTTAAATGGATGTATGGATAAAACCTTATGATTTATGAATTTATTACTAAATAGGTCTATAAAATCGATTAAAGTCATAAAAAGTCTAAATAGTTCTTATTCATATATTAATTATGTATAATCTAATTTACAAATATCCATTTATAATCAGATTGTATTGTGTTCAGGTTGGTAAGTTGAATATCAAGATATCAATGCTCCTTATTAGCGTCTTTTAAGGAAATTCTAGACAAATCATTTAGCTATCACTTCCCATTGAGTTTCCTGCCAATAGAAAAATCTAATCCATATATCAGCCCAATTCCTTTGTGTATGGGTTGCATGAAAAGAATTATAGTTGGAGTTTATAAAGAAAAAAAAAATTGTGAATGGACCGAATCTAATTGAATTAAATCAAACTCTTTTTTTGAGATAAAAAATTATGAACCAAATTAGTTTGAGTCAAATTGAAGTAAAAAGGGAGGAAAAAAAAAAGCTATAGTTTTGACAAATAAGTGTATACATAAAGTATGAATATCCCAAATGGAATTTATTAATTTGTTTACATGATAAATTATAACTCAATAGATTTTATCCTAGTTACAATTGGACTAAAATATATAATTAATTTCACTACTCTAAAAATTCTAAACTGCCCAATATGAAGTTTCAATATTACAAGAATATATTAGCTGTTATGAATTTATAATATGATAAATATATTGCTACATATTCATGTGGAAATTTATATTTTTGAGACAAAAAAGTAAATAAAATTAACGTTAAAAAATATGAAAGAATATTTATCCCAAACATTTTTAGATTCCTAACTTAAATCGCTAATGGAATTGAGCAAACCCTTTTTTTTTTAAATTTAAAAATCTTATAAATTATACCTACTAACACTCGATTCTCTCCTAGAGTGAAGCCTAATGAGCAACATTGAAATGTGCTTAAGTAGACGGCAAGCTTGTCCATCACCTTGGGACATCATTAAGAGGTTATGTACTCTCATCAAGGAAGACGCAAGTTGCTAGTGAGCCCATCCTTTATACTACGACCCACTTAAGGAGCTAAATAACACCTCTCCGAGCAGGTTGTCTCTTATCATCGAGCTAGCATACATTGATTGTCTGGTGTAATCTTGGAGCTCAACTCGCTCCTAATTAGGCATTAACTAATCTCTTTTCCAACATCTTAGCCTAACTTTTGTTTTTAGCACTAATCTCTACCATAGCTCATTAATGAGTGTTTGACTTCTGTAGTGCAACCAACATACCCAACAACTCCTGCAATTGTTAGGTCCTTGAGTTGCAGATTTGGTGGTCTAATCGACTACAACATACCATTCGCAGTGAGCCTTAGTCTTTGTTGGGAAGCATACAGTCTGCCAGAGATCGATACAAACGAACATTTGATGACTACGTATCTAGTGACTAGTATAAAAGGCGATAGGTGCCATGAAGTAAGATAGAATACTCTTTCTCCCAAAATCTTTCCTCTTTCTCCTCTCTCTTCTCTCCAAACTTAAGATTAATACCTCACATACACAACAGCTACTAGGTGAGCACAATCCCTGAGGTTTTTAATGCTTGTCCTCCTTTCTTTCATGGTTTTTCTTGCTAACTTGAGTATCTAAGGGCCTCCGTAGGCACACCCATTGAGAGCTTTTTATAGGTATCGAGGAGTAAGAGACAAAGCCCAAGACCATTTAAATTAGGCTCCACGTGAGTCTGCTTATTCTAATTGGTCCAACCAAGATCAACATTTTGATGCCTACCATTTTAGGCTACTACGATGAGATGGCTAAAAGAAAAAACATCTTAGTTAGCATATGCAACAACAACTAACTACTCGGTAAGTTAGTACGGAGACATACGACTATATATAAAGCATAAACAGGGTTATTATCAAATTATTTTAATGCAACGTGATAAACAAATACCATCATACGATGTTATTCGACCTGTCATGAGATTAGAGAAACTATACTCGCTCTGATCTGGATTAAGGAGTTTTCATGTTTATGTAACAGCTTATGACCAAACCTAAACTTGTGCAATGAAGATACCGCTCTTCCAGCGATTACCTTCGAATCATTAACTTTATCCTTACTACAACCTTTTCTCTTATCATTTAGTTTGACTAAGGGTGAAAAAGGAACCTATTATGTTATCCAGTACTATTTCTTTTAAAGGGGTTGGTATTTAGCTGAAAAACCCTAAATACTTTCTCTAATGGGTTGAAATGTTGTCCAGTTAAGTTTACAAGCCGTATATTATTAAGTCCAATTAAAGTGATCAATCCATATTACACAATACATAATAATTGCAAACCAATATAGTAAGCTAATAGTATACTATGAATATCTCAACAAAGCATGTATGCTCAAAACTATATACATCCTACGAGATAGTCATATGAACATACATTCAATAAGTAAAAATCATATAAATCATAACCGCCTTATGAGTCCTGAAAAATAACGTAAATATTGCCACATCATATCCATCTAAGACTATTCTTTCACTCATAAATATAGTTTGTTTATTATATAAAGTTTGTGTATCACTTGGAATGTTTAGTGGCAGATGGGAATATCCTCAATGTCTTTGACAATTAAATAGATTGGTATTTTAAATGTCTACAATTGACTTTAAGCACTAAAGATCTTTTATAGCACTTTTTTTTTTTATTTTAAAAAGGTAGAATAGAACAGCTATTCTTATGTTACTACGGTTAAATAACTATTATTATAAAATAAGGAATTGCCATTTCTTTACATGATGATCAAAGGAATAGCTATTTCTTTATGATTTTGATATATGTTCTAAGATTGTAACCCAAAAGTAAAGTTATGAATTGGAGTAAAGGCGATGTCGGAACATCTACATATTCTAATCTATTATTAATGTTATTTTCTAACCTATTATTAATGTTATTTTCATTAAAACCAAACAAAGCGATAACTATTACTTTTATATTATATTTTTAAGAAATCGCAATGCAATCGCTACCTTATTAAATTTTCGCAAACCTTAGAGAAATAAGTTAGGGATTTAATTAGCGCTCTGGTTAAACTATTATGATCCATCATGGCAGCGCAGTGCACAAGTATATAGATTCCATGGAAAGGTTTTCCTTTGAGAGCATATGTTGTAAATTATGAAAATACCGGTTCTCTTTGCTCAGTTTATTAATCATTATACCCCATTCATATATCTAGCTATTATGTTGAAGGAATGGTAGTATATAGAATAAAATATACTTAGTAGACGTCAGGTTTGAGGTTGAGTCTCCATCTCTTACTACTGTTATCTATTCACGTCTGAATGAAGCATAGGGCTTCTTCGACCGCTTTGCCGCATTTACGCACCGGTCAGCGAAAGAGTTTTCCCTTGTTAGGAGGACTACTCCATATATTTAGATTATTCATGGTATATCGAGCAGTGAGCAGAGGCAGGCAGGTAAAGATGTTAAAAAGCTTTTAACTGGCAACAGCTCATTCAGCAATCTTCAGCATCACCGGGAGCAAATGCTTCCCCGAAACCAAACAAGAAGGAACTATTACAGTAACTTCACTTCAACGTGTAAAGAGATCCAATCTAGTAGCCAAATGCAACAACAGCATAAGCCTAAGCCTAGTTGTTGATCTTGAACTTAAGATCTCTTCATCACTTCACTGGCCTCTCCTATCATGAAGCTAAAGCTCCAAGAAGTTGGTAATGACGGCGCTTCGAGCTCTATTCTGTGGAATAGATTCAAGACACCATATGGTCACTCCAATGGCAGGGATACTTATAGAAAGGATCATATAATGCCACGATCACTCTGATATGCCTTGTAGGAGCAACTTCAAGTGTGACAACCCATCCTCACGTCTCAAAGTAGGGTGGAAGAGAGCTTGCACCCAAGTGAAATTTGCTTCTTCAGCATATATCAGAAGACACATCCTAAACTTGTCCTTGCAATCGGGCCAGCCATACGGTCGGTCTTGAAAATCCTCTTTGCTTATATTAACAACCTAGGACAATAACCACTCTAACTAAAAGCTATTGGCAAAAGGTTAAACTTAGATGCAGAGCCGAACATGCTAGTTTAGGAAAGACCCCTGTCGTCTAAGGATCTTATGTAGCATTATCTGATAGTCTGCTCAAGCTTTCCCAACATGAAAATGACACAAAGTACCTATTAATGTTGCCGCACTAGAAGCATGCTAATAGCTGAATTCCAAGTGCGGTGAAATCGAAAACTTATCCATCCTTCTTTGACTTCGACTTCCCATCTGAAAGAAGAATTTTTATAGGCTTCCATCCTGATGGGTGAGGCATGAGCCACTTTTTAGCAGTAATAGTTAAGTTCAAAAGCAGAAGTATATCACCCAATGAATGTTCTTGCAAACACATGGTCTTCATAAAGACAGCTGCTTCATACCTGCACAAACAACAAAGAGTAGCTTAGTAAATATCTAAGGGATCTTTTTAGGTGTGTTTGCTTCGTGAAAAATATTTTCGGACTCTTCTAAACATTTGTCAAATTCAAAGTATTGAAATCTTCGAACACTAACACACCTATCAAGAGATTATAGTCACTAGTAACTTCTAATGATAAGTGATGGAGGGTTTTATAGGCTACAAAACCCAAAGATTGGTCCTGTCGATTAAATATCAAGGAAAATATAATAAGAAAATAAGAATAATTATTTCCATTTTTACAAAGACAAAATCATTGCTCAAAAGCAATTTCCACAGATGTTGACCACAATCATTAGTGATTAGCCATTGCTATTGCTTTCCACCATCACTTATGGCTAGAAAACCATAAGCATTCGTATCGATCTTGAGATTGTCATGGTAATATTTAAGAGTTGTAAAGTTATGATATTATCAAATGTAAGGAAAAAAATTCTGAGAATATTTTCCAAAATAAAAGCACACCCCAAGTTGAAAGGGAACAAGAATCACCTGCAATTAGAAGCCAAAATTTTCGATTTTCCTTTAGATGATCTTAGAAACCCTTTAATCACATCCCATGTTGCTTTCGGATACTGCTTTGGATAATTTCCTAATGTATCTATGCAATCCCATATATTCTCATTCTTGCCAATATATACTTCCACAGCATCCAAATTTTGTTTCACTACTATTCCCAGCTCTATAGCCTTATGCAATGCATGCTTAACATCGATAGATTGGTTTTTTGGTTCTCCATACTTGATGCAATCGGTTATATTGGCTTCCGTAGGAGTGATCCTTTCGTTCTTCAGAGTCCTTAAGGCAGTTAAGATGGCATTAGTAATGAGGCGGCGAGCTCTATTAGAAAGTCCAGAGGAAGCTGAAGTTTTCGAGACACTACCATCAGGTGTCTCAGCCGCACTTGCAACAGAGGAAGGAGATGATACTTCTGAACCTCCACCTCCTGCACCTCCAACTGGAGGAGGGGTCGTAAACTCCATGGGAACTGGTTGCCATGGCTGCATATTGTTCTGTTGGAAGGGAGGGGGATTATGAATGCCCCCTCCAGGACCAGAAACCATTGGCGGGCCATGCACGGGTGGACAGCAGGAAAAGTTATTACAAGACGGTTGAACAAAAGGCATTGCTTGAGGAGGGCGAGCATAAGGACTTGATGTACAAAAGTTTCCCTGCGTGTAATCGAACTGCATATCGGGATTGTTCTGCCATGGTATATGGGGGTAACTGCCGTGGCTCATGTGGTTACTAAATGAAGCATCCATGTAGCCAAAAACATTAGGGTTCTCGGACGGTTTCATTTTCAATTTACCCTGGAGACTAGATTCTGCTGAGCTTGGTTCTGCTGTACAAGGATTTCCACAACCACTTGATGCATTCTTCTTCTTCTTACCACTGCTTTTACTAGAGGCAGAACCAGTTCCCAACGTAGCAGCAGAGCTTTCAGGAGGTGAACTATTGGCTTTCTCTAAATCAGAGCTACTCGAAATGGGTACAGATCGCAATGTCTCAGAGCTAGAAATAACACTGCCATTTCTGAGTTGTAGCAGTTCACTGCTTGCTATTGATGGCCCTCCAGCAAGAAGGCTTGTCCAGAGCCATACGGTCTTCGCAGCAGCAACTAGTGGCACTGACGCCTTCTGAGGTTGCGCTAATAGGATATTGTATCTCCTCATGCGCAATTGATGAAGAGCATTGGAGAAATCGCGGTCACCGGAGATCAACAAATAATTAGCAGGTGCAGGGTTGTCCACCGCCCATAACAACATGTCCACGAGAATCTTCTTATCGCTCGCATCCTTTGCACCTAATCAATTCACAAATTTAGGTGATCGACAACACCATGGACTTCATCTAGCATCCAAGAAACTAATATTACCCAGTCTACTTGGATCAACATAAGATTAGACTCACGACAGACACATTAACAGAAGACAGGAAACACTACTTGGAGCATTACAAGGTTTCCCTTTGATTCAACAGATTATATCAAAATGCCGACTAAAATTCCTAAGTTATTGGCGCACAAACATCACGACGGGAAAATAGAATATAATTACAATAATAATAATAATAATAATAATAATAAAAGAGGAATACAAAAGAAAAATATCTAAAAGCAAACAACTTTATATAATCCCAACCCCAGAAAAGTCAAGGTCAACGATCCGACCTACAAAATTTTGTTTGCCCTAATCATAATTGATAATTCTACAGATTCATGGATCAGGCTATACAATTTATTATTTAGTTCTCATTACATTGCTCCTATAGTCATCTCAACTATCTGCGACTTTAAGAAAGGAAACTAGAAGTCCCCGATCATAGAATCCTAGTTCCAAACCTTAAAAGACAAAGTTTCCAATTGAACCAACATCGCAACGATTACTTACCAGCAGGGACATGGTTAAGAGCAATGCCGGTGCTATTGAGAGCGTGTTGAACAACCTGAGAGATGCGGGTGGTATCGCCATAAGCAGATATGGAAACAGGTCCACAGTAGTTGAGCTTTGCGAGAGCAGAGGTTATGTTACGAGCAATGGAATGAGCATCGGACGATGACCCTTTCGGCACCTGACAGTTCTCTATATCCCACCACACCGATGTTTTTGCTTTCACGTAGTCGGCCTCCGCAGTTTCTTCTTCTCCATTATGAGCACTAACCATGTTTTTGTTTTGGATACCTCTCATGTTCTTCGATTAATTGTTTCACTGTAGTGTCGATCCCCCAAAAAAATGGGTTGTGTAAGGGGACTTGGGGTGACGCTTTCCTGACTATGTCAGGTATTCTAGGTTACGTAGTCTAGTCTGTGTATACTGCTCTACGTTGAAGCAGGCAATGTGAGTATGCTGCTGCTGTATTTCTATTCGACGCGGTGTCGTATTGGGTCTTATCGGGAATGTCCGTACAAATTTGATTAATCATTATATCCCCTATCTTTAGTCCCTCTCATACCATTTAAAACTAAATTTAATTTGGAAAAGTCTTAATGGCTAAGGTTACACGAAAGCACTTTAAAAGAAAAAGTAACACTCTTTGTCGCACTATCAGAATTGAAAAAGAAAAAAGTGATAAAAAATACTACTGGAATACTAATGTCTAAACTTTATGGATAGTTTATAATACATAATGTGGAAAAAAAAAAGTAATAATAAAATCTTTTATTTTCTTCGGTCATTTAAAATGTAATAGCCATTAATACAGTTCAGACAACTATTATTTCGCAAAATTAGTACAATAAAACTCTATTGAATATGTATTATACCTTGCTTGCTAGAAGTAGACGTGATTTAATACGGTTCGCCTTCCTTTTTGAGTCGAATCAAATTGAATTGAATTTAATATAATAATTCAACTTTTTTTTTTAAAGTCGAATATAATTATATGGTTCGGTTTATAAATTTTTCAAATTTAATTAAAATTGGTTCGGTTTGGTTCAATCCACGGTTCAAACCGTTTGTGTTGAATTTTTATTAAATATTTTTATTTCTAATAAATATAAAATTTCAAATGAAATTCACTCAACTTAATCTTAACAATTAACACAAAATTAAGATAAAAAATAATAAGATATGAAAATTTAATAAAATTTATGAACATTAACGAAAAAAATATAACAAAATATAAAATAATTACATAAATTTTTTTATTTAACTAAACGATTCGTTTTGATTTGAAATAGTATAGTGTGGTTCGATTTGAATATAACCAAATTGATGAATAAACTAAATGATTAAAAAAAATAATCCAATTTTTTCCTTTCTCTTTGGTTTATGTTTCGATTCGTGATTCATGTTTTTTTTTTCTAGCTATATTACTTGCAACGAAAATTATAATTTCTTTTTTTAGCCCATAGAAATCTCTTTTTTCATTTAAAAAAATGGTTTTATATAAAAAAGGATAATGTAAAGGTTAATTTAAAAGGTAAAATGAATCTTTATTGAATCCTAATAAAAAAGGGACTTAATAGAAACTTAAAATTAAAATTTAAGGAATATGTAATACTAAGTTTCCTTCGATTGCTGACAAGATCAAATCGAATTTTATAGATTATAGTAAAAGTAACACATATTAGTAATGATGTGGTCTAGAAATTCAATAAATTTTTTTAATAAATATATATCAAATGTTTATCAACATGAACAGGCGTTATTTTTTAAGTTAAATATCAATAAAATATGAACATATATAATAATGAAATAAGTAATTTTCAAATCAATAATCATTCATCATTTACAAACATCATATACAAAAATATTTTATTAATATTTACATATTATATATATATATAATACATAACATATAATACGCAGCAAATCTTTTCTAATATTACAAATGAGCCTAAAAAAAAATATAAATTCCTTATATAAACTACCAAAAATAAATAAAAATACATCATAGCTAAGTATATTCATCGACATCGTAATTATTCAAGTAATAAAATAAAAGCAAATAAAACCTCAACATACAAAAAAAAAGAACATAGGTCAGTGAAACAACCCACACTTAAGGGTTTTTTTTCTTTCTTTCTTTCTTTCTTTTTTTTTTTTTTTGTTGTTGTTGCCTTACGAGAAAGGAGTAATTTTTTATAAGTGCCAATCAAGTAACGTGAGTGACTAAAAATTAGAAAAAAAAAATTCAAAACACTCACATAATTTACACTTAGGGTGCCAAATTGTCCTAAATAAACCATATTCTCCAATATATAGGAATCGTCTTACCGACCTCGGTCGAGGTTTTCGTGGTTGTCATTTCAAGTTCGTCGGATTATCCGTGTATCATTAATCATACGACCTAAACAACAATGTCCATATTTATTGGTTTAGCAGCTGTAACTATTAGAATATTCAAATTTTTAGTTTTGCATGCATTTGTCATTTGTTGCACAGTCGCTTCATGGAACTTGGAAGAGTCGCAATAAATGCTTATTTATTCTAAGGAATATAATATGTATTTGTATTTATTCCAAGGAATATAATACATATTTGTAATAGTTTATCACTTTACTAAATAAATAAATGAAAGTTCTGACTGAAAAATAGATAGAATTCGATGCATCTTTTATTCTTCTTTCGTACACAGAAAAATTAAACTCATGTCAAGTCCGGAATATTCTGTAACATTTTCCAATATATTATGTTTTGAAAAATAAACCGAAAATGCACGAAATTTTAGGTGCATCCTATTACACTTACCTTATATTTAGTATTTGAAGAAAAACAATAAAACATTAAGAGCCACCTTATTATTTTTATCACTTCCTTGTGTATTGTACATGATACAATATTCTTGATCCAATAGATCTGTGTCTATTAAGGTATTTTCGTTCACTAGTACCAGTTTAGCAAATACTTTTAAATACTTAGATAAATTTAGTATTATCAAACAAGGAAGCAAATTTTGCTTTTTATTTACGATTTGATATTTGTTAAGATACATTTAATTTGCATAATTTCATATTTTTATCATTTATAGTAAAAATGTAAATAATATTTAATAAATTATTTATTATGGTTAATCGTATTAAATCCTCACCCTTAGTTCCTACTTTTTCTTGAGAGTTAGTTTTGGTATTACTAACAGATTGGGCTAACTTGCCTTCATGGTGTGTTTCATTGGATTATTCGTAGGTCCCCTTTAGTCCTAAAGAGTACATCAAAAGTTATGTGCTAAGAAGAGAGTTAACATCATATTAAGGCATTTAGATTCTAGATGGAATAAATCAATCTTAAGGAAGGAATCTTGAATATGCCTAACATGATGACTTTTTTGGATAACAATATGAAAATATTAATGGATGCATTAGACATACTTATCAAAATGTTAAATAAAAGAATTCATTTAATCTTAAACGGATGTATGGATAAAACCTTATAATTTACAAATTTATTACTAAATAGGTCTATAAAATCGATTAAAGTCATAAAAAGTTCAAATAAGTCTTATTCATATATTAATTATGTTGAATCTAATTTACATATATCCATTTATAATCATATTGTATTTCATTCAAGTTGGCATGTTGAATATCAACATGTCAGCACTCCTTATTGGCGTCTTTCAAAGAAATTCAAGACAAATTATCTAGTTATCACTTTCCATTAAGTTTCTTGCCAATAAAAAACTTGAATCTATATATCAACCTAATTTCAAAGAAATTCAAGACAAACTGTAAGCCCTAAAGCTAAGTAAAGTAGCCGTAGGCATGAACTTAGAACCCAAGGTTTAAAACGATCGGTTAATGGATTCGATCAAACCCAAATTATAAACTAATGAGAGAAATATTAGTAAAATTGTCCTCGTAAACTTGAATTTAAGAAAATAAGTAATAAAATAGGAGACTATAAAATTTTCAAATTTTAAGCATAATAAGTACTGATTACCGAAAATATGAAAAGTGTAATCAAATAACTAATAAATTACTAAAGATAGATTATATGTATACTAAAAATTTTAGAATGACCAAAATAATAATTATGAATGTTCATATGTACCTTACATGTATTTACGTATAGATAAAAATACGTGAAATTACCTAAATTGGCCAAAAACTAAGTAAATAATAAAGAAAAATTATAAATTAATTCATATGATATAGAACAGTGCTATGAAGCCATTTTTTTTAAATTAATTTTCGAAATTTTTAAGTTAATTTTTAGCCTTAAAATGATGGAAAAATTGGGTAATTTGGGATTAATTAGGTAATTAAGGTGTTAATTACTGATTTAGATATTAATTAGATATTTAGGGATGTTAATCTCTGAAGTGAAACCCTAATCCTAGCCTTTGGAGTATTAAGTATGGTTAATTTGGGAAATTAGGTAAGTAATATAAGAATTTAGTAATATATGAAATTGTAAATTAATAAATCTAAAAAAATAGAGTTATTTAGATAATATTATAATAGAAATAAAAAAAAATCTGAAAATAACATTAATTTTAAGCAAAAGTCTCAAAATGTAAGATTTTCACACATCAGGAATAAATCCGATATCGCAATTAGGGTTAGCGTGTACCGAATAGTTTGAAATACTAAATTACGACTCAATAGGATATTTGGACACTCGAGCTTAATGTGATTAATTTCACATTAGGATTCGAGCATATTTAAGGCTTAGAAATCAAAGTTTAAAATCTCATTTAGGAATTGAACACTGAAATAGAGTACAACGAATCATTAGGACGTAATGGGCATACACGGAAAAAAATGAATTAAAATATAACTTAGAATATGAAACCGTAAATTTTAAGTACTAAAAAGACCTATTTGTATTATAGGACACTCCGAGACAAAATCAACTTACGATTAAGGGATCGAGCGATCGAGCAAATCCAAGATTGTTGGGTTATCGCTTATTGTAATAGAGTACTAGTTTTGTAGTACTTGGAGACATAGACTTGTATATGATTGTGATTGTAAGTAGTTTACGCATGTGTTTGATGTATCTGAATTCGTGCTGAATTTGTTTTGTGAGTGATTTTGTGATTGATTGAATTGGTCTGAAATTGTTTGAATACCCTAAATGGAATTTAATCTTAGTTGACCCTAATAACCAAAAATGTCATGCATTGCAACCCGTTAGGGGATCATAGGATTCTCCAACCAAATACCGACCCCTTCGAAAGGGATAGCGCAGGATTGCAAAATGGTCCCTTCTTCATCCTTAGTCGAACTAAGTGACAAGAGAGGAGGTCGCGGCGAGGGTGAAGTCAATGGTTCGAAGGTAGTCGCGGGAGGAGCGAGGTCTCCATTGCAGAAGCCTGGGTTTGGTTGTGAGCTGCTGCATAACATGGAAACTCCTTAACCTGGATGGAGCGGGTGAAATTTCTTTGATTTCACAACGGATCGGACTACGTTGTGCGATGACACTTGATTGTTGCATTGCATGAAAATAATTGTTTGATAACCCTGTTTGTGCTTGTATGCATTCATGAGTCTCCAATTTAACTTACTGAGCTATAGTTACTTATACCCTTATAGATCCTTTTGCAGGTTCTGATTTCCGAACACTCAAAGTACTATACCGCCCTACAATTACCCATAGGTTAGTCTGTTGGAAGCTAAGGGTGTGAGGATCAAGTTACTTAGTATAACGTGTAACTAGAGTGACCATGTAATTAGGAATGAAAGACTGGTAGTTATTCTGTAATCTAGTGAACTGTTATGTTATGTAAAACTTCCTAAGAAGCTCTGTAAACTTATATATATAATATTGTACATGTTATTAGAAAGTTACATTATTTATCATAATTGTAGTTTAATTGTAATCGGATCGTTTACTTCAAAGCGAGGAGTCGTCGACGCCTTGTGTAGGTCATGTCTATGGTAGGCACTGTGAGGCCAGTTACTATCATAGAATGGTTTACACGGCGGGACTGTTGCGACTCTGCAACTTTGGGGCGTAACAGTTCTCGGTTGGTATCATAGCGTAGTTTTAATAAACTTACTTTAAAGCGTCATACTTTAAAGCGTCATACTTTAAAAAGAAATAGATATTATAAGAGTAGTGAGAGTGAGTAATATTAAGTGGGCGCTAAAAGATTGTATAATATAAGTACCCATAATCTTTAACATAGAAGATATTAATTGGTTTAAATATAATTATAGGGTCGAAGAGGAGAACTAATACATAGTTGGATACAGTTTGGATGAAATGGAGACATATCCCCTATTGATTATAGGGTTAGATTACAGCGACTATTGATGGAATTAGCTGATTAGAACATCTTTAGGACAGTTGATGAGATCATTGATAAGTTTCATGATCAAATGTGTTATAGCTGGAAGGATGAGTGGGCATGGATGGAGATGAGTTTAGGACCTCAGTATAATAGATATACTGCTATACCAGCTTTTGAGCAGAGGTGGTTGGAGACAGAAGGAATTATAACTTTGATGATGCCCTTACGATATTTTCCCGCTAGGTTAGAGGATGGGAGACCATACCCTGCTGATATTGCATACATCCCTGCTGATATTCCATACATTCTCAGACAGTACCCACCAAGGATTATTGATTGGTTTTCTCAGTTTCCAGAGCCTGCTGGGGATGGTATAGAGATACCATTGAACCCTAGTCCTGAACTTGAACTTGAGATACCAGGACCACCACCAGAAAACCCACCTGTAAGCCCCATAACTAAGCAATCTGAGGTTTCGATTGGTTGAACGACCCAATCAAGCCTAAATTATAAAGTAGAGCTAGAAATATTAGTAAACCGATCCCGTAAGTTTGAATTTAAGAAAATAAATAATAAAATAGGAGACTACAAAATTTTCAAATTTTAAGTATATAGCTCGTTATTTATTGAAAATGCGTAAAAGGCATTCCGGTACTTAACGAATCGCTAGAGATAAATTATATGTATACTAAAAATTATAAAATAACCTAAATAATATTTAGGAATATTTATTTGTACTATATATGAATTTACATGTAGGTATAAATAAGCGTAATTACTTAAAATACGCGAAATGTGCTAAAATTATACTAAATAATTAAAGAAAATTCATAATTAATTAAGAAAAAATCAAGAAAAATCAGGAAAAATCAATAATGATCCAAATCAGATCGTGGCAGGTCAGAATCCACAAAATAAAATTAACCAATTAAAATTAGACAACACAAAAGCCAAAAATTAAGGAAATTGGGCAAAGTCATATCTAATTAATGCACAATAATTACACTAAAGCTCTATAAATAGCAAGAAAAATTCAAAAGCTCATTTGGACAATTAGAAATTAGAGAAAATTAGGGAGAGGCGAAAATTGAGACAAAAACCAAAGAAAAAAAAAGAAAAGGAAAACTGTGCAGTTAGGGCCACAAAGGAGAACCCAGATTCGATGGGCAGCTGGGGGTGAACGGCCACCACCACCACACGGTGGTGGCAACGCCCAGGTGGGCCGACACACCCATAGCCACCGGTGGTGGCCGGAGCCACCCAGATCGATGAGTCCGATTTCCAGCCCAATTCTTGTGTAATTTTGTAAAAATAATAAATATTATTATAAAATTATGAAATTTGTTATTACAAAATATTTTTGTATGTAGTTTTTAGGAAAAATATTATTTTGATAAAAATATGTCTCGTGATATAGGATCCTTAAGAAATCGTGCAAAACTGAGTATGTTTCGGTTTAAAAATAAATGACCTTATGAGTGTAGTTTCAATCCCCAAATTTTTGTGTAGATTACTTAGATGATATAAAACAGTGCTATGAAGACCGTTTTCAAAAATTAATTTTCTAAATTTTTAGATAATTTTTAGGCCCTAAAATGAGGCATAAAATGGGTAATTTAGGGTTAATTAAGTAATTAAATGATTAATTACTGATTTAGTGAATAATTATATGTTTTATGATGTTGAAATCTGATAGAGTATGATACTTGTAGCATTTAGGGTGTTAGATGTAATTATTAGGTTAATTATGTAGTAAATGATTAATAAGGAAAAATAGTTAACTTTAAGTTAATTTTGTAAATTAGGGAAATTAGGAGTAAAATTTGATTTAGGATGAATTTAGATATTTTGAAATGATAATTGATGTTTAGGGATGGTAATTAAAGTGATAGAAATATTAGAAATGCATTATGTACATAATGGGCAATAATGCATAATATGTAATTTTTGAAAATATAATAAATAGAAATATTAGGATAAAAATTGATATTATATAAATAATAAGGATATATAATAAATCTGATAAGAAACTTGAATTTATGTAATTATATGAAAAATGTAAAAATTTCTCACATCAGGAGTAAATTTGGTACACTAATAAAGATATAAGTGTACCGGATGAAATAAAATACTGATTAGGGGTAATAATGATATTTAGGAGATTGGGAAGTAATGTGATTAATTTCATATTATGAGTTGAAACGAATTTCTAGGGTTGGAATATAAAACATTACTTAGAAATCGAACTAGAACTTAATTTAGAAATCGATGTGGAAACCGAACCTGAACCTAACCCTAAACCTAGAATAATTATAAAAGACTTAAGACCTAGATAATTAGGCATATTAAACCCTAAATAAAACCTAACAATGAGCGTTATAGGATAAAATGAACCTATAAGCATTATATGAAAACTGAAACCACGTTTTTGTTATAGGGATGATCGGCGATAGCCTGAGCAAATCGGACCTCGAGTGAGTGAGCGAGGAGTCGAGTTAAGTTGGGATTAATACAATGCTGTATTTTGGGAGGCTTGAAATTATGCTTGGTTGTGCTTGTTAGATAGTTGGATGTGTGCATGTGCTTTATTATGGGTGATGCTATGATTCTGTTTGTTGCTCCAGCATGTATTGTATGATTTGCATGAAATGATTTATCACCCTAAATTGGACTTAATCAAATATATGACCAGTAATCATAATCGGACATGCATGGCAACCCGTTAGGGGAACTTAGGACTTTCTGGCCAAATACCGACTCCTTCGAAAGGGATAGCGCGGGATTGCAAAATAGTCCCTTCTTTATCCTCAGTCGAACTAAGTGACAGGAGAGGAGGTCGCGGCGAGGGTGAAGACAGTGGTTCGAAGATAGTCGCAGGAGAAGCAAGGTCTCCATTACACAAGCCTGAATTTGGTCGTGAGCTGTTGCATTAATGGCAACTCCTCAACCCGGATTAGAGCGGGCGCAATTTCTCTAATCTCACGACGGGCCGGACAACGTCGTGCGATGGCATTTGCTTGTACATGCATTGCACCTAATAAGTGATTGAAAACCTTGTTGTGTATATGGTATAGTTTTAAGTCCTTCATCCTAACTTACTGAGCTGTAGTTGTTCACATCCCTATAGACGTCGTGCAAGTGCTGGCTAAGAAACGGCAACAACTACTCTGAAGCTAGCAACTGCTGGATCCTGGAGAGTGAGGAAAAACATTGAAGAATTAACACATATGTTATTACTTTTCATTTCTGAATAATGTAATAACTGAATTATAGTGATTATATATAACTTTTCTCACTTTCTTAGGTAAATGAATTATTTAAATTACAAACTATTTACTTCAAAGCGGGTTAGTCGTGGACGCCTTGTGTAGATCAGGTCTAAGATAGCGGTTGTAAGGCCAACTTCTATCTTAGGATGGTTTACACTGCAAGGCTGTTACGACTCTGCCGCTTCGGGGTGTGACACCACCTCCAGTTGAACCTCAGAGGATGGAGTTCATATAGAGGATGACCCCGAGGAGGACCTAGAAGAAGAAGAAGATCGAGAAGAAGACCCTAAAGAGGAGCAAGAGAATGAAGATGAACTTGGTGTAGATTTATATGCCTTAATCATGCAGGTGATTGCAGACACCGGGATAGCTGGGATAGGAGCTGGTAACCCAGTTGAGTCAGATGATGATGATGATGTGCAAGAGGTGATTGTGATCCCTGAGACTCCGGAGATAGTATATATAGACTTTGTATCAGATAGTGAGCATGAGGATCATTCGGTAGGAGGGCATATGGGTCATGATCTCTTTGATGGAGTAGCTGCTACGGATTCAGAGGAGGACTAGCTTAGTTAGATGACCGACTTGTTTAGTTAGGTAGATTTTTAGATATGATCCAATAACGATTTTGATGGAAACTGATGTATTTTAGAATCTTTTAATGTATTTTAACTTTTGATGTACTTTTTAGCTTCTGGATCAAGTTAGATGTACGCTGTAGATAAGTGTGATGTAGCCAGTTGATGTAACATTTTGTCTTGTACAGTTGTAAAGATTGAGTCTGTACTAGGTTATGTAAGGAATGATGCAATCGAGTTATAAATTTGATGAATGTATTTGAAAGTTATTGAGTTATATCTTTTGTTTTGAAGTTGTAATAGTAACGATGTAAGGTTGAATGAAATATATAGTGGAAGTTAAATTTCTAAGTACGTTGAATTTAATACTATTGTCATTACTATTTGATATGAGTACATATTGCAAGCATTTATTTATTTATAAACATTCTCTAAACAAAAGTAGGGATAACTTATAGATAGATATGAATGCAGGATTATAAGTTAAACTAGTAAGCGATTATGGTTGAAGCTGGAAACGGGAGTAGTCAAGGAGGAACTGAAGGGAATTAAAACCTTCCACCACGAGCACCATCACCACCAAGAGAACAACATAGACAAGATTTACCCACGCCGCCTCCACAAGAAAATATGCCTATTAGACAAATATTTACAAGTATGCATACGATGATGAGACAGCAAGGAATGTTGATTCAACATCTTATGACTGGTGGTAATGTGGGAAACAGAAGACCCCAAGAAGTTGAGCAACGAATAGAGCGACCTCAAGAGGTAAATAAACTTCCTGAGTTTATAAAAGCCAACTGTTATTTTGAGGGGGAGATGGGTAGGCTAGATGTAGCTGATAACTGGTTAACCCAAGTTGAACGGAGTTTTGAGGCTTTTAGAGTCCCTGAATCCCAAAAGTTATCTTATGGTATATTTATGTTAAAGTTAGCTGCGAGAGTATGGTGGGACTCGAAAGCAAAGTAACTTGGAAATAACATTGATTGGCAACAATTTAAGGAGGAATTCAAGAAGGAGTATTTTTCTCATAATGTTCAAAACAGAATGGTGCGAGATTTGTTTGAACTGAAGAAGGGAGGTATAAGTGTAACCCAGTATGAGACTGAGTTCAACAGATTGTTACAATATGTACCTGGCTCATACCGAGATAATATTGAGTTGAAGAAAGATTTGTTTTTGACCGGATTTGACCCTACAATGTGTTGTAAGTTGTTGGATTATGGTTTCACCACTTACAATGAAGTGGTAGATAAAGCCAGACAACTAGAAGATAATCGTGTGAGGATGCAAGCAATGTGGAGTCAAAAGATCAACAGAGGATATCGACCAGGTCCATCACTTAAGAGGTCATATCCTGATGCCTCTAGTAGCAGTTCTGGGCAGAAAAGAAGGAGACCAGTAACTTTAGCTAGTAACCCAGCGCAGTCAATACCGAGTTTGAGCTTTTATGATAAGGATGGAAATGTCAAATGCTGGAAGTGTGATGCAAATCATTTTCCAAGAAATTATGTTCAGCTTAAGGGAAAATGTTTTATATATGGAGACCCGAACCATGTGCTAAAGGCATGCCCTAAGATGAAATTAGTAAAGTGTAATAAATGTGGTAAAAAGGGCCATTTCTCCAGGTATTGTCCACAGTTTGTACAAGGAGCTAAGCAAATAGAAGGTGTTGATAACAATACTGCACTTGCTCGTATCTTTGCTTTAGAGGATATGAAAATTGAGGAGAATAAGGATTTCTCAGATTTTATGGAGGAGTACTACCATGATGATGTTGAGGAGCTCATGGGAGTTGAAGAGGAAAATGATGAAGGACTTGTAACTGGTACGTACTCAGACTATCTATTGTAATAATAATTCTAAGTGTGAATTAAATTGAAATATTTGCATTTTAAGATTTATGAATGTTTGTGTAGTTGGTAACCATAGTATTAGTATATTCCAGGACATGTGCTGATAAATAAACAACCTGCTTTTATGTTGTTTGATATTGGTGCATCTCATTCCTTCGCAAGTTAGAAATTTGTAAATGAACAAGAGATTAGTGTGGTTACTGTTAGTACAACCTATAAAGTTAAAACTCCAACTGGGGAGAAAGTAACAACCCGAGAAGTAGTAGCGGATAGTCGAATAAAAATCCAGGAGAAGGAGTATCCTATAAGTCTTGTAACATTACCTTTATAAGGTTATGATATAATAGTGGGAATAGATTGGTTGTCCAAATATAAAGTTATTATGGAGTGTAGGAATAAAATTGTCAATCTTAATGAGGGAGAAACGATATTTCAAGGAAACGCTGGTGGAAGTAGGTTGAATTTATCAGTGATGGAGATATGTGATGGACAAATGGAGACAAGAGTAAAGGAGGATGATTAAAAATTTTGTTGGGTGTTTGCTGTGGATGCAAAGAAGGAAATACCCAAGGTAGTAGACATACAGGTAGTGAATGAGTTTCCAGATGTATTTTTGGAGGATTTACCAGGATTAGCTTTACCCTGAGAGTTGAATTTTACTGTAGAATTAGTTCCTGGAACTGAACCTATTTCTAAAGCTCCATATCGAATGTCACCTATGGAACTTTAGGAATTAAAGAAGCAACTTCAGGAGCTATTGGATAAGAAGTTTATTCGACCGAGTGTTTCACCATGGGGAGCACCGGTATTGTTCGTGAAAAAGAAAGATGGTACTATGAGATTGTGTATAGACTATCGGGAGTTAAATAAGGTTACCATTAAAAATAGGTATCCGTTACCTTGCATTGATGATTTGTTTGACCAACTCTAAGGTGCAACTGTGTTTTCTAGAATAGATTTGAAATCGGGATATCATCAATTACGAGTTAAGTCAGAAGATGTGCATAAGACTGCATTTAGAACTCGATATGGTCATTATGAATTTTTTGTGATGCCATTTGGCTTAACGAATGCTCCGGCTGTATTCATGGACCTGATGAATCGCATATATCAACTATATTTAGATAAGTTTGTTGTGGTGTTTATTGATGATATTTTGATTTATTCAAAAACCAAGAAGGAGCATGCAGAGCATTTACGATTAGCATTACAGAAGTTGAGAGAGAATCAATTGTATGCCAAGTTAAGTAAATGTGATTTTTGGTTGGATAGAATTTCTTTTCTAGGTCATATTATATCTGGTGAAGGAATCTCTGTAGACCCGGATAAAGTGAAAGCAACAATGGATTGGAAGCAACTAACCACAGTGACTAAGATAAGGAGTTTTCTGGGTATGGCTGGATACTATCGACGGTTCATAAAGGATTTTTCCAAAATTGCCAAACCGTTGACTCGATTGACCCAGAAGGATGTAAAGTTTGAATGGAGTGAAGATTGTGAGAGGAGTTTTCAGGAGTTGAAGAAAAGACTGGTTACAGCACCAGTATTAATATTACCTGATTCGGATAAGCCTTATAATGTGTACAGTGATGCTTCACGGAATGGATTAGGTTGTATATTGATGCAGGATAGAAAAGTTGTTGCATATGCATCAAGACAATTGAGGCCACATGAGAGGAATTACCCAACTCATGATTTAGAGTTAGCAGCTGTGGTGTTTGCCTTGAAGATTTGGAGACATTATCTTTATGGGCAACAGTGCGGATGTACATTGATCATAAGATTTTGAAGTATTTCTTTACTCAGAAGGAGTTGAATTTAAGGCAAAGAAGGTGGTTAGAATTGATTAAAGATTATGATCTGAATATAAATTACCACCCTGGAAAGGCTAATTTGGAGGTGGATGCATTAAGTCGAAAGAATTACGAACAGATTGCTTTACTATTAACACCTCAACGTGAATTAGTGCATGAATTTGAGAGGATGCAAATTGGGTTTGATTGGTGTGAACCTAATAGCCAGTTAATGAACTGGGAACTGCAACCTACTCTATTAGAGAGAATAAAGCAAAAGCAAGAGGAAGATAAGGGTCTGATGGAGATAAAAGAGAAATTAAGTAACGGGCAAGACCCTGACTTTAAAGTGGATGATAGAGGTCTAATAAAGTTTAGAGGAAGAATATGTATACCACAAGATACTGACTTAAAGAAGCAAATTTTGGATGAAGCACACATTACAAGTTATACTGTGTACCCGGGAGGAAATAAAATGTACCAAGATTTAAAACTCATGTATTGGTGGAATGAGATGAAGAGAGAAGTGACACAATACGTATCTGAATGCATGAAGTGCCAACAAGTCAAAGTAGAACACCAAAGACCGGGTGGATTATTACAACCATTAGAAATACCGCAATGGAAATGGGATCATATTACTATGGATTTTGTAGTAGCATTACCAAGGACTCAAGAAGGATAAGATTCCATTTGGCTAGTCGTGGATAGATTAACAAAAAGTGCACATTTCTTACCTTATCGGACGGGTGATTCAATGGAAAAGATGGCTAGGCCGTATGTCCGAGAAATAATAAGGCTACATGGTGTTCCTAAGAGTATTGTTTCTGACCGAGATAGTCGGTTTGTATCCAAATTTTGGGAGAGCTTACATAGAGCTTTGGGTACAAAGTTGCAGTTTGGTACAACCTATCACCCACAAACAGATGGGCAGTCTGAGTGAACAATTAAAACTCTAGAAGATATGTTACGAGCTTGCGTGTTAGATTTTGGAGGTGATTGGGATAAATATTTACCGTTGATAGAATTTGCCTACAATAATAGTTATCATACAACCATACAGATGGTACCTTATGAAGCGTTATATGAGAGGAAATGCAGATCACCACTGTATTGGAATCATGAAGAGTATGCCATGATTGGACCAGATATGATCGATCAAATGAGTGAGAAGATTAAGATTGTGTGACAACGAATGAAAGAAGCTAAGGACCGTTATAAAAGTTAGGCTGATTTGAAGAGGAGACCCTTGGAATTTGAAATTGGTGATCATATTTATATTAAAATAAGCCCATTCAAAGGACTCAGACGGTTTGGTTCAAAAGGAAAACTGAGCCCACGCTACATTGGTCCATTTGAAGTGTTGGAGAAAATTGGCAATGTATCGTACCAAGTAGCTTTACTTCCAAGTTTATCGGGCTATCATAATGTATTCCATGTATCCATGTTGAGAAGATTCATTAAAAACCCGAATGCGACAGTGGAAATAGAGCCAGTGGAGTTAACGAGAAATTTCCAACTAGTGAGACAACCCATAAAGATATTAGATAGTCGGGTTCAAAAGTTAAGGAATAGAGATATGGAGTACGTGAAGATTTAATGGAATAAAGGTCCAGACTTGGAGATGACTTGGGAACCAAAAGCTGCGATGATGGAGCAATATCTATGGCTTTTCTAACTTCCAGGTTAGTAAAAGTATATAAATTATTGTATTTAGTCATTTAAGTGTAAATTTGATATACAGATGTTTTGAGGACAAAACTTTTTTTAGGGGGGGTGGGGGAATTGTAAGCCCTAAAGTCAAGCCAAGTAACTGTAGGATTGAACTTAGAACCCAAGGTTTAGGGCGATTGGTTAAAGGATCCGATCAAATCCAAATTATAAACTAATGAAAGAAATATTAGTAAAACTGACCCCGTAAACTTGAATTTAAGAAAATAAGTAATAAAATAGGAAACTATAAAATTTTCAAATTTTAAGCATAATAAGTACTAATTACCGAAAATGCGAAAAGTGTAATCAAATAACTAATAAATTACTAAAGATGGATTATATGTATACTAAAAATTTTAGAATGACCAAAATAATAATTAGAAATGTTCACATGTACCCCACGTGTAGATAAAAATACGCGAAATTACCTAAATTGGCCAAAAACTAAGTAAATAATTAAGCAAAATTATAAATTAATTATAAAAAAATCAGAGGCACCTAGATGAATCAAGATCAGGTCGTGGCAGGTCCAAATCTACAAAAGAAAAATTAGCCAATAAAAATTTGACAACCTAAAAGCCAAAAATCAAGGAAAATAGGCAAAGTCTTATCAAATTAATGCACATTAATTACAAAAAAAGTTTATAAATAAGGGAAAAAATTTCAAAAGTCATTTGGTCAATTTAGCATTTGGAAAAAATAGGAGCTCTGAAAAAATCGAGAAAAAATCCAGAAAATAAAAAAGGGGAAAACTGTGCAGATTGGGCACGTGAGCTAAATCTACCACTCACCACCACCTGGGACCGAGCCACCACCACCACACCACTCTAGCCCCACCGCTTAGGCCGGTCAACAGCCTTGAACCGGGTTTGGACGGCCAGAAAGCTTTGGACCGGTTAGTCTTTTAAATGACCCGATTTTGAATAATTTTGTAAAATTAGTTATTTTGCCCAGAAAATTATGAAACTTGTTATTCTGAGGTTTTATTGTATGTAGATTTAAGGAAAAATATTAATTTAGTTTAATTACATCTACAATTATAGGGTTCTTAACAAATTGCTCAAAACCGAGCATGATTAGAACCGAAAATAAATAGGCTTAGGAGTGTAGTTTGGAGCTCAAAATTTTTCTGTAGGATTCTCATATGATGTAGAACAGTGCTATGAAACCATTTTTTTTTAAATTAATTTTGAAAATTTTAAGTTGATTTTTAGCCCTAAAATAATGGAAAAATTAGGTGATTTGGGGTTAATTACTGATTTAGATATTAATTAGATGTTTAGGGATGTTAATCTCTGAAGTGAAACCTTAATCCTAGCCTTTGGAGTATTAAGTATGGTTAATTTGGGAAATTAGGTAACTAATATAAGAATTTAGTAATATATGAAATTGTAAATTAATAAATCTAAAAAAATAGAGTTATTTAGATAATATTATAATAAAAATTAAAAAAATAATAAATATGAAAATAACATTAATTTTAAGCAAAAGTCTCGAAATGTAAGATTTTCACTCATCGGGAATAAATTCGATACCGCAATTAGGGTTAGCGTGTACCGAATAGTTTAGAATATCAAATTACGACCCAATAAGATATTTGAACACTCGAGCTTAATGTGATTAATTTCACATTAGGATTTGAGCATATTTAAGGCTTAGAAATCAAAGTTTAAAATTTCATTTAGGATTTGAACACCGAAATAGAGTACAACGAATCATTAGGACGTAATGGGCATACACGGAAAAAAATGAATTAAAATATAACTTAGAATATGAAACCATAAATTTTAAGTACTAAAAAGACCTATTTATATTATAGGACGCTCCGAGACAAAATCAGCTTGCGATTAAGGAATCGAGCGATCGAGCAAATCCAGGTAAGTTGGGTTATCGCTTATTGTAATAGAGTACTAGTTTTGTAGTACTCGGAGACTTAAGCTTGTATATGATTGTGATTGTAAGTAGTTTACGCATGCGTTTGATGTATCTGAATTCGAGCTGAATTTGTTTTATGAGTGATTTTGTGATTGATTGAATTGGTCTGAAATTATTTGACCACCCTAAATGGAATTTAATCTTAGTTGACCCTAATAACAAAAAAAAAAAAAATGTCATGCATTGCAACCCGTTAGAGGATCATAGGATTCTCTAATCAAATACCAACTCCTTCGAAAGGGATAATGCAAGATTGCAAAATGGTCCATTCTTCATCCTTAGTCGAACTAAGTGACAAGAGAGGAGGTCACGGCGAGGGTGAAGTCAATGATTCGAAGGTAGTCGAGGGAGGAGCGAGGTCTCCATTGCACAAGCCTGGGTTTGGTTGTGAGCTGCTGCATAACATGGAAACTCCTCAACCCGGGTTGGAGCGAATGAAATTTCTCTGATTTCATAACGGACCGAACTACATTGTGTGATGACACTTGATTATTGCATTGCATGAAAATAATTGTTTGATAACCCTGTTTGTGCTTGTATGCATTCATGAGTCTCCAATTCAACTTACTGAGCTATAGTTACTCATACCCTTATAGATCCTTTTGCAGGTTCTGATTTCTGAACACTCAAAGTACTATGCCGCCCTACAATTACCCAGAGGTTAGTCTGTTGGAAGTCAAGGGTATAAGGATCAAGTTACTTATTATAATGTGTAACTAAAGTGACCATGTAATTAGGAATGAAAGACTGGTAGTTATTCTGTAATCTAGTGAACTGTTATATTATGTAAAACTTCTTAGGAAACTCTGTGGACTTATATATATAATATTGTACATGTTATTAGAAATTTGTACTATTTATCATAATTGTAGTTTAATTGTAATCGAACTATTTACTTCAAAGCGAGGAGTCATCGACGCCTTGTGTAGGTCATGTCTATGGTAGGCACTGTAAGGCCAGTTACTATCATAGAATGATTTACACGACGGGACTATTGTGACTCTGCGACTTCGGGGTATAACACAAACGATCTAGCTATCACTTTTAATTGAGTTTCTTACCAATAGAAAAATTGAATCCATAATCAACCCAATTCCTTTATGTGTGGTTTGCATGAAAGAATTACGACCAGAGTTTATAAAAAAGACAAATTGTGAATAGATTAAACCTAATCGAATCGAATCAAATCAAACCCTTTTTTTAAGATAAAAAAATCCCAATTGAACTAATTTGAGTCAAACTAAAGTAAAAAGGAAAAAAAAAAACTATAGTTTTGACAAATAAGTGTATACATAAAGTTTAAATATTCCAAATGGAATGTCTTAATTTGTTTGCATGATAAATTATAATTTAATGGATTTTATCCCAATTACAATTAGACCAAAATATATAATTAATTTCACTACTCTATAAATTCTAAACTACCCAATACGAAGTTTCAATATTAGAAGAGTGTATTAATAGTTCTGAATTTATAATGTGATAAATATATTGTTACATATTCATGTGGAAATTTATATTTTTCAGAGAGAAAAGTGAAAATAATTAACATCCAAAATATGAATGAATATTTATCCCCAAACATTTTCAGATTCCTAACTCGAATCGCTAATTGAATTGAGCAAATTTTTTTTTTTAGTTTAGAAAAATTATGAACTAAACCATAAGTTTGGCTTAAAAAAAAAAAAGAATCAAATCATAATATTGGATTTAATTCAATTCTAAGAAGCAGGCCATACTAAACAAAACCATGTCGATTCCTCAATATTATGTAGCGAGTATTACTTATGAAATTACATCACCTTGATAATGAATGATGTACTCCTCCAAAATTTCAAACTCATCACTGTTCCCATTTTCTACAAAGCATCTACAATACTTTCTAAGCTATTCAACATTCAACTTTCGTTCTTTTTGCACACTGGGGCTCATAATTCATTCCCCCCCGTGTGTATCTGAGCATGTGTGTATCTGTTTCGCAATAGAGGAAAGATAAACTATCCATATTGCATGTGCATTAAGCTCACAATTGGTTCATCTCTTGGAAAGCATTATCAAGATCAACATTGACATGGAAACTACCACTTTGAAACCAGGAGTCTCCCAAAAACTCTGCTTCTCTTTACTTATGGAATCGCCCTGTCGCGGCTGCTTTACTGCCAACTGGTCTCTCAGTTCCTTGAGATTTTTTTCCCTTCTCTCTCCCATCTGCCACAAAGATAACTCAGTTATCGGCACTGCACAACTAGAAATAGAACCCTATGAAAAGAAACAGAGTCATACACAGTCTAATTAAAAAGGTTCCCAATAATTCAAGGTTTTTCTTTCCGATCCATGTCTTTTCTCTATATCTAATTTATATCTAATCTACTACCGCATTTGGAATGATGAAAATCGGCGAAAATGGAAAGAGAAGAAAAGAAATGGGTAAAAATATTGTGTTTAGTAAGGAAGGAAAAGGAAAGAAAAGGATAAAATGCGGCGAAAATGTTTCCACTTTAAAAACCATAATTTTTCTCTCTCCAAAATTAAGGAAAGATGAGTGAAAATAAGTGGAAGCAAATGACAATTACAAAATTGTCTTTTATGACAATATATATCAAAATGAATATCGGGATATACATTTCTCTCAATTTCCTTCCATTTACTTTGCATGTTACTAAACACAAAACAAAAATTATACCTCTTTCCTTTTCCATGCATTTTTACTGATTACTCTTTTGTCAAGATTTACCAAACATCTAATACAGCATGTCCCATATCTAATCTGTTAAATTTCTCGGAGACGGGCAAAAGACACTAAAGCAAAGAAGTAATTTTCAGCAACCTGAATCAAAGAAATCGGTTTCATGGAATAATACCCGTTGAAGTTTTCTAGTCCGAGAGCGATTTTCTTGGAGACAGAATTCCAATTTCAATATTCTCTTTTTAAGTTCCTGGTCAACCCGCCGCTGCTTCTCTAACTGTCCTGTCGAAAACATCCAATTTAAAGGATAACAGGATTATCACACATTAGAACAATAAACCACAGCAGAAACGGCATGATTCGGCACAAGAATAGGATGCTTATTAATTGAGGGGATCCAGCATATTAATGTGAAATTTGATTCCATTCAAGTGAAATTGGTATCAAACCTGAGAATCCAACTCATTGCTTTTGCGTTTCCAGTGACTGGACATGATCTTGATTTCATCTCTAAGTCTCACCATTTCTTCGTCCTTAACAATCAAAAGCTTATTCATCTTCTCGATATTCTCGGGAGAAACCTCATCCAGTACTGTTTTCAATTCCAGAGCTTGCATAATGTCTTGTTCCACCCGCAAAATCTCGTCTTTAAGCTGTTTTTGAGAACATTCCCTCATTTGAAGATCCTTCTGTACATTGTTCAATCGCTTCCCCAATCTCTCCACCTGCTCCTCGTACTCCTTTAACGATTTGTTCCTTTGATCTACCTCTTTCAACAGAGCAAAGTACTGAAGTCGAGCCGATTTTGCCGAGGCAGAACTTGCATCAGCAGCTTCTTGAGCGGATGCAAGCTGTGATTTGAAAACATCCAATTCAATCAGCAGTTTCTCAGTAGACGAAGCTGAAGCAAGGAGCTCCCCATTCTTTTCCTCTAATTTCTGTTGCAATATATTCATCTCAACCTCCAGGTTCTTTGCCCTATCCTCTGCCTCCTGGATGCAAAGAATCAGAAGAAGAAATTAAAATAAAAATTCAGAATTAGTACCAAATGTACGATTTGATAAAGTCGATAAATTTCCGATTTCAATTAAAAGACAAATTGCACACCAAACATCGAAAATCACATGCCTGTCTAGTGAGGATTTCTCTAGCAACCGATCGCTCCTGCAGCACGAGGCGGTTTCGTGCCTCGTTTAGCTCGGCTGCCAAGGAGACAACATTCCGCTTGAAATTTTGCTTCTTTTCGTCCAAATCTTTCAACAAAGGATCGAATTCTTCACCCAAAACAAGGGATTTCTGAGATATTGACATGTGAACAGAATCCAAATCCAAAATACCCAATTCCTAGAATCTCCCTGGAGCTTTTTTCGTCTAGTGAATGAGTTGCGACTGTGTGCAAATGGATCAGACACTGATTAGTTTTTGTTGACCGTGCAAAAACAAATGAAAAATGAAATAAAATAACGATTTGGTATAGGGTTGCATGTGAAGGGCGGTTGAGTCACGAGTGCATTAAATTCCAATTCCTTCCACCAAGTTCAGATAATAAAAAGCAAAAAACTAATAATTCAACCATAATTATAAAAAAAAAAGAAATTTTTTTTCTTTTCATCTAATTAAATAATTTAAAATATTCAAATATTTACAAGAAAAATTTACTTCTTTTTTTCCAAAACACGCAACAGACAAACTGAACACACTTTACGGATTATTCTACCATCCTATCGACACCTTATACATATATGTACACACTCAATTTAATAAATCTTCGTTTTATTCTTGAAAATATCGAATTAAGAAAACACATGAAAGACAAAAAAGGAAGCATATACCGCATCGTGCAAAGGTACTAGATCAAGAAATAGTTCATAACTGAATAAACCACGACATCGGATCAATAAATGAATACGTACTAAACACGTTATGTTGCTTTGCTTGTCATACCTGCACACGTTTTACTTGTTAGATCACAACCAGGTTCCTCTTCATTAATAAATTCATTCAAGCACGCAGGCTTTGTAGTTTAGCACAAAGGAAAGGTAAGGTACACAGGAGATGATCTGGGGGGAGTTGATTTAACGCAAGTGGAAGTCGACTAGATATATTAAATAAAGAGTATATATTTCATTGGAAAACGTCGATGGGTTCCACAGATTAAGAAATCAATATATATACATATATTATTCTATATACTTAATTACTTAGATTATTGTATAATCATGATTTGATTTGATTTGAACTCTTAATAAATATATTTATTGATTTAGAGAAGGTTTTAATAGAACGGACAGATTTGAAATCTCCGTTTCGTTATAATAAAAAATATATATATATATATATTATTTATCAAAATAATGTCCGGTGAAAGCATCGATGAATATTTTTGCATTGAGTTGACGGAGGAGAAATAAATAAAAGTGGAGGAATATTAGATTTTTGTCTTTATGATGTGGTAGTGGTGAATGAGATCCAGCAAGTGTGGACGCACAAACCATTTCGAATGGTCGTTCGTGTGCATGGTAAATTATAATTAGTGCACTCAGCTTTCAGTTCGGGAGATTCCGGGCCTCGGGTTATACACGTGGCCATTCATCTATTACTAGTGTCATAGGCATGGTAAATTAGTGCATCCTATTACAACTTCTCTTTAAAAAAAAAAAAAAAAAAACAAATTTTTACTTTTTAATTGCATGAACAGTTATTGACTATTGACAGGATTGAATGGGTTAACGTCAGTCACTCTCTCCAAGCTTTGAATTTCCTTGATAGCTGGATCAACATAACCGATTTATGGCTGGCTACTGTAACTTTCCTAAGTTATTCCTAACGGAGCATATGCCTAGAGAGTTTCCATTCAAGCCGTGGTATCAGATAAAGAGATCCTCAATCTCCTTATTATATCTTCTTCATCATAGTTATGGATATCCTGAGTAAAACGATTCATTGGTTGGTTGAGTTAAGAATTTGGAAACCTTTAAAGATGAAGGAAACATGAACCTTAAACTCTTATATTTATTCTTTGTCTTATGGGCAAAGCATCCGTATAAAATGCACGAGTTCAGGTCAAAATGTTAAATATAATAAATCTTGTATTATCTTTTCAAGCAATATACAAGAGAGCGTTCGGAAGAACATTTCAAATCTCTTTGGGATTAATCCAGGAAAAGACATCAAAAATTACTCAAGAATTTCAATTAAAGAATCGGGACATCTCTCAACTGGTGACATTAATTTCACTATTTTAAAAGTAAGGGACAAGCTTATTGGCTGGAAAGCCCATATGGTTAACATGGCACAAAGGAAGAATGTTGCCACGACCGTCCTGTGAAAACATTATTAACTATTTTTCCCAAGTTTTGGCTTTGCCTGCGAAGACTACTTTGTAGTTGGAGGAATTGCACGAAGACTTTCTCTGGGGTCCGAAAGAGAGGAATAAAAAGATTACTTGGATAGCTTGGGATAAAACTATTTAAGGAAAAGAAATATGGCAAACTTAGTTAAACTTGCGTGGGTCTTAAAAGAAGAAAAACCTCCTTTGGACTCGCCTAATCAAAAGTAAATACAAACTAAAGAACAATGTGTTTAGGAAAAATGAATGTTGGATGTTTAGTGTAAAGAAGAAGATGAGTCTGTCAGACATCTCCGTAGTAGATGTAATGCTATAAAACCTGCTTGGATTGAGCACTTAAATATAGCACGGCCGTGGAACCAGCAAGTCAAGCAAATTGTAAGCCCTGTGCTTTAGTAAGGAGGTCCTAAACATTTAGTTTTAAGGTATTTAAGAAGGTATAATGGTTAAGCTAATATATTATTACTTAAAAAGAAAATATATATGTATGTATGTATGTATGTGTATATATATATATATATATATATATTATAGACATATATATAATAAGTAAAGTGACTTCCTCAAGTTGAGATTTTGTAAATATAATAGCAAAATTATAAAAGAGATAAAAAAACTAATTTTCAGTGATAGTAATTTATTGGAAGCATGTAATATGGGTTCTAACCATACAACGAGGCTTTAGAAATAAATTACATAGACAATAATATTGATAGGATGATAGGAAATAATATTTAAAAGGCATATATACACATTCGATATATAATATGTAGGCTCACACTTATGCGATTAGGTTCCGAACGGATATTTTAGAGCATTAGTAAAACTAATCTAATTAAGTTAGAAATTTACAAGCAAGCCTAACACATTAGTCAACAAGAACTCGAAGACTCGGATCTCAAAAATATAATCAAATATTAAAATATAGTAAATATCTTTTTACTATATTATTTAATAATTAACGTAATCGTGTAAAATTAGCTTTGATTACTAATAAATTTTTAAAGATAAATTATATATATAATAAAATTATTAAATAACATATAGAATATATATATAGATATATATACTCCGTGTGTACTTTTTAGGCATAAATATATATCGTATTTATTTAATATACTCGATTAACTGTAAATTAAGCTAAAATAAGCAAAAAAAAAAATTAATAAAAACATATAGGCCAATCGGACTAAGTTAGGTTTAGGCGTGTAAGGGTTAAGGACATTTGTTGATACAATTTCTCATATTGTATTAAGTATATAGGGGATTAGGGCTTGGGAAGAGAGAAAATGATTCATTCCTCACTTCCATAAGCATTAAAAATTCCAGAAATCCTCTCCATAATATTGCACATATAATCTAAGATTTGGAGAAAATAATTTGGGATATAGGAAGTTGAAGAGGAAGTTTGGAAAAAATATAGCAAAATCGAGTGTAAATTTGGGTTGTTTAGAGATTGTCAATTTAAGAAGCTATTAGAGAACAAACACCACTACTAAGTGACAAGAGACTCATCACTTGGACCGAATGATACACTTGTATTGGCCATCGGTGATTGGAGCTAATGCTTCTAGTGAGTGTCCCAAAACTATCCAATTTAAAAAAAAATTTATTAAAAATATCAATTTCACCTAGAAAATTCTAGAAAAAATTATGCATAAGTATTTTTACATGTAGAATTCAAGAAAAAAAATTTATTTTGTATAAATATAGTAGATAAATATTATGTCCTTAGGAAATCAACAAAATTAAGCTGATTTCAATATTGATTTAAATTACTTTAATGGCGCAGTTTAATCCCAAATTTTTCTATAAGCTTTTCTATACTTATTTGATATGCTATGATAACAGTAAATTACTTTACACTCTGAAGATATATTTAGGCATAAATTGTTCATAATTGCAATTCAATTCTTAAGTTTTTGGTACTTAATTGGATAATATATTGATTTTAGATTAATGAAGAGCAAGGAAATAAAGCTTACATAAAAACAATGAATTTTAAGGTAATCACTACTATAAAGAGAGGAAAACCTTGAAGTAAAACCAAGATATACGCGATAATGAAATATTGGAATAGCCAACATTAATCATGCCCTTCATCACGAGCATAATTGAGGAAATTCTGTTGATCTCCTTATCAGTCACGCCCGTGATTGTCTATCAACAGCGTGATCACACCTTCGATCATAAGCGTGTTGAGATGTGATGAAGTGATAAAAAGTTCGCATTCATTGTCACAGCCATAATTAATGTAGATTTTTGTCTTTCGAAACTATCACACCGCTTGCTGTTAAGACATAGTCTTGAAATGGTATATTTTCAAGTCCTTTGACAAGTCAAGTATAAATATATCGCAACTTTTAAACAAAAAGATATAGAATTACATCAAAACGAACATTATCAAAAAACACAACAAATCATCAAAATCAAGACTATTAAATTTCTTATTCGTGTTCTTAGGTAGTGCTACTAAAATATGAGTTTGTGTAACATTTTTTACTAACTTCTTTTATATTATGTTTTAATTCCTTTTTCCTATTTCTCTACATTTTTTTTAATCACGTGTGAGTAATAAATTAGGGTTTAAGAAGTCATTCTAATATGGATGTACTTTAATTTTTTGTTATTCTTAATAATTATGAATTTCTACTGATTAGAACTTCATATAAATTGAGATAATGCACTGTAAGACACTACGTTGAAAAACGATTCTACTGAATAGATCTTAGTTATTAAAACGAACTATTTCTACTAATAGAGATATTTTTAGGAAGTTATGTTTAGGGAATTCAAGGATATTAGTGAATTTCTAATGCAATATTAACTTGTTCATTCTTTTAGAAGAGATTCTAAGAAATGCAATCATGATTAGAGTTGAATAATTCTAAAAAGAATACTCATAAATAGAGAATTTCTACAAATGAGTAATTGCTAGAATAGATAGTTTATAATTCATGTTAATATGATAAAGTAAATCTACTTCTAACTTGGTTGGTAACAGCAAATATTATTGCTCCAACCCTTAACAATCCTACAAAATTAATTCTACCAACCAACAACATTAATTGCCAAGTGCAAAATCTCCTAATAAGAAAATAATTAACTATTTTATAGCTAACTCAACAATTGATCTTGTTCATAACATTCCTCCTTGATTGCTAAGCTTAATAAAAGTGTGTCTTAATGTGTCAAATATGAAAAAGTTCTTGGTGGTTTTTTTAGTCTAAGACCTCCTTCCAACAATTGCATGGAGCATTCTTACCTCTATAAAATTTAATTTTTTCTTTAATGTTACTGGTGAAATATTGTCTGTTGCAAACTCCTCTGACAAACTTTCGAATTCCAAGTCCAACATGACTATTTGTAAAAAACCTGTTTTCAAAACTACAAGCTTTTGTTTATAACCTAAAAAAGATGTTTTTTGTGGATAGTAATATTCTAGAGGAAAGTTGTTCGAAAGAAACTTTTTCATTGACAACTTCATATTATTTCCAATATACATCAGCATCATTTTTTTTACTTCCACCTGTTATGTTCTTGCAAATCATCAAATTTTTTCGGGAGGTTTTTAAAACCATAAAGTTTGTACTCCCTGGATTGGTGAAGTCTCTCTTTTTTTCAAAAAACATACTGATATGATCTATCTGTTAGTTGGAATCTAATATTGTAGCTGACAATTCTGTTCTTGAAAAAACAATCTAACGGTATCTTTATTAACAAACCTGTTTTTAAGGTTCATCCAAATCCTTAGCACATTTTTCTACATAGAACTCTTAGCTTAACGTAAACTTTTCGTTATTACATCTTATTTTTCTTCTTTTTCGTGTTCTTCTTTCCTGTTGCCATATTCATTTAACAAGTCTCTTTGTAAAAGTGTAAAGGTTTCTACAGGTGTGCATTTTTTAGTTTTTCAATTAGTATATGCTGTCTTCTTTTGGTTGAAGAGTCATACCAACTTTAGATATAGCTACATTCTGCAAAGGGATATTGTATACCACAGACTTCAGATAAAGCCTGCTTTATACCTTTATTCATAGTTTTCTCTACAGCTGCAAACTTTTGTTTTCGAAGAGAAGACCACATACACAAATAACAAACCTTCCAAACCCTACCAATTAAACCTTTAAATCTCAAAGTTCCCCCATTCAGGCTGTTTTACCCCTGTAAATCTTCAAATTTTGCTCTACTAGTGAAAAGATTATTTTTGTTTTTTAATAACAAACAGGGACGATATACCTACTATTTGGAGTCTAATATTACAACTTAAACTACCTTAAAAGGATAAGTATCTTTACCACCAGCAAAAGGGATTTTGATATTCGATGTTTTTATGAAAAACAGTTTTGCTATATGCTGAATAACTCATTTATGAATAAACTTTGGATTATTACACTCAAATAGATGCCTTCTCTTCTGCATGTCCTTAACCTTCCAATTTAAAAATACTTACGCATCATCTAATCTTCTGCATTATCTCCTGTTTTGATTTTTTCTGCAATATTTATTTAGCAAGTCATTTGTGAAGTTTGCAGTTCCTAGTTTTCCAATCGATGTATGCAGTTTATCTCATGGTTGAAGAGTGTTATACAAACTTTAGATGTATGAGAAAACAAAATTTAACCGACTTTAGATTTTTATTGTTACGCTACAAAATCTCAAAAAAAATTTCTGCGACTATGAACTTTGGTTTTATGGGAGGGCCACATGCACAGACAAAACATCCTTTCTGATAGAACTGCTTTTAGCTATTAATAAAAGACGAATTTTATCAGTTCTACATTTTGTGGTTTAATTTTCAAAATGAAGCATGTGTTTTACCAGCTAATTGGGGTGATTCTTTCACCAATCCCATGTTATTCTCCGGTTTTAAGACACTTCAGGACTACTAAAATTCTCTTATTTATTGGTACAAGGCCATGAAAGAAAAGAACGTAGAATTCCAAAAACCATTGCCGTGAAGCACTTTCCCATGCTATAAATTTTATGCAATTTTGCATTTCTAGTTTCATCTAGACAAAGAAGCCTTTTGTGATAATCACTTCATTTTCAAAATGCTCTAGACATATAATGTTTTAAGATTTAGCTTGCTCTAATTGGATTGTTTCTAAAATGCTTAGAAAGGTGCTCCCTGATCCTCATAACCTTTTATAGTTGGATTTTGTGCTTTCAAAGAAGTGTTTATAGTTGGATTCTGTGCTTTCAAAGAAGTTTTGACAGGTATGCTTGTCTACTGTTGAGGAGTCATCTATCATAAAGTTTGAGAATTTGTTTGGCAAAATCATATATGGTGATTCAACCTCTTGCTAACCGATAATTCACAGAACTTTTTATGCGCTCCTGACTTTTTACTAGCATCTTTTAATTTTGCGAAAGTAATGACTTTTTTATTTCACTAGTGCATATTCTCTCCAAAAAAATCATTGTTAGAGCCTAATAGTCTTTTGAATTTTGATAGTTTCTAAAATTAGATGGAAAGAATTCTTTCCTGCACTGCAATGGTTTTCACAGTTGTACTTTTATTCCTGAACTCACTCTTTCCAATTAAATTTTCTTTTTTCGGCATAGTCATGTTTAATGCTTGACCTCATTTAGTACCTCATATCCTCATTTATGCCTCTAAAACTCCGTTTCAAAAATACTACCTGAAATAAGTTCTTGGAATCATGCATTTTATGTGGTTGTATACTCACAAAGAGTAATTTGTGGGTGGCAGGATGGGGGGAACTTGCTGTTTTTGTTTTTCCTTTTCCTAACCCACTTATCTCGGATACGAGATGTTTACTTTGCATTCCCTAGGTCATAGGTTAGAAGATCGCCGCTATAGCTTAGGGAGGGGTGTAAAAGCAGCTAGAGCAAGGTTGTAGTTCCACTGAAACTTCTGATTCAGTAGATCGCCTGGTTAAGAAGTTTTAGAGATAGTGTTAAGATCAAACGTTATGCTTTATGTATGGAGGTATATTACAGTGCTATTCTGATATTCATAGGTGGAAGTTTGATCCTGTACTCCTATTTTCGCTGTAAATATTGCCGATGATGAATGAAAATTCAAAATAATTCAATATTTTGTGGGTTTAGTTGCATGTTGGATACAGGAAAAGCCTTATCTCAATTTGGGGATGGCACAGCTGCACCATCTCCTATGCATTAAGTCATAAGTAAAGGCCTCGGGAGGCTGGGCACTACATATCATTTTCAATATAAACGATTAGGCAATTAATTATTCGATAATACCCATTCGTTTCCATAATATTCATCATATGACCAAATTACTTGTGAGTTGTGACATTTGACTGTGTTATTATTATTTATGGTCTTGTTACGAAGTAAATTAATAGCCTCCAAGGAAAGCGTATTTAATTAATTATTTTTTTTCATAGTTGAAATTCAATTGTATTGATTTCTATGGATAATAACAAAAGGAGAGCTGAAAACCATTCATCCCTCATCCTACATTCTCATCATGAGGCTCCTTGAAGTAACAATAACGAATTGGATTCTATGGAATAAACCAAGTAAGGTCTTTTGTTATTGATGTTATTCTCGGCATGATTCAGAGGCATCATTCTTTTCCCACAAAACTCCAACTGTTTTGTCTTGGATCCATACTCATATTCAACAAATCCATATAATACTGTTGCTGGTGTTGCTGCCACTGTGCGCCATGCACACTAACCCTCAAAGCCGGGTCTCGGATACCCATAAGTCTCCATAATTTGCAACCTCAGCGGTTGTTTTGGTGATGTAGTTGCAGCCCCAATATTAGAATTGGAACTAGATTCTGCATATTTTAAGTGTTGAGACTTGGTGTCGATTTCATTTATCTTTTTGTCTATGATGTGCATTAGGTCATCAAGATCAGCACTGCTCATACTTAATGGCCCTTGTCCATTCAGGATGTTATTCAACATTAGGGTCACCTCTTTCTCTCTGGTATCTCTCTTTTGCTTCTTGTATTGTTCGAGAACCTTATCTAACCTTTGACTCAAAAGAGACTCCATATCCATCTTCTTCTTTCTTCGTTCTATATCAGGAGTCTTATTGTACTTTTCAATGACTTTTCGAACAAAAAATGGATTTGGAGGCCATGTATCAGGTTCGGTGTTGTATGGACTATAAATGATTGTGCAAGCATCAACCCCACAGAGAACGCTTAATTCCTTTACTTTTTTCATAATACCCTTCTTTCTTTTCTTGAATGTTGCTTTTCTTCTGGTGACATTGGAGATGTATCCAAGCTTTAACTTGCTTTTGGCCATAGCCTAAAGGCTAATTCTTAGAAGAAGAAAAGTTTCCTAGGCATGGTTATTGCTAGAAAGAGATAACACATTTGTATAGACATTGCCCATGAATCTAAATGCTAACAAAATAAATGTCACAGTTGATAGCGATTTGTTGTCCTTGTTAGTGTAATGAATTTTGAACTGCGACGGACTTTAGTTGGCAATATATCATGTATTCTGTCCATTGAACATTAGAATTAAAAGTGAACGCTCACAATTAGCAAAATCTTGGTTTGGGGATCGAATAAGAAAGAAATATTATTATAATCGTTAAAATGTTTGATTTGTTGCAATACTTCAACTCCCATGGATTTTGCAAACATTAGTTAACTTATTTTCAAAGGAAGGAATCATAAATCTATTTGGAAGGAAAAACTAATCTTTTACCTTGAAGTTTCTTTCTCTTTTTGTTATTTTTACTAGTCATATCAATTATCTATTATCTAAAGCAATATTGTCAAAATTGTAACTTAACTTATACGATTATATAAATTTATGATTTTATAAGTTTTTTCTTGTTTAAGAAGGAACAAAAGCATTTATGTGTAAAGCCATGGTAGAATTGTTGGTTTTGCTATATGATTCTATTAATTCTATATGATTTTCAATCTATTAATTATAATATTTTATCTTGATTTTGGTCTAATGAACAATGAAAACTATGGAAAAGAATTAAGTTTCTACGATTCAAAGCAAACTCATCAAATCATGAGTGAAATGACATCTCATCTTCTTTTATTACTTAAATTGATAGATCTACGTGCTTCACTATTGAAGATCACTCATCTAATAACTAAACTTAAGAAAGAAAATATATTTAATTCATCGGATAAGGATCAATAGGGTATCCTTTTAAGTATAAGGGATAAATAAAGAAGATAAAAGTAATATTATGGAGGAAGTTGGTTCATATATAGGCGTAAAGAGTGAAGGGATTGCTCGAGATGGTTTCAGATATTCATGACTGTTGAAAATAAACTATAAACGAGTCTTTCAAAAGACTTTGCAATTAGAAAATATGGATATTATTAGATGATAGTAGAAATAATAAAGTTAGTAATCTTAATGATGGTGACGATAATAGCAGTAGTTAGTATTGGACACTAGCTTGAAATCGACTCTAAACTGTTGGTTCATAAGCAGTTGAAAAGCCGATTTAAAGCCTTTGAATTGGTTTTTTTTTTAATATTGATTTTTTAATTAATTTTTTAATATATTAATGATTTTTAATAATGTGATTTCTTTTCTTTTTTTAAGTGTACTAATTTATTAATAATTTCTGTTTTTTTTAATTAATTTCCAACTTAATACGATTCCAAATTTTTTATTTTTTTCCCTCAAATTTTATTTTATTTTCTCATATTTAACATTTGATAAGTTTTACAAAAAAGACTAAAATTAACTAAAATTAAATTTTTTATCTATCCTTAACATATAATTAATCATTTATCATTAATTTGATAATATTATTTTTAAAAAATATATCATTCACCATCACAAATAAAATAGTTTTGATATGTAATAACTTATTAGATATTATTAAATTATTTTTTCCGACTTAGTAACCTCTTTTTTGTCTTTCTCTTTTTTTTTTTTTTTTTTAAGGAAGTGAACCGGTTGGATTGACTTGCCGATTCAATAACAAGTCAGCCCGACAGTTATTGACTCGTCCGTTCCTTCATCTCGAATCGCTTAGGCCTTTAAAGCCTCGCGGTTATGGGCAGATCGGTTCAAGGCCTATCAGAATCGGTTCATGTTTCGGAATCGATCCTTACCCAGATCTAACGATAGTGATGAAAGAATTGGTGGTAGTTTTCATAATGATAAGATAACTGATGATTAATGATTATTTTAATTTTCTATTTTATCATAATGATTTATGTTGTATTTTAATTTATATTAATACTAATATTTTTTTAAAAAATTTAGTATAATGATATATGCTTATTTATTTGTATTACAACTTATATTGTAACTAAAATTTTTGTAGGATTTATTCTTTTCCACCATGCATTTCAATTTTTTATAACTATTGCAAGCGTATTCACAAATTTCAAAATCTAGTTTATATAAGTATAGAACTTACGTTTCTACATCTTGATTCTACATTTTAATCTACAAAACCTTTGGTAATATTAGGTAGAATAGCGTGTTTAACAACAACCCTTGTTTAAAGTCAATATCATTTTGTATTTACTATTGTTGGTGTTGGTATTAGTGTGTGCATGTCGTGCCAAACAATGTTTCATATTTTGTACGGGTTCTATTAGTAAAGGCATGTATGACATCTATTTGTGGTATTTTCTTAGACTAATTTATAACAAATTCTATGATATCGACGTACGATGTCAAATTCTGGAGTAAGTGTCTCATTGAGTGTTTATTGGTATTATATTCTTCATAAAGATTACGCATAATTATGTAACTGTGTAGTGGGAACATACGCATGAAACTGTCGTCTGAATTGATGTTAGATCATACTCAAATGGTCGCGAGAAAGGGTTTGAGACAAATACACATGGAAAAGCCTGAGTTATGGGTGACAACACTTTGCTAAAGAATGCTAAGCTGCATTGGTTCATTTCCTACTTGACTACTGTGGTCCTTCAATAAAACCTAAGGTCATTATGCATTTTAGTAGTAGGACAGCACTACGTAGATTCTTATCAAAGTGGTTTCTAAAGATACATTAGATAAAGGAAAAGCTTCTAAGTCTTTACTCCCTTTTGACCAAAGGTCTGTGGGCCTACCAGAAAAAGAATGCCCGTCTCTTCTGAAATGTCCACGTCTTTCACGGACTTGGCAACTTGCTGCTACAAGCGAAAATTCAGAAAGAACATTTTCCTCTTGGTATCGAAACCTTGCGGTAATTAATTATGGTCTTAGAAAAGGAAGAGGACCAAAACCACCAACTTACCACCCTCAAAACCAGTTTTCAAACCGCCTCCAGCGGGTGATTCCTTAAAGGATTAGATAAGAGTAACGAGCTATGCTAAAAACTGTGCTCAACCATCATCCTCTTCCACGCTTGCTCATGCCTTCCCTCTCCAGTTCATTCCACCAGTTCAGCATAGGTGCATCTCTAGCGTCTGCATCCTCCTAAAAGTAGAAGATGATTGTGCTAAACAACGAAAGTCCACCTTGGTAGGGAAATTTCTTAGAAAAAACTTCCTATCTCCCTTGTTCAACCGACATTTATGAGGCTTTGGAAAGACTTCGGTTTCCTGAGGGCCCTTGGCAATAACGAAAGGTTTTTTTACTTCCGAATTGCATAGGATCCAAACTTCACTCCCGTAATAAAGAAAACTTGGTGCTCTTCTCATCCTATAAAAGTGGCATAAGTAGGGTGTCACTGGAGAAACCCCAACCCACTATTGTGCCGGTTTAGACAATGGTTTCCCGTGTTCCTTGTGAGTTCCGCATTCCAGGGAGGTTTGAGCCATATTGCTTGTGGAGTTTACCTCCAAATCAAAGTGGATACACTTACTGCCTTATGAAGCCACGCAAAGCAAGCTCGAATCATGGTCGAAACCGATTCAAGGAAAGTTTCAGTTACCCAAGTGGAGATTGAGAGAGCATAGCAAAAATCCTTATGAAGTATCAATGGATGCCAGCCTATTGCCTTTCTTGTAAAGCCTTTGTTAATTTTTGCTTAATAATTCCCAAAATAAAAATAAAAAAAGAACTCAAACTACAACCAAACACTCAGATGTAAAGAACGAAGAATGGGTTAGGGTGGAAAGAAAAGGCAAACAAAAGCAGCCTTCGAAGAGTACTCCACCTATTACCCTACTTCTCCCAGCTTAAGGTTTGAGAAGTGAAGAAGTGCTTTTCCCTCTTAAAGCCGTAAAGGAAAATCCTGGTTAGCCCCTTGAAGTGGATGCAGAAAATCCTAAGCTTATCGAACAGGACAACACAGAAGGCTTGGCACGTAGGATAGTCCTCCTATGCATGTCTCTAAATCACAGGAAATTAGGGAAGAATTACAGCAACCTAGGTTCATTGAACCTAAAAAGGGAGTAGAGGAAGATAATGATGTAATGGAGGAATATGAAAACACCCCTTTAAATGCAATCATAGTGAGCAAACCAAGGCAAAGAGGCGTAGGAAATAGCTCTCGTAGTAGCAAGAACTCTAAGTCCTAAAGTAGCCATAAAAAGTAGCACTAGAAGCGCAAGTGCTCTCTCTCTTGAATAGCAGACCTACCTCCTTTTTGTGAACAATAATGAATATAACTTCATGGAATGTGAGAGGTCCCATTGACCCAGTTAATGCTAAGAATATTTGTCCCTGTTGTTGTCTGGAGAATGGACTTTCACTCACTAATTTTTATTTTTGGAAACAAAGGTAAAATTAGCAACTGAAAGTGCTATCCAGCATTTTGTAAATCTTTGTTGAAATTTTGTCGTAAATTTGGTTGTAAGGAAGAGGATATGGATTAGTTAGGATCATAGGGAGTGCGATGTTCAGGGGCTTTGTGAGCATGTCCAATGCTCACACTATACGGTTACTTGTCTTAGGGGGAATACCAACTCTGTAATAAATTTTGTTTATGGTACTAGTAACCATTCACTTAGAACAAGTCTTTGGAGTGAGAGTTTATCCTCTGCTTACGGTCTTGCAAATGACCCACGATTGGTCCGAAGAGATTTTAAAATCATAAAATCAATGAATGAGATGAGTGATGGTAGAGAAAGACTAAATGTGGGCATGCATGAGTTCCAAGACTTCCTTGATACAGGTGAATTGAAGGACCTTAGATATTTGGGTGACTGCTTCTCTTGGAGAGACAAGCAACTAGATAATGGCATACTTGGAAACTTGATAGAGTGTTGGTCGACTACCCCCGGTTACTCAAATTTCCTAGAAGCTAGGCAGTTTTTTAAGCAACTTTACTTCTCAAACCACTCACCAGCTATATCTCGAATGAATTTTGGCCAGCGACCTAAGGTTATCCCCTTTAAATTTTTGGACAGAAAATGAATATTCTAGGCACATAGCGGCCAAAACAAAGGCAACTGAAGTTTAATGCTCCACAATGTTTAGATTGGTCCCAAACTTAAGCTCCTTATAGGGAAATTAGAAAACTCAATGCCAATGAGTACTCTGAAACACAATCAAGAATTAACCTAGCAAAACACCACTTGCTGAATGAGGAGCTCCATGTCTACAAAAAGTACTCCATGTTAAAAGGAGCAAAAGAGAGGTTTCTTTAAATAGAAATCCCTAGTGAAATGGCTAAAATTGGGAGACAATAACATGCCTTACTTCCATAAATCCATGGTAAGCTATCATAATCGTGGCGTCACTAGAAAAGAGTTAAAAGATGACAAAGAAGTTCATATGGTAGTAGTGGATTACTTCAAAAATCTCTTTCACTACTAGGGATTTTGGCTAATGTTAAATGATGGAGCAAGTTATTTCTTAGAAATTAAATGAAGACTATATTAATCTTCTTAATGTGTCCAAAACCTTTAAAAGAGATAAAATTCGTTTTTTTCACTCAAGTTAATATTTTAAAAAGAAGTATGGGATGTAATTGGTGATGAACTAATTGTAGTGATCCAAGAATTTTTATTGTCAGGCCACATCTTGGAGGAAGTGAATAGTGTAATCTTATCTATAATGCTAAAAATTGATAATCCGTTGAAATGGCCTTACATTCAACCAATAGCATGTTGTATGTCATATAAAAAGCCATATTAAAGGTCTTAGCAGTTAAAATAAGAAGAGTTATTCCATCCTTGGTTAGGAAAGAGCAAGCAGCTTTCACACCGAGTAGAAGAATCACTGATAATGTTCTTATTAATCGAAAGTTAATGGTTGGATATCGCATTGATTAAAGGCCCCTACATTATGCCCTCAAGGTAAATATGTGCCTTGAAGGTAAACATTAATTGATTGGAATTTTCTAATTGAGGTTCTAATATTATGAGTTTTCTTTCTCTTTTTTGTAATCTTTTTATATAATGTATCTTAACAGCCACCTTATCCATTAATACCAATGGAAAATGATAGGAATCAAAGCACTTAACCTCTAACCCGACCTGAGCTTAAGAGCTTGAGAGTATGGCCAAGCGAGTTCTTCTATGTTGATATGCGCCTAATGAGTCCGAGTTGCTTCAATGCACTAGGATGTTGTCTTGTCCTAGTCGAACCCTTCTGTACTTATCAATAATTTCTAACTGTTGACCTAAGATACGCTTGGATAATAGCCCGGCCCGCTTAATTACTAGTCCAGCCAACCTTAATATGACTACTCTAAGCTTGTTCGAGCTAAACTCACCTCGAAAGAACCCTTAGTCCTACTTGGCACCTTTGCTCAGCAATCGCTAGCCTCACCGTACAATTTGTCTGTTTTAGCCAAAAATTCACTCACTAACCAATAGTCACTTGTTCAAGCAATCATATGACAAAATCTACTGTATAATACAAATGCTTTTCTTGGTTTTCTCTTTATACTCTTCCCTATTCTCTTTACATTACTTATTTAGGACTTAACTTTTTTAATTATTTCCATTTATAGTTGTTACCCTTATATTTTAGATATAAATACCCATTGTAAATGTAGCGACATCATCATTAGTTATTGAATACACCATATTGCCTCTTTCGCAAGCATTTCTCTTACTTACTTTACTTTTATCCTAACTCTTAAGTAATACTAGGTGGCAAATATTCTTATTGGACCAATTCATACATCATATCAAGTTGAGTCATAAGCCCTCAATAATTCCCTAGAGCAGAGTATCTTTGGAGCTAATCAAGGTTTGCTTGTTTGTTTCTTTGTTTTTGTGCATTTCCATCTATGTTTTTGAGCTTTCTACAAGCTCGAACCCACCTTTTTATAACTAGCCTTGTTGATCCTTGGCTTGATTCGTATCATAGAATTAGTGGATTTCTTCCCTAACAAAAAAGGCCTAAGATAAGAGGATCACATCTTCCATTATCTTTGTCTTTAGGATGGAAGTGCTTTTAAGTATGCTGAGGAACCTACACTCTCATCATAATTTGCTTTCCATTGGCATTGTAAAGTTGAAAGAATCACCCACATATGTTTTGTTGATGATCTACTTATCTTTTGTAAAGGAAACAAAGGCTCTACTAAGCTTGTTCAATAAGGTTTACTCCACTTTCAAGCCATATATGGTCTAAAGGCAAACCTAGGGAAGAGCCTTATATTTTTCGACAATATCAGCTAGTAACTTAAGGATAAGCTCACAAGCATAACACGCTTCCAATAAAGTACCTTACTTGTGTGCTATTTAGGAGTCTCGCTAATTTTATTGAAGCTCAAGAATGTTAACTATTATTCATTGTCCCGTCTACTCTCTCTTGCTAACGATAAACTTTTGAATATAGTATATCTTTGTTTCCCATAATTTTTTTATACTCTTTCTTGTATAAAGTAGAGTTTCTATGTAAACCATCTTGTTTTCAACTATTGTACATTTCTCTTTTAATGAAATTATTCATCTATATATAGTAGAAAATAAAGGTAAAAGGTTCAGCAAATCAAAACTCTACAATTATAATGGTTCCTTCTTATAAGTTGCGCCATTAGGAAGTTAGGATTCATTCATCCACATTAGTCGTTCCATTATTTAAGAGAATAAGAATAGTACAAATTTCAAGCTTACAGTACTTTTTTTTTTCTCTCATGCTCTCACCTTAAGAACTATACAGGTCTATAAATACACAATCCCTTCTTTCAAATAACTAATTCAAGGAATTACCAAAGCAAACAAAGAATGAACTTAGTAAGAATCCTCTAAAAGTTTCCATCAAATAGAACTATAGTTTTGCTTTAGAAATTACATTTGCAAATGGTCAAATGGTGTAAGTGCTAAGCAGTAGTAATAATGGTGGTGGTGGTGAAATATACAGTAGTCATCATAGGATAATTATTCAAAGTAGTAAGTTAGTGGTAGTTAGTGATAATGCAACAATGATGGTGGAAAAATAGCCATGCAATAGTATTAGTGAAGGGGGGTGGTGATGGCAACAACAACAATGTTGGTGCTTATGATGCAAAAGTAGTAGTGATGGTGTAGTTGTGATTGATGGCTATAATAATGGAAAGATGGTGCAAATGATGGTTGTATAGATAAGGGATTATAGTAAATGGTGACACAATGATAAAGGTGATACTAGCAGCAGGAACAACAATGAGGGAACAGTTGTGTTGACAATGTAAGGATGATGCTAGTGGTAGCAATGCTATGATCAAGTGATTTTGATTGAGTATAAAATTTTCATATAATTATAGAACCTATGCAAAAGGAATAACTAATATCCTTCTATAGAAAAATGTTATCCATTACGCAGAAGAAATAAATTTAAAAAAAAAAAAAACCCTCCTTAAGTATTAGTTCAATCAAATTTCAATTTCACTTTTCCAGTATGTTCTTACCCGTAATTTAATTATTTATGATGCACGGTTCATTTCATTGCAAGTAATTCATAATATAGAAAGATACATAGTTAAAATCGTGAAATTCATACAAACATTTTCTGCAAAACAAACACAATATTTTAGTCCTTGCTGCCACCATTAAATTTCACCTTGGATCTATCTATAGTTGTACCAATATGGTTAGCATGCCACTGTAGTATTTGTTTCCTCAAATATAACACCACATCCCAATTGTCCCACATTAGTGGGAATAGATTATATTTACAAATCATTAGCACCAAAAATTTAAAAAGGAAAAGGAAAAAACAAAGGAACTGGCTTTTAACATGACAACTACAAAATTGCTCCATCCCTCTGTTGCTCTGCATTATCAATGATCAAGTCACTGAAAAATGGATCCTGCAAAGCTTCCATGGCAGAACCACACTTGTCCAAACTTTTCTTTAGTGATCGCAAGTCTCTTTTATCTTTCGAAGAACAGTCCTGGAAAAACCAGAAAAACCATGAAATATAGACATACATAAATGAGCTATCCACTTGTGCTCTTATAATGCATGGGATCCTAGATGATGGAGCTTTTGAACAAGGAGCAATTTTACTGCATAGGTCCTTCCACCAATCTATTAACAGGTAAAATAGGTTAGCTTAATGAAAGAGACAGAAATGAGAGCAAATCCCCACAATCGTGGCATGGAATAGCATACTGCAGTATCTTATTAGATAAACCTTACATAGATCAGCATTTTCCGCTTTTATTAGATGCACATCAAAGCTGAAGGATAAACATAGCTTACAAGGAGAATGAATACATAAGCCTTCATGAAAAACAGCCAAATCAGACTGATATAGTTGGCTCAACCTAAAACATTTTTCCCGTTGACCAATCACATACTACCTCGACTTCCCAAAGAGGAAGGACAGAAGAAGAAGAAAAAGAAAGGTTCCCGATTTTGCATGCTAGAATGATGAAGAGCAACTTACAAATGATTTGTGTAGAAGTATTACATCCACCAGGTATAGCAGCCATAGCACGTTTGTTCTTGGGAAGCTACGAAAGATAAAACCATGGCAAATCATCACATGCAAAAACAAGAACCTGCTTTACCCAATGAATGAAAAAAGTTAAAAGGCACAAAGAAGTGATCAATTAAGCCACTTACGATTTTATTGATTATTCTCTTCTAAACCGACCATAATTCATGCTGTCAATATACGTAGTAACTTTTCTCTAATCAAATTTAGAATGGATGATATATCATAAACACAAATTAAGGCATCGGAAAATACAGGACCACATACTGCTACCCAATTAAGAATAGCACAAACTGAAATCTCAAAGCGATACAGCTGTAGTCAACAACAAGAACCTTCCTTCTCATTTAAATAAATAGACTACGAGCAGACAACAGTGAAACATAGAAGCAGCTAAAACCACTTGTAGGTCATTATCCACAAAATCTGTGACTTTATTACTTGCAAGTACATCCTTGTGGAAACGGCAAGGCAACTTTTGACTGATTAACTCAAATCTTAGTTAAAATATTAGGTAGCAGCTAGTGGTACAGAACTGAAATATTCTAATTCAGAAACAAAATCATTAGCTTTCGAATGAAGACAGCAGTCATATACCTTCCTTCCCAGCAATCTTCAGTCACATCCTTCATTTTCCTATAGGTCTCCGCCTATAAAAATTACATAAGTAAAAGCTTACCTTGTAATATCATGATAGACAACATTCCTGTATTTGAACTTATTACCTGTCTATCACCCTTTGGACCTTTAAAGAGGTAAGGGTCAGATGACAAATCCAGAAATAAGATGTCTTTGCCTGCCGAGAAGAATGTGCATCAGAATGAACTAATGACATACTGCACTCTCACTCAGAACTCTGACAGGATGCAAGAAAGAGGAATTACCTGTATTGATTCTTGAAAGAGTGAAATCGATAATCGATATCAATAATCCATATGATTTAAAAGTAATGCGCTTTCCTTCAAGAGTAAACTCAACGACATTGACATCATTTCGGCTTAAAAGTATGTTGCCCCTATAATAATGTTTCATCGATAAGAAGGCAAGAAGCAAAACAAATTTTCATCTCAAGAAATGGATGGCCTGATGGACAAACCAGTGCAGATCACGGTGTTCAAATTCAAATGCAGCTTCTGCCACTGCCAAGGCTGCTGTAACCTATACTTGCCAAAAGGCAAATAAATCAATTAGTGGAAAAGGTTTGAATACTAGCTGGGAAAACTGCAAGGGACTGCCACTTACTTGGACCAGTAAACTCCGTGCTTCATCAAAATTCATCAGTACAAAGCTTTCCAGATCCTTACCACCATGTTCCAGGACAAAAACTACGTAGCACTGGAAGAAATTTATAGAAACATAAAATAAAATCAAGGGAATACAAACAGAGGTGACATGCTTCAGATGAAAAATTAAGCTGTTGGCTTCAGCTTTCTTGCAAATTGGGAAGTGAGGTGATGTATACATGTTTGTTGTGCTAGATGTAAGGAATAAGGACCTCTCACAAAACAATTCAAATTTTTATAGCATAACAGCCAGAATCAAAATAAATGTCAACCTGTTCCCTGGAAACAACTCAACATTTCTTGTTGCAAATAGGCAAGTGAGATGATGTATACATGTTTGTTTTGCTAGATATAAGGAAAAAGGACCTCTCATAAAATGATGCAATTTTTATAGCAAAACAGCCAGAATTAAAACAAATGTCAACCTGTTTATCTGGAAATAATTTTGGATGGTCATTTTCAGAGCCATTTTTGGCATCCCAGTCCTCCCATGCTCTGGTTAATGCCATGCCGTATGAACCTTGGCATACCCTTAAACTGCACAGTAGATGTAGTAGTCAGAAATAGGGATCAAGTTAATGTCCTGATGTGTCCCAACATTGGAGAATTGACGAGAATCTACAGAAAAAGACGGCAAGAATATTCTAGAAGAATAAGAGAGAATCTACTCTTTCTTCTGCTTATACATGGTATGTTTTCGAACATTGCAATGCTATTTATACTATTAAGGTTCAAATAAGTACTGGCTGCATTGTCTGACCAAAATGTTGGGAAACATCAAATTGAACCACCTCCCAAAAATTCTGTTCACAAGTGACAATCCACTGCTGAGCACATAAAGACCGATGTAAACAATACCAATTACACAGACAAAAAGTCGTTAGCAATTTCCAGCGATCAAAAGACTTCTTTTCTTCAGCTTGGAAACATTTTTATGCATTTGATTCTAACAAATAACATCACAACTTTTTTATGCAATAACCTTAAGGACAAAATATGACCCAAGGCATTCCAAAGTAAACAGGTAGACGTTCCCATGCATGTTTAGGTAATACAGCAGGATTTGCACATCTACTTGCACATGCTAATTCAAATTCATTTTCAAAGTTAACGCTGTTTCAGAGATACTCATTTGCAATGATAAACACCGAAGACAATAAATAATACATACTCTACCGTCTCAATAAAGTTAGTGCATGCATTAGAACTGTATCCCTCGCGTCCTCTTAATTGGTTGAGTGTCTGGGAAAGTACAGCCTCTTCAAGCAATTCTTCCGATCTCTGAAGAATAGCAACAAAGCTTGTAACGGAAACAGACCAAAAAATTGAAAGCAAACTCAGCACCTCAACCTGGCACCACCTCATAGCCTTAGCATCAAGTACACTTTGAAATAAGGTTCTTAAGAGCCTTCATCTTAAAGAAAACAGGCTGTCCTTAAAAACATAAAAGATTTCTGTCCATAAGAGAAACAGTATCTAAGGCCTGTAAACTCATAATTTTTTATTTTGGCTCAGTGTGTGTGTACGTGACATCAAAATGCTAATGATAAGCGATGCAACCAAAATTTTCCCATCATCAGAGAATATAGGAATAACAAGATCTCCGAAGACATATAACATAACCACTATTTAATACAGTTGCTGTTCCGAGTAGAGTTATCCACAAAGCTCCCAAATGGAGTGTATTGTATCAAAAGAATTCTAATTTGCATCACCTCCTAAATCATTAATTTCACCTAACTTTGTCGTGAATAAGATTCACAACTGTTGAATATTATCATTTTCAAACAGAAATAACAAAGTGTATCACATAGACATGTCATTTAGTAAGAAGCTTCACCTTTTGAACTTCACCATTAACTTTCATATCTCCGTTGATAGGAACTATTTTACACACATAATTACCAGCTCTAAAAGCTTCTCCAAATGTACCTTCACCAATTTTGACTATACTTTCTGGATCACTGTATGAAAGATAAGGTGTTGGATTAAACTATGCACTCATAGTGCAAAGGTAAATGCTTTCTACAAGGATGTGCATAGCAAAATAAATAAATAAACATAAATAAAACCAAGCTTCTGCTATGGGTAGTGCAAAGAGAGTAAATGAAGTGAAGCAAGAATAAACTGTCACAACTACTAAAGGCAATGCAGCACAGCAGGTGACATGTGATGAAGGACATGTTAATAACTTGATTCCTTTTATAAATGATCATCAAGAGATGCTATCATTGGAAACTATCTGGACCAAAATAATAGGTTTCTCGTCAAACTTTAGGCTTGAACTTTTAATCAATGAATTGCTATCAGAGCTAAAGATCTGCCCAAATGCTTCTATTTTGTGTGATAGACGCATAGAATAAGAGTTAGAATTGATTGCTAAAAGATACATACTGAGAGTGAAGAGAACACACCAATACTTCGAAAATACATCAACCAGTTTAGAAGGAGCTGACTGTCCACAAAGTGCCAATAATGCCGAAAAGCAATCAAAGTGATCAGTGTCAGATGCTGAACAAGTTGATGTTAGAGATAGCCGCTCAATAGCAACATTCAAGTCTATAGCACCATCTTTCCTAACATCTTGTGAATCCAGTCTGCTCTTTTCAAAGCTCAACTGCCTGTCAACAATATCTCCCGAGCACTCCAAGTTCAAGTGTGAGGACATAGATGAAGTTTCAAGTATCTTTGAAAGTGTGGTTGAGGGCTCACAAGAAGGATTCAACTTTTTAGATATCAACCATTTCTCAAGCATTGATGTCAATTGAGGTACGCATGTAGTATTATCTCCCTCGCCCATAACCCAAGTACCTGCCTTTTTTGGTGAGGGGCTCTCTTCAAGCAATTCAAAGGCATCAACCTCTTGAAAATAAGCCTTCTCCTTCGCGAAACTTGGAGGCTGTACAGCTTTTCCCTGCGGAGACAGAACATATGGTCCTGATACTTTAGCTCTGGATTTCATCAGGAAAAATAGATAAAATAAAACTAAACTAAACTTCGAAATTCACAATGAAGACACTATCAATGCAATAAATGAAGGATTAAAAACCGTACTTTTGGAAGAGGAGGTTTTGCTTTCCTTCTCGCTTGTTTCTGTTTAGGCCGATTATCAAAGCAAGCAGCAACTGCAATACTCGTTCGCCCTCTTTCATGCACAAAAACACACCATCATTGCTCATTACTCAGCTCTACAGTCTTGACTCCAGTCCACATAAGAAAACATACTACAAACAAAAACTAGCAAACCATGTGAACCTGATTAACTCTAACTAATGAGCATGATTTCACTAGGAAATGACAAGGAACCCCTCACTTGCTGTTAGATCATATTAGTGTCAATGATCATCATGAAAAATGATCACCATCTCTATATACATCTACTCAGTAAAATTCAATATACAAAAACAAACAAATTGATACAACTTTTATGCGAACTAAACGCTAGAAGATAAAGTTACCTAGTAGAAAGCGAACGATTCCAACTAACTCTTTTATGCGTAACAACCAAACTCACTCGACAATCATTCGAAAACGGCTTGTCTCTGCAAAAAAGTAAATAGCAATAATTTTTTTTTTTCCATTATGATGCAAGATGAAATTTTTATGCAAGAAAAGGAATAAAAATCAGAAATTGAAGCGTACCCAGTTGACGAGTTAGACTTAAGAGGGGGATTTTGGTCCGTGGGTTTTCTCCTTTGATAAACTGCTGGTGGGATTGGTACATTTTCTTGGTTTTCTTCTTCGTCGGCTATGATCGCGAGCCACGGGTCCATATTGGTCTCTCCTGAAAATGATTCTTATTCTTATTTGTCGTCAGAGAGAGAGAGAGAGAGTGTGTGTGTGAGAGAGAACATGATTATTTATGCTTCATATCATAGTGAAAAGTGACAAGGGTTAAGTAGTAGTACCTGCTCTTTCTGTGTGAGAAAGGGAGTGCGAGAGAGACTGATGCAGATAGAGAGGGACGGACCGATGGGATGGGAGATTTTGAATGCGGGTGTGAGAGCGGGAGTTCCCCTCCCCCGATAAGTTGAACGCTGCGTTTCATTACAACTCGGGATCCAGGAAATGGGAAGAAGAACTATTTATTACCTATCATACTAAAGGAAAATTATTTTTTTAACTACTTATTAATTATCATATATATTTTATAGTTTTAATCATAGTAGTTATTAAAAAAAATTTAAATTTAAATTTAAATCTAAATCTAACCCATAAACTTCTTAAATACCACTTTTTATTCATAAATCCTTTTAATTAACAATTATTATTTTATATTATACTTATTTTTATTTTTTTTACATACGCAACATAAGTATATCATTTGCTAGTCATACAAAAACCAATCCATATAATTTTCAACCAAATTGAATGGAAATTTAGTTTTGTATTGTCAATTATCATTTATTATAAAAGGAATTCTGGATGCAATTTAGACTAAAATGTGAATTGAAAAGATGATAATTCTATTAAATTATTGAATAAAATTGAACAAAATTCAAAATAAAATTATTTCCTAAACTATTTTGTTTAAAATATGATTTAAGTTTAATAGTTTCCTTTACACCTAAATTAAATCAAACTATCTTTTACAATTTCATGCAATTCAAATCACAAATAACATTCCAACCATGATTCCTTTTTATCGAACCATATTATTTTATTTTCAATTATTAAGCCATCTTTATAATTAAATAAATTTAGTTTTGGCCATTAAGGATAATTTCTCTTGACATTATGGTTACTTCCATTCAATTTATTCCATTAAATTCAAGTCTAATGAGAAAAGTTTTTTGAAAAAGGAAAATTTGATGAGTTTATCAAAAATGAAGAGAAGGGAATGGTGGTGAGATTGCAAATGAGATTTTAAAAGATGAAGTCAACACAAGTGAATAGTTTCCTATGTTTAAACCACCCTTACCCATGAGATAAGAGATAAGTGAAACGATGAGAAATTACCAATTTCTAAATTTAGTGAATGTTAGAAGGAACATGGATATAAACATCCTAAAGATTGGTGGTTGTACTAATCTACACCATCTTCACTAATGAAATTGCAAAGGGATAAACTTATAGATAATGGTCATAGCAATAGACTCCTCAAGAAAAATGCTCTTGAACCTTAAGGGGATAGTACTGCACGTACAGATTTAATTATGATTTTGATAAGATAAAATAATTTGAGTTAGGTTGTGTAATATTCCTTGTCAATTTTAAGAAAATTATGAAAGGGATGTTTGTAAATATCACTTAGTCCATTCAAAGAGATCTAAACTCTTTTCAACTTTCTTGTAGGTGAAGACTTGGTTTGGATCTCGATTTGTGGGAGATCCATACTAAGTCTACGAGATATGTACCATATGGTGAGAGAGTTAAACCAAGTGATTAAAGAATAGCAAGACTAACCTTGCAAATTAAAGAAGATAAATGATCCAATAGTTCAATTGGTCTAAGAGCCTCTAAGTATGCCATGTTAGGCTACAATTAAGAAAGGGTAAACAGTACTTTCTTGTTTTGATCATTTGTTTAATCTCTCTTATTCTTGTATTTCATAATTTTCAAGAAAGAGAGAGTACTGTGTTTATGAGCTATTCATTTGCAATTTATAAGATTATTATACTTATAATTTTAGAGAGCTTATAATTTATAGTGCTGTTAATAAAGGACCTACATTAATGAAGAGATTGTGAAGTCCTAGTGATTTGTAATCTTGTAGAGTGGGGGAGCTATCAAAACTCCAAATTAAACCGAGCTTGATTTCTCCATCCTTTATGATCTATTTGTTTTTCCACTACATACATACATATATCCATGTCTATGTGTATATGCATATTTATTAAATGACCTATATTGATAAAGAGATTTTGAAGTCTTCTTGAAGAAGTGATTTGCAATCGTGCATAATAAGGGGTAATTAGAACTCTAAATTAAGTTAGCTTACTTTCTCTGTTATTCTCCAATTGTTTTTATCGCTGCAAACATAAATACGTACATACATACTTATACACATTTATATATTCATACATATATGTTAATATTGTCAAACCCATGTAACTCGTATATTTCAACCCGGTTCAACCTGACCCAGCCATGAAATCCCTCTAATCTAAACCTGATTAAACCATTAAGCAAACCATCCATCCCTCAAATGTAAGCTCCAAAGTTAAGCTTCAAAGTTAAGCCCAATGACCGCAGAATTAAACTTAGAATGCAAAGTTTAGGGCGATTGATTAAAAGATTCGATCTAACCTAAATTATAAACTATAGATATAAATGTTAGTAAAAATAACCACGTAAATTTGAATTTAAGAAAATAAGTAATAAAATAGAAGACTATAAAATTTTCAAAATTTAAGTGTAATAATTGTAAATTATCGAAAAGGCAAAAAGTGTAATCTAATAACTAATAAATTATTAAAAATAGATTATATATATACTAAAAATCATAGAATGACTTAAATAATAATTAGGAATGTTCACACGTACCCTACATGTGTTTACGTATAGATAAAAATATACGAAATTACTTAAATTATCTAAAAACTTATTAAATAATTAAAGAAAATTATTAATTAATTAAGAAAAAAAAAAAGAGGAATAAGGAATGATGTGGATTTGGTCTTAGCAAGTCAGGAAGTGAAGAAGAAAATTAACCAATCAAAATCAAGCAACACAAAAGGCAAAAATTAAGGGATTTGGGTAATGTCTTATCTAATTAAATACATAATAATTACTACAAAGCTCTATAAATAGGGAAAAAAAATTGCAAAGCTCCTTTAGATAATTAAAATTCAGAGAAAAATAGAGAGCATCAAAATTGGAAGAGAAAAATTAAGGTTAGAAAAAAAATAAGGAAATCTATACAGTAAGGCTAGTGAACTAAACCCATACACCACCACCACCACCTAGGACCGAGTCACCACTACCACCCCACTCCAAACCCACCACCTAAATCGGCCAATATACCTGGACTGGTGTTAGAAGCCCAAAAGTCATCAAACCGAATGAGTTTCTCATCTGCTCCGATTTTGTATAATTTCTTAAAATTATTTATTTTACCCAGAATATTATGAAATTTATTATTCTAAAGTTTTATTATATGTAGATTTAGAGAAAAATAGTAATTAAGTTTAATCATATCTAAAAATATAGAGTTCTTAATAAATTAAGTAAAATCGAGCATGATTAGAACTAAAAATAAATAGGTTTAAAAGTATAGTTTGGAACTCAAATTTTTTCTATAGAATGCTTAAGTGATATAGAAAAGTGGTATGAAGCCATTTTTTTTAAAAAAAATTTAATTTTCGAAATTTTTAAGTAAATTTTTAACGCTAAAATGGTGAAAAAAATTGGATAATTTTGGGTTAATTACGTGATTAAGTGATTAATTACCAATTTAGATAGTAATTAAATGTTTAGAGATATCAATTTCCGATGTGAAAACTTAATCCTAGCCTTTAAAGTGTTAAATGTAATTAATGAAGGAATATGTAGAATTAGAAATTTAATAAATATTAAAAATTAGGTTTATTTAGATAATATAATAATAAAAATCAGTATATAATAAATTTGAAACAAAATTTAATTTTAGGTAATTGTATAAAAAATATAAGATTTTCTTACATTGAGAATAAATCCGATACCCCAATTAGGATTAGTGTGTACCGAACAGTTTAGAACACTAAATTAAGACCCAATATGATATTAGAATACTCGAGCTTAATGTGATTAATTTCACATTAAGATTTGAGCATATTTAAGATTTCAAAATCAAAACTAGAATCTAATTTAAAAACTAAACTTCGAAATAAGATAGAATGAATCATTAGTAAATAATAGGTATACATGGAGAAACGAGTTAAATTATAACTTAAAATATAAATCATTAAAGTATAAGTACTAAAAAAACCTATGTTTATTATAGGATACCTAGAGACGAATCGGCTTGCAATTAAGTGATCGAATGATTGAGAATTCCAAGTTAGTTGGGTTATTATTTACTATATTTGAGTACTATTTTATGGTACTCGGAAACTTAGGATTGTGTATGATTATGATTGTAAGTAGTTTATACATGTATTTGAGTATCTGAATTCATGCTAAAATTTGAATGTGATTGATTTTATGTTATGACTGGATTGGTGTGAAATTATTTGAACATCCTAAATGAAAATTAATCTTATTCGACTCTAATGACCTAAATTGTCATGCATTGCAACCCTTTAGGGGATCATTAAGATTCTCTAACCAAACATTGATACCTTCGATAAAGATAGCGCTGGATAGTAATTGGTCTTTTTTCCATCCTTAACCAAACTAAGTGACAAAAGAAGAGGTTGCAGTGAGGATAAAGGCATTGGTTTGAAGGATAATCTTAAGAGGAGCAATGTCTCCATTGCACAAACCTAAGTTTGATTGTGAGCTGTTGTATAATATGAAAACTCCTCAACCCGGGTTATAATGGGTGAAATTTTTCTGATTTCACAACGGACCGGACTACGTAGTGTGATGACACTTACTTATTGTATTGCATGAAAATAATTACTTGATAATCTTGTTTGTGTTTGTATACATTCATGAGTCTCCAATTCAACTTACTGAGCTGTAGTTGCTCATACTCATATAGATCATTTTGCAGGTCTTAATTTTTTAATACTTCAAGTATTATGCCACCTTACAATTATCTAGAGGTTAGTTCTTTTAAAGCCTGGGGTGTAAGGATCAATTTACTTAGCAATGGATGTATAGCTAGAGTGTCCTTTATAGTTTAAGAATGAAAGACTGATAGTCATTATATAAATTAGTGAATTGCTATGTTTATGTAGAGTTTCCTAAGAAGTTTTGTAGAATTTACATATAATTATGTATGTTGATCTAAAATTTATGATAATTACTGTAACTTAGCTAAACACTTTATTGAACTGTTCACTTTAAAACGAGAAGTCGTCAACACCTTGTGTATATCATATCTATGGTAGGTACTACAAGGTTAGTTATTATCATAGAATGGTTTACACGGCGGAACTATTGCAACTCTGTGACTTCAAGGCGTAACATTAATTTCTTAATCCTTTCATGTATATAAGTCAACTACCTAAGCCTAAGAAGGAGGGAAAAGAAAAGGAAGAAATTCAATTTTCGAGACACGTCGTGATTTCAACTGAACAAAGAAGGAATAATTTGATGCTAGTGACATTAAACTAACCAATTTTTCCTCTGTGCTCCTTTTATTTATGTTATTTCCATTTAGTCATAGTTATCCTTATGTTAGTTTTGCATCCACACCTAGGTTATGTGTTTTTCATGTTAGTAGACCACGGAGGTTATTTGCCCAAGAATTTACAAAAATTAGCATTCAAATTATGTTTGATAAGGGAGTTTTATCTCTAATCTTTATCCATTCATTTATACTTCCATTGTTAGTCAAACTAATTAATTAGGGGCAAACGATTACACCATATATATGTTTATGTTCTTAGTCTTACGAAATTGATGTATGGACATAGATTCTTGGACAATAATTCATCAATGTTATACATTGAGTAGATAGAATAAGAAAATAGTAATAAGCTACTGCATTTGTTGGTATTAACATTGATATAGGAATTGATTAATACTATAGCCATTAACCTCTTTAATTGAGTTCATTTTGCTAGATCACTTTCATTTAATCCCTTGAAACTTATAGGTGCATTCATAAACCAACAAGAGAAGATAAAATCTTTCATATGCCTCTATAATGTCAACTTTACAAAAAGTTGAAATAATTTAAGTAAATAGTACATGCAATAAAAAGAGGAGAAAAGAGAAAAAATGCAATTAAAAAAAAAAAAGAGCAACAAAAAGAACTAATGGGGCACGAATAATTATTTTTACATAATCACCGATTGCAAATGTATATGTAAATCCTTAATTGAATCTAAGAAATGTGTAGAAAAAACGTAAGGAAATAAGTTAAGGTAATTTGAGAATGAACGACGAAAAACTAACAAAAATAAAATAGGTAGTTGTTTTGCTACTCGTTTAACTCTAAGGAAGCATTATTGTCTAAGCAAATTGAATACAAATTGCTCGTGCTAGTTTGTGTTATATGTATAGAGGGCTAAATCTGAATATGGGCCTTAAGCTTAATAAATGAAATGGACATTAATTCTTTAGGCTAAAGTGGCAAGGTTAAGAGAGTCAATGTTGTATATTTTTGGAATGATCAAGAGAGATTTAGCATGTTAGGCTTAGAGTAGAGCCCGTTAGATCAGTCTACTTAATCCAATATTTCTTAGTTTAACTTACACTAAAAGATAACAAAGCCCTTTATTGGGGTTTAAACTCATGAAAAAAATCTACTTGAAATCTATTTATAAAAGGCTTTAATCATAACCATTGATCAACATCATGATCCAACAGATTAAATCAACCTATCATTTCTTCTATATAACACTTTCACTTCCTCATTTGGACAATAGACAAATTTTAATTAACGTCATTACTCTACCGAAATCTTATCTTAAAGATCAAACACCTAAATAATCTAAGAACATTACTCTGTTCTTCATCCATTATGGAGTTTGATGACTTCACGCTCTTCTACCCATCACCTTATTTGTTAAAACCTAACAAGATTGCCTATTCCTCCTTCCTATCATATCTTGCTTGATTATTTTATACATATAAATTAAGTCATTTATTCAGTTACGTATAATGTAGTTTGACATGAAGCACATAAGTGACCCTTATAATTTAAACCTACACAATATGCTTTTTGTACTAGTGAAAATAAGAGTACAAATTTAGGGGCAATCTCTACAATATTGTCCAAGTCCTTCCTTAGTGATTGATTTATGAATATTTAGTTACTCTTGACATGCTTCATGTTTCCATACTACCTTAACTCTTAAGCATAAATATCAAACATGGGTTGTCAAATCCCAGAAATGCATGTTTTGCTTAAAGATAAATAAAAACTTAAGCTCGGGATTGTAATAACTTGAAAATGTTTTTGCATGTTAAAACCAAAGCTTTAACCATGGTTTTTTTTCTGTCTTTCTTTCTTCTTCTTTTTTTACCTATTTTGATGTTTTTATGAGCATAGTTCAATTGGGATTCCATAAACACTAAGAAGTAAGGATAGAAGCAAAAAAGCTTTGGAAAGTGAGTTGATATAGTCATGAAACTTAAATCTCATGCTCAATAGTGAAACAAAAATGTAACAAGCAGGAACATTTGAACAAAGTAGGGAGCATATAAAAAAAGAAATCCTCAAAAACAAGGGTTAAACATTTGTATTTCCTATTTGGTCATACTTTAGCTACGTTTAGTTTAGAATAGAAAAGATTGAGCATGTTTTAGCATAGGTAAGTATAATTTATGGTAGATCTTATAGGTTGTTGATGTTTATTTCCTATGAAGAGCTTTATATTTTTCTTATTTTACATGTCAAACTTCTAATTATGTTATTAAATTTTGGATTAATAGAGTTCTTTAGTTATTGTGATTTTATTTCTTGAATCCATGAGTAGGTAAATACATTTAATGTAGCTTTTTACTGAAAACTAGTAAGTTATAACGAGTGTTTTAACATCATATAGAGTTACTATTCTTATTGTTTTCGTAGATTCTTAAGAAAATCAATGCTTAAAAGTATTTTTCTCATTTTTGGTCAAATAAGTGGATATGATCTTTAAAAACCTTTTACAAAATTGAAGAGGTATAGACTTAGTTAATCTTAGTAATTTCTTAGCATAAGTTTTCTTTAAACGAGAATGCTTAGGGCCTAATCTACCAATTCAGATTCTGGAAATAATCTTAATGCGACTATGCAATAAGCTCTTTATCATCCTTTATGTTAAGTTTATCATTATTAGGCTAGGTTTGTTTTGAGCTAAGAGAGAGTAGATCTACAATATGGCGAATCGGTGGAAAAGATCAAAAATAAAGAATGTAACACCCATAAAACTAAATTCTATGAAGTGTAAGCCCAAAGTGGTGCTAGCGGAAGTTGAAACACAATTCCCATTTATTACTTGTTTAGCATTTGAATTACCCTTTTCTTTTTCATTGGCTAGTTAAAGTAACCATAAATTATAACCTAGTCATCACCAACCCCATTCCTTAACATCAACCTTAGACTTCACTTATGATTTATAAATATTAAAAAGCTTAACTACAATCAATATCTGCTTACACATGCACAATAAAATTGGTTTCTAATGAACTAGAAGCAACAAGTAGTATGAAGTCAAACTATTTGTATATTTATTATGATACCAAATTTATCAGTTCAATAGCGATCTCGTCCTTTCTCTTTTAAAGCTAAAGCTTGCCAAACTATAGTAGATGTAGCTTTAGTACATATGTGACAAAGGGTATGACAAAGTTTATGCAATAAAGGATTTCTTTTACATAACATTGATACATTGGTGCTTCCTTAACACTATGTCAATGACTAACAAAAAAAAAGTGAGTTTTGGTATAGTGGTGCATACTACTAGGAAAACTCTAGCCTATGTCCATTCAAAATTATGGTAGCTTATGCCTATTGCGTTGATGGTGATATTCAATATATTCTTATATTTCATTGATGGTTACTATAGAAATTTGTGGGTGTTCTCTCTAAGTAAAACAATGAAGCATCTGAAAGGAAATAGACTAGTAAGTCAATTGAGAGGTTATGTATAAAAATAGTTTAGCCTTCTAATTCAGAGTTTAGTGAACTTCGTAAACTTTGCTGTATCGTGTGTTATAGAATGGTAGATTATGCATGGTAACATAGTAGAGTTGCTAAGTTGGTGAACCAAACATTACCTGAAAAGGTTATTAAATGCTTTCAATGTTCGCTTAGGAAAGCATTTTTAGGCAAAGGCCGTAAATTTAATATGCTACCAGTTTAATTGTATGGTACATACAATGTTTAGAGGAAAGTGTTATGATCTAAGTCCAAGGGGAGAACACAGCTCATACTTTACTTTACTAGGTAGCTTTTTTCCAAGTAGCCTTATCTCAGGTCACTTATTTTCTAAGTCACTCCTTTCGTAGAACTAACTTATCAACAAGAGCATAAAATATTGTGACCTAAGTTTAAAAGGAAAACTTAACCTAAAAAACTAACCTTATAGGTATGGGAACTCTTAAACTTAAGTGTTATACTTAGTTCATATTATTTTCTCATATGGGACTATAACATAAAGTCTTCAAAGCAGTAATGGTTAAGTACTCCTAATGGCTACTTGAAATTGGATTTTTTTTTTTTAATATCCTACATATGCAAATCATGGGCATTATTAAGGTTAATTCAAGGTCTCTTCAATGCGTTCCTTAATTGCTTGGTGAGAGTACAAGATTATGCATTGTATAATCCTAAAAAAAGGAAATCAATGACTATTAAAGATAGTATGTTTGATGGGTTAGGCTATAGTATCACCAAACCCTTTAATCCTTGCTTTCTATGATATGTGATGAGAATACAACATCCATTCCAACATCTCATCAAAAATTTAATGCATAACAATATAGTATGACACATATAGATGTTTGATTACATGTATTCACAAACTTTTGTCATAGGGAGATGCTTTTAGGTGAAGAAAACCAACACTCAATGAGAATCAAGCATATTGACAAAGAGTGCTTCTTAATGATAAGTTAAAAGTTTACTTAAACTTGATTAGTGTTGCCGAAGACTGGAATAGGTCCAAGGTAAGCCTTTAATAAGCAGAGAGAGTTTGTAGAGATTGTTATTTAAGGTGGAGTATCTAACATGTATTTCCTAAATTCAACTCTAAGATGATTAATTGTTGTGAATGATTCATTTTGTTATTGGTATCATTTGAAATATGTTTAAGTTTATTCAACTCCTTGATAATCCATTCACTTCTTTATCATAGCAATTCTACTCTTCTCTTATTCCTTTGGGAAGACCTATTACGATGTTTAATTGCATTTTAGATATGTAATAATAATTTTATAAGGAAATCCCATTAAAAAAATATTGAATGATTCTTCATTACTTAGACTATAATATAGCAGAAAAATGATTTCAAAGATAAAGGTATTTTGGGATTTTCAAAAGTTATTATACCCTACTTACTCTTATTAGCCTCCTTCACTCTAAAACTCTAAAAGTTGCAAAATAAAGCCTAAGCCTCCTTCTTTATGCAAAGACTTAAGACCCTCTTCTAAACCTAACCTAAAAGTGGCAGCCAAGTGTGGATTAAGATAAGATTTCTGAACTTAATCATAAGAAAATTCGTAATCAAGCTTCCTAGCATCTTAAATCTTTTGTTCCTTATTGGTTTCAACTTCTTACTAAGAGTTTCAAGTTGAGTTTAATGACTATCATCAAGTGGTAGCTCATCTAAGTGAATAAGGTATGTTAAGTGGAGGTTTTAGCAAGATAAGCTTGACTCTTACCCGAAGAACTTCTTGGAGGAGATAGATTTAGTTTTTTTGTAAAGAGTTTAATCTAAAATCAAATGTTTTATAGATTAAAGATGGTCACTAATCTTCATTTTGCTGGTCTCACCGAGTAATTAAAGTCTTGTAAGTAAGTTTATGAGTTTTCACTCTTAGAATTGGATTTTTATATAGGATTTCTATCATTTGAAGTTGGAATTTAGGATTCATAGTTGAGTTTCAATCTTAGAAGATACTGTAATAATGTATTCTAGGATTCTCTTAGAAGTGTATATGATTTAGTTTAAGGAGTTGGAAGTGTGGGTTTTGAATTAAAGTAATATGTTTTGCAAATTTTGCAAAACAAACGCCTTACTGCATGCCGTCCAGACATTAGGCTTCTATCTTTGATAGAAAGATAACATCCAAATGCCACACTCTGTAATATCCTGACATCATTCCCGATCCTTGTTCCTTTGTTTTCTAAGCCACTTTTTCACCTAACTAACTCCTTATCTAGTTCCTTAACTACTAAAAGTCTCGATGTTCAATTAAAAAATTGGAGTTTAGATGCACTTCCAAGTGGACCAAGTATGAAGATAAGACGGGAAAGATTTGAAATAACAATATAACTTATTAGAGTTTTAGGTGGATTAAGTTGAATAAATAGTTATGAACTTGAGTAAGTGTGTTAAACACTGAATTGAGATTAAGATAAGCATTAATGACTAATCGGTTAGACGGTTAATGTGCAAATGACTAATTAGAGTAAGGTATGAAGGAACTAAGGCAAAACTTTTATTTCTTGAGTCAAATACTTAGATCCTTTTACTTGGGGTTATTTTACTAGTTTATTAAGTGCTCAGTAACTTAGGTACGTAATGGTTATGTGTATGGTTGTGCTTACTATAGTAGAAGCAATATAATTGGACTAAGTACTTTTCAGCTTAAATGAATTGGTTGTTGCTTGTACTTAACTTGCTTGGCTTAAGGGTCTATAGTAACAAATCATATAACAGAATTCCTTAGTGGACTTTCATATAGGACAATGCAGCTAAATTTAGTATTTCCTAATTCTCGAGTGTTGGTGATATGACATTCACTGTAGTAGATGGTAGTAAAGTTAAAAGACGTATATTATTATATTTAACTATGTATATAAAAGATTATGGCATGGCTAGGCTATGAGTACCCCTTTATTATATGTTGGCTAATTATTTATTTTAGTGCATATTATGCATGTGATATGTATTGTATGGCATCTATGTATGTTTGTGTATTGAATACTGGGATTTGTCTCATTTTTTTTTTTTAGGTGTTATTAGTGAGGATTATGTTATATATAAAGAGCCTTTTGTTAATGGGTTTGAGAAAGAAGAAGGTGTGGATTATCTTTATTCTATGATGAATAGTAGTATGATATACTACGAGTGTTAGGATCGAGATCCGTTTTGGGAGACTAAGTACTTATAGAGATTTAGTTATTGAGATACTTGATCACACTTTATTAGTCTATATTCTTTTTTGATATGGATGTTTAAGAGCGTCAAAGACTCCGATGAACTTATGATAGATACAAGTGTGAGAGTATGTGAGACTCCTCTGTTACTTATGTTTAACTTATGATGTTTTTGGATAATTATACCTTATGAAAAGTCGATCTTAGTTAGTTTTTGTAACTTCTCGTGATTTGGATGATTTGATATTTTTACTATAATTGTGGACTTTAAAACCTTAACATACTCTAAGTTAGTTAGGGTATGTGGTAGGTTGTAATGCTTAATAGGGCTCCTCAGGTGTCAGATAGACTTATATAAATAGTTTTAATATTGAAAATGATTTTTTTCCCCTCCAAAATGTCCTCAATAAAATCAATAAATAATGATATAATATCAATTCATAGTTTGTTACAAATTTTTTCCATTTTTTGGACAATAATTATTACATTATAGTTTTATTTCATCCAGCAAAGTTATTTTGGACATTCTAAATTATGCCAAACAAATACATTAGAAAAGAAGAACAGTTGATCTAGATTTGATCGAAGGAGTTGATAACAGCAGATCGCACATGAGGTGGTCCACCGAGCTCAGCCTGAACGGTGGTGCTTCACGGTCATATAACCTCCTATGTTTCCTATTTTAGCTCCATTCGTCTGCTAGTCCAAGTCCATGCATACGTTTAGCTTAAGTCTTATAAGAGGATCTATGTATGTGTTTTTCTAAAGATTTTTGTTTGGGTACCTCATATTACAGTGGTTAATCCTCGTGACACTCATGTAGTCCTTTATATACATATCTTTCGTATTAATCGATTTACCTTCGCATCGCCAATTGTCCCTTTTCTTTTTTTTTTTAACTACATCGAATTTTTTCACGTAAACCTAGATGAGCGCCTTTTTCCTTTTCTCTCTATTTATCTGACAGGTCATGTTTAACGCAAGTTCTCTCTCATGCAACCCTATGCCAAGCTTTGCGGTCTCCGGTTCAGCAGTATACGCCGGTGCGTCGGAAAAACCGGGGTCCTTCAGCCTGTATCCTTTCATCTTTATTATTACTTACTTATCATTTATTAATTCAAGTGGTGTAATCATATCATTATATGAAGTAGAGAAACCTTCTGTGCTCCTTAGTGCGATATTGTGCGTCCCTTAACCAAGGGCCGTCAGACGTTCCCTAACAAGGGATGTAAAAAAAAAAAATCTGTAAAATGCAAATCGACACTACAAAAATATAATATTAATTAATATTATTATTAATATAATAATGTTTATTATAATGTATAAAATTATATTTGTTGACACTAATTGTATTTACAAAATATTAAAAATAATGAGTTAAAAATTATTCTATATAATATTAAAAAATTCTGATAAAAGAATTTAAGAATAATATATAAAATTCCTTAAAGTATAAAGTTTCTAAAAAAACTGCTGTAATAGTATAAAGAAGTTTTATGGTTCTTATACGATAAAAATACTTTTTAGAGATTTGAAATAGGTTATTAATAATGGACATTATCTTATATTTTTTGAGATTGTATATTGCATCCGATTGTAAGGTACGCGCAAAAAAATATTTCAATGGTTTTAAGCAACAGGTAATCTTAAGGAAGAAAGTGAAAATGTTGGCAGTCAAACAAGAAAACATTATTACGTTAGGGTTGTCGGATGAAAATGTTAAGAAAGTTCGTGTTTTCAAAATAGTCAACGCCACAGGAATCAGATGTCCTTTGATGCTGATGCTGTATCTGCTTAACTTGCTGGTAAAGTAATTCAATAAATTTAAAATTATTGTTCCACAAATGACATCATGCATGAGAACAGTAATGATAGATATGATATCCTATATAGATGACCAATTCTACTCCATCCCAAAATTCCGTCCGAAGCTTGTCTTTTGCAAATGAAACTGCTTTTTTTCTTTTCCTTTCTTTTCTTTTTTTTTTTAATGTAATTTGAGATCGTTACGTAAATACATGATTCCTATTTGTTTAATAATTGAGTTGACTTCTTATTTTGATTTGACGGGACCCCTCGATTATTATTTTTCTTCTTTAAAAAAAGAAAAATCAGAAACGGGAAGGGACCCCATAATTTAATTATATGCAGCAAGTTCATCTGTAAGCGAGGGAGGTATTATATATTATTGTTCTTGTCCAACGGATTGCCACACATTTCCTGTTTTTGTGTGATCACAATGATTTGGGCTTAGAAGATTACAAGTGAAACTACAAATGAGTAAAATTACTCATAAGTTACATAAGCTAAGTTTATTTTAAAATTTAACTAAGCTCAAGTTCAATTTATAAACGAGACGAGCTTGAGTATATTAAACTCAAAATAAAACTTATTTATATAAATAAAGAAAACTCGAACTCATATATAGATTTTTAAGTAGACTCATTTATATTATTAACTAATCAGTTCATAAGCAGACTCATGAAAAGATTTGTGAACGAGTTTGCAAGATGATGTATTATTTTGAAAAACATATTATAAGAAAAAACAATATAGGAATAAGAATAATATAATTAAAATTGTAAAAAATGTATATTTTGAAATTATTTTGAGTTTTAATTCAATTTCAAGCTCGAGGTTAAGCTATTTGGGCTTGTTTATATAAATGAGTTTAAGTTTGAGCTTGTTTAGGTAAACGAGCTCGGACTCATATATCTAAACAAGTCGAGTTTAAGTTTCAAATTCTTTAACGAGCTCGAACTCGAGCTTGTAATTTTTAGATTTGGCAAAACCTTAGCTTAGCTTAAGTGATTTAATTTTTTAACTAAGATTCAACTATACAATTTTTTCTAACTACATTCTTATCTTTATATAACTCTATAAATAACCATCTTAAATAAGTACTATTTTCAAAATCATTTACATATAAGACACCAAAGTCCTTTAATCACTTCAATATTATACATATTGGAAGGCATTGCACCCACACCATGAGTGCTAGCAAATAGTAATGATTAATTTCCCACAATTTGTTGATAAGATATTCTGGGTTTTTGAATTTCTATATTATAAGGATATTTTTATGATCTTATTTTTGTTTTTTAGGGGATCAATTTAACTCTTAATCTAATTTTTAACTTATATTTTTCTAAATTTAAATTATTAAACTAAATATAAATTTAATAGTATAGATTTAAAAGAACGTAAAATCAAAATAAAATAGTAATAAAATCGCATATTATAAATGCGAGAGATTCTATAGTCTTGTTTACTATGTTGATGGGATTTATCACGCATTCTATTTTATTATTTATTTATATGTTTTAACATTTAAATTATTAAATTTAAAATTTATTTAATAATTTAAATTTAAAAAAATATAAATTAAAAATAAGATAAATAGCGATATTAATATTATGAAAAATAATAATGGATAGAGACGCTAAAGACGAGGACCGTACATGTATTCGTTCATATTTGTTTCTCATGTGACGCCATGGCAAGGAACTGTAGCATGTTTGTTTTGTTATGCGTGGCTACGAATCATCACATAAAAGAATAAAATAAATAAAGGCTGTTTCCTTAGTCTTGAAGATCCTAAAAATGCTTATGCACTGAATTGTTGAATTCTTGTAATGTCCGATTGTTTCTTTAATTTATCTCGGTTTGGTTTCAAACCTAGGGATGCTGGTTCAAACACTCCAATTAAGTATTGCTTAACAACTAATGTACTAGTTTCAAACTTATAACTTAAATACCTTATAGTATTTGAAATAGTCAGTATTATTAGATTTGGATTATATGATTAATTTAAACATATTAAAGGATTAAAGGTTAAGGGAAAAAACTATTTTGATCAAAAGTTGAATTGAGGTTAAATTTGGATAAAGCTGAATTGAATTATAGGGATCAATCCAAGTTTAAAAATATTGAAAAAAATAATAACATTTATAATATATAGGTTGGTTCTAATTACTCCATAAACCTAACTTGATAGAAAAAGAAATATAACACCGGTAAAATTTATATGTTCATACAATATTAATAGTGACCAAATTTTTCTTGTATATTTTATTTATGAAAATCAAAATCTTAATCTATTTTAATTGATACTTACTATTTTACTAGTCATTTATGAGGTGTCCTATATTCTTTTCACATGAATAAAATTAGTTGTGACAAAGGCAAGTTTAATAGAATTGTCTAGATAATAATTTATTGATAAAGATAGAAGGATGAGAGAGATTGGGCCACTTCAAAGGTGTCATGACATAGTGGTGCAATAGTGATATTGAATGCTCTAACCTTGCTTTTTACAAGGAAGTAGCTATTTTAGATTATTCGAATAAGTGGCTCATTGTAATCACTCTATAAAAAGAGATACTGGGTTTAATGCATAAAACCAATGGCAAAAGAGTACTTAGTTGTAAATATGGTTTATACAAGAAATATGGTTGTAGATGATATAAACTGCTCACAAGTTGCTCAATCCGAGCTTAATTATTAAATGAACTAAGTTTGAGCTCTAATTTAGACTTGTGAGCCAGTTAGTTTATCAAAATTTAAAAGCTAATATCTATATAATATATATAAATATATAATACATCACAAGATAAATTATAATATATAATTTATACTTTACTTATTATTCATTAATATATTTAATTATATATCTTTTTATTTTATGTACTTAGACTTCTAAACAAGCTCGAGCTTGGTTCACTTTAGACTTAGTTTGGCTCAAGCTTTATTAGTAACAAGTGAAACTCAAACCGAAGACAAAGCTTATTTATCCAAACAAGTCGAACTCAAACATCAATTTGTAGGCTCGATAAAAGCTCAACTCGAACTTAATAATTTTTAAATGAGTTATGTTTGAAGCTTTAAAAGTTTGATTTGATTTGGCTCATTTGTAGCACTAAAAAGAAACAAGGACTAACCTTAACTACATCAAACATAATGTAAGTTGTTTCCCTCTAGTTGTATAGCAATTGTCTCTCTTAATACTACTTGCATGTTCACTTCACTGTAGTAGTTTTTCCATTCTCCTTTTATTCCTTTTAGAATGGCTATTACGGTATTCATTTCAATTTTTGGCCTGTAATAACAATTTGGTGGGGAATTGTTATTCCATGAAAGTAGGGGATTAGCATTTTTAAATCTTCCCTCTAAATTGCCATTCTATGATGAGTCTTTTTTTTTTTTTTTAATTTCCTAAAAATAGCCTCATCAAATTAACACAAGGATGAAAACTGCCCATCAACAATTACACGATCAAAACTCATTCATCTTCTCCTTTTCTCTTTCATTTATTCCTCTCTCTTTCATCTACTTCCTTAATCTCTCTTTCTTCCTAACAATTTGCAACTTCTCTTTAAAAGGTTTTCTTTGTCCATTCAACTCATCAACCTTCACTCCAAAAAACACAACCCAATAGCAAAAGTTCATAGTAGATCAAACAGTCAAAAATTGGAGTTTATATATATATATATATATATATATATATATATATATATATATATAAGAGTACTAAAGACAACATCATAGAATCAAATTTGAGTGAAAACTATCATAAATTGAACCTATATCTTTTTTTTGTTTCTAAGTATTTTTTAGGCAATCTCTTTACTTTCTCTCTAAGTTTCTTTATTTTACACAAAAAATTGAACAACAAAGCTTGGTCTTTTTGATTTCTAATGATCCTTTAAAATAAATACTTTTCATTTGATTCAAATTAAATAATCATAAGTTTGGAACTCTAATTTGTTCATTACATCAAGCTGTCATCTCTCTTAATCGCTCTCTTACCTGAAGGCTTCATCATTTATGGACTACGGACTCATTAGATTTTCTTCGATGGCTTAATCTTTATAATGGTTTTGATTTGGGATTTTCAATTTGAGTTAAGGTCCCATTTCGTAAACTTCAATTTAGGGTTTATACAATTTGAGTTTGTTACAGCATAGTTACTTTTTAAGGGTAATTTTGGTTTTTCAATCGCTATTCATATTTGATTCTCTATATGATCCCATAAATGAACAAAGTTATTACAATTCAATAACAAGGTAATAAACATTTTGAATTTCTTATAATCTTATTCCATTTCTTAGTAGTAAAAATTTCATTACAACTTCATTCCATCAAGTGAAGTGAATGAGTCGTATAAGCATTGGTTTCCATGAGAGACTTAGAGCTATGGCAATAGGATGTTAAGATGGTCTTTATATGCAATGATCTTGATATTAATAAATTTTATTAATGTTAACTGAGACATGATTGAGTTTGTTCAACTCATAAACAACTCACTTACTTTTGGGGGTGGAAGCCGATAGGTGTTTCGATCCCCTTAAGTTTGGAAAAAGTTATTTTTAAAAAGGTTTTAGAAAAGGAAAAAAAAATATAATACTATAATATATGTATAACTTAAAATGAAGCATTTTAAACTTCTTCTTTTTTTTTTTTTCACAACAATAGATAATAACATTAGATTCATTAACTACAAATCATATCCACCTAGAAAATTTCTCTTAAATTGCTAATTTTATAAGTAATAACATAAAAATAGTTCCATTAATCATTATTCATATTATAACTATTTAATCTTATCATATAAGGTATTAATAAACAATACAAATTATATGACTTGATTTAATAATTTTTTTACAATTAATATTATGAAAATGAATGTAGATTATTTAATAATTAATTACTTAATAATTTATATTCAAAATGTTTTTTTTTTTGGTATTGCTAATGTAACAACCATATAAAGTTGTCATGAAAAGAAATAATACAATACTTATATTTCTATCGAGTTTCTTTTTCTACTTTACTTATAATTTCTTATGCAATTAATTTTTCTAATATATTTTTGTTAAAAACAAAACTTACACAAGTTTTATATATTAATGTAATATTTTTTTCCTAAATCAATAGTTAATTTTTATTTAACATATATGCATAATGAAGGGTAAAACATTTTTAACTTTTTATAAAGTATATTGATTATTTTTAATCATATTAAGTTTTTGGAATAATTGTAAGTTAAATCATTAATAAGATCTTTTTATATATTTTATAATCTTAGGTCCTGCCCCATTCACTTTGTTATAATAATAATTCTATTCCTCTCTTAGTTATTACGGTGTTTAGTTGTACTTTAGGCATGTAATAATAATTTCATAGGAAGTTTCTATTATATAAAATATTGAACAACCATTTATTATTTCGACTTATGGATAGCTTCATTATTGGAATTAATTTCTTTTCCTTAAAATATCTATAATAAAATTAATAAATGACAATATAATATCAATTCATATTTCATTATACTTTTATTTTATTCCTAAATAATAGCTATTATATTAAAATCTTATTCCATTCAGAAAAAAGGAAAATGAGTTGTGGAAGTTTTATTTTGAACATTCCGAGTAGTGACAACCAAATACATTTGCGAAGAAGAATGGTTGATCGAGACTGATCAAAGGAGCTGATAATAGGCAAATTGCATACGAGGGAGTCAACCAAGCACCTCAATAGTGGAAATTATTGTTCCACAAATGACATCATGCATGAGAACAGTGATGACATGCATGATGTCCTATAGATGACCAATTCTACTCCATCCTAAAATTCCGTCGGAAGCTTGTCTTTTGCAAATGAAACTGGCCTTTTTTCTTTTATTTATTTTTATTTAATTTGAGATTGTTACGTAAATACCTAATTCCTATCTGTTTAATAATTGGGTTGACTTCTTATTTTGATTTGACGGAACCCCTTGATTATTATTTTTCTTTTTTTAAAAAAAAAATCAGAAACGGGAAGGGACCCCATAATTTAATTATATGCAGCAAGTTCATCTGAATGCGAGGGAGGTACTTTATATTATTGTTCTTGTCCAATGGACTGCCACACATTTCCTGATTTCGTGTGATTACTATGATTTGGGCGCAGTAGGTTGCAAACGAGTTAAATTATTTGAACTCAATTTATTTTAAAATTTAGTCCAATTTAAACTTGATTCATGAATAAACCGAGCTTAAGCACATTACATTTAAAATAAAGTTTATTTATATAAACAAGCCAAACTCAAACTTATATATAGATTTCGAAGTAAATTTGTTTATATTTTTAATGAGTTGATTAGGGAATAGGCTCGGGAATAGATCTTTGAATGAGTTTGCAAGATGGTGTATTGTATTGAAAAACATATTACACGAAAAAATAATATAAGAATATGAGAATAACAATAATATAATTAAAATTATAAAAGAGGTATATTTTGAAAATTTTGAATCTATTTTGAATTTTAATTCAATTTCAAGCTCGAGCTTGACCTATTTAGGTTTGTTTATATAAATGAGTTTAAGTTCAGGCTTGTTTAGATAAATGAGCTCGGACTCGTATATCTAAACAGGCTAAGTTTAAGTTTCAAGTTTTTTAACGAACTCGAGCTCAAACCTATAAATTTTAGATTTGACAAAAGCTCGGCTTAGCTCAATTCATTTACTTTTTTAACTGCAATACAATTTCTTCCAACTGCATACTTTTATCTTTACATAACTTCATAAGTACTATTTTTAAATCATTTACATATAAGACACTAAAGCCCTCTAATCACTTCAATATTGTAGATATTGAAAGGCATTGCACCCACATTGAGTGTTAGAAAATAATATTGATTAATTTTCCATAATTTTTTGATACCATATTTCTTCAAATAAGCTCTATATATAGTTGTAAGGTTTTTTAATTTCTATATTATAAAGATTTTTTTATAATTTCATTTTTATTTTTTAAGGAATCAATTCAATTCTTCATCTAATTTTTAATTTATATTATTATGTGGCTAAATTATTAAACTAATTATAAAAGTATATAAAATTAAAATGAGATAATGGCAAAAACTGTAGAAAATCGCATGTTACGGTTGCTAAAGGTGATGATTATAGGTGTGCAAACAAGTTAAATAGACCAATTTGGCCTAGCTCAACTTATTTTGATATGCGAGTTAAACGAGTAAGTTTAATTTGAATTATTTTTAAACGAGTAAAAAGCGCTTGACCCTAACTAATTTGAAAGGTAGGTTAAATAGGTTAGTTTGTAAAACAAATGTATAAATATATTAAACAGGTCAATTTAAATCGATTGACTTTAGATCACAAATTAAACAGGTTAGATTAATTTGATTTGTTTTTAAATGAGTAAAAAAAATTTAATCTAAATTCATTTTAAAAATAAGTTAAGCACCCGATCGGTAAGCCAAAACCCATCTTTATACTTTTAACGACGATGATGTATCTGCCTACCTCGCTTTTTCCTGCAGGATTCGGTGGGGTCGTTCATATTTGTTTCCCATGTGACGCCATGGTAAGGAACTGTAGCTTGTTTGTTTTGTTATGCGTGGCTACGAATGATCACATAAAAGAATAAAATAAATAAAGGCAGTTTCCTTAGTCTTGAAGATCCTACAAATGCTTATACACTGAATTGTTGAATTCTTTTAATGTCCGACTGTTTCTTTAATTTATCTCGGTTTGGTTTCAAACCTAGGGATGCTGGTTCAAACACTCCAATTAAGTATTGCTTAACAAGTAATGGACTAGTTTCAAACTTTAACTTCAATACCTTGTAAGTATTTGAAATAGTCAATATTGTTAGATTTGGACTATATGAATGATATGGGTTAAGGGTTAAGGGAAAAATTTGATTTAATCGAGGACTATGTGATTGATCTGGATATATCAAAAAGTTAAGGATTAAAGAAAAAACTTGATTTAATTGAAAGTTGAACAAAATTGAATCTGAATTGAATTGAGTTGAACCATAGGGATTAATTCAAGTTTGACAATATTGAAAAAAATAATAACATTTATAATATATAAGTTGGTTATAACTACCGGATAAATCTAATTCAATAGAGAAAGAAATATTACACCTTTAAATTTTTTATGTCCATATGATATTAATAGTGACCAAAATTACATTTGTATGTTTTATTTATGAAATTCAAGATCTTAACCTATTTTAATTGATAGTTATTATTTTATTGGTCACTTATGAGGTATCTTTTTTTTTTTTTTTATCAATTAGGACCGTGAAAAATTGACAATAGAAATAAAATTAGTTGTGACAAAGGCAAGTCTAATAGAATTGTCCAGATAATAATTTATTGATAGAGATAGACGGATGAAGGATATTGGGTACCTCAAAGGTTTCATGACACGGTGGTGTCAAGCACTAGATGATATTGAATGCTCTAATCCTACTTTTTATAAGTAGTTAGCTAGTCTAGATGATTCGAATAAGTGGCTTATTGTAATCACTCTATAAAAAGGGATATCGGGTTTAATGCATAAAACTAATGGCAAAAGAGTACTTAGCTATAAATATGGTTTATACGAGAAATAGGGCTATAAATAAAATAAATTGCTTGCAAGTTGCTCAATTAGTAAATAAATTGAGTTCGAGACTAATTTAGACTCGTGAGTCAGTTAGTTTATCAAAAATTTAAAAGCTACAATCTATATAATATATATAAATATATAATACGTCACAAGATAAATTATAATATATAATATATTCTTTATTAATTATTCATTAATTTATTATATACTTTTTCATTTTGTATACTTATATTTCTAAACTGGTTCAAGCTTAGCTTACTTTAGATTCATTTAGCTCAAGCTTCATTAATAATGATTAAAGCTCAAACTTAAGATAAAGTTCATTGATCCAAACAAATTAAACTCAAGCCTCAATTTACAAGCTTGATAAAAGTTTTGCTCAAACTTGATTATTTTTAAATGAGTTATATTTGAAGCTTCAAAAGTTCAATTTGATTTGGCTTATTTATAGCACTAAGAAGAAATAAAGACTAACCTTAACTATATCAAACATAACGTAAGTTGGTATCTAAGGGCTACAATACATATGGAGTTGTTTTCTACCATGTTTCCCTCTAGTTGTAGAGTAATTGTCTCTTTGTACACTTCTTGCCGTTTCACTTCATCGCAATAGTCTTTCCCTTCTCCGTTTATTCCTTTTAGAATAGCTATTATGGTTTTCACTTCAATTTTTGGCTTGTAATAGCAATCCAATTGCAGAATTGCTATTGCACAAAAGTAGGGAATTAGCATTCTTAAATCCTCTCTCTAAATTGCCATTCTATGATGAGTCTTTTTTTTTTTCTTTTCTAAATATGCCCTTGTCAGATTAACACAAGGATGAGAACTACCCATTGACAATTACATGATCAAAACTCATTCGTCTTGTTCCTTTCTCTTTCATTTACTTCCTTAATCTCTCTTTCTTCTTAAAAATTTGCAACTTTTCTTTAACAGGTTTTCTCCTTTCTTTCAATTCACCAACCTTCACTACAAAAAAATAACCCAATAGCAAAAGTTCATATCAGATTAAACAGTCAAAAACTGGGGTTCATCTCTCTAGACCATTAAACACGATTCAATCTTATCTAAAGAAGAAAGTCCAGTTTTTATTATATACATATAGGAGTACTAAAGACAACAACATAGAATCAAACTTAAGTGAAAACATCATAAATCAAATCTATATCTTCTTTCTCTTTCTAAGTACCGTTTCGACAAATTCTTTACTTTCTCTTTAAGTTCCTTCATTTTACACAAAAAATTGAACAACAAAACTTGATCCTTTAAAATAAATACTTTTCATTTGATTCAAATTAAATAATCATAAGTCTGGAACTCTAATTTGTTTACTTCATTAAACTATCCTCTCTCTCTTAGCCAAAGGCTTCATCATCCACGGACTACAGACTCATTGGATCTTCACCAAAGGCTTGATCTCTATAATGGTTTTGATTTGGAATTTTTAATTTGCGTTAAAGTTCCATTTCATAAACTCCAATTTAGGGTTCACTTTTCAATTTAGAATTTTTACAATTTGAGTTTATCATAATAAAGTTACTTTTTAAGGGTAATTTTGGTTTTTTAATTGTTATTCATATTTTATTCTCAATATAATCTTGTAAAATGAATAAAGTAATTACAATTCAATAACAAACAAGTTAATAAGGTAATAAACATTTCAAATTTATTACGATCTTATTCCATTCCTTAGTAATAAAGATTTCATCACAACTTCATTTCATCAAGTGAAGTAAATGCGTCGTATTAGCTTTGGTTTCCAAGACAGAGACTTGGAGCTATGGTAATAGGATGTTAAGACACTCTTTGTATGCAAATGATCTTGATATTAATCAATGCTATTGATGTCAACTAAGACATGATTGAGTTTGTTCAACTCATTAACAACTTATTCACTTTTGAGGGTAGAAGTTGATGGGTGTTCTAATCCCCTTATCTTCAAGTTCAAGAAAAGTTATTTTTTAAAAAGTTTTAGAAAGGGAATACATATATATATATATTAAAAAAATATAATAACTTAAAATGAAGCATAGCCTAGTGATTAAGTATTTATTTTAAAAATTTAAGATATTGAGTTCAAATCTTATACTTGTCATTTTACTTTTTTAAAATGCATTTATTACTTAAATGGCTTTTGTCTTTTTATGTCTTAAACTTTTTTTTTTTCACAACAACTAACAACATTAAATTCATTAGTTACAGATCATATCGAGCTAAAAAAATTCTCTTAAATTGCTAATTTTATAAATAATAACATGAAAATAATTTCATTAATCATTATTCATATTACAACTATTTGATCTTTAAAATATAAGGTATTAATAAATATTACAAATTATATGACTTGATTTAACAATTTTCTTTACAATTAATATTATGAAAATAAACGTGGATTATTGAATAATTAATTACTTAGTAATTTATATTCAAAATAATATTTCTTTTTTCTTTTTTTAGTATTACTAATATAACGACCATGTAAAGTTATCTTGAAAAAAAATAACACAATACTTATATTTATATTAAGTTGCGTTTTCTGCTTTACTTATAACTTCTTATGCAATTATTTTTTTGATATATTTTTGTTAAAAATAAAACTTACACAAGTTTTATATATTAATGTAATTTTTTTCCAAATCAATAGTTAATTTTTACTTAATTTATATGCATAATAAAAAGTAAAACATCTTTAACTTCTTATAAAGTGTATTGATTATTTTTAATCATTTTCTAAAGGGATTTTTCATCCTATTAAGTTTTAGGAATAATTGCAAGTCAAATCATTAATAAAATCTTTTTATATATAAGATACATTATAATTACGATCATAAATAAATATTTTTTTATTGATAATTTTAATATTGATTTAATTAAAGTAATTCCACTTTGTTATAATAATAATTTTACTACTCTCTTAGTTATTATGGTGTTCAGTTGTATAATCTCATAGTCTCTATTATGTAAAATATTGAATATCCATTTATTATTTGAACTTATGGATAGCTTCATTATTGGAATTGATCTCTTTCCCTTAAAATATCTATAATAAAATTAATAAATGACAATATAATATCAATTCATAGTTCATTATACTTTTATTTTATTCCTAAATAATAGTTATTGTATTAAAATTTTATTTCATTCAGCGAAAAGGAAAATGAGTTGTAGAAGTTTTATTTTGAACATTCCAAGTAGTGCCAACCAAATACATTTGGGAAGAAGAATGGTTGATCGAGATCGATCAAAGTAGCTAATAATAGGCAAATTGCATACGAGGCAGTCAACTAAGCTCCTCAATAGTTTATCTCCATTTGTCTCCTAGTCCATGCGATTGTTTAGCTAAGTCTTATAAAGTAACATATGTATGTGTTTTTCTAGGGATCATTTTATGGGTACCTCACGTTGTAGTGTTTAGTTATCCCTTCAAGTGCCTTGTGACATTAGTGTAATCTTTTACGTATATCTAAGGGTGGGTATAGGGGGCAGATAGGCCCGTCTCGAAGCTCGAGAAAAGTTGTCTTTTTATTTTTAAATATATACACTAAATATATATTTTAAATATAGATTAGTGATTATATATTTGTTCTACAAATATGAAGTTTTGGGTTCAAATTTTATATTTGTTGTTTACTTTTTTAAAGATGCATTTATTATTTGAATGATATTTATCTTTTTACATTATTAATTTTTTTTTACCAACAACCAATAACATTAAATTAATTAGTTATGAATCGTATCTAATTAAATAAATTCTCTCGAGTTGCTGTTTTTTATAACTAATAGCATAAAAAAATAATGACATTATCCATATTGTAAGTATTTTGATCTTATAACATAAAGTATTAATACACGATGCCAATTTTATGACTTGATTTAATAATTTTTTTATACTTAATTTTGCAAAAATGAATGTGGATTATTAAATCATTAACTACCTAATAATTTATATTTAAAATGATATTCTTTTTTTTACCATTGTTAATGTAATAATAATATAAAGTTACCATGAAAATAAATAGTATAATACTTATATTTATGTCAAGTTATTATTTTCTGCTTTACTTATGATTTTTTATTTCATTAATTTTTTTGATCTATTTTTGTTAAAAAAATAAACTTACACAAGTTTTATATATTAATGTAATTTTTCATAAATTAAAATTTAATTTTCATTTAATTTATTATGCATAATAAAAGGTAAAAAGTTAGTTATTTTAGTTTCTTATGAAGTATATCAATCATTTTTTAAACTAATTCTTTCATTTTATTAAGTTTTAAGAATTATTGCAAATCATATAGTTAATAAGATTGTTTGACATACATAAAATGCAATATAATTATAATAATAATTCAATATTTTCCTATAGATAATTTTCATATTGACTTGATTAAAATAAGTTTAGGCTCTCCAGCTATATAATCATGGGTCCATCCCTGCTTATACACATTGTCTTAATGGTATCATCTTCGTTTTGCAAATTGTTTTTCTTCTTGCCTTCCTACATTGAATTTTTCCACATAAATCTTGGTCATCACGCTTCTCCTTTCTTCTCTATTTATTTTTTTACACACACACATATATATATATATTTTCTGGTAATAACATAACTTTCATTTCGAAACAAAACAAACCAGCATATCCAACTGCTATTAGTTACAAGTTTTGTAAGAGAGTTCTCAATAGAAAAAAAAAAAAAACAAGATTACTAGAAACTTCCATAAAGGTCTATAACAAAAGGTGGCAGAGCCACGATAAAAAACACAATCCTCTTCTCTTTCCAATCCTTTTGCTAGGAGATAAGCCACTTTGTTATATATTTGTTCGAGAGTGGGTATTGTATCAAATCATGCAGCAAGGGCAACAAAATATTTCCATCGTTTTAAGGAACAAGTTATTTCAGGAGTCAATGCAAAAAAGAAAACACTGTTAGGTTACGGTTGTAGAAGGAAAATGTTAAGAAATTCACGGTTTCGACAGTCAAGGGATTTGGACGTCCTTTGATGCTATAATTGCTCAACTTGCTTATAAAGTAAGTTTCTACATTGTAATAAATAAAAGAAAAATCCCTAATGTTCACCTTTTTTTTTTGTTCAATCTTTAATATTTCAAAAGTTTCATTTTAATTCTTAATGTTTGTAAAAATTTAAAAACAAATCATCTTATACAAAAATGTTAGATTTTAAATTGCACAATGACATATGTCACTACTTTATTGGTCAATGTATTTTAGTAAATAGTATAATAAAATATTTGAAAATTAAATAAAGTAATAAGGAACATATAAAAATATTAAAAATAATGAAAATTTAATTAAAAAATGAAAAAAATTGAAAATTTAATAAAATAATATACATAACAGTATATATACATATACTATTATATACATACATATAAAAAATAAATAAAATAATTAAAAATATACATAAATTTTTTTAAAAAAATCAAATTTGATTACTTAACCCCCATAAGTGATTACTGACCACCCTTGATCTTGGAGTGGTCGGAAAACATCCACAAGCAAGTAGGTTGCAACCTATTAACGGTCATGGGTAGCCACCCAACGACAAGAGGTTGCGTGTCTTCTCTTATGTGGTCATCCAACTCTTTGGTCTTAGGGGTGGTTAGATTTATTTTTTTTCTTTTTAATTAATATCTATTAATTTGTTTTAAAATAAATATTAATATATATAAATATGTATTACTAAATATTATATATTATTTTATATATTTTAATTTTATTTTATGATTTTTATATATTTCTTATTATTTTTACTTTAAAATATATATTATTAATTTATTTAATTAAATAAATTATTTAAATGAATTAAATTGTGTTATGGGTCAATACTAATAATAAAACTAACGGAGGGACTTTTTTATAAATTTTATAAACATTAATATTGAAATGAAACTTTTGAAATATTAAGAATTAAAATAAAAAATAAAATTAAAAAAAAAGTGAACGTTGAGGATTTTTTTATTTTTTTCTTTAGATAAAATTATTGTTCCACAAAATGACATCATGCAGGAGAAGGGTGATGACACATACTAGAACCTATGGATGACCAATTCTACTGCATCCCAATGCTTGTGTTTTGCAATGAATTGCTTTGATTGTCTTGGAGGCTGCTAAAAGTAAAAAGAATAACTATTTGTTTAATAATTGGGTCGACCATTGATTTTGATTCGACGGGACCCATAATTATTTATTATTTTTTCTTTATCAGAAAAGGGACCCCATAATTTAATTGTATGTCAGTAAGTTCATCTGTAAGAGAGGTATTATAATATTATTTTTGGCCAATGGATTGCCATGCCATTCGTCTTTTTGTGCTATCGACCATAAAAGTATCGTTGGCTGTCTATATTTATGATAAACTAGGGACAAATTATTTCGTTAATCGTTTCGTTTGAATATTAATCAAAACTATTCGATAAAAGAGTTTATAGAACTGAACTAAATTAAAAAAATATACATACCCTTGCAAGAATATATCATTGAAATTTCAAAAATAAATTTACATCAAGTTTCTAAATTTTATAGCACTAAACTTTATTGAAATTTGTAATATAAATAACTATTTTTTAAACTATTATTTTAAAAAATATTCAATTATGAAAATCCATTCAAAACTGTACATACTAAATGTGAAAATCATGCTGTTTAATTCTTTTTGTATTGTGTTGTCCAAAATCTTTATACTGTTTTGTTCTGTTAACCAAAGTAACTTAAAGTATTATACGTAATTCAAGGATGATGGACGTAGTTATCTCATTTTTGCTGCAGGTTTCAATGGGGTCGTCCATAGTTGTTTCTCATGTGACGCCTTGATAAGTAACTGCATCATGTATGTTTTGTTATTCGGATTATTGTCACATAAAAGAATGAAATAAATAAAGGCAGTTTCCTTAGTCTTGAAGAATGAAGATCCTGAAAATGCTCATACACTGAATTGTTGAAATCTTGCAAGGCCCGTTGTTTCTTTAATTTTCACTTCAAGTTATTAGTCAATTAAAGACATATAAAAATTCCTTTTGTATGTAATTCTTAATGATAATCGATTATATTTATCGAATTTTGCAATAATAGCTTATAGCTTTATAGATGGAGTGGATCAAACCATGTTCCAATATTCTTTTTCCTTTTTTTCTTTTAATCACAAATATGCCCTTTAGATAAAGACTTGGTAATTGTAATATGTTTAAACCCTTTTATTCAACATAAAGGGATATGACTTATATATGAAACATGCTTATTAAATGAGTAGGGTAGATTTTTAAATGCAATTAACAAATTTGTTGTCTTATAGTTAAGATTTTTCAACTATAAACTTATTTAAAACTCGAACACAAAATACGACACAAAAATTAACAGCCCTAATCTCAAGACACCCTGGTTAATATGTTGTGCTATAAAATTGTGCTTATTAGCATGTAAGCTAATATGAAAGAGGCTCATGAGTGGAAAAAAAGATTTAAGCATATTAACATTTCATGTGGATCGATAAATAGTATGTAAGTACTAAATAAATCGATAAATAGAATATAAGTATTAATAATATTTAAATACTTAAAAAATAAAGAAATGTATCAACTATATATCTACATGTAAAATTTTATTAGTTTGCTTAAAATAATTCTTTTTTAAAAAGGAAAATTCGATAAAAATATGGAAGCATAACTTAATATCACACAAATGCAAGTATTTATATCAAGGTCAACTTCATCTTCTCCACGACTTTTGTGGTATATTAAATTCTTTGCATCACATCTACAACAACTTGAAAATAATAAAGAATAGTGAAGGAAGAAGAATTCTTGTCAAACAAGGAAAAGAATGATGTACTCTCTTACTTCATACCACCATCCACCTTCATGCCCCCTAAACATATATTTATATGCACATCTCATACGTGCTTCACTCTTCTTTAAGACTATGGTGGTCCGCTCTAATTGTATTGAGCATCCGATACACCTTTAGGGCTCAATCTTCAAATTGATCGATCGTCTCTGAGATATAAAATACGGGATCTTACTGAGTCGATTATAAGAAAATCTCGAATCAAGCCCTTCGTACGTACTTCATCAAAAGTACAGCGGGGCTCAGGAAATGGCTGAGCTGAATGGAACGGAATCGGATGGGATCGAATCCCTCCGAATGGAACTTTCGGAGTTAGGAAGGAGTCTGAGATCATCATTTCGACGCCATACGTCGAGCTTCCGCAGCAATTCAGCAATAAGCTCTTCGAAGGATGATATCAATGAGGAAAATGTTGTAGAATGGGCTGCCATTGAGAGGTTACCAACTTTCGATCGGCTGAGGTCAACGTTATTTGATAAAGAGACTGACGAAGATGGTGTTGATGGGAAAGGCAAAAAGGTGGTCGACATTACAAAACTTGGGGCTCATGAACGTCATCTATTTGTTGAGAGGCTCATCAAGCATATTGAGCATGACAACCTCAGATTGCTGCGCAAAATAAGAGACAGAATAGACATGTAAGCACTTACACCTTCAACAATCACACATTATATGCATCGAAAAATTAAGCCTATCAATAGATTTTTTTTTTTTTATATATATAAGAAAATCATAAAAATTGCATTTATTTCTAATTATATTAAAGTCTCACCTGAGTTATAAATTTTCTTTTTACCTATTGTGTTTGCTTCCAATAAATGTTTTTTGGATTTTAGTTCCATATTTATAATAATTTTTATGAGTCGCCCCCCAAAAAAAGATAAAATGCAAAATCATATAGATATTTAGAGTATATGCATGGAAAAATTAAACCTACCAATAGATTTTTTTTTCTGTATATAAAAAATCATAAAAATTAGATCTATTTTTATATATAACTTCGACAGATTTTTTTTTCCCTTATAAGGAGATATTATATGTTCTATATTGAGTAGGTGTTGATCAATAAGTAGTGCATTTTCATAAATTCATATGTATATGTATCAACTGATATCCTCGACGTCTAGATTTTGATGTTTATATTAAACTATCACCTGATTTATAATATTTCTTTTCACCTATTGTGTTTGCTTCACATGATTTATTTTTTTTTAATTTTAGTTCCATATTTATAATAATTTAGAATTATTTTTGCTTGTTAGATAAATATATACAACCCACCAATAATTTAGAATAGGTTTTATAAAACTCGAATCAAACTCCTATTTAAAAGTTTCACTTCAAATGCTTTTCTTCTTATTAAAGAACACGAGACTTATGAACTGGCCGTCGTTGGTGGTTGAAGGCCTCACAATCAGCTTGTGAAAACCGGGCCAAAACTGGCTTTCAAACTGTTGATTCAAATGGGTCAGGTGGGTTAATCGCATTGGCCGTTTGAACTAGTTTAAACCCATTAATTTTTTTTAAAAGAAAATACATATGATATACATATATACACACATATTACATACAATATCATGAACATATAACATAATATATGTAAATATATACATATATATACTTATTAGAAAATAAGAAAAAAAAAAAATCAATAGTCTTGGAACTGACCCTTAAATTGACTGGCAAAATTGGCATAGTTAGGCCACTCATGGTGCCACCTGTTTTCAGACTGTGGTCCGGTAGTTCTGGACTAGTAAGGCCAATTCCTAAGATCTAGTCATGATGAATCGACAACCGATTCAAACCGAGCTGATCACCTCAAACACTCATATATATATATATATATATATATTAACCACATAACGCAACACGTGTAACAAACATTATCAACTACAGATTGTGGTTCCAAAAATTCCAAAAATCGAGTATGTAAGCACAAAAATGATGTAAACATAACTGCATGTGAGTTTCACTTGTAATTATTTCGTGCTTTTTCCTTCTTTTACGTGAGTACTACATGTGATCGGTCAAAAAGTTCACATGAGTACCTTGCCACATGTGTCCAATAAGTATTAAAACAAAATAACATGTTTGTTATGAAAAACAGAAATATGGTTAATTGATTCCAAAACTCCTGGTACAGATTTTATAACTGACTTAATATTATATTATAAATAACTTAATATCATATCATCAAATTATTAATTTTAATTGAGTCAAAATTTCCATTAAATTTTTCTAAAATCTCATAACTTGACCCAAAACTTCTTACAAGTCCCAAAACCCCAATGAAAGTCCAACAGCGTATTTATTGTATTGACCAGATGAAATATCCTGTAATGATCTATATGGTTGCATCCATAATTAAATATTAATGGACAATGCATTTACATTGTAAAAGTACTTTTAATTTTTCATTTGAATTTTCAAAGGGGAAGAGTTGCATTTCATACGCTTACATAGATGTAACCACTATGTTAACTTAATGGGTAGAGAAAGAGAACAATAACGTAGCCACCATTCCATGAAAATGGGAATAACATCAAAACTACTACTTGAGCATTGTTTTTTTTTTTTTAATAGTTTTATTACTAAAGTTTGAAGTTACTAAATATTAAATTCAATCATTTTCTTTCTTCGTCAAAGCATCTAATCAAATTTTTACTAATATTTACCTAAAATATATGATCCCTTTTTGCCAAATTTACTATGCAACCTATAATTGTTTTTTACACTTTTTGATAAATAATCATTTACCACAATATTTGCTTAAAGATCATAAAGGTATTAAATTCGACACAGAAAAGTTTAATTAGGTATAACATTTAGCAATTTCAAATTTGAATTGTAAAATTTGATAAGTAAAAGTTTATATGATATTTAATAATTACAAGTTTCAATTGTAATAAGTGAACATGCAAAATTTATCTTGTGATTTTCACATTATCCCTTTAATTTTTAAAAGCTATATATATATATTTCCTAACTTTATTACAACTTGAAAGTATTTAAACTTAATTCATTCTATTAAAAAACTGGTATTTATATCATTAAGTTACAATGATTTTAGCAAAAGTTTAAGATAAATTGTATAAACAACCTTCAAAAACATTTTTAATAGTATGGTTAGCGTCTATTTTTTAAGTGAAGTGGCCATAACCCAAATGCTAGCAAGGGCCTACTTTTTTCAATGACATGGTTGCTAAAACACATTTTATATTGACTTGAAAATTCGTTTACATAAAAAAATTGTCACATCATTTAAATTATTCACATGCCATTATATCTCTATTAAATTAATTTAATTAACCCGGCAACCTAGTATAGTATATCCAACGAACAGCACAAAATCCCTTAAACCTGGAGGGGTTAAAAAAAATAAATAAATAAAGTATGGAACAAATCTCTCCGACCCCAAGCATAAATCCTAATTGATTTTAGGTTTTGAGGAACAATACCGAGACTTAATGGATGCATTCCAAGACATGTCCCCTAAAATTTTGATGGAGGATTAGACGACATTTAAAAATGAAAACAAGAACGGTAGTTCATCTTCTCGTTGCTAATACTCAAGCGTGACTTCTTTGGAGGCATTAACATTATTATGCATGTAATTAAGATCGACGGGCTTCCAAGATGAGTTACAAGTTACAACAATATCGGTAAAGAAATTTTGAGAAATGTATTTTCGAAAAAACATATATATATATATATGCATATATTAATTCATTTTATATTCTTTTTTAATAGCAAGTTAAGGTTGAAATGTTTTTGTGCAGAGTCGGGGTGAAATTTCCGACAATTGAAGTGAGGTATGCAAATTTGTGTATAGAGGCGGAGTGCGAAGTAGTCCATGGAAAACCTCTCCCAACCCTTTGGAATTCTCTCAAAAGCATCCTCACTGTGAGTACTCTATTTGTGCATATGCCTCATCTCCTGTTTCATCTTCTTGTTCCTTTTTTGCCCTCGGTGTTTACTTTTATTCCTATTCCATGATGGCGTTTATTGAATTTATTAGGTAATAGATACTATAGAGAGAGAGAGAGAGAGTAGGTAAGCATTGATCCCTTTTAACAAATGATAGTAATAGCGAATCAAGCGAGGATCGAGAAGGTGAAACAAAGGTCTAATCGAGTTTAACAAGAGTATTAAAACATAATTTATATTTTTTTACTTATTTACTTCATTGAATATCTCATTCTTCTATAAAACAGTTACGTTATCTATATAATTAGCATGAATAGCTATTTGACGAGTAAAAAAATGCCACCAAATATTGAATAGTTATCATGAAGTGGCATATGAATAGCTAGCTATTGATGAAAATGTTTTTATTTTTATTTTTATTTTTACTTATTATTATTCTATATTCAAAATTGAAATCGAGATTATTACAGCATTAGGATGAAGATTAGAACCTGATTCATCGTTACAATGATGATAAATTTGGGATGTTGTTTCTGAAAAAATAAGTAGTAATTCTTGTAAAAGTTCATCACCTTATTATGATTTGCTATAACACTTTCCGAAAAATAATTTGTAATTCTGATTGTATTTTGTAATTCTCCTTACTTTTTATAACTCCCATTCAGGATAAATAACACGTTATTATGCTCATTATTTTTTTTTAAAAAAAATTATTTATTTATTTATTTTTGTGACATACCTTGGGAAAAAAAAAGAAGAAGTAAATCTCCTTGTATTTAAAGTAGTCGTGCTTATGTAATGACGTTCATAATTCTATCTATTTTCTGTAATATCCTTCTAGATAAAATATATATATATATATATATATATTAATAATCTTGAAACTTTAACCCTATCCTCTACCCATGTTAGCCTATGTAACAGTATAAGAATTGTAACATTTCAAATGTATTTGATTTCTTTGGCAAAACAAGGAAAAAAAGATATTTGGTATTGTTTAATTAAGTACTAAATTCACGAGTGAGGGAGAATGTTAAGTAATAAATATTGAAGTATATAGCATATTTAGGGGATTAAATTTTTGGATGGTATGATGTTAATAGAGCTGAATTCAACATTAATTAACATTGCACCAATGTTTTTTTTGTTTTCAGGTACTTGGGAAGTTGCCAGGTTCAAGCTTGCATGGGGCAAAGATTAAAATCATCAATGATGTCAGTGGATTCATAAAACCTGGAAGGTTTGTTGCAGAAAAAACACTTTGATGCAATCCATTATGGTTCTATGAAGCTATATCATCAATAATTATTTCCAGTTAACCATAACTTGCCTAAAACGAATTCCTTATATTGTGTGTTTTGTTTTGGAAAAAGTCATTTTCCAGACATTTTTTTGGCATTTGTTACAATCAAACCTTAATATTATTAAATACTACCTTAGTAATATCAAGAATTCGCAGTTACAAGTGGCTCTTAATGACAAGTGATGATGGGAGACGACGGTTACATCCGATAATGGTAAAACAGGGAAAATGAATTCTCCTTTTAGGAAGAGGCAATTTATTTTGTGTGTTTTCCACCTTCTAACGTTCTGTTATTCGAAAATACTCGAGCTGGCTTGCTTTATGAATTCTTAGCAGGTAAAGATGAAGATGCTTGTAGTCACATGTTTTCTCATATTGTATCAGGATGACTCTGCTTCTTGGTCCACCAGGTTGTGGCAAAACCACCTTCCTAAAGGCGCTTTCCGGAATTTTAAGCAAGTCTCTCAAGGTTTGTGATTTCTTTTTGATGAAACACCCTTTATGTCTACATGAATATCCTGTTTCAACTTGCGGAGATCAAGTTTCGAAATAACATGCAGATTCAGTGCAAAATTAGAAATTCTAGTCCCTCTTGTTTCTATCAATTCCTGAGCTCTCTTTTCCGATAGGTCAAAGGTGAAGTTTTGTACAATGGATACAAGCTGGATGAATTTGTCCCTCAAAAAACTTCTGCATACATTAGCCAAAATGATTTGCACATTCCCGAGATGACGGTGAGGGAAACGTTGGACTTCTCAGCCCATTGTCAGGGTGTTGGAAGCCGAGCTGGTGAGTTTAAGCTTCCACTCCATAGAGAAAAGGTTTCAATTAGCAAACTTGTACGACAATGATTTCATGTTGCTTGTTTTTCTTTCCTATTGCAAAGACATGTTATTGGAGGTTAGCAGAAGGGAAAAGGATGCAGGGATAGTTCCTGATCTGGAAATTGATGCTTACATGAAGGTGCCTGCTTTTTCTTCATGCCATCACTTTTCGCTACATATAGCTCTACTTTAAGAGGTCAAAATTATTATATTTAACTCCATAGTTGGCCGATCTAAAAGTTTAAACTTGATAAACCATAGTGTAATTTTCTTTATGGGCGATGATTATAGTTAAAGTTCATCAAGTAGACCATTTAATTAAATTAGGATGAAATGAGTCTTTATGGATGAATCTTCGATGCCAATGGCAATTAATAAGGTTTATTTTCACAGGCTACTGCTGTTGAAAAACAAAAAGGAACACTTCAGACAGACTACATTTTGAAGGTATGAGCTGACACTCAACCTAGAATGCAGAATTGCTGAAATCGATAATTCTGCTGTGACATACTTCTTTCAGATACTTGGATTGGATATATGTGCTGACACATTGGTAGGAGATGTCATGAGAAGAGGCATCTCTGGTGGTCAGAAGAAGAGGCTTACAACAGGTAACTTTAGCCGATTCTGGTTGGTTTCACAAAATATTTAGAATATTTGTTTTACAGAGAACGTTATATGGATTTTTGACAATATTTGTTATAATTGAAACTTTAGAAGGATAGTTGATAGTCATTACTTTTTAATGGTTGATGGTGTTAGAAAGGCAACATTAGTAGTCAACTAATAGTGGTGGTTGTTAAAAAGCATGGAAAATACTGATGGAGAATAAATTAGCAATTTCCTCATTTAAAAATGAAATCATTTTTCCAATTTTTAATTGACATTTTCCATTGACTATCAGTTGCCACCTTCGCTTACCACCATTACTTTTCGCTAAAAAACCACTAATAACTATAATCTCTTAAGGCTATTGACATAATATTTGACAATTCCTACACTTTGATTGTAATAAATGTAAAACAAAAAAAAAAAAAAATTGAAAACAGTTTTCTATAAAACAAACACATATAGAACAGACACTACATTCCATAGTGGTCCTAAATTTCCAATGAAACTATGCAGGGGAGATGATTGTTGGTCCCAACAAAGCTTTGTTTATGGATGAAATAACAAATGGACTAGATAGTTCTACAGCATACCAGATTGTCGCTTGCCTCCAGCAACTAGCACATCTGTCGGATGCCACCATCCTGGTTTCACTTCTTCAGCCCTCACCAGAAACATATGGTCTTTTTGATGACATCATTCTGATGGCAGAAGGGAAAATTGTATACCAAGGCCCTCAAGAGAATGTTCTAGAGTTTTTTGAGGAGTGCGGCTTCAAGTGTCCAGAGAGAAAAGGAGTCGCTGATTTCCTCCAGGAAGTAAGTGATAAATTTTAGAAGCACTGTCAGATTAGGATGTAGTTTACATTAATTGCTTAACACCTCTTGACTTTTGGTCTAAGTTTACTTATTGAAACCAATTAAGTGGACCACATAATTAAATTTGGATGAAACAAGTGCACAAGTTTTGAAATCAGGTCCTGCTTTGTCGCCATAATAATATTGGATCCACAACTATCTAATCTAAACATTTAAGCATTAAAAATCTTATATGGTGCTATATCTATTGGTCAGCAGTAAGTTTATTGTTATAGTACTTGAAACATGTGGAAATATTGAAGTACTTTGATCCTCATGCACAGGTAATCTCTAGAAAAGATCAAGCACAATACTGGTGCGACCCTGAACTGCCATATAGTTATATGTCAGTTGACATGTTCTGTAGGAAATTCAAGGAATCTTCCTCAGGGAAGAAGCTAAGCCAGGAGTTGTCAAAACCATTTGACAAATCCGAGAGTCATAAGAATGCTCTTTCTTTTAGCATATATTCTTTTTCTAAATGGGAACTTTTCAAGGCTTGCATGTCAAGGGAATTGCTTCTTATGAAGAGGAACTCTTTCATCTATGTGTTTAAAACAGTTCAGGTTAGACCATGTTCACTCTTTCTTTATTATGTTACTCTATCGTCAGACTTTTTTAGTTTCATCGTTTCATTGACAAACTACCTCTTCGTAATAGTTGAAACATAAGAGGCTGATACAATCTTTTTCCTCCTTCCTCTACAGCTTATAATTACCGCGTTCATTACAATGACTGTGTTCTTGAGGACACGGATGAGCATAGATGTTTTTGGTGCAAATTATTACATGGGATCCTTGTTTTATGCCCTTATTATCTTAGTTGTCGATGGGATTCCAGAATTGTCCATGACTGTTTCGAGGCTTGCAGTCTTCTTTAAGCAGAGAGAGCTGTCATTTTATCCCACTTGGGCTTATGCTGTACCTGCCTCGCTTTTGAAGATCCCTCTATCTCTTTTGGAATCTTTTGTTTGGACATTTATGACATATTACGTTATAGGATACACCCCTGAGGCAGGCAGGTGGGTTTTAGCTCTTGAGCTTAGCATTACAAGCAGTTCATCTAAAAAGTTAAAGTTTGTTTATGTGTTTTTTTTTTTTTTTTAAATATATATTTATTTGTTCAACTCCATCTCATGTGTTCATTGAACTACTTAAATTAAGTAGGGTGAAATCGGAAGAACGCATAGTTTAGAACTCAATACCTTATACTTTGATATCATGTAGAGTTTAGCTTCACAATGAATTGATCTAAAAGTGTTTTTTTGGCCAACTGATCAAAAGTTTAAACTTGTTAGATATGTTGTGGTTTTTTATATAATAGTTTAATATTAACATTGAAGATTTCTATGTTCTCCATATTTTTCTACTTGTATCCATGTTGTTGCTTCCTGCTTTTCCGAATAATCCATCAGATCGTGTAGATGATCTTCACAATCTCTCTCTTTCAACTGAGTTCTGCATTGAATCCATTTTATAGGTTCTTTCTCCAATTCCTTCTGTTTTTGACGGTTCATATGACATCAATATCAATGTTTCGGTTTCTGGCCTCCATTTTCCAAACTGTGGTTGCTTCTACAACAGCTGGTAGTTTTTCAATAGTATTCCTTTTCCTATTTGCAGGGTTCATTATTCCAAAACGTAAGGATGCTCAAAACCTCTAGATGAAACTTATTTGAACAAATTTCATGCAAATTATTGATAACCGTTGATATTGTTTTGGGCAGCTGAAATGCCGGCTTGGTTGGAATGGGGATTTTGGGTTTCTCCACTTGCATATGGAGAGATAGGAGCCTCAGTAAATGAATTTCTTGCACCACGTTGGCAAAAGGTAAGTTATCCTAACAAATCTTAAGCAATTAGATAGGAGACAGCGATCAACTAAAGTTTTACTACTGGATTAGCTCGTATTGCATAATTAGCTCTCCATAGGGTAAACTATACAACCTATCCTTGAAAACTTTGAAAATTACATGTACACCTTGAATTGTTTTTGGATACTAAACCTGCTATTATATGACATCTAACTTTCATTGATACATGGACAATACTGATAAGCTCCATATGAGTTCTGGTTGCTGGTTGAAAATTCAATAAACCAATTTTTATCCCTCTTCCTTGATTCCATAAAGCACCAGTAAAATTATACTACAATTTTCTTCATTAATGGGGTGCTACTTTTCCCTTGCATATCGTAACATTCAGTGAAACACTTAACATTTAATTAAGCCTGTCAATTTTACTAAACCGTTAAATATGGCCTCGCTAATGAATGTAATATCAAGAAACGGAAACTTTGATGTTTGCTTTAACAATTCATTGAATAGTAAAAATAGCACATATGTCATTTAACTCATTGCGTTGCACTTGTTTTTCTCAGATGCTATCCACAAACACTACCATTGGGGATGAAATACTAAAAAGCCGGGGGCTTAAATTTGAGGGGTACTTCTATTGGATATCAATTGGAGCCTTATTGGGATTTACTTTACTTTTCAATGTTGGATTTACCCTAGCCTTGAGTTGGCTAAAGTGTAAGAAGTTGAATAAGCAACTGAATAAATCTTTAAGAGGCATTGTTTGTCGACTATTTAGTCACATTTTTGTTATGTCTTCAGCTCCTGGATCATCTCGTGCCATTATTTCATATGAGAAGTATGTAAAAATAAAGGAAATTGGAGATTCAGATGAAGGCCTTGACGGAGAGATGGAAAATAAACATCATCCCGAAGATATTGAACCTAAGAAAGGTTGAATCCCCTATTCTCAGTCCTATTTCCATCATAATTTAATCCAATGGAATGTCATTTATTTTGTTTGCTGAATGAACAGAGAGGATGGCCTTACCTTTTAAGCCACTTACACTTGTGTTCCAAGGCGTAAATTACTACATTGATACCCCTTTGGTAACTCATGATCTTAAGCTTCTCTCAAAATATTTTATGATATTATATGCGGTGTCCAACTTCCTTCCTTACTCTTCTGTCCTTATATTTAATAGGCAATGAAAGAACGGGGATTCACGCAAAAAAGACTACAACTTCTTTCAGATATCACAGGTGCTTTTAGACCTGGTGTTCTTACTGCTTTGATGGGGGTTAGTGGAGCAGGGAAAACGACTCTTCTAGACGTTCTCTCCGGAAGAAAAACTACTGGCTATATAGAAGGAGATGTAAGAGTTGGTGGCTATCCTAAGGTTCAAGAAACATTTGCCAGGATATCTGGTTACTGTGAGCAAAGTGATATTCACTCTCCACAAATCACTGTAGAAGAATCTGTGGTTTTCTCGGCTTGGCTACGTCTGGATCCTCAAATTGACAGAAAAACCAAAGCAGTATGAATCTACTGACATAATTTTAATCATTTGTGTTGGGTTTAGTTCTACAACCAATGGATTTAAAATTTTAAGCTTACAAATATAGTAGTAACTAATATAATAGCCTACACTATCAGCAAGATTGTCTTGATATGATATTTGTGGGGCTAAACTCAACGTTGTATTGGAATAGGAGGTCATAAAGTTCAATCCCTGTGCATTATTTTCACTCTGTCTCATTTAATTAGGTCATTCACTTGATGGATGTCAATTAAAGTATTAGTCCATAGGTAAGGAGTGTTAAGGAATGAATATAATAGTTCTTACCATATATATAGTATTGAACTTTTTTATAAAATGGTGGTTGTGTTAAAATCAACACTTGATACTTCCTCCCTTGAAACCTACTGACAACTTAATTAAGTGGGGGCAAGGTGATTAAGCAGTGATTTGAATTGAAGACCCCTTGCTTTCATGCGATGTTGGATTTAGTTCAACAACTGATTAATCTAAAAGGTTCAGCTTTTAGATTGTGTCTACTTTTATATTTATTAGTCAAGGTTGTGTATACTTATATATTTATTATTCGACAGTTTTTTTGCAAATTATGATCTTAATATTATTTTGAAGCTATTGAGAATGGCCTCTGTAGGCATTTGTTGAGGAAGTTATAAACACCATTGAGCTTGACGGAATCAAAGATTCATTAGTTGGAATACCTGGAGTTAGCGGTTTATCAACGGAGCAACGAAAACGCCTGACTATAGCTGTGGAGCTGGTAGCGAACCCCTCAATCATTTTCATGGATGAACCTACAACAGGTCTTGATGCAAGATCGGCTGCAATTGTGATGAGAGCAGTGAAGAATGTTGTTGATACAGGAAGAACAATCGTTTGTACCATCCATCAACCTAGTATTGACATATTTGAATCATTTGATGAGGTAGATAATAGTATTTATTTACTTTTTTCTCTAACTATATAATTTACTAAGTAATGGAGAGGAGAAAATCAAACGTAGTCCATCACTGTGAGAGAAAGTGTTTATGTCAACTAGACTCAATAGTACTTCAAGTTCACCATATTTGTCCTTTATCTATAACTTTGATGTTATAACTCTCTCTCTTTCCCTGTAGTTGGTTTTGTTGAAAACTGGAGGACGATTGATTTATGCTGGACCATTAGGACAACATTCATGCAAGGTCATTGAATACTTTCAGGTTAGTTTGTCAGATAAACATGTGAACTTTTTGAATGGTGTTTTTTCAAAATGCTTAGCAGCAACTTATGTCAAAATAGTATCCATAAACTCAGAGTTATAGCAATCAATTGGCATTTACAGAGCATCCCTGGGGTTCCAAAGATTAAGAATAATTACAATCCTGCAACATGGATGTTAGAGGTGGCTTCTACTTCAGCTGAAGCTGAACTTGGCTTTGATTTCGCTCAGATATACAAGGAATCGGTTTTATACAAGTACGTACACTGTCACCTAGAGGCCTTCCTTTCTGCCAAGGGCTAGGCAGCATACATGGGCCTTTATGACTCGTCATTTTGTTTTCTTTTTTCATATAGTTTTGCCACCAGCTTGAAACTGAATGTTTGGTTATCAAGATACTAAGAAAATAATATGACAAATATACACAAAGTTGACACAAATTGGTATAAGAGAGATACAAGTCGGATATAGATCAGATAGGAAAACGAATAAACTAGTGTTATTTAGTAGTTTTCTTTGTTAAGAGTATTAAAACAATACATTTTGCAAGATATGGACCAACCTCATGTTGAATGAATAAGATGACATTTGATGCAAGAAACAGTTTGTTAGGATATCTACTATCAGAAGCAAAACATTTATGCCAAATATTATGAGAAAAATATACTCCAAATTGGTCTTACAAGGACTACTTGTAGTTGCCAACATTTATAGCTCCATCCACTTAGGAAGAGTTTCAAGCACTTGTGCTCTACAAGAACTCCCATGTCTCACACATTTTACTGACTGATGACATATTCACCTACATCTTCCCTTTCGTACTAACAAATATGAAAGAGCAATTGGTCTAAATTTTTTGGTCCTTGCCAGGAACAATGTGGAACTTGCAAAGCAGATGAGTAACCCACCTCCCGATTCCAGTGATCTGCACTTCCCCACACGCTTCTCACAGAATGGCTTGGAGCAATTTAAAGCATGCTTGTGGAAACAACACTGGTCTTATTGGAGAAGTCCATCTTACAACTTGATGCGTATTCTCCTAGCAGTTACAGCTTCTGTTCTCTTTGGAGTACTATTCTGGGACCAAGGAAAGAATCTGTAAGCTTCATACGTGACTTCTAGTCTGCTATCGTCAGATATCATTTGGTTCTCCAATTCATTCAAATAGAAATTGTGGCCACTTCAACTAATATTTCTTATATAAAATCCAGTCGGACTTTTAGATCGGTGAAACCTGTCATTATTTTAAGTGGGTTTTGCACATCTTAGGGCTCAAATCACATGGTCTATAAATCATCTACACAAGAATTTTCTCACTCCTACCTAGTATGGACTGTTTTATGAAGCGAAATATTTAGCCTTCTATGAAGCAGACTTTTTTTTTTTTTTTTAATTTTTTGGGGCAATCTACACGAATCATCTTTTGAACTTTTAAAATTACATTCACCTCCCAACTTTTAAAATTGCACTTATCCTCTTGTTAGCAGAATGAGGCTCGCAACTTTTGTGGTTCTTTCTTAGGATATGACTATAGAGAACCTAAAAAATATTCAGACAGACACAACTAGATCACTTTGTCAGACTTTTAGATATTTTTAGGTTCCATATTAGAGCAATAGTCATGTCATAGACAACAATCAGAACATTTGTGGGGTTCTTACTGAAGATGAGGGTTTAAGTGTAAAATTTTGAAACATTAAGCTATCCCTGTGATTTTGGAAGCTTAGGTCTAGAGGGTGCTCTGTGTAATTTCCTTCTTTTTTTTATTCCTTCTTTTTGAAAGTAAAATTAAATATGCAGGATCCCAATTGTTTTTCCTTTTCTAATTCTTTTGTCTTTCCTATCTACTTTCTTTCTAGAAATAACCAGCAGAACTTGTTTAGCATACTTGGTTCCATGTATATCGGAGTGATCTTCTTGGGAATAAATAATTGCTCATCAGTATTACCCTATGTTGCTATGGAACGGACTGTTATGTACCGAGAAAGGTTTGCAGGGATGTACTCTTCATGGGCTTTTTCACTTGCAGAGGTATTAATCCTTTTAGTAAATTTACATTAACATCCTGAAAACTTCTAAATTTTCTAACAACCAACTGAATTTCCATAGTAGCACATTCGCACCCATTAAACACTGATATTGCAGAGTTTCTTCTTCGATTCATTAATCAATATATATATATATATATAAAAAATCAGGCTGTCAATAAATAAAAGTAATTACAGCTGTATATTTTATGTAAATATTGACTCAATATTGCATTGAATGAGAAATTTTTTGATACCAACATTCTTTAAGGGTTGTAAGTGCGTTATTCGAGATTCTGAGCTTTATTGATTTGAAAAAAATTAAACTGATTACAAACACAGTCAAATGATCAATCATTGGTTTAACATCTTACAAGATGCTATGCTGATCTCTTGCAGGTCACAATAGAGATCCCGTATATATTATTCCAAGCAGTTGTATTTGCGGTCATCTCTTATCCAATGATCGGGTACTATTGGTCAGTGTACAAGGTTTTCTGGTACTTCTATGGGATGTTCTGCACTTTATTATCCTTCAACTACCTAGGAATGCTCCTTGTATCTCTAACACCAAATTTCATGGTGGCTGCCATCATACAATCTGTCTTCTACATAAACTTCAATCTGTTTGCGGGTTTTTTGATACCAAAGCCGGTAAGATAAGTCAAATTTAGTATAATTATACTAAATTTAGTTTCACAAGCAATTGACCTAAGAGTTCAAGTTTGTACATATGATGTAGGCTATTATATTTAGCATTTAACACTACCACACTCGTTGAGTGAAACTTTGATTGATGCTTATTACATGCACGACTTAGTTATAGAGAAGAAATGATGACATAGAAATTTACAGTGTTTGGAATGGTAGAAATGATTAGAAAGCAACCGAGAATAGTAGAAATGAAAAGAAATAAGCTGTTTGGCTACTGATATTGGAAATGGAAATCAGTTGAAAGGAAGGAAAATCATATGAATTCTTTCATTTTTTGAGCCAATATATTTTCTTCCCAGATTTGGGCAGAAATGAGGGGAAACAAAAGGAAGTTATGTGAAGTTACAATAATAGCCTAAAAAAAGAGGGAAATAAAAATAAAAAAATTTCTATGAAAAGACAATCTAGTCATATCATAATGTTGTTTCTTCTCTTCTCACTTCTTTCATATTAACCAAACAACATAAATAGAAATTTTCATTACATTTCCTTCTATTTTCACTTGTCATATTCAAACAAGAGCAAAATTCCCATTTCTTTTTATTTCTTTTCCTTTCAACACCTTTCCTTTAATTTCCACTTCACATCAGCGTTGCCAAACACAGTGTTAATCCCTTACATAATTTTTAAGAGAAGGGAGATGGAGAGAAAATAGTGGAAATGGAAAGAAATACGAACTCCATTTTTGTGTTATGGAATATAGAGGAAACAAGGAGGATATTTCTGTTTCCTTTGTTTGATTGGTACTAGGGAAAGGAAAGGGAGAGAAACGAAGTGTGATTTGACAAAAATTTCCCAATCTTATTTTAGCAAAGGTTGTTATAAAGGATGTTTTTATTGACTTCGTTCGATTCCTCTCAAATGGAGAGAAAGGAAATGGGCTCCATATATTTCCATTCATTTCCTTTAATTTCTATTGATTTTCAGTATATTTAAGTTTCCAAACATCAAATTTTCTTCCGTTTCGTTCTATTTTTACTGGACGATGACTTCTTTTATCCTATATTCCCTACAGAGGATTCCAAAATGGTGGATCTGGTTGTACTATCTGGTTCCTACCTCATGGTCACTCAATGGTATGCTTACTTCACAATATGGTGACATAGACGAGGAAATTCGGGTTTTTGATGAAACCAAAACAGTGGCAGCCTTCTTAGAAGACTACTTTGGTTACCACCATGATCAGCTGTATATCGTGGCAATTGTCCTCACCATATACCCTTTTGTTTTAGCTTCTCTTTTCTCTTATTGCATAGGACGTTTAAACTTTCAAAGAAGGTAGATAAACCAATAGATCTAATAAGGCCAATAGGTCAGTATATGTTTTTTTTTTTTTTTTTTTCTCCCCCTTCCTTTCTTTGTAATCTTACATTTATCTCATTTAGATGGCTATTGTGCTTATGCGGGTTATCATATCGCATGAGCATATCAATAATTTTTGGAGAGTGGAACTATGGTGATCCCTCTTCTTTTTATTTGGATATAATGTATGCATAATGCATATGTAAGTTAGAAAATTAAGTAATTTAAGCACATCTCAGCGCTAAAATTTACTTGAGCATTCCATTTTTAAATCCAAAAATGTTGATAAGGTAGAAAAACACAATTAATTTCACATCCGTTGTCCAAACAGAGAAATATAGCTCACTGATAGGACTCTTAAGAAAACAGACAGACAAAACGCATAGGACCAGCTAAGAAAGCTGAAACACCATAAACATAAACACACCATCTTAGACATTAACTATCACAGCTTCATAGTAAAGCTACCTCAGAATTAATATAATTAGTAATCTATATATGAGCTGGTTTATATAGGAAATTTCCCTCCCTTAGGGTGGTGAGCCAATGGATCCAACACCAGGGATGGAAGGTTGGACCGAAACACATCCAAGCCCCGGGTAAGCGCAAAAGGTTGAATTCAATGGGGTTAACCCAATACTGATATCAAATCCTGTTGGGGAGGATCCATTAGGAGTAGGTAAGTTACCACCAGCACCAATGCTTACATGGAAGTTCTGTAGACTCTTGACTTGTCCCTCTTCCTTTTTCAACATCCTAGCTCCTTCAACATGCATCACCGCATGAAAAATAAAAAGCATCATTAGCACTAAGCAAACGAGTCTTCCCATATTTTTTTCTACCTCTCCTTATGATAACTTGTTTCTATGTTATGTGTTTGGAGTGGGTTTTGCAGTGAAATGGGATTACATAAAATTGCTCATTATATAGAGAGAAGTATACTAATTTAAGGAGGGAGTCATTAAATCACTGTAGAAAAGTAGTTTTAACTATCTCAAGTAAAAAACCATAGTTGGCTAGGCAAGGAAAAAAGTTATGTGAACTGTTTCTAGTTATTGACACTAAATATGCCAGGCAAAGTGACCAAACAATGCTTTATGGTCCTATATTGATTTATATCCTAAATAAGATTCACGCGAACTCGATTTTTTTTTTTTTTTTTTTTGGTGAGAGCATGGTCACTTTGTACGGGTCATGTGATGAGATAATACGGGCTTAATTACACCTAATGACATAGATTTCTAGTAACTAATGAGACAGATGAATCAATCTCGAAGATATGGAATTCTAATCGACAGAGCAAATCACAGAAGATGTGAAGAACTAAGATGAGAAAAATTCAACAGTTGAAGCAAATACCATTAATGAAAATGGACAAGATAAATATTTTTTTCTTTGTAATTTATGAAATGGTAAGAAAATACTAAAATCCAATTGTGTACACATTTTATACCTTATGGGTAAATAGATGATTTGCTTAGTGTCTATTACACAAAAAAGATGTACTTACAAATGGTATCTAAACTTTACTAAGATATGCAACTTAATATTTGTATTTTGAAAATATCAATTTATTATGTAATTGAAGTTTTCATGATTTTTTTTTCTGTAAATTAATTCTATCGTGTCCATTTACCGATTTGAATATAATGATAAGCTAGAAATTGATCTATAATCACGGTGATTGATTAACTTATTTTTTGAAGTGGATCACCATCCACTTCACCTTGATGATAATATTATTATTCATATTGCATGAATTTCTATGGTCTATGGTGTAGTAAAGCTCTACTTAATGAGCCATTTCATCTCATCTTGCAACTTTTTACGGTCTCAATGCATATTAAAGAGAGGTCGAAATTTATGTCAACCATGTTGCTTTAATTCTTGATGTGCCATGTCTCTAAAGAATAAAAATCTTCAACAAGCACCAATGAGAGGCCACCCACCATAAATATTTAAGGTTTTTAGATTAGTGGGATCTACAATTTTCATAAAATTTTTTAGGATAAATCATATATGTATCCCTTAATATTTATGCTAACTTTTACATTTTAAAATTTTTTATTATATTATTAAGGAAAAAAAATAGTAAAATACGGTAGAAAAGTATGTATTTCAAAGATTTTAGATTTTTTTGGGCTAAAAAGATTTTGGAATTTAAATACTTGATTGCAAAATTTTATGTCTAATAGTTCAAAATATGTTATCAATATATACAATAGTACATAGAAGAAATTTTCAAGGAGGAAAGCAACACATTATACATTCGAAGTATTTTAGTCAAGAAGGCGGCTTAAATGTTCTTCTATTTCTACTTAATATACAAACGGAAAATCACCCTTATTACGGGTGCATAAGTAAATGAATATACTAATTTTATGATAATTTATTTTCTTTGGTAAGATCATTTTTTTTCCCTTAATAAAAGGGACAGATCAAGAAAAGGAGGAACAAATCCATAAAAAAACAATTAAAATACCCTCAAGATTGAAACAAAGAAAGCTAAACAAACAGCCGTAAAGAGCAAACAATAACACCAACTAAGATGATTCAAAAGCAAAAGTTAGAAGTCACTAGAGCAATAAACAACCCGAGAGCACCATAAGCTAACTTTCTAGGTCTTAGAATGATTTTTGCCCTTCTTCTCTTCTTTTTGGATCAAATAGATTGAGAAGTTATTATGTGATGCACTAGGGTGGAGGAAGAAGAGACATTGATGTCATCAATGATTTTAGCCTGCATTATGTGGAGAGAGAAATTTGACTCTAGAGCTTCATAATAACTCATAGCCTCACCTTCAAATTGGCTTGATCACTTTGGAAATTTCAATTAAAGAAGGAGCAACTTGAGTGATCTTGCTGTGCCACAACAAGTTCTTCTCTATCCATAATAGGAAGGTAATAGCTAAGAGAACAATTAAGCTCCACTACAAAATTAGGGTTTAGAACAAACTACCGTAAAAGACTTGCATCCCCCTACTTTTTCGGATGGAGCAAGTGATGTAGAAAGACAAGGTTAAACAAGAGAATGAGAAGGTAGGGGAGGAAATTGAAGACCCCAAACATAAGGAGAAGAGGGGTTAGGCGGATACTTCTTTGGCTAGGGGGAAGAGGGAGGAAGGATGGTTGGATAAGAAGAAGCATAGGGCGCCTAAGACAATGCCTCTTTAAAGGATATACCCATTTAACTAGCTTTATCTAAAGAAGGAGCAATTTTTGTAGGGTTTGAGGTCGATGGATTAAGCTCTTATGTAAGTAGTGATTTGGACTGGGGTTAAGAATAGACAATGCCGATTGTAGGAATAGATCCAAACTTGCTAAAAACTTGAAATGAGTTATGGAAGCACACGACAGAATAGAAAAAGGAAGAAAAACAAGCAAACCCCCGAACAGCTCCAAAAGATATAATGTACCAATGGAACTTTTAAGGACTCATGACATAACTTGATATGATGCACGAGTTGGTTCGATGAGGTTACTTGTCATCTAGTCTTGCTCAAGGATTAGGATAAGAATGAAGAGAAAATAAACAAGTTAACGAGAGTAATGTTCATAAGAAAATATTCAGTGTATTAATGATAGGATGATCATTTGTGGCTATATGTATAGTGAGTATTTATACTCGAAAAATTAAGGTAACTTACTTAAAAATGGAAAAGACAAAAATGGTATTATCCTAAAGAGGTAATGTATAAGGAATACAAAATGTTAAAAATGAATATTCAAGGAAAAGTAATGATTAAGTATAATAAATTCTCCAAGCGGGTCTAGACATGTGGTAGTAATGTATTGGTGATGCCCTTAGAGATGCAAACAAATTTATATGGTTAGGATGGATGGCCGAGCAGGGGTGCCAGGCAAGGGTGGACTCGTCCGAGAAGGAGTGGTTAAGGACTTGTGCGGGATCTCTCTACCTATTGGCATTAATGTTGCCGAGCTGGTGGTTGGTTTGGTCATAATCTGATAGTGGCGTGTGAAGGTTCGGGCTGTAGGTAGAGCGTTATTGAACCCTATTTTAGTTTTCCTTAATTTAACTTATATTTAGCTTAGCCCGCTTAATATAGATTATTTGATATAAAATTAAGGAAACATTTTTTAAAAAATATATATATATATATTTTCAAATTGAAGTCACCGACCAGTTAAACTAGTAAAAAATGAAATTAAGGATTTCGTATGGGAAAACCCTAATTTCATCACTAATTTATGAATTTTCTAAAAAAATTTATTTTTAGAAAATTAATCAGAAAAAGCTATGTTACAGGGGCTACCTTATTAAAAATAGTTCACCATGAAAAAGTTAAAATAAAAATAAAAATTAATGGGCTTTATTTTATATTTTCCTAAGAAATACTAAGATATAAACAAATATGAAAAATATAAGTAAAATGAATTTTTTAATTATTTTTTATTACTAATTTTTCAAGAAAAAGGATTTTTTTTTTTATGTTTTACATGATTGTCTCAAAAGTACTTACGTATTCACTAGTCGGGATCAAACCAATATAATTCTTTTTTTAGAAAAGATTTAGTTGGTTGATTCTTTTTTTATTTGAAAATTGAGTTAGATTTACATTTTTTTAACCAATTTATTTTTATTAAGAAAAATCTTTAAAAAAACCTAATTTTTATACAATTTTAAAAAACATAAAGACTTAATTTAAAAAAAAAACTTTAGGTTAGTATTTTTTATTTTTGGAAAAACTGTTATGTGACAAAACTTAAAAAAAAAATCCCAAAGCACCTAAATGAGAAAAATAAATAAATAAATAAAAGATGCAACTTTTATGAAATTATGCTAATATGTAATTATCATGAAAAACGTGCCATTTTATGAAAAAAAATGCAATTACTATTGACAATATACTTAACCATAGAAAAGATTCTTAAACCATAGAAAAGATACTTAAACCATGAAAAAGATCTTTAACCATAGAAAAGACGTTGATTAAATTTTTTTTTATTTTATGAAAAACTAATAAGTAACAAAATGATTTTTCTAAAAATCCCTAAAATACCAACTTTATTTAAAAATGTAGATTTAATAAAAAACATGCAAATTTAAAAATAAAGATGCAAATTTCCTATAAAAGTGCAATTTCCAACAGAAATATTGAATTTTTATTAAAATATGCAATTTTGATTAAAAGTGTACAATTTTATGCTAAAACATGCAACTTATGCAAGATATGAGCAAGGTACGAATCAATGGGAATCGACATAAAAGATTAGTAAGGACTTAGATTAGCAATGATTCTACATAAAATCCTAATAGTGTAAAAACTAATATAATATTTTAATATGCCCATATAATAAAACTAACAAAATAACAATAAATAAATAAATAAATCATAGAATTAAAAAAAAAAACTAAAACTATCACTAAAATAAAACCTATATAAAAATAAACTAAAGTTAGTGTAGGTTATTAATAAATTATCTAAACCAAAATAAAAAAATAAAACAAATAAAACAAGAGGGGAAAAACAAAACAAATAAATATAACTATAATAGAAAAAGAAAAATCCACCTATACTTTATAGTGCGGGTCGAATCAGGGAGAAAACTTACATAGATTGTGTTGTTGTTTTGCTTTGAGCAGAATTACTGTTCGTCGGGCTGCTGATTGTGTGGTTGCTCATTGTATGAAGTTGCTGCTACGCATACATGTGCTTTCATGGAGCTATACGTGATCAAAAGTGTGTACATAGGACAGGATCAGATTGCGTGGAGTGTGTGTGATTGATTGTATGTGTTATATGAGTGGAATTGTGCATGGGAGTGATCGTGTGTGGGTTGTATGTGTATAAGACTCAAGTATGTATGTAGAATATGTGTTACAGTATATGACCGATGGAATGTGTTTGGTGAATATGTGTTTGTGAGTTATAGGTGAAAATGTACTTGTGAACGAATACGGGCTTGGTGTTGTGGAGATTATGGAAACGTCACTAAACTTTACCGTTGACTCACTATTTATAAGCCACGTAATCAAATTGTATCTTTTTCGATATATATTAATCTCAATAAACCTTAGATACAAAAGATATGATAACAAATCTCAAATACGAAAGATACGGTTTAGGTTCTTTAAAGATTCAGGCTAGTTTCTAGAAATCTTATTTTAATTTGAGCTTTTTATTTTTTGGGCTCGATTCAATTCAACTTGATTTAGCCTAATAACCTACTTAATAAATCCTAAGTCTATTTTAATCCAATATAATTTAGATAAGAATCTACTTTTTATTGGAATAGACTAAAATATTTTAATAAAGCTCGATCCTTTAACGACTTTAGAATTTATTGAATTAGACATACACCATTATTCGATTCAATCCCAAACGACTCGATATGACTTGAAACTTTTATTTTATTATTTTTTAATTTAATTTAATTTAATTTATTTATTCTCTTTTTTTTTTGTTTATTTTTTTAACCTTACTTAATAAAAATGTTAAAATGAAATGGCAAAAATGAGGTGTCTATAGCTACTTCTCTTTCTAGTAAAGTTCAATTAGAACTTTGCTACAAAGACGAAAGAGATACTAACTTTTGCTAAATCATAACTGAAATTAACAGAATAAGGATTATTAACTTGAATAGTTAACTAAGCTGTATTTTATCTTTGAAAAGGATAGCAACTTGAAAGGTCGATGTGTTGAGCCTAAATTTTTCATTTTTTTCATTTTGATTTCCCTTAACTTGATTTAAATTCAACCCTATACTTATTTAATTTAAACTCTTAACTAAAGTTAAAAGAAGCCCAATTTCTTTATTTTGAAAAATTTGGAGTCGCTACTTGGTAAGATCGGGAAAAATGATTAAATTAAAATCGATTAGACAAATCGATTCTAATTTAACCACTAGTTCACGTTTTGAAAACTTTATGTTTAAAATTTAAGAAATAATATTTTTTTGAGTTTGGGGGCTACTTTATTAAACCCTTACGGGTACTACTATTAATTTTCTGAAATTAGATTTATTCTTCCAAATATTCTTTTTTTTTTATATATTTTTAAGAACATAAAATAAAAACTAAGTTTTTATAGATTTTTATGTTGTCTCGGAGATACCTACGTACCCACTAGTTGGGATTAGACGACTGTAGTTCTCTCTAAAAACTTTAGTATATTGGTTTATTTTAACTTTTAAACCGACCGAGTTTACGTTGTGATCAATTTAGTTTACTAAAAAAAAAATATCTAAAGAGTCCGAATTCTTGAGTGATAAAAAAACCTCTTTAAAACATCATAATCTTTTTAAAAGGTTTTTTAATTAGTTTTTATTTCTAAAATAATTTTCTATATGAGGAATTCTAAAAAAAACCTAATCTTAAAAATTCCTAAGCTAATATATTTATATATATATACATATATATATTATTACTATTAAATAACTACCTATATAATATACTTAATATATTAAATACCAATACTACAAAAAATCTCCTAAGCTAATATATACATACCTACTCATATATTATGCTATCAATATAAATAACTTAGCAACTAATAAATAAAATAACAATAATAATAAAATATATATAAAAAAAATCAAAACCAAGTAAGCATTGTACTTGTCATTGTTGTTGTGTAATGGACTTCTACTCTAGAGCATGGACAACGTCGTGGCTAGGGACGATCATGTATCTAGTTAGTCGCGGTGTAGTTCACGAGGATAGAGTGCTGTTGGCTGTCGATATGCTTGTGTGGGTTGTGTTGTAGCTGAGCGAATTAGAGTGTGTTTGTAAGGAGCTGAGGTGGTCTGTCTTGAGACGTACTGTTGAAGTGTGTTATAGTTGTGTGAAGGGAGTGCTCAACTCTATAAGGAATGAATATGTGTGCAGTTGTTGTGTGATCATGAGCGTGTGTAGATGCTTCAGTATGATGGTAGACAATGAACTTACGTTGATCAGTCGTGTATCGAGTGGTCAGTGGCGTATGAAGTTTGGAGTTGCTGTTGTAGCGCTTGGACGTGCTGTTTGGCACAACAATGATGGAGTTACGGTTGTAGTGCTTAGAAATAGACAGGTAGTGTTGATTGGTGCTATTGTAGTTGGAGTAATCGTTCACCATACTGATTGTAAGCCCCGAAATTAATTACTTAGGGTTCGGTTCGTAAAATTTAAGGCGATCGAGCAAATCGTCTAATTTAGTTTAAATTTTAAAATGAAGTTAAAAATATTAGTAAAAGTGATCCCGTAAGTTTGAATTTAAGAACATAAATAATAAAATAATTAACTAATATAATATTGAATTTTATGAAAATTGTTTGTCATTTATCGGAAACGCTTAAAACGAGTTCTAATAACTAATGAATTATTAGAGATAAATTATATGTATACTAAAAATCATAAAATAACTTAAATAATATTTAGGAATATTTATTTGTACTATATACGAATTTACATGTATGTAGAAATACATGTAATTATTTAAAATAAACGAAATATGCTAAAATAAAGTTAATTAATTAAAGAAAATACATGAATAATTAAATAAAAATCAGGAAAATTATCGAAAGATGTGGAATTGTTTAGAAAGTGGTTGCGACAGCTGGAGAAAGAAAAAAAAAATTAGCTAATCAAATTAAGACAAACAAAAAGCAAATTTAAAAGAAGATAAAGATATTTGGGAACTAGAAGTTGAGAGAAAAATAAGTAAAGCAGCTTTATAAATACCCAAAAAATTTTAGAGGCTCATTTGGGATTTTGGAATTGTAGAAAATTAGAGAGAGTTGAAAACAAAAGGAAAATTAGGATTTTAAAAAAAATTACAAAAATTTATGCAATTAGAGCCTTAGAAGGAAACGTACACTCAACAAGCACTGGGGAGGGAATGACTACCACCACTACATGGTGGTGGCAACACTCAAGTTAGATGACAAGGCCTTGGTGGCTGGAGCCACCAGTTTTAGTGAGTCCAATTTTTCTCTTGATTTTACATTATTTTTTTTTAAATACTAAATATACTTAGAAAATTATGAAATTCAATATTTTGAAATATTTTTGTATGTAGTTTTTAGGAAAAAATATTATTTTAATAAAAATATATCTCATGATATATTGTGTTTAAGAAATCATGCGAAATTAAGTATATTTCGAATTAGAAATAAGTAGGCTTAGGAATATAGTTTTGAGTCCAAAATTTTTGTGTAGAATACTTAAGGATTATAGAAGAGTGCTATGAATCCATTTTTCAAAAATTAATTTTCGAAATTTTTAGATAATTTTTAGGTCTTAAAATGATGCATAAAAAATAAGTAAATAAGGGCTAATTAGATAATTATTGATTTAGTATATAATTCATATTTTAGGATATTGAAATCTGATGGAGTATGCTTTGTAGCATTTAGAGGGTTAGATGCAATTATTAGAGTATTATGTAGTAAATAACTAATAGGAAAAATAGTAAATTTTAACTTAACTTTGCAAATTAGAATAATTAGGTGTAAAATCTAATTTGGGATGAATTTAGATATTTTGAGATGTTAATTGATGTTGGGAGATGATATTTGGAATGATAGAAATATTAGATGTGTATTATATACATAATAAGTAATAATATATAATAAGAAAAATTAGAAATATAATAAATAGAAAATATTAGAATAAAAATTGATATTATTCTAATTATAGGAATATATAATAAATCTAGTAGAAAACTTAAATTTAGGCATTTATATAAAAAATGTAAAATTTTCTCACATTGAAAATAAGTTCGGTATACTAATAAGAATTAAAGTATGCCGGGTAGAATAGAATACAAATTTAGGACTAAAAGTGATAATTAGAATATTTAAGCCTAATGTGATCAATTTCACATTAGTGTTTGAATCGTATTTTTAGGATTTATGCATAATACGCCTAAGTAGAACCGATCTAAAACTTGAATCAAAATTGTATTTGAAACTTGAATCCTAAACTAACCTATAATGGATCGATAATACATAATAATATATAAATGAAAATCTTAGTTAAATCTTAATCTAAAGTTGATATATAACATAAGAATATAAATACTAAAAGAGTATTTATATTATAGGAGAGGTAGAGACAAGTTGACCTGCGACGAGTTAAGTGAGTAACTTAGGGATTCAAGGTAAGTTGGAATTAATACGTTACTATATTTCGAAGTACTAATTTGTAGTACTTAGAAGCTTGAAATTGTACTGAATTGTTCTTGTTAGATAGTTAGTTATGTATATGTGCTTGATTTAAGTTGCCGATATGATTATTGATTTATTGCGCTAGCTTGTATTTATGTGATTTGTTTGAAATGATTGAATACCTTAAACCAGATTTGACTAAATATTTGACTTATAAATTTAAACTAGACCTATATAGCAACCCGTTAAGGGAATATTAGGATTTTGTGACCAAATACCAAACCTTTCAAAAGGGATAGCGTTGGATGGTATAATTGGTCTCTTTTTCATTCTTAGTCGAATTAAGTGACAAGTGAGGAGGTCGTGGTAAGGGTAAAGTCAATGGTTTAAAGGTAATCGCCGGAGGAACGGTATCACCATTGCATAAGCTTGGGTTTGGTCGTAAGCTATTACATTAACGGAAACTTCTTAACTTGGATTAAAGCAAGCGCAATTTCTTTAATCTTACAACAGGTTAAACAATATCATGCGATAGCATTTACTTGAATATGCATTGCACTTAATAATTTGGTTGATAACCCCATTTGTGTTTGTTGTATATTTTTAAGTCTCCTTCCCAACTTACTAAGCTATAGTTGCTCACATCCCTATAGACGTTGATATAGGTGCTAACTAAGAAGTAGCTATAGGTGCTAACTAAGAAGTAGCTTACAATTACATAGAAGTTAGCAACTGTTGGATCTTGAAGAGTGAGAAAATACATCTGAATAATAGATATATCTTTAAGGTTTTGGCCTTTATTTAGTTACTCTCATTTTCAAATAATGTATTATTTAGGAAGTATAGGACAACAAAACCCTGCAAACGTTATTTGTAATACTTGAATCTTAGTGTATATACATGATTTCATACTTTCTTAAGTAAATAACTTAATAAATTTATAAACTGTTTACTTCAAAGCGAGTCAGTTGTGAACGCCTTGTGTAGATTAGGTCTAAGATAACGATTGTAGGGTTAGCTTTTATCTTAAAATAGTTTGCACGGTAAGGCTGTTACGACTCTACCACTTTGGGGCGTGACACTAATGGCGAGTTTGATTTTTCGGTTTCTTTTTAAAATTGATTTCTCATTTCTTGATTAATACTAAACCCTAACCCATTTAATATTAATCATCGACTAAATAAATTAAGAAATTCCGGTTTTTTATTGAAAATAATTTTTGGAGTCACCACTCAACCGGAGTCGGGAAAAAGGAAAGAAATCGTAATCGATTGGGTGGATTAATTACGATTTGGCTACCGGTCTTTGATTTTGATTTCAATTTCAAATGAAAAACTAGAGGGTTCCGAGTTTGGGGGCTAACCTATTAAACCCTTAATGGGTACCACTATCTATTTACTGAAATTAGGATTATTTTTCTAATTATAATATTTAAATAAATAAAAATCAAAAGAGAGAAAAAAAGGGACATAAGTTCCTACATATTTTATTGTCGCACCAAAGGTACTTACGTACCCGCTAGGCAAGATCAGATGATTATAGTTTTTTCCGAAAATTTTAATGTGTTGATTCTTTTTATAAAAACTGATTAGTTGAATTTGCGTTTTTATTAACCATTTTATTTTTATTAAGAAAAATTCTTAGAAGCCTAATTTTTATTCCTAATTATAAAAAAAAACCTAAAAACTTAATTTTTGAAAAGTCCTAAATTAAAATTTTTATTTAAAAACAACTAAGTGATAATTTTTTTATTTAAAAAAAAAAACCCTAAAGATATTATGAAATATGCAATGTTCTACATGATGAATATTTTATATAGAAAAGATGCTTAAAACATAAAAAAAAAAAGAAATATTTTCTAAACATAGAAAAGATTTGTAAACCATAGAAAAGATGTGTAAACCATAGAAAAGATATCTAAACTATGAAAAAGATGTTTAAACCATAGAATAAAAAAATCTAAATTATAGAAAAGATGTTTGAATCATGGAAAATGAAAAACCTAAACAATGGAAAAGATACATAAACTATAGAAAATAAGTTTAAATTATAGAAAAGATGTCTAACCATAGACAAGATGTTTAAACATAGAAAAGATGCCTAACTATAGAAACGATGCCTAAATCATAGAAAAGAAATTTAAACTATGAAAAAGATGTTTAAACCATAAAAAAAAAAATCTAAACCATAGAAAAGATGTCTAAACCATAGAAAAAATGTTTAAACCATAGAAAAGAAACCTAAATTATGGAAAATATATCTAAACTATGAAAAATATATCTAAGTTATGGAAAAGATGTTTCGCCATAAAAGAGAAGTCAATTAAAGATTTTTTTTTTTAATTTTATGAATATCAAAATGATTTTTTTTACCTAGAAAACCCTAACATGCCTAATGCAGTTTTTCTAAATTGATACAATATGCAAAGAACAAGATTTTGTAAAATATGAGATTTTATAAAAATATTATTTTGAAAATATGAAATCTAAAAAAAATAATAAAAAATAAATAAACTAAAACTTAACTTAATATATGTTCACTAGACACTAATGCTATAACTAATTACTAGCAATTAAAGACGTGACAAAAATAAAAAAAAAAATTAATATAAGTCTTAAAAATAACTGCACATATACTAAGTGAGATAAAAATAAATAAATAAGATAAGTTATAGATAATAATTAAAAACCACTATTATGTACCCGTAAGGTAAAGCACACAAAGCTGATGAAAGGGAACAGATTGGATCCCCAGTCCAATTACGTGCACAACTATAAAATTGGTTTAAGGAGTAGGTTGGAGGGTGTTTTTAACAAATGTGTAATTGTTTTTTTTTTTTTTTTTTTTTTACAAAACGGTCCTAATTCTTGAATGTTATTGTTTTATAAAAAAATTTCGCTAAAAGCCCTAAAATTTAAAAAGGATTTTTTATTAACTTTTATTTAAAAAAAAAAACAACTTTCTATGTGACAACTCCTTAAACAAGATCAAATCATAACAAAAATAACCAATCCTAATAACTCCTAAACTAATATAAAATATATATTCACTTAAATCAATACTTAATTTATCAAATCAAGAAAACTAATGTTAAAAGAAGAATATATAAATTAATAGATACATATACATATATTATTGTTATTAAACAATTATCTATATATAAAATACTAAGAGTAAAAGCTCCTAAAACTAATATGTTCATATTCGTATATATTATATTCAATAACTAAAGATCTAAATAATAATGTTAATAATAATAATAATAATAATAATAATAATAAATAAATAAATAAATGAATAAATAAATAAATAAATAAATAAATAAATAAATAAATAAACAATTAAACAAACAATTTTGAAATGGAAAAGAAACAGACTTGAACTTCTTGATTACGTGATGAAGGACGATGGCCGGTGTATAACGAAGTTACTGTTGTGTATGGCTATTGGCGTCGGATTATTGTCTGAGTTTGCTTCGCTGTTGTCCGCCTTGCTATTGTTCGCTTTGCTGCTATCTGCCTTGTTTGCTACTGTCCGCCTTGCTGCTGTCCTGTTCGCTATTGTCCGCCGTACTATTGTCTTATTCGCTTTTGTCTGCCATGCTGCTGTCCTGTTCGCTGCTGTCTGCCGTATTGCTATCCTGTTTGCTGCTGTTTGCCGTATTGTTATTCGTCTGGTGTTGCTACTGTTCGCCTGGTCGTGTTGAAGAATTCTACAGTAGTAGTCGTTGGACGTACGCGGTCTTAAAAGGTGTTATAACAGTAGGCTGTTTGTGGGACTGTGTTTAGTCGCTAAATTATTGCTGCGTCAAGGTGGTCTTTTTTTGTTTATGTGTTCTTAAGGTCCAAATCAAATCATATCTAATTATATCTATTGTATCTGATTTGATAATGATTAAACTAGATCCAAATGATTTTAATTAGATATGAATGCTGTTTATTTCTCTCGCTTTTATAAAAAAAATAGAAAAATATAAGACATAGATGCCTAATGAAGCTCAAACCCACGACCTCAAATTAAATCCAATCCGATATTTCAATACTTATCCATTAGGCCGTTAGCCTATGCCTTAACATTTAGTATAATCAAATTGTGCTTAAACCACGTTACTCTTTGCAATGATTATTTTATTAAACTAAGCTAAACTAAAACGAATGACTCTAAAATAATTTACTTCCTAAAAATTTACAAAATCTTTTTTATGTTTATTTTTATCCTTCATTTTTATTCTTTTTTTTTTTAATTATGACCCTTTTTGTAAAAAATAAAAAATAATAATAAATAAATTAATTAAATAAAATAAATAAATAATTAGGATTACGAAGGGGCAAAAATTAAGTATCTACAACTGATCATCACCGTTGTCCGCAAAGTGGATTGTGTCGGTTTGTAGTAGTAAGTTGTGGTCGTGGACATTTGTAAAGCGCAAGGATTTGGCTGCTGCTCGATTAATTACTGACCGTGGATGGAAGAAAGGATAAGGATGATCGGCTGCTACATGGTACTTTGGTTACTATAAGTTGTAATGTAGTGATTGGTGAAGTCATCGTGGTTATGCTATTATGCAACGTGTAGATCGATGAAGTGAAGTGCACGTGCTCTAGTTGTGTGAGTTTATGAAAGCAATGAAGTGGCGGAAGTGGCAACAGCAATGCATGGCTAAATGGATGAGTGGTACATTTTGTGTAAGAGATAGAGAATCACTGGCTGCATGGTCGTCAGGCTTTGGATTTAGATTTGTTTCATGTTTGTGGAGTAATCAAGTGCTAGAGTGGATGTGTAATGAAGAAGATGTATGTGTGGCTTAGCGGTTGCTTATAGATGGGGCGTTGGGCTTGATTGATAGTATGTTATTGCTATCGTATGTGAGTGTAATATGTGTAGGATAATGTATGGTGAAGTGTTATGGCTTAGCAGTGTTGGCGTGATCTATAGTTTATTGGAAGTGCTTAGTCAGTTGATGTTAAGATAGTGCAGACGCATATCATGTCTTTCGAAGAGGATATATGGATGATGGGGTTGATTTTTTGTGTATATATGTTGCATAGCAAAAGTAGAAGATTGGGGACTTTTGGTTGTTTTGCGGTATGTGTATTGTCCTTTATTTTACGTTGTGCAATCAATATTTATAACGTTCAGAAAGCAAATCTTCTAAATCATATAAAATTAAATCTTTTATATTGATCCAGATTTGATTTGATAAAAATCAAATTAGATTTCAATCAAATTAAATTTCTATTTTTTATATCGATTCAAATCCGATTTGATAAAAATGAAATTGAATCTCACAAATCTTTATCGTATTAGCTTTAAAAGATTTGATAAAATTTAAAATTAGATTTGAATCCTATATGCTCAACCAATTTTCACAAAATGAAAAAAAGAAAAATAAAAGGTGCATGTGTGCTTAATGAGATTCAAATCCGTAACCTCAAGCTAATCCAATATCAATGCTCAAATGCTTATCTGTTAGGTTTTTGGTCTGTACCTCGATACTTAATACAATTAAATTATACTTAAACAACACGAGTCTCTAAAATAAAGCTATTTAAACTAAGTTAAAACCAAATCAATTGACCTTAAATTGTCCTTCTTTCTAGAAAGTCTATTTTTCTGAAAATTTTTTATAATTTTTTATTTTTTGTATTTTTTTATCATTTTTCAATTTATTATTATTATTATTTTTAAATTTTGAATTAAGACCCTTTTAAAATAACAAAAATGAGAGGGCAAAAATTGGGTATCATACGATGTAAAGAATAAATAGCCTGTCTTGAAAGGACAAGGCAAAAATGAGTTTCTTTTGAAAAGATATGGAAAAAATAAGCTTATTTTGAAAGAACAGGGCAAAAGATAGGGTGTCTATCTTAAAAAATAGGGCTAAAGATTTAGGATGGTTATCTTGAAAGAACATAGCTAAAGATTTTAGGGTGCTTATCTTAGAATGATAAAGCTAAAGGATTAGAGTATCTATATTAGAAGGATAGGGCTAAGAGTTAAGGTGCTTATCTTGAAAGGATAAGGCAAAAGAATTAAGGTGCCTAAGGATAGAGTAAAGGATTAGGATGCCTATCTTAAAAATTAGGGCTAAAAATTTAGGATGCCTATCTTGGAAGGATAAGGTTATAAATTAGGATACCTATCTTAGAAGGATAGGGCAAAATAAATTGCCCATCTTGAAAGGATAGGGAAAAAATGAGCTTATTTTGAAAGAAAAAGGCAAAAGATAAGTGCCTATCTTAAAAAATGTAAGCCTCAAAGTTAAGCCAATTGACTATAGGATTGAACTTAGAATATAAGGTTTTGGACGATCGGTTAAGGAATCCGATCAAACCCCAAATTATAAACTAACGAGAGAAATATTAGTAAAACTGACCCCGTAAACTTGAATTTAAGAAAATAAGTAATAAAATAGGAGACTATAAAATTTTCAAATTTTAAGCATATTAAGTATTAATTACTGAAAATACGAAAAGTATAATCAAATAACTAATAAATTACTAAAGATAGATTATATGTATACTAAAAATTTTAGAATGACTAAAATAATAATTAGGAATGTTCATGTGTACCCTACATGTATTTACGTATAGATAAAAATACGCGAAATTACCTAAATTGGCCAAAAACTAAGTAAATAAGTAAAGAAAATTATAAATTAATTATGGAAAAATAAAAAAAAATCAGAATAGGATAAGATGAATCAAGATCAGGTCCTGGCAGGTCCAAATCTACAAAAGAAAAATAAACCAATAAAAATTTGACAACATAAAAGCCAAAAATCAAGGATAATGGGCAAAGTCTTGTCAAATTAATGCATAATAATTACAAAAATTGTCTATAAATAGCAAGAAAAATTCAGAAGCTCATTTGGTCAGATATAAATCAGAGAAAATTAGAGAGAGGCAAAAATTGAGAGAAAAATTTGGTTTAGAAAAAACTGTGCAATTGGGGCTTTCAAAGGGAACCTACACCAGACGAGCAGCTGGGAGTGGATGGCCACCACCACCACACGATGGTGGCAGCGCTCAGGCTGGCTAACAAGGCCACGGCGGCCGGCGGTAGCCGGAGCCACCCAAACTGGTGAGTTCGATTTCCAGCCCGATTCTTATGTAATTTTGTAAAAATAGTAAATAGTTTTATAAAATTATGAAACTTTTTATTCTGAGGTTTTATTATATGTAGATTTAGGGAAAAATAGTGATTTAGTTTAATCACATCTGAAACTATAGGGTCCTTAAGAAATTGTGCAAAACCGAGCATAATTCGGTTTAGAAATAAATGACCTTAGGAGTGTAGTTTCAAGCCCAAAATTTTTTTGTAGATTACTTAGATGATATAGAACAGTGCTATGAAGCCCGTTTTCAAAAATTAATTTTTGAAATTTTTATATAATTTTTAGGCCCTAAAACGAGGCATAAAATGGGTAATTTAGGGTTAATTAAGTAATTAAATGATTAATTACTGATTTAGTGAATAATTATATGTTTTAGAATATTGAAATCTGATGGAGTATGATACTTGCAGCATTTAGGGTGTTAGATGTAATTATTAGGTTAATTATATAGTAAATGATTAATAAGGAAAAATAGTTAACTTTAAGTTAATTTTGTAAATTAGGGAAATTAGGAGTAGAATCTGATTTAGGATGAATTTAGAAATTTAGAAATGATAATTGATGTTTAGAGATGGTAATTAAGGTGATAGAAATATTAGAAGTGCATTATATACATAAAAGGTAATAATATATAATATGTAATTTTTAGAAATATAATAAATAGAAAATATTATAACAAAAATTGATATTTTGAGAATAAAAAAAATGTACAATAAATCTGATAGGAAACTTGAATTTATGGAATGATATGAAAAATGTAAAAATTTATCACATTAGGAGCGAATTCGATACACTAATACGGATTTAAGTGTACCGAGTAAAATAAATACTGACTAAGGGTAATGATGGTAGTTAGGAGATTGGGAAGTAATGTGATTAATTTCACATTATGGGTTGAAACGAATTTCTAGGGTTGGAATATATAACACTACTTAAAAATCGAACTAAAAACCTAATTTAGAAATCGATGCGAAAACCGAACCCAAACCTGAACCTAACCCCAAACCTGAACCTAACCCCAAACCTAGAATAATTATAAAAGACTTAATACCTAGATAATTAGGCATATTAAACCTTAAACAAAACCTAACAATAAGCGTTATAGGATAAAACGAACCTATAATAGTTATATGAAAAGCTGAAACCACGTTTGTGTTATAGGGATGATCGGTGATGGCCTGAGCAAGTCGAATCTCGAGTGAGCGAGCGAGGAGTTGAGGTAAGTTGAGATTAATACAATGCTGTATTTTGGAAGGCTTGAGATTATGCTTGGTTGTGCTTGTTAGATAGTTGGATGTGTACATGTGCTTGATTATGGGTGATATTATGATTATGTTTGTTGCTCTGTCATGTATTGTATGATTTGTATGAAATGATTGATCACCTTAAACTGGACTTAATCAAATATATGACCAGTAATCATAATCAGACATGCATGGCAACCTGTTAAGGGAACTTAGAACTCTCCAGCCAAATACCGACCCCTTCGAAAGGGATAGCGCAGGATTGCAAAATGGTCCCTTCTTTATCCTCAGTCGAACTAAGTAACAGGAGACGAGGTCGCGGCGAGGGTGAAGACAGTGGTTCCAAGGTAGTCGCGGGAGGAGCAAGGTCTCCATTACACAAGCCTGGGTTTGGTCGTGAGCTGTTGCATTAACGGCAACTCCTCAACCCGGATTAGAGCGAGCGCAATTTCTCTAATCTCACGACGGGTCGGACGACGTCGTGCGATGGCATTTGCTTGCACATGCATTGCACCTAATAAGTGATTGAAAACCTTGTTGTGTGTATGGTATAGTTTTAAGTCCTCCATCCTAACTTACTGAGCTGTAGTTGCTCACATCCCTATAGACGTCGTGCAGGTGCTGGCTAAGAAGCGGCAACAACTACTCTGAAACTAGCAACTGCTGGATCTTGGGGAGTGAAAAAAAACATTGAAGAATCAAAACATATGTTATTACTTTTCATTTTTTAATAATGTAATAACTGAATTATAGTGATTATATATAAATTTTCTCACTTTCTTAAGTAAATGAATTATTTAAATTACAACCTGTTTACTTTAAAGCGGGTTAGTCGTGAACGTCTTGTGTAGATCGGGTCTAAGATAGCAGTTGTAAGGCTAACTTCTATCTTAGGATGGTTTACACGACGGGGCTGTTACGACTCTGCCGTTTCGGGGCGTGACAAAAAATAGGGTTAAAGATTTAGGGTGCTTATCTTAAAAGAATATGGCTAAAGATTTTAGGATATCTTTCTTGGAAGGATAAGGCTAAAAGATTAGGGTGCTTATCTTAAAAAGATATGGCTAAAGATTTTAGGATATCTATCTTAGAAAGATAAGGCTAATAAATTAGGGTGCTTATCTTGAAAAGATAGGACAAAAGGATTAAGGTGCCTATCTTGAGAGGACAGGGCAAAGGATTTAGGGTGCCTATCTTGAAAGGATAGGGCAAAGGATTTAGGGTGCTTATCTTGAAAGGATAGGGCAAAAGGATTGGGGGAAGCCTGTCTTGAAAGGATAAAGAGCCTGTCTTGAAAGGAAGTGCAAAAAGGATAAGGGGCTTGCCTTGAAAGTATGGGGTAAAAGGATAGGAGGTCTGTCATACCCTGAATAGGAGGAGTCATATCAGTCTCGCTGTGTAAACTATCATAAGATAGAAGCTGATCTAACGGTTACTATCATAGATATAATCTACATAAGGTGTGTCTAACTCAACCAGTTTGAAACGTCCGTTTTGATACCTATTTATAACCAAAATTGTGGTAAAGTTACAAAATACTAGTTATATACAACCTGTTGTCCGTACCACAACAATATTTATACAAACGTTTCACATCCAAAGTTAAAGTTTATAATCAAAGTTTATTAAAAACCACATGTTTTGTAGTCTATATACAATAAGTTAGGAAATTAGTGGGTGTCCTATGGAATTCTCAATTAGTTTCCTTAAAACTTAAAAAAGAAGAAGTCAAAAGCTCAGGTTTAGTTGATTCGTCGTTCCTCACTTTCCTAAACAACAATACACTAACTTGGGGGTAGTGGTATCGAAACATCTTGATCTTCACTCAGCACTTGCAAAAGAGTCTATGGGGATATGAGCATAACTTGCTTAGTAAGTGGGATGGAGTTAGAAGAGTACCATATAATTATAAGCAAGGTTATTAATTATGATGAAATGCAATGCAATCTATCAAATGAAACATTGCACAATGTTATCCAGTCCACTGTGAGGTTAGAGAAATTACATCTACTCCAACCCGGATTAAGGAGTTTCATCGCGACTCAAGTTAGACCAAATCCTGGCTTGTGCAATAGAGAATACCCTTCTCCCATGACCGCCTTTGAACCACGGCCCCCTACCTTTGCTGCGACCTTTTCGCTTGCCACTTAATTTGACTATGGATAGGGAAAGCACCATTTTAGCTATCCTTATCGAAGGAAGTCGATATTTGGCTTAATACTCTTAATTGTTTCCCTTAATGGTGCTATGTATGTTCAGTTTCGTTTTAGTCAAATACATGTTAGTTTTAATTAGAGGTTGCCAAATAAGTTCATATAATACAAAAATAATACAAACATGCAAAACAATACACCAATGAGTTCAACTCCTATCACAACTGAGTATCATATACACATATAGCATGTATACAGTCAACTAACTACAAACACAACTAGAAGTACTCTTAGGTCTTCGGATACTTTAATAGAGTATCTCAACAAGCGATGAAGTCATAATCCTAATTTACTTGTTTAGATGCTTACTACCACTGACTCGAGTTGTCAACCGTCTTTGTACTTGAAGATCATATTTACACAAAAAACCCAATTTCAGTCTTCGTAATAATTACGAAAACATTAGGATTTGATATAAAATTGTTATATATATATATATATATAGTTGTATTATTATTATATATTGAGTTAAAGTTGTTAATTGTTGATACTATACGTCATATATACTATTACATATTATATATCATTTTAATCTTATCGAAATGTACTTTTAATTTATTAAATCATGTTTTAATTCTGGTAAGGTTACTGAAATACGTATATTCTAGAATATGATAGAGTTTTAGGTTATATTGCTTAAGATTGTCCAGTTTTAATAAAATTAGTGTCGCTAGGTTCATACATACTTAACGATGCGTTTTACGAGTCCTATTCCTAAAGACGACTTTTAATGGATAATTCGAGTTTTTAATACAATTATAAGTATCTATATAAATATTATCGTATTATACGTAATTTACATTATTAAACTTTATTTTCTTTAATTTGTCCATATAATGTTATAATATGAGTATTATCTAACTTTAATATACCTATAGTGTATCCCGATAAAAAAAATCAATAAATAATTTAAAAATACTCATTTAATCCAATCCTATTAGCAGTCTCATACATAGTTTTTATTTAACTATTTAATTCATTTTAACTTATTATTATTAAAAATGTCCCAACTTGTAATTTAAGCTGTTTTACTAGGTAAATTTGTAACAAATAGTTCGGGTCACAAAATAATTCCCCGAAAATTTTTATAGACTCCGAAAAATATGGAGAATTCATTTATCAATTGGTTTCAAGTTTTCGACCTATCACCTATATATTCGTATTTACGATTTTACTCATACATTATTCTAAATTACTCAATTATGATTTTTTTACACCAAATTAATTTCAATCTAACCCAACATTGTTATTATTCACTAGAGATCAGTATATATCCATTTCATCGATTAATTTCATAATTTTCTATTTAATTCATAATTTCAACCTATTTTTGAGTTATTTTTAGGCCAAAAAATGCAATAAATATTAAAAATATTCAAATAAAAATTCGGGCTACATAGAAATTATCTATATATCATACATATCCTATACAAAAATTTTCAGCTAGAAACAACATCATTTAGTATATTTATTTTACAATTTTAAATTCGGATGAATAGTAGATTTCTTAAAAAATATATATTAAATGTTATAAATTTTTCAAAAATAAAAATATCACATGAAAGCATGTTCAAAATAGGCTAAGTATAAATTTTTTCATAATTTTCAGGGTGGTTTAGGTGTTTTTTACAATTTAACGAAAAATATGGCAGAGAATCGACCTAACTATTCGTGGTATCTCTAATAGCCGATGGTGTTTAGGGGCATGTCAAACAGCCTAGGTGCGGTGGTGACTGGTGGTAGTTGATTGAGCTCCACAGCAGAATCAATTTAGGTTAGGGTTTTGTCTTAGCACAAATTTCCTTTGTTTTTTCTTATTTTCTTTCTATTTTTGTAAAAAAAAATTCGATATTTTTTCTTTATAGATCTAATTCCAAAGTATCAAACCTAGTCTAAATGAAGTCTTCTGGAATTTAAAGGGTACAATTGGCGATTGGAAACATTATTTTTTTTATTATTTTCCCCATTTAATGCTAGTAAGAGGTGTTAAATATATAGGATATGGACTTTTGATTCAGTACAACTCCTTTCCTAATGTTGCTACAGTGATTCTCCAAATTTTCCAGCCGAAATTTGAGTGAATTGGATAAGATTTGCTATTATCTTTGACATTTTAGGTATATTTTATTAAGATTTAATTATTTATTAATATACGAGTATATATCCCTAATATACGGGTATATATCCCATATATATATCATGCGTAATATATAACTATACTCATATAGTTAAGTTTCTAGCATATATTTTATTTTTAGGATATGTTGTCTTAATTATTCACATGAATTCAACACATTATATATATAATTATATAATTTAGGGTTAATTTACGAGTATAATTATTATTTATACCGAGTATACTCATAAAAATACGCTTGTATTCATATAGTAAGTTATATTAGATTATCTCATTTTATAATTTAATTAACTTATCTCTAAATTCTCGTTGCAATCCAAGTTCGGTTTTAAGGGTTCCAAGCATTGTCGTACTATATTAAATAATCCTACTTTTAAGGGTAAAATTGGGATTTTGGGTCAATATTTCAAAAATCTAACTTCACTGTATTACTTCATCTAACTTTTTTATCTTAGTCGTAAAATTTAAGCTCAATTGGATAACTTTCCCTAAAGACTCTAAATCTAAGCTTGATTATCCTAAAACAATTTTAGAGGCTTATTGGCCTGTCTTGAAAGGACAGGGTAAAACAAATAAAGGGCATATCTTGAAAGTATAGGGCAAAAAGGATAAGATTAGGCACTATGCCGAAAAATTGATGTTTTTAAAAGAAAAATTAACTTCTCGAAATGATAGATCTTTCAAAAAAGAAAACTTAACAAAAGGGTTTGAAGGCATAGTTAATTATTTTTTTTTTATCCCTAGATAACTGATATTACTTGATGTAGGATGATAAAAGTTTCTATAGTAAACTTTTGAAACTCTAAACATGGGATAACTAAATTTCAAAAAATTCCTAGAATAGCCTAAGCTCTTGGTATGATGATAAAGGTTCCTAAATAATCTTTTCATAGGATGACCGAAGCTCCTGAATATTCAAAGTTCTAGAACTAAGAATGACTAAGACTCCAGAATTAGATAAACAAAGTTCTTAAGGAGGGATGGCTAAGGTTTTTGTTGAGATGACCACAGTTCCAAAAGAATCACTAACTCGAGAGTGACTAAAGTTCACATTGCAAGTTCTCAAATTTTTCACTTTTTAAATCTCGAAGGAAAAAACTAGTGCTTTTATTAAAAAAAAATGTTCATTTTTTTTTTTGTTACTAAGTAACGAAATTATACCAACTTTGAATATTATAAATAAGCAGTATGCTCATTCTTTTAGCCCATTGGTCATTCATGCTTCATCTTTGATTACTTTTCCGCTACAATGATGGAATAATACAATTAAACACCTTATTCTTCTTGCTGTAGGGAATTCTCATTTGATGTCGGGGCGAAGTGCTTCCCCGATTGATAAGGATCAATCTAGAATGGCAGCGGATCTTGAATGAACAGGAATGGGTATTTGTGATTAAAAAATGGGGTGCAATGAATAGGAAGGTTTTTTATGGTGAATGTGAATGGATATAACTCACGAAGACACAAACACAATCAGGAGTTTAAGCTCGAAATAGAGTTCAATACGACTCACGAATACTAAATGTTGCTCGGGGTTCAAATGAGGGTTAGATATAACTCATTAACCGGTTCAATTGAAGGGATTTACCATAATTCTAAGAATAAGATTGATAAGAACATAGGGGAGATTAAAGAGAGTAATCGACACTCAATAATTTGGTAGACGCAAGCTTTACTAGCTCAAGTACAGTCTTGCTCAAAAGAAGAAAGTTTTACTCTCTATAGATTCTTTTGTATATGTATATATCTGTTAATACAAATGTTATTATTTATAGTAACTCCTAAACTATAGTGGCAAAATTGTAAATAACGTACAAGGCCTTAAACCCTATAGTGGCATGTAGTCATTCGGTATGTCCTAGGAGTAGTAGTATCAGAACCGGATAGTGTCAGCAATTTGATGTACGGGTTCAGGAAGGAGTCCTTGAACTCTCATGTGGCTTGGCCGAGACACTAGATTTAGTAGGCACGAGTCTCTCGGTGCTATGCTAAGTGGTTCTTTGATCTCATGTCTTCGGCCTTATAGTGTTTCAATACCTTGGTTATCGATAAACTTGGTGTCGAGTGTTTCCTTTTCTTCCCCCTGGTCTTCTATAATCAGCTTGGCCTCGGTAAGCATTGATAGGCCTTGGTTTCAGATAAGTTTACCTTGGCTTAAATATAGTTGGAGGCTGATTCCTATCACCGACCCTTAGGGCATGCTGGACTTTTGCATCCATAAGTTTCATACTAGAAAAAGTATCCCAATTATTTGAATTGTTTAGTCAAAGAGGACTTCCTTACACTCTTAAATAGCTTGTTTTCATTCTTGACTATGATTCCAAAAATTATGGTCAGTCTTATAAGTGATATACTTTGATAGGTTTTTTTCTTAAGGTTATAACGTAGGCTTTTGGTCATTGCTTTAAACAAAGGGAAAATGTTGATGTGTTGGCCAATTTTTGAAAAAAAAATTAATATCTCAACCCTAGTTTACAAGTCAATAATCTTAAAGGGAAATGTTAAAATAGGCTTACACCAGTTTTATGAGCAATGATTGCTTAAGATAAGTTAATTTCTTCAGTTAAAAGATCTTTGTTAAAGGTGGTATAATGGGTAGGATCATAGAATTAATGTTTCATTCCTTTGGACTCGGAATTTATTGCTTGGGTTTGTTCTTTAAAAGATATTAGGGGAAGACTTAGATACTTAATGTTGAAATTCATGGGTTTAGCTTTTTTAAGGTATTCTAGTCCTGAGCCCTTTTTGGCTGCCTTTTGGGATGCAATCACCTTACTTTTATTTTCTTCTTTTCTTCTTTCTTTTTCTTTTCTTCCTTGTTTTTCTTTTCTTTCTTTTTTCTTCTTTTTTCTTTACTTTTTTATTTTCCTTTTTTCCCTTATTTTTTTCTTTTTCTTTTTTCCAAAGGTGATTACCTTCTATGTGTTTAAGTTCTTGCTTGAAGAAATTGATGGCCCTAAAACTATGAGCTTAAAGTGTATAAGCCCAATAAAGTGGGGTATGGCTTTAGGGAAGTGTTTGAGAAAGATCAATGGCCTTACGGTATTTGAATGAGTGTATGAATTTAAGTAAAATGTACAACTTGAAACTCTTTTTCATTCTAAAGGAATTGAGTTATCAATGACAATTATTACTTATGAATCGACACGACTGAAGCAAGCACAAGTTAGCTTATTCTTTTTCTCCAAAATCAATGGCCCTAACCTCCTTATTGCCCCAGTATAAGGTGATTCTTGATAGGGTTAGTTTTAAAAAAAAATCCTTAAAAGGCTCAAATGGGCATGCAAGGGGTAAAAATGTTTAAGGACTGAAATGAATGCCTATCATCCTTTCAATTTGTATATCACATGCAAGATAGATTTCCCTTAAGGAACGAGTCTTATCCTCACATTCATGTCTCTCAACTCTCTTGAGTGATTTAGGGTCATTGTTTAGGATCAAGGCTTACCTCTTATCATTCTAAACACTTCAAATAATGAGATACTTTTGTTAGTTTGATAATGAAACATTTTATGTTTTGTTTGCCTTTATTTGCCCTAGTCTCATTTGATAAGACTGGATATTTTATGATGCTTTAATGGGTCACATGCTCCTCTACCTTTAAAAGATTGCCCTATTTGCTGCCCACTTAGCTCAAGCTCATTAGGCTTATTAAATGAATAATTCATAGTGGAGACAAACTTTATGTTCGGTTCTAGGGTTGGAGTGGGTGGGCTAGTTTTCGTGGGGTAAGTGTTTAGGACCTTTTAGCCTAGGAGAAGATTGGTGTTGATGGAAAAAACTTAGGGTGAAGTTAATAGGCCATGTGTTTAAGGTTTTTTTTTTTTTTTCTAGCTCAAAGTGGGTTGAAATAAATGGGAAGATCTGTGGTTTGTATTTAGGCTTTTGAATAATGGGCTTCTTTTTAGGGATTGTGTTTAGCTTAAACTTTTCTTGGGGATGGGCTATGTCTCTACCATTTTCATTTATCAATTTACAATGTGCTTTCCCCTTTTGCCCTTGAGTGTTAGGTTTAACTCATAGGCTACACAGTGCTTTGGGCTTAGAATGAGTTATTGCCAAGATTAGGCTTAAGTTGAAGTCATTGTTGTCAGTTATCTTAGCTTGGAAAACAAATGGCTATGGATTTCAACAATGGGTTGAACTACTCAAAAGTAATAACTCAAAGTCCGTAAACCTATATTCGTTAGAAAATTTTTTTCTTTGAAAATTTTATGATTTTTTTTTTAAACTTTGTTATAACAAAAAGAGTTTGAAAGCACTTATATTAAAAAAAAAAAAGAAAAATTATGTTACAAACAGGGTTACCAACATCTCCTAACTTTTGGAATGATTGAAAAAGTTATAGAGTTGATAAGAAGGAGTGGCTATTTTACAAAGTTAATTACTGCGGATAACGATTTATTTATAAGTAAAAATTCTTGAAAATGTTGAAGGATTTTAAAGAAAATCTATGTTATCGATGACTAGATTGCTTATATTGTTTAGAAAAAGAAAAAAATAAAATAAAAGTGACATGATGAGGATAACAAAGTTATAAAAGAAACAACTGGTAATTGAAGGGTTATAATTTTACAAGAAGGGTGTCTAATGTTATAAAAAGATGATGAAGAGACACTCTGGGGATGATATTTATAAAACATTTACAAGTTGAATGATTTTTTATTTATTCTTTTTTTATTTACACAAAAGTATGTTAGTGTATAAAAATTTTCAATAGAAATAAGCAACACCAAACAATAAAGTAATAAAAATGAATAAATAATTAACATAAAATAAAGGGGCGCACACGCATATGCTAGGTTGGTGACTGAATAATAGTGTAATAATTTATTACCGTAAAAATTTTTGAGTTGCAACTTTGTTATAACGCCATGATTACATTAATTTGAGTACAAATATGGTATGCCCTTATTAGGTATAGAATTTTTCTATGAGTATACATGTTGACAAAGTATAGAGATTTTAATAGTTTGTAAGGAAATATTTTGAGATGAAAAAATATACATGGAAAAAAAATTCTACGACCAGTATGTTACATAGGAAAATAACAAAATTGTAACTTCTTACTCGTGATATATATATATATATATATATATTTGAAAACATTACATGAATATTCATTTGCTAACCTATAAAATATATAATGTAATTTGGTGAATACTATCTTGAATTTTATTACACCACCTTACTTGTAAAATAAAATAAGGATTATAACATATAAAATATAGGTTACAGGATAATGTATATAGGTAATTATATGAAATGTTAAAAAAATAACATTAAAATATAAAGAAAATATGATGCAATATGATAGACGTGCATTAATGAATAGAGGTCGACAATTAATAAATTATAGGAATTATTATGAATTAGCGGTCAAAGAGTACCCTTATATATAAGTATATCCAAAATAAGATTTAAAAAGAAATGAAACTCGTGAATACTTATATCTACAAGTTACTAATTTTTAATTTCCCCCTTTTTTTGAAAAAGAAAGCTGAATCGATTGTAGAATAATCGGGCTTTTCCTATAATTTAAAAATAACTATCCCTTTTTAAAAAAGAATGATGCAAGAGAGTGGGATCTATCGGTCTCAGGCTTTGTAGCTTTAAGGCTTTTTGGAGAAAAATCTAGTGGGTTACATTAAAACCTAAGTTAGCTCGCTTACCACCGCCAAGCGAGGGTAAAGACCCCAACAACTTAAGGGTTACACAATGGCGGCCTATCATAAATTCCTAAGGTGGCCTAAGTCCAATTACATCTAAGCATGCAAATGGTTATTAAAATAACCTCACCCTCTCAAATCCCCAATAAAGGCCCATTAGGCTAGGGTTTTTTTTTTTTTTTTTTTGGGCCTGCATCACTAAAAATCAATTAGTATAATTATAATACAATAAAAGAAAAAATAATACAAAAGATCATCAATTAATTTCTAATTTTTATATGGTTAGTCTACTGGGATTCGTTAATGGAGTCGTTAATTTTGTTGAGTCCTATTTTGGTTTTTCTTAATTTAATTTATATTAAGCCTATCTCACTTAATATAGATTACTTAACATAAAATTAAGGAATTTTTTTTAAAAAATGTTTTGATTTTTTTTTAAATTGGAGTCCCCAACCAATTAAACTAATAAAAAATAAAATTAGGGGTTTTGGGTGAGAAAATCCTAATTTGACTATTAATTTGCGGATTTTCTAGAAAAAATTTATTTTAAAAAAATTAACTAGAAAAAGATAAGTTTGGGGCCTAACCTATTAAGACTAATTTACTATGTAAAAATAAAATTAAAAAAATTAATGGGCTTTATTTTATATTTTTCTAACAAATGCTAAGATATATACAAATATGCAAAATATAACTAAAATAAATTTTTTCATTATTTTTTATTAAAAATTTTTCAAGAAAAAGGAAAAAAATTTTATTTTTTCTACGATTACTCCGATGGTACCTATATATCCACTAGTTAGGATTAAATCAAGGTAGTTCTTTTTTTAGAAAAAATTTAGTAGGTTAATTCTTTTTAATTTTGAAATTGAGTGAGGTTTATATTTTTTTAACCAATTTATTTTTATTAAGAAAAATCTTAAAAAAAAACTTAATTTTTTATTCCCAATTTAAAAAAAAAACTAAACTTAATTTAAAAAAAAAACTTTAAGTTGGTACTTTTTATTTTTTGAAAAACTACTATGTGAGAAAACTTAAAAACAAAATATCCTAAAGCATCTAAATGAGGAAAATAAATAAATAAAAGATGCAACTTTTATGAAATTATGCTAATATACAATTATTATGAAAAACATGACTTTTTATGGAAAAAATACAATTACTATTGACAATATGCCTAACCATGGAAAAAAAAGCCTAAAATGTGGAAATGATCTTTAACTATAGAAAAGATACCAACTAAAATTTATTTATTTTGTAAAAAACTAATGAGTGACAAAATGATTTTCTAAAAATCCCTAAAATACCAACTTTATTTAAAAATCTAAATTTAATGAAAAACATGCAAGTTTAAATAAAAGATGCAAAATTCCTATAGAAGTGCAATTTCCAACAAAAATATTGAATTTTATTAAAATATACAATTTTGACTAAAAGTATGTAATTTTATGCTAAAACATGCAACTTATGCAAGAGGTGAAAAATGCACAAATCAATGGTAATCAATATAAAAGGCTTGCAAAGACTCAGATTAGTAATGATTTTACATAAAATCCTAATCGTGTAAATCCTAATCGTGTAAAAACTAATATACCACTTTAATATACTCATATAATAAAACTAACAAAATAACAATAAATAAATAAATAAATAAGAATTAAAAAAAATAAAACTACACTAAAATAAAACCTATGTAAAAATAAACTAAAGTTAGTGTGGGTTATTAATAAATTATCTAAACCAAAATAAGAAAAACAAATAAAACAAGAGGGGAAAAACAAAACAAATAAACATAACTATACTAGAAAAAGGAAAATCCACCTGTACTTTGCAATGCAGGTTGAATCAGGGAGAAAACTTACGTGGATTGCGTTATTGTTTTGCTTTGTGTGGAATTGTTGTTCATCGAGTCACTGATCGTGTGGTTGCTAATTGTATGGAGTTACTGTTACGTATACATGTGTTATCGTTGAGCTGTATGTGATTAGAAGTGTGTGTATGGGACTGGATCAAATTGCATGGAGTATGCATGATCGAGAGTGTGTGTTGTACGGGTGGAATTGTGCATAAGAGTGATCGTGTATGGACTGTACGTGTGTAAGACTTAAGTATGTGTGTGGAATATGTGTTTCAGTATACGATTAATGGAATGTGTTTAGTGAATATGTGTTTGTGAGTTGTGGGTGAATATGGGCTTGCTGTTGTGGAGATTGTGAAAACGTCCCTAAACTTTACTATTGACTCGCTATTTATAGGCCAGACAATCGAATCTTTTGTATCTTTTTGAATATAGATTTGTTCTCAACAAACTCTATATATGAATGATATGATAATGAATTTCAAATATGAAAAATATATTTTAGATTCTTTGAAGATTCAACCTGGTTTCTAGAAATCCTATTTTAATTTGGACTTTCTATTTTTTGGGCCTGACTTAGTTTAACTTAATTTAGCCCAATAACTTACTTAATAAATCCTAAGTCTATTTTAGCTCAATATAAGGTAAATAAAAATCCACTTTTTATCGGATTGGATTAAAATATTTTAATAAAGCTCAATCCTTTAATGACTTTAGAATTTATTAAATTGAACACACACCATTATCCGATTTGACCCCAAATGGCTCAACTTGACTTGATACGACTTGACATTATATTTTTATTATTTTTTCAATTTTCAATTTTTAATTTTTATTTATTTATTCTATTTTTTTGTTTAATTATTTTTTTAACTTAGCTCAATAAAAATACTAAAATGAAACCGCAAAAATGAGGTGTTTATAAGCATTCATTGAGTCAGCATATAATTTTTTAGAGATGTGCAATCATTCGGCCCGGCATAGAGAATTAGCCAGCAACATGGATCAACTTGGCCTTAATAAGAGTTAGCTGGAGTAGGAGAATTTGTCTTGGTCGTCTTATCAGACCTTGGGGCTCGGCTATGGGTTAAAGGTCTAGTAGTCTGATTCTTATTAAGTGGTCTAATACCTGCTAATAATAAGGTGATAGACGACTTACCCTTATTTAGAGCAACTTGTAGGGGAACTATTGAAGAGGAGGATGTCGGTACTCCTAAAATTGAAGATGTTGTCAGAGAAGATGATGACACTAAAGGGGAAGTTAATGATATATCCTTAATTGGAGACAACATATGTTTAGAAGGAATTGGGTTAGACTTCAAGAAATCTCCCTTAACTAAAGTTGAGGAAGCTGCTAAAGGGAAAGCAGAAGATAAGCCCTTCGTTTGAGGAGGTAATTGTACAGTAATGGGTTGTTTTGACTTAGAAAGAAGAGGAAGAGCCACATAAAGATACTAATGAGCATAAAAACAAGAGAAGGCCATGGAAAACAAAGCCATAGTCATTAGAGAGGAAGACCAGAAGTACAAGGATGCCGAATAGAAGAGAAAAGAAGACTAAAGATGTTTGTTGCTGATTACAATAGATGAGAACAACAAGTGACTAACTGAAGGAGGTAGATGGCTAACTAAGCACACTGGTGAGGAAGGCATAACAAAAACCCTAGAGAGACAAAGGTTGGAAAACAAGAGTTAAACTAAAAAGAGGAGAGAGAATTTTCTCTCTCTAGACTTCTCTATATGATAACTTATCTTTCACTTTTTTATAGTCATGCAACTTTTCTCTAATAACTTTGTAATTATACTAATTGTAATTTTTATTCCAATAATAACGTGTTTAGTACTTTTTTGTTATATTATTATAATATTTTCAACTATAATATTTCCGTACATTAGTGAGATGTTTGTTGATAAGCTATTATGAACCTAGGCTTCCAAACCCAAATGGAGTTTTGCTAATCATAGGCCAAGTCTATAAAACTCAAACAGACCTCTTTAGAGTCTAGGCTGAGCTCCTTAAAACTCGGCTAACCTCGTTATAATCTAAGCCAAGCTACTAATATCAAGAATGACCTCATCAAAGCTAGGATCAAGCTCTTAAGAGCTTAGCCAACCCCATTAGAAAACATGTCTTGAGCTCCTATCTTGATCCAATTGCATGGAATCTAAGCCCTTAAGCTCAATTTTCTTAAGCCAAGTCTATAGATTCAAAAGAAGATTAGGCAAAAACAATTTGGTTAGATAAGAAAAGTCCACAACAAGCATATGTTTGTCTTCAAGATCTTTTCAAAAATATTTAAAGTCAAATAGAGGATCTTGGAATCATGATCTCTTTCCACAAATAGGTTACCTTCCATGCCTCTAAATTCCAAGTGAAGATTACAGGTAAATGACCTAGACTCTCTTACTTTCTCATTTCTATATACTTCACACTTTCCTTAGATGTCTCATTGACTTAAGTATCAATGTGGTTGTATTAGAACAACCTTCGATGGTCCTCTTAGATTACATGTGTTAGTTTTGTGAGTTGCCTCCAATCTTTATCGCACTCTTTGAAATCTAGCAACATTTGGCACCATTTGGTTGCAATCCATTACTACAATGGCAAAAAAATCATGTATAACTTGCTTAAACCAATAAGATAACAGTCAAGCAGCTGATCCACCGCTTAACATTGCCGTTACAAATGCCATTATAAATCCTTCGCCATAACAGAAATCTACTAGCTAGGTCAATTCTAGGTCACCTACGCCTAAATTAAACAAAAAAAATTAATCGACATATAAGAAAAGAAAAAACAAATAAGAAATATAGTTGAAAAATTAAAAATTAGTAAAAAGTTAAACTAATTCTATAAGAATAGAGAAAAATTATTTCCTATTTACATATAGTATGTTGCTTTTAGCAACATAAGAAATAAATATATCTTAAATGTTAGTTTAGTTTGGTTTATATAAACTTTTGCTAAAAGAAAATCTCATTTCTCAATAATGTGGGGTTAGCTTTGTCTTCTAACATTCTTTCTAGCCTTTAGATTTTGTGCCCTGCTTATAATACAATTCAAGTTAGTTATAATTGTATATAAATAGCATATATCCATAACAACTACTTCATAAAATGGTGTAAAGGCCAAATAACTCTTAAACTCCTTTTTTTAATGTAAAATTTAATTCAATTTAACTTTTAAGATTAATATTTCTTAAGAAAAAATTTTGAGTATCATGGTTTATGGGTTTGACCTATAAACAACAATCTTGGCTAGGTCATGGTCTCACATTCTCTTGATTTGAGACTAGGTTAGTTGGGGACAGTTTCTAGTAAGTTAAGATTGATTGAAAAATAATTTTTTTATACAATTGAGATCCATGAACTAAGTCTTGGTTCAATTTTAACCCAAATAACATCTACTAGAAAGCATAAAAATGAAAAAAGAAGAAGAAGAAAAACAAATAGAAAAATATAATAGAAATACCTTTTAAATTGCACTGTAACTTAAAATCACTCTACTAATCCCAATTGATAATATCAAAATAAAAAATAAGAAGCCCAAGAACCTTTAACGAGAAGAATTAAGAAAGGTATGGAAAAAGAAAGAGAAAAAGGCAACTGGAACCTTGATAAGCTTTTCATTTCAGTCTCATCCTCTAAGTGAATCATAGGTGGAGATTGTCAAAATGAAGGGAGATTAGAAAGAGAGGAAAAGGTACTTATTATTGTTACAAGTGAAAGTTCGAAGAGAGAGTCTTAGTCAAATTCAATTTGAATTGTAGTTAACTTAAGCTTAACATTAAGCTATTTAGATAGTTTATCAATTTAAGTTTGATTTTAGACTATTTGGCCTGATGAGCTATTGCTTAAGTGATAGTTGATTTCACCTTGAGTTAGAACTTTAATATAATTTTAATAAAAAAGAATATAATCTATTTAAGAGAAAAAAAAAAAAGTAAAATCAAGTGGTTTGAGAGCAGTAAATACATAGGTTTCTTCAATTTCCTCCTTGCTTGTGGTCTTTGTTATTATCGACTAGCGGATAGGTAGTATCTGACTTTGAGAGATGCATTAGAAGCAATTGCAATTGAAGGAGGAAAATGATACAATGTTAGGAAATTAAAATCTACAAAAGAATTCATTGATGGTTAATTCTATTGAAAACTTCAATAGTATATACATGAGAGAAAATAGAATGAAAACTAATTCGTATTTTGTAAGAATACATCTATTGTTCTTCTCATTATAGAATTGAAGTATTTATACCTGATATAACAAGCTAACTAACTATATTGCTAAATAATCAGTAAAAAAGAAACAAGTGGTAACTATTTAAAAATACACATGTAATAAATGAAATATGTAGGTATCTAAGTAAAACTCATAATCCAATAATCCTTTACCCCTTCTCAAGTTGGTGATGCTCAAAGCACCAACTTAAATCGTAAGCCCTAAAGATAAATCAAGTAACCGTAGAATCGAATTTAGTACACAAAGTTTAGGGCGATCGGTAAAAGGATTCGATTAAACTTAAATTATAAACTATAATTAGAAATATTAGTAAAAATGACCTCATAAACTTAAATTTAAGGAAATAAATAATAAAATAAGAGATTATAAAATTTTCAAATTTTAAATATATTACTTGTTAATTATCGAAAAGATGAAAAGTGTAATTTAATAACTAATAAATTGCTAGAGATAGATTATATGTATACTAAAAATCATAAAATAATCTAAATAATATTTAGCAATGTTTACTTGTACCCTACATGTATTTATGTGTAGATAAAAATACATAAAATTACCTAAAGTGCCTAAAATTAGCTAGAAACTTATTAAATAATTAAAAAAAATTATAAAATAATTAAGGAAAAATCAGATAAATAGGGAATGATCTAGATTTAGTTGTAGCAGGTTGCATAACATAAAAAATCCTCAACTCGGATTAGAGCGAATGAAATTTCTTTGATTTCGCAACGGACTGGACTACGTTGTGTGATGGCACTTACTTATTGCATTGCATGAAAATAATTGCTCGATAATCTTATTTGTGTTTGTATACATTAATGAGTCTCTAATTCAACTTACTGAGCTATAGTTGCTCATACCCATATAGATCCTTTTTCAAGCCTTGATTTTTTATTTCTCTAACTAATATGCCGCTCTACAACTATTTGGAGGTTAGCTCTTTTTGAAGCTTGGGGGTGTAAGGATCAATTTGGCTAATAGTTAAGTTGTATCTAGAAACTCATTAGTATGTTTAAGACTAAAAGATTGAGATTTAATATGTAAACTAGCTAGCTGTTACATTTGATGTAGAATTTCCTGGGAAATTTTGTGGATTGTACATGTAATTATATATGTCGATTTAAAGTTTTTAATAATTACTGTAAATTTAGCTAAATTCTTAATTGGACTGTTTACTTTAAAGTGAGGAGTCATCGATGTTTTGTGTAGATCATGTCTATGATAGACACTATGAGACCAATTACTATCATAGAATGATTTACATGATAAGACTGTTGTGACTCTGCGATTTCAGGATATAACATAAACTTGAAGAATTGAAGTTGCTGACAAGGTAAGGATTTTGTAAATAGATTAGCTACTTGTAACTGTAAAGGGATGTAACCACCTAAAGGAAGCTAAAAGTAATATCTTCGCGTATGAAATGTACATAAATATCAATGTGTTTCTTGCGGGCATATAAATAAGGATTAGAAGTAACTAATAGTATGGACATATTATTACAGTAAATTGTAATTGGAAAAGAAAGTGAAATTGATGAATCTCCTTAATAGAAACAAAGCCCATAAAATCTTCTTTATAATGGCAACAAAGCTGCTATATTTAACCTTTATGGATGAAGTGGAAATAGTGGATTTTTTTTTTATCTTCCAAGACACCAAAGAGGAACCTAAGAAAACTAAATATCTAAAAGTAGACCTCTTATCAGTAACACTAGAATTCCAGTCAACATCAAAATAAGCAAACATATGTAAAGAAGAAGTAGCCAAATAAAAAAACCCTAAGGGTAGGATTTCCTTTAGATATTTTAGAACATGGAATGATGCTTGTAACTATAAGTATCTATCACATGGTTTAGATAGAGCTTGACTTAAATAATGAATTGCAAAACTGATAACAGGCTGCATATGATTGATATAAGAAAGCTTGCCTACAAGTCTTTTGAAAAAGGTTGGATTAACTAACTTAGGTTTGGTGTGGTATCTACTTGAAAACTAGAAGGCAATGGAGTAGACACTGGTTTAGCCCTAAACAAACCAATTTTAACCAATACATTAAGTATAAATTTTCATTGATGCAACAAGCAACTAAAGGAGATCCTATAAGCTCTAACCTATGAAAGTATCAGGGATCCTTTATGTTGAATGTAGCATGTAACTGCTGTTTAATTTCTTAAATAAGGACTTCACTTGGACCTGTAACAAGCATGTCATCTATATAAGGTAATATAATCACACAAGCATCTTGATGTTGTTTAATAAAAAGAAAATGATCTTGTTTAAATTGAAAGTAGCCATGAGAAATAAGAAAAAGAGAGATCTCCAAATTTAATTGTCTAGAGGTGTAGAGGCTTGCTTAAGCCCATATAAAGACCTTTTCAAATGACAAACTTGATTAAACTTTGCCTTTACATATCCCATAAGTGGTAAGTTATATATTTCTTCATGTAAATGATTATGAAGAAATGCATTTTAACAGCTATTTGATAAATCGGCAAAAAAGAAGCAATAGTAACTAATATCAAAATGTGAACATTATTTAGTTTTGTAATTGGAGAAAAGGTTTCACTATAATCTTTACCTCTTACTTAGGTGTAGCCTTTAACAACAAGACAGGCTTTATACCTCTCTACACTACCATTTAGTTTGTACTTAACTTTATAAAACCAAAGATAATTAGTAGACTTTTTATTAGGAGGGAACTCAGTAAGTTTCCATGTATCATTTTTTCTAAAGTAATAAACTCTTGTTGCATTGCTTCAACTTATTCATTTTTAGTGCTTGCTTGTGAATAATTCTTTGGTTCTTGAATAGATAAAACATGTTTAAGAGAAGCAACATTGTTAAGAGGATACTATATAAAATTTGATAATGAAAGTAGAGGATATCGAGCAGGTTAAGATTAAAAGGAAGAAAATGAATTAGTAGTGAAACTACAAATGGTAGTAGAAACAGTAGGAGTAGATTGGTAATAGCATGAACAATTAGGTTAGTGGGGATTGGATATACAAAGTCTTGAAGCTAAATAAGTTGTTGCCTGACTCGAATGGATCTCCTGAGAGAAGAAATTGCAGTGTTTGAAGGACATTGAACAAGACACTTGGTAGAATGAGAAGAAAGTGTATCGGGTTCAACAACAAAGTGACTATGACCAATAGGAAGACTTACATTTGTTTCAAAAGAAACTGTTGGTAGAGGTTTTGAAGAAAAATCAATGTGTTTAAAGTGAAAAACATATTCACCAAAATGAACATCTCAACTAACCAATAGCTTCTTAACAAAAAGATCAAAGACTTTATAGGCCTTGCACCCATTAGCATAACCAAAGGGAAACACATCTTAATCCCTTAAGATCTAACTTATCTCTCATAGGTAAAAGATCAATAGCATAACACAAACACTTAAGGACTTTAAGACAAGAGTAATCTAGTTTTTTATGAAAGAAGTCCTTAAAAGGAGTCTTTGAGCCTAAAAACTTCATTGGCATTCGGTTCATAAGGTAAGTGGAGGCTAGCACAAATTCGCCCAAAAACTCCTTAGGCAAATTAGCATGAATATGAAGTTCCCTTAAAGTATCTAACAAATGTCTATACTTACACTTGACTCTATTATTTTGTTGTGGTGTATAAGGGATGATTCTTTGATGTAAGATTCCTATTGTTTAGAATAGTGATTGATAAGAATGAGAAACAAATTCATCTCTATTATTTATTCAAATAGATTTTAGAGGGGTGGAAAAATGATTCAAGACATAATAAAAGGACTCTTTAAGAATATTAGGTGTTTGTGACTTATGATGCATCAAGTACATCCAAGTAGAACAATAATAATAATCAACAATTATTAGAAAATATTCAGCTCTAGTTAAAAAAACCACACGATAGGGTCCCTATATATCTACATGAAGTAACTCAAATGTAAAAGAAGCACAACTTGAATTGATAGGAAAAACAAGTTAGTGAAATTTTGCTTATTGCTAAGAATCACATAGTCTTTGAAATCGAAATGTTGACAAAATCTAAATGACTTAACTTTGAAATTGAAGTATATCCCAATTGATTGTGTACTAGGTGTACATCCTTATTGGTAACACAAGTTTGTATAGAAGAAGAAATAGAATCATGAGCATTTGTAGAAGTATCAAGTACTATGCAAGACAAACCAAGACTAAGTATATAGAGTCCACCTATAGCTTGGGTAATGTAAGAATTTTGCTAGTATTATGGTCCTAAAATTAGTAGGACAAAGGATCAATAATCCCTTAGAGTGACCAATCAGAAATAAGCTTATGCATAGACAATAAATTGTGCATAAAACATGGAACATAAAGCTCACATTCTAGAGTAAAATTTGAATTGAGTTCAACTGAACCAGTAGCTATAGATGACAACAAGGTTCCATTTAGCAATTTAATTGAAGCTGGTTTATTAAGATATTCTACATAAGTAAGAACATCAAGTTATGGTTTTATGTGATTGATTGCACCCGTGTTAACTATCTAATTGTCCAAGCAATTATTTACAGTAGCTAAACAAAATGTGTCAACAACAGTCATACTTGCTGAAGTAACAGCACTTGCATGAACCTTCTTTCTCCTTCATAAGTTTCATCATTTCCTGATAAAGATTTTGTAGAAACTCATTATTATAAAGACTTGAAACACTTAGGTTTTGTTGAACTCCTTCTTCAAAGGAGTACTTATACTGTTACTACCTATCTATTCAAAGAAACCAAAGAATTAGGTTTTTCTCTTGAATTTTGTCTCTTACCCTTGTACCAATCAAGGTACCAATAATTTGAAAGCACATGTCAATTGTGTATTCCTCTTCCTTACAGTATTGACAATAAATTACTTTCTTACTATTCCTTTTATCTCTTAAGCCTGCCTTATTCATAGAAAATGCTACAACATTAGTACTTATATTAAAAAGCCCTATAATTTGCCATTGTTTTTCAACCTATTGCATTAAGTAATAGGCCCTATTCACTAATGGAAAAGGATCTATGGACAAGATCTTATTCCTCCCACCTTAATATGTATCATTTAATCCTATTAGGAACTGTACAAGCTTCATATGAGATTCATGGTCAATTACTCTTTCCTTAAAAGTGTACGTAAAGTATTCCCTTCAATTACATTCACAAGGAAGAAATGGATGTAGCTCATGTAACTTACCCCAACAATGATGTAGCCTATTATAATATACACTTACAGCTACATTATTTTGTCTAACATTACTAATTTCATGTCTTAATTGGAAAACGAATGGTTTAGTTGCAGTACCACATTGCTCTTTGATTTCATCCTAAAGCTCTTGTACTAATTGGGTATAAAGGAAGTTTTGTGCCAAATCACTCATCATGGAATTTAACAACCAACTCCTCACCATAAAAGTCATACTGTAACCATTTATTATAATACCTTGCATTTCCCACAAGCTTTTGTATAGATTCATCTATAAAACCAATTTTAACCTTTGCACCTAACATTAATCTTATAGATTTACTTCGTGAAAGGTAATTATTTCTGTTAAAAACAATGTTTCCAATGGACATTCCATGAATATTTGATCTAGATAAGAAATATTGATTATTCAACCCTAATTCAATTGTATTATTCATATTCTTGTCTACTAGTTGATCATGCAATTCAAAGAAGCCAAATAAAATTCGGAACATATTTACTTAGAACTTACTTTGATACTATCTAGGAAATCAAAATTTGCAAAAGAATTCATCTATGGTTGAATTCGTTGAGAACTTTAGTAGTATACGAGAGAGAAAACAAAATGAAAAATAACTAGTATTTTGTAAGAATGAGTCTATTGTTCTTCTCATTACATAACTTAAGTATTTATGCTTGATGTAACAAACTAACTCTATTGCTAAACAACCAATAAAAAAGAAACAAGTGGAGTTATTTAAAAATACCCATGTAATCAATGAAATATGCAGGCATCTAAGTAAAACTAATGGTCCAATAATAATACTTCAAAAATTTAATGACGTAAATGGCACGTTGGAGTTGCCCATGTGGTACATAATCTCTTGGAAATGAGAAGAAGTGTACTAATCAAGCAAATAAAACATTATAACAACGCGACTTAAAAGGAGAGGATGGGAGGAAAACAATAAGACAAAGTGGATGGAGATGGAGAGAAGAGGAGATGTTCATTGAAGTTTGGGAGTCATGGGAAAGAGCTAATGCTAAAATATGGATGTAGTTGGTTTTACTTTTGTAAAAAGCGTGTGTAGCATGAAAGGTAGAAGGCTTCAAGCTGGCCGTGTTTGAATAGTTCTATGTCGTGCTATATTACATACTATTATGTATTATATACATACATTTGACGTGGAAATCTTCTCCTAATGCCCTGAGGTTTCGGATTTTTGAAAAAAAGGAGTCCACATTGAATCTTGAATTTATACGAGATTTGGGTCCTAAAGCATGAATAGACAAATAATAATAATAATAATAAATTAAAAATGCAAAAGAACCATTCTAGGATGTAAAACATATATGGACAGGAACTGCAAGAAGGGCTGAACGTTTCAATATATATAATATATATAGTCTTAGTTATTTTAGATAAAATTATAAAATTAATGGTTAAAATTATTAAAAAAATTTAAATATCTTGTCGTACTGTAATAACGTTTTTTTTCCCTAATTATAATTTTTATCATTAATCACATATGATAGTATTTTAAAAAGATAACTTTAAGAAGATTTAAATAAAATGGCTTTAGAGGGTTCAAATCCATTATGTTAACCAAATTCATTTTATCCTCATAATAGTGTTTAGATTTATATTTTAATCCTCTAAAATTATTACTTTTTAAAAGTTTCCTATATTTAACCTGTTATGATATTGCAATGTAAGTATTTAATGGTCAAGATCTGAAAAAAAATAAAGATAACGTTATTATAACACTATAAGATGTTTTTTATATTTAGATAGTTTTAGCAATTGATTTTATTGCATTACTTAAAATACTTTAAGGATACAGGGATACATTTCCATTTTCAGCAACTTATGCATACATGTGTTGTCAAATTTTTTATGTGCATTGACGTCACTATTGGATTAGATCCTTTCTAGGGAAGAAAGAAAAACAATTTTCTTCACACAAGACAAATATTGTTTTATTATGAAGGAGTAAATAAATATTAAATTATTCTCTTACATGCCAATATTTACAAGCTTGTTTGAAATTGGAATCTTGATACAGCATTGAATGAATAAATTGAAAAAATCAATGAAAAAAATGAAACAATACATATTACAAAAGTTAAAAATCCCAAAAAGCAAAATTAACAGTTGTTGTAATAGCTTTTCCACGTTCAGTTGTCAGTTCCTAGTTGATGACCCTGCAGCTCTTCCTGATCTCACCCTGGCTTCCAGTGAGAACTTCAATCTCTCCCATCTTCACCATTGCCGCCGCGAACTTATCAGCCCAAACACCACCATTGTTGGAATTTTTTCTCACAATATTGGCGGTGGAAGCGCTATCAAAAAGTGTTTGATCAGATGTTAACAGGCCCTTGTGGTATTTCAAGTTGGTATAGAACTTGTTATCAAGGCGATTCGGTGTAGAGACATCGAGTGGCACGGACGGATCGCTTGTGCCTCCATTATTCGGACACCTAGCTTTCAATTGGATGGCAAATTTGGCATCCAACGAAGGGTCTTGCGGATGAGTGGAATTGAAAGAGTATAAACGTGATGCAAATGCTGAACAGTGAGCAACTCCTATTGAATGAGCACCGGAAAGTGTGACCATGTCATCTAGAGATAGGCCTTTTCTTGCAAAGTTGTCTTCTAATTCTTTAGCGTTGAAGGAAGGTGGTGGGAGGTTAAGAGATGGCTCGGCCATAAGCGATATCCTTCCATCTCGGCGTCCGGCAGGAACCGCGTAGTTGATGTTTCCAACTTTATAGGCGCTGTCCCTGGCTGCAAATGCAAGAATGTCTGCACAAGAGACTGTTTGTGGGCACTTAGCTTCTAGCTCGGCCTTTGCCTCGTCGATCACCTCGAAGCCCCTTAAGCTAGGGTTGTTTGCTGGATGTTCCTTCTCTGATGGGTTGCCTAGTGTTGAGTCCAGAAGGACAGAGGCATCACAGCCCTGAATTTGCATATGCACGATTTTGATTAGTTCTATTTCTAATATAGGCTTTGCATCATGTTGTTGAAACATTATATATGACGTGTCTCCTTATTTTAATGGTAAAAAGAAAATAAAGAAGCCCGTGCCATAAAGAACCGATACACATATTATTGTGTGTGGTCGAGTAGAATCAAAGAAGCATACCCTGACAAAGCAATCGTGGAAGTGCATCCTAATAAGACCAGCAGCTATGCCAGGATTCCGCATGACTGCCTTGTTCACAGCTTTCCTCACGATCGACTCCGCGGACGGGCAAGTCGATCTGTAGTATCCCAACCTTAGAGACGCACTAGAACCGGTTGCAAAAACGGCAAGAAAGAAAACAACGTAGGAACACATTGAAGTCATTGGCAAGTTCATGTTGCCCTTGTTTTAGTATATGATGTATTGTATAAGCGAAACGGTTTAAGAGAAAGGGATAGGAATAGTATTAATAAGTGGAAGATGGTGACGACCTGAAAATAGAGAGTAGTAAAGAGTGTGTAGGAAAATGAAAAACGAATCGATGTTGATGGAGAGAAGATGTGATGTTAATTAAGATTTTATAGTCACGGCAACGTTCGTAAACATAATTCAAAAAAAAAAAAACGTGTAGTTGGTTTTACTTTTGTAGACGAAAGCGTGTTTTCAAAGCTGGAAAACTCTGGAGGAGAGAAAATGTATTATTCAAGCTGTTCGAGTTTGAGCAGTTCCACTCCATGCTAATATAATATCATATTTCTTAGGTATACATTATTATTATTGGTAATTAGCGTATCTTGTTCTTGTGTCCCCAAGGTTTTATTTTGGCAAGAAAAATGTTCTGCCATCTTCATGCAAACTTCCTTGCTAGTGAAAACACTGATGTGGATTACAGCTCCCACGACCCATTTTAATTTCCATTTTTTAAAAATAAAAATTAACATCATAAAGTTTTAATTATTATTCAAATAATCTGTTCATCTTTGTGTAATTTAGCATATCGAGAAACTAATATCTATAATTCATCCAAATCTAACTCTTTAACTCTATATACAACCCCTGTGGGGATATAGCTATTATTGCATTTTGTATCCAGATCATTATAGATTATAGATTAAGTTCAGGCATATAAATTTTCGGATAAATTGAAAATTTAGCCAATGTGAGTTAAATCCCTCTTACTAAAATTAAGTGCTTAGACTTCCAAATTTCTTGGTGACCATCTTATTCTTTATTTTTATGAATTTTTTTTTAATTTTAATTAAGGATAAAATGATGAAATAAAAAGGTCAGAGTTGAGACTTAAATACTTAATTTTATAAATAGGGAATTGTGTACATATAGACTAAATAATATAAAAGGATATATTAAAAATTGTGATAATAGCCTTATATGGTTGACTTTTGAACATTTCAAATGGGGATGCATGAGAATGAGAATCAAATAAAATTCCATAGTTACCCTCAGATAGAGGCAAGTGTTCCAAAATTGAAAGGCTTACCAACGAGTACAGTAGTACCATGAAAATATTATGATAATGAGAATATGGGTCTCTATGCGAGTAAATTAGTTGCGGCTATCTTGACGACTGCAACATGATTAACATTATTTTATGAGATTATCAAGTTTGAATGAAGAGAACAATTAGCTGGCTCCTTCTCTATCATCAGCTGGACCATCTTACAATCAAGTTTAAGAAAACATCTAAAAGGATTGACTTCATGGACAATAATAACACCCCTCTTTCTCATTCGGGCTTTATATTTATAACTATATGCATAAAATCATTGAAACAATCTAATGAATATATGTCATGTGTTATATATAAATGGTGTGTAAATACTAATAATATATTAATATATAAACCGTGTATAAATTATGCGTGGTAATAAATTTAAACACATTTCCAATTATTAATATCCATGTCAATTTTTTATTAGTTTATACGTACTATAGACTCATAATATATGATATATAATATCTATTGAATTTTTTTTTTCTCCAAAAGCATGGGCACATTACATACTAGTGAATTGTTTATTACTTATAAGAAACAATTACTATGCAATATTATGGTAGATAACAATTACAGAACAAAGAAATTTATAAAGAGCAATTAGGTCCAAACAAAGTGTTAAATCATTAACCAGATATTAGTACTTCATATTTTAGGAGTTTAATTACTAACTCCTGAGACATATGAGAAAAGATTCATTAAGCTTGATATGCTATGTAAATTTTTTATATGGTGGCTAACTCTCAATTAATTATTGTTATTTAAATAGTTAATTAAATATCATGCTAGCAAATAATATCTTAATTGTTGTACATAATATATTAATTGCCATCAACTCCCAACACATTTTCGTTATGGTTAGAAGCAAACTGGCTTATCTTTTGATTTTGACAACTATAGATAAAGACTTAAAATATAGTTATTTTCTAACTTCAAAAATAAAAACAAGGTTCCTTACTAATGAGTAGGTAAACTCCCTTACTTTTCCCTCATTTTCTTGTTTCTATTCCCTCTTTTCTATCATCAATATCCTTTGTCTCTCCTCCTCCTCGTGGCTTGGCTATCTCTCTACCTCTTCCATGGTAGTTTAATGGTCCAAAAATCAAAGATAAAAATAATTTACCTCTTATTTCCCTTTTCTCACTAAATATCTATGAGTTGATTAAAATAATATATATATATATATATTTATTGCTACAACAAAGTTTAAGCACAAATTAATTTCATTACTATTTCAAATTGAACTTTCCACATTTTTTGTTTTTGAAAAGTTGAACTTTCACTTTGTCTTCGATGGAGCAATGAAACTTTACTTGTTTGTTTCTTATTAAGCTTGAAAGGCTTTTATAAATAGATCTCTAAAACTAAAATGAAATATTTTTCAACCATGTTGATAAACATTTGCTAATTGCTACTTTAAAAACACCCTTCTAAAGTTTAATGGGTAGTGAGACATCTTTGTGACTTTTCCGGAGTAGGATCACTTTTTTTTTTCCAGATAAAGTTTAAGAAATTAGTACACACTAAAAATAAGCATTAATTATTTGTTGAAAATAGAAAATGGCGGTCTTTTCTTTATCAATAATTTTCAAATTCAAAAGATAAGGGAGTTTGTTTCTGACGGTAACGGTGTTGGGAGTTAATTATTTATATATTATGTACAGCAATTAAGATATTATTTGTTGGCATGATGTTTTAATTGACTATTTAAATGGCAATATTTAATTGGAAGTTGTCCATCTAATGAGAAATCTACTTGGCGTCTTACGTATTACGCTCATGAATCTTTTCTCGAGACATAATCTATATTATTAAAATTGACTTTTTGGAATCTGTTTCACATTTTTAAAACCGACTCGACCTGCTTCACACTTTAAAATCCAACTCATAAGAATCCCAATGGTCTCTAAGTGCAAATGCAATCGCATGGGTTCACTCTTTTAAAACAAACTCTTCATAGTGAATACATTATTTCACATTTTTACCACTTACTCTTGAAAATACACAAAGTATCAGTGCTGTCAAACTGACTCCTAGAATCTAGTTTCATGGGCATACGTATTAGATGATTGTGTTTTTGTATTTAGTATTATTAAGTTGTATACACTGTGACATCAGAATGTATTTGCATGTAATGGTTTATATCGGGCTTTATCATTGATCACGGTTATCAAAATCCCGATTGTTTGAATGAGTAGAATTGATTAAATAGTATAGACTCAGTAAAAGATATAATATTGACTTATTTTGGATTATGCATTGACTTTTTAACAAAAGTAAAATGATGTTCACACATGACAGGTGTTTAATTATGATCGAATAAATAAAAATATAAATTAATCTCTTAAATGTTAAGATATACAAACTTGTCTGATATGAAATCTTGAAACAACAATGAATGATTTAAAGGAAACAATCAATCAAAGAATGAATCAATACATAAAACAAAAATTAATTTTAGTTGTAATAAATCCTCCCAATCAAGTAGGCTAGTTGATAACCCTGCAGTTCTTTCTGATCTCACCCTGGTTTCCAGTGAGAACTTCAATCTCTCCCATCTTCAACATCGCCGCTGCGAACTTATCAGCCCAAGCACCACCGTTGTTGGCATTCTTTCTCACAATATTGGCTGTAGAAGCACTGTCAAAAAGTGTCTGATCGGAAGTTAACAGGCCCTTGTGGTATTTCAAGTCGATATAGAACTTGTTATCAAGGCGATTCGGTGTAGAGACATCGAGTGGCACTGTCGGATCGCTCGTGCCGCCATTATTCGGACACCTCGCTTTCAATTGGGTGGCGAATTTGGCATCCAAAGAAGGGTCTTGTGGATGAGTGGAATTGAAAGTGTATAAACGTGATGCAAATGCTGAACAGTGAGCAACTCCTATTGAATGTGCACCAGAAAGCGTGACCATGTCATCTAGAGAAAGGCCTTTTCTTGCAAAGTTGTCTTCCAATTCTTTCGCATTGAAGGAAGGTGGTGGGAGGTTACTAGATGGCTCATCCATAAGCGAGATCCTTCCGTCTCGGCGACCTGCAGGCACTGCGTAGTTGATGTTTCCAACTTTGTAGGCGCTGTCCCTGGCTGCAAATGCAAGAATGTCCGCGCAAGAGACTGTTTGAGGACATTTAGCTTCTAGCTCGGCCTTTGCCTCATCGATCACCTCGAAACCCCGTAAGCTAGGATTATTAGCTGGATGTTCCTTCTCTGATGGGTTGCCTGGCGTTGAATCTAGTAGAACGGAGGCATCACAGCCCTGAATTTGCATAAGCACAGATATGGTGAGTCCTATTCTTCTTATACAATAAGCTAATATATATATATATATATATATATATACACACACACACACTTACATACATACATACACACATACATACGTAGTGTGGTGGTATAAAATTAGAGAAGCATACCCTGACAAAGCAATCGTGAAAGTGCATCCTAATGAGGCCAGCAGCTATTCCAGGATTCCGCTTGACTGCCTTGTTCACGGCTTTCCTCACGATCGACTCCGTGGACGGGCAAGTTGATCGGTAATATCCCACTCTCAGTGATGAACTAGAACCAGTTGCAACTATAGCAAGTAGAAAAACAATGGAAAGCCGTAATGAAGCCATTGGAAAGTTCATGTTGCCCTTGTTTCGGTATATATATATTTTATATGAGAAACAATTTGAGAGAAAGGGGATAGGAATAGTAATTAGTGACTTAAAAATTGAGAGTAGAGATAGGAATATGAAAAACGAATTGATGGAGATGGAGAGAAGATGTGATGTTAAACGAGGTTTTATAGTCAGGCAAAAGTTCGAAAATACATTAAAAAATGGATGAAGTTGGGTTTTACTTTTTTTAGAGGATAGCGTGTGGTCAAAGCTGGAAACTGTAAAAAGCAGAGAAATTGTCTTCGAGCTGGTCGTGTTTGAACAGTTCCAGTTCTCCTCCATGCGAATATATTTACTTATTTGTCTAGTTGGTATAAATTATTTAGTATACTTTTTTTTTCTGGTGCCTCTTAGGTTCCATTTTCGGTAGAAAATGTTTTTGTCATCTTCATGATAGCTTCCTTGGGACGGCTAAAAATACTTGTATGAATTGGGAGGTTTCACTGTGACAATCTTAATTTTGAAAAATTTTAGCTACAAATATACACTTGTGTGGATTACGGGTACCACAGCCCGTTTTAATTTTAGTTTTTTTTTTAATAAAAATTAGCATTAGAAGATTTTAAATATTGATCAAATAATCTGTTTATCTTTGCATAGTTTCACATATCTAGAAATTAACATGTATAATTTATCTTGTACAAGACTAAAGTCTATGTGGAGTTGTACACAAATTGCATCATACCCGGTATCTAAACAATGACGTTTTACTTACTCTAACTCTTAACTAGAGTATTATACATAGACCACCTATAGGGGTATTGCTATTATTGTATTTTGCATCCAGATTATTATAGATTATAAATTAATATATATTTACTTCATGCCATTTGGTTATAAAGCTCTTGACAATTAATTATATTTTTATGACCTAAAACAATGTTTCCCTTAAGAAAAAGCTAGAAGGGTTGATTGCATAATACATCTCTTTCTCATATCCATGCCAATAGCTATAGGAACAAAATCATGGACACATCTCATACCGTAGAACGGTTCATAAGGAATATTTAACTTGCAATGTTACGGTAGAAAGTAATTATAAAAGAGCAAGTAGCGTCTGAAAACAACAAATCCCTTAGGGGTTAAATAATAGACTGGAGATTAGTTATTTATATATTAGGAATTTAATCTTGAGTTTGTTGACAATTTACGGTTTTCTTATTGGTTTATAAGAAAGATCAAAATAATTGTCAAGGAAGAGGGGAAATTTATAAGAATATAAGCAAGTAATGATTCAAAATATGAAGTTTGAAGATCTTGACGAAGAATTTGAAATTTTGATTAAAAGATGAATTAAGTCAGAGATTAAATTAAAAGAATTATTTGAGGTAGTTCTATATTGAAGCTTTCGGATTTAGTCTAAAAATGAATATACATTTAGGAGAAAAAATTATAACAAGAGGATAAATATTTAGTGACAAGTTTGAATAGATAATGACATTGCTTAGTGATTTATATAGAAATGAATGTTATGTAAAGTGGTATAGATAGTCATAATGATATTACATAAGTGATACAAATAGATAAATGATATTTCTTTCAAATTAAGGATGAAATCACACGAAGATGATGTTTTTTGTATTTAACATGTCATGCCATTAAGATGTAATGACCTCATACTGGAGACATAACATGATCATGTATTTGCATCACATATATGTGATATCCATCCTCTATTTGAATCAATAAAAAGATTTATCATCTATTTGAATCGATAAAAAGGTTTTGTTTTTAACTTCAACTTTAACCTATACATTTCATCCTCAAGCATGTAGTTTTCCTCTAAATTTAAGGATAGTAAATGATAGGATGGTTAACTGGATAAGTGAAATGGTTGAACCAGACGCATAGAGAATCAAACACATGACTAACCTAGTTAGCTAAACTCGACCCCCAATCAACCAGTTAAAAATCATTTGGACACTAGATGGACTCAAACAAGGTCAAATCAATAAATTAGGTGAAGAATCAAGTAATAGCCATTGATCTATGATACTTTATATATGATGTAACGTTTGATATGTTATGTTAGCAAGATCTTAAGTGGAAAGCTAGCATTTATATTGCTGTTCGTTGTTGTTTGTACATGCCATGATTGAAAACCAATGGATTAATATTGGATGGACTATTAATGGTATTATTTGCTATTTGTATTGTCAATTTTTTGTTTTTGTGTAAACTTAAACCAACTAGGATCCACGTATCGATTCATGATACATACTCCACATTATTAAAATTTACTTTTGAAATCTACTATGCATTCTTAAAACCGACTCTTGAACTACTAGCTTCACACACTAAAAACCTACTCATAGAAAGTCCAATGGTTTCCACATATTCATGGAATCGCATGGGTTCACATTTTGCAAACCAACTCTTGGGAGCACATACATGAGTTCACATTTTTAAAACCGACTATTAGTATTACATGAAGGGTTGACACTGTCAAAATAACTCTTAGGATCTTGTTCCACGAACATTTGCGTGATGATTATGCATGATACTCTAATTAATAAAAACGGATGTTCTGAATGAGTATGCTGTTGTGTGGTCTGACATAAGAATGTGTTTTACACACACTAGCTTTCTACCAGGCTTTACTGTTGACCCATTTGAGATTTATAATTGAAGTATCAAGTACGATATGGCATTTGGATTGGAATGGGAAGTGACATTAGTACAGTAGACAACTATGGAATTATAGTAAATTTTATTCTAGATCTAGGTTAATCAATTATCTTTGATTACTTCATTTTTTAGAGATTCCAATGAAAAAAAAAATGTATGAATAAGAGAGATTAGAAGATTTATGTGAATTCAAATAAATAAATAATTACATATATATATATATATATATTGAATTAATACTAGTGATAAACATTATATGCTCTCAATGCAATAAGAATATATGGCAAAATTATCACATTAACAATCTTGAGGTGAGACAACTTAAAATGGTATAAGAGTTAAAGTTTATGACCTTTAGAATTGTCCATGATTCACTTTAAAAAGTTAAAAGTAAAAGATTAAATTGAAATCTAGAAAAAGTAGATCACTCGAATTTGTATATTGAAAAAGTGTCATAAAATGACAATCATTTTTATCTAATTTAAAATATATATTGTGATAATTCTTCATTAACTTAATTATAAGGGATGTAATATAGAATCATTGGTGTCATATATAGCTAATATTAACGAAAATACAAAACTTATTATTTTTATCCTAAGGTAAGCATTCGTTATTTGGCCATTGAACCATTGTGATAAAGAAATAATAAAAACAGCAGAAAATAACATTGTCAAAGCTTTAATTTGCCTTTTGACTGTCCCATGATAAGATGTACAAGCATGTTTGATATTGATAACTTGAAATGGAAATGAATTAAAAAAAAGAAAGAAAGAAAAACTAAAACAATTAATGAAATTAGAAAGAATTAATATGAACAATATTGACACTAGTTATATAAATTTTCCTCGTCAAGTAGGCTAGTTGATGACCCTACAGTTCTTCCTGATCTCACCCTGGTTTCCAGTGAGAACTTCAATCTCTCCCATCTTCAACATCGCCGCTGCGAACTTATCAGCCCAAGCACCACCGTTGTTGGCATTCTTTCTCACAATATTGGCTGTAGAAGCACTGTCAAAAAGTGTCTGATCGGAAGTTAACAGGCCCTTGTGGTATTTCAAGTCGATATAGAACTTGTTATCAAGGCGATTCGGTGTAGAGACATCGAGTGGCACTGTCGGATCGCTCGTGCCGCCATTATTCGGACACCTCGCTTTCAATTGGGTGGCGAATTTGGCATCCAAAGAAGGGTCTTGTGGATGAGTGGAATTGAAAGTGTATAAACGTGATGCAAATGCTGAACAGTGAGCAACTCCTATTGAATGTGCACCAGAAAGCGTGACCATGTCATCTAGAGAAAGGCCTTTTCTTGCAAAGTTGTCTTCTAATTCTTTCGCATTGAAGGAAGGTGGTGGGAGGTTACTAGATGGCTCACCCATAAGCGAGATCCTTCCGTCTCGGCGACCGGCAGGCACTGCGTAGTTGATGTTTCCAACTTTGTAGGCACTGTCCCTGGCTGCAAATGCAAGAATGTCCGCGCAAGAGACTGTTTGAGGACATTTAGCTTCTAGCTCGGCCTTTGCCTCATCGATCACCTCGAAACCCCGTAAGCTAGGATTATTAGCTGGATGTTCCTTCTCTGATGGGTTGCCTGGCGTTGAATCTAGTAGGACAGAGGCATCACAGCCCTGAATTTACATAAGCACAAATATGGTGAGTCCTATTCTTCTTGTACAATAAGCTTATATATATATATATATATATATATATATATGTATATACATACATACATACAGTGTGGTGGTGCAAAAGAAGCATACCCTGACAAAGCAATCGTGAAAATGCATCCTAATGAGACCAGCAGCTATGCCAGGATTCCGCACGACTGCTTTATTCACAGCTTTCCTCACGATCGACTCCGCGGATGGGCAAGTTGATCGGTAATATCCCACTTTCAGCGATGAACTAGAACCGACTGCAACCATTGCAAGGAAAAGAACAATGGAAAGCCATAATGAAGCCATTGGTAAGTTCAGGTTTCTTCCCATGCTTTCAGTATATGTTTTCTAAACAGCAAGACAATAGTTGAAGAGCAAGTGATACGTAATTAGGAATTAATGGAAGATGATGACGACGAGGATGATGATGAAGAACTTGAAGTTAGAGAATGAGAAAATTATTGAAAAACGAATTGATGGAGATAGATGGAGATAAGATGTGATGTTAATTGATTGAGGTTTTTATAGTCGTGGCGAAGGCTCGAAAATACAATTTAAAATAAGGATGAAGTTAGGTTTTACTTTTGTAGACGAAAGCGTGTGTTCAAAGCTGGAAACTGTAAAGCAGAGAAATTGTCTTCAAGCTGGTCGAGTTTGAACACTTCCCCTCTATGCTAATATATATTACTTAATTCAGTACAAGTTATTTTGGGATATCTTTTTCTTCTGCCCAAAGATTCATTTTGGCAAGAAAATGATTTCTCATTCTTCCTAAAAAGAGTTGACCTTATAATATGTCAAGTGGAATGTTTATAAGTAGATAGTACTATATAAAATGTTAACATGACATCCATAGTATTAAGAAAACTATCCATAATAATTATAAAATATTTCATATCATTTTTTTTATTTATCAATAACTATCATTTAATTAGACAATCCACATCATATATTGCTCTCAACAACACTTTTCTAGTTCGAGCTTCCTTGCGAAGTTAATATGAGTTTTGACTTTCAAAGCTCTTGGCATGTTCCAGTACACACCATAAAAGGCTTCATATGTCCACAAAAATTTAATATGGACTTGACTGGGATATCATAACGAGAAAAATCATGGAGCAATCTTAATTTATCCGATCACCTTGAATTTTGTTCAAGGTTACACTCGGGAAACAACTAAAGGTATTATATATGCATAAACCTTACATTTCTTTCTCATTCATGCATTATAGCTACATGCACAAATAATCCATTTACCTTTATACATACGCAAATAATTTATAAGCAATAATTGCGTTACAAATCTTATTGCAAAAAAATACTTATACAGATTAAGTTTACAAATATATCTAGTTATATATGAATGGTCAACATATGGTTTTACAACAAACATAACATAAATCCTATCAAATGGACCGTGCAGCTCAATTGATCAAATCGCCTGAAATAAATCAACTCCGATATTCCACTCCAGAGGTAGTTTAAATAAATTTATTGGCTACGGATTATTAGTGGAGTATTTCGATGTAAATGATCATACATTTTTTTTTTAGAAAAGAAAAGATCATCAGAGTCTTAACTCATCAAATGTAAGATAAGTTCTTTTGGTATGTGTTTTAAATAGGTCATAATCGAATTATTTGGTGAAACATCTACTACGTTTTTCCATACACCTGTTGTCCACGTATAACTGAATCATTTAACTTGATTCCTAACAAATATTGCTTTCCCTAACATTGTTGCAAGGTAAAAGTTCTTTACAAAAACCGTCCACTGGTATTTGCCCAGGTCTTGTGCATGTATCGTAATTATATAGCATGCATGGTTGGGTAAGAAATGAATCGTCCATGTAAACAATCCTTTTAGCTGTTTCCTAACTGCAACATTCAACTCATTATTCTAATGGCGCGTTTGGAGCTTTATAGGATAGAATAGAATAGCTATTTCTTATCTATTAATCTATTTTTACATTGGGTTAGCAAAAAGGCTTTTACACAGAATTAGTATTATTTAAAAATGAAGAATTATTGTAATTCGTTTACAAGATTAAGTAAATAACCATTCTTTGATTTTTTATAACATATTTTCTTATCTATTCAATATACCTAGATTAGTTATAATAATAGTCATTACTTGTCTATTCTATTTCTAAAGAATTGCCTTATTCCATTCTGTATATTGGACATCCTGTGAAGGACGGGATTAATAAGGATGGTCTATCTAATAATAGAGAAGGAGCCAGCTGATTTGTTCCTCGTTCAAAAAAAGTTCCATAATCCCATAAAATAATATTGGTTTAGTTTATTGCGGTCAGTCAACATACCCACAACTAATTTAGTCGCACAGAAATCCATATGTATGTTCCCATTATCATAATATTATTCAATACTCCAATAGTATAAGCCTTTTACGGACAAAAGATCAAAGCCTTTATTTCATGAGTGTACCACGAGTATATAACATGAAAAGAAATTTAAGCATTTTCCTCTCTGTGAGGGTGAACTAGGGAATTTTATTTTATTGTCCTTTTCTTGCATCGCCAATTGACATTTTCAAAGGTCAAACATATAAGCCCTGTAGCGGGGTATATTTATGATAAATTGCAAATACCTCTTTTCTTATATGCATTCAGCTTTTTGTTTTTCAACTCAATGGTTTAGACCCTCAAATTTTTCACAAACATACTTTTGGACTTCCAAATGAACATGTACGGTGCTCTCAACTTCAGTATATTTTATTCTCTAAATTTAGTGTTTTTTTTTTAATATTTTATCTAGAATAAACTTGTGAATATGGTTTAAAAGCATTATATTAAATATTTAATATATAGGGGTCTAAATATTTAATTTCAAATATGGAGAAATATAGGCATATAAAACAGAATGTGGATTTATATTTGTAACATACCAATTTTAGTTTATAAAAATCTAACCACAAAATGTAGTATCTCACGAGTGGCTTGTATGGTAAAATTGAAGAGCTAGGACTATATCATCCATTATTTAGATAATGTGTCGTGTTATTTGTGAACAATATTACATGCAATATGGCTCCACTATGCTTCCGTAGGAGAAAACCTGTTTTTGAAGTAATCCCAAGCTCCATATTTAAGCTTATCAATCTTAATACTACTATTTCTCAGCCTCTCAATCCTCTTTTTTACTTTTTTATCTTTTTCCTAGCGGCAACATGGGAAAAATTTTGTTTCCCAACTGCAACCATGATACATTATTCAATATGAATTAGGACCAAGACTTGCTAGGATGATTGCCCACTGTGCCTTTCTCCGACCTTCATTCTCCTCCTGCAACCAAAGTAACAGCGACTGTAGCATCCACTAGTAATGTGTGGTAAAATCAAGATTTTATGTGGATAAGGATGAGTAACGGATTTTAATTTGCTGTACCTTAGCGTGAAAATTTGAAAAAATTAATAAATTAACAAATTCTTAACTTTTCTAATTTTAATTTAAAATAGAAAAAATTGAAATTAAAAGGTGGCCATGGGACCAACAACAAACCCCCCACCCACCCACCCACCAACGGTCCACACAAGTAGTTCTACTCCGAAGGAAGCTTGCATGAAGACGACAAAAGCCATTCCTTGCTAATATAAAACCTCGGGGAACAGAAGAAGAAGATATACGAAATAATGTATACCTAATTAGGGAGCGTTTTATATACATATCAGCATGGAGTGGAACTGTTCAAACTCGATCAGCTTGAATACATTTTCTTTGCTTTACACTGTCCAGCTTTGAAAACACGCTTTAGTCAACAAAAGTAAAACCAACTACACGTAATTTTTTAATTATGTTTTCGAAAGTTGCCGTGACTATAAAACCACGATTAACGTTACATCTTGTCTCCGTCCCCATCAATTCGTTTTTCATTTTCCTACACACATTCTGATATATACTTTCAAGTCACTTTCATATAATTCCTAGTTCCATCGATTGCTTGCTCCCTAACCGGTTTTTGCATTTCAATACAATACATACACTAAAAACAAAGAGCAACATGAACTTGCCAATAATGACTTCATGGTATTATTTCTACATTGTTTACTGCCTTGCCATAGTTGTTGCAACTGGTTCTGGTGCATCTCTAAGGGTGGGACACTACAGATCGACTTGCCCGTCTGCGGAGTCGATCGTGAGGAAAGCTGTGAACAAGGCAGTCATGCGCAATCCTGGCATCGCTGCTGGTCTCATTAGGATGCACTTCCACGATTGCTTTGTCAGGGTATGCCTCTTTAATTTTACACCAACCACACTATATGTGTATATAAGCTTATTGTATAATAAGAATAGGACTCACCATGTCTGTGATTATGCAAATTTAGGGTTGTGATGCCTCTGTTTTACTGGATTCAACGCCAGGCAACCCATCAGTGAAGGAACATCCAGCTAACAATCCTAGCTTACGGGGCTTCGAGGTGATTGATGAAGCCAAGGCCGAGCTAGAGGCCAAGTGCCCACAAACAGTCTCTTGTGCGGACATTCTTGCATTTGCAGCCAGGGACAGTGCCTACAAAGTTGGAAACATCAAATATGCAGTGCCCGCTGGTCGCCGAGACGGAAGGATCTCGCTTATGGATGAGCCATCGAATAACCTCCCACCGCCTTCCTTCAACACTAAAGAATTAGAAGACAACTTTGCAAGAAAAGGCCTATCTCTAGATGACATGGTTACACTTTCTGGTGCTCATTCAATAGGAGTTGCTCACTGTTCAGCATTTGCATCACGTTTATACACTTTCAATTCCACTCATCCACAAGACCCTTCGTTGGATGCCAAATTCGCCACCCAATTGAAAGCTAGGTGTCCAAATAATGGAGGAAAAGGCGACCCGACCGTGCCACTGGACGTCTCTACACCGAATCGCCTTGACAACAAGTTCTATACCAACTTGAAGTACCACAAAGGCCTGTTAACATCTGATCAAACGCTTTTTGATAGCCCTCCCACCGCCAATATTGTGAGGAAAAATGCCAACTATGGTGGTGCCTGGGCTGATAAGTTCGCGGCAGCAATGGTGAAGATGGGAGAAATTGAAGTTCTCAGTGGAAACCAGGGTGAGATCAGGAAGAATTGCAGGGTCATCAACTAGCTAGCTACTTGATGTAGAGAAGTTATTACAACTAGTGTTAATTTTGTTCATATTGATTCATTCTTGCATTGATTGTTTCAGTTTATTCATTCATTGCTGTGTTTCAAGATTTCAATTGTGAAATAAGCCTTGTACATCTTGACATTTAGGAGATTAATTTTATTTCTCATTTACTCAATCATATTAAAACATTTATCGTGTGTGAAGAAAACCATTCTGCCTTCTTTCTACAATCGGTTGATTCTACAAGGACATTCGTGAACACAAAAAAGTTATATATATATATATTATATGTATGAGATATTTTTATATATATGTATGTTTTTTTATATGTATACATGTATTTACTTTATCTTAGTAACATTTCATCAATCCCCTTTAAAATATTATGTTTTCATTGAGAAAACTTGGATATATTTACTGCAATGTGTATACGTCATTTCTGTTATTTTTATTATTTCTTTATTCGCAGGGGTCAACGCTCAAGTTTTATGGAGACATTTAACACTTAGGAAGTTATAAATTTTTAAGAGATTGGTGCTTTACTTTAGAATAAAAATAATAAATTCATTTGTCTTTTTCATAATATTCACTTTATATGATCCTAATGATTCTATATTACCTCTCTTAATGATTAAGTTAATGAAAAATCATCTTTTATATATATATATATATATAAAATTTAAAAGTGGGAATTGATTGTAATTTAAAAGTATGCTAATAGTTTCATTTGTTGTTCATATTTTCACTCTACCGATTCAAGTCATCCACTTTTCATTCTGTTATCTTTTCAATTTAAGTGTTTCATCTTTCAACTTTCCTTAATATTCATAAAGGTGATGCACATGGCTCTAATATCATTTAATGCTTTCATGGGAGACAGGACCTAACACTTTGCTTCATAGTCTTACCATAGTGAAAGCATACAAGACAAATAACTGTTATTAAAGTCATAAATATATATATTCATATGAATCTTCTAATCTCTCGAATTGAAAAATTTTTATTTATGGAACTAGATACCAAGAGCTAATTTAATGTTGACCACCACTATTATTACCATCGTTACTACCAACCATTATTACTATTACCATCACCACTTGCTGTTACCGTCACCGCCACCATACTACTCACCGCCATCGTCACTACCAACCGCCAACACCATTACCATCATATTACTGCCACCACCATCACTCTGTTGCCACCACTACCATCGTCGTTGTTGCCGCCGCCGCCTCTAACTACCGTTATCATCGCCACCTCTGACCACCACTATCATCGCCACTACCGCAACTAACACCCCCCAGCCACTACCTCAACCATCGCCACCACCATCATCACCGTTCGTAACGGCCATCAACCATTATCGCCACATCCACCCCCGCAGTCAATTTCCACTACTACCTTAGAATTACTTGAGAAAAATTATGAGTATTTTAGTTATTAAAGTTTTATTACATATTTATTCTTAAATTATTTATTAATCTAACTAAACAAAGTAATAGGTATTACATCCTTATTATATTTCTTAAGAATGCTAATTACATTCCTTCCTCATTCCATTCAGTAAAATAAACGAGTTATAAGGAGTAGATTTTGGAATAAAGTATTGACTAAGAATGGGTATAGAAAACACCTAACCTCCCTTGAAATCACTTATTTTTGTGGAGATTATTAAGCAATGGCCTTCCCACCTAAGATAAATTAAGATAGAGAGGGATCCTTATTAGTGGAGAATGCCCTTTATGCAGGAGGGAAGACAAATCCACCTTGCATTTATGCTTGCTCCACCCCAAAAGTAGACAGTGCTAGACAACATTGGGCATTCATAATGTAAAGGAGGTGGAAAACGAGGATAAAATGATTTGGTGGCTAGGGAAAATGGTGAAGTGGAGGAAAGAAAGATGGAAGGATGTAAACACAGCTATTCCAATCATGATTTTATTTATTCTAAGAGGAATATAGATAGAGAGAAATCACAATGTTTTCAATACTTTATCCTAATAGATTCACTAGGTACATAAAATCAAAGGTGAAACTAATGAGCAGTAGGTAAACAATGGAGGGCAACATCAGCTTAAATCAAGAAATGGATCAGTTCGAAAATGAGAGAAACTTAGGATCAACTGGATTAAAACCAATGGTGATGCAGTAGTTGATGTAGATAAAAGATTTGGAGGCTTAGGAGTGGTAGCTAAAGACGATTGGAGGAGGGCTTTTGCTACTTTCTATGAGCATTTGAAGGGGATGTCACCCTTAGAAGCAGAATTGTAGGAAATTTTTTAAGGGCTGCAATAGGCGAGAGAACAGAAGGTGAAGTTGGCACAGCTGGTGGTCTGAGATTGATTCTTCCTATGACGTTGATTGGATACAAAGGAGAGATGTTGATTTAATGATTTGTCATCCAACTGTAGTTGGATGTGTAAATCTTGTATTGATGTTTGCTAACTTCATGCTTTGCAAGATCAACCGTGATCAAAACGGTATTGCAAATATGCTAGCCAAGAGAGGACTACAAGTTACCGACTGTGTTGCATTTGATTTTGATGTTGTTAGTTTTTTGCTAGACTTTATTTTGCAAAATATTGGTTGTATTCACCAAAATGAGCTAAACTTGGATGACTTAACTTCTATGCAACTATAATGTGAAAGTTTTGGCTTAAACGATTAATGAAGTTTATGTTTTTACCAAAATAAATAAATAAAATAAAAAAATGTAAAGTAAAAGTCAGAAATAAGATTAAGTCACAAAAAACTATGACCCCAATAAAGAAAAAAAAAAAAAGGAAGAAGATGGGAAGTATACAATATAAAAGAGAAGTGAATAATGTCAAAAAGATTAAGAAAATATTTGTATTTTCCATTTATATCGAGTGTTCTCTTAGACTATAACCAATAAAAAGTGGCCTCTACATTAAAAAAGCTTATCACAATTAATAACACACTATCCGGCGTTCCCATTAAATGTGCAAAGGAAGTGCTGTAGAAAAATCAAATGATAGTGAAGAAACTAATGAAATAGGAAGAAAAAGTTCCAACAAATGTGGAAAAGAAAAATAAAAGTTAAATTGATTTAATAAAAAGACAGGCTAAAAAACAAAAGAAAAGATCAAAACTATTGAAAATAAAGTAGAAACATCGTAAAATAAAAAGTCGAACGGAGTGCTCAAGACGAATTAAATAATAGTAGAAAGAAACCATTGAAATTAAAAGAAGAAAGATCCAACAAATGCCATAGAGAAATCAAAAGGAAAAGAAAAAACAAAGATGAATTTACTCAATAAAAAGAAAAGTTTGAAGAACAAAAGAAACGATCAAATCAATTCAAAATAAAGTAGACATAGTTAAAATAAAAGCCAGAGATAAGATTAAGTCAAAAAATTACGTCGAAAAAAAAAACGATGATGATGAGAAGTGAGCATTAAAAAAGAGAATTGAACAATGTCAAAAACATTAAGAAAGCATTTGTACCTTCCACTTAAATCCAGCCTTCCCTTGAGACTGTATTCTATAGAAAATGACATCTACATTAGAAAATTAAGCTATAATCAATGACGCACTATTCAGTATTCTCATTAAATGAATGAAGAAAGTGCTATAGAAAAATCAAATGATAGTAAAGAAACTAATTAAATAGGAAGAAAAAGTTCCAACAAGTGCCATATAGAAATCAAAGGGAAAAGGAAAAACAAAGTTTAATTGATTCAATAAAAAGACGACAAGGATCAAAACTATTCAAAATAAAATAGATACAAAAAGGTCGGAAAATAAAAACTTAACTCGTAAAAAACTATGGCCCGTAACAGCATTGCAAAAGAGAAGTAAAAATGTTAAAAAGATTAAAAAAGCATTTACTCTTTTCGTTTATATCCAACGTTCCTTTAGGATAGTAGCCGATAGTTTAGAGCCTCTAAATTAGAAAAACAGGCCATAATCAATAACACATAATACAGTGTTGCCAATAAATATGTGAAGGAGGTGCCGAAGACTGATTGAATAATATTAAAAAAAAAAAATCACTGAAATAAGAAGAAGAAAGATCCAATAAATGCCATAAAGAAATCAATAGGAAAAGAAAAAACAAAGATGAATTGACATGATAAAAAGACAAGTTTGAAGAATAAAAGAAACCGTCAAATCTATTCAAAATTACGTAGACAGAATTCAAATAAAAGTCAGAAATAAGATTAAGTCATAAAAAAACCACAGCATAAAAAAAAAGGATTGTGAAAAATAAGCATTACAAAAGATAATTGAATAATGTAAAAAAGATTAGGAAAGCATTTGTACTTTAAATTTATATCCAATGTTCCTTTGAGACTCTACCCAATAGAAAATAGCCTCTACATGATAATCTATCCTGTGTTCTCATTAAATGTGCAAAGGAATTACTAGAGAAAAATTAAATAATAGTGAAGAAAATTCATGAAATAGGAAGAAAAAGTTGCAACAAATGCCATAAAGAAATCAAAAGGAAAAAAATGTTCAATTGATTTAATAAAAAGACAAGCCTAAAAAACCAAAATAAACGATCAAAAAACTATTCAAAATAAAGTAGATACAATGTATAATAAAAGATCGGACATAACATTTAAGTCATAATAAACTATGGCCCCAATAGCATTGCAAAAGAGAATTGAAAATGTCAAAAAGATTAATAAAGCATTGCACTTTCCATTCTATAGCCAATAGTTTAGACCATCTACATTAAAAAAAGTAGGCCAAAATCAATAACATGCTATCCAATGTTCTCATTAAATATTCGAAAAGGAAGTGCTTAAGGCGGATTAATAATAATAAAAAGAAAAAATGAAATAAGAAGAAAAAAATCCAAAAAATGCAATAAAGAAATGGGTTGGGGGTGAGGGGTGGGGGCGGGGAACAAAGATGAGTTGATTAAAGAACTAAAGAAAGGATCAAACCTATTTAAGATAAAGAAATCACAACGTAAAATAAAAGTTTGAGATAAGATTAAGCAATAAAAAGCTATCGGCCGAAAAAAAAAAAAAAAAAAAGAAATAAGCATTACAAATGAGAAGTGAATAATGTCAAAAAGATTAACAAAGCATTTGTACTTTAAATTTATACTAGGTGTTGCCATGAGACTAGCCAATAAAAAATAGCCTCTACATTAGAGAAGCTAGCCATAATCAATGATGCACTATTCAACGTCCCTATTAAATGTGCGAAAGAAATGTCACAGACAAATCAAATGACGGCGAAGAAACTAATGAAATAGGAATAAAACGTCTCAGCAAATGCCATAAAGAAATCAAAGTTTAATAAAAAGTCAAGCCTAAAAAACAAAAGAAACAGTCAAAACTATTCAAAATAAAGTAGATTTAATGTAAAATAAAAGCTCAAACATAAAATTAAGTCAGAAAAAACCTATAGCTCCCCATAGCATTGCAAAAAAAAAAAAAAAAAAAAAAAAACATTGAAAATATCAAAAAGATTAATAAAGTATTTATACTTTCCATTTATATCTAGCAATCCTTAGAGACTGCAATCAATAATTTAGAGGCACCACATTAGAAAAGTAGGTTATAATCAATAACATACTATCCAGTGTTCCCATTAAATATGCAAAGGAGGTGCTGATGATGGATTAAATGATAGTAACAAGAAAAAACCAATGAAATAAGAAGAAAAAAGATTCGATAAATGTCATAAAGAAATCATAGGGACAAAAAAAAAAAAACAAAGACAAAAGCTATACAAAAGAGAATTGAATAATGCAAAAAAAATTAACAAAGCATTTGTACATTAAATCTATATCTAGCGTTCCCTCGAGACTGTAGTTAATAGAAAATGGCTTCTACATTAGAAAAGCTGGTCGTAATCAATGACACTATCCAGCGTTCCCATTAAGTGTGCGAAGGAAGTGCTATAGAAAAATTAAGTGATAATCAAGAAACTAATGAAGAAGGAAGAAAAAGTTCCAACAAATGATAATAAAGAATCTCTACATTAGAAAAGTAGGTCATAATCAATGACAAATTATCCAACGTTCCCATTAAATATATAAAAAAGTGCTTCAAATAATAATAAAGAAACCAATGAAATAGTTAAAAAAAGCAAAAAGTTCGCAATATAGAAATCAAAGGGAAGAAAAAACAAAGTTCAATTTACTCAATAAAAAGACCAAGTTTAAAAACAAAAGAAATGATCAAAATTATTCATAGTAAAGTAGATACAGTGTAAAATAAAAGGTCGGACACAAGATTAAGTCACAAAAAAATTATCACCCCAAAAAAACTACAAAAAAGTTAAAAAAGTATAGCATTGTAAAAGAAAAATGAAAAATATCTAAAAGATTAAGAAAGTATTTACACTTTCCATTCATATCCAGCATTCTCTTGAGACTCCTACATTAAATAACAGACTATCCATCGTTTCGAAGAGGTACAGATAGATTAAATAATAAAAAAGAATCCAATGAAACATAAAGAAAACTTTCCAACATTCAAAGAAATGAACAAATAAATGCAAGGGAAAATAGAAATGATGTAAATGTTGAACCAATAAATTAGATAAGAACGTAATACAAATAAAAGATAATAAGAGATAAGCATAAGCTTTCCATATCGCATTAATGAAATCCTCGCATTTTTCATTTGAAAAAAAAAAAAAAAGAAAAAAAGCACATGCATTTTTTTCTTTCTTGTATCTAGAATTCCCTTAAAATTGTGGTCAAAGGATGAAATTTTTTTTTTTTTTTTTTTTTTGCCTTGTATCTGGTGCTTCCTCAAGATTGTGGTCAAATGATGAAAACCTTAGCATCACATAAAGGAATCAAACGACAATAAAAAACACACTATTTGGTGTTTCCATTAGATAAAAGAATATATTGCCATAGAAAAAATAAGATCCTTGTAAAAAGAGGTCTTAAAACTCAAAGAAATGACCAAATAAGTTCAATGAAAATTAGATAATAAGAAAAGTATAGTGCTAGAAAAGAGGCATAAGGACCAACAAATAAAAACAACAAAAAGGTTCTTGCAGTCTTTCATATCCAACGGTCTCTCATTGTGATTATTAGAGAAATCAAAGGGAAAAGAAAAAGATAAAAGTTCAAATGATTCAATAAGAAGAAAAATCTGTGAAACAAAAGAAACAATCATAAAGAAAAATGTACAACAAGAAAAAATAATATGAAAAACATGATGTTGCAAAATAGAAATAAATAGTTCAAGAAAAACAAGAAAGCTTCTGCACTTTTTATTGATATCTGGTGTTCCCTTAGTTGTGGCTAATGGAAGACCTCTACATCAGAACAAGCCACAATGGACCAGCGTTCCCATTAAATAAGTAAATGAAGTGCTATAAACTGATCAAATAAGAAGTAAAGAAATAAAATATAAGGGAAAAGTTCTAGGCATCAAAAGAAAAATCAAATGAATGCAAAGAAAATTAGAAATGATGTAAAATTAAATAGTTGAACCAATAAAAATATAGGACTGCAAGAGAGCACAAGCTTCCAATATAATAATAATAATAATAATAAAACTTGCATTTTTTATTTATATCCACAGTTTCCTTGAAATTGTGAACAATTAATTAAAGTTTTTGCATCCAAACCACAATCAAAACTCAGAAGCATACCATCTGACGCTTCCATTAAATATGAGAAGATAATACTATAGATGGATTAAACACAAAAGAAAAGATCATCCTTGACTGGTTCAATGAAAAGAGAAGTGTGAAAACTCAAAAAGATAATCAAATAAGTTTAATAAAAAACATTTATGATGTAAGCATACCATATGAGGCTTCCATTAAATATGAGAAGATAATACTATAAATGGATTAAACACAAAAGAAAAGATCATCTGATGAAAAGAGAAGTGTCAAAACTCAACAAGATAATCAAATAAATTTAATAAAAAAACATTTATGGTGTAATATAGAAACCTGGATTAATAAAAGAGAACATAAATAATGGCTAAGCACAAACTTTAAATAAAATGATAAGAAATTCTCGCACTTTCATATCTTACATTCACTTGAGATTATCAATGGTGCAAAGGAATCTTTAAATTCATCCAAAGAAATTTCACAACTCACTATCCAGCGTTCCCATATGAAGAAAGTGCTCTCTAAATGGATTGAAAACTTAAGAAAGCATAACAACATAATAGATTGGAAAAGAAAAGCGAGAAACCTGAATAAAAAATCAAATAAATCTAAAGAAAATTATCTATGATGCATAGTTAAAAATTGGACAAACAAATGAAACAAATTATAAGCAAAGTATAAGACTGGAAAAGAGCAATAAAAATTTTCAAGTGATCAATAGCAAACCAATGCACTTTTGGTTCATATCTAGTGTGCCCTTACAATTATGGTCAACGGAAGAAAAAAATAGTAAAAATAATGGAAAGAACTTTAGTATTTACCAAAATCTAAGTCAAAATCAATAGAGCTTGTCTACTGTTCCCACAATATATGTGAAGAAAGTGTAATAACTAGATGAAATACAAAGAAAACAACAAAGCTTGAACAGTTTGATAAAATGAAAATGTTTATAACTTAGAGAAATGTTTAATAGATTCAAAGAAAGTTTGATATGATGTGAAATAAAAAATCGAACAATTATTTAAGATAAAGTCAAAAGCATTAAGAAAACAAAAGTAAAGCCCTAACACTTTCCATTCATATTCAACTTTCCCTCGAGGTTGTGGTTATGGGAATTAAAACCTTAGCAATCTGAAAGAACCACAATCAAAAGCATAGTATCTAGCATTTCCATCATACATATGAATGAAGCACCATAGATGGACTTAAGACTAAAGAAAAAACAAGGCACCACTAATTAAATGTTTTATAAAAAAGTTCCCATTTGAATTCAAGAGAAAAATAAATAAATATAAGGTAAAGTATAGAGTTGGACCAATAAATGATTTTTAAGTCATAGGAGATGTATATAATTGCAAGAAAGCGATCAAAACTTTGAGTGAACGATAAAAAGTCTTTTTCATGTTTCCTTTTCACCGTAATCAGCTATTTATATATGTCTTATTTCCTCATTATTGAAAATGAAAAAGGACCTAAGCATCCTCCCATATTTTGTGCGAACATGTACTATATTAGAGATTGACGTTACTTAAAAACAGCAGTATGATAAGTACTTGGTATGGAATTATATGCAAAGCCCAAGCTTCATATCAATTTTTCATTACTAATTTTGCAACTCCAACAACAACATATAAAAGTAAAATAAAACTTATTGAAGACAAGTTCGCACAAAATTTGAGGAAAGTACTACACATGGGTCTGTCACTAGAAAAGAAAAGTGGGTTGAATAATCGGATCATAAGAACAGTGTAAACATAGAATAATGCACAAATAAGTGCAAAGAAGATTAACTCGAAACAATGAAAGAGCAAAGATATCATTCGTGAAAAGGGAGGGCTAAGAATTCTCACATTTGACATTAATCATTCGTGAATTTAAAGGAAATCATTCCTAGAAGTTAAAGAAAGAAGCAGTGAAATAAATTTTAATATTATTTATTAAAAAAGCAATTTAGACAATCGTGAAAGAACCAAAGGAAAAAAATCGAAACTGGAATGAGTAATAGAACCCTTTGAAGAAAATCAAAACATCAGGAAGAAGTAGAAACAGACATCACATCGACAACACAATAACACAAACTATTGCAAGAACAAAAAGATGCATACTCAATCAAAGCAAGAAAAAACATAGAAACCCTAATTTTCCAATGCAAGAAACATAACCCGAATCAGCCATATCTGCGTCCGCGAAAACTCGATATACATTCTTTGTGTTCATTGACATTCCAGTCGTGGTTTCTTTCCTCTCGGAAGCTCTTAACTTCTCGTTCCACTTTCCTAACTGCCTGCAAGATCGGTAAAAGAAAAGTCCTCAAAACCAAATCTCGATCGATCCAACAATGAAAAATAGATGAAATCATTAATACATGCACTTGATAGGATTTAATTAAAGAAACACCTACCGCATTCAAAGTCCATTTCAAGACTAGGGGCGACTTTACAAACCCTAAACTTGATAATCTACTCTACTCTCGTTGCCATTCTTTGCGATTAGAATTCCTTCGTAAACACTAGATATGTGAGCGCAATAGCGAAAAAACACGTTGATGGAAAAACCCTCATGATCAATCTTGAACCGAGAATCTACGCGTGAATTTGTAAAGGAGCGGTTTTGGGGGTTTTGAATTCAACAGTTTCGTACAAGCTTACGAGATCGATATCGCCTTAGCGAATATAAAATAAATAATACCGAATATATAATAAAGCATGTTTACTATAAAACAGGAAATTCGTTCAAATGGAATAACATGTCATTCAACGAACCAAGAAACTAGCTAAGTTTTGGATGTAGGGGCCACTTCCTCAACGGATTATATCAAAGTGCTCAATTAGACTTTGTTGATTACCTTAGAAGAAGGATTTGAGCCAAGCGTTTTTCATGCATTCGACCTGTTCATCCGGGTGTCTTGTCCCGTTCTCCAAGGACCACTCACGTTACCTCAGGAGTAGTTAGTTGTTTGCTTGAGGGAGCAACAAAGCTTTATTATTATTTTTTCTTTTTTAAAAAAGAATATTCTTAAAATGATGATATGATACCTAAAAACTCGAAACAGATTCTTTAAAGATGTATATGGTGTTATTTTCAACTATAGATTGATCTAAAGATTCTTTAACAAAACTTGAACTTCCAAGATAGCTTGATGTATGATCAATAACTCTGTGAACATACCCAATAGTCCTTTGATAAAATAATTTTCTAAAACAAGTTAGGTGATCCTAGAGTTATAACTTCAGGGATTGGACTAATATGCATTATATTCTTACCAGGAAAATAAGGAACAAGATATTCTGCTGAATAACAATTTTTAAGGATGGAGATATGCTATTGAATATTTTACGTAATCGAATCGCTATTTGTTATATAAAATGGAACTAAACACTATAATAATAATATCATATGGAATAAGACGGAAAGAAATGAATATTCCACCTAAGTGAAATATGGTAAAAATTGAAAGGAATAAGGTTGATATGAAATTGCAATTTTATAGTAATAGAATAGGGCTAGAATTAGGCCGGAATAGTTATTCTTTTGTGCAGTCAATGGAATGCATCATTATTCCTCTGTTTGATTGACAAAATGATTGAATAGCTAATAAAAGTACTAAAATTTTCTTTATACACAACTTATCATAACTTTTGCAATATTTCAAAATAAAAGAATTGCCAATGTATATATAAATATAAGTAACCAATTAAATTTAGTAGAAATATATTTTCAACATGTGTGTATATATGGGAGGATTACAACGGAGAGAATTAACGTTTGGAGGTAAATTTAAATAAGAAATCAACATTTTAAAAAATTCATATAAGAGATAAACGTTTCGAAAAATTCAAATAAGAAATCAACATTTCATAAGGTAATTCAAATAATTTTGGATTAGTTATTAAGAATTCCTCATTCGAATCATTTTATGAAACTTTGATCTCTTATTTGAATTTTTCAAAATGTTTATCCCTTATTTGAATTACTTTGAAATATTAATTCTATATTTGAACTTATCTCCAAACATTCATCCCTTCCGTTATAATTTTTTTTTGTGTATATATATACATATATACATGTATATACAATTATTAAATTTCATTGTTTATTCATAAATTAAAGCATAACTAAGTTAAAATAAAAATATATCTTCACCATGTAAATATAAAGATATATATATATATAACTAACATGTCTTAACATTTTTGGAGGAAAAATAAGCATTTTCCATTTTAAATTCTAAAAGTTTAGAAGTAATTATGTCTTATTAATTGATATTTTTACATAAATACAAATTAATTACTTTCTATCTATTTTCTACCTCTATATAATATCTTTGGTTACCCTTAATGACAACTAATTAATGCAATATAATTTAGATACATTTTAGATAGATAATCACGAGTTAAGACCAATCATATTTTTACAAAAATAAAAATCTCACATAAATTGTATTTTTCTTTTTTTTTTTTAGAAATAACCACGGTAGATTATATCTCCTTTTCTCAATATTCTACATATAACATGGAATATTTAAATGTTTTAAGAGTGGTGAGGTATTAATGCCAATTATTTATTAATCAAATTTTTAGCTTTTGGCAAGGAGAATAAGTATTTTCCATTTCAAACCAAAGGAACAAAAACAAACACAAGAATAAAAGCACAACAAAGTAAGTCTCAAAGTTTAGGATTGATTATATCATATTATTCAACAGATTTAAGTTATTTTATTTGTTTTATGTCTTATATAGATTAATTGAAATTTTTATATAAAATCAAACTAATTGATTACAAGTGATTAGTACTTCTTTGTAGCATCTTTCATTGTCCTTTATTGTCAATTATTAGTTTTTATCAAAATTTTGTATGATAAATTAATAGTATAATACACTTGATGTAATATGTTTTATCCATTCTAAATTGCATTAAACATGCATAAATTGAAACTAAGGGTGAGCAAGTACAAGGTAGGTAAAGTATGAGCCCAACCTATACCCTACTCTATAAATATATGTTCCAAAACTTTCTTACCATACTCTGCCCCATAATACCTTTGAATCACTCTATACCCTATACCCTATAAATTTTAGGGGAGGGTACCTTATAGAACCTATAGGTTCTTTTTTTTTTCCTTATAAATTTCAATATACCTATTTTTTCAAAATATAAAGCAAACTTGAACTCTTTTCTTCAAAAGCAATTGTGCAATTTAGTCGATCTTTCAAATGATGCTAATGAATGGAGTACATTAAGATTTATCTTTAACTAACTTTTTTTTCCCCTTAAATGGTTCTTTAACCGTTATTATGAATGAATTTTTACAAAAATATTATACAAACTGATTCTTTTATGAGTAAATAAATATTCATTTTATAACAATCACATTGCATAGATATTTAAAGGAATAAACACATCATTTTAAAGAATAAAAGCAATAAATATTGTATATAATATGAGATCTCCAAAGTTTATTAAAATATAAATAAAAATTCATGAGATTATATAATTCAATAATTGTAGAGGTGATAATAATATACAATCAAATAATTAACCATGGTAAATGAAGACATAATATGGAAAATGGAATAAAATATAAATTCAAACTAAAATATTTTTCTTCCTTAAGGTACATGAATCAATAAAATAATATCCTTATTATCACGTCCTGAAGCGGCAGAGTCGTAACAGCCCCGCCGTGTAAACCATCCTAAAATAGAAATTGGCCTTACAACCGTTATCTTAGACCTGATCTACACAAGGCGTCCATGACTAACCCGCTTTAAAGTAAACAATTTGTAATTTAAATAAATTATTTACCTAAGAAAGTGAGAAAATTTATATATATTCACTATAATTCAGTTATTACATTATTCAGAAATGAAAAGTAATAACATATGTGTTGATTCTTTAATGTTTTTCCTCACTCCCCAAGATCCAGCAGTTGCTAGCTTTAGAGTAGTTGTTTGCCGCTTCTTAGCTAGCACATACACGACGTCTATAGGGATGTGAGCAACCACAGTTCAGTAAGTTAGGATGGAAGACTTAAAACTATACCACAAACACAACAAGGTTTTCAATCAACTTATTAGGTGCAATGCATGTGCAAGCAAATGCCATCGCAAGGCATTGTCCGGTCCGTCGTAAAATTAGAGAAATTACGCCCGCTCTAATCCGGGTTGAGGAGTTGCCATTAATGCAACAGCTCACGACCAAACCCAGGCTTGTGCAATAGAGACTTCGCTCCTCCCGCGACTATCTTCGAACCACTGATTTTACCCTAAACTGGACTTAATCAAATATACGACCATTATGCAATCCTGCGCTATCCTTTTCGAAGGGGTCAGTATTTAGCCGGAGAGTCCTAAGTTCCCCTAACAGGTTGCTATGCATGTCCGATTATGATTACTGGTCGTATATTTGATTAAGTCCAGTTTAGGGTAATCAATTATTTCATACAAATCATACAATACATGCCAGAGCAACAAATAGAATCATAGCATCACCCATAATCAAGCACATGCGCACATGCACACATCCAAATATTTAACAAGCACAATCAAGCATAATCTCAAACCCCCAAAATACAGCATTGTATTAATCCCAACTTACCTCGACTTCTCGCTCACTCACTCGAGGTCTAACTTACTTAGGTCATCACCGATCATCCATATAATACAAACATGGTTTCGATTTTTCATATAACTATTATAGATTCATTTTATCATATAATGCTTATTGTTATGTTTTGTTTAGGGTTTAATATGCCTAATTATTTAGGTCTTAAGTCTTTTATAATTATTCTAGGTTTGAGTTTAGGTTCGGGTTCGGTTTCCACATCGATTTCTAAATTAGGTTCTAGTTTAATTTTTAAGTAGTATTTTATACTCCAACCCTAGAAATTCGTTTCAACTCATAATGTGAAATTAATCACGTTACTTCTCGATTTCCTAAATACTATCATTACCTCTAATTAGTATTTTATTTTACCCGGTACACTTAAGGTCATATTAGTGTACCGAATTCACTCCTAATGTGAGAAATTTTTACATTTTTCATATAATTACATAAATTTAAGTCTTCTATCAGTTTTATTATATATCCCTATTATTTATATAATGTCAATTTTCATCCTAATATTTTCTATTTATTATATTTCCAATAATTATGTATTATGTATTATCACCTATTATGTACATAATATATATCTAATATTTTTATTACTCTAATTACTATCTCCGAACATCAATTATCATTTCAAAATGTCTAAATTCATCCTAAATCAAATTTTTCACCTAATTACCCTAATTTAAAAAATTAACTTAAAATGTACTATTTTTTCATATTACTTATTTACTACATAATTAACCTAATAATTACATATAACACCCTAAATGCTACAAGTATCATACTCCATCAGATTTCAACATCTTAAAACACATACTTAATCACCATATCAGTAATTAACCATTTAATTACTTAATTAACCCTAAATTACCCATTTTATGCCTTATTTTAGGGACTAAAAATTATCTAAAAATTTAGAAAATTAATTTTTGAAAACAAGCTCCACAGCACTGTTCTATCTCATGTAATTCATCTACAAAAAAATTTTGGGTTCAAAACTACATTCCTAAAGTCATTTATTTCTAAACCGAAACATACTCGATTTTATACGATTTCTTAAGGACCATATATTACGAGACATATTTTCATCAAAATAATATTTTTTCTAAAAATTACATACAAAAATATTCCAGAATAACAAGTTTCATAATTTTCTAAGAATATTTACTATTTTTACAAAATTACGCAAAATCGGGCTGGAAATCGAACTTACCGATTTGGGTGGCTTCGACCACCATCGGTGGCCATGGGTGTCTCGGCCTACCTAGGCATTGCCACCACCATGTGGTGATGGTGGCCGTCCACTCCTAACTGCCCGTCGGATCCGGGTTCTCCTTTGTGGCCCTAACTGCACAGTTTTCCTTTTTTTTTTTTTTCTTTGGTTTTTCTCTCAATTTTCGCCTCTCCCTACTTTTTTCTGATTTCTAACTGTCCAAATGAGCTTCTGAATTTTTTTCCCTATTTATAGAGTTTTAGGGAATTTATTATGCATTAAATTGGACCAGCCAATTGTCTTATCTCTTAATTTTTTGCTTTTGTGTTGTCTTAATTTAATTGGCCGATTTTTTTCTTATTTTTTCCAGTTGTCACGGCCTATATCTGGATCATTCCTTATTTTTTTTATTTTTCCTTAATTAATTATGAATTTTCTTTAATTATTTAGTATGATTTTAGCACATTACGCGTATTTTAAGTAATTACGTGTATTTCTACATACATATAAATTCATATATAGTATAAATAAATGTTCCTAAATATTATTTAGGTTATTTTATGATTTTTAGTATACATATAATTTATCTCGAGCGATTCGTTAATTATTGGAATGTATTTTACGCATTTTCGATAAATAACGAGTTATATACTTAAAATTTGGAATTTTTATATTCTTTTATTTTATTGCTTATTTTCTTAAATTTAAACTTACGGGGTCATTTTTCTAATATTTCTATCTTTATTTTATAATTTAAGCTCGATCGGATCTTTCAACCGATCGAAACTTCAAATTGCTAGTTTTAGGGCTTACACTTATACTTTAAGAGCATCAATTTTCGCTATAGTAATAATATCAAATCTTTGGTCAAATGTAAAACAAAGAAACTACTCTATTAGAGAAAACAAGTTTTACCAACTAACGAATTTAATAAAGAAAAAAAGGAATAAGAAGAAAACAACGATGGAATAAAGATTAAAGATGAAAAATGAAAGGGAAGGGACTAACAAACAATTAGTTTAAGGTTCTGATAGGCTGAGCTTTATTTTATTTTGATGAGATGGTATTATTTATTTATTAATTTCATTTAATACTACTACAAGATGGGGACCCTAGAACCTGTACTTTAATCCTTATATGCTTTAAAGTATAAGTTCTATGATAGCTATAAAATACCTTAACTTCTTACTCATACCCTACCATATAAGAACAAGTTTCGAAAAATTATTACTCGAAATCTATCTCATAGTCTTAATTACTCACTTAGAATCTACCTGATCGAGCAAAGTCTGGCTGAATAACCTATACGATAAAGTTATCTACTTACTCCTAATTGAAACTAATTGTGTTCCCATCAAAATTGAAACCTCTATTAAATTGTATTCACTTTGTGGATTACCATAATTAAGTAAATTTTTTCTCTCTCTAAACATTGAAATGGCATCGATGTATGGAGTTTTTAAGATTAATAAAATAATAATGTTTATTATCTATATAAAAGATACATAAAATCTTACGATTATATATTTACATATATAAGTTGATTGAATTCATATTTGCTTAGAATAAAATAATAAAAATTTTCTAAAATTGAAAAAAGAATATATATATATATATATATATGTATATATGCATATAGAATCCAGGGTAACATGGTCATATAAGAGTCTCTTTTTTTTTTTTTTAAGATCTAAGGTGCAAACACTCAAATTCACAAATAAGGGGTATACTAACATGAAACAAATATATAAATAATATTTACAATTTATCTTATCTTTTGTTCAAATTTTCATATATATGACCAATATAAATGTAACCACCATTTCATAAAGTGAAATTAACTTAGTGAATAGGCCGAGAAATTGTAACATAACCACCTTTCCGTAAAAATATGAGATATCATTGTTATATTTAATTTTTCTAAAACTATACAATTAATAATATAAATTATTACATATACTTTTCTAAAGAAAAGGTATGTACCCATAAATGGATCCATCCGCTATAACATATCAATCATATATCCTATCCTATATTTCTAATATTTACTCTTGCATGAAATTGGTCAAGTGAATATTTTATAACTAATATTTTATGTACTTGATGTTGTTAAATTTACACATGTAATTTGCATGCTTGTTTAACTAATGTGTTTAATAGATTATTGGTTCATAATAATATAGATTTATACCTGTTAATAAGTAACTTTAAGTAGGGGCCCTAGGGAGGACCTCTTCAAAAATGGGGCTAAGTTTTTTAGGCTTAATTCAACTAATTTGGTCAATATAAACCGTGCTTAGTACGAACCTCTTCAACGAAGTCCTAATTAAACTTTGTGAGACTTTACCTATTCATGTGCATATCTTTAACGAGAGCTTAAACTAGAACGGAAGAGCTAGAAATGAGTTGAAATAGAAATATTAAGGACTTGTGCGTCGTGTCCCAAATTGGCTAAGTTAAGCTCATGTGTTTAAATATCCATATAAAGATAAAAGAGGTGAATAGTTCGGCGGTTATTACATTGTCCACCACCTTCCTTCAACACAAAAGAATTAGAAGACAACTTTGCAAGAAAAGGCCTATCTCTAGATGACACGACCACACTTCTGGTGCTCATTCTATAGGAGTTGCTCATTGTTCATCATTTGCATCGCGTTTATACTCTTCCAATTCCACTTGTCTGCAAGACCCTTCTTTGGAGGCCAAATTTGCCGCCCAATTGAAAGCTAGGTGTCCCAATAATGGAGGAACAAGCGACCCGACCGTGCCACTCGACGTCTCTACACCGAATCGCCTTGATAACAAGTTCTATACCAACTTGAAGTACCACAAGGGCCTGCTAACGTCCGATCAAACACTTTTTAACAATGCTTCCATAGCCGGTGTTGTGAGGAAGAATGCCAACAATGGTGGTTCTTGGGCAGAAAATTTCGCAGCGTGGATGGTGAAGATGGGAGATATTGAAGTTCTCACAGAAAACCAAGGTGAGATCAGGAAGGATTGCAGGGTTATCAACTAGCCTACTCGATTGTGAGGAGTTATTATAACTAATTAATTTTGTTTTATGTATTAATTCATTCTTTCATTGATTGTTTCAGTTTATTCATCCATTGCTGTTTCAAGATTTCATATCAGACAAGCATGTATATCTTGACATTTAACAGATCAATTAATTTATATTTATTTTATTTTACTGAATCATAATTAAACACTTTTCATCTTTCTCAAAACAAACCACGAGAAGATTGCAGTCAGAAAAGGCACACTTAATCTTGACAATGTTGTGGAGATAATGCATCTTGTCTATGTTTGACCATCATAATGCACTTTCCCTCTTAACGTCTTTTGTTACTCTGCTTGCAGTATTCTATACGTGTCCTCTTACCGGGCTTATATGTTTGAATCCATACAAAATAAATATAAATATTAACGAGATGCGTATTTCAAGCTTATCATAAATTTCCGCCTTACCGGGGCTTAAATGTTTGACTTTTGAAGCTGTCATTCGGTGATGCAAGAAAAGAAGAATAAAATAGAATTAGCTAGTTACCCCCGCAAAGAAGAAAATGCTCAAATTTCTCGTTTGTGGTAAATTCACGTAAGACTTAATATGTCCACAAGAATTTTTGTCAAATTGGTGACAGAACTGTAAAGAATTACCTTAACGTTACAAGGCAAATCAACTTTTACCATGCCTATTCGTCTTATTTTTAAGTTATATTTTTTAAAATTTAAATTATCTAACAAATTATGAATCTAAGGATTTAAATTTAAAAAAATATAAATGATCCGTTTTTGCTATACTTCCCTTCCCAATTCCTTTCTTCATCCCAAATATAGTGTGCATCACAACCTATACATTCAAATCATCCGTTTTTGCTATATTTCTATTTAAATCTTTCATGTTCCAACATGTTTAATTAGGTTGTCAACAACTTTTGAAACGTCATTATAAAATATTATTATCCTTAACTGAAAAAAAAAAAAAAAACAGAAACAACTTTAGAAATTGTTTAGGAGAAATCCATCTTATTTGTCTGTTCACTACAAGAAAATTAAGGTATATAGATTTTAAGTTAGCAACGGTTTATTAATAATTGTAGCAATATTTTATATATTAAAGACGCTCTAAATTTTTCAATATAAAAAGACATAGCCAAATATATTTTAATACCATTATATAGCCGATATTTTTTAATCGAGCCTTTGAAAATTCTAGACCAACTATAATATGTTGTGTATCACTGAGATAATGAACAAGTTCTCCACGTCCTCCTAGGGATTTTGCTCTGAAAAATTGAGGGTGGCGGTCATTATATTTTGACCGTCTGCCTAATTCAACTAATATAACCACTATTTCACTATACAATTACTACAATAAGAAGATATCTTGATTCAGATCTAAAGATTTGTAATAATTCTTTTATCAACAAATAAAAATTATGTTTAAGTCATTTGCTTAGATTTAGGTTTTTTATTTTTTTTATTTTATTTATCATCCTGGTCAGGGATCCTTTCTTACTAGAGTCCTAATTTTCTTTCCGCGATTGCCTATAAATTTCTTTTAGATTGATATCACCCATCTTTATCTAGAAAATATATCTATTTTTAAATTGAATCTTTGGATCTCCATTTCTTTTGATATTTTTTCTCAGTACGGTGTGTACTTGCAATTCTAGGTACTTCAATAAATAAAATTTACTTCTTTAGAAAAACAAAATTAATCATAACAAAATGATAATGAAGAAGTTCAAATCCCTCGTTCAAAATGTTGATTAACTATTTAATATATCTATAAACGTTAGTCATCTCTAGCCGGTTTATCTTTGAGTTTTTTTCCGTATACAGAAAGAGTTAATGGCCAATGTGTTTTACTAAAGTATATTCATTGCTATGCATAAAAGGTAAGGTTGAGAGAATGACTCTAAGTTTTACACAGAAAAAGGTCTTCACCGGCGTGATATTGCTCACATTTACTTACCCAATATATATATATACATATTTTGCTCACATTGATTCAAGGAGTATTATATAATACAGCAGAGTAAAAACAAATCGTAAGCCAAAAGAGATTCATTTCATATGATCCATCTTCCACCAGCCAAGGCTTATCCCCGCAAGGCTTGTTAATGACTTTCTTAAAAAGTCCCACGCTACTATTTTGAAGAATTTTTACTATTAAACTATCTCTAAAATTATATTCGAATCATGATCTATCCCAATAGAAAACCAACAATGATATCATTAGATTACAATAGTCTTAACTGAAACTCTAAAATTTATTTATAAATTTCTTCAAGAGAGTTTGTAATTGTGTTTTGAGGGATCTTACAACTGGTTGATCACGTACAACAGACATGCCAATCGACTTAGGGAAAATCTTGAGCTAATAACATATGGAGGAATATCGTTAGAAAAAAATGTGAGAGGAAGAACGGCCAAACTCAATATCCTAAGTAAGTACATGTAACAATGGATCAAACTCAGTGCTTTTAATCATAATCAAATTGATTGCTTATTTGATCCTCTCTTGAATGATTTGAGCAAATTTTTTGTGTTTGTCTTAAGCTTTCCAATTATTTAAATCCCTCAAATGAGAAAGTGAGCCACCTATTATAAAATTTAGGGATCAATCTTATCCGTCGAATTAATTTAAGATGAATAGCTGAGATTAATACATATTATTGAAGCTTATCCTCTCTTTTAACTTTAATAGGCTTACGTATGGGCCCAAGTATGCTTATTACTTTTTGCTTTTGTTAGCTAAAGAAAACCTATTATCATTATTATTAAGCTTAAGATCAACTAAACTTCCTCAAGACCTAATAAAATCAAATGAAGCCCAACTAAAGCATAAATAGGCACTAAAGAACTGTTTTCGAGTCTACTTTTCGTATGTGGGATAATCGAATAAGGCTAATAGTGAAATATCTAGTCCAACGATTCTTGTTTTGAATTTACTAAACCAGATTTCCCTAAAACATTTCTAAACAGACCGATTCCAAAGTTTGTTATTAGCTTAAGATATCCATCCATGACATTAAATTAAATTAAAAACTTAATTACCAAAATGATCCTCTATAGTAAAAAATTTATAAATCTTTCCAATAAAAAACAATAAGGAACCTTAAGCAATTCACATTTTGAATTACTTTGCAAAGGAACTTTAGAAAATTAAGTGACATGGGTAGTATTTGGTTAGCAAAATATTATGGTACAAAAAGAACTTAATAACACGATATGAGGTGAATAAGATAATACAACTCTCCTCTATTATATTTAGTGTATACATTTGGAGGTATGCAAGTATACCCAACCTACTCTGATCCAAGGGTTAAATCAATAGGACTCATTTGGTTCGCTTTTTAAACCAGTTAGGGTCGAAGTTTTTTAACCTGTTTAAAAAACTAGTTTAACAAGTCGACCAGCAAGCCAAAGACGTAAATGTGATAAACGAGCAAACCTAAACATGCCCACTTTGGTACCTAAGTTAAACAAATTGAGCTTATTTGGTTTACTTTTAAACGAGTAAAAAAATCTTAACTTAAACATATTTAAAGAGTAAATTAAAATAACTGATTCGCGAGCCAAAACTCATTTGCGTACCTTTATATGCGTTACTCAAAACTTAAGGATTTTTTGTTTGATAACTTTTACTAATTTATAAATTAAAAATTTTAGCCAATACGTATTACAAGAATATAGCAACCAATCGATGCTTTAGTTTATAACTTGAGCTGCTTGGCTTAAGCTGCTTAGTCTTAGGTATTATATAACGAATGACTCCACGATGGCGCAAGGCACACATGGTCATAAAGGGCTAGGGCCCATACTGTTAGCCGAATAATCCTTGATCAGGGTAAACATTATAATATTGATTCTGATATTGAAATCTCGATGAATAAATATTGTAATTGCCTCTTTAATTCGAAAAAATTCAAATTGTTGCTGAATTTGAATTGTGTCTCTTAAATTTAATTACGTTCAAATTGCGGGCCATGTGGTTTCTGAGAAAACTGTGCAACCTGATACGCTTTCATCAATTTCCATTTGAAAGAAATGTAAAGTGGATTTTCTTTTTCGTATCGTTTGCAGGTCAACAAGATGGCAATCTTGTTCTAAACTCTTGACAATCGTACATTTTCACATTGCGATTTGAGAGTAAAATATTTTTATCACCGACCTTTGATAGGTTGCACCAATATTCTTTAAACCAAAAACAATATTTTCTACATTAGAGATGCTTTTAAAATTTATGGGAACAATTCTATTTTTGGTATTTACTCATTTCGGTAATTTTTTCCATGTTATAGCAATATTTTATATTAAAGGTTCCAATATGAAAAGCCGTAGCAAAATACTTTACTACTATTATATGCAACATTTTCTAATCGAGCCTTTAGAATTATGGGGCAATTATAAGGTGCCCAGTAATGTTAAAATAATAATAAGTTGACATCTCCCATTAAACATGCTGATTTCCTATCTAAACATATCTTTAAAATGATCATCATCTATAGTGTGTTTATTATGGTCAATGTATTTTATTTGGATTTGGATCCTCTTTATTTATCTATTCATTAATTTCCTTCAATTTACAAATTAATAGTTGAGATTATCTAACTTTTTTAAATGCTAATGTTATCATATTCCTTATAATTTTAACTATTGATTGTACATATTAATATTTTTAAAAAATAAATTAATTGAAAAAAATCAATGAAAACAATCTATTTCTATCTTATTAATGTACATTCGATGTTGTGCATTAGAGATAGGGTTAAGAGAATGACACTAGGTTTTACATAAGAAAGGCATTGCACCAAAGATAACATTGTTATATTTAGCACTACAAACAAGTTAAATTATTTATAAATTACTCGAAGTGGATTTATAAACAAGACGATCTTGAATATGGAATAAAACTCACTTATCTAAACAAATTAAACTCAAGTTTGTCTTTTAGATTTGTTAACAAGCTTGTAAATAGATTCGTCAACAGACTTGTACATTTTATATATATTATATATACTATATAGGAGGTTAAATGTACAAAATGTATTAATATACATATGAATAAATAAATGACAAATTAATAAATATCATGATATAGTATATATTATATAAAATTTATCTTATCTCATATCATATAATTAAACATAATATGTATATATATATAGATAGATAGACATATAATAGGAATATAAACCAAATGAGTTGCTTAGAAACTATTCAAATTTGGCTTATTTGGAGCTTAATTTGTAAATGGATTAAGTTGAAACTGAAAATAAACTTTATTTATCTACAGAAGTTTGAGTTTCAACTTGTAATTTTTAAAAGTGGCAGAAAAACTGAAGATTCGATCATGAAAGGAAGGCGTAAACCCTCAAAAATTCATATCGAGTTGCCTCATTTGCAGTGATACCGTCTCGAAAATTATTATATATACGACAGAATAAAAACAAATCGACAACTCGGAGGTCCCTTTCATGTGATTCATCTTCCACACCCACCGCAGCATACCCCCATAAGGACGCACTTTGTCGTATAGGGATAAGGCCCATACTTTCGGTGGAGACACACTTGGTCGTCAAGGTCAAAGTTATGATTTTTTAAATGAGAAACAAGTATTCTGGTGGTTAAAAAAAAAGAACGAGACAAGTATTCACCCTGTTTTGGAACTTAAATCGTGTGTCTTAAATTTAAATTCAAATTGTGGGCAGGAACTAATTTAATTTCAATCCGTACCATTAGAGTGGTACCAACATACCATCTATGACGCAAAACAATTATAGTTATAAAACTAAAAATTGTTTTGAAATTTAAATAGTGTCTCTTAAATTTAGATTTAGATTCAGATTGAGGGCTCGAGCCAATTTTATTTCACTGCCTATTATTAAAGTGGCACCAACATCAGCATCCATGACAAACAATCATACTTAAAAAATTGAAATACAAAAGATAAAACTGATAACTTTCAGAAAAAATTTAATAATACAAACAAGTTATATGATTTCAAGTGAATTTAATCATCAAATTTTAATTTCACATACAAGATAAAAGGGGGCGGTCAAAAAACAAAAAAATATATGCAAGGAAAAGGGGACAGAGCAGAACATAAACGTCAGAGCAGGCATATGCACCCGAACCCGAGGGAGACGTTTATCTATCCCTTGTGATGCCATTTTAAATATCCCTTAAATTAATACAGTCAATCTTCAATATCGTCAAATGACGTTAGCAGTTACATCATGTACTTTTATTTACATGGTAAAAATAAATAAATGAATGAAGAATGAAAACCTTCTTGACGTTCTTGAATCAACCAAAAAAATATATATAATCTCTCAAACTGCAAGTAATTAATAATAATAAAATACATTATGTTAGCTTGTCAATCATACCCTTCTAACATCTTTTTCATATAATATATGGCATGCTTGCAGCATAGGACAAAACACGGATCATTAATGTGATCTCATGATATTTAGCAGTAATGATTGGGATTTACATAAGGTAAATCTATAAAATAAAATATCTTGAAAAGACACCAGAGTATTATATTATTTTGATATTTAAATTAATAATATATTCTTAATAGTAAAAGATACATAAAAACAATGGATAAATTTTAATGAATAAAATGTAAAGAGATTTCTTATTAGATGATACTCGAACATTTATAGTAAAATAACCTCAGCAATTAAAAAATGGTTAGTAAGAGAAAACCTTCGTGGAAAAAGTCTGATGTATCATACTTATAGCTTCGTAAGCTCGATTAGATCAAACCTAAAGCTTAAGCCAGGATGGCAAGTCCTAAGCAGTAAGAGGAGGATTCAAATCTGAGCTCGTGTTTAAAAAGCTCTGCTAATAATTAGTAATCTCGTGACATGTAAGGATGGCATTAATATATTACGAATTTTAATAAGTAGAAAATAGAAATTAATATAATTCTGATAAGTAAAATAATAATCCTATATTAATATTGATCGATCATTTTTCGCATCAGTGTATCATAACATATACCTTTCAACAGTAAATTGTCTTTTACCATATCATGAAAAGTACTATTTTAGCTAAAGAAAAAAATAATGAAAAGTACTTGTTGAGGAAGCTTCGGGCCTATTTGGTATTGAGAAGACCGTGCGACTGGACATCCTTTCATCAATTTCCATTTTTAAAAACTGAAAAGCCAAAAGAAAAAAATAAAATTTCATTTTAAAAAAGAAAAGAAAAGAAAATCACTAAAATTTTCTAAACCAAATCAAATGTTAACCTCCCGTTAACTTTCACAAGGAAAGCTTCAGATTCAAACCCCCGTCGCCATCTTTCTCCTTTTCATTATCTTCTTGTTTACTCTTGGAAGAACCAGAAACAGAACGCGAACCCAAACCGGCAAGTGGGTCATCAACATCAGTATTATCCTTGGATTTACTAGTTTTATCATCCATGAAATCTTCCGGTCGAAATGTAGGGTACCAAACATTACTACTAGGTTTCACTTTTTCCTGGAAACCAGTACTAGTAGTAGTTTTTTCTATGGTTGTTTTCTCTTGCTGTTGTTGATGTTTGATGCGTTCACGTACTTCCCGCGTGCTTTTGAGTATAGCAAAGAACTTCTCCATCTTTTCTTCCTCATTTTCTTCCTCATCATCATCAGCAGCAGCATCACCCATCTTTCTTTTCTTGCCTTTATCTCCTCCTGGTCCTGGAGGTTTCATAGTCTTAGAGAGAGAGAGAGAGAGAGAGAGAGAGAGAGAGAGAGAGGAAGGAATCTTGAATCGCCACAAATGAAAGCTTAACGAGTTGCCAGGCTGAGAAGATGATATAAGAGGAGCAGGGTCTTGGGAATACAACACCAAATGGAAATAGACCGCATATATAGTAGTATAGTACAGGTGCAGTCTTTTATTAATGTGAAGAAAAGTCATGGTCGATACTACAGCTCCGTTATTTATGCACAATTAATGTACGGATGGGAGAGTTGGGAACTCCCAGACCACTAAAGTGAACTTAAATTCAAGGCAAATATAGATAGGTCGGTTTAAGGTTGGAGGTACGATCAAAATAAAATACTAATAAGACAATTAAGTGAAAATTTTATGTATTAATATTAAGTGAATGCAAATAAAAAATATAGCTAGATAAAAAAAAATAAGAAAATTAAATTTATAATTTTATTTAAAATATTTTAGTGGATTCCATTTCCAATAAAAATGGAATCTTATTCTTCACCTAATTTGTATAGATTTACTTTTACTATAAATAATTATTTTTTTGACATATTTAATACAAAGGAATAAATTGAAATAAAAGGGTAAATTCGAGTTCTATTTCTTTTTTTCATGTTTGAACATACATTCTAAAGCTACAACCGTGACTCCATAGAATCGATGATTCCAACTTGAAGGGTTAATTTGATTTCATTTTTGAGAAGATAGAGTTATCATTTTATTTCTACTTCATTAATTATGATTAATTAAAATTATCCTTTTAATCTTCGAAAGTAAATTCAACTCCGTTTATGAGAAGGTAAAATCGCAATTTGATTTCCACTTCATTAATTATAATTAATTAAATTTATTTTTTTAATCTTCGAAGAGGAAATTCAATTATGTTTATGAGAAGACGAAATCGCAATTGGATTCCCACTTCATTAATTATAATTAATTAAATTTATTTTTGTAATCTTCGAAGAGGAAATTCAATTATGTTTATGAGAAGGCGAAATCGCAATTGGATTCCCACTTCATTAATTATAATTAATTAAAATTATTTTTTTTAACCTTAAAATATTATAATATATAATAATTAAGAGTATTTTAGATAAATAATATTATTTAAGTGTTTAATGTCGAACATTTCCTGAGAGTCTCTAAATATAAAAAAGGATTTTTCATTTCGGTTATCATTTCATTCCTTTCATTTTTATTCCATTATCATTCATTCATATCAAACATAATATTTAAACTCCTAACCGAAGCAAGATATAGATTCATCAAAGCTAACATTTATAATGTTGGATATTAACATTTTAATAATGAAAAGATACTATGGTGATATGTGGTATGGCGATAATAAGGTGAACAATAAGACAATAGATATTGTTTTTTTCTCTTTTTTTAAGGTTAAAAGATATATATATTTATACATCTTACAATATTATATATCTATTTATATTTTATCGATGATATAAGTTCATAAAGACTTTTGAAGGGAAAAAAAGGGGGGGGGGGAATAAGGACTACTCGCCCATGAGGACTTTAAAAACATTAAAACAATAAGATATGATTAATTACTACTAAACAAAATCACATCATAAATCTATAATTTTAAGAAATTAATAACAATTATTTGATCACCTTCAACACGGTAATCAAGTATTAATATGTAAAAATATTAATTTGTCGCCTATTTGATACTTGTAGTCTGTAGATGGTTATACGCTAATGGAGTGTAAGATGGTAGTTAAGCAAAGAGACAGTAAATATTACATGGCTTTTATAAAAAAATAGGATTAAGGTTACTTAAATTAAGGTTTTGTTTAGTTCATCTGTTTTTTTTTTTTATTAGTATTTTATTATTGTCTAATTGAATTTTTATGCTTTGCAAGAATAAAACATTAAAAAGAAAAAAAATTTTAAATTGTAATTAAAATAATCATTTTCAATGCATGAAATATATATACATTTGATCTTTCTCTTAAACATACGTAAATTTTCATTTTATAATTCTGATACTCTAATCACCATCTTTATCATAATTATAAAATAGAAAAAGATAAAATATAAATAAAACATTTTTTCAAACACCAAATTTCAAATAAATACAGATCAAATATAAATGAAAAAAAGGCAATCCAAACAGGCTCTAAAATAAGAAAAACAATTTAAAGGGGGAAAAAAAAGGAAGAAGTGAATATAAACTCAGTAAAGGAAACATCTGTAAGTCCTAACATACATGTGTCTAGATAAATAATGTCTAAAGTGACAATGATATATAATACATAGATTTTAAAAGATTATTATTTATATTTTTTTTGTATAGGAATTTTATTAATACTTATAAGCAATTAATCCATTTATATGGTATGTCAATATTAGGGGTATAATAGAGTCGAGTCGAACAAATATAATATTGGGGTCAAGTTCAAGCTCGACTTAAAAATTCGAAGCTCAGGCTTAGTTCATGTTGGAACGAGTTTTAAATTTTGAACTTGAGCTCGATTTGAAGATATATATTGTAAGCTCAAGCTCGACTTTATTAACTCAATCAAGCTTGAAATTTTTATAAAAGTTTCTCTAAATAACCTCGGACTTACTTATATTTAAAAATAAAAAATAAATTAAAAATCATACCAAACTAGATTAAATTCGATTAGGCTCATGAGTCTGATAAGCTTAGTATTTAAAGCTTAAGCTTAGCTTAGCTTGATTTTTATTGAAGCAGTTTCAACTCAAGCTTGACTAGATTGATGCCAAATTGAATTTGAATAAGATTTTATTTGGATTGTCTTTTTTTTTATATCATATTTGTATTTAATTTGTATATATTTGAAAACTATTTTATTTATATTTTATCTATTTTTGTTTCATAATTAAGATGAAGATGGCAATTAGAATGTCAAAATTGAGAAATAAAAATTCACGTATTTTTAAAAGAAAATATTTAGAAATATATATTTCTAAATAAAATAAAGACAAATAAAGAAAAATATATATAAAATTATATTTTCATCTTTTTGGTATCTTATTTTTATTAAATGCAATATTTAAGTAAACCCAAATAAGATACTAATAAACTTAAAACTAACTCAAGCAATATTCATAATATTGAAATTGTTATCAATTTTATCAAAATGTCTCATGTACTAGCGCGCGCACACACACATACACACGTGCGCACACGGACACGCACTCACGCATACACACACGCACGCACGCACATACACACACACATATAAGGAAAGATTCATTGGTAATAATACGCTACGTGCTTTGATGAATTGCAGATAAATATTAATAAAATTTAGAAACATAATAATGGATCTATAATTCTATGTGTTAAAATTTTATTAATATTTATTTATCATTCATTAAATACGTAATACATCAATATTAACAAAATCTTTATGCATCCAGATATATATCCATTTCAATTTTTCTTTGTAATGCTAATTATTTATATATCTATATTATTTAAGGGAAAACAAGAAAATAACTAACTCTAACTACTATTCAACTACACAAACTTTAATATAAGATTTTATTATATTTATTTCTCTTCTTTTATTCTCTTTCTATCATCATAACTATCCATTTTCTCTCTCTCCTTTCACTCCCTTTTTATCACTATAATTACCCCTTTTCTCTCTCTCCCTCTCTCCTACTTCTCAAACCCATCTTCTCATCTCTCTCTCTCTCTCTCTCTCTCATCACTACAAATATAGCTTTCATTCATAATTTTAATATTTTTGTTCCCATCATATACATACTTTCCATGATCCTTACTTATTTATCCATCCACTTTCTATTAATGATCACACTAGAAATCGTTTAAAAAAGTTTATTCAGTTAAAAATCTTCAAAGAATTCAAGAAATAAATTGTTTAAATAAAAAAAGTTATAATTTGATTATAAAGTTTTAAAACACTTTTAATATGTGTATATGTGGTTTTTTTTTTTTGCCCAAGTATCGCGAATATACATTCTGCTAGTGTATATATTATATATATAATGTAGAAAAGAAAGAACGGATGATGCAATTATAACATGTCTAACTGTCAACTCATGTCGACCACATATTGAGTTGGATAATGTATCCAATGTTTTATTATTCAAACTAGCCTTAGCGCTCAAATGTCTGTCACTGTTAAGGTAAGGCCAACAATTTTAAACTTAGTTATAATAGCGTATTAATCCCAACTTATCTAGACTCTTCGCTTACTCACTCAAGGTCCAATCCGATCAGGCCATCGTCGATCATCCCTATAATACAAACGTGGTTTCAGTTTTTCTTATAACTATTATAGGTTTGTTTTATCCTATAACACTTATTGTTATGTTTTATTTAGGGTTTAATATATCCATTCATCTAGGTTCTCAAATCTTTTACAATTATTCTAGGTTTAGGGTTAGGTTCAGGTTCAGTTTTCGCATCGATTTCTAAATTAGGTTCTAGTTCAATTTGAAAGTACTGTTTTATACCCGAACCTTAGAAATTTGTTTCAACTCATGATGTGAAATTAATCACATTATTTCCAAATATCCTAAATACCATCATTACCCCCTAGTCAATATTTATTCTACTCGGTATACTTAAATCCTTATTAGTATGTCGAATCTACTCTTGATATGATAAATTTTTACATTTTTCATATAATTACATAAATTTAAGTTTTCTATCAGATTTATTATATGTCTCTATTATTTATATAATATCAATTTTTATCCTAATATTTTCTATTTATTATATTTATAATAATTGTGTATTATATACTATTACATATTATGTACATAATACTCATCTAATATTTTTATCCCTCTAATTACCATCTCCCAACATCAATTATCATTTCAAAATGTCTAAATTCATCATAAATCAGATTTTGCACTTAATTAGTCTAATTTACAAAATTAACTTAAAATTTACTATTTTTCCTTATTATTTATTTACTACATAATTAATCTAATAATTACATCTAACACCTTAAATGCTAAAAGTATCATACTTCATCAGATTTCAATATCCTAAAACATATAATTATTCACTAAATCAGTAATTAACCATTTAATTACTTAATTAACCCTAACTTACTAATTTCATGTCTCATTTTATGGCCTAAAAATTATTTAAAAATTTCAAAAATTAATTTTTGAAAATGGGCTTCATAGCACTGTTTTATATCATCTAAATAGTTTACACAAAAAATTTGGGCTCAAAACTAGACTCTTAAGGTCATTTATTTCTAAACTGAAACATACTCGGTTTTGCACGATTTCTTAAGGACCATATATCACGGGACATATTTTCATCAAAATAATATTTTTTATAAAAACTAAATACAAAAATATTTCATAATAACAAGTTTCATAATTTTATAAGAATATTTACTATTTTTATAAAATTACACAAAATCGGGCTGAAAATCGAATTAACTGATTTGGGTGGCTCCTGCTACCGTCGATGGCCATGGGTGTGTCGGCTGACCTGGGTCCTACCACCACTGTGTGGTGGTGGTGGTCATCTACTCCCAGCTACTCGTCGGGTCTGGGTTCTATTTACATACCCTAACTGCACAGATTTTTGCTAAATTTTTGCAAAACTCTAATTTTCTCTCAATTTTGCCTCTCTATTTTTTTTAACTTCCTGACATCCAAAATGAGCTTCTAAAAAATTTGGAATATTTATAGAGCTTTAGGGAAATTATTGTGCATTAATTTGATTAGACAATTGTCTTATCTTCTTCCAATTTGACTTTTATGTTATTCTAATTTAATTGGATAATTTTTTTCTTATTTTCCCTAGCTGCCACAACCCAATTCTGGATCATTCCTTATTTTTTCTAAATTTTATTTATTTTTTTCTTAATTAATTATAAATTTTCTTTAATTATTTAGTATTATTTTAGCATATTTCGCATATTTTAAGTAATTACGTATATTTCTACCTACATGTAAATTCATATATAGTACAAATAAATATTCTTAAATATTATTTAGGTCATTCTATAATTTTTAGTATACATATAATTTATCTTTAGCGATTCGTTAATTATCGAAATGCATTTTACGCATTTTTGATAAATAACGAGTTATATACTTAAAATTTAGAATTTTTATATTCTTTTATTTTATTACTTATTTTTTTAAATTCGAATTTACAGGATCATTTTACTAATATTTTTATCTTTAATTATAATTTCAACTTGATCGGATCTTTCTGCTGATTAAAACCCTGAGTGATTGGTGGTGGAGCTTATACAATACACTCACACACGATAGTCGACAGCAGACACATGCACAACAATACCTAAAAAGGATTTAATCTTAAGTATTAACGAAAAGGAGATGATGCTTACGAGTTATGCACAACAGTTGACAGCAGATACAGGATAGGCATAAGAGACATACTACCGTTGCCTCATTGGTGAGTAGGATTGTGTTGTAGCCTTTGGAGATGGGTAGTGCAATTGTTCTAACTTCTAAATTTCCGATTGATAGAGGAGAAAAGAGGAAGACCAGAAGAGTAAGTTGCTTAGGGTTAGGGTTTGAGAAAAAAAGAAGAAAGTGATTGATTCTTCTGTTATGTGTCACTAGTCGGTCACTACTCACTGTGGTCTGGTTTGTGTGGTATTGTGGTGTAGGTAGTAAGCATGTTGTGTACCCATCCCATCCATAAGTAGTGTAGACGTGTAGATGTATAGACTTATAATGTAGTGTTTGTGTTAATGTGTTAAAGCCAAAAATTTTTATAATAAAAGATCCGGCTCGTTACAGGTTAGCTCACTATAACCTATGGGTTAAACAAGTTGGGAAAAAACGGCCCACTTTTGTGTGAGCTAAAAAAATCTAGCATAAATCCACTTTAAAAGTGGGTTAAAACGAGTTAGTCCACGGGTGAAAACCCATTTGTATACTTCTATTCATAACTTATGTAACTCTTAAGCTCCCTCAGTGTTCTTACTTACTTATGCAATCAATCTCCCTCCCCAAATGTTATATGATTTAAGTATCAGAGTGATCACATCAAATAATTTTCGACCCCAATTGTGTCATGTTTTCTAGGCTCATACTTGGCTCTTTATGGTCTAACTTTTATTTCTCTACGAGTAGAATTTTAGAGATAATAGTTACTTTATCAAATGTTACATAAAATTACCCCCTTAAAATACTATTATGCAATCAATGTTGAGAGTGGAAGGAAAAAATATGATATTATAATGTTATCATATTTAAAATATTAAGATAATCTCAATTACCATATTTGTAACTTTACCTAAAACATTTTAAATATTGATTTCCTTTACTATTCTCCACTACTTAAATATAAAAATTTTTCAGTATTTTTATCGATGCGGATAATATGCTTCTAATTAATTAAAATTATAAAATAAATATTGCTGTCTTCGTTACTTTGAGAAATAACGTTTCCCGGTCAAATAAGACCGCATAACGCGTGAGGAACGAGAGAGCCTGACATTGGGATATGCAGCAAGATCCCTACGTTGATCTTAAAGAGTAAATTTTTCTTACGACAGTGACGTAGCATCCAAAAACCTTTCGTGGTCAATTACAAATTGAAATAATAGGAAGGCATCACAGAAAGTAATTCAGCGGTGAGGAGGAGCCTTCGTTTCCGAAAGAGAAATCTGTTGAGAAATTTCGTGTATCGCAACCAGACGAGCAAAGGCATGTCCATAGGATTTCTCAAGCAACTTTCCGTGTACCATAAATGATGCCGATGTGTTTTTTTTTTTTTTAAACTTTTTCTTTTCCCTTTTATGTTTTAAAATTTCCGAGTTCAAATTTTACCGCTAACAGCAAAACCATTATAATTCACTGGCTAGGAATGCAATCGAACTTATTATTATAGGTATGCAATTTACCTATTTCGATTAAAACCTATAATGTAGTTGTAAGATTGGATTTTAAAATATAATTCAAAATCTATATAGGGTTTAAGATCGAATTTTGAAATTATAAAAATATAAAAAAAACTGACTTAATAAAAAATATATATATTAATAAAAATATTTATTTTTAATCTTTATACTATGTACACTCTATATAAATTTTATATTATATAATGTATTTGAATTTCAATTTTCATTATAGTATAAGTCGATGAATATAATCTTAATCCTACTAAACTACTTTCCGCACTATCCATTTGAACTTTATAAAAGCTTATTCTTATAAAGTCAGTTTAAATCTTATCAAAGAGTTTAGCGTTTTTGACTCTATCAAAACTTTTCTTCCATTTTATTCTTATTTTTATCGAATCGTTTTAACTTTTCATCTCATCCTTAATTTATATTTGTTAAATTTACATCATTAATTTTATAATCAGTTTAATAATCTAAATTTAAAAAAAAAATATAAATCAATGGTGAGAGAGCTTCATTTCAAATCCCAACACCTTTTAATCCTAAATCGGCAAACTGCAATTGAATTTTCAAAATCTCGACTAACTCGAACCCAAGAACTCCAAGTCGATGGTGCCGCATTTGCTAGTACTGGTTGGTGGATCAACAAGCTCGAGACAAAACCGAAATTCCCAAGTGAATTCTGCCTTTAACTATTCCTAATTAATCTTTTTTTCTTTTTTCTTTTTTTTCTGATTCAGCAGTGCTTGAAGCTGCAAGAAAAGCTAATTTCAAAGAGATGCACAACCAAATCGCCAACATACTTGCATCTAAAAGTAAAAATTATGGAGTTTTCCAACCATATTCGCCCAGGGAATTATGACAGCTATAGTATGAATAAATTCATACTCAATTTTGGAAGATATTGGTTTATAAATTTTGAAATCAAAATCTTACTTATGATATCCTAAAATTACTATATAATTTATACCTTACAAAACTTATAGAGTACAAGAGATCCTATGGATTCTATAAAATCTTTCTCTCTTTTCATAAATTTCAAATTTATGTGATATTAAAAAAGTATTCATAATGCAATATTTCAATTTTTTCATATGTGAAACCTATTAAATCTAAAGCAAAACTTATGAAACTTATAACAAAATCTATGATATAAATATATAAACTTTATCTATCTTTGTTATTTCAAGTTTATATGATTTTAAATTGAACTTGTGAAACATATAGTAAATTGGAACAAAAATTATCATTCACTAAAGTTGATATATGATGTAAGAGTTGGAGAAAGTTCACTGTAATTGTAATATTACTTTTGAGGCACTTTTATATTCACTAACCTCATAAGATAATGAATGACTTTTTTTAAAACTTAAGAGATAAAGCATTTACTTAATATATATATATATATATTTCATTTATTGATATATATAAATTTAATAAATTTCACAAACTAAGAGTAAGGTATATGGAACCTATGCCTCATATATCTTATAGTATAAGTTTTATGGTAGGTATAGTACATTGATGATAGTTTTTAGATATAAGGTGACCTCCTCAAGCCCAAAACAAAGCACCCCAACTTCAGAGACTACGACCGACGATAGTTTAAGCCTAATTGCTTCAAGCCTACATCCAAGGGACCTAAGCCACAAGCTACCAATCGCAACAACAGTTGGGACAAATCATCTTAGCCTTAATATTGAGGAACAACTAAGTCATAACTCCACCTTAACTTATGGGCTTCAAGAATTGAAGGGCCCAGCCGAGTAAAGTTGCCTATGTTAACCTCCGAAGAACCCTTGGTAACTTTCTCTAAATAGCGCTAAAAACCCATTCAATTCTCTCATTTAATCGCACAACACTCACATTGCATTAAATGCAATGTAACTTGTGATAGCTCACCTCTTGGAAAGCTCATGTGGTTTAAACATTTGTGAGGAAAGGATAGATGCAAGACTTAAAACAATCATTCCTGCAACCATTGGAGGATCTTACCAACTCTAAGTCCCTAAGATCTAGGGTTGCATGGCATGAGTTAATAGGGGGTCAAGGAGTTAAATGTGTAAGTACTCAATTTCTCACTTGTTATGGGTAAGTTCTCTCTTTTGGCATCCCTTTCCCATACTTTTTGCTCCCTCTTTCATTAAATTACACACTCTCTTATGAGTATCACTTACTTAAGTATCAAAATATCCCCATCGAACAACTCCCTAATTGTACTACTCATCTTCGTCTATTTTCTAGTTTGACCTAGGCAGGTAAAGCCCTCCCTTAGTTTGTTAGCCTAACGATTGGTAGTCCATTACCCTCTATTAGCTAGAACCTTAAATTGACATAAGGTATAAAGATATTATATCCATATACTATCTCATGAAACACATTTAAAAAAATTAATATTTGAAACTTATTATATAACTTTTAATATTTACTCAAATCAATACCATTGAGTGGAATACGAGTTGGTACCTTATATGGTAGAATTACTATTCAGAATATTCTTTTAGTTTTAACAAAGTAGTAAAAATGTTAACTAGAGATAGATGTTCATACATATGCTTATGCAGATTTGATTGAAGAGAATGTTTTTCTATAAGTATGGTTGCGTCTTGAAGACTTGCAAATTTTTTTCTTATCCACAGTAACTATTTATTAAGAGTTCACCTAGCATTTTTTTTTTTCCCGATCTTTTTGTGTTTAGCAGGAGGTAATGGATGTTTGTTTTTTGTAATTTCGGAAATTGCTGGTAAATTATGAGCAACAAATAAAAACTCGAGTATCCAAGGTGTGAAAAAGGGTGAAACACATATTACATATATCCATAGTGTAAGTTACCCGTGAATTTATTGATAAATAGGAGCAAATAAAAACATGGAAATGTGTATTATCTATTAGAAAAACTATTACGGATGTTTTTTAACTAAGGTAGTCGAACTTGGACCAGATTTCAATTCGAGCAAAGCAGGGGTTAAGGGCTGATGGGTAGAATCAGGGATATTGTATTGAAATGGAATTATTTTACAAATATCATTTAGTATATTAAACTCAACTAAACCATTAGTTCGAAAAAATCAAAACGTGATCAAAACTACATAAATTTCAATAAAAGTAAGACATACAATTCCATAAGTGACATGTCTAAATAAATTCGTAAATTTAGAAGAAAAATAAATAAATATAAAACAGAAATGAGTAAGTCAATAGTTATATGTTTTGATTAATAGTTGAATTAAATATCATCAACTCACTATCGTCATCTCTTTCTCCTAATCCCCGTGAATCATTCCTTGTATCTAATGGTTGAATTTGAAAATTTAGACTTTGGACGCTTATGTACTTTGGGTAAATAGTATTGACAATTTTGACTTTTATGTAATATTGTTTAGCTTTTTCCATGTTTCAGTAATTTTAAAAAAAAAAAAACTGTGTTTATACGACCCATTCAAGTCATTTGGGTGGGTCCCAATTCGACTAGATTTGCATGGGTCTTCATCAATCCGATTTCTTAAGGTCAAACTGGCCGTCCTACGCTAAGGGTTAGGGCTGGACCAATTTAACCAGTTGGGTTTATTTGTAGAAATTTTATTTATCTTTGGATGTTACTAGATGAGAAAATTATACCTTTATCATTAAAATTTTTAAAAAATTATATAATTATAAATTATATAAAAAAAATATTATCAAAATATTAATATTATATCATATTTTTAAGATACGATATTAGTATTCATATAATGTATAAATATATTTTTAAAATTATCGCACCATATAAATATTAAGATGCTATATTTTTAAAAATATATTTATACATTCAAGATGCAACATTACATTTTATATACCAATACTATATTGTAGTATTTTGATAATATTTTTTTTATAATTTATATTCATATAATTTCTTTTTTAAATATCTTCAAACATACTTGTTACTAGATATTTTTATTACCGTATCACTCCTACTCGAACTTAAATTGGATGAATGATTAAGATTGGATATGTTAAAAAGGGAAATAGTAGTGATTACAAGAATATAATTCAATAAAATGGGTGATTAGTGAGCTCTAATAAATTATAAATTAGCCTCCCATAGATGGAATTTATCCAAAAAGATGGTTTTTTGTTTTTTATAAAAAAATAAATTAAATGTATAAACAAAATACGATAATAGAAGCCGGTCTGACTTTTGCAATGGGTACAATGTATACTTGTAATTCTCTATTATTATCTCTCTTTTTATTTTTTTATTTCACATCGTAGGATTAACGTCAAATGTCACTTCCTAAATTTTAAATGTTCCTTTTTTCGATCTTGTGCTCATTAAATGTCGTATCCAAACAATTTTGGGCTTATCAAATTTCCACCTTGCTTCTCATAGTTTACAATTTATACCTTTTATTTAATAAGTATTTAGCATGACATAGCACCGGTTCCAAAAATGACAAAAATAGAAAATTTGATAAAAAAAAAAAATATGATTAGCTATCATGTTTAACAATTTCAAGTTTTAGCCATAAAATTTGAAAAATAAAGATTTAAATTGGTCAACATAAGATATCTTTAAATGATATGCACAAAATTAAAAAATAAAATCCAAAATTCAGATAGTGACTTTTATGTAGTGTAAGTTCTCAAAAATTGAATTTAGAACAACCGAGTCTAAATTTAAGGCTTTTAGGAAAACTTATTCAATTGGGCCTAAATTTTACGATTAGAATAAAAATGTTAGTCGAAATATTATAGTGAAGCTAGATTTTAGAAATAATAACCCAAAATCCCAATTTTTCCTTTAAAAGTAGGAATATTTAATATAGTACTAAACTGTTTGGAATTTCTAAAATCGAACTTAAATTGCGACGAGAATTTAAAGATAAGTTAATTAAGCTATAAAATGAGATAATATAGTATAATTTACTATATAAAAATGTATGTAATTTTATGAGTATCCGGTATAAATAATAATTATACCCTTAAATTATCCCTAAATTACGTAATTATATATATTTTTTATTGAAAACATAAAATTAACTTTAGAACATATCCTAAAAATAAAAGATACGTTAGAAACTTAATTATATGAGTATAATTATATATTACGTATGATATTTATAAGGGATCTATACTCGTATACTAAGTAAATAATTAAATATTAATAAAATATATTCAAAATGCCTAAATAATTGCAAAATCTTATCCAAAAAGCCTTCCAATTGCTGATTCAAGTTTGGAAACTACTAGAAATCATCAAAGCTGGACAATTACTAAATCAAAAGGTAAATCTCCAAGCAAATGACACCTCTTACTTGCAATTAATGGAGGAAAAAGCAAGAAAAAAATTAATAAAATAAATAAATAAAAAAAGAAACCGACTTAAACCACTATAAATCTGTTGAACAACATCATTTTACATCTTTTGAAACCAGAAACAATAGAAAGAAAAATTAGAAAAAATTAAAAAAAATCATAGAAAATAAAAAGAAATTAAGAAAAACAGGAGAAAAATTGGTGATAGGGTAGAACCATAACCTAAAGTGATTTTGCTTTAGAGCCCGACTAAACACCACCAGTCACTACTGCGCCTAAGCCGTCCGACAACCATCTAACCGTCGCCGACCAACGGAGTATCCAAGAACACCAAGGTTGATTTCTTGTCCTGTTTTTCAATGATTTTTAAAAATTAGTAAATCCACCCAAAAAATTATGAAAAAAAATTGTACTTAGGTTATTTTAAACATGCTTTCATGTGATATTTTTATTTTTGAAAAATTTGTAATATTTAATATATTTTCTTAAGAAATCTACTATTCACTCGAATTTATATTTGCAAAATCAATGTACTAAATGATGTTATTTCTAGCTGAAAATTTTTGTATAGGAGTGTATGATATATAGATAATTGCTATGTAGCCTATATTTTGATTTGAATATTTTAATATTTATTGCATTTTTAGGCCTGAAAATAGCTCGAAATAGGCTGAAATTATGAATTTAATAGGAAATTATGAAATTAATTGATGAAATGGACATGTACTGATCTATAATAAATAATAACAGTATTGAGTCGGACAAAAATTAATTTGGTGCAAAAAGAATCATAATTGAGTAATTTATGATAATTTAGGGGTAAAATCGTCAATACGAATATATAGACGATAGGTTAGAAACTTGAAACCAAGTGATAATTGAATTTCCTATATTTTTAGGAGTTTATAGAAATTTTCGAGGAATTATTTAGTAACCTAAACTATTTATTACGAATTTACTAAGTAAAATAGCTTAATTTATAAGTCGGGGTATATTTGTAATATTAATAAGCTAAAATGAATTAAATAGTTAAATAAAAACTATATATAGGATTGCTGATCAGATTAGATTAAATGGATTTTTCATTATATTTATTAATATTTTCTAATCGAGATATACTTTAGGTATATTAGAATTGGATAATACTTATATTGTAACAATATATGGACAAATTAGATAAAATACAATTTAATAATGTAAATTACGTATAATACGATCATATTTATATAATTATGTATAATTGTATTAAAAACTCTAACTACCCTTTAAAAGTCGTCTCTAAAAATAGGACTCGTAAAACGTAACGTTAGGTCTATACGAACCCAATGACACTAATTTTGTTAAAATCGGATAACCTTAAGTAATTTTACCTATAACTTTATCATATTCAAGAATGTACATATTTTGGTAATCTTACTGGAATTAAAACGTGAATTACTAAATTAAAAGTACGTTTCGATACAATATATAATACATAATAGTATATATGATGTACGGTATTAACAATTAATAATTTAATTCGATATATAGTGATAACATGACGAATTATGGAAATAATAATATATATATAAATATAACCATTTTAGATTAAACCCTAATGTTTTTGTAATTATTACGAAAACTGAATTTGGGTTTTTTATGTAATTAGGACCTTCCAATACAAAGATAGTTGACGCTTCGAGTCAGTAATAGCGAACGTTTAAACAAGTAAATTGGGATTGTGGTTTCACCGCTTGTTTGGATACTATTTAAAATATTCGGAAACCCAAGAGTACTTCTAGTTGTGTTTGTAGTTAGATGATTGTGCACATGTTGTGTGTGTGGATGATACTCGGTTGTAACAGGAGTTTAACTACTTGGTGTGCTGTTCTACATATTTACATATATTCTGTATTATGTGAACTTATTGGTCACCTCTGATTAAAACTAACGTTTATTCAATTAAAATGAAACTGGACATGCATAACACTTGTTAGGGAAAACGATTAAGAGTGTTAGACTAAATACCGACTTCATTCGATGAGGATAGCTGAAATGGTCCTTTTTCCTATCCTTAATCGAACTAAGTGATAGGCGAGGAGGTCGCGACAGAGTTGGGGGCTGTGGTTCGAAGGCGGTTATGGGAGCAGGGTGTTCTTCATTGCACAAGCCCGGATTTAGTCTGACTTGAGTCACAATGAAACTCCTCAATCCGGGTTGGAGCGGATGCAATTTCTCTAACCTCGCAATGAACTGGATAACATTATGCGATATTTCATTTGAATGATTACATTGCATTTCATCATAATTATTAATCTTATTTGTGATTGTACAATACTCTTCTGACTTCATCTCACTTACTCACATCTTTACAGACTCTTTTGCAGGTATTGAGTAAGGACAGGATATTTAGGTACCATCGTTCCCAGGTTAGTATGTTACTGTTTGGGAAAGTGAGGATCGAGGAATCAACTGAACCTGAGCTTTTAACTTTGTCTTTGAGTTTTGAGGAAACTAATTGGGAATTCCCTAGGAGTCTACTAATTTCCTAAGTTATTGTATATAAATTGCAAAATCTGTGGTTTTTAATAAATTTTGATTGTAAGCTTTACCTTTGAACGTAAAACGTTTGTATAAATACTGTTATAGTACTAAACAGCAGGTTATATAGAACAGGTATTTTGTAAAAGCTCTACCACCGGTTTGGTTATTAACAGGTGTCAGAACAGATGTTTCAAGCTAGTTGAGTTGCACGCCTTGTGTGAACTGTATCTACGATAGCAACTGTTAGGTCAGTTTCTATCTTAGATTAGTTTACACGGCGGGACTGTTATGACTCTTCCTGTTCGAGGTGTGACATATAGTCCTTTTAATATATTCAATGTTGTTAAACTCAAATTGACTGGGAGGTTGACTTGGTAAGAAGAAATGAGTTAAGACTTGCGAGGATCAATTGGGATCTAACTTAAATTGAACCAAGATAAAAAATATGAAAATTTATAATATAATTTGTATTTATGTATAAATTAATAAAAAATATTTATATTTTTTAGAATTAAAAAATGAAAGCTTTTTACAGTTTTTTTTTAGTTTTTTTTTTTAATCTACGTTTATTTTTTCAGTAAACAGGTGTATTTTTTAGAAAATACATTAAAAATAATATATTTTAACCTAAAATTAACTCGATTAGTTCTTATAAGAGCCAACTTAGATCAATTGATTAAATCAAGGTTATTTTCAATAAAAGTCATATAGGTGATTCAAATTGATTTAATGGAGGGATCGAGTCTCATCTAACCTAAATATGATAAGATTGAATAAATTATGTTTGAATCAAACGAATATTGAATTATCGTATATCGAAAGAAATCATGCATATATAAATTTAAAAAGTATCATCCAAATACTCACTACTAAGATAGATCAATTATACCTAGCAAGAGTAGGAATTGATTTATTTATGTATCTACCGACAAACTCAAAATATAAAATAACTAAAGCACTAAGGCATTTGTATAAGACAACTAGTTCATGAAAATGGAATTTCTTAACGATAGAAGCGAATATTGAAATGAATATCTCTGAAAAAAAAAATTAAACAAATAAATATAGTGATAGGTGGTGGTTGGCGAGAATAATACTGGCGTCACGGCCCATGACTTAACCGCAGGAGACGTGACGTGGGCATCATGACCTCTTGTGCAGTTGGGTCCTGCATATGCATTGCTTACCATTGGCCCATATCTTTGATTTCTTTTAATAAACAATTATCCTACCAACTATATTCTTCTTCTAGAAGAAGGGATGGATCAACTAATTTAAATCGAAAAATTTAAAAGTAATCATACTACTATAAATCATCCTGCTTTATGAGAAATAAGGCTCCTCTACAATTAAAAAAACAAAAAACAATGGATAGTCTTTATAGGAAACTATCGGCGGTCTCATTTTTACCAATAATGATATAATTTTTACTATTAATGAACCTTGTTTATTGTAAATTAAGTTATTGAAATCAAAATGATAGTATGTTGTAATCACTTTTAAGTGTTTATACTAGAAAAAACTCCAATGTAAATCATACCATTCTCATTCTAAGGTCCTCTTTGTTTCAAGAAAAATATTTTTCCTATTTTTCTTTATTTATATTGCTGAAAAAGGTGCTTTGAATAGAAAATGTTTTCCTTTATAAAGGAAAAGTTGTTTCATTGAAGACAAGATTCTCCTTTTTTAAAAAAAAAAAAAAAACGATTTACTCTTATGAAAATGGAATATCGTTTTCCGATCTAATATTCATAAACATTTTAACTCTAAGAAAATTATTATTTTTATTCTTCTTGTAATTTACTTATAAATTACATTTTAAACATAAAAAAATTATACTAGGTAAAACAACTATAAACCTATTAAAATATTATCAAAATCATCTGAAGTGGTTACGATAATATATATTGAAAAATTCATTTACATTTATACTTTTACGTTTAAATAAGATATTTGACATATTATATTTACAATAACAAGCAGATATTAATATATTTTTATACGGTTATAAGTTATATAGTATTTGCTAGTCAAATATCGAAAAACCTTTTCAACACATTCTTAGAAAAATATCTAAATATATTTTTTTCATGAAAATAATTTCTAAGAAAAATTATTTTCCTCTAACATGTGGTTTTTTTAAAAAAAAAATAAAATAAACGGGACCTAATGATTTTCTACATTTCCCAAACATTGAGAAGGTAAATATTTTCCTACTTCTGTGCCTATCTAATAATTTGTTTTCCTCCACTACATCTTAACCAATATAATATGTGTAGTATCTTACTAGAGAAAGGCTAACATAGGGCTATATTTCATGTGAATTAATTAGTACTCGATATAGATTAGTTGATATGTGGGAGTTATACTCACCAACGAAGATAATTTTCCTTCAATTATGGCTCCTCCCAACAACTATGGATTTGTGATCTCAACCCACTGATGCTTCTAGCACCTACATAACCCTTGCATCATAATAAGACTCTTGTGTCCTAAGAGTACAAATGTTGTTCTCCTAATAGAACACGCCAGAGAAGGGGGTAAAAAGACATAACTAATACATGCGACAAAACTGACAACTCGAATTTATGCCTATGTGCCCTAAATACTTGATACTCTTTCTCTTGGAGAATATCATCAATAAGCCGACTTTGCTACAACTATGCTCATTAATCTGACCTCATAGTTTTGTTTTGATCATATCATTAGATCCATGTATCCATACCCATATCTCGCATCCATCTCCTCAGCATTCGCATAAGTGCTCATCCTTTGCACCTAAAGACATACGGCATGTTTTTTCTATCCCAGAGACAACGCCTCGTCTCTTATAAAATCGTGTCATGCCACTATTTGCACTATTAGTTTTGATCATTCTTTTTTTGTTAAGGATTCAATATGGTAAGAAATTCTCTAGAGTTGAATGAATTTAATAGAAATAATTGTTAATGAACTCAACGAAAATATGGCAAAAAGAAGCCTACCAAAATGGCTTGAGTTATATTTAAGCTAGGGCCGGCAGTTCAGCACATAGCCCATCAATATGATATGACATGGCTAAAGTTTTAAAATAGTGGCTATTTGTTGAAAAGAGTATTCATCACTACTTCTCCATCAAATTTGAATATTAAAATAGTGGCTATATGTTGAAGTAGTATCCTATTAAGTTTTGTGCATGATGTAACCCCTTTGCTATATAATGAGACACGTCTAATGAAATTAATGTTGAACTTATTGAATCCTTAGCAATTCATACACCTATCTAATTTTGGTTAGATAATTTTTGGAGTTATAATTATACCCATGCTATAAGGTATTGGGTTAAGTCCCGCAACAAGCGTAACCCTATGTTTAGTTAGAACAAGGATTAATTTTATTTGTTAAACGCATAAGGGTAATTCTGATTTTTCAAATATAATTAATAAAAAATGCATTTAAGGTCGAGAAAATGTGGTAATCAATTCAAACACTATTTTGAAGAGAAAACAACAATATGGAAACGACAAGAAGAAACTTAGAAAGATATAATGTAGTAAAAGAACATGAAAGGGATTATATCTTTCGATCTCATTAAAGCAGAAGATGTAAAAGTTTTAAGGTTGTTACTTTGGGGTTATTATCCTTTCCAACCATACAAGACAACTTCGATAAAAGCAAATTTCCACAATAGATGCTACCTGCAGACGATAGTGTTGCATAATTATCCCCAATCCACATATGGCATAGGAGGATATCCTCCCTCTGGAGGAGGTTTTAGTGACGGTGGAAGATTGCCCCATGCCATTCCCAAGTTATCTGTGATAGTATCACCTAATAATGAAAACCAAATTTAAAGAAAAAATAAGAAGATAATAAGATAATTTATTCACTATCGACTTAAATTTTGACTATAGAAACAAGTTAGACACCATGTCATTTGCCCATCAATAGATAACCAGTAAAGAAGTAAGTTTGTTTCGTACTTTTGTATAAATGCCTTTGTCCAATAGTCTTAGGCATGACAACATCTTAGTTTTAAGTTCCCAAGCTTTTACCGAGACCCATGTCTTTAGCAGACATGATGAATTGAAAATTTGAAATTCAAGCCAATGACATAAATTTAGAGTGCAAATGCTACACAATTTCTATCTTATTTTCACAAAAGATTTCAGAAGAATATGGAATTTCTTCTGAAAAGAAAAATCTTGGAACACAATGCTTTTCTTCAATCTATTTATCCAATTTTCTTTTCACTTCCTTCAATTTTTCATCGTTACATCCCTTTCTTTTAAGTATGCACAACATAGTACACATCAAGTAGCAAATGACATAACTTGAACGAACAAAACATGAAAGAATTTACCTTGCAAAGAGGCCCCCGGTACTGAAAAATTCCCTGCACTAACACCTGATTGCTGATTACCTGTCCAACAATGTTGCAAGTCCACCAAATCAACAATCTGATCGCAAGCATAAAATAACAACAAATACTAAAGCTAACTAGAATTCAAAATAATGGGTCATTAACTAAATAATTGTATGGTACCGGGTGCATGTTGAGTGTTCAAATTGGCCAAGTTCTTAGGATGGAAATATTTGCATGACTTTCCATATTGACAAAACCCCTGTAAAGTCATATAAGTGTAAACATTTCAGTTGCAGTCTAATCTATATTCGCAAAAGAAGATGGGCATTAAAATGCAAGCAACACAAAAATTGGCAAAGAAAATTTAACAAAACGTTACCTTCTTGACAAAACGGTTGCAAACACCTTTGACAAAGCCCTCCGTGAAGGCCTGAGTGGATTCTGAAATCAAATATTACATATTGATAAAGTTTGAAGAAATATGAAGAGCAAGGACAGAGAGATAGGGATAGGGAGGGGAAAAGTTTACCTTGGTTGTTAAGGGAGTCGTACCAGATAGCCTTGGCACGGAGGTGGTGGAGGCCCTGAAGATGGCGTTTTCTGGCCGAGGGGGTGTCCTGGAATTCTTTGTCGCAATAATCACAGTAGTATTTTCCTAATGGCATCCTCTTTCCCTCTCTTAACTATTCACTTCCCTCTTTCTTCCAATTATTCACTATTAGAAAAGCATATCATGGAATGAAACGCTTTGAATCAATATCTTATAAATCTTCAATCACATTAAAGGGCCTGAGCATAACAGATAAAGACTTAAAAGGGAAACCAAATTATAATGATACTATTGGCATTGCACCCGCAAAAAAAACATTGAAAATGTCTATATGTTTGTTCTACGTGAAAGTGCAGTAATAAGAAAGCTACGTGATCTTCCACTAATTCACCATCATTTGCCATCTTTTTTACTTAACAGTATAGATTGCAAGTTTCAATCCATCCATATTTTTCATTTTTATCATTCTATATGACTTAAATTTTACTCCGTCCTATATCTGTTAGCTTTTCATACAGCCATTGCACGTCGAAATTCCAACAGCTAACAAGCTGGCATTTCATCAAACAAGTAGTGTGTAAATCAATACTTATCCTAGATTACACCAGCACAGCAACTCTCAACATAGCGCGATTCGGAACTTGTTATGATAATCACAATTGTGAAAGCTTTATCACTCCGTGAATGCTAATAAGTCCGAGGAAAAAAAAAAGGAAAGAAAGAAAGAAATAGCATTCAAGAGAAGACCATATAATTTGTTGTCTTCTCTGTTTCCGAGTGTGTTTGAAATAGAATTCTTCAACATACATCAGCACTTCGATCCGCCAACTGTGAAAAAAGCTTCATTAGGAGTATGAATCACTGAGTGCGATTGGAGTTCTTTCTCTTTGTGGATGTTTGAATATATGGAGGTTCATGCGATTTCGGCTTCGTCATCGAGCGGAAGCACCGGAAATGTATCGATAGGTGTTAATACATGTATTCCTTTTTGCCCAGTCACCAAAACCCAGCCAAAGTATTTCTATTATTATTACTATTATTATTATTATTAAATAGGAAATGTTGGCAAAAAAAAAATAGAAACTGACATGTCTTGCTATGTTGTATTTACATTACCAAAGTGTGTTTTATTATTATTATTATTATTATTATTATTAAATAGAAAGTAACATGTTTTAAAAATTTTCATTACTCACCTTATTATTATTATTTTTTAACTGTGTTAATAATAAGATAATAGCTAAATCATTGCTCGAATTGTGTTTCCTCTTTTATAAAAGAAATTTACACCTGAAAATTGATGTAGCCAAATACTATACCTACAGACATCTCCTAATTTAGTAATTTACTCATTACAGGTTGAAGTTTGTTACGACATTTTTCTTTTTTTCTTTTTTTAAATGACATAGTTTATATCTTTGATAGGTAAAAATTTACACAAATATTATATCAACAACTTCTAATTTCTTTTTCTTTCTTTTTTTAATCAAGAAAGAAATTCATTCAAAAACAGAGAGATAGAGTGTAGTAGTTTAGTGGCCTGGAGCCACAATCAACAAAAAAAAAAAAAAAAAAAAAAAACTTAGCTAAAGGAGATTCGGGATACAAATCCCAAGTATGAATGCTCATCCCCTTCTTAGCTTGGAAAGCATTTCAATCAGCACACGTATTGACTTTGCGATAAATAAAATTAAAGGAAACACCAGAAAAACTGTTTTTTCAAAGACAAAATATTTTTAATTAAGCTATTGTATCTCCACTGGCTAGATGTTGGATTCAGCCAACTTCTATAGACAAGCAAATCGTCAATCTTTACTTGTATTCTTTGCCATCGGTTTCTTCTTGCATGTGCCTCACCTTGTTTAACATTAGGAGAGAAGATTGTAGCATCGAAAATGCTCGTAGATTACCATTGAAGTCACGCACCATAATATCAAAGGATGCATCACAATTCCCAATCGAGGCTGTTCCCATTGCAAGATAGCATTCTCAATGTCATTCTTGGCTTGATTTTCGTCGGCTCTTTCCTTAAGCTCACGATTTGCTCCATCAGCTTGCTGCATGTTTTCTAGGTATTTCTTCACCCGATATAACACTTGTTCAGCTTGGGGAGCTTTGTTTTAAAAAATAAGATCACCCCTGCACTTCCAAATAAACCAAACAATCAAGAAAATTTTTGGAAGAGCCGCTTTCTAATCGCCAAAGGTCTCGTGACAAGTAGGAATAATAGAAACCAACCAATCAACAAAATTCTGTATAAGGAAACAATCACTCCTCAACCCCATCACTAAGAACCAAACATTTCTTTGCCCAAGGACAGAAACAAAAAAGATGCAGTATAGATTCAAAAGTCTTACAAAATCGACAGCATTGAGAAGGAATACACTTTCTTTTGAAAATATTTTCATTACAAGGTAAAACATTGTGACATCATTTCCAAACAAGGAATTTAATTTCAGGATTCACAACCTAGATGATTTTCCAAATATTAATAGATTGATTGGAAGCAGCTGAAAGATGATATAGACTTAGGATTCTTTTCCTCTTCCAACCCCTAAAATAACTTGAATTTCACCGAATTGTTATCCCCCACCCTCTTCAAAGGGCCAAATTAAACAATCATATTCATTTCCCATAGCTAAAGGAATAAATTTGATAGCATTAAGTTCAAAATCCGAAATACAGCCCTCCAACACACTTAGATTTCAACTTTTATTCTCTCTACCAATAAGCTCGCTAACCTTGAAATTTGAATTAAGATGTTGGTCAAAAGAAGGGTGAAGTTTAAAATTATTATAGTCAAGAACCCAAGCATCACTTCAAACTTGAATTTGATCGCCTTTACCTTAATACCAATAGTTATTCTATACAGTTACCTCTTTGCTTACTTGGATACTTTGCTAACACTAAGAAGCCTTCTCACCTAGATTAGAGGAAAGGAAGTCAGAATTAGGAAAATAAATACTCTTAAGAACTTAAACCTAAAGTAGATCAGGGAATTTGAGGATTCTCTAAGCCATTTTTGCCAACATGGCATTATTAAACAATTCCAAATCCTTGGAACCTAAACCCCTCATATTCTTAAGATAAGTCATATTATGCCAAGATTTCCGATGTATTTTTCTTCTAGCATAGTCTCTACTCTATTAGAACTTAGCACATAAGGTAGAAACTTCTTGAAACTAAGAAATAGGAAATTTGAAAACACTCATAGCATAAGTTGTGGTTGCAAAACCTATAGCTTTTATTAAAACTTCCCTTTAATTTAGATTTTATCTTATCCTTAACAAAACCAAGTGCCTCTTTTTCAGACCTACCTCATTTTGTAAGAAGGCCTAAGTACTTACCTGGTTTTTTATTTGCTATGATTCCTAAGATACCACCATACTACGGAGTAATGTCCCTAGGAGTATTCTTAATGAAGGACATGGAGGATTTGGAGAAATTGATTTTTTGGCTTGATGCTAGATAGTAAGCATCCAAAAAAGCTTAAGGTTCTCTAAAAAAGTTCGATTAGCTTTTGCAAACAATAAAGAGTCGTCTACAAAAAAATAAATGGGTTAGTTCTAGGCTATTTCTTTTTATATTTGTACCTCTAATGAAACCACCTTCTTTTGCCTTATTAAGAAGAATAGAGAGCATATCTATAACAAACAGAAACACATAAGGGGAGATAGGGTATCCTTACCTTAAACCCCTAGTAGGAATGATTTTATGGACCCATTTTCTATTCACAATAAGGTTATAAGTGACAAAAGTAATAATGTTCATGACCTAATTAATCCAACCATTCATAAAACCCATTCTTTCTAATAAAGCTCGCAAAAAACCCCATCCATCCTATCATAATCCCTTGCCATATCAAGCTTTACAGCACAATCAAAACAATTTCTTCTATTAGGTAATTTTAGATGATGAAAATTTTCATGAGCAATAATAACATTATCTTGAATGAGCCTATTTTGGATGAATACACTTTGATTGTGTGAAAAAATTTTATCCACGAGAGATTATAATTTATTAGTGGTGATTTTAGAGATGATTTTATATGAAAAATTGCAAAGACTGATAAGATGGAAGTGAGACACTAACTCATGACATTTCAGTTTAGGTATAAGCACAATATCTATTTCATTGAAATTTAATGGCAAGGTACCTGACTTAAAGAAGTAACAACTTCTTATTTTGAATATAAAATTGATGGGCGAAATGCTAATGAAATATAACATTTACTGACTTAAAACTTCAAGCAAAATTCCAATGTGATATAACATTTAACAACTTAAAACTTCAAAAATGAAATTAAAATTAAATACAAAATCTAGATAGTAACTCTTACCATACCTAAGGTTTATGATGATCTCTACCTCTACCTTTGTGATTAATAAGTGAAAAATTTCGAGTACTATTTAAAATGTTATCTTTCGTCTAAAAAGTAAATTTTTAACAAATATCAAGAAAACACTTAAATAAGTACACGCTAACATTCATTAGTTATAGAGATTATATTATTTAGTTGCCTTATTTTAGGGAAATTTCTATGTTACACCATTGGACTGGTGTATATTTTCTCTGAATTTGATTTTGGGCATCTATAATAATGCTAACTAAATTATTTATGGTTAGAGGTATAAATGAATCAAACTATATGAAATGGACTCAATATTTACTCAAATTTAATTTGAAAAATATTGATTCAAGTTAGAGCTCAAACTACTTGTCACGCCCTGAAGCGGCAGAGTCGTAACAGCCTCGCCGTGTATGTTACGCCCCGAAGTCGCAAAGTCGCAACAGTCCCGCCGTGTAAACCATTCTATGATAGTAACTGGCCTCACAGTGCCTACCATAGAGATAATCTACACAAGGCGTCGACGACTCCTCGCTTTAAAGTAAACAGTTCAAGTAATAATTATACTACAATTATGATAATTATTACAAAGTTTTATAAAACATAGATAATTATAAATAAGTCCACAGAGCTTCCCAGGAAGTTTTACATAATAACTACAGTTTACTAATTTACAGAATAACTAACAGTCTTCAACCTTTAACTACAAGGTCAGTCTAGTTATACATTTGCTAAATAACTTGATTCTCACACCCCTGGCTTCAAAAGGACTAACCTCTGGATAATTATAGGGCAGCATAGTACTTGAAGAGATTACAAATCAGAACCTGCAAAAGGATCTATAAAGGTATGAGCAACTACAGCTCAGTAAGTTGAATTGGAGACTCATGAATGCATACAAGCACAAACAGGGTTATCAAACAATTATTTTCATGCAATGCAAGAATCAAATGTCATCGCACAACGTAGTCCGGCCCGTTGTGAAATCAGAGAAATTTCACCCGCTCCAATTCGGGTTGAGGAGTTCCATGTTATGTAGCAGCTCACAACCAAACCCGGGCTTGTGCAATGGAGACCTCGCTCCTCCCACGACTACCTTGGAACCATTGACTCCATCCCCGCCGTGACCTCCTCTCCTGTCACTTAGTTCGACTGAGGATGAAGAAGGGACCATTTTGCAATCCTGCGCTATCCCTTTCGAAGGGGTCGGTATTTGGTTGGAGAGTCCTATGATCCCCTAACGGGTTGCAATGCATGACGTTTTCGGTTATTAGGGTCGACTAAGATTAAATACTGGTTAGGGTGTTCAACAAGTTCATACCAATTCAATCAGTCACAAAGTCATTCACAGTACAAATTCCAGCACGAATTCAGATACATCAAGCACATGCGCAAACTATTTACAATCACAATCATATATAGGCCTAAGTCTCCGAGTACTACGAAACTAGTACTCTATTACAATAAGCAATAACCCAACTTACTTGAATTTGCTCAATTGCTCGATCCTCTAGTTGCGAGTTTATTTGTTTCTAGGTGTCCTATAATACAAATAGGTTTTTTTAGTACTTATATTTTATGGATTCTTATTCTAATTTATAATGTAACTCATTTTCCTCATGTATACCTACAACGTATTAATAATTCGTTGTATTTTATTTCGGGGTTCAGTTCCTAAACTAGATTCTAGTTTTAATTCCTAAGTCGTAATTAGGCTCGAATCCCAATGTGACATTAATCACATTATGTTCGGGTATTCAAATATCCTATTGGGTCGTAATTTTGGTATTCTAACTATTTGATACACGCTAACCCTAATTGAGGTATCGGATTTATTCCCGATGTGTAAAAATCTTACATTTTAAGATATTTACTTAAAATTAAATGTCATTTTAGATTTATTATTTTTCTGATTTCTATTATAATATTATCTAAATAACCTTATTTTTTTAAAAATTTATTAATTTACATTTTCACATATTACTAATTTGTTACATTACTTATCTAATTTCCCTAATTAACCATACTTAGTACCTAAAGGATAGGATTAAGGTTCCACTGCAGAGATTAACTTTCCTAAACCTCTGATTAAGATTCAAGTCAGTAATTAACATCCTAATCACTTAATTAACCCTTAATCACCCAATTTTACCATCATTTTAGGGAAAAAAATTAACTTAAAAATTTCAAAAATTAATTTTACAAAAATGGCTTCATAGCACTGTTATACATCAAATGAGCATCCTACAGAAAAATTTTGAACTCCAAACTACATCCCTAAGCCTATTTATTTTCCGGTTTACTAATACTCGGTTTTGAATAATTTGTTAGGGACCCTATATTTCCAAATCTAATTAAACTAAAACAATATTTTTCCCTAAATATACATACAATAAAACCTCAGAATAACAAGTTTCATAATTTTCTGGACAAAATAACTAATTTTACAAAATTATACAAAAATCGGGGTGAATAAATGACTAACCGGTTCGAAGCTTTCTGGCCGTCCAAACCCGGTCCAAGGCTGTTGGCCGGTCCAGGCGGTGGGTCTAGTATAGGGTGGTGGTGGTGGTTGGGTCCCAGGTGGTGGTGGGTGGTGGTTTTAGTTCACCTTGCTAATTTGCACAGTTTTTTTTTTTTTTTTATTTTCTAGAATTTCTCTCGAATTTTTTTGTGTTTCGATTTTTCTCAGATCACAAACTAGCCAAATGACTTCTAAAATTTTTTTCCTTATTTATAGACAAATGTAGTAATTAATGTGCATTAATTTGATGGGATTTTGCCCCATTTCCTTGGTTTTAGGCTTTTTGTTTGTCCAATTCTTATTGGTTAATTTTTTTCTTTTCAGTCCACGACCTGATCTTGTTGTAGTTATCCTCTTCTGATTTTTTTATAATTATTTTGTATTTTTCTTTAATTATTTATTTAGTTTTCGGACAATTTTAGTAATTACGCGTATTTTTATCTACACGTAAATACATGTAGGATACACGTGAACATTCTTAAATAGTATTTTGGTCATTCTAAAATTTTTAGTATACATATAATTTATCTCTAGTAATTTCTTAGTTATTTCATGAAACTTTTCGCATTTTCGGTAATTAATACCTATTACACTTAAAATTTGAAAATTTTATAGTCTCCTATTTTATTACTTATTTTCTTAAATTCAAGTTTACGGGATCAATTTTACTAATATTCCTCTCAATAGTTTCTAATTTGGGTTTGATCGGATCCTTTAACCGATCGCCCTCAACCTTGGGTTCTAAGTTCAACCTTACGGTTACTTGGCTTGGTTTTAGGGCTTACAGTGTAAACCATCCTGAGATAGAAGTTGGCCTTATAATTGCTATCTTAGACCTGATCTACACAAGGCGTCCATGACTAACCCACTTTGAAGTAAATAATTTGTAATTTAAATAATTCATTAACCTAAAAAAGTGAGAAAAGTTATATATAATCACTATAATTCAGTTATTACATTATTCAGAAATGAAAAGTAATAACATATGTGTTGATTCTTCAATGTTTTTCTTCACTACCCAGGATTCAACAGTTGCTGGTTTCAGAGTAGTTGTTGCCGCTTCTTAGCCAGCACCTGCACGGCTTCTATAGGAATGTGAGCAACCACAACTCAGTAAGTTAGGACGGAGGACTTAAAACTATACCATACACACAACAAGGTTTTCAATCACTTATTAAGTGCAATGCATGTGCAAGCAAATGCCATCGCACGACATTGTCCGGCCCGTCGTGAGATTAGAGAAATTGCGCTCGCTCTAATCCGGGTTAAGGAGTTGCCGTTAATTCAACAGCTCACGACCAAACCCAGGCTTGTGTAATGGAGACCTTGCTCCTCCCGCGACTACCTTCGAACCACTATCTTCACCCTTGCCGCGACGTCCTTTCCTGTCACTTAGTTCGACTGAGGATAAAGAAGGGACCATTTTGCAATCATGCGCTATCCCTTTCGAAGGGGTCGGTATTTGGCCGGAGAGTCTTAAGTTTCCCTAACGGGTTGCCATGCATGTCCGATTATGATTACTGGCTATATATTTGATTAAGTCCAGTTTAGGGTGATCAATTATTTCATGCAAATCATACAATACATGCTAGAGCAACAAACAGAATCATAGCATCACCCATAATCAAGCACATGCACACATCCAACTATCTAACAAGAACAACCAAGCATAATCTCAAGCCTCCCAAAATACAGCATTGTATTAATTCCAACTTACCTTGACTTCTCGCTCACTCACTCGAGGTCCGATTTGCTCAGGCCATCGCCGATCATCCCTATAACACAAACGTAGTTTCAGCTTTTCATATAACTATTATAAGTTTGTTTTATCCTATAACGCTTATTGTTATGTGTTGTTTAGGGTTTAATATACCTAATTATCTAAGTCTTAAGTCTTTTATAATTATTCTAGGTTTGGGTTTAGGTTCGGGTTTCGTATCGATTTCTAAATTAGATTCTAGTTTGATTTCTAGGTACTGTTTTGTACCCGAACCCTAGAAATTTGTTTCAACTCATAATGTGAAACTAACCACATTATTTCCAGATACCCTAAATACGATCACTACCCCTAGTCAGCATTTTATTCCATCCGGTACACTTAAATCCGTATTAGTGTACCGAATTTACTCATGTTGTGAGAAATTTTTACATTTTTCATATAATTACCTAAAATTGAATTTTGTTTCAGATTTGTTATGTTCTGATTTTCATTATTTTATTATCTAATTAAACCTAATTTTTCCATATTTATTAATTTTTAATTCTACATATTCCTAATTTTCTACATTTACCACATAACACCTTCATTACTTACATTTAACACTCCATAGGATTAGGTTTCCACATCAGAGATTAACATCTCTAAACATCTAATTACTATCTAAATCAGTAATTAATATCCTAATCACCTAATTAACTTCAAATTACCCAATTTTTCCATCATTTTAGGGCTAAAAATTAACTTAAAAATTTCAAAAATTAATTTTAAAAAATGGCTTTATATCACTATTCTATATCACATGAGAATCCTACAGAAAAAAATTGAGCTCCAAACTACACTCCTAAGGTCATTTATTTCTAAACCGAAATATGCTCGGTTTTGCATGATTTCTTAAGAATCCTATATTACGGGACATGTTTTCATTAAAATAATATTTTTCCTACAAACTACATATAAAAATATCCCAGAATAACAAAATTCATAATTTTCTAATCATATTTACTATTTTTACAAAATTATACAAGAATCGGGCCGGAAATTGGACTCACCGATCTAGGTGGCTCTGGCCACCGTGGGCCACCGTAGCTTTGTCGGCCGACCTGGGCGCTGCCACCACCGTGTGGTGGTGGTGGCCGTCCACTTCCAGCTGCTCGTCTGGTGTGGGTTCCTTTTGAAAGCCCTAACTGCACAGTTTTTCTTATTTTTTTTCTTACTCGAATTTTTCTCTCAATTTTTGCCTCTCTCTAATTTTTTCTGATTTCTAACTGTCCAAATGAGTTCCTGGATTTTTCCTGCTATTTATAGGCATTTTTGTAATTAATATGCATTAATTTGACAAGACTTTGCCCATTTTCCTTAATTTTTGGCTTTTAGGTTGTCAAATTTTTATTGGCTAATTTTTCTTTTGCAGTTTTGGACTTGCCACGACCTAATTTTGATTAATCTTATCCTCTTCTATTTTTTCTGATTTTTCCCTAATTATTTTATAATTTTTTGTAATTATTTACTTAGTTTTTGGCCAATTTAGATAATTTCGCATATTTTTATCTATACGTAAATACATGTAGGGTATATGTGAACATTTCTAATTATTATTTTGGTCATTCTAAAATTTTTAGTATACATATAATCTATCTCTACTAATTTACTAGTTATTAGATTACACTTTTCGCATTTTTAGTAATTAGTACTTATTATGCTTAAAATTTGAAAATTTTATAGACTCCTATTTTATTACTTATTTTCTTAAATTCAAGTTTACGAGGTCAGTTTTACTAATATTTCTCTCGTTAGTTTATAATTTGGGGTTTGATCGAATTCCTTAACCGACCAATCGTCCAAAACTTAAGTTCTAAGTTTAATCCTACGGCCAATTGGTTTAGTTTTGGGGCTTACACTACTCTAAGTGGTTAACTAAGTCGAGGTCGAGTTTCTTAACACTTAGCTTGATTAGCTCAAGATCTTAATCGAACTCGAGTCGGATACAAACATAAGTTGAGTTTAGATTAAGTTTTGAACACTAATATTACTGTAATTAGGAAAAAAAATAGTATTTTTTTTAAAAAAACTCAAACTTAAATGAGCTTAGTTGAGTTAAACTCCAACTTATTAGATGTCGTTTCGGGTTAAGCTCGATCTTAAAATTCTAAGCTCAACTAAGCTCAAGTTCAGTTTGAGTTTTAAAATTTCGAATTAAGCTCAAACTCGAGCTCAATACTGTATCACCTTGAATTGACTTGTTTACAGCCTTACTTACAAAGTCTAATTAACAAATATATAATAGTATTCCTAAAATAAAAATTTTCAAGCTTCTAATACTAATTTAAATGTATTAAAATACCAAAAATTTCTTTATTTAACATTTTAACAAAGTATTTTCCAAACAACCAATAACATCTTTCTTATTATTTATAGTTACTAATCAAATTTACAAAAAGAGTTTGGTTGCAAGAAATATATTCTTTCAAATAAATGAACATTGATAAACTAAATTGAATCAATTCAAGCTCACTGTGTATCACTTTGAATTAAGCTTTTCAAATCAGGAACATGCAAATTTTGATTTAAAGCATATTTTCATTACAAGAAAATGAAGGATTTGCTTTAAAATATACCAAAATATACATATTAATGATAAAGACTATACATTGTTTTACAATATGGTTTAAAGACTATTATTTAATTGTATAAATACATACTATAACTTATAAATTAATATGCTTATCAATGATCTTTTTACATTTATATGAATTGATATTTCTTTAAAGAATACAATCTTTTAGATTGCAAAATTACAGCATATTTTAACAAGTGCTACATCTTTTTTGTTAATTCATGTAAAGATTACACCTCTATGTTAGTTCTTATTTACTTAAATGAATATATCTTTCGGATGAAAAATCAAAAGTAAATAAAAAAAATAAAAATAAAAAATTATAAATGCTCAAAAGATATTGTTATGCCTCAAATAAGTGAAGTCGTAATAGTTTCACCGTATGAACTACCCCAAAATAGAAATTGGCCTCATAGTTGTTATTGTAAATCTGATCCATACAGTGCATACTTGACTCAACCGCTTTGAAACATTCAACGCAAAACCTAGTTAACATAAAACGTATGGTGTAGTCTGTCAAAATAATTTTGATAGCAAACCTATAGTACTTTTCTATATATACAAGTTTAGTTTGCGATAAGAGTTTACAAACCTACATGTATATCTAATTATGTTTTATCTCAACAGTCAAAAACTATCGGATCACTCGATGTGGCCCAATTAGTTTCACAAAAAGGTAAAGGCTACAAAAGAGATAGATCCAATCATGTCTTCATTAATCTCGCTCTCCAACTCCATTTATATTTAATTTAGAATTAGATAAACGATTATATTCAATTTTAAACTTACAAAAGAAACTATAGGAAAATGAGTGACAACTTACCCAGTAAGTGGGCAGAAGTATATTTCCAACACCAGAACAACCAAAGTTTTCAATCAACTCAGTTAGATGTAATGCATGTACCAATAAGTGCTTTTTGCATAATTTTAATTGGTTTGTCGTAAAATTAGAGAAATTGTGCTCATTTTAATCCGGATTAAGGAGTTTGATGTCGTACACTCACGAATCAAAGCTGAACTAAGACTTGTACAATAGAGAATGATATCCGCATGAAGTACATTCGAATCACCGTCCCTAAAATTACCTTGACCTTTTCTCCTATCATTTAATTCGATTAGGAGTAGAAAAAAGACTACTTTAGCTATCCCCATCAAAGGGTTCGTATTTGTCGCAATAACCCTAGCCATTTCTCCTAATAGGTTGTGATACTGTCAAGTTATAAGTTAAGCTAAGTTTAAGTTAGTTTGTTTTTTAGGGTGATCAACCAATCTCAAACAATCTAAGCAGAATAATATATAGAATAAACATAACATTGAGCTCAACTCTCACCACAGCAAATCAAAGTTCAAACACATGTGTCGTATGTGCACAAACAATTAACTACAACTATAAGTACAAACATATCAAGTCTCCAGGTATTCTAAAATAATACTTTAAAATATTATGAAGTATTGATTTCATTTACCTAAAATTCAGTTTCTTACTAACTTAGTTTTTGAACTTGTCCCCCATCAAAAATCTCTTTGGCAACTTCTGAGCTAAGTTTTGAGTAAAGTCATTTTTGAAATATTTTAAATTAGGAAGCTTTTGAGTGACCCTCTAACACATATCAAAGTTAAAGTTCGTAACAGGATCATCATTTGGGTCACTCTTTAAGTCTAATAATTATTTAAGATTTCTCATGACATATACTCTTATGCAACTTCTTAGTGTCCACGTTCAGATATTTTATTCCAAATGCCATTTGAGTTAGTCGTTGAGCCTTCTCCATTTTAATTCTCTTAATAGAATACCTTCTAAGTCATCCTTTGAGTTCAATTAACATCAAATTACTTAAGAGTATATTTTCTGACTTAATCTCTGAACTTCCCCTATTTACAATTCCTTCCAAAAATCCCCTCCATCTTAGCTTCTAAGTAGGTAACAAGTAAGATATTACTTGGAAAGACCCTCTTAGTTATCCTTTGACCCTGTTCAAACTCATTTCATCCTTTTAATTTGCTCATACTTTATTGCAGTTGTAGTTAAAAGGACTATGTGAGCATTATATTCAGTTTCGAATTACTCCATTACTCCTTAGAAAACCCATTTAACTCATCATTCATATAAATCCACCAGATCTCATATTATGAGATTAACCCTTATAAGTGCCATATTCATTAAAATTGCATCTTCTACCCGTAAAATTCAATCCAACATCACCAATATTCAGCAAATTACTTAAATAATTAGTTTATTCAGAATCCAAGTGAGGTTCTCAAAGAAAAATTCATTAATAACATGAAAAATACCAATTTAATTATAACTTATAGGCTCAAAAATTAAGAAATATATATATATTTATGAAAAGCTTTACATAATATTATAGTATCCATATAGATAGTTCACAAAAAAAATAATAATAATAATTGGAGCTCAAAACTATACAACTAAGGTATTTTAAAACAATGTTGAAATCTATCCAACTTTGGCAATTTCTTAAGGATGTAGTATATCGCTATTAAATGTTAATAAAACAATATCTTTTTTCTAAATCCTACATGTAAAAATACTTAGGAAAACTTGAATTCATAATAATTCATTGAAATTTGAGTAAAATTTCAACACTCACCGCTTTCTCAACCACTAATGGGGATGAAGGTATGTTGACACTTCATGGTGATATTTTCCCTTCAAATGGTGTTGTTGGTTTTTTTCCCATTAACTACTTGTACTTATAGCCTCATACTCGCAAAACCTCAAAATTGCATTAATTTTTCTTAATTCCTTTCCAAGCTCCCTCAAGTCTTCTACTATTTTTTTCAGATTATGGATGGTCTAAAATGAGTTGTAATAACTTTCATTCAGGTTTTAAACTAAGTTGGAGAGGACTAAAAATTTCTTTTTTCTAAACGTAGGAGTTTTGGGGGTGATATTTCCTATATGGAGGTATTTGAACCATATAATCTTAACTCCTTAATCATGTTCTAGGTTTGTCATGCTTAACTATAATTTTCCTGTTGCTTTACCCTTTTATATAGTTCATTATTGTCTTTCTTATTTATTTTATCCTATTTTACATATATTTGAATATTTTAAATAATTACAAGTATATATTTACTCATAATAATTATACACAATAAGTATTCATGTTTTGTACATATTATTTCATGTCATTTAATAATTTTATCATCTACATAATTTATCTTTAATAGTTTCTTAATTAATAATATCTATTCTGTGTGTTTCTAATGATTATGGAATAATATATAATATTTAGCTATTTTTGTTATTTTATTACATTTTCAAGATCAATACCTAAGGGATATGTTTGACTACTATTTCTAGCCCATTCATAAATTCCTAAGTTAATCAACTATCTTCATGAACGCTCTAAATCAATTATCTGGAACCTAATCGCAAAAACAAAGGGCTTATGTATATATATTTGTACATAATAATTATACTAGATAATATATATGCCCTCCAAAATATCATTTCATGTCATCATATAATTTTTGTTGTCTATATAATTTTTCTTTAAGACCTCGTTAATTATGAGAACTTATCTTACATGCTTTCGATATATAGCAAGTGTTGCATTATAAATTTAATATTATATTTACAAAATCTAAACTTATGAATTCATTATATATATATATATATATAATTTAGTTAAGTCATAAAATATTAGCTTAACCAAACTACTTTTTCAAATACCCTAAAACTAAATACTTAAGACCTATATACTAGAAGAATAGTATAAAACTCACCATTCGCTCCTACGATCATGCTATATCCAAGTGTAAAATCTTAATTGCAAGTTTTGCAAGGTCTCATGGATATTATTGATAGAAGAAATGAAAAATTATAGATGATGAAAAAAATATCACAAATAAAAAGGTACAAGTGATGAAATCTTTCTAAATCATGCGTTAAAGAGTCCGGCTATGAAAACATCTAAATATTTTAAATTAGCAAAAAACCTCCTAAAATTGCAAAATCTTTGTTGTGCGAAGAGTACCCTTGAAACTTATTTTAATGTAATTTAAAATTTCAAGTCAATGTGTTTCTTTTTTCAATTGAAAAGCAAACATATTTTTGTAACATTAAAATATTCAGGGCTGTAATCGTATCAAGACCACAAGTTAGAGAGTTATTTGTAACATTCGACTCTTTGGGATAAAATATTACCTTCTTTACCGGTGATGAGAAAAATGAATGTCATCTGATAAAATAAATATGACCATGAAGAATAAGTGATTTTCTTTTTCTTTTTTTTTTTAATTCTAAATACATTTAAATTCTCAAATAAGTGGATTTTAGGGAGAGAATTTATGATCATTTTAATATTTATAAGTTATTTAATAAAAACACTAAATGATGGTTAAATAAAAGGTTTCTTTTGATAATATAGATATATATTCTCCATGAGTAAATTTAACAAGTAGCATCCGTTAACAAGTCCAAATGCAAGAATGCTCTATGGGGGGTTAGACTCTGAACTGGATCAATAACCAAAGAGCATTCAATCAATAATGCAGCAAAAGCTTCATGCAAAGTGAAATAACCCCACTCGAACCTTAATCTCACTACGTACACCAAATCCCAAACGATTGGTCTTCTCTCATTTCTTTCTAAAAGAAACAGAAAATTCAAACATTGATAGCACCAAACTAAGCCAAAGATAAACAGAATAATAAAATGAGTCATCACCAGTGGTGACAAAATCGAATTTCTCCATCGTGGTGACAGAAAAATTAACAGGGAGGGAAGGGGAAGGATCGCGCAGAAAGCCATTTTCGGCCCTCATAAAACCATATTACCAAGTCGAATTTTAGAACTTCATGTGATACAAATGGATGATGAACATTAGGATTAAGACACTAAACATACCACAGAAATAAATATGAATCTACTATATATATATATATATATATATATATATAACCGAAAAGGGACAGATTTCCGAAGAGGCAGCAATTTTAGCTTTCATTATAAAAACAACACTAGCTTTGTTTTGTTACATCTTTAAACCATTAACTCACAAACCAAGGAACGGACACTGCTTCCTCGCGTGCTCTGGTACCAATTTCATCAAGGTCTCAATTGGAACTCCCTTCAATTCTGATCAAGAGCAACAACCAGCCGTTAAGGATTAACCTCACCGAGCTTCTAAAAGCCGCCAAAAATGAATTTGGTAGCAACCAAGAACAAATTTTCACCCAGAAATGAAAACGGTTTCATACCATAAGATTTAAAATTGAAGAGTGGTGGAAGGAACCGTCCGTTTGGTAGGGGGGTGTTGGGATCACGCAACTCATCAAAAAAGGGATGGACCAAAACATCAAGCTGCAATGCGTAGATACATCACATCATTACAAGCCAAAATGTAATCTAGAAATCATTTCTACAGATAAATCTGAAATGGAAGATCACTATAGCTTGGTTATGAGGTTCGGGCGATTGCACATGCGAGGAGGACAAAAAGATTGCTTTAAGATTTTCTCTTCTGAAAACAGCTTGAAGTTTTCCCACGTCAAAAAACAAAAACCTACTAAACCGTACTTCCTATTGATTAATAATGGCTTTACTTCCATAAGAAGGGTCTACTTCACACGGTTCATTTATTGTTCATCTCAAAGAAAGAGAAACCCACCGCAGAACACCGGAGGTTGGGAGAATACTGCAGCAACCTTGAAACTAAATCGACAGCTTCAGGAGGCATTCGTTTGTGGAATATCTGGTATGGAAAAAGAAGAAAACATAAACAATGCAAGTTGATGTAAAGCCAACTCCCTTCCACGAAAAATAAAGAGAGAAATTACCTTATGCCATGGCAGAGCCTTTATTTGAGGGAATTTATACTCCATGTAATTGGGGTTCATGCACTTAATTTCTTCCCTCGTTGGAGTCCCCAAAATCTGTGAAAAATTTAAGGGTCTTTTTAGGGTGATCGATCCAGTTATTAGTTCTTGGAAGTAAAAAGGACAATTGATGATCTCCAAACAGCAAGCTGATCAACTCCAGAACTACCAAATTTACCTTAATAATCTCAACCAACTGATCAACTCCACTTTCACCAGGAAAGAGAGGCTGAAAAAAACAATATAAAAATCAACCCCCATTATTTATAATTTATTAAAAAAAAAATGCATATATATACAATACATGATGTGACAATTCACAAACCAAAACATCCCCATCTACCTGTCCAAGAAGTAGCTCAGCCAGCACACAGCCAGCAGACCAGATGTCAATAGCTGTTGTGTACTCAGTTGCACCAAATATAAGTTCCGGAGCTCTATAGTACCTTGAGCAGATGTAAGATATATTTGGCTCCCCTTTTACCTGTCAGTTGTAGCATAAGATTACCATGAAAAATCCATAAAGAAAAGGGCGGACATTTATAAGTAAAGTGTATGAAGAGAGAACTTACCAATACTTTTGCACTTCCAAAATCACAGAGTTTCACCTGATGGGTATGGGGATTCACCTGTAAAAGACACAGAAAAGTTCATTACATTCCTTCGAATCAAAGTTTCTCTAGAAAAAACTTGATTGCCGAAATCAAGAGGCATACTACTTTATGTCTGATATTTGATTATTTGAATCTCACCTTCACATTCCAAACTAACCTTATCTGTTATCCTATCTAATCACCATACTGAAAAAAGTATGAAGCCTAATAATTTTTCTTACCTTCAAACACAGGTGAAAAAATAGGTCTAACCTTAAAAAAAAAAAAAAGAAGTCATATTCATGATGCTGAGCTCAGTATATTTCTTTTTAATCTACTCCAAACTTAGACGGATGAATTTTTTTCTTTTCTTTTCTTTTTTTTTTTCTTTTGGTTGGGAGAGAGGGGGGGGGGGTTTGGTGTTGGAGGAGTGGTTGGTTCTTTGGGTGGTTTTTATATAAATTATAAATGAGAAGTCTTGGACTAGCCCATGCACACAATTGGAATTGCATATAAAACCGTCATCAAGACAATCAGCCACGAAAAAGTCAATGCAGAGGAGCTTCAAAGGAAGCTGCCATTTTTCACTTTGTCAATTTTTGTGTCAATTGGAACAAGCTCATATTAAAGGTTAATAGAGAATTTGCTCACCAAAAGATTCTGCGGTTTGATGTCTCGATGGCATACGCCTATACAGCGATGTATGTAAGAAAGTGCTCTGAAGATCTGCAAATTAAACAAAGAAATGGTACATCAGACCAGAAATTCTCCAGTAGGATATAAGTGAGAAAACAAATTTATGCGGTCCTTGACAATCAAAGATTAAATGAGAAAGACAATTGAAATCAAATCAAAGAAGGCTATACATACTAACACAATGACAGGATGGAAAAAAAGTAAAGGATATAACCAGGCAGAAGTACATTCAGGAAACCTACACCAAAAATTATGTATAACAAATAGGAGATAGTTAATGCTATACCTGATAAGTATAGAGCTTCACGTAAATGATTGGCATCCTTTGGTTCAACCTGTTGTAATGCTTGATCACACGGTGAACAGTCTCAGGAACATACTCAAGAACCAGATTCAGAAATAACTCGTCTTTTTCAGTTGTTGAGAAAAAGCAATGCTTCAATGAGACGACATTTGGATGGTCAAGAAGACGCATAGTTTGCAACTCCCGATTCTTGTATCTCCTATCTTGAAGAACCTTCTTTATAGCTACCGTTTCCCCGGTCTCTAAGCACTTTGCCTGTGGTTAGTGGTGGCAAATGTAGAAAAAAGTTAGAACTTCCTCAATCAGATTATAGATCAATCCACTCTCAGACCCAAAGCCAACCTGAAACACAACGCCAAATGAACCTTGTCCCACTGCACGTTCAGCCATGTAGCTTATTGTCTGAGAAGCAACTGTGCGTTAGTATAGAAGCCACGCAATCGATGTAAAAGTAGGAACTAAAATCAATATGGTAGGTAAAAGGACTAGAAGTGGCAGGCAACAGCACACTGTGACATATGACATTATCTAAGGAATACACAAGTCCAAACTTACTCTCATGGAAATAGACGATGTCACAATAATGCTGTAAAGTTATTCAAATTTTTAAATCCCATCCATCGTTTCTAAATCAAGGAAAATTGAGCGGATGAAAATCAAGAGGATCCATTTCCATATCTCATGCTACATGGTGCTAATATAATGTAGAAGAGCATTTTATAAAAAGCAAATTAAGGGATATTACCAATTACTTAAAACAGATGGCATATTAAAAAATTCATCTATCGATCATACACAAGTAGTATAATCTTTGATAAATGAAGAGTTTGTATGAACATCATTTTACATTCTTCCGTGTTAACTAACAGAAAGAAAATAAAAAAAAAAAAAAATGTTTTCTGAAACTCTAGAAGCAGCTTATTTTATACAAAAATTTAAAAAAAAAAAATTGCAAGCAGCCGACCTGCTTTTGCTGACCATTTTTGCCACCAATTGTTGTCACAATTATGTGCCCTGCCTCTGTCCCGTTTCCATCAATAATTGTTGGAACCACTTCCTGTGTATCAAGTGAAGACGAGTAGCTGTTACACTCTCAACTTCAAATGGAGCATAAGAACATCGATTTCATTTCCAATGAAAAAAGGCGAAGGACAATGATAATAATATAACCACATCTTTTATATTAGCCAATTTCAATAGAAAATTAACTTTTAGGGGGAAGAAAAGAAATTTGATCACCGCTATTACATACTTTGTCATCTCTGATTTTCATTTCATTCATTTCTTCGGGCAACCTCTCAGCGCCAGCATTATGGCTACTGGATTCTCTCAAACCGGAAGTAGGCGCAAGGCCTACTGAAGCCATTTGGTGTAACAAAACGCGCGCTCCTCAAATGCAGCTTCTACACCCCCAACCAAATCAACCACTCACCTGCAAGATCACAATTAAAAAACACTCATAGATTAAGTCAAAGTTCCAAAATAACCAAACAAAACGTTCCAATTTAACATCCCAATTACAGAAGAATATGCAGCTGACTAGAAACTTGTAGCATCTTATGCTTAACCTCATGAACGCAGAAGGCCTGAGGGAAGCATCTCAAATCTATGGCAAATTTTAAAAATGAAAAATGATAACGGGTGCTGCTAACTTACAAAAACACCAAAATAACAAACTTTTCACCTTTCCATAAACTTACGTTTTCAAGAAATATATAATCAATCTCGAAAAATGTTAAAAATTTCTCCCTTTTCCTCTCTAAGTGCCTCCACAAACTACGTAACGGAACCCGTTAAGATTTTTTGTTTTCTTACCCAGATATAAAATAAGCTAATTGAACTGCTCCAGACCCTCTAAATTATATAAAAAGCTTTCGATTTATCGATAGATAAGTACAATTCAAAAATTTCAGATAAACCTAAGTCACCAAAAATAGAAATTATTAAAAAGCAAAAAAAATATATATATATATTTCTTTCCTTTCATCAATCAGAAACAAAAAAAAAACAAAAAAAAAAAAGAACTTTTAATGTCCACATAAGTAGAAATGTAATAGATAAAGATCACAAATTCAATATACATAGAAACAAATTAAAAGGAAAATCAACATACAACATGAATAAAATAAATTATTAAAATCTTCTAAAAAGCATAAAACTTTAGCCATAAAAACAACTAATTACCAAAACCCAAATTATAATTTCCGGATCCAGAAAGGAAAAGAGAAAAAAAAAAAAACCAATACCCACGTGATTACTAAATGGAAAACCTGGAAATGAACGAAATGGAATTGGGTAAAAAAGATGGTGAATTTAGGGTTAAGAACAATACCGATCGAGAGGAGACGGCGTCGTATGGGGGAGATTGGGACTTAGAGAGAGAGAAATGAAGAGAGAGAAAGTGGAGGAGAAGAAGAAGAAGATAGATTCATATTGGGGTTTTTTTTCAGTTCTTTTTTTTCTTTTTGTTCGGTGAGTTTTTTTTTTTTTTGGTTATTCCTTCTTTCATCACTTTTTTTTGTTGGCTTGGCGTAGCGCTGGTGCCAGTCAAAGAGAGGAATAGCACATGAAAATTAATTAATAAAATTATTATATTAAATAAAATATGTTAATTATTACTGGTGCCAATTGTGCGCTAATTTCCTCAACAAAATGTTAATAGCTGGCAGCTGCTGTAGATAAATCCTTGAAACATCAAGCTGAGAAAAACCTTCTCGATAAATTTCTTTTTCTGTTAGACAACGGGAACTGACGATTTAAAAATAAATTTTATTAAAAATTCAACTGCTATTTTGCAGTTTTAGCGCAGTACTTATATTTTTTGATAATTTATTTATACGGATCAACTTTTTTATACTTTTTTATATCAGTATACTTTTTGATAATATTAAAAAAAATATATGGAGAGTTTCCCCTTAAAGATATTCAACATTGAATTTATCCGTATTAAATGAAATATTAAATCCTATATACAACTCAAATAAATTTTAAAATTCACGTTGCCTTTGGGTTATGGAATCAATAAGGCAAGTGACCATTTCTCTTGTACCATTGTACTTTACAACTATCATATTTTAACATTAAAAATTACGTTTGATGAAGAAATGCATTCCATTTTGTTAAGGAAGAAATAGAAATTTCTTCTATATTGTATATACTTAGGGAATAAGTATTAATTATGGAATAGAAATCCTAGGTTTTCTTTCTCATGTTTAGATGTACTTATAAAGAAAGCAATTTAGTTTCACCTCATTAATTACATTCATTCAAAATTATTTATTTAATATTCAACTAAGTTATAGTATATAATAATTAAGAGTGTTTTTAATAAATAATAATATTTACACATTTAATTTCATTCTATTAATATGTTTAAATATTAAAAATAATTTATTATTTAAATCCTCATTTCCTTCACTTCTATATCATTTTATTTTATTTCGTTTAAAATTATTTTTATATACCAACTATAACATAAAGCTTGAATATTATTACATAACGTCAATCACTTTGCATCATTTTAAGTTTCATCAAGTTGTGATCCATTATGTATTTTATTTTCATCTTCATATTTTGGTATGATGATTATTTAATAAAGATGGTATTTTTCTCCGCTTTTATTGAGAAGAAAATTATTTCCTCAGTTGGTATAGGATAGGAGCTTGAGAGGAAAAATACAAGGCTAAAGAAAGTGCATAAGTAAGAATCAGCCGGCTATCTTTTTGACCGTTCAAACCTCGGGTTTTCTTTTCTATTTCATTCATGAGAAGATAGGAGATTGTGAAGGGCAATGATTTGACCAACCCGAAAACCCACTCTCTTTTTTTAAATGTCATAGGCTTTTGTTTTTGCAAAATAGAATAAAATAACGATTTAGAATTATGGTTCCTAGAAAAATAAAGTAGATAATAATAATAATTTATTGATTGCACTTAAAATAATATTAATAATAAATTAAAAATGTATTTAAAAATATCAATATAACCTAATTTCAATTCATGACCTAACCATGGGGGTTAGGATTTCATGTATAGATATAAACTTATATTAAAAGAGATCAAGAAATAGCTACTTTTTTAGTTTTATGAAAAAAATGTAATTTCTGTTTTTGAAGTAGTAGTAAGAATTCTATAAAATTTTAATTTTACAAACCAAACTGTATAATAAATTTATTAAGAAGAAATAGTTTTCCATATTATTCCTATAAAGTCAGCCAACGACAGTGTTGCGTGTACTAAGAAAGAATGGAAAATGAGAAGATTTTATTAGTTAGTTTCATTATGACCTTGATATGTTCTTGTTGCGATAATAGTCAATTAATTGATCCTTTCAATGTTGAGAAATTCAACCATCTAAGCCAATATGGGAAATAAATTTAATTTTTACAATCGCTTAATATTGTAACGCTAGACTTAAAGCCTCTTAGTAAAAAAAAATAAAAAAAATCAATGGTAATCATAACATCATGTAGTTAGATAAACAACGTAAAAGTACTAATGATAATATCTAATTTTTAAAAAAATTACCATTTACATTTTTAAGTGCTGAATTTAATTAGTAATTATACATTGTTTATTTATTTACGTGATGAGTTAGAAATTTTACTTTCCTTAGCGCAACTATCTACATACATGATTTATATTCCATTCACTTAAAAATAATTGGATTATGGATTTGACATTTTCGTGAAAAAAGATAACTGTGATAATACTAAAACTATTAACTAAATATTAGGCATTTGTTAAATTTTTATTTAAAGATTGAAATTACTAATTATTATATTCTCTAACTAATAATCATTGAATTTTATATCTAAAATTTAACGAATTTTATGGTGCAGTCATTCAAAGGTAACCATATAATGTCTTCATCTTTAAATTATAGTATGGTCTATTTACACTAAAAGTGACATTGTCAACAGCAAAAATGAAATTATTGATTACTTTCACACGAGCTACTAAAAATTTCTTTTACTATTAATAAGTTCTATTTACTATAACTTAGGATAATTTATTGTAATTGAAAAGGGAATATATCATACAATCATTTTTAAGTGGTTGCATCGCACAATTTCACCTAAAGCTTAAAGTTTAATTGAAATTTTATTTATCAAAACTTTCTACCATCATTGTTTTTAAAAAGATACTGTGGTATACTTATTAATTAAAGAATGAAAGTATAAACAAATAAAATATAAACTTATAACTGATAAGTAAAAGTTTGATTAAGTATAAATTTGAGCAACCAAATTTCAAATATAAATTAATAATAAATAAAAAAAAATTAAAACCATGTATAAAAGTAGCATTGACTAATGGACATATTAAGAACAAGATGAAATTAATAAATATCATATTTAATGAAGTTCCTAGAACTGAACTAAGCGAGTGGCCATTAATAGTTGAGAAAGAAGCAAAAATTAGAGTTTATCGGGACCAATGCTACAAAATACCTAAAGTTTGAAGTTATTAAATCTCATATATAATTAAACTTTACTTATCAAATGTAGTACCTTTATTATTTTTGACCATGTCATCAGTTTAACTACAAACAGGTATGACAATTCGTGTTGGATTATATTTTGTATTTTGTTGTCATTTTATATTGAATTATCATTCTCGTCCACTTTGAATTTAGTTCTATAATATTAATGCTCTTACTTAGTTTATGCATGAACATCCATTGAAATATACCTCATTATGCCAATAGCTTTATAGTCTAATGGCATGTTATTATAATAGTATTTTGCCAATATATATATATATATATATTCATTTAGCTTTGAAATAGAAAAGTATCTTTTTAAACATTAGCATAATTTCCATTGTAAGAATTAACCAAATTAAAAAAGATATTAGAATTGTATTTTTCAAATGGAGATTCAACAATTATGATATATACATTTGTTTGATTGTTTTTTTTTTAATTAACAAACAAATTCAACGTAAATATAAAATACAATTATTATATAAATGATATATTTAGGTTTTCAAATACATCTAATAACAACACCATGATATAGCTAAGGCTTTTAGATACAAACCCAAAAATACAAAATGCAACCCAAGACCAATTGTCACACCTGCTTGTAGTTAAAGCTAGGTCACCTAATGTGGAGAGGAGCGCCTAAGAAGCAAAATTATAACGGAGAGAATATTCCATGCTTGCTTTCTTTTTCAATTTTTTTTTTTTTTTTTTTCACTTTCCCCTTTCATTTTCTGTTGGACGTCCAGCGAATATCATGTTTATGTCAATGGTTATCTATAAGGACCATCCTACGTCAATTTTCCTCAGTTAATAATATTATATGGCCCTTGTTTATGACCAGTAATATTTGTATGACATGGTGCTTCATGCTTCGCGTGGTGTCGTGCCTCGCCAAATGGAAGAAAGAATGGCAGTAAATGGATTTATCAACCATCGGTTCATAACCAGCTATTAGCAGCCGCCGCCGACTCGTCGCATGCCTGTTCTATGAGTTTAGTACGTCGTTATCCTATTCGTCAAAAAATAATATGAAAATAAGTTTTGAAGAAAAATTAATAAGAAATTATATATGTAATTTTACTATCCAAAATTTTTTTACACTAAAGTATTATACTGAATTCGCATGCTCTCCATATAATTTCAATGTGCATAAAATTTTTTATTTATAAATTTTTCTTTCTCACTAACGTATTAATGTTTAGATACCGACGTTTTTATTAAAATTGGTTAGTTTTATTTAACCCATCTTTTAATTAATTATTTTTTTCTATTATTGTGTAATTAGGTTTTGTTATGAAATTTTAGTATTTATAGTGATTTATGTTTTGTAGAAAAATTTAGATTTACTTTATATAAATCGCATCAGTATTGTTATAGTAGTTTAAAAAAGTTGTATTTAGTTGTTGATGATAATAATAGAAATATTAGTTATTTAATGCAAATAATATAACTGGTTAAGGACCCTTTGAAGATGGAAGTCGTGTAATGATGTTGTGTTGGTCGAAAATGTCAATTTTAGTGAGTGGAATGTAATTATTGTATAAAGTTTTCGCTAACTTGGTGGTCATTCGTGTAATAATTAGGGGCAAAATAATGGATTATGTGAAAATCATTATCTACGCATACAAAAATATTGTAAGGGGTAACCTGAGAGTAGAGTGTAATAAGAAGCCAATGAAGAAACTAAAAATGAATAAAGGGTCAAATTATACCTATTTTTTGAACAGAATATGCAATAGCATTGGGATTAGCATTGCTGAAGTAAGAATTGTTCGTAGGCATCCAACGTATTATAAAAGCGGTGTCCACTACGAGTTAATGCCCATCAAGGATGACGACGATGATGTTGAAAACTTTATTGAGATGGCTGAATCATTGGGTAAACGAGGTATTCAGCACATTTATATTCAATTGGGTGGGCAGAGTAGTATAAGCCCTAGTAATAACCCCACGAACATTGCAGCATAGCAAGTACACTCATTTGGAATTGATTTTCCCATGGCCGATGATAGTCATCTTCATACTACAGCGCAAGACGTGGTTTAGGATTATGCTATCAACGTTAATATGAATAAGGAAGCACTTGATGCAGAGTATGGGGAAATTTAGCAAGAAGATCCGAGTTACAATCCTTATATGAAAAGAATTGCTATGGGTCCGATAGTAATGATGATGACAGTAAAGAGGATGGTGATGAAGGTGAAGAGAAAGATGAAGTCGACTATAATGAGGAAGATGGTGAAGGTAAGGACAGGATGACTTTTGATTTCTTAGGAAGCGATGTCTCCATGACCAATTCATTTGTGCCTTTGTCAGCTTTTGTATAAACTCTTGTGACCAGCCTGCTGTAAGAGATCCAATCTCGTTCTTGAATATGAATGGTAATGATGGATACATTACAATTGAAGATGAATAGAATGTGCAATACAGCAATACAGTTGATAGCGATTAGTTAAGTGGAGGTAAGATTCATGATTATTAGCTGACTTCCATTCATCCAGATGGACAGGCACCTAATTATCACCCTCATGAAGAAGTGGAGGCTAGAGACACATACATTCTATATGACGCACAGTAAAATGACCGTTATGCTTTAGGATATTAAGATCTAATCAGACCTTAGGGTTAATAGTATTGCCGTCACTGGTAGCACCAATAAGAATAAGCAAATGTAGCAAAAAAACCTGTTAGGTGATGTTTCATCATCTAATGATGTGAAGAGTGGCCGTGTACGACTGTCGTTGTTAGCTAATAGATTTAGGATTATATTATACAATGCCAACAAAGATATGGTGAAACTTCACACCCATACATATATCCTCCAACTGATAAGGGGATTCTTATTTGTGGCAATATCTTTTAGCTACATAGATCTCATGTACCTTCTCTTATTAAATGACTTATGAATGGTGGGGACGTACAATTGAGAATTGGCCTATTTAGCATGGCTATACCGATAGCTATGCAACATTGCACAAACTAGTATATCAAAGATCAAGGGGCTGATGATTCTGCTGCAGGTTTGGACATGGGATTATTTCCCATACATTGCACCCTTCGATAGGTTTGACTTCATGATCACAGAGGGTATTCCTTTGGTCAGTAAATGGCAGATTGAGAGGAACACTGCACATGGACTTACTCATGTAGTTCAGTCATATTACAAGGCGTTTAACTTGCAAACGGATCATCGGGTATACTAGATACACCGTTTGATCTTGCTTCAAAAGTTCATGTCATACATGTTAATTTTTTTGCTCTTTTAACTTACATACATTTTATTTCAAGTTGTATGGTAACCTTACTCAGAAGATTTACTTCAATTTTTGCCTCTTATATGCACGATCGATCAGGGTCTTTGGACAGCCAGGGTACCCCTCATTTGCTTCTACATTGTAGAGTTTTACTTTCCAGATTGCGTCATCTGACAATTTGGTGACTTCCAGACAGGACCCCAGCCAATACAAACTAACGAATAACCGCATCGGCAAGATCTCAGAGGTCGTACAAATATCGATTGGAGAATAGTGTACGATGGTTATATTCGACAATGGGCGAATCAGTACACTTGGATCATTTATCTACACTTAGTTTTCGGTGTGGACCTTGACTATTTATAGTAATATAAGCAACAAATCTGTTGATACATAACATACTCCAGTGCAGTGATGGGTCATCTAATATCACGCCCCGAAGCGGCAGAGTCGTAACAGCCCCGCCGTGTAAACCATCCTAAGATAGAAGTTGGCCTTACCACCGCTATCTTAAACCTGATCTACACAAGGCATCCACGACTAACCCGCTTTGAAGTAAACAGTTTGTAATTTCAATAAATCATTTACTTAAGAAAGTGAGAAAAGTTATATATAATCACTATAATTTAGTTATTACATTATTCAGCAATGAAAAGTAATAGCGTATGTGTTGATTCTTCAATTTTTTTCCTCACTCCCCAGGATCCAGCAGTTGCTAGCTTCAGAGTAGTTGTGGCCGTTTCTTAGCCAACACCTGCACGATGTCTATAGGGATGTGAGCAACCACAGCTCAGTAAGTTAGGACAGAGGACTTAAAACTATACCATACACACAACAACGTTTTTAATCACTTATTAAGTGCAATGCACGTGCAAGCAAATGCTATCGCACAACGTTGTCCGGTCCGTCGTGAGATTAGAGAAATTATGCCCGCTCTAATCCGGGTTGAGGAGTTGTCGTTAATGCAACAGCTCACGACCAAACCCAGGCTTGTGTAATGGAGACCTTGCTCCTCCCGTGACTACCTTCGAACCACTGTCTTCACCCTCGCCGCGACCTCCTCTCCTGTCACTTAGTTCGACTGAGGATGAAGAAGGGACCATTTTGCAATCCTGCGCTATCCCTTCCGAAGGGGTCGGTATTTGGCCGGAGAGTCCTAAGTTCCCCTAACGGGTTGCCATGCATGTCCGATTATGATTACTGGTCGGATATTTGGTTAAGTCCAGTTGAGGGTAATCAATCCTTTCATACAAATCATACAATATATGCCAAAGCAACAAACAGGATCATAGCATCACCCATAATCAAACACATGCACACATTCAACTATCTAACAAGTACAACCAAGCATAATCTTAAGCCTCCGAAATACAGCATCGTATTAATCCAAACTTACCTTGACTCCTCGAGGTCCGATTTGCTCAGGCTATCGCCGATCATCCTTATAACACGAACGTGGTTTCAATATTTCATATAATATTATAAGTTCATCTTATCCTATAACGCTTATTGTTAGGTTTTGTTTAAGGTTTAATATGCCTAATTATCTAGATATTAAGTCTTTTATAATTATTTTAGGTTTGGGTTTAGGTTCGGGTTCCGCATCGATTTTTAGATTAGATTCTAGTTTGATTTCTAGGTATTGTTTTATATCCGGACCCTAGAAATTTGTTTCAACTTATAATTTAAACTAACCACATTATTTCTAGATGCCCTAAATACGATCACTACCCCTAGTCAGCTTTTATTCCATTCGGTACACTTAAATCCGTATTAGTGTACCGAATTTACTCATGTTGTAAGAAATTTTTACATTTTTCATATAATTACCTAAAATTGAATTTTATTTCAGATTTGTTATGTTCTGATTTTCATTATTTTATTATCTAATTAAACCTAATTTTTCCATATTTATTAATTTTTAATTCTACATATTCCTAATTTTCTACATTTACCACATAACACCTTCATTACTTACACTTAACACTCCATAGACTAGGATTAGGTTTCCACATCAGAGATTAACATTCCTAAACATCTAATTACTATCTCAATCAGTAATTAACATCATAATCACCTAATTAACCTTAAATCACCCAATTTTACCATCATTTTAGGACTAAAAATTAACTTAAAAATTTAGAAAATTAATTTTAAAAAATGGCTTCATAGCACTGTTCTATATCACATGAGCATCCTACAGAAAAAAAATTGAGCTCCAAACTACACTTCTAAGGTCATTTATTTCCAAAACCGAAATGTGTTCGGTTTTGCATGATTTCTTAAGGACCCTATATTAAGGGACATTTTTTCATCTAAATAATATTTTTCCTACAAACTACATACAAAAATATCCCAGAATAACAAAATTCATAATTTTATAATTATATTTACTATTTTTATAAAATTTCACAAGAATCGGGCTGGAATTTGGACTCACCGGTTTGGGTAGCTCCGGCCACCGCGGGCTGCCGTGGCCTTGTCGGCCGGCCTGGGCACTGCTACCACCGTGTGGTGGTGGTAGCCGTCCACTCCCAGCTCCTCGTTTGGTGTGGGTTCCCTTTAAAATCCCTAACTGCACAATTTTTCTTATTTTTTTTATTTTCTGGATTTTCTCTCGAATTTTCAACTCTCTCTAATTTTTTCTGATTTATATCTGTCCAAATGAGCTTCTGAATTTTTTTTGCTATTTATAGACAATTTTTGTAATTATTATGCATTAATTTAACAAGACTTTGTCTAATTTCCTTGATTTTTTACTTTTAAGTTGTTCAATTTTTATTGGCCAATTTTTATTTTTCTGACCACGACCTGATCTTGCATCAGCTTATCCTCTTTTGATGTTTTTCTGATTTTTCCATAATTATTTTATATTTTTCTTTAATTATTTGCTTAGTTTTCGGCCAATTTAGGTAATTACGCGTATTTTTATCTACACGTAAATACATGTGGGGTACACGTGAACATTCCTAAATATTATTTTGATCATTCTAAAATTTTTAGTATACATATAATCTATCTCTAGTAGTTTATTAGTTATTAGATTACACTTTTTGCCTTTTCAGTAATTAGCAATTATTATGCTTAAAATTTGAAAATTTTATAGTCTCTTATTTTACTATTTATTTTCTTAAATTTAAGTTTGCGGGGTCATTTTTACTAATATTTCTCTCAATAGTTTATAATTTGGGTGTGATCGGATCTTTTAGCCGATCACCCTAAACCTTGGGTTCTAAGTTCAATCCTACGGTTACTTAGCTGAACTTTGGAGCTTACATCTAATAAGTACAATCAATACAATAACCTATGTATAATCCCATTTATCATGTAGTATGATCTTTAATTGTGTTTCTTCTACATAGGTTAACATCCTACAATCAGTTTAGTTGACCGATAACATACAGTTGGCCCCTCAAATCGTTGGAGGTGGCTTACAGTTTTTAGAGAACTATAGTGGTATTGTCTTACACCATACCTATCCACAAAATCCACTACCTAATGAAGGCACTCAACGTGAACAACTAAAGCCAGTTGTACTTCTATTACCACGTGATAAAGTTCGTACTAAGGGAAGTCGAACTGGGGTCAAATGAAGAAGGGTTGATGAGATTCGGGTATTCTTTTTGCAGGGTGATATTCCATTAACTTAGGTCAAATTGGTTCCAACTTAAGAGCTTTGCATGTTACACTACCTTTTTATCAGCCATTTCATGGTATGTTGGTGGCACCCCACAAAAGACATATCACACACTTACAGGGCTCAACCATGAGTGAAGAGGTTACTCAACACCATTTACCTCCACATATTAGTCATGTTTTGCCTAAAGACTTCTCAAACTCACTGGCTGAGCCTTCTATGGATCCTTTTGGGAGACGACCATCACTATTATCTAGATATGGGGTATTTTTTGGTTGGTGTAAGGGTCGGCATTAAATTTTATTTTATTTTATATTTTTAAATTTTAATTATAATAGCAATTGATGTATTCAAATAATGATTAAATTTTATTTTTTATTACATTCTTGTCATACATATTTATAGTATTAACGTATGAATACATTTTTTATCTAAAATATAAGTGTTTCACGTTACTAGTAGAATTAAAAAACACCCTCACAATCATTGTATTTTCAAAATCTGTGTTTAATTGACTTTGCACTACAATCCCATGCTTATAACCAATATATACATATAACAAAATTGCATTGAAGTTGTATTGGGCTATGCGATTTTCATCACATGTTCGTATGAGTATGATAAAAAACTGTAATTAAGTAACAAAATTGCACTAAAGTCGAAAAAATTTACACAAAAGTCACAAAAATTTACACAAAAGTCGCATGTCCCCCATACGACTTCAATGTAAAAAAATTCAAGTAGCATGCAACTTCATTATCGTAATTTCATATTAACTTTTCCTTAGAATTTATTTTCATATTATTTTTTGGCAAATATTGTAATGATGTACTAAACTCCATGTTCTATTAACTACAATTGAATATTTACACTTATTATCGATACTCCAACTATTATTATTGTTGGGAAAGGCTACATGTCATATGAATAGCTTGGCAACATATAAATATCAATAAATTTTTAATATGTAAAATATATAATTAATACTTTTCAAAAAATACATTTGTTTATTGTTATATATCAAAATTTTATAAATATTTATATGTTACATTTGTTCAAAAAATACATTTGTTTATTGCATTGAAGTTATATTGGGCTATGCGATTTTTATCACATATTCGTATGAGTATGATAAAAAACTGTAATTAAATAACAAAATTGCATTAAAGTCGAAAAAATTTACACAAAAGTTGCAAAAATTTATACAAAAGTCGCATGTCTCCCCATACGACTTCAATGTAAAAAAATTCAAGTAGCATACAACTTCATTATCATAATTTCATAGTAACTTTTCCTTAGAATTTATTTTCGTATTATTTTTTGGCAAATATCGTAATGATGTACTAAACTCCATGTTTTATTAACTACAATTGAATATTTACACTTAAAGTTACTGATACTCCAACTATTACTATTGTTGGGAAAGGCTACATGTCATATGAATAGCTTGGCAACATATAAATATCAATAAATTTTTAATACGTAAAATATATAATTAATACTTTTCAAAAAATACATTTGTTTATTGTTATATATCAAAATTTTATAAATATTTATATGTTACTTATTGATCTACATAATATATTAATATTATTAAATCTTAAATAAATAAATAAACATTATAAATAAATAAAATTATTAAAAATAAACTCTCGATAATAAGTCAAGGTCATCATAGCCTAGCAACAGTTATCAAGGTTTGAATCTTCTTTCTCTAAATTGTAATAATTAATAAAAAGAAAATTCTCAATAATGAACTTCATAAATAAACTTTATAAATGCCATTTATCATGATGAATATTAAAATTTTAAAAAAGAAGGAAAAAAAAATGTCTTCAACGCCTTGAATTTATTTTTGGAAATAGACCACACAGGAAAAACAAATAATGTGAATTTTAATACACTTTTTATTTATGGTTGGATTGAAATCCATGCATAAGTATATAACTATAAAGAGTTAATATTATAAATGATACTAAAATTTTACCAAAACATATCAATTTACTATTTAATTAAAGTTTTTATGATCATTTTTACTACCTAAACTAATTTTATTGACTCTATTTGCTGACATGGACATAAAAATCAACTTAGAATTAAACTTTCCAAATATCTTAAGGCACCAACAGCCACTAATAAGGACTTGAGCAACCTCTCACCAAGTAGTTGCAAACCATTACTCAATCTCTGTGTAATCCAAATAGCTATTTAAAACAACATGGTTATAATCTACTTAAAAAAGTAGATCGTTTAACTCATTAATAGTCATAAATCAATTCTATGTTCATCCTTATATCCTCATCAACAAACAAACTTGATAAAGTGAGCTCAAATAGTAAAAACGACTAGAAAAACTCTAATTAAGTAGTAAGTTAATTTTTTCAAAATGTAAATAATAAATTATATAATTTGAAACAGTCCAAGTATCATTTATAATATTAACCCTAACCATAAAATATCAAAGAAGAAATTGCAAAGCTCATAGTTAGATTAACATGCTTAATAAGCATCCATTGAGCTTTTTTCCCTTTTCTTTCTTTCTTTCTTTATTTATTTATTTATTTTTTTCAGTTGAATGCCGATACAATTTAACACATATAATCACCGGTTAACATTATATAAAAGAAAATAAAGTAATAATATTATAAGACAGTTTAAGAACCTAAACAAACCCCAAATGCACTTATTTCACGTTAATGAGATCTACTTTGAAACTGCATATTAACATGTTAGGTATATCAAATAATTTATCAACCTTCTGGTGATTTTTCTTTTTTCCTCCGACAAATGTATGTAGAAACATATTACCTAACCCATACACTTAATTAGAAATATGTCGACAAATGTCTCATTAAAATACCAAAAAAAGGAACTCCTAATCTTAAGAGGACCCGGTGTCGTATCGACTTTAATAACCATAAGTTATATATAAAAAAGAAAGCATTGGAATATAAAAAGCATTTTGATGGGATCTTATTGGACCAACCTGGGTCCAATCAAGCCTGTCAAATTGCACAATGACCAACACCCTAATTTTGGTTTTTGAATAAACAACGCCTAAACACTATCCTTAAACATTCCATAAGTCCTGGATGCTGTTCATGGTCATGTACTATAAAAAGATTCAACGTTTCTGGTGAAATAGGCAGTGACCCCTACATTCATGGGTATAGAAGAGGTATACCAGAATTGTGGCCACATCGTTCCAGTCAACCATCAAGGAAAATTGATGCTTCTGATGCTGATAGGTTCCTATCCTATAGCAACTTGCATGCATTGCCAGCTTCATTATTCCAACAACTTATAACATTTGCTAGACAATATACAGAGATTTAGTTGAATGGATAGATCAATGTCTCCCGGGAATAACCCATCTCTGTTTTAATTATCTGTCGGTTTTTTCTCTCTCTTTTTTTTACCCTCCTTTTGCCCCCCGACGAGGTGACCAGTCTCGTAGTTCCAGGAACCAGACATAATCAACATCCTGCAAATTTGTCATAGTTAAGAAATGTTTTAGTTGGTAATTTAACTAAGCATAGACTGTAAAACCTATTACCGTTGTAAGTGTCAGCGAGTCAGAAACATACCAGATTTATCAATGGAATCGTATGGAGAATCAATACCATACCCTGTAGAAGCCCAGGAAAGTCATTAAAGGTGCATATCCACAAGCCTTAGCAGTGCATATCCACAAGGAAGGCATGTTGTTTTGTTAATTTATATCTTTTGTTGACTCACAAGCAATTTTTGTTATCAGCATGAAGATGAGAGCTAATCATTCGAAAATCATATATATATGTGTGTGTGTGTTCATGACATAGAAACAGACATCCTTCTCATCTGGAACGAAGAAAATGTAGGTGGACACCTCAGATAAAGCTTAGCCTCAAGAGCACATATCACATGACCTATGACCATCTCCTTCGTCCGTTATGGAGGGTTCATTTAAATGATCAAGAACTAGCAGCACACTGTAATGTAAAGAGCATATTACATGTAAATAGCTACCTGCAAGATGGGACTGAGGAAAACGTTGATTACAAGTGAAACAACATGAAATGTTGAGGAGAAAAAATATCGCTCAAGTGTATATACAACGTTCTTCCTTGTTTCTCTATGCTCCACTCTGAGCAGAAAAACGGGTTGCCCTTCCAAGAGGCAAAAGAAGATCCTTCATAATCTCATACTCTTCAACACTTACTTGCGCACCAACCAACAACTAGACAATAACAAAACCAGCACATCAAACACTCCAATTTGAGGACAATTGGGAAAGAAGAATAAACAAGTAGGTAAATTCACAACAAAATTTCTATAAAGTTGTCCTATATCCACAATATTCCATAATCTTTCCCAATCAGCACAATTTAGTCAACTACAGATCCCAAGTTTTTTTCAATAATCAAAAACATCTCTCTCAAATTTCACCAGCCTCCTCAAAAGTCAAACCACCGAATGGAAAGGAACTTCCGATGTGCACACTCAATCTTCTTTCACCAACATGATAATAATTCCTTGCGTCATAATGCAATAAGCCAGGCATAATTGCCCAATTTATCAAGTATCCAACATCATTCACAGCAAACACGGAATAATTTGCAGCTACACCCTATGCAGGATTACTTTCAACTATACATAGGCACAAATTCACACCAATATTTTTGAATTGTGAATGCAAAATATATCACTGAGGGAGCATACAAACACATCATGTTGAAGATAAGAACTCGTAGATCTTAATCATGAGTATTCATATTTAAGTAAAACTGCTAATGATTGCATGATCTGTCTGGAAGTATAGGAAAACCTACAGTATGCTTGAGCATTCTAAAAATAGCAAGATACTTAAAAGGTGATATAACTGCATAGTTTACTTTCATTGCACTAGTTCATGTCTAGAATTAGAGTATGTCTTTGATAGGTGATGGGAACATTTTAAGCAGTTGCACATCTGGGATTTCCAGAGAAGCTAGGCATGTTTCATCATAGCAGATAATGGTAAGGACTTAACGCAGGGACAGATCTATGATGGCAGAGAAGACTCGTTCTAATAATATGAACCCATATTTAACAAGGGAGACAGATTCAACCCAATCCTAAGATCCAATAAAGGAGACTCCACTAAACTAGCATGAAACTGATATGCCCTATGGAACTTGAGATAGATTAAGGCACCCGGGCTTGCTTCAAAGCTGCTCTCCCAGGCCACCCTTATTTAGCTATCCAGCATAGATTCCACATGACAGACAAGCTTCAACATTCTTTAAGAAAATGCTCCATGTGCATCAATGGATTAGAAACTCATGAGGGTTTCTTCTTTGCATACCTGTATTCAAGTACTGAATGGTATGCAACTGGCCACAGGAGACAATGTTTCCTACTGGGCTTCCTACTAACATTAACATAGCTTGGATGTGCATGTTTATCCAATAGCTTCGCCACTTCCATCTATATCTCTGAATGAAACACGACATAGTCAGAGTTTGATGCCTTTAGGTACAGCCTGATGTCTTGGACTGGAGAGTTTGTTTCAAGTCAATGCTGCTTTATATTGTAATTTTTTGTGATTGCAGAAACTATACTATGTTTGTGTAGGTGACACAAGCAAAAGTGGAAATCGAATGAAATGAATGGAAATAAGAGGAATATTATGCTTGGGCACTTATGAATTTGGTGGAAAATTTTCCACTTCAAAGCCAACTTTCTAAATTGGAGAGACAATGGTAAAAGCAAGTGGGGATGAATATGGTTTTGCAACATCCATTATATTAATTTGACTAAAACAAAATGAAGATTACCTCTGCCCCACAAATGTTTTGTCTCTCTATTGCATTCTTGCCATTTTTACCAAACAAGAAAGAAGAAAATTTTCCTTTATTTATTTATTTTTTCCTTTTCCCTTCATTACTCTTCCTTTTTACTCATTTCTCTCTCTTGAGTTGCCAAATATCTCGTATGGGTCAACAGGATGTGGGCCTTTTTTGGGTTAACCATTTTAATATGGTAAGTTTACTCTAGATTCGCTCATCACTGAAAACCTAAAAATGGCACCAAAGTGAGATATCCAGGATAAGCCTTTCATGACCTCACAGGTTTGAGATATGTCAAACAATAATTGCACCAAAACAACATAATTCCAAAACAAGTAAGACCTCCTGTCAAGAGCAAGGCAGTAAATGGAATTCAATCGCACAAAAAACAATAAACTCAACAAGATCCAGAGCAGTCAAATATTGGCATGGTTAGCAGTTAAAAAACTCTCCCTTGGCTATTCATCATTAAGAAAGTAGACAACACATGCCAGCATCTGAAGACTATTACTAAATCACCAGTGATTCTTGGTTTTATAATTCAACAGAAAAATAAATATGATGGGACTTCTTTAATATAACTTGAGATAGTCCTGAAGGCTCCACAACTCTAATGCATTAGGCTGTCCTACCTACTGCTGGTCTCCGTGGAAGGGCAGAACATGAAGAATGATTTACCTTGTGAAGCAAAGCCCGCCTATTGGTCATGTGCACAGCCAATGCAGGAAGCCGAGAAACAGAGAGGGCATCGAGAAAGAGAAAAAGAATCACTTGCCACTGTTTGATCCTGAATGAAGGAACAGCGTCAACAAAAGACATCGTATCCACCAAAAGCCCCTGTTTCAGAAATCAACATCAACCCTGATATTTATATTGACAATCCACATTAAAGGATATATAATATATTTGTTGGAATAGATAATTACATAAGCCATAACATACTCAAAATAAACTTTTGAATAAAATAGAATCCATGTTCATGAAGTGTTGAGCTCAAAACCCAATATATCATGTTCTCAGATCTCCTAAATATTTGATCATATTATAATTTCACTAAGACTAAGCTATCGAGCTGTAAAAGAAAGAACAACTAGATGGAAGAAGTATAGGGAAAAAGGCCACACTCAGCGAGCTCAGCCAGCATCATACAATATGCAAAACACTCCAAAGCAAGAAACTGAAGATGTTGGGATTTCTTTTTTCGGCTCAGTGAAGATATTAATTTTCCTAGTCAATGCATTAGATTTCCCAATGTTTTGCTATTGAACTAAAAGATTTAGTTGTGCCGCAAAGTTTCACTTTTCAATATATACTGTATCACCATTGAGATTTGTTTTAAGCATTGCCAACACAGAGCACAGATTAAAACGAAAAGTGAGAATATCACACACTTGGCAAGAGAATACTTTGGTTATACAGGCTACAATTAAGATTTCTCAGTTGAGGGGAAAATAAAAAAATTCCATTTAAAGTATGCATGGTGACACCATGAAGAGAGCATTAGGGCAACATACAATTCCATGCTCAAGGGTGGATATTGGTGTAGCCAGCCTCAGATCACCAAGAAGTCCAGGCAAAGCCCGAGCAAGGCAGCCAGCAAGGGTCTGCTTTATCTCAGAAGAACGACCATCACTCAATATGATCTTCATTGGGTACTCTCTTCCATTAACTGATAGGTAGTCTTCATAAGAGCCTTCATCTCGTCCATATATGTAAGCAAGCGAAGATGACGTAATCCATGCAAAAAGTGCACCCCACATGGTTGCAAAAGGAGATAACTAAAGCAAGTTAAGCTCCATGTATTAAAGAACAAAGTTATATTAATGGCGAAATCAACAACTTTAAAAATAGTACATGATAAATTGATAATACATACAGTCAAACTAAATCCTTCTGGAGGAGCATCAAACCATGAGTCTGCGGAATCAAACAAATCAGAAGCCTGGATAGCAGTTTTTCTGTGCCATTTTACAGGAGTAGGATCAACTTCCAGCGTGTCAAGATCCTCTGTGGAGACAGCTTCATCCATGTCATGAAGTTGTGGCAATATAATCAGACCAGCTTCAGACACTATGAAAGGTTCCAAAAGAAAGGTGTGATCTGAATGAAAATGCAAAAGAAAAAATAATGGAGTAATTCACCTAGGAACCCAAAATATACCGGCATCAGCAACATCAGATTCTCCTGATGCAACAGCATCTGCTGCTAAGGTTAAAGCCTCAGCACATTGTTCAGCCAATGTAAATCGTAGTAGCTCTTTATCATCCATATCTACATTGCCTGAACTAGAAGGAGCCTCCTTCGTGTCTTCTATTTTCATAACCTCGCCAATGTTTCTGTCCTCAGTCTTATTAGTTTTTTCATCCGCCCAAGTAACAGTATGATTAACTGCTTTCTCACTAGCAAATTTTCTTGAAGCAGATGACTTAAGGGAAGGTTTTAGCTTGGTCCCGGTAGACTTTCTTTCAGAATCTCCAGGAGCTTCCAGAATGCTCAACTCTGACACATCAGATGTATCTCTTTTCATGGAAGAGTTATCCAACTCTTGGTAATCAACTTTTCCTTTTAATTCTTGAGAATAAGATTTGTCACTTAATGAGGACTTTGAAACACTATGCTCATCATTTGTAATGATAGTACTCATGAAGTCCATGTCCTTAAATATTGAATCCTTTCTTTTTCGCACTTCTGTACCAACTGAAGTTGAAGGATATTCTTTCATATCTTTCATTTCTACAACTTCCCCAATACTATTGCTCATGGTTTTACTAGTTTTCTCATCAGCCCAAGAAACACTACAGTTGAATCTTTTTTCGTTGGTTGCTTCTCTTGAAGTAGATGACTTCAGAGAGGATTTCAACTTTGTCCCACAAGACCCTGCATCTGCTTTCACAACATTTGGATCTTCCCTTGTACCTTGTCCATGAACTATGGACCCAAGCTCTTCAAAAGATTTTCGGTCATGCTTCATTAAATTGCCATCAACCTTTCCCTTAAATTTGCCAGTGCTATCCTTCAGGATACTTGGCTTTGCCACATGAGGCCTATCTCTCAATGCCAAATCCTTTCCAGACTCTATGGAATCAACTTTTCCGACTGATTCTTGAGAATTCAAACCAGAAATCACACTTGACGAAGACTTTGAAACACTATACTCATCATTTGTTATGATAGCACTCATGAAGTCCATGTCATTAAACATAAAATCCTTCTTTGGTGTCTTGGCATTACTGGCTTTTTTCCCTGCAACAAGCATTTCAGAACCCCAATAAAATAGTTGAATGCATGAAAGCAGTCAATACAATGACAAAGATCTTCATTCTCTTAAAACCAGATAGGTAAGGGTGGAGACACTCTCATTTACCATAATCACAACAATATAAGTGCAAGGGCTGATTATAGCTGATAAAAACTTGTTTACTAAACCCACCAAAGTTCTATCAAGTGAGAACAAAATGACATCCATTTTCTTCCATCTAGCCATTTAGTTAAGCAAACAAGAATAAGTTTCTGCCGCAAAGCTCAAGCCATTTTCAGGTTGCCAGGGTCACAATACAATCGACTAATCACCAAGAAGCACTTTAAACCCAAATTATTTACCTTCTTTGTGACTTTTAGAGCGCGAAGGCAACAGCTTCCTATCACTTTGAGGGACATAACCCTCGATTGCATTTGAAGGTCCAACCCGCTCCCCAGAAGATATTGTCCCAACCTTGGAATCGGCATTCTCATGAATCTTAAGTTTTGAGAAGCCTAAATCACCATCTTTGCCTAAGCTGTCATTGTCAGGCTCTCGACTCAACTTCTCAAATAACCTTAAGACTTCACCAAATTTAGCAGGGTTCAAAACAGAGCACCTCTCGCTTTGCAAACTCCCAGCAAAAGCTTTGCTATCAACAACACAGCTTGATGAACAGTACATGTATGTCTCATGTAGATCATAAACCTTGTGTTCTTTTAGTGAAATTCGATACCGGCCCTTCTGAGGCTGATCAAATGGTAAAGAATTGTGGCATAGTGGGTAACCACACAAGTTTGATATGGATCTTTCAACCACAACATCTTCATAGTCACTTCTTGACATAATCGATCCAACTGCAAACAGCTGTGCTTTGTTTTCAATTCCTTCGAGAAGAAAATTTTGTAGCTTGTACACTGCATCTTTTACAGCTGTAATCTCCTGATCTTTTGTCATTGTCAAATAGCCTTCAGAGAGAAAATGAGAAGAAGTACTAATCAAAATTCAAGTATCCAACAGAACATCAAACAGCATCTGGCCAAAAGAAACAAACAATAGATTGTCCATTTTAACAATAACACTATAAAAGGGTCCATGAATCCCCTTTTAGGATAACAAAGACATATAATTCAGCTGGCCCAAAAATCAATCTTCATAAAGAAACTTTGCGAATCATCATTTTCAATAGATGAATAGTTTCATATCTATAAAACCATAACATGAACCCCAGTTTAGTGTAGTATATTTAAGCAAAAGATAATAGAAGCAACTCTATCACCCCAGGCATCAAGGTTGCCCCAAGTCTGTACAAACAATGCTTCAATACCAAACAACAGACTAGATTCTACTAACCCCCGGAAAATGATGTAATTTCTGATGGCAATGTACAAATAATCACATATCATATGCATACACAACTTCCCGAGAAACGGCCAGAATACAACCACCCCAATCCTGAATCGTCGCTGCACACAAATAAAATTGTATTCTCGACCTCATTTTGTAAGTTATTTCACAACTCATAGTTGAGACCCTTTATTATCTACTAAATGGAAACCCACGGAAGATTCCAATTTTAACAAATTTTTCACCCGGGAATCAAAGCTGAGTCTCATCTATTGAAAGCATTACCGAGTAACAGAAACATTGCATTAACCCCAAACTAGGTATTTTTCAGACAATAAGAAGCACATATTGCAACAATTAACTGAATAGCAAAGGTACAAATTAACATTATTTTCCACTTTAGGGCTTGAACTATTTCACAATTCAAAGGAGACACCTTCAATGAAAGAAGATTCAATTTTTTCAATCAATCCTCAATCAAGTGAGTACGTTAATTACACAAATTTGAAACTTTACACGGTTCCATAATCCTAAGCCAATAAGGCAATGACTTTAAATTGTGAATTTCAAATTTGAATTAAAGAAAATCAAGAACGACAAATTTAAATCATTAAAACAGGCAAAATGAGCGTAAAGCGATAAATTAAGGCAATGAAGGAAATAAATTTTACGTGATTTTCACTATGACAAACAAATTAGGGTTTCGAAGAGTTGCGAGAGTGAAAGAGCCGGAGATATGTTGTGTTGAAGAGAGGGGAATAGAAAGGGAAGTCGGAACTCGGCGGAAGAAAGTTACAGAAGCTCTTTCAACTAGGGAATAATAAAATAAAAGAGACGCCTATGAATGATTTCTTTTACAACCGCAAATATGCACCCCATATTACGTAGAAAAAAACTAAGATAAATAATATAGTGAGATTACTACATAGATATAGTATTTAACAAAAACTAATACAAAAATAAGTTTCGTGTAAAAGTTAATACAAGAATATTATAGTGAAGATGTATATGCTTCATTACCTTTATATTAAAGTCACATAGGTGGCATAGGACTTCAATACCAATATATACGTCCAAATCAGCCTCAACTCTTCATTTCTCACTCATTGAATCTCTCATTAAAACTTGCATATGCATAAATCTCTCGGTCTCACTAACTTATTGGTGTCCAAATATTGATAGTTTTATAAGAATTGGTTAGTTTTATTTATTTATATTTTTTGAATTAATTATATTTATTTGATATTGTTTATTTAGTTTTTTTATGAAATTTTAATATTTATAGTGATATATGTTTTGTAGAAAAATATAGACTTATTTTATATAAAATACATATTTGTTGTAATAATAGTAGTTTAGAAAAATTACATTTAGTTGTTGATGATAATAGTAAAAATATCAGTTATTTAACGCAAGGAATGTAGTCAGTTGAGGATCTTTTAAAGATGGAAGTTATGTAATGATGATATGTTGGTCAAAAATGTTAATTTTAGTTAGTGGACTGTGATTGCTCTATAGAATTTTTCTACCTTAGTAGTAACTTGTATAATAATTAGAGGTAAGATAATGGATCATGTGAAAATCACTATTATGCACATGGAAATATTATGAGAGATAACCTGAGAGTGAAATATGATAAAGAGTCGGTGAAGAAGTTGAAGATGAATAAGGGGTCAAATTATGCCAATTTTTTAACAGAATATGCAATAGTATTGGTATTAGCATTGCTGGGGTAGAAATTGTTCACAAATATTCAACATATTATGAAGGTGGTATCCACTACGAGTCGATGCCCATCAAAGATGACGACAATATTAAAAAAACTTTATTAAGATGGCTGAATCATTGGGTAAACGAGGTATTCAACACATTTATTTTAGGTTGTGTAGACAGAGTAGTGTGGGCCTCAGTAATAACCCCATGAATATTGCATTACAACAAGAACACTCGTTTGAAACTGATTTTCCCACGGTTGATGATAGCTACTGTAAGCCCCACAACTAACCATTCGAAGTTTCGATCAGTTGTTGAAACACTCGATCAAGCCTAAATTATAAAGTAAAGTTAGAAATAGTAGGAAATTGATCCCGTAAGTTTAAATTTAAGAAGATAAGCAATAAAATAAAAGAATATAAAAATTCCAAATTTTAAGTATATAACTCGTTATTTATCGAAAATGCGTAAAATACATTTCGATAATTAACGAATCGCTCGAGATAAATTATATATATACTAAAAATCATAAAATAATCTAAATAATATTTAGGAATATTTATTTGTATTGTAAGCCCTAAAGCTAAATCAAGTGACCGTAGGACGGAACTTAGAATACAAGATTTAAGGCGATTGGGTAAATAATCCGATCAAACCCAAATTATAAACTATCGAGAGAAATATTAGTAAAAATGATCCCGTAAACTTGAATTTAAGAAAATAAGCAATAAAATAGGAGTTATAAAATTTTCAAATTTTAAGCATAATAAGTACTAATTACCGAAAAGGCAAAAAGTATAATATAATAACTAATAAATTACTAGAGATAGATTATATATATACTAAAAATTTTAGAACGACCAAAATAATAATTAGGAATGTTTACATGTATTTACGTATAGATAAAAATACGCGAAATTACTTAAATTGGCCAAAAACTAAGTAAATAATTAAAGAAAATTATAAATTAATTATGGAAAAAATCAGAAAAAAATCAAAAGAGGCTAGAATAATCCAAATCAGGTTGTGGTAGGTTAAGATCTATAAAAAAAAATCAACCAATTAAAATTAGACAACATAAAAGCCAAAAATCAAGAAAATTGGGCAAAGTTTTGTCTAATTAATGCATAATAATTACAAAAATCGTCTATAAATAGGAGAAAAATTTCTAAAACTCATTTGGACAGTTTAGCATTAGGAAAAAATAGGAAAACTGAAAAAAATTGAGAGAAAATCCAGAAAAAAAAAGGAAAGGAAACTGTGCAAATTTGAATAGTGAGAAAAACCCACACATCACCACCATCTGGGACCGAGTCACCACCACCACACCACTCTAGCCCCACCGTCTAAGTCGGCCGACACCCTTGGACCGGGTTTGGACGGCCAGAAAGCTTCGAACCAGTTAGTCTCTTAAATTTCCCCATTTTGAATAATTTTGTAAAACTAGTTATTTTGCCCAGAAAATTATGAAACTTGTTATTCTGAGGTTTTATTGTATGTAGATTTAGGGAAAAAATAGTAATTTAGTTTAATTATATCTGAAAAATATAGGATTCTTAACAAATTATTCAAAACCGAGCATAATTAGAACGGAAAATAAATAGGCTTAGGAGTGTAGTTTGGAGCTCAATTTTTTTCTATAGGATGCTCATATGATATAGAACAATGCTATGAAGTCATTTTTTTAAATTGATTTTCGAAATTTTTAAGTTAATTTTTAGCCCTAAAATGATGGGAAAATTGGGTGATTTGGGATTAATTAAGTGATTAAGATGTTAATTACTGATTTAGATATTAATTAGATGTTTAGGGATGTTAATCTCTGATGTAGAACCCTAATCCTAGCCTTTGGAGTATTAAGTATGGTTAATTTAGGAAATTAGGTAATTAATATAAGAAATTAGTAATATGTGAAATTGTAAATTAATAAATCTAAAAAATTAGGGGTATTTGGATAATATGATAACAGAAATCAGAAAAATAATAAATCTGAAATAACATTTAATTTTAAGTAAATATCTCAAAATATAAGATTTTCACGCATCGGGAATAAATCCGATACCTCAATTAGGGTTAGCGTGTACCGAATAGTTTAGAATACCAAATTAAGACCCAATAAGATATTTGAATACTCGAGCTTAATGTGATTAATTTCACATTAGGATTCAAGCATGTTTAGGACTTAGAAATCGAACTAAAACCTAATGTAGAAATTTATGCGGAAACCGAACCCGAACCTAACCCCAAACGTAGAATAATTGTAAAAGACTTAAGACCTAGATAATTAGGTATATTAAATCCTAAATAAAACATAACAATAAGCGTTCTAGGATAAAATGAACTTATAATAGTTATATGAAAAACTGAAACCACGTTTGTATTATAGGGATGATCGGCGATGGCCTGAGTAAATCGGACCTCGAGTGAGTGAACGAGCGAGGAGTCGAGGTAAGTTGGAATTAATACAATGTTGTATTTTAGAGGCTTGAGATTATGCTTGGTTGTGCTTATTAGATAGTTGGATGTGTGCATGTGCTTGATTATGGGTGATGCTATGATTATGTTTGTTGCGCTAGCAGGTATTGTATGACTTGTATGAAATGATTGATCACCCTAAATTGGACTTAATCAAATATACGACCAGTAATCATAATTGGACATGCATAGCAACCAGTTAGGGGAACTTAGGACTCTCCGGCTAAATACCGACCTCTTCGAAAGGGATAGCGCAGGATTGCAATTGGTCCCTTCTTCATCCTTTGCCGAACTAAGTGACAGGAGAGGAGGTCGCGACGAGGGTAAAGTTAATGGTTCGAAGGTAGTTACGGGAGGAGCGAGGTCTCCATTGCACAAGCTTGGGTTTGGTCGTGAACTGTTGCATTAATGGCAACTCTTCAACCCGAATTAGAGTTGACGCAATTTCTCTAATCTCACGATGGGCCGGACAACGTCGTGCAATGGCATTTGTCGTGCAATGGCATTTGCTTGCACATGCATTGCATCTAATAAGTTGATTGAAAACCTTGTTGTGTTTGTAGTATAGTTTTAAGTCCTCCATCCTAACTTAATGCGCTGTGGTTGCTCACATCCCTATAGACTTCGTGCAGGTACTACCTAAGAAGCGGCAAACAACTACTCTAAAGTTAGCAACTGCTGGATCCTAGGGAGTGAGGAAAAATATTTAAAGAACCAACATATATTCTTAAGGTCTAAGTTTTGTTTTATTTAGAATTTTTCATTTTTGAATAATGTAAGAAATATAGTAAATGATTTTGTACTAACTAAATCATAGTGTATATATTTATTTCCTCACTTTCTTAGGTAAATGATTTATTTAAATTACAAACTGTTTACTTTAAAGCGGGTTAGTCGTGGACACCTTGTGTAGATCAAGTCTAAGATAGCGGTTGTAAGGCCAACTTCTATCTTAGGATGGTTTACACAGAGAAGCTGTTACGACTCTGCCGCTTCAGAGCGTGACAGCTACCTTCATACTATAGAACAAGACACAGTTCAGGATGATGCTGTTAACATTAATGTAAACGAAAAAGCACTTGATGTAGAGTATTGGGAAATTTAGTAAGAAGATCCGAGTTATCATCCTTATATGGAAAGGATTGCTATGGGTCTTGATGGTAATGATGATGAAAATGATGATGATAACAATGAAGAGAATGTTGACTAGGGGGAAGAGAAAGGTGAAGCTAACTATGATGACGAAGATGATGAAGGTGGGGACAGGCTGACTTTTGTTGTCTTAGGGAGTAATGTCTCCATAGCCAATCCATCTGCACCTTCGCCAGCCTTTATTCAAACTCCTGTAACACAACATAACTGACCTGCTGTAAGAGATTCAATCCCATTTCTGGATATGGGTAGTGACAATGAATATGCTACATTTGAGGATGAACATAATGCGCAATGCAACAATATAATTGATAGCGATGAGTCAAGCATCGACATGAGATTTTGTACTACGAAAGAGCTCCAAGATGTTGTGAAAAATAACAACTTAATGTGACACTACAACTTTCGAGTTCATGAATTGAAACCAACGTTATGGCACATTCACTATACAAAAAGGGAAAATGGATGCAATTAGATGCTAAGAGCATGTAAAAAGAAAACGTATGGCATGTTTGTGATAACAATTATCGAGGGATCGCACACATGTGTTAACCCAGTAATAAGACAAGTTCATCCCCAGATAAATAGTAATTTAATGGCCAGATGAGTTATTGGAAATGTTAGCATGAACCTTGATATTACTATTACAAACTTAACTTAGAATATTTGGAACGAGTTTGGATATACAGTGACGAGAAGGCAAGTGTTTGAAGGGAAGAGAAAAGCAGTAGAGATGGTGTATGGTAATTGGGAGAAGTCGTACAATGATCTTCCAAAACTTCTAAACACCATTAAGATAACAAACTCGAGATCAAAGGTTAAGAGAGGGTAGAAAGGTACGGCTGAATTAGGTATACCGGAGATGAAGTAAGTGTTTTGGGCATTCGGACCTTATATACATGCATTTAGATATTGTCGTCCCGTCGTTTGCATTGATGGCGCTTTTTTGTATGGTAAGTATGGTCATAAGCTTTACGTTGCATGCACAATGGATGGAAATAACAACATCGTGCCATTGGCTGTTACACTCATTAACATGGAATCCGAGAAGATGTGGTCTTAGTTCCTTTGGCATTTAAAGGAGTATGTAGTTGGCAGACGAGAAGAGACAATACTCTTGATCTCAGACAAGCATATTAGTATTAAGAAAGCTTTTAACAATGTGAATAACGATTGGCAACCACCCTTTGCGGTATGGAGATACTACATAAGATACATAGTAACCGCAAACATAAAAACCAAGCATATAAGAAATTGGCAACAACAGCAAGCATGTAGGTATAGCAACGAAAATTTTCTACTTTGATGAAAGAGATGTTGATAGTGAATGAGAACGCTCCGCGATGGTTTGCAAAACTTGACATCAATAGATGGGCATTGTATGCAAACGGTAATTACAAGTTCAGATACATGACGTCTAACATTGTTGAGAGTTATAATGCAGTTCTCAAAGGTTCTCGTAGCTTACCAATTGTGGCTTTAGTATGAAGAATATTCTATAATACTATTGCATTGTGGGAAGAGAAGGATGAAGAAATTTCAAAAGCCATGTCAGGGGGTATGGTGTACATTACATACGTACAACAGTTGATAGAGAAGTTGCGTGGGTGGGTAATGTGTATAAGGTTACTAGTTATAATAGGTGCAATGGACTGTTTGAAGTAAGAATTGGTAGCCGAAAAGAGCCAAATGGAGTGATAAAAGGTGAGGGTAGAGTTTACACAGTTGACATAAATAACTAGCATTGCATGTGCCAGAAATAGCAAATATATAGAATTCCTTACTCTCATGCATTCATAACTACAGCTGAGTTAAGGACAAACTCCCTAAACCGTATTAGTCAATGGCACAAGTGGATAAACCAACTTGATGTATACCAACGACATTTTTTCCCTTTGGGTGATGAGATTTGTTACTCCCCGAAGTTACAGAGTCGCAACAGTTTCATCGTATAAACCATTCTATGATAATAACTGGCCTCACAGTACCTACCATAGACATGATCTACACAAGGCGTCGACGACTTCTCGTTTTTAAGTAAACAATCCAATTAAGTGTTTAGCTAAAGTTATAGTAATTATCAAGAATTTTTAGATCAATATACATAATTATATCTACATTCCACGGAACTTCCTAAGAAATTCTACATTAACATAACATTTCACTAATTTACATAACAACTATCAGTTTTTCATTCTTAAGCTATTAAGGAGACTTAAGCTATACATCCACTACTACGCAAATTGATCCTCACACCCCAGGCTTCAAAAGAACTAACCTCTGGATAGTTGTAGGGTGGTATAATACTCATAATATTCAGAAATTAGGACCTGCAAAAGGATCTATATGGGTATGAGCAACTACAGCTTAATAAGTTGAATTAAAGACTCACGAATGTATACAAACATAAACACTATTATCAAGCAATTATTTTCATGCAATGCAACAAGCAAGTGTCATCACACAACATAATCCAGTTCGTTGCGAAATCAGAGAAATTTCACCCGCTCTAATCCGAGTTGAGGAGTTTTCATATTATGCAACAACTCACAACCAAACCCAGGTTTGTGTAATGGAGACACTGCTCCTCCTAAGACTATCCTTCAAACTAATGCCCTCATCCTCACCATAACCTCCTCTCCTGTCACTTAGTTCGGCCAAGGATGAGGAAAAGACCAATTTACTATCCAGGGCTGTCTTTATCGAAAATATCGATGTTTGGTTGGAAAATCCTAATGATCCTCTAAAGGGTTGTAATGCATGACAATTTAAGGCATTAGAGTCGAATAAGATTAAATTCCATTTAGAGTGTTCAGACAATTTCACACCAATCCAGTCATAATATACAATCAATCATAACACAAATTTCAATACGAAATCAGATACTTAAGCACATGTATAAACTACTTATAATCATAATCATACACAATCATAAATCTTAGAGTACCATAAAATAGTACTTCAATACAGTAAGTAATAACCCAACTTACTTGGAATTCTCAATCGCCCAATCACTTAATTGCAGATCAGTTCATCTTCAGGTATCCTATAACACAAATACGTCTTTTTAGTACTTATACTTTGATAATTCATATTTTAAGTTATAATTTAACTCATTTCTCTATGTATATCTATTATTTATTAATGATTCATTATACCTTATTTCGAGGTCTGGTTTCTAAATTAGATTCCAGTTTTGATTCTACATTGTCTTTGATTACAAGAAATCCAAAATATGCTTGAATCCTAATGTGAAATCAATCATATTAAGATTAAGTATTCTAATATTATATGGAGTCTTAATTTAGTATTCTAAACTATTCAGTACACTCTAATCCTAATTGGGCAACTGGATTTATTTTCGATGTGAGAAAATCTTACATTTTTTATACAATTACCTAAAATTAATTTTTTTTTTAGATTTATTATGTACCGATTTTTATTATTATATTATCCAAATAAATCTAATTTTTCATATTTATTAAATTTCCAATTTCACATATTCCTGATTTCTTATAATTACTACATAATTCCTATATTAATTACACTTAACACTCTAAAGACTAAGATTAGGTTTCCACATCAAAGATGAGCATCCTTAAACATCTAATTATCATCTAAATCAGTAATTAATTACTTAATCACTTAATTAACCCAAAATTACCCAATTTTTTCATCATTTTAGGGTTAAAAAATTACTTAAAAATTTCAAAAATTAAATTTTTAAAAAAGGCTTCATAGCACTATTCTATATCACTTAAGCATCGTACAGAAAAAATTTGAGTTCCAAACCACATTCCTAAACCTATTTATTTCTAGCTTTAATCATACTCGGTTTTGCTTAATTTCCTAAGAACCCTATATTTTTATATGTGATTAGATATAATCACTATTTTTTCCTAAATATACATACAATAAAACCAAAAAATAATAAATTTCATAATTTTCTAGGCAAAATAAATAATTTTAAGAAATTGTACATAGTTGAAGTAAATGTAAGACCCACTAGATCCGATGTCTTTTGAGACTCTAACACCAATTTAGGTGTGTCGGTTGGTATAGATGATGGGTCTGGAGTAGGGTGGTGGTGGTGGTGGTGGTTCGGTTCCTGGTGGTGGTGGTGTGTAGGTTTGGTTCACTAGCCCCTTCTACATAGATTTGCTTAATAATTTCCTAAACCCTAATTTTCTTCTTCAAATTTTGGTGCTCTCAATTTGTTCTAACTTCTAACTATCCAAATAAGTTTTGTAATTTTTCTTGCTATTTATAAAACTTTATAGTAATTATTATGCATTTAATTGGATAAGACATTGCCCAAATATCTTCAATTTTGTTTTTTGTACTGCTTATTTTTTATTGGTTGATTTTTCTTCTTCACTTCTGGACTTGCTACGATTAGATCTAAGTCATTCCCTATTCCTTTGATTTTTTATTAATTATTTAATAATTTTATTTAATTATTTAATAAGTTTCTAGCTAATTTAAGTAATTTCACGTATTTTTATCTAGATGTAAATACATGTGGGGTACATGTAAACATTTCTAATTATTATTTAGGTCATTTTATGTTTTTTAGTATACATATAATCTATCTTTAACAATTTATTAGTTATTAGATTACATTTTTCACCTTTTCAATAACTAACAAGTATTATACTTAAAATTTGAAAATTTTATCTTCTCTTATTTTATTACTTCTTTTCTTAAATTCAAGTTTACGGGATCATTTTTACTAATATTTCTATCTATAATTTATAATTTAGGTTTAATCAGATTCTTTAATCAATCGTCCTAAACTTTGTATGCTAAGTTCAATCCTACAGTCATTTGGCTTAATTTTAGGGCTTACAAGATTAATTGACCAACAGTGAATTTTCCAAAGATTAAGCCATGGTCTAAGCTAAAGAGAGACAAAATGAAGCCTAAAACAAAACGTTATCACATGGAGATAGATATACGCGAAGCGTCTTATAGGAATAGATGTAATTACTATCAAAGGGAATGACATAACAAGCATAGATGTCCAAATCTGAATAGTGTTGGTAACTTGCATTACTATTTTTTGCGTATGCATACACATAAATTTACCGCTAGTTTGTAACATCTATTCATTTTATATTACTTGCATTATCACTTATGAATATTAATCACAATTGTAGATTAGATGAACTCAGGACCATTTGACCCTTCAGTTTTGGGTGAGTAGACATCCCATCACTCTCAGGACGTATAGGAAGGACATGTACGTTATTTAATGATTTCTTCCATTCATATAAAATATAAGTTAGGTGTGGATATGTTAATATTTATGTATGTGTAACTTAATACAAGCACTAGGTGCACTCACAATTAGACAGCGTGATCCAGCAATGAAGAAGAGCAAGGACCTCATACCATTAGATCTACACATAGAACGGTACTTAGTGGAGGTAGGGTTTATGGTTGTTAGCTGACCTTTATTCATCTAAATAGACTGACACCTGATTATCGCCCTTGTGGAGAGGTGGAGGTTAGAGACACATACATTTCATATAACGCACAATGAGATGATCATTACGTTCCAAGATATTGAGGTCCAGCTAAGCCTTAGGGTTGATGGTACTGCTGTCACTTCAGCCCCAACTAGAACTGGGCAAATGTGGTTAGAAACCTGTTAGGTAATGTTCCACCATCTGATCATGTAAAGGGTGGCTACATACAACTGCCATGGCTAGCTACTAGATTTAGAATTATACCAAGCAATGCCGACGAGGATACAGTTATGCGTCACACTCATGCGTATATCCTCCAGTTGATAGGGGGATTCTGATCCGCAAATAAATCTTTTAGCTATGTACATCACACGTACCTTTCTTTATTGGATAACTTCTGGATGGCGAGTATGTATAGTTGAGGATCGACCTGTCTAGCATGGTTATACCGATAGCTATGCAATGTTGTACGGACGGATGTATCTAAGATCAGGGGGCCAATGATTCTATTATAGGTATAGGCATAGGACCATTTCCTACACATTGCACCCCTTAGTAGATCCAGCTTCATGATCACAGATAGTGTTCCTTTGGTCGATAGATGGTGGATTGAGAGGAACATTACATAAGGATCAACTCATGTAGTCCAGTTGTATTGCGAGGCATTTGACCTGCAGACGAGTCATCAAGTACACTAGATACACCGTTTAATCTTGCTTAAAAAGTTCATGTCATAATTACTAATTTTTTTGCTCTTTCAACTTACATACATTTCAATTTAGGTTGTATGGCAACCTTATTTAGAAGACATTCTTTAACTTTTGCTTCCTATATGCACAATTGATAAGGGTCTTTAAACGGCTAAGGTACCACTTATTTGCTTCCACATCGTAGAGTTCTACTTTCCAGATCACGTCATCTAACAGTTTAGTAACTTTCAGATAGAGCCCCAACAAGTGCATACTAGAGATCAGCTTCATTAACAAGATCTCAGAGGTCATATAGATGTCAATTGGAGAGTAGTGCATGATGGTTACATCTGCCATTAGGCAGATCGGCTTGCTTGGATTGTTCATCCATACCTGGTTTTCAGTGTAGACCCTGACTATCTGTAGTGGTACAAGCAGCGTACTCGCTGATATATAATACACTCGGGTGCGGTGATGGGTCATCTAGTAAGTACAATCAATATGAAAACTTATGTATAACCCCATTTATCATATAGTAATTACTAATTGTTTTTCTCCTATGTAAGTCGACACCCTACAGTCAGTTCAGTTGACTGATAACATACAATTGGCCGACCAGATTGTTGAAGATGGCCTACAGTTTTCAGAGGACCACGATGGTATTATCATGTACCATCCATTTCCATAGCATCCACCGCCTGATGAAGGTGCCCAGCCTGAGCAGCCAGAGCCAATTGCACCTCAATCGCCACGTAACAGAATTTGTACTAGGGGAGGTTGGACTAGGGCTAAACGAAGAAGGGATCGAGGGGATTTAGATGTTTCATCTACGGGGCGACATTCTATTGACTTAAGTCGGATTAGTTCCAGCTCAAGAGCTTTGCATATTACACCACTGTTTCATCAACCATTCCATAATACGTCGGCGATGCCCCATAAAAGACTTACTACGTACTCGTAGAGCTCCACAATTGGTGAAGAGGTCACCTAACACCATTCACCTCTACGTGTTAGCCCTATTCCACCTAGAGACTTTTTAGACTTGCCGGCTAAGCCTTCTACAAGTCCTTTTAAGAAGCAATCATCACTATTTTCTAGATATGAGACTTTTTTTGTCGGCATTAGATTTTATTTTTTGGATATTTTTTTTTATATTCTGATTGTAATAACAACTTATGTATCCATATATTATTCAAAATTTATTTTTTATTACACTCTTATTGTACCTACATATAATATCGACGAATAAATACATTTTTTATCTAAAATATAAGCGTTTGAAATTCCTATTAGAATGAAAAAACAAAATAAAAACATGGCACGATTATTGAAGTCGCATTAAGCCATGCAATTTTCACCGCATATTTGTTTAAGTATGATAATAAACTGCAATGAAGTCAAAATTAAAAAAAAAAATACACTAAACTTGTAATCTTTTGTAAAAAGAAAAATTACACTAAAGTCGCATGGAGGCCATGCGACTTCAGTGTAAAAAAATTCGAGTAGTGAAGTCGCATGCAAAATATTCTCGTATTAACCTTCACTTGGGACTTATTTTCGTATTATTTTTCGCCAAGTACTATATCTATGTACTAAACCCCAATATTAGTACAGTTGAAAAGAAAAAGAATTAGTAAATCAAAATACATACATGACAAATGAATATAGAAAGATGAAAGAAGAAATATTGCTCAATGACATTAAAAGGATGGGAAAAAAAAATCCATAACCATAAGATATATGTCTTTATTAAGATAACTAAAAATATTTCTTTCATTAAAGAAATTATCATGAAAATTCCTAACTATATTACTCTCATTAGGTTAATACAACCACTTAAGTGCTAGCAGCCATGTATATACCGTTGCATCTATATCCCCAAAATCTTATTAGTATTAAACATAGGGAAAAGAATATGCATCACTTATAGCAATTAAACTTTGAAGATTTCTCCATATTGGTAAAATAGATAATAGAATATACATACATACATATATATATATATATATGCACATAATAAAATGGATAATATTTTGTTATAGTAAAGAGATACATTTATTAAGCACCTTAAGAGGTAATGAAGACCTTTTCCCGTAACATTATCTCTCTCCTACATCATTATTTTATATATGTATTTTGCAATTGAAATAACACATGGCCAAAATTCTAATTATTCCTCATTTAATTCACCAATAACAAATCTCAAGTTCAATGACTAAAGCAAAATTTACATAGGAAAATGACAAATCATCCTTACTTATTTAGTAATTATTAAAAAAAAATCGCATCTTTAAATAAAAAAACTCTAAGAAGAAATAATAAATTTATAAACTTGGTATGGAAATATAGAATATATTATAAAGAAAACACATGACAATCTCTACTCTAAAAACTAAGAAATGCTTCATAATCAGAATAGTCCATATGTTTAATCAATGTCAATAACCAACTCTACTCCAAAAATATCATACACATTCTAATGATGTGCATGTGATGTATATGATACAATTATGTACATAAAAACATTGATGTAAAATTAATATGTAATGTATCTTAATATATAATGCATCATATTATTTGCTCAAGTTTTGTTCATATATACCTCTTAATAAAAAGTTAACCATAGCACCATCGGGCAATCACAACGATACTCAGACAATCAATAGAGATATTGATAAACTCATAATAACTCGTATGTCTTCTAATATTGTTTCATGTTCATGTATGGCCAATACGTAATATCATCAAACTAAAATAATCCAAAATAAAAGGAAATTCTTAACTGATAAAATGGATAAAATAAAATAAATAATCATTATGCCAAATGAAGTGTATAGTTTCTTTCAATATAACTAAAATCTATAAAACCACAATTTATTATAGTGAACCGACATCATGTGTTAAATTTTTTTTTATTCATAATTCGTTTTGTAAGCTTTCTTCATTTTGCAATAAATGATACCTTTCCCTTGTGCTTGCAATATTCTAATTACCTAAAAATATTTGCATTCTTCTCGCAAGTATTAATCTTCTAATAACTTCAAATACGAATAGACTATTTAAGAGTTTAAATGAAAATCATATGAGAAAATAAAGACAATTGAAATATAAATGAAGAGAACATTGAAAAGTTTAAGTGAGAAACAAGAGTAGTTACTATTTGTTTCCGCCATTGGCCATCGATAACGCAGAGATACAAAACACTATTATTGCTGTCAATGGTGGTTACTTATAGAAGCTTTCCTTCTTCTTCCCTACAAACTAATCTAACACCAACTTTTCCTAACTTTTGATCACATATATCTACATTTATTTTAATAAAATTGTGGTTTGGTGGCTTTTATCAACTTTCTCCTTGATTCACATCTTCAACGTTTCACAAATTTTGCTTTACAGTAGCTGTAGCAGAAGTTTAATAAAGCGTAACACGAATGAAAGTTATAAGTAGTTATTCTTGCCTTTCTAACTTAAATATTATAGAAGATTAAATAATATAATGGCCAAAAAAAATAATATACAAGAATTATTTTATAAGCCCATCACCTCTATTTTATATTAAATAAATGTTGTAAAATTATTAATATATATAAACTAATGAAAATAAAAAATAAAATTATAAATAATCAAGGTACGGGGAAAGTGCAAAATATACCTTATATATGTGGAAGAAAATTCATCAAGGCAATCACCTAAAGCAAAAACTCAAAAAGTAATGATGAAATTAGGATAGTTGATCAACTTTGCCTTATAAATGTCTTAAGTAACTCTATCAATTTGTCTAAATTTTGGTTTATTATACCTTTAATAATGCTGCCTTTTCTTTTCTTTTTTTGGTATAATGGGATAATTTCATTAACACAAAACACACATTATATACATACACAACTTAAGTCGTCATCTCCCCAAATGGGGTCATACATATATGGCCTTATAACACTAGGCCTTACAAAAAACTTCTTACTTTCCCTAGTACAACCATAACTGATTTTATCCTAATCTAGGGCAGATCTAGCAAAATACGAAGGTAGCTTTTAAAAAAGAACAAACATTTCATTACACTTCACCTAAGCAGCCATATGATGAGCTACGCAATTGTCTTCTCAAGGTATTTGCTGAAGTTTCAAGTCCCTAAACCAGTAAAGGCCTTCCCTGCATAAAGTAACAAGCTTTTTGTATTTCAATTTCCGCTTAACATGATCATTTAAATAAGATACTGCAGTATTAGAGTCAATTTCTATTATAACTCTATCAAACCCTGATGCACGCAATGATTAATCCCCTGATAGATGCCCCATAGTTCAGCCGCAACAACATCTATCTTTCCTAACTTATATGAAAACCTTACTATCCAACGGCCCTGTGAATCTCTAATTGCACCACCAATGGATGTAAATCTCGTGCGATTACCAACTGAGCTATCCATATTTAATTTTACCCATTGGTTAGGGGTGGAGTCCATCTGGGTTCAAATAATTGGATTTGACATAGTTTCCTCTTCTTCTTTTTTTTTTTCTCATCAAAGCCTAGTGTTCATTTGTTAACCTTATGATGTTTTGGGTTATATATGTCGTTACAAGGTTTGGATTGTGAAGGCTTTGGTTCTTAATGAACTAAGCATACTAAGGAAAGAATCCAAACACAAAACTCCTCTTCACCTTTTTTCAAATGAAGATTTATTTTTAGCCATTCATTTATGTTTTTTATTAATGGCCTAGTCATACAAATCCTTGTGCTAATAAGCCCAAGCATTGTGCTATTGCTGGACATTGATGAAAAGCATGATCTAGATTTTCTTGCCAATCCCTGCATCTAAACATTTAGTATTTTCAACTATATGTCTTTTCCTTAAGTTTTAAGCTGTTTATAGGGAATCGGTTGCCATCTTCCATATTAGGAGAGAAGAAATATAGTTTGTGCACTAAAGCAACTTTGGGAATTCAAGCATAGAGGAGTGTTATAGGTTGACCTCCTCAAAGCAAAGCATGCAAAATTAAAGAAGACAAATAAAGTGATGAAGCTAGCTATTACATCTCATTTTATGAAAGAGCTATAAGGTAGCCAACTATGGTTTTCAAAAAATGGCAGGAAAATCTTTAGAAATGGAAAGAGCACCAACTTCTAATATGACATGGTATGAAAAGTTGATTTAATTTTCATAATTTAAAAGAGGTTAATTCTTTCTCTTATATATTGGATATTAACACGAGATTGTTGCTGGTAACTTTTTATTAATTACAATATTTTATCACCATAGATATGGTTAGTAGTACGCTTGCAAACATATTCCTAAAATTAAAAGGGAAAAGTGTAAAATATTTTTTAACATTTTACGTTTTTACAAATTAGTTCCTAATCTTTCATTTAATTCATTTTAGTTCTCAACATTTTCAAGTCATATTAAATAAGTCCTACAATTAAATTTTCCATTAATATGGACACATGTCAACATATAATTGTTCCATATAAGTACAAAAAAGTCCTTAATATTTATATATATATATATAAATAAATTAGTTCTTAACCTTTCATTTAGTCCTCAACATATCCACACATAACTGAAAAACCAACGAAGAGACTTTTTTTGTAAATTTATTAAAACGTTGAAAACTAAAATATATTAAATGAAAAGTTAAGAACCGATTTATATATATAGGTTAGGGGCTTTTTTGTACCTTTTACAAATTAAAAGTTCTTTTGCTTTCTTAGATCAAATACATCCATAATTGAAAGTACATAGAAATAATAAAAAAATATTGATTTATGAAAATAAACCACGGAATCTATTCTTTACCATGAGAGTATTATGAGAAACAAATTACGAATTACAATATCTAGCAAAATAGTATCATTATGATGATCTTATGAGTAGGAGGTAATCAATATAATTATATAGCAAAGTAAATACAAAATATACCTTTATTTCCTAATAACATGTAAGTAGATTGTAGCAAATACTTTATGATAATTACCATTGATAGGATCTTATAGACATGGATCTTTTAGGTCAATGTTGACCAGTCTAGACCTTAGGCTAACCTGATTAAGCTTATGGCCCAGCTTGATTTGCTGGCATCTGGCTTGATCACCTTGCTAGCCAACCTTAATGTTTCATAATAGGGATTAGATAAGAGAATAGGACTCAAAGAGTCAATTAATTGTCATGGCCCTATAAATTCGAAGCACATCGGACTCTACACTCCTACTACCTAGGCTGTACGGTAATGCTAAGACACTATTCATGCTCCCCTAATTCTTAGTGGCTCTCATCCATAAATATTCACAAGCATCCCAATAGTAATCCATTTAGACTCTTTGCTCATCAGATTGTCTTTAAGCCCTTTGCATCCTTACACTCTTTGTACACAATTTACTGACTTAAGTGTTAGAATGGTTATACTAAATAATACTACGGTGCCCCTCATAGTGTTCTCTTTTGTAGGTTCACCGCTTAAGTGCAAAGCCTAAATCTAATATACTCTACTGGGTGAATCCTATTGACAACAATTATTACTATAATTCACAACAGAACATGTTTAAGATGTTATTGGAAATGAAGTAGTTAGGTTCCTATATTTTATAAAAAATAAAAATAATCATAATTTAGATGTTACAAAGTTAAAATTTATTAAATGCTAACATAAATCCTTAACATACATTATAAATTGTAAAACTTAAATATAGTAGGAAAAAAAAAAGATATAATGAGATATCTTTAAGGGAAAAGGAAAAAAAAAAGTTAAGAAATATTTTGAATGAAAGGGAAAGATTCATTTAAAAAAAATACCTATAAAGTGTAAAAAAGAAAAAGAGAGTAGGGGGCAAAGGTTGCCTTGTGTCTATTGCTATTACCACTAGATCATTCACATGTCATTTTTATTTTTCATATACTATTTCATATGCAACAATCAATCCAATTGACATGGCTTAATTACTTTAAAATAGAAAAAAATTGTAGCAATTTTACTTGATGAGGATATGAAATCACATAATGAGGAAGGTGATTTTCTTTTAACTAATTAGAAGACTCCAAATTGAAAATAAAAACTACTGATAAAAAAAAAAACTTTAATGTGTAAGAGACAAAAAGAGATTAAAAGTGGGAAACACAAACTTTTTTATGATTAAATAAGATAAGTACCACCATAAAACTGAAGTTATTTCCTTTATAGTATTGGAAGAAAATAGTCAATAGATGATGTTTCATTAATTAAGAAATGTGATTAAAATTGCTTCTTAAATGGTAAAATGGAAGAGAAAATTATGTAAATAGATGTCTAGGACCTCATACCATGGAAATCATAAAGGTTATAACAAATTTACCAAAAAGGCCTCTAATATTATAGGATTTTAGTTTTATGTTTTTTAGATGAGAAAAATGTTTTTAATTCAAAGGGCAATTGAAGCAATTTGGGTGGTAAAAATTAATTTTTAAAAAAATGTACACCGAAAAGGAGGTATTCGCTTAACAATATAGATATAGATATACTTTATACATGCAATATGATGTTCATGCAAAATTTAAATGCCATGGAACATAGCATAATGATTTGAATGGAACAAATAACTCATTTTAGTTTGGTTAAAAAAAAATATTACCTTTTTTACAACTACTAATGTATAAAATTGAAACCAATTATCAACTATGGTAATATACAAAATGAATTTTAGAGAGGAGAAACTCAAGAGTTAAGTTACTTTTTTACCATAGAAAGAGGAGACATTTGGGAAAAAGTACATTGAACTAATTTGTAAAGTAGAAATATATATATATATATATCCAATTTAAAGGGTAAATTAAAGAATATTATGAATAAAAATCAAGTTTTGTGGGTACGGAGTCTAAAACTCAAGTTTTTACTTAATAATATAGAAGATAATAAGTTAAATCTCCTTACTTTAACTCTTTCACAATTGGACAAATGGAGAAAGTAGGAAAGTATTAGTAGTCAATCAAAAGTATCAAAGTCTATACTCGTCTAGGTGATTTATATGGGAAATAATATCCTTTTATCCCACTTTACATGAGGTATGGAGTCAAGTGCTCTAGCTTCATATACTTGCATTTGGTTTACAGAATAAATTGATTACTTTACTTGATACCAATACCACGTTTAATTAACTTAATAGCACTAGATTCTTAAATTGGAAATACAGTACCATTTGTTTTTAGAAGGAGTGTACTATGTTACCCTATTTGGGTAAACCTTGTTCCCTCAAATCCTACTCCTTGTGGTAGCCAAGAACCCTCTTAAGAGACCCTTATCTTCACTTTGTTTCTCTTGAAAAACAAAATTTAGGAAACACAAAAACCAAAGCTTCATTGTCACCACCAAATCGTACTAAATTAACTACCATCCCACATACATACATAACACCACTCATTTATGCCACCAAAAGCCATCATCGAGTCACCACCAACCACCATGAAAACAAGCTAACTCGTAACCTTGAAAGGAGCTCTAAGTTTCAATTTTTAAGAGGGAAATGAAAGGCTTCACGGATGACACTTCATTTAAGATTAGTTACATCCTTATTTTCTTATGCTTTATGATAGTTAGCACTTGTAATTTACTATTACCTTTCTATTTTAGAAGTTGAAATGAAACATTTAGAGTTTTTTTCTTATAATTTTCAGGTAGCGTAGTATAGGTTGTTTTATGTTTTTGGATTTAAACCCTTGGTATAAACATTTGGAAATGTATGAAATTAGTATCATGTAGGAATAAGGTGTAACATGGAGTTATCGTAAACATGAGTAAGAAAACCACCATCGAACCTTGAGAACTTATGTTGGCTTGAACATGCATGTAGTATTCCATCATATTTCAAGTTTATTTTGATTATTTTTAGCAAATATATCTTAAGAAAGTTTATATAGATGGTTAGAAATCGTTAAAATGAGTTCTATAAGTAAATGAGTTGAAAACCTTACAAAATCCCTTATGGACGATGCATGAACAAAGCCTTTAAATTTAGAACTTTTCAATTTTTAGGTTAATAATATGATTAAGTAAGGATAATGATAATTTAAGACTTAATTAGTAAGGTTAGACACTACCTCAAAAACCTAAAAGCTTGATGAGGCTTAAAATCATAATTAGGCCTTACAGAAACCCACACAATATTATGTAAAAGAGGGAATCAGTAACTGTAATAAAATCCTAAGGTCCAAATAAGAGGCCTATACAACCCACTAGTTGAATGAGAAAGCCTATAATAGGCTCAAAACTAGTTAAAAATGCACATTTTGACCCATAGAATTTTAAAGAATGGCTTCAGTCAAACTTTAAGTGGACCCTTTAAAAAGTTAACTTCAAAACCCTTAAATAAAGGCCCAATAACAATTAAAAGTAGATTATTAGCCAATGTATAAGATTAGACCCAATATGAAGCCCATAACTTACAAGTCAAACCAAACGATGCAGCAATGAAATGAATTTGAACATAACCATAGGTTGTAGGTTCCAAACCCCCAAATGGACCCAACTATGTAAAAGTTCACAACAAAATACATAAAAATGACTATAATGATGCAGAAAATGGAGTTAGAATGATGAAGTTATAACCAAAACAAGAAATAACAACACCTGGGGAAAGTATAGCAAATTTAAGGCAATTGATTAGATAATTCTCATGTTCCCAACGATGCTATTATTGTTTCATTATTAAGGCGATATTGAGCTTAAAGCTTAGAGAGGATTACTATGGTCCTTAGAGTACTATGGTTAAGTGGGTTCCTTTTTTGAAGATCCCTATATTTGTTTGTTTTTGTAGTTTTAATTGCACTTCAAAACTATGGATAACAAAATTGAATGTCTGTAGGGTTAAGGGCGTATGTTTGCAGTTGAATACTTGCTTACTTATGTGTGATAAGATACTACATAAAAATGAGAAGACCATTGAGCATGTATTAGTAGTATGTAATATTGTGAGTGCCTATGAATTGTTTAGTGACCTAAATAAACCTAACATAATCATAGTAGGCCTTACAACTAAAATGATAATGCATGTTATACATATTATACATGTTCTAATAAGGTGATTAATATAACATAGTTAGTATAGACGGGCCATGAGGAAAGGAAAACTAGAATAAAGTGTATTTTAATTTATATTGCCTTCATAAGACAAGCTTGTATACATGATCTATCTTAATCTTTAAGAACATAGAGTGATGGAAGACACTGCCTTCTAGTTGAGGTTTAGTCCATAGGGGCCACCATTAAAGGGTAAGTAGATTGCATGCGCTACTTACGTCCACACCTTAGCCTTAAGGTTAAGATTATAGAGGAAAAAAGAAAGGAAGAAAGAAAATTTTTGAACTTTTTTAGGATTCTTTTAATAAGTGGTTAGATGATTGGAACCTTGATTTGATGTGCTTGATTTCTTAACCTTGGCTATGGAGGGCATAAAATCTGAGCTATATATGATGTCTAGTAAACCATATATACTCGTGCGACATACTTATAAGCCTCGCAATCAAATGTTCGAGGTTCGGTCTATAAAATTTAGGATGATTGGGTAAATTATCTAATCAAGCACAAATTTTACAATAAAATTATGAATATTAGTATAAGTGATCTCATGAGTTTAGATTTAAAAAAATAAATAATAAAATAATTTATTATTATAATATTAAATTATATATACAACTGTTATTTATTATAAATGCATAAAATAAGTTTTGATAATTAACACATCAATAGAGATATATTATATGCACACTAAAAATCATAAAATAACTTAAATAATATTTAGGAGTATTTATTTGTATCCTATATGTATTTAATTATAGCTAAAAATATGTGAAATTACTTAAAATACCCAAAATATGTTAAAATAATAGTAATTAATTAAATAAAATAAAATTTACAAAAATTAAGGAAAAATCAAGAAAAATTCAAGGGAAGAGTAGAATGATTTGGAAAAAGGCATGGTATGCTAGGATTTAAAGAAGAAAAATTTTCCAATAGTAATAAGCTATTTAGAAAGTGGAAAAGAAGTGGATAAAGGACAAATATCACAAGAAAAATTAAAGAAAAAACCTAACCCACACTATAAATTAAGACACTCTTTTCCAAAATTCATTTTGAACATTTGGGGAGTTTAGAAAAAAATATAGAGAGGAGATATGAGAGGAAAAACTAATTTTCGAAAAATTAGACAAAATTGTGTATAATTAGAGCTTGTAAAGGGACCCCACATTTGACAAACCCCTGGAGAAGAATAGCCACTACCACTAGATAGTAAACCCCACACTTGGAGTTGTCGATAAGGGTGGAGCCACCACAGGTGGCTAGAAGCCCTTCAATTAATGAGTTTCAATTTCCCTTTCGAATTTATTTAATTTCTTAAAAATATCAAATATATTTGGAAAATTATGAAATTTGGTATTTTGGAATATTTTATTATATATTTTTTGGAATGAAATGTCAATTCGATAAATTTAGGACTTGGGATATACTATTTTTAAGAAATAATTAAACTTGAGTTAATTTTCGATTTAGATTAAATGACCTTAATGGTATAATTTTGACTTCAAAATTTTTGTATAGATTATTTAAGATATATATTATAGTGCTATGAAATTTTTTTATTAAATTTAATTTTTTTTTTAATTTTTACCTAATTTTTAGGTAATAAAATCATGCATAAAAGGAAATATTTGGGTTTAATTTTGTAATTTAATATTAATTTGGTGAAATTTTTTATTTAATATGAAATTAGGAATTTTAGGATGTTAATTGCTAATGTAATATAATATTGATAGCATTTGGAGTGTTAAAAGTATGTATTATGTGTATTATGTGATGAATAAAGGGTAAAATGATATAATTAAGCTAGTTTTGTGATTTAGGGATTAATTAGTTAAAAATTTTGATATAGTGAATAATTAAGCATTTTGATATATTATTAGTGGCGAAAGATGATATATGTAGTGTTAGATAAATGATGTAAGTTTATAATATGTAATAATACATAATATGTGTATATAAAAATTAAATGGGTAGAAAATATTAAGTAAAATTTTATGATATTATAATATTAGGAGTATAATAAGAATCTAATATGAAATATAAATTTAGATGATTATATAAAAAATATAAATTTTTCTCGCATCGAGAGTTAATTCGATAGTTAAATTAGGAATTGAGTGTACAGTATGAATTAAAATACCAGTTAGAGACTAAATATGAGATTTATAATACCCAAGTGTAATGTGATTAATTTCACATAATGGCTTGGAATGAGTTCTTAAGGTTTGTTTGTAAAACTCATAATTAAAAACTAAATTAAAACTTAATTTAGAAACCAATTTAAAAACTGAATCAAAATTTAGCCTAAATTAAGAATAATTGTAAGAAACTTAAAAACCCAAATAATTGGGTATAATAAAACCCTAAACTAAAGATAACGTAAAAAATACATAATAAAACTTATATAAGATAATTATATAAGTATTAAAACAACATTTGTATTATATGGATTATCAACAATAACTTGTACGAGACGTATCTTAAGTGAGCAAGCGGGAAGTCTAGGCAAGTTAGATTGATACTTTACTATATTTTGGAGTATTGTTTTGTAGTACTTGGAGACTTAGGATTATATTCGATTGTATTTGTTAGATAGTTAACTATATGCATGGCTGTGTGTTTTTAAATATAATTATATGATTTTGGTTTAATGTTTTCGATTGAAATTTGTATGAAGTACTTGAACACCTTAAACTAGATCTAATTAAATATATAACTTATAAGTCTAAAATGGACATGCATAGCAACCAAATAGAGGAAACGTTTAGGGTTCTCTGGTCAAATATCAACCCCTTTGAAAGGGATAGTGCTGAATAATATAATAGGTCTCTTCTGTATTCTTAGTTGAACTTAGTGATAGGAGAAGAGATAGTAGTAAGGGTAAAATCAATGGTTCGAAAGTAGTTGTGAGAGAAGCAATGTCTCGATTGCACAAGCCTAGGTTTAGTTGTGAGCTGTTAATATTTACATTAAGCTTCTCAACCTAAATTAGAGTACGTATAATTTCTCTAATTTCACAACGGACTAGATAATGTCGTATAGTGGCATTTACCTGTACATGCACTGCATTTGCCTAATTTGGTTGATATCTCTGTTTGTATTTGATGTATATTTTTAAGTTTCCGTCTCAACTTACTAAACAATTGGTTACTCACATCCCTATAAATGTTGTTACAGTTACTAACTAGGAAACGACCTTATAATTACCTTGAAGTTAGCAACTATAGGATCCTAAAGAGTAAGGAAATAAATTTAAAGAATAGATATATTTTTAAGGTCTTAGTTCTTATTTTAGAATCTTCTATTTTCAAATAAAGTATTACTTAGGTAATATAATATAATGAAATCTTGTAAACATTAATTGTAATATTTGAATTCTAGTATATATATTTTTTCATACTTTTTTAGGTAAATAACTTATTTAATTTGTGAACTATTTATTTTAAAATAGGTTAATCGTAGATACCTTATGTAAATTGGGTATAAGATAGTAACTGTAAGGTCAACTTTTATCTTAGAATGATTTGTACTATGAGACTGTTACGACTCTACTATTTTAGGGCGTAACAATATACTTGTTACACATACATATGTTTAATTAAATAACTTGCTTGAATCTACCACGTATGGTTTACCTTGAGAAAAATACTCACTAAGCTAGTAAGCTTACACCCTTACAGTGTTTTGTTATTACAAGGTGATATGTGGCTTGTCCTTAGTAAAGGCATGCTAGAGGTTAGTGTTAATAATATTAAGGATTATGCGATGAAGTGGAGAGCACGAGAGAACTTATTATGATCTTTTAGACTTTCTTTAGTCGTATACTTGCTATTCAATAGCTCTATAGGTTGTTGTTTTATTTTCATGTCGGAGATTTTGTAGACCTATTTAAGGGACCTATGTCTTAAGTTATCTTATGAAACTTATTTAATTTATGTTTAATATTATGCCTACTTATTGTGATATTACTAAAAGCTACACATCAGTGGAGTAGCCAATATGTTGTCATAGCTTTATATGTTATATAAAATGTTCTTGATTAATGAAGGTTGTTAATCTTAAGTTTTTGTATAGCTATAGCGTACTATCATAACTAAGGTACCATTCGAGGTGCGACGGTTATGCTCACTCAACAATATATTAATAGTTCTTAGGTGTCACGCCCCGAAGAGGCAGAATCGTAACAGTCCCGCCGTATAAACCATCCTAAGATAGAAGTTGACCTTACAACCGCTATCTTAGACCTGATCTACACAAGGCGTCCACAACTAACCTGCTTTGAAGTAAACAATTTGTAATTTAAATAAATCATTTACCTATAAAAGTGAGGAATTATATATATATATATGTTATAATTCAGTTATTGCAGTTAAAGTTTACAATATTTCTCTATAGTATATTTCTTAGTTATTGCACCATTCGGAAATGAAAAATAATTCTAAAATAAAAACTTAGACCTTAAAAATATGTGTTTATTCTCCAATGTTTTTCCTCACTTCCCAGGATTCAGCAGTTGTTAGCTTAAGAAGTAGTTGTTTACTGCTTCTTAGCCAGCACCTGTACGACGTCTATAGGGATGTAAGCAACCACAGCTCAGTAAATTAGGATAGAGGACTTAAAACTATACTATACACACAACAAGTTTTTCAATCACTTATTAGGTGCAATGCATGTGCAAGCAAATGCCATTGCACGACGTTGTCCGACCCGTCGTGAGATTAGAGAAATTGCGCTCGCTCTAATCCGGGTTGAGGAGTTGTCGTTAATGCAACAGCTCACGACCAAACCCAGGCTTGTGTAATGGAGACCTTGCTCCTCCCGCGAATACCTTCTAACCACTGTCTTCACCCTCGTCGCGACCTTCTCTCCTATCACTTAGTTCGACTAAGGATGAAGAAAGAACCATTTTGCAATCTTGCGCTATCCCTTTCGAAGGGGTCAATATTCGGTCGGCGAGTCCTAAGTTCCCCTACCGGGTTGCCATGCATATCCGATTATGATTACTAGTCGTATATTTGATTAACTCTAGTTTAAGGTGATCAATTATTTCATACAATACATGCCAGAGCAACAAACGGAATCATAGTATCACCCATAATCAAGCACATGCACACATCCAACTATCTAATAAGCACAACCAAGCATAATCTTAAGCCTCCAAAATACAGCATCGTATTAATCCCAACTTACCTCGACTCTTCACTCACTCACTCGAGGTCCGATTTGTTCAGGCCATCGCCGATCATCCCTATAACACAAACGTAGTTTCAGCTTTTCATATAACGATTATAGGTTCGTTTTATAGAGTTTAATATACCTAATTATTTAGGTCTTAAGTATTTTATAATTATTCTAGGTTTTGGGTTAGGTTCGAGTTTGGTTTCCGCATCAATTTCTAAGTTAGGTTTTAGTTAGGTTTTAGTTCGATTTCTAAGTCCTAAACATGCTCGAATCCTAATGTAAAATTAATTACATTAAGCTCGAGTATTCAAATATTCTATTGGGTCTTAATTTAGTATTCTAAGCTATTCGGTACACGCTAGTCCTAATTAGGGTATTGGATTTATTCTCGATGTGAGAAAATCTTACTTTTTTATATAATTACCTAAAATTCAATCTTAATTCCGATTTAATATTATTCTGATTTTTACTCTAATATTATCTAAATCACCCTAATTTTTTAGATTTATTAATTTACAATTCACATATTACTAATTTCTTATATTAATTACCTAATCTCCTAAATTAACCATACTTAATACTCCAAAGTTTAGGATTAGGGTTCACATCAGAGATTAACATCCCTAAGCATCTAATTACTATCTAAATCAGTAATCAATATCTTAATCACCTAATTAATCCTAAATTACTCAATTTTCCCATCATTTAAGGGCTAAAAATTTAGAAAATTAATTTAAAAAAAATGGTTTCATAACACTATTCTATATTACATGAGTATCCTACAGAAAAAAATGAGCTCCTAACCCTATTTATTTTTTATTTTAATCATGCTCGGTTTTGCACGATTTTTTAAGGACCCTATATTTTCATATGTGATTAAACTAAATCACTATTTTTTTCTAAATCTACATACAATAAAACCTCAGAATAACAAGTTTCATAATTTTCTAAAACTATTTACTATTTTTACAAAATTACACAAGAATGGGGCTGGAAATCGGACTCACCAGTCTGGGTAGCTCCAACCACCGCCGGCCGCCGTGGCCTTGTCGTCTGGCCTAGGTGCTACCACCACCATGTGGTGGTGGTGGCCATCCATTCCTAGTTGCTCGTCGAGTCTGGGTTCTCCTTTATGGCCATAACTGCACAGTTTTCCTTTTCTTTTTTTTTTCTTTGGTTTTTCTCTCAATTTTCACCTCTCCTTAATTTTCTCTGATTTCTAACTGTCCAAATGAGTTTCTGAATTTTTCTTGCTATTTATAGAGCTTTAGTGTAATTATTGTGCATCAATTAGACATGACTTTACCCAATTTCCTTGATTTTTGGCTTTTGTGTTGTCTAATTTTAATTGGTTAATTTTTATTTTGTGGATTCTGACCTGCCACGACTTGATTTGGATCATTATTGATTTTTCCTAATTTTCTTGATTTTTTATTAATTAATTATGAATTTTATTTAATTATTTAGTATAATTTTAGCACATTTCGCGCATTTTAAGTAATTACGCGTATTTATATCTACATGTAAATTCATATATAGTACAAATAAATATTTCTAAATATTATTTAGGTTATTTTATAATTTTTAGTATACATATAATTTATCTCTAGTAATTCGTTAAGTATTGGAATGCATTTTACGCATTTTCGATAAATAACAAGTTATATACTTAAAATTTGAAAATTTTGTAGTCTCCTATTTTATTACTTATTTTCTTAAATTCAAACTTACGGGATCAGTTTACTAATATTTCTAGCTTTACTTTATAATTTAAGCTCGATCGGGTCTTCCAACAGATCGAAACCTTGGATTACTTAGTTGTGGGGCTTACACTAGGTTAAGACTAATTCGATTTATATTAAATTGTAATTGATTATTTTTAGGGTTTTTATAATTTTTCGATATTAAAAAAGAAAAGATTTTTAGAGTTATTAGTATTTATATAAATAAATAAAAGTAAAGGATATGAATGTTTGGTAATTGAATATTACTTACTACTTATATAAGTTAAGCTAAGGATTAATTAATTCTAATGTCGATGTCACTTAAAATCAGAGAAATAATATAGGGGTTTACAAAACTATTGATATGAATATTATAATTCTCTATGTCTATGGTTTACCACAATCAATAGAATTGATTATAAAAACAAATGCAAGAGAAAAATATGAAAAAAGTAATTTGATTTGAATATAAGTAATGGTTTGATTGAGTTCTTGTTACATGATAAAATCTCATATAGGCTAATGAAAATTATACCAATTAAATGGAAATAAAAGGAAACAAATCGACGAATTGAAATCATAAGTGTGGAAACCAAACAAAAAAAAAAAAAAGAAAGAAAGAAAAAAATGAGAAAGAGAATGAAAGAGGAGCGATAAATTTTGCTTATGGTAAGGACCGTTAGCTTAGGGTTGATGAACTTTAGTCCTCAAAGAACCAATCGACCTTGGTCCATGTGCATAGAGGATCAGTCTACCCTGCCTTATGGTTCTTCTTACTCCAACTTTGTTTTCGTCTTGTACTACTTCAATTTCAATCTTTGCTCTTGAATTATTGTATTGGAATTTTATCCTTATCAAGTTGTCATCAGGATCTTGAGTATGGTTGCTGCATTAATAGAGAAAGTTAGTACATAATATTTGATCATACAATATGTAAAATTCCTAAATTAATGAAACAAGTAGAGTAAATGCATACTTATAACATGTATATAGAAGAAAAAAAGTCATAGCTAGATTGATAAAATAAACATGAAATAGTTTATGAAGAAAACAACATTAAGTACACATTACCAATTAATCCTCATTGAAGATGGATGGAGTTAGACCCACTTACCGAGCCAAACTGCTAATTTACGAGTTGGTTTTGGTTGAACCATGATCAGCCTTTGTGGTTACGGTTCTGGCTTAGTTCAACCAGCCTGATAGTTCAAGGACCGATTCGCTAGCCTTTGAATCAACTATTTCGTTTTTTTTTCCCAACTCTTTCCTTTATATTGATGAAATTGATAATTTATAGTCTTATTAATTTTCAGAATGAGGGGTTTTCTAAATAATTGTTGGTCCTCTCTCGTCTTTAGATTTCATTCCAAAAATTATTGTATAATGTAATGCATACATTGGCATAACATAACATGTAATATATATTTGATTGATTGAACTACATTAGATAAACAAAATACAACAACACTTGATAAGGATCGAAGGAAGAGAAAAGGAATAGCAGCAGATCTGGAAATGATTAGAAATGGGTATTTAAGGAAAAATGGGTACGAAGAACAGAAAGGGTTTTGATAGTGAATGTGGATGGATATAACTCACCAAAACACAAACACGATTAGGGATTTGAGCTCGAAATAGAGTTCGATTCGACTCACGAACACTAAAGGTTACTCGGGGCTTCAAATGAAGGTTAGATGTAACTCATTAATCGGTTCAAATAAAGGGGTTTATCACAATCTAAGAACAGGATTGATAAGAACGTGGGGATGATTGCTAACTCAAGTATAGTTTTGCTTAAAAGAGGAAAGTTTCACTCTGTATATATATATATATATATATATATATATATATTCGTCTCTATCTACCTATCTATGCATTTACAACAGTTGCTATTTATAGTAAGTCCTAAACCCTAGTAGCAAAACTATAAATAAAGTATAAGACTTTAAATCCTAAAGAATTGTACCCATAAATAAAATAAAGGAAAACATATACAAGAATACAAAACTATGTGTTTTATAAGAGAAGTCGGCATAAAGTTACTTGGCATACCCTGAAAAAAGTAGTACTCGAACTAGACAGGGTTGACAGTTGAATGTACGGGTACAAGAAGGAGTCCTTGAAGTCTTGTATGGTTTGGTTGAGATACTAAAGAGGTTAGCCTACAATTGCTGAGTCATAAAATCAGTTGGCACGAGTCTCTCACTGATGTGCCAAGTGGTTCTTTAGTTCTAAGTACTCGGTTGTGTGATCTCTTGGCACTTCGGCTGACAACAAACTTGATGTTGAGTGTTTGTCTTCCTTCCTTTCATCCTTCCGGCTGCAGTTCGGCCTCGGCAAGCATTGATAAGCCTCAGCTTGGATATAGTCGGAGGTTGATTCCCATCACCGCTCTAATTTGTTAATCGTTTTGGTACATTACAAAAAATTATTTGATTGATCAGAGTAAAGCGGTTGAGTAGAAATATGAAAAAAATACCATTCACTTTTAGTAGTCCTTATTAGTTGAAACAATTACTATAAAAGTTTTGTATCGGATAATTTCAAGGTTGGGAAGGGAGGAAGGAATTTTTTTAGTTGATTTTACGGTAGCCTCGAAGGTGCATATGTATCTGCTAATTAGAATCAAATCGTTGTAGTATAGTTTGGATATTTAGAAAACCTTTAGTTTGTTAGTCAATTTTAAGTTTGGCAAAAAAAAAAAAAAATCCAAGTGTATATGAATATCCAATTTAATTTTTTCAAAGAAGAATAATTTCACTTGGATATAATTTGAAAAATCCTGAAGCTAGATCACTACTTTTGGGAAAATCATGCCATTTAGTTTTTTTAAGAGTAATTGCAAAAAATGATTTTTTTACATGACAAAACATTTTTTGAAGGGACAAAAAGAAAACTTACTACATGTCTTCTTGATGTAAGCGTTCCGAGCTTGTGCTTCTATTAAATTTGTTTTAGTTACTGAAGTAATCGTCCTCTTTGCTTAATGTCTCATATGGTTTTTTTCGACAGTAGGTTGCCTTGTACCAATTTTTTATGCAAGCGTTTGCCTTAATGTTGACAACAAATAGGGAAGCCTACTGTTTGTTAGGGATGAGACTTGGTGTACTAAATGCTTGCTCAACGACGACCATTAAAGTGGGAGTAGTGAATATTTCACGGGCGATGCAAGATAGGAGTGAGTAGTCCCTTGTGTGCCTTTATCATCACTCTAAGAAATTAAAGTCCTTGATAGAGATATTCTTAAAGAATTCAGAATTTGTATTCATACAGTGCTGCAACTTAGACAATGGACTACCGGATTGTTGCCTCTTTAATTTTTGTGCTAACAACTATTCACCCATAAATGAGTAATGTAATTCCTTAGTGGGTGGCAAAAGAGAGACTAATGACTAGCTATTATACTGACTTTGGTAGTGGTTGTGCATCTCCTTTATGTTGGTTGTTACTGTTGATACTTTTTATTGTGCTTTTAAGCTGTATATATCTTAGGAATCCATTATATCTTCAATGTAACCATAATAAGTTTTCAAATACATCAATAGTACTTTCGCTTTACAACAAGGATCTAGAATAGTTCCTATAAGATATATATGAAGAAAATCTTTATAATAAGATAGTTATTTCAATGTTATATTGTAAACGCATACGTATAGGTTCGGGTCCTCACGGGTCTGAGGTAACATGTCAAGGATATCGATGATTGACATAACGAATAAGTGTCCATTGAGCTTATAAACCTGGAAGAAAGTCCTAGTAGTATTATGAAAAACTTTTAAAACTTTTAGTAATTAGGTACATATATCCCAATTGCTAGGGAGAATGTAAACCTCGCGTATGTTGTACATTACGAAGTCACACAACAATTTACTGTAAGGAATAGTATTATGCAACAACTCATACGTTGAGTTCCAATGATGTTGCAAATCTATCTTAAATTTTTGGGACCTTTCCCCATGCTCCATACAAAAATTCCTCCACTTTTTATTAGGGACAACTATTCCGTTATTATCTTAACTACATTCTTAAATGGAGCTATACTGTCTTGTAAAGTTGCAATGCTATCATTGACACACAAGTTAAGAATATGACATGCATAATGTATATGGAAAAAACCTTCCCAACACAGGTTGACAATAATTTCGTAAATTAGATATTGAGGCCGTATTAGCACTTTCAATGTCAAAACTAATGGAAAAAATTTTCTTAAGTAATTCGAACTCATTTAGGATTTCTTTAATGATATTATAGATGTTTTGTCCATGTAGTGCTTATTACATATCGTTAGAGCCAATAGTTGTTTATTAAATTGGTAATTATCTTCTATTAAGTGAACAATAGCATCTATATAAGAATTATTATGAAAAGGATATGTCTATATGTTTGCATATATGGACACAAACTTATTAACTGAAGCGAACTTACTTACAAGCTCCATCTTATCTTTGTGGTAGAGCTCCTACGTAGCTCGATTTAACATGTTGTGGCTAAATTATCATAAGTTTGGGTTGAACGTGTCTCGCTTGTAGTGGCTTTGCTGCTCTAGTGCACCCACATTGAATGACAAGTGCATGTTGGCTAGGTATTGTGCCAAGTTGTACTTATACCTTTCTTGATTGTACTCATCAGCAATTGTCTTGATGAACTGCTGCCTCGGGCAATCTATTGCTGCATATTGTCTATCCCTACCTCCCTGGGATGCTTCAAACTTAAGTACCTATTGAGGGTACTGTATCCTTCTCTTGTTTTTATAAGTAACTCGCGTTGCAATAGTTGTAAAATGTCATTAAGTTCGTCTATATTTTTACGAAAATACTTAGTAAAAATATTAGATTTATTAGGTTTATGAGGCTTATTCGAGCCTGAAGGCCTTGAATTGTCGAAGGCATATTGTCCCATGTGTTACTCATCTATTTCGGGAATTGTTTCTTTCTCGTTCTTCTCATTATCAAATATGCTCGAGGGATAACTCATCCATGAGGGTTCAAATCTAGTGGGTCATGAGCACTTATGTGAGGAGGTTTGAATTTAGGAGAACGTTTAGGGATACTCATACGTAGAGGTTCGAACTCAGGAGGTGGTATGTCTCAGTAACTTATGCATTGAGGTTTAAGCTCAAAGCCAAGAGATGGTGTACCTTAGTAACTTGTGCATTAAGGTTCAAAATTGAAGCTAAGAGGCTGTATACCTTATTGGTCGACGCTCTCTACCACCTTATGTGTCATATGCTCGTTCAAGTTATACTTATAATCTGGTTACTTGAACATCATCAAATCGTTATGGCTTAGATAACGTATTAGCTCCAGCGCCCTTACCTTTGCCTTTCTTACCAGATGAGGAATTGTGCTTCTTCCTGGAGAAAGTATGACACAAGAATCATTCCATAGATGTAAATGTTTTTTTTTTTTTTGTTTACTATAAGAAAGATTTATGATTGAAGGGCAGAAAAAAATTGCAAGATAATGTAAAACGAAAATTATTTAGCAAGTAAGTGTATGCAAATGGTTCGGTGCAGTGGAATAAAGAATTATACTTAAAGCCTTGTGATAACTGAAAGAAATGTTTATTTAAGAGTGTTTCACAATTGGCAAATGCGAAGGTAAAATAATTGGAGTATTTGAATGTTTTTGTGAAAGAATGATAACTTATACACCCTCCAATTTATAAGCAATAGGGCAGGTTTACACATTTCGTTTAAATTTTCAAATTTTGAAATGAAACTCTTGGTACACCGACATTTAAATTTTTTTTTAGCACAAAACGCGCTGCACCATTTAAATTGCCTAAGTACTCTACATGTTATTCAACTTTCAACCAATATTGGAAATGAATGAGGGAATAAATGCATGGAGATAACGTTTGAACTTCTAGAAAAGCTATGAAATTGTACCAAAGAAGTTTGAATGGGGGAAAAAAGCAAATGGACACGTGATGATGTGAGTTGTGACATTTGTAAAGAAAAAGTAAAGAAAAGTAAAGTGGGGGTATGGGGGCACTTACAAGGGTCTTACAGACATATAAAATGTTGTGGTGGTATTGTTGTTGCTGTTTTCTCTCTCTCTCTCTCTCTCTTTTTAAATTTAGAAGGGCCATGAACTGCTAAGTCAATCTAACGGTTCATAGCCCGTTGGGTTGGATGGTTTTAACTAAAGCCCTAACGATTCAAGTACAACCACATTTGGGTTGGGTTCGTTCACGGTTTTGAATTGGCCCTTGCTCAGGTTTAGATGGAGTGTAATAGTTTTTATTAATTAGGTCTAGTAAAAGGGTAATTCAATAAATTTAAATTAAAAGATATTATGATAATAAAGATATCAAAGATAGCTCTTGTCTTTTTTTTTTTTTGGTGATAATAGACCTTTTATTAGGATAGGCATAAAGTATTCATACGACATCAAAATTACAAAGATAAATGTCCTATCACAAATAGGTCTAGAGGGAAATCTCTTGTTTAATCTAAAGAAAACTTCCTTAACTCTTTTATTAAAACGCCAATGCAAAGTTTGATATAGTATACAAAATTGGTTTAACTGTGTCATTGGCAGATCCAAACTTTGCCATGCAATTCATAATGGTATCTCTTTATGAATCAACTCAATTTTTGCCTTGTTAAACGTTTGCACTAGGTCTTCGCATAATGTAATTACTTTAGGAAGCTAAGTTGTATTTTGATAAAGATGATAAGCATGAGAAGAGATACAGTACGATCTACTTCTACAATTAGGTTTATAATATTGTTTTCAAGCACCAACTTATTCCTTATAACACCTAAGCATTTGCTTTAACAACACCTGTAGCCTAAAAGATTATGTGTAAAACAAACGGTTTTCTTCCTTTTCTTGTTTTGTAGAAAAATACTAGCACTACATCTCCTTAAGTCTTGTGTAAAGGAATCAACCATGTTCAATTTCGATCAACTAGTGATGGGTGATGTAATACTTGGTTTCTTTTCTTATTTACCCTTATATTGCCTAGAATTCTTTAGACCTGCCATGAGCTCTAAAAATTGCTTTGCTTTTGTCTTTTGGTAATATTTTAACTTTCTCTCCATGCTCAAAATTCTAAAATATAATAAAAAGGAGAATATATAAATAGGATATTTAATCTGTTGATTTAATTATGAATTAACCATTTTTACTACATGTTCACTTAGGTTCACTCCATTTCATTCCCTTTATATTCTACAATCCACATAAAGTTGCTACTATTATGTTGTTTAGTTGGATTTTAGACATGAAATAGTTATTTTGCATAAATTGCTATTATTCAAAATATTAAATAACAATTTATATCCCTACTCCCAATAATTACTATTCAATAGTCTATATTATCTTTACCATAAATGCTTATATCTCTATAAACATCACTTTACTACTTCTATGGAAGGTGTATAATGAATATTTTAATTTTATTCCAATTTAATTCTTTCCATTATCTTATGTCAACTAAACAATTTAATAATTATCTAATAACTATTAAGTTTCTATTCTATTATATTCTATACATTAAAATAAACTAACAATCAGTATAACAGGAGTTCTAAAAAATTTTAGAGCTTAACACATGTTTATTGATCCTTAAAAAAATTATATAAGTATAAATTATATAATATATATAAATACTATCGTTATATTGCATTTTAAAAATATAATATATATAGCTATATCATATCTTATTTTATATTTATATAATATTTATTACTTTTTATAATAAACACGTAAATTTCTCCACGATTTTTACAACATTTATTCCTACCTTAAAAATTTTATTATTAAAATCTACATAAGAGAACTTTTAAAATTGAATTGAAAAATCGAGGAAGAGGGAGAAGATGAATGAAACAAAGAAACTACCATCTGACTCGAGGCCCACAAACATATGCCCATAACAACCGCGCCGCCGAGCCACAAACGCATCCGCATTCACACGCACACACATCAAACAAACACAAATCCAATTACAATTCTTTTCTAATTCTTATATTAAAAAAAAGAAAAAAACCCAATAAAGGGCTACCCAAAATTCACACACTCCTTTCCTTCCCTGTTTTCCCCATTCACTTGATTTCGTTTCTCTTTCTGAAGGGCAGCTTCTCAAGATCTGCCCTCGGACCTCAAATCTTCCTTCCGGTACGTAATCTCCCATCTTCATATCGATTAGGTTTTCGTTTTCAATGTTCATGTCGGTAGATCTGGTGAGTTCTATCATTTTTTGACCCGCATTTTGAGACTGATCCGATTCAAGATTCGATTTTCTTAACATTCAGCTTTCCAATTTCAGATTATGACTTTGGATCTAAGTTGGGCCAATGTTGTTTTATGTATACATATGTTACATCCGAGAACTTCTTTTCTTCCCATTTATAATGAATTTGGAGATCGCAGTTGGTCAGATCCAAATTGTTTTGTTTTCTTTAAGAACAACGAGGATGCAGGATAGGATAATAAAAACATTTCAAAGAATGTGACTCCATGCTCCCGGTTCCTTGGAGGAAAGAGCAATAAATTTCAGGGAATCGGGATCATGGAGTTATATTTGTTAACTGTTTTAATTTGCATCCTCATCAAGCTCTAATCAAACGCAAAAGATCAATGAATGGATTCCTTCATGAAAGGGAATGGATATGTTGATTAGCGATGGGCTTGGTCCGGGCATCGTAGATCTGGTTTTGGAGTGGATTTTGAATTCCGTGTGTTTTCTTTCTGTGTGTGATGGATAAAAAAGGATAATTGGACGTTTGTTTCGTATCTGTTGATTGCGGAAGAAAATATGTTAGAAGCAGAATGGCATGAGTTTTTTAGTAAGTAGAAACGTAGATAATATTAATTATCAAATTAGCTTATTCTTACGTGGACTGAGCGAAGGCGACCAAACAAGATCTGCCTGTATGGGTCATGCCTGGACAAAATTCATCCTAATTGGATCAATACTTTGTTTTTAGTTTTGACATAAAGGAAATACATGAGTAGGAGTTGTAACAAAACAAGATCTGCCTATTTCTGTTTTGTCTGGACAAAATTTATCCTATGCAGATCAATACTTTGTTTTTATTTTTGGCATAAAGGAAATACATGCGTAGGAGCATATTGTGATCCTGATCTCAATTCTCAATGATGATAATGGATAATTTGATTACAGGAACTTGATAGATGAGCTTTATGCTGTTTTTCTGAGTAGGAAAACAAAAGTGTGGTTGTCATAGTTCACCTGTGTTTTTTATTGCCATGTTATGGATCTGTTACATGTGATAACCACCTTGGCTGTATCATGAATTTAATGACGCATATTGCACGACTTGGATGTGGCTGCTTTGTTGATACTATTCTTCACATACGAGTAGATGTTGCTTTTTAGTTTAACTTTCTTCCTACTCTTTGCTAAAACAGATCAGATCAAGTAAAAAGAGACTAAAACGGGATTATTTGCATAGCAAGACCCTAGCCATCTGTGTCACTAATTATCTAAGTAATTTGACATATACTGGATTACCACAAAAAGGGAAAAAAACAAATCTGGTGTGATTGAATTTCATCAGCAGTAAGATTCGAAGCGATAAAAGATGGGTCTCTCTTTCACCAAGCTCTTCAGTAGGCTTTTTGCCAAGCAAGAGATGAGGATTCTCATGGTTGGTCTTGATGCTGCTGGTAAAACAACCATCCTGTACAAACTCAAGCTTGGAGAGATTGTGACAACCATTCCCACAATTGGTATGTCTTCTAGAACTTTATGGCTCCAAGCTCATACTTCTCTCGACTATATGATTAATAAAACTTCATAACAGATTGTGTTATTTCAATGTTTGTCATTTGCTCATTTTGCCACACGTTCCTCCTTAGGAATTACAACTTCATCATATTGCCTGCAGGTTTCAATGTGGAGACCGTGGAATACAAGAACATTAGCTTCACTGTGTGGGATGTCGGAGGTCAAGACAAGGTATATGGCAATATTACCCAGATTTTTCTTCTCAATTGTGTTTCAAATGATTAGCAGAGCAGATGTCATTTTATCCTAGAAAAATTTGCCTCCATGCTACAAGTTTTTTTCTCTAGAGTCATGCTCTTCTATATCTCGCTTTATGCATAAAAACATGATCATTATCCCAAAGTACCAAATTTTTTTTTAAAATCCTTTTTCTAAAGGCAAATGGTTGAGCAATCTAACTGTTTATCTTATGGTACATGTGCAGATTCGCCCTTTATGGAGACACTACTTCCAGAACACACAAGGGCTGATCTTTGTTGTTGATAGCAATGATCGGGACCGTGTTGTTGAGGCTAGAGATGAGTTACACCGAATGTTGAATGAGGTATTGTAAAATTAGTTCCTGAGATTTTGCAGCAACGATACCATTTACCTGGTTTTAGAGTTGGCCTATGCTGACGCTAGCTCAATAGCCCCCCCCCCCCCCCCCCCCCTTTTTTTTTTGTTGGAGGAATGGACTGTAAGTATGCTTTTAAATGGTTTAGTTCTAAAAAATAATATTCATATCAACTTTGCTGTTCACTTGATGGATTTTGCTTAAAGGTTTCAGTAGTGCTGCTATAAACTGCTTGCTATTTGCTTAAAGAGATATATAAGCAAGAAATTGGTTGCATGAAGCTATTGACATTATTGCCCTTGTACCTGTAGGATGAGTTAAGGGATGCTGTGCTGCTTGTATTTGCCAATAAGCAAGATCTTCCTAATGCCATGAATGCTGCTGAGATTACTGATAAGCTTGGCCTTCACTCCCTCCGCCAGCGCCACTGGTACATTTCTTCCTACATGTTCCTTATTAGTTTATTAGTCCATGTGTACTAACCGTGCTTGGCCACTGTATTACTCCAGGTACATTCAGAGTACGTGCGCAACCTCAGGGGAAGGACTTTATGAGGGTTTGGACTGGCTCTCCAACAACATTGCCAACAAGGTAGTTTGTCTAATATATATTTATTAAGTTTCTTTCCCAATAAGTGCCTTTTAAAGTTTTTTTGTCTAATATTTCATAAACTACCTATGTGGCAGGCTTAAAAGGTTAACATCTTGTGACAGACTTTGCCAGCTTGTATCTGTTGCGAACAAAATGCTACCAATTTTAGTTCAATTCTCTCGTTTAGCATCTGCGTGTTATCTGCCTCTATCGGATTTTTGTTACTACCTAAAAACTTGTTGGTCTTACGGGTCTTAATAACAAATTGTTGGGTTGTATTTCCTAGCAGCGGAGATAGATCGCATATGATATGTTCATAGTTCATGCCCTACTTGTAGCCATTCATATTCTCGATTTTGTATGATTCACATAACGAGTATGGTTATTCCTTTTATTGAAGTGGTAATTTTCTTGTTCATGCAAGCGAATCTCATGGTTTCATTTCCCAACCTCCTATCTACTATTTTGATCCATGATGCTATTTTGCTGTTTGAGGTTTCTTTCTTTCCTAGTGAGTAGTTGTCACGAATCTAACCCGCGATATTCGCAGGATGAACCAATATTGATATGACATGACGTCATACGATGATTTACACTGACCTAAATTAGATTGAGCTGAAATCTGAACATAATAGTTGCTCCGTACGAGTGCCCTACCATATTTCAGTCTTAGTGGGGATGAGGAACCATGGGTTTGATTAGAAACAGTGTCCGCACATGGATTACATGGGTGTATTATCAAAAGAACTTGGATCTATTTAATGAATTATCGCGGGTTTATATCATTTTTCTCAATATGTTTGACTATAAATGTTTGATAGCAATTAGCATCCTCCATGGAAAGTATTATTCTTTTGGCTGTGGAAAGTTCGTACGATTCCTTGTCCAAACTCAATGTTGAATCTGTTCAAACTATTTACAACTTGGGTATCATCGTCAACGCTAAGAAAAGCAACAAGGGAATGACGGTGGTGATCAGGGTTGGGGAAAAAAAAAAAAATCGTGAACTATATAGGTTGAGTTGTAGATCAAATTGAACTAAATCGAGAAATGATTTTTGTTTTTTTCTTTTTAATGATCCGTTTGATTATGGTTTGGTTCAGTTATATATAAACGGTTTACAATTCAATTTGAAAAAGCAAATCAAATCAAATCATTTAGTTAAACAAAAATAATTTTTTACAATTATTTTATTTATTAGTATTTATGGATTTCATCAAAATTTTTATATCTTTTTATTCTTTATCTTATTTTTTTGGGTAAATTATTAATATTAAGTTAAATAAGTTTTATATAAAATTTCACATTTAAAAATTTTTATTTTCTAAATTATTATTTTTTATATGTTTTTAAATCAACGGTTTTACCTTAATGCTTTTTACGTATTTTTCATTTCTTTTCTGATTTTTAATATGTTTTTTTTTTTGTTTTCTTCATATCTTTTTTTAATGGGTATGTTTACTTCTCTTTCCTTGTTATTTATACATTACAATAGACTCCCTTAGCTTCATTCAATCAAGTTAAGATCTTGTGTAATTTTTTTACTAAGTATCATTACATATAGTAAATATATGAAAAATTAATTGAAAACATATAAAAGTTCAATGAAAAAAGAAAACATGTTTTTGGAGATAGAAATATTTAATGAAAATTTGACATAAACGATTTGAATCGGTTTTAATTAGGTTTGAAAAATTTACAAATCGAATCATATTGTTATATTCAATTTAAAAAAAAAAATTGAATCGTTATATTAGATTTGGTTTGATAAAAGAAGGCGAACCGTCAATTCGAATCAAATCACGCTCACTCCTATGGAAATAGCTATTTAATACCTTAGTTCATAGAGAAAACCTCATCCTCATATTGGAATGTAGTGGACCTCAATGAACATGCAGTAAGTATGGTTAATTCATAATTAAATTAAATGATTAAACTATTGATGAAAATAAGGTTAACATAAAACTTATAATTATTCATAAAAAAAAAAAATAACAATAGCATAAACAAATAACTATTCATGAAAAAAAAAATGATAAAAAGCAGATACTAATTTATTTATGTAACAAATAATGTAAAACTTCCATTAATTCATTCATGCAACAAATAATTATAACATAATATGAACATTAATAATTTTTTATCAAGATAAAGAAAGAAATAATAGTCACTTAAACGATAAAAGGAGAATTTATCATTAAAAACAATCAATTTACCAATAAAGGGAAAGCTACCAAATTTAGTTGGCTATTATTACATGTTTGTTCTCAATAATAGAAGGGATTAATTTAACAAAAAAGATAGACAATTCAAAATACAAATGACAGTAAGAGAAGTAATTAATGAGACTTCTCTTTATAATTTTTCCAACGTTCTATTCTCAATAATGAATAGGAATATTTTATTTATTTAAAGTCTTCCAAAATCTTGCTTCTAATAATGAAAGGGAAAAATTTAATTATAAAGATAGTCTACCTAAAATAAAAATGACAATCAAAGAGGAAATTAATGAGAATTTATTATCATAAACACCTTACAGATTACATATTTCATCAGTCCAACATACCACAACAATTCCCTGTTAACAATCCTCTAAGAACCATATTGAAATCTAACTGGCAATATATAATCTTCAATAATCCTTTGGTAATATCGTAAAGAAGTATTGAATAGAATCAAGCAACAATTTTTTTGTTGTATCTATATGATGAATGGTAATGCCAAAGTTTGCACTAATTGCAATAACTTCTCTCCCATTCTTTAGTAACGACCTTCTAACAAGATTAATCAACTGTAGTTTCTTGTTTATATGAATTGAGAAGACTATAAAATATGAAGAACCAACAAAGCATGGAGCATAAGGAAAATGAAGGCAATAGAGGGGAGTGTGACGCAGAGATTGAAAGAGGAATTGGGGAAGAGATAGTGAAGATCGGAAAATTGAATTGGGTGTTATAAAAGGGAATAAGAATAATACATTGAGAATCAAATTTAAGGAGACTTAACACAAAGCAAGTACCCTCCATTTACAAATATATATAAATAAATCAATATTATTGCCATCCGGAGCACATATATATCAAAATTGGTAACTAATTTGCCAAAGCAATATCGATTCAACATGTCTAAACAACTATATAGAGCAATCACCACTTTGCTGGGGAGAAAAACAAAACCTTAGCAACTATTAGAAATAATACCATTTATATTAATATATAAACTTAACATTTTAGAACCAACAAAAACAGAATATAGATTTATTTCTCCATTGTATTAATCTGTATTTACATATGTGTTTTCCCTAAATCTTAAGAACATCAACAGAAAAAAATCCATCCTTTCTGTACATAAATAGTTTTCCTTCATTATTCTTAAGAACAAATAAAAAATAGTAAAATCAACATAATAATCCATAAATGTTAGAGATAATGAATATACTTATATATGTTTGAAAAGCCTTATAAAATATAGATCATCATTTCGAAAACTATTTGCTGCAAAAATTGGCTAAACAATGAATATTTTTTTTTTTATAAATAAAATAGTCAAAAGACAATTTTTTTTTTATTTGCTTTATGTTGGGAGAGAAACCGATAGAGGAAGAGGAATGATTTTTCTTTTTCTTTTATTTAAAAGTGAAAAGTTATAACAATTCTAAAAGCTTCCAAATATATATATATATATATATATATATATATAATAGATGCCTGAATAATAATGAAAAGATCCTCAATAAACTCATGAAAGACAATTGTTTGCTTGCACTTGAGAAGATGTTGGTACTTTGTTGGTATCTACTCTAGACCTCAAGCCTATTTCTCACATCTTTCATGATAAAGATGATATCTTAGATTTTTTCTGAAACATGCTTCATTGATACATTTAGCGATACTATTGTAGTTAATTTCTGTTTGATATGGGACATCAAACATAGAATTTACATAAAAAATTAATGATTTTATATTCTATATTTAAAAATTTTTTAATATGTATTTTTTATTAACTATACTTACCTCCTCAAGTATTGTTTCTAGTTCCTGATAATTTGAAAAAAAGTGATTGGACTGTGAAGGAAGAAAGCGAAACGATTGTGCTGTTGAAGAGATTTAAGACAAAACGGAAAATAAACAAATAAATAGATATTTAAATAAAAAATATTTTGTTTGTTATTATTTATGTAACAAATAACGTAGAACTTCTATTAGTTCATTCATGCAACAAATGATTATAGCATAATCTGATCATTAAATTTTTTTTTTATCAAGATAAAGAAGGAAGTAATAGTAACTTAAATGAGAAAAGGAGAATTTATCATTAAAAACATTCAATTCACCGATGAAGAGAATGCCACCAAATTTGGTTTGCTATTATTACATGTTTGTTCTCAGGAAGAGAAGGGAATAATTCAACTAAAAAGAGAAACAATCCAAAATATAAATGAAGTAGTTAATGAGACTTCTCTTTATAATTTTTCTAACGTTTTATTCTCATTAATGAATGGGGATATTTTATTTTTTAAAAGTAAAAATGATAGCAAGAAAGAAAATCCATAAGATCTCTACATTAGTTCTTCTAAAAGAAAGGGAAATATTTGATTATAAAGATGGTCTACCTAAAATAAAAATAACAATCAAAGAGGAAATTAATGAGAATTTATTGTCAAAAACACCCTGTAGAGTACATATTTTATCAAACTTCCAACATACCACCACAATGCCCTGTTAATAATGCTCTCAGAACCATATTGAAACCCAATAGTAACATCATAAAGAAGCATTAAATAGAATCAAGCAATACTTTACTCGATGTATCCGTATGGTGAATAGTAATGACAAGGCTTACACTAATTACAATAACTTCTCTCCCTTTCCTCAAGAAGAACCTTCTTGCAAGATCTATCAACTATAGTTTGTTGTTTATATAAACTGAGAAGAGTATAAAATTTGAAAAGCTAACAAAGCACGGATTACAAAGGATAGTGAAGGTGATAAAGGGGAGTGTGATGAAGAGATTGAAAGTAGGATTAAGAAAGAGACAGTAAAGATTGGAAAGTTGAATTGAGTGTTAGAAAAGCGAATAAGAGCAATATATTAAGAATCAAATCTAGAGAGACTTAACACAAAACAAGTACCCTCCATTTACAAATATATATGAATAAATCAATATTATTACCATTTGAAAAGGTATATATATATATATAATATATATATATATAAATTGGCAATTGACTTGCCAAAGCAATATTAATTTAACATATCAAAACAACTACACACAACAATCACTGCTTTAAAGGGGTAGAAAAATAGATACTTAGCAACTATTAGAAATAACACCATTTATATTAATATATAAAATTAATATTTTTGAACCAATAAACATAATACAGATTTATTTTTCCATTGTATTAATTTGTATTTACATATGTGTTTTCCCTAATTCTTAAGAACATTAATAGAAAAAATTCTATCTTTTTTTTTTCATATATAGTTTTCCTTCATTCTTAAGAACAGATTAAAGATGGTAAAATCAACATAACAACCCATAAATATTAGAGATAATGAATATACTTATATATGTTTGAAAAGCCCTATAAAATAAATGGTTAATTTGAAAACTAAGTGAATTTTTTTTATAAATAAAATAGTCAAAAAATAGTTATTTTTTTCACTTTATGTTAGGAGAGAAGACGACAGAAGAAGAGGAACGATTTACATATACATTAGAGGACAATGCATCCGTGTTGCGTATACATAAAATGAATAAAATTATGTAATATAATTAAATATATTATAATATTGATAAAAGATATTAATATTTGAGAAAAGAGAGAAAAATAAGGGTTATGGGGAGAGGAATAAGAGGTGGTGGAAATATTGGAGGAGAGAGAGAGAGAGAGAGAGAGAGAGAGAGAGAGAGAGAGAGAGAGAGAGAGAGAGAGAGAGAGAGAGAGAGAGAGAGAGAGAGAGAGAGAGAGAGAGAGAGAGAGAGAGAGAGAGAGAGAGAGAGAGAGAGAGAGATTTTCTTAAGATTTTTAAATTACCTTAGATCTATAATTAAATATATTAAAAAAATTATTTTTTGATAATTAAAATTTTATTTAAAAGGTTGAATAAGTAAAAATAATTAAAATGTTATTTTGGTGATTACTTAAGGATTCATCAACTTTAATAATATATATATATATATATATATAATAGATGCATAAATAATAATGAAAGGATCTTCAATAAACTCATGAAAAACAATTGTTTGCTCGCACTTGAGAAGATGTCGGTACTTTGTTGGTTTCTACTCTAGAACTTAAACCTATTTCTCACATCTTTCATGACAAACATCATATCTTAGATTTTTTCTAAAACATGTGTCATTGATGTATTTAACGATACTATTTGTGGTTAATTTCTTTTGGATATGAGAACATCAAACATAGAATTTACATAAAAAATTAACGATTTTATATTTCATTTTTAAAAAATTTTCAATATATATTTTTTATTAACTATATTTACCTCCTCAAGTAATGTTTCTAGTTCCTGATAATTTGAAAAAATTGATTGGAATGTGAAAAAGAAAATGAAACGCCTGTGTTGCTGAAGAGATTTAAGAATTAATGGAAAATAAATAAATATTTAAATAGACAATAATTTGTTTTTCTTTGCCATCATCGTTAACTGGCCTATTAGCTCAGTTGGTTAGAGCGTCGTGCTAATAACGCGAAGGTCGCAGGTTCGAGACCTGCATGGGCCAAATATTTAAGGTTTTGATTTTTACTAATTTTTCAAGACTACTTTGGTTCTAAATTCTTGCTGTTCGTGTTATTCCCCTTGAATTCTACTTTCGAAACCCAAACCGATTACTCCCTTCAAGCCCGAGACAACTGCGATCGATAATACCATCCCATTCGTATATGGTAATGACAAGAACAAAGGAGGATAACATTCTGTCGATATATGGGATTCCGCAATAAAGCTCAATTTAATTTTTTATTAGATAGGTTTGGAGTTCTGCATTTACCTAATAACCATATAAGGTAGTGTTGTTAAACATGAGTTTATCCATATGGTCCAATCCGATTTAATTATAGTTTAGACATATAAAAAATAATAATAATAGATAGAAATACAGATATATACTTATAAAATATAATAATATAGATACATACTTATAAAGCTGATAAGATTCTTTTGATTAAATTCATTTGATAACAATACAAACGTATATTTATAAAATTAAAAATATTCTTTTGTTATTTTAATCCAGGTCAAAAGTAATAAATACATGAAATAATAAATTTGCATCATGGGGATTTTCAGAGCTTTATAGTATCGAACTATTCTTGTTGATTTATTTTCCTTACCCCTAATCTTTTCACATATCTAGATTAATCTAGAATGGATTTAACGATGCTAAGATAAAGTACATACCAAACCAATAAATAATTCGGATGTCGAATATTATCCTGTTTTGGATGGTAATATCAAGAGCAAACATTGAAAGCTCTCGTCAAGCACTTTTTCTTTAGCAGTTGAAGCGGAGAACTTTCTATTAGATATAGGAATTTACGGTATAAGTATACTTAATTTGATTTTTATTAGGTAAAAGTATGCTTAATCTGATTTTTATTACGTTTTGAAATGAATCTTCATGTTAAACCAGTTGATTAGAATCTAGCTAGCTGCTGCCGTTCAGTTTGCTTTTGATGAGGATCATGTAATTAAAATATTCCTACTTGTATAATTTACATTGTGTTTTGAGTTGAGGATATATTATTTTGTTGTTAATTACCTTTAAAACATGGAAAATTAAAGAAAAAAAAAAAGACCATTGGAATATCTAATTAATAAATATTCATATATCATATCTTTTTACAACTCGAATTATAATAGTAGTACAACTTTACAAGAAAAAAAAAAATATAAGAAAACCCATTTTTCTTCCTTCAAATCTTAAAAGAAAAAAAAAAAAAACTTCTATATTGAAGGAAGAGAGCAGACTAAAGAAATTCTAGACACTTCCTATACATATAAAAACATCCTTAAAATCAACTAAATCAAGCGGCGGAAGGGGCGTTTATGCAGCAGATGGCTCCAGCCGCCTCCGACATCATCGCAAGCAATTGCTGCAATGTCACAGGAGCAGAATTCTTGTAATCCAAGGACTCATCATTGTAGATACCCCACCATTTGTTCACAAGCGTCTTGATGTCTTCCCTGTCCATGTTCTCTTCTTTGCCTGTGTACCTCCATGGCTTGGACCCCGCAGCGCAGTAATGGACGACCTTGACCTTGTCAAGTTCCACGTTCTCCGGGTGACGCCACAGCATGGCGAGTACGAGGTTGTAAACGTTGGGGATTGGCCTGTAGATGTCCTTGAAGTACATGTTCAAGAAGTCCTGTTCCGCGAAAGGTGTTGGAGGGGTGACCTTGAGAGTGCTTAACAGGTCATGGTAAGTGCCCAAGCTCGGCTGGTATACGAACATTCCGGCGTTAAAGTAGAGGGCGGGCTTGGGACCCAACTCGGCCGGCCACCCGACCTTATCAGGACATTGCTGGCAGTAGCCGATGTTGTATTGTGGGGTGTGACTCCACGTTTTCTCACAGAAGCAGTCCATGACTGCATAGAAGTAGCCGTCTGGGAGATCGAAGAGGTGGTCTATGTTGTCAAACACCTGGATGTCTCCATCCAAATATATCATCTTGCTGTACTCCACAAACTTCACGAAACAACACATTAAGTGTGAGTCGAGTTTACATCAGTTGGTTATGGAACTGAACAGAAAATACGTTTTCCTTTGTTAATAACAGATACATACCTCCCAAATTCGAAGTTTGGAATAGTTGATGACATAGTAAGCCATGGCGAACTGGGTCTGGTTCTCCGGAGGAGACACAGGCTCGATTTCTCTGACTATGCAACCCTGATCCACCAGAATCTGGCGGTGTTCTTCGGGCACATCAGGGAGTATAGCCACCACAAGTGGGTACTCGCTCTTCACCTTCCTCAACCCTTTAGCAAGACCAACCACACCCTTGACGTAGTCACCATTTCCAGCCAAAAACGTAACGTAGGCTCGAGATGGTGGCTGCTTGTTGAAATCAAGAGGTTTGGTAAGGGCACTAGAAAAAGTGATGCGAGGAGCCATGTTTTGCTTTGGTGTTTTGTGCTGTTCTTGAAATTGAAAATAGTAAAACTTAACTTGGTGTTTCTTTTTTTAAAAAAAGAAAACTTGGAGTTTCAGAACTTAAAAAAGATTTTTGGTTATGTGGAATCTGAAGTGTATAAATGTAGAGAGAATTGCTGTTTTTTCTTGATGGAGTAGAGGAGGAGAAGCTTGTGGCATTTATAGAAGATTGCAGGGGTAAATTTTTACTAGTCAACACCTATTAGACATTCGATGTAAAAACACCTGTGCAATGGGCTGTTAACGTTATTAATCTATCTTTGTCGGTATCCAACCGACTCAACTGTATCCGGTAAAGACACTATTGGGAAAATTCATGGGACTTGCTGTCTGTGTCTCTACGTCGTCCATGCATTCAATCCAGCGGGTTTCGTGGAAAATTTAGGCTAAGGGCGGTGGAAGAAACATTATCTTAACATGATTTAAGATCCACCATATCCACATTTCGCAAATTCAAACCTTGTGTCAAAAATATACTTCCACGTTAAATTATGAGACAAGTGGAGTCTATAAATTTTAATAGTATTGATATAAGTAAAGTTTTAATATATAAAAATATAATTAATATTTTTTTCAAATAACACGTATTTTTACTAATACGATCGATTATGTTTTTATATATTAAAATTTTATTAATAATTATATATTACTTCATGTAATAAGTTGATTTATGCTTAATGTAGCCCATAAGCATGTGCAATATAGTGTTTTATCAGTTTTCACGAACTCGCATAAAAAAAAATCTTAAAAGTTATTTGTGCAGTTGATCATGGAATCCACAAATATCTATATACTCGTCTGTTTCGTAGTGGTCCAAATATGTCGGTAGGCAGTCGGCCGTGATTTAATACTAACGACGATCAATGATGCAATGCCACCACATGCACGAGTTAGTTGTTTCAACACCATATAATGAATCACGTCTATAAATCTAGTACTTTAATGCATATCACGGTCAATTAAATAAGAAACCAAAAATCAAAAATTTTAATTATATTTTTTTCTTTATTATTTAATGTACGTGTATAGACTATGAGGAGTTCACACCGTGAATTGCTTAATTGAACCTTTGGTTCAACGGAGTCCAACTTGATAGCTGATTCCTAGTTTCTAAACTACTCCAACTAAGCCGGTGGGAGGAGTTCCATTAAAGGAGAAACTTGATCGCGGTTTCTTAGCCTTAAATTAAAAACTAAATACAACTCATGAACTAATCAATCAAACTGGACCGAAATTGTTCAATATTATGTAGTCTGCGATTCTAGTATGGGTCTGCCGCACAACTTTAAGTTTGTATGATCTTAAGAGTGCTATGCGATTAAGCAAAAGCAGTGAAGATTGATGAGTATTTCTAGAATCCTTCCCCTCCACCTACCCCCCACCCCCCAACAAATTACATTATTTTATTTTGTTTGTGGTAGTCAAGGCTTAGTTATAGTTCTAGCCCCTTAAAGAGATGAATACACTAGAAGTTTTCAAACCCTCCTTGAAAGCAAGGGAAGCAACATGTGTCTCCTAAGTGATAGTTTATTTTCGATAAATATTTAACGGTACATTTAGTTACCCTATAAGAGTGCAATAAAATGAATATTGCTCACCATTTTTGCATTTGGTTGGTGGAATTGCTTATTACATAGAATTATTATTGCTAAGAAATGGGGAAGTACAATTCCTTTATAGGAATAAGGGAATAACTACTCTTTGAATTTTTACATCATATATTCATATCTATTCATAATTATAAGGAATGGCTATTACTTCACTATTCCATTGTTGAAGAATGATAATGTTTTTCCTACTTTATTTCATTCCGTATGAGATTCATTAATATGTATGTAAATTTTTACAGCATATATTTATATTTATTCATGGTACAAATACGCTATGTATTTTGACGAGTAGTGGATAAATACTAATAAAATTCTAGTAGGTGAAAATATAAACTCACTATCATTAATATGTATCTAAATATAATTAGTATTCTTCTATCACTCATCAAAATATGTGGTGTATCAATATTAATAAATCTCATTTCTCGTAGAAAATGCTGTAACTATATAAAATTCAAGTGGGATAAATGAAGTAGAGAGGTGCATCGTGTCGTGACCTTAAAAAGGGTTTAATAGAATTGTCTAAAATTTTTATATCACGTGTACACTCATGATACGGGAACTGTCTTGCAAGTAAAAAATTCCAAGACTTTAAACAATTAGCCATTAAGGTTTTCAATTTTAATGAATTAACTTACTATAAAATATAAGTGACTATGATTATAGATATCTGATAAGCCACAGTCAATTAAAATCGTAGAAAATCGATATTCCCTAACAAATGCTAAGATAACGTAAAACAACTTACTAATTTACAAAAAATACTACATAATCCTATCGAATGAATATACTTTACATAAATTGTTTCTGTACTATTATATACTTTTCAATCAACTCTAATATTGCCAAACTTATCTCTAGTTTATATTTTGCTCTCAAGTTTATCTAAATCTCTGCTTACAAGAAACTTGCATAAGAAATTATAGGGGAATGAACAAACTACGGCTCAATGAGTTCATTGTTACGCCTCGAAGTCGCAGAGTCGCAACAGTCCCGCCGTATAAACCATTCTATGATAGTAACTGGCCTCACAATGCCTATCATAGACATAACCTACACAAGGCGTCGACGACTCCTCGATTTGAAATAAACAGTCCGATTAACAATTCAACTACAATTATGATAAATAGTGCAAATTTCTAATAACATGTACAATATTATATATATATGTCCACAGAGCTTCCTAGGAAGTTTTACATAACATAACAGTTTATTAGATTACAGAATAACTACCAGTCTTTCATTCTTAATTACATGGTCACTCTAGTTATTACTAAGTAACTTGATCCTCACACCCCTGGCTTCCAACAGACTAACCTCTGGGTAATTGTAGGGTGGCATAGTGCTTTGAGTGTTCAGAAATTAGAACCTGCAAAAGGATCTATAAGGGTATGAGCAACTATAGCTCAGTAAGTTGAATTGGAGACTCATGAATGCATATAAGCACAAACAGGGTTATCAAACATTTATTTTTATGAAATGCAACAATCAAGTGTCATCGCACAACGTAGTCCGGTCCGTTGTGAAATCAGAGAAATTTCACCTGCTCCAATTCGGGTTGAGGAGTTTCCATGTTATGTAGCAGCTCACAACCAAACCCAGGCTTGTGTAATGGAGACCTCGCTCCTCCCGCGACTACCTTCGAACCATTGACTTCACCCTCGCCGCGACCTCTTCTCCTGTCACTTAGTTCGACTAAGGATGAAGAAGGGACCATTTTGTAATCCTGCGCCATCCCTTTTGAAGGGGTCGGTATTTGGTTGGAGAATCTTATAATCCCCTAACGGGTTGCAATGCATGACATTATTAATTATTTGGGGTCGACTGATATTAAATTCCGTTTAGGGTGTTCAAACAATTTCATACCAATTCAATCAGTCACAAAATCACTCACAATACAAATTCAGCACGAATTCTGATACATCAAACACATGCGTAAACTACTTATAATCACAATCATATACAAGCCTAAGTCTCCTAGTATTACAAAACTAATACTCTATTACAATAAGCAATAACCCAACTTACTTGAATTTGCTCGATCGCTCGATCCCTTAGTCGCGAGTTGATTAGTCTCTAGGTGTCTTATAATACAAATAGGTCTTTTTAGTATTAATATTTTATGGATTTTTATTCTAATTTATAATGTAACTCATTTTCCCCATGTATACCTATAACGCTCTAATGATTTGTTATACTATATTTCGGGGTTCGACTCTTAAACTAGATTCTAGTTTTAATTCCAAAGTCTTAAATAGGCTCGAATCCCAATGTGACATTAATCACATTACACTCGGATATTCAAATATCCTATTGGGTCATAATTTGGTATTCTAAATTATTCGGTACACGCTAACCCTAATTGAAGTATTGGATTTATTCCCGATGTGTAAAAATTTTACATTTTGAGATATTTACTTAAAATTAAATGTTATTTCAGATTTATTATTTTTTTGATTTCTATTATAATATTATCTAAATAACCTTATTTTTTTTAGATTTATTAATTTACACTTTCACATATTACTAATTTCTTATATTACTAATTTCTTATATTACTTAACTAATTTCCCTAATTAACCATACTTAATACTTAAAGGCTAGGATTAGGGTTCCACTTCAGAGATTAACATCCTTAAACATATAATTAATATCCCAATCAGTAATTAACATCCTAATCATCTAATTAACCATAAATCACCCAATTTTCCCATCATTATAAGGCTAAAAATTAACTTAAAAATTTCAAAAATTAATTTTAAAAAAATGGCTTCATAGCACTGTTCTACATCATATGAGCATCCTATAGAAAAATTTTGAACTCTAAACTACACTTCTAATCTTATTTATTTTCCGGTTTAGTTATGCTCGGTTTTGAACAATTTGTTAAGGACCCTATAATTACAGATTTAATTAAACTGAATCAATATTTTTCCCTAAATCTACATAATAAAACCTCAGAGTAACAAGTTTCATAATTTTCTAGATAAAATAACTAATTTTACAAAATTATTTAAAATCGGATCATTTAAGAGACTAATCGGTCCAAAGCTTTCTGGCCGTCTAAGCCCGGTTCAAGGTTATCGGTCGGTCCAGGCGGTGGTTCTAGTGTAGGGTGGTGGTGGTGGTCCGGTCCCAGGTGGTGGTGAGTAGTGGGTTTAGCTCACGTGCCCAATCTGCATAGTTTTCACCTTTTTTTTTTTGTATTTTCTCTCGATTTTTTCAGTGCTCCGATTTTTTTCAGATGCTAAACTGACCAAATGACTTCTGGAAATTTTTCCCCTATTTATAGATATTTTTTGTAATTAATGTACATTAATTTGACAAGATTTTTGCCCATTTCCCTAAATTTTTTGCTTTTAAGTTGCCTCTTTATTATTGGCTATTTTTTTTTATGCAACTTTGGCCTGCCACGACCTGATCTTACTTCATCTTATCCTCTTCTGATTTTTTTCTAATTTTTCCATAATTATTTTATAATTTTCTTTATTTATATACTTAGTTTTTGGCCAATTTAGGTAATTACGCGTATTTTTATCTACACTTAAATACATGTGGTGTACACGTGAACATTCCTAATTATTATTTTGGTCATTCTAAAATTTTTAGTATACATATAATCTATCTCTAGTAATTTATTAGTTATTTCATTACACTTTTCGCATTTTCGGTAATTAATACTTATTATGCTTAAAATTTGAAAATTTTATAGTTTCCTATTTTATTACTTATTTTCTTAAATTCAACTTTACAGGGTCAGTTTTACTAATATTGCTCTCAATAGTTTATAATTTGGGTTTAATCGGATCCTTTAATCGATCGCCCTAAACCTTGAGTTCTAAGTTCAACCCTACGGTTATTTGGCTTGGTTTTAGGGCTTACATTCGTTCCTCACCATTATCATTTAAGTGAGTTATCAAACAAACATTATTAGCATGCACACATACAAGTTATCTGCATACGAAATGAATGCAAGTAATACATCTATAGGAGTTCGGAACTATGAAATGTATAAATTTACGTCGTCTATATGTTGATTTTTCCTTTGCACTTACCGGCACAGAGCACCTCACCTTAACCACATGAGGCTGCTTGAGGGTATGATCTCACCAAATGTTACTTGACTATTACTCTAGTCTCAAAATCAACAATCAATATAAGTAGATCCTAACTAGAGCTGCCTACTAAACATATCAAAGGCCCTTCAGGTATACAAAACGAGTTTATCTCGCTATCAACAAATATCTAAGACCCTATGGGCACAAATATACGAGTCTTCTTGTAATCAGTTGGAAATACTATACTAACTTTGCCTTAACGGTAAAAATATCATTTACGGGTATTATGAGCCCTCACAGAAATTATACAAAATATATTTAAGATAAAATTAGTTATTTTAGTCAAATAGTTATATTTGACAATTGGGTCACAGACATGCGATAGATATAATTAGTTATTTTAGTCAAATAGTTATATTTACCAATTTAAGAAAGTGATCACATGGATGATAACATATAAAACAATTAGTTATTCAATCAAACGATTAGTATCATTCAATAAACAGTATACAAATAACAAACAGCAAGTAGATAGTAGATCATAAGAACTCTTTCACTTGGGTTAATGCTCACTTTTTCGACTTTTGAGAATTTCAAGACTTGATAATCGAATACCTAAAAAATAAGAAAACTTATAAGTGTTTTGAAAAACTAGGTTTTACTATTAACTAAATATTTATTGTTATTTACCTAGTTTCCTACTATAACTCAAGTATAGTATAAACATAGTTTTATTTAAATATTTTACTTACTTTTCTCGATTTATCTTAAATTTTTAATTGTGTATAACTTTTTTATTTTAGTTTGATCATTTTTAGATGTACTTTCTCGTAACGTGATTTATTCTGGATGTTGTAACCTGCGGTTTCGATTATAATGTAAAAATATTAAGAAATTCATTATTTTGACTTAAATAATTATAAAATATTAATTTAAGCTTTTCTTTATATAATTAAGGTTTAATAAATATTTAAATTGTATATTTTGTAATTTTCTTATTTTTAGGTTTATTTTACTATAATTACTTATTTTCACTAATTTTTATATTTAAGACTTATTAAATTCATTTTTACTACTTTATTAATTTCCTAATTCATTAATTAATTATTTTATTACTATTTTTATTTACGAATTTAATTAATTTTTTTTGCCAAGCGATGACGTAGTAATATAAGGGAATACCAAGTGTCACTTTTATATTTTTTGCACTTTTTCCACATTTTATTATTTTTGGATTTCATGTTATATAGATACATTAATATTTATTATTATATTTTATTAAATTTTTTAAATTAATTATTTCTTATAGTTTCTTTAAGGTTACAGTTCATACATATATATATTTATATTCATATTTACTAAATTACTTTATTTCTTAAATTAATATTATAATATATTATGTATGCACTAATACATACCGAATACATATACCCCTTTATTATAGATATACTATATTATACTAATATCCATATTTTGTAACTATATATAACCTAAATGTACGTATAGTATACTATATAATAAAAATACCAAATATATATATCTATACTACATACGCATACATATACATACTATAAATAAAAATACTAAGTACAATATATATCCATTTACATATATATCCATACATACATACATGTATATAAGTTTCTTATACTAAAGATTTGAAGAATCCAAGTTACTTGTATATATACATATATGAGTATACATATGTAAAGAAATACTCCTATTATATATACATATTATAGAATACAAATATGTACAAAAGTAAATAAAAATACCTACATATTTCCCTTAGTATTTCAGCTAAAATAAAGATGTTAAGGCTCTTCTTCTTCTTCTCTTTTTAATTTGTTTTTGTTGAATTGAACTCTTAATTGGGATGGAAGATGATGCTCACGGTTAAGGAAAAATATAAGTAAACGTGTGTTTTGTTTTTCAAGTTCCAAATGTGTGGGGTTTTGAAATTTTCAGGTGAAAGCAATAAGGATAAGAAGGAAAAGAAACAAATCTAAAGCTATTTTGTACATTAATTAAGATGGGACAATCTTCATCATTCATTGTGTTTTACTTAGCATAATATAACACCTGGAAGTACGAAATCCATTACGTGGGTTACTGCAAATCTGAGGATCAACGTGGAGGATAGAAAAAAAATAGGAAGAAGAAAAAGGAAAAGAAAAAGAAAGGAAAAAGGGAAGAAAAATAAAAATATTTAACCTTTCCATATACAAAAATTATATATTTAGTATTTATAAAATAATATTAAGATTTTATGAAAAATTTATTAATTTAATTATTACCGATAATGTTTATAATATTTACAAGTTATCTCCCTGTATTTGTTAAAAGTTTTACGTAATTACGCGTTTTAGTCGATAATTGTAATCGATTAAGGTTTTATTACTATTAGGTTATATTTATTCATTTTATAAGCTTAAAGTTATAGTTTTAAAATTTTTATCAAGTTCGAGTTCGATTTCGGATATTGACACATACTCAGGGTTTAAAGTTTTTGTATAAGATTTAGGTTTCGAACAAAATTTTAAAGTTTTTTTTCTTCGTATTATGTTTAAGTTTAAAATTTTATTTACTTTTAAATTTATTGATTTTGTTAAGTTAGGGTAATTATCTATAATGTTTAAATCGATTCGTTACTTAAAATGCTAAATTTATGGGATTTATATATCAAACCTTTTATGCAATCAACTAATCATAAAGTGCCTCGAAATCTCAAAGAGAAGTTCTACCATGCACCTATAAAACTCGTAACACTAGGATGTGAATGTTCAATGGTGAGTTTACATTCACAGATACACACATACACATGTGTCTACAAATTTGAAAACATCAAATGCATAGAATTTTAATTCATAATATTTAATGATTAATTATGTGAAAGAGTAAAGCATAAAACTATGAAAAAAAAAGTTAGCTGTAACATGTACTTAATAAACTTATATTCTCTACACAAGAAGGAGAGAGGAAAAAGATATTGAAAAAAAATAAAAAAAAGAGCACTTTAAGAAGATATGTAAATATGTATAGGAAATAGTGAGATGTAAGAGAAAGAATACAATGGAAAATAGGAAGGTGAATGTAGAGAAGTGTTATTTGAAGATAGAGAGAGAGAGAAAAAAAATGGTTTTGTACGTGGAAGGTGAGGAATAGATCGAGAAAAGAAGTGGGAGAGAGAGAGAAAATTGGAGCCAAAAAGTAGTAGGGGAGAGAAAAAAAGTAAAAAAAAAAACACAAGCAGATAAATTTATTTATGGTATAAGATATTTATAACTTTAAAAAGTTATTTTAATATTGATATTTTTGTTGAATAATATTATATTAAGAGATTAAATGGGTGATTTTCAAAAGTGACGATTACACAAGACATTTAAGACTTTAATAATATAGATATACACATGATAAAGGAGAATGCTCAAATTTTATTATGAAATCAAAGAAATACAAGAGCAAATAGGATATGAAGATAATCACGTTAAAACAAAGTGAATACCCAAAATAGAAAAGCAGTACTACAACTAAATACTTAAGACATAAAAGAAGTAGTGTAGAATGTACCGTTATTTATATTTATAGAAGTGGACACAAGGACAATTAATTCGTTTCGACATTCACAATTTTTTAATTACATTGCTCTTGAATTTATTTGACACGTTTTTTTTTTTTTTTCCCTCCACATCTTCCGTCACTTCCAAATACTTTGTAAAGTTACGATACTGAGATGATAAGGCCAAAAGTTCCCCCATCATCCTCATCTTCAGCTTCATTAATCACAATTTTATTATCTGTGATATCTCGAAACTCAATAGTTTTCTTTCTAGGAAAATCAGCATCTTCCTCAATTGATCTAGAATTTATTACAATAAAAGAGATAGTAGTCCTAGAGGGACCCCTTCTAGAAGAATTAAATCATTACTTTCCATACGTATACTAATTCTAGGAGACGTATCGCCTTAATAATTCTAGTAGATGCAGTACTTATAGATTAAAAAGATGGGCAAAGTAAATTTGCCATACGTAGTATCTTTCATTAAAAGGTTACGTACATGAGAAATTAGAAAGAAATTTGAAACAGAATATCAAGTTTAACCAAATTTTAAAAAGAATAGATAAATAAGTAAAACTCCTGGGATATCTTAGAAACATACATATATCATATCTTATTGCAGCTCAAATTATAGTATAACCTTAAAATGGAAAAATAATCATAAGCAAAGCCCTTTCTTCCTTCAAAATTTAAACAAGGGAAAAAACAAAAAGAAAACCTTTCATTTGAAGGAGAAAAATTAAAGAAACGTAGACACTTTCTCTACATAAAACATTCTTAAAATGAATCAAACTAAAATTTTTGAAGAATACGCTTATAAATCTTTAGTTTACTATATTATTTTTGGATAAAATAATAAAAATATTACAAAAATCTAAAAAAAAAAATTATAAAATTAAAAGTAGTTACAAAGGAGTCTAAATGTACTTTTTTATAAGAGGACTTATATGCATACGAATTCTTATAAAGGGTGCACTTCCAATTTATTTTTACATGAACTTTTATGACTTAATCCCTTATTTTAATGGGACTAGTTTAACCCCTTATTCCACCGTTAATTTTATATTTATTAGATCTAAACTTTTATAAGAGGACTTATATGCATACGGATTCTTATAAAGGGTGCACTTCCAATTTATTTTTATATGAACTTTTATGACTTAATCCCTTATTTTGATGAGACTAGTTTAACCCCTTATTCCATCATTAATTTTATATTTATTAGATCTAAACTGTTGAAAACTAATCACTTGAACTATTCAAATTTAATAGATATATAATTATTTGTTATGGATGATGATACAATATAAACTCTAAAATGCTAATAGTGACCGGTACATAATATAGAATCACTTACGCTTACACTTTTAGAACTCGGACTCTAGGTACCTACCCTATACTCTTAAAACTCAACCTCCACAAAACTCATTAGTTTAATAAATTTGACTCTAAGAACTCACTCTATACTTTCAAAAATAGACCATAGAAACCTTCTGGACACTTTCTAAACTTAGTGTTAGCCCTCGTACTTGACGATTGAGGATCAAGTGGTAAATTTAAGGTATTAGTGAAACTAATCTGATTAGCCTAAAAATTTACGTATAGGCTCCAAATATTAGTTGAAGAGACCTCATGGACTCGGAGATAGCATCGTCTTTAAGTCAGTTAACTTAGAAAGATGTCAAGTATGAATAGACTAGGGAATGTGAGCAAAGTTTCCAAGAGTTAAAAGATTATTTGATCATAGCTCTAATACTTACCCTGCTTGATCCGAATAAGTCTTACTGTATTTATAGTGACGCCTCTCGAAATGGATTAGCATTTGTTTTGATGCATGACGACAAAATAATTGCTTACGCTTTTAGGTAGTTAATTCCTTATGGGAGAAATTACCCAATACATAATTTGGAATTGGCAACCATTGTGTTTGTTTTCAAAATACGGAGACATTACCTATATGGTCAATATTATAAGATTTACATTGATCACAAGAGTTTGAAATATTTTTTTACTAAAAGAGAATTGAATTTTAGATAAAGGCAATGGTTGAAGTTAATTAAGGATAATGTTATGACTATTAACTATTACTCCTGCAAAGCAAAAGTGGTATCTAATGCTTTAAGTCGTAGAAATCATGTACAAGTAGCTTCCTTATTAACCAATCAAAAGGATTTGATCCAAGAATTTGATAAACTAAGAATTGAGTTTAAGTGGCGTAATGATGAGGTGAAATTGATGAATTTAGTTGTTGAAACAATCCTATTGGAGAAAATTAGGATGCAACAAGAACAAGATCAAAGTTTAAAATTAGTGAAAGCAAAGATGAATTTAGAGGAAGTATTAGATTTTCATATTGATGAAAAGGGGTTATTGAGATTTAAAAGTCAAGTTTATATACTTGATGATGTAGGACTAAAGCAAGAGATCATGGATGAAGTACATATTACTGGATATACATTATAACTTAGAGGAAATAAGATATATAGAGATTTGAAAAACATGTATTGGTGGAAAGGAATGAAAAACAATGCGATTCAATGTGTTAAAAGTTGTATTACATGTCAATAGGTGAAAACTGAACATCAATGACCTAGTAAATTGTTGCAACCATTAGAAGTACCATAGTAGAAATGGGATAATATTACGATGGATTTTATGGTAGGACTACCAAAAACTAGAGCTAGATATTATTCTATTTAGGTCATTGTTGATAGATTAACGAAAAATGTGTACTTCTTAACTTATTGAACTGGTGATTTAATGGAAAAGTTTGCTAAGTTATATGTGTTACTGCTCGAAGTCACAGAGTCGCAACAGTCCTGCCGTGTAAACCATTCTATGATATTAACTGGCCTCATAGTATCTACCATAGACATAATTTACACAAGGTGTCGACGACTCCTTATTTTGAAGTAAATAGTCCAATTAAATGTTTAATTACAATTATGGTAAAGTTCACAAATTTTGAATAAACCTATATAATTATATGTAAAGTCCATAGAACTTCCCAGGAAATTCTACATATACACAACAGTTCACTAATTTACATAATAATTATTAGTGTTTCATCCTCAAACTACGAAGGACATTCTTACTACACATCACTACTAAGTAAATTGCTCCTTACACTCCTGGCTTCAAAAGGACTAACCTCTGGATAATTGTAAGGCAGCATAATACTTGAACTGTTCAAAGATCAGGACTTACAAAAGGATCTATAGGGGTATGAGCAACTACAGCTCAATAAGTTGAATTGGAGACTCATGAGAGTATACAAACACAAACAAGATTATTAAGCAACTATTTAATGCAATGCAACAATCAAGTGTCATCGCACAACGTAGTCCGATCCATTGCGAAATCAAAGAAATTTCACCCGCCCTAATCCGGGTTGAGGAGTTTCCATGTTATGCAGCAGCTTACAACCAAACCCAGGTTTGTACAATGGAGACTTCGCTCCTCCTATGACTACCTTTGAACCATTGACTTCACCCTTATTGTGACCTCCTCTCTTATCATTTAGTTCGACTAAGGATGAAGGAGGGACCATTTTACAATCCTGCGTTATCAGGGGTCGGTATTTGGTTAGAGAATCCTATGATCCCCTAATGGGTTGCAATGCATGACATTTTTTGGTTATTAGAGTCGAATAAGATTAAATTTCCTTTAGAGTGTTCAAATAATTTCACATCAATTCAATCAATCACAAAATCACTCATATTACAAATTCATCAAGTATTCAGATGCATCAAATACTTGCGTAAACTTATTACAATCACAACTATATACAATCCTAAGTCTCCGAGTACCATAAAATAGCATTCTAATACAGTAAATAATAACCTAACTTACTTGGAGTTTCTCAGTCGTCCGATCACTCGATTACAAGCCGATTCGTCTTTGGATATCCTATAATACAAATAGTTTTTTTTTTTTTAGTTCTTATACTTTAATGATTCACATTCTAAGTTATGATTTAGCTTATTTTTTCTAGGTGTAACTATTATTTACTAATGATTCATTTTACTCTATTTCGGGGTTCGGTTCCTAAATTAGATTATAGTTTTGATTTTGAAATCTTAAATATGCTCGAATCCTAATGTGAAATTAATCACATTAAGCTCGAGTATTCTAATATCCTATTGGGTCTTAATTTAGTATTCTAAATTATTCGGTACACGCTAATCTTAATTAGAGTATCGGATTTATTTCCAATGTGAGAAAATCTTATAATTTTTTATACAATTACTTAAAATTAAAATTTATTTCAGATTTATGATATTTTGATTTCTAATATTATATTATCTAATTAAACCTAATTTTTTATAATATTTCTAATTTTCTATAATTAGCACATAATACCTTCATTACTTATACTTAACACCTTAAAGGCTAAAATTAAGTTTTCATATCAAATATTAACATCCTTAAACATTTAATTACTATCTAATTCAATAATTAGTATCTTAATCACCTAATTAACCCAAAATTACCCAATTTTTCCATAATTTTAGGGCTAAAAATTAATTTAAAAATTTCAAAAATTAATTTTAAAAAATGGCTTCATAGCACTGTTTTATATCCCTTAAGCGTATTACAAAAAAATTTTGAACTCCAAAATATACTCCTAAACCTATTTATTTTTAATTCTAATCATACTCGATTTTGCTTAATTTGTTAAGAATCCTATATTTTCAGATGTGATTAAACTAAATCACTATTTTTTCCTAAATATACTTACAATAAAACCTCAGAATAACAAGTTTCATAATTTTTTGGGTAAAATAACTAATTTTAAGAAATTATAAAAAATTGGAATAGATTAGAGACTCATCCGATTTGATGGCTTTTGGCCTTCCAACACCGGTCCAAGCGTGTAGGACGGTCCAAGCGATGGGTTTGGAGTGGGGTGGTGGCAGTGGCTTGGTCCCAGATGGTGGTGGTGTGTGAGTTTGGCTCACTAGCTCTAACTGTACAGTTTTCCTTTTCTTTTTTCTTTCTTTGTTTTTTCTCTTGAATTTTTGAGTCTCTCTATTTTTCTCTAATTCCTAACTATCCAAAGGAGTTCTTTGAATTTTTTTCCTATTTATAGAATTTTTGGTAATTAATGTGCATTAATATTAGACATGACATTGCCCCATTCCCTTGATTTTTTATTTTTGTGTTGCTTAATTCTAATTGGACAAATTTTCTTCTTTAGCTCCTGACTTGCTACGACCAGATTTTCATCATTCCATATCCTTCTGATTTTTTAATGATTTTTTCTCAATTAATTAATAATTTTCTTTAATTATTTACTAAGTTTTTAGCCGATTTAAGTAATTTCGCTTATTTTTACCTATACGTAAATACATGTGGGGTACATGTGAACATTCCTAATTATTATTTAGGTCGTTCTATGATTTTTAGCATACATATAATCTATTTTTAGTAATTTATTAGTTATTAGATTATACTTTTCACCTTTTCGATAATTAGCAATTATTATACTTAAAATTTGAAAATTTTATAGTCTCCTATTTTATTACTTATTTTCTTAAATTCAAGTTTACGGGGTCATTTTTACTAATATTTCTCTCCATAGTTTATAATTCGGGTTTGATCGGATCCTTTAACCGATCACCCTAAACCTTGTGCTCTAAGTTTAATCCTATGGTCTCTTGGCTTAACTTTAGGGCTTATAATATGTGCGAAAAATTGTTCAATTACATGGTGTATTAGAAAGTATTATTTCTAATAGAGATAATTGGTTTATGTCAAAGTTGTAGAAGAGCTTACATTGATATTTGGGAATGAAATTACACTTTAGTACTACCTATCATCTACAAACGGATGGCCAATTGGATAGAGTGATTCAAATATTAGAAAGCAGAGGCTATATATTAGACTTTAGAGGAGATTGGGATCGATATTTACCATTTTTAGAGTTTGCTTATAACAACAGTTATTAAACAACCATACAAATGGCACTATTTGAAGTGTTGTATGGAAGAAAGTGTTGATTACCACTATACTGGCATAGTGAGGAGTACGTAGTAATAAGACCTGAATTGATTCAGCAAACTAATGATAAGGTGAAATTTATTCAACAAAAGATGAAAGCAACTTAAGACTATTATAAGAGTTGTGCAAATATCAAGTAGAGACCGTTAGAATTTCAAGTTAGTGATAATGTATATGTAAAGATAAGTTAATTTTGAAGATTTAAACAATTTGGAACAATTGGAAAGTTAAGTTCATGTTACATTAGACCTTTTAAAGTACTAAAAAGAATGGGGAATATAGCATATTAACTTGCCTTACCCCTAATTCTATTAGGATATCACAATCTGTTCCATGTGTCTATATTAAGGAAGTTTGTAAAGAAATCAGACTTAGTTAGTGGAAATAAGGCCAGTAGATTTACAAAAGGATTATACAGTAGAAGAGCAACCTATAAAGATACTTGATACAAGAGTTTAAAGATTATAAAACTGAGACGTAAAATATGTAAAGGTTTGGTGGGGAAGGGGCTCTCAAGTAGATTTGATATGGGAACCGAAGATGGTGATGCAAAAGAGATATCCCTGGTTGTTTTAGCAATCGGGTTTGTAAATCTTTCTATTTTTTTTATTAGTGATAATTGATTGAATGTTGGAGTGTTTAGATGTCACATTAAGTTGATTAGTAAATAAAGTTTTGAGAACAAAACTTTTTTGAAGAGAGGTGAAAATGTAAGCTCTGTACTTAATAATTAGGGATCAAGTAGGTAAATTTAGGGTTTTGGTGAAACTAAACTGATTAATTTAAAAATTTATATATAAACTCGAGACATTAGTTGAAGAGACCCTATGGACTCGAATATTAAAAATATAATAAAATAATATTAATATAGCTAAAATAGTATGATTTAACTATAATACTCATTATTTGTCGTAATAACCTAAAATAAGTTCCATTAGTTTGCAAATTTTTAGAGATAAGTCATACATATAATAAAATTTATATGAGACATAAAATAACATATGTAATATATAATCACATGCCGTGTGTAATGTTTAAGTATGTATATATACTCATTTTTATTAAAAATATCATAGTATAAGCAATTTAGGGTGAAATAACTTAAGAAAATTAACAAAAATTATTAAAAATTTATGGCAATTGGAATGAAATGGTTAGGGCATGTATAATCTTAAGGACATGTGTTTATGTCTTATGGCAAGGAAATCATGCAAATTAAGCAAGGGTATTCAAGTGTAATTACAAGAGGAGAGAGAAGAAAATCCATTTTTCATCAAAACAAAGTGGGAAACTTTTGAAAACACTCCCTAACTTGTAGTTCTTCTAAGATAGAGTTTAGAAAAGTTAGGTGTTAGATTTGAAGATTTAAAGAAGGAATTTAATATGATTATTGGGCAGTTTGTTAGCTTAGGGAGTTGGTGAAGCGTGACCATGACCATCACCAAAAGCTACAACTACTGCCTATTGCTACCAACAAGGTAGCTGGCGGCCAGAGGTCAATTTTTCGGTAAAACTTAATTTTTACCCTATTTTAGGAAAATTATTAAAAATACCTAGAAAAATATACAAAAAATTATTTTTACATATTTTTGTGTATAGAATCTGGGAAAAATATCAATTTGTGTAAATTTAGTAACTAATATATACATCTTTAAGAAATTGATAAAATTGGACAATTTTCTAAGTTGAAATAAATTGGGTAAAAGATGTAGTTTCTATCTTAATTTTTTCTGCAAACTATTCTAAGTTAATACTAACTTGCTATGTCAAAGTTTTTTGTGATATTAGTTTTCATATTTTTATTTGATTTTTAAGCCTAAAATGATGTTTAAAATAGTATTTTGGAGAAGAATATAGTGTTTCCTTGTACAATTCCATTTAGCTACTGAGGTTGAATCATATTTTGGAGTATGTATACTGTTTTGGAGTGAGTGGATTGATTAATGAAGTGTAAAGTTATGAAAAATTATGTATTAGCTTTAAAAGATGAAGTTGGTGAATTGGATATCTAAGTTGGATTAGGTTAAATTGATGAGTTACGATATATTGTATGATAAGTTAAATAGTAAAGAGCTAAGGAAAGTTTGTTTAAGTGTTACTTGTTATTTAAAAACTGATTTCATAGTTGTAAATTGGAAGAAAGTTAGCAAATGAACTAAGTTTAGGATATTGTTAAAAGAAAGATGATCATTTAGAGGCTTTTAGTAATGAACAATGTACTAAATTGATGATTAGAGAATAGGTTAGAGGCAAAAATTCTTAAATAAATTTGAAAACAGGAGAAGCGAGGGATTAGTCGGAGGATGATATTATTAAAACTTCTATAGAAAACAAGGTCAAAGAGATTTTTAAATAGAGAGTTTAACTTGGAGAAGTCAAAGGTTATCTTAAAGGATAAAATCAATAAAATAAATAACCCACGAATAGCTTAGAGGAAAACTCAGAGGATTTTTGAACTAAAGACAAGTTCTATGAAACTACTCAGAATCAAACTTAAAGGATTTTGACTAAAGAAAACCATTACAAATCTACTCAAATGATAGTTTAGAAGATTTATCTAATTAGGGTAATTTGTAAAATTCATTAATTAGTTAAAAAATCATGATTTTTTAGCGATTAAATAACCAAAAACATATAAAACCAACTAATGATTAAGGAATTAAGGCTTGAAAACTAATTTATTGTATATTTCTAATGATAATTGAAGAACAAGGAAGCAACTGTCAGGAGTAGGGTGCTCGTAAGTATAAGTAAGTTAAGATTTATGCATAGTGGTATATTGAAATATCATGTCAGGATACTTAGAGGAGAAAGAATACTTGTTTGTGGTTGTAATTAGTTTGTATGTGCGTATGCTATGTGTATACTTGAAATATCGATTGATGAATTGGGAGTTGAACTTCGAGTGTTGCTTTCTATTTGATATATCATGTCTTGCATGTATGAACTTGATTTTTCACCTGATAAATTGAACTAATCTTGAATTGATTAAAGACCTAACTTAGTATTCATGATAACTCAATACGGATGACAATTACGTTGTCAGACTAAATACCAACACTTTGATGAGGATAGCGGAAATTATCCTTTTCTCACTCTTAGTAGAACTAAGTAACAAAAGAAGGGGTTGTGGTAAGGTTGGGAGCTATAGTTTGAATGTTGTTTAGGGAGGAGAAGTGTCTTCATTGCACAAACCCGAATTTGGTTTGATAGTGTCGCATTGAAACTTCTCAAAATCTAGGTTAGAGTGGACGTAGTTACTCTAACTTTATAATGAACCGGTCAAAACATTGTGCGATGCTTTATTATTTGTACTTTAACTAATGATTAAACAACAATGTTTCTAATGTATTCTTATAACTTTGTAACTTTTTACTAAGCTAGTTGAGCTCACATCCCTATTGATTGTTTTGCAGGTACAGAGCAGTACTAGAAGATGCCTCATTATAATTGTTTATAGGTTAGTTTCGACGGTTTAGGGAGTAAAGTGATGAAGTTTAATGAATAGATTGAAGCTTAAGTTACTTACTTTTTTTTTTTTTTGTAGAAGGATTATAAGGTTTTCCTAAGAGACCTTATATTCTTCGCTAGTATACTATAGTATCTATATGTAATGTAATTCTCTTATGGAGATGTAAAATTTCTTTTGAGAACTTTGGACTTTTAATCTATATAAAGTTCTGTATGGGAACTAATCTATTTACAAGTATAAGAAAATGTATGTTGTAAAGTGTTACACCACAGGTTTTATTTATTATAGGTGCCCATATTGTTGTTTTAAAGTTGATTAAGTCATTGTTCACCTTATGTGGATTATACCTATGTTAGTAGTTAAGGGGATAGCATTAAACCTAGATTAGTTTACAGGATAGAAATTTTACGAATCCTTGAATTTGGGACGTAACACTTAGCTACAAGAATCCATTCTTTCAAAACCTATACTATATGGATATGATGGATTTACATTTAAAACTTGACTCTAAGTAGCACTTTGGATTTACACTTCTGAAAACTAGACTTGAGAGAGTATTATGGATTTACACTTTTATAATTGAACTTCATGAACGATTATGGGATCATACTTTCAAAAATTGACTTATAGGAGTCACATAAGTCTACACTTAAGGATTGATTTAGTGTAAACGCTGCGTAGTTTTTTCTTCTATGACCAAATTGTAATTGAGTGACTTAATCAACTTATGCATTTAATGTTTGTATATAGTTATCATATGTAAGCCTTAAAATTGAGTCAAGTGATTGTAGAATTAAACTTAGTACACAAAGTTTAGGGCGATCGATTAAAGAATCCGATCAAACCAAAATTATAAACTGTAGATAGAAATATAAGTAAAAATAACCCCGTAAATTTGAATTTAAGAAAATAAGTAATAAAATAAGAGACTATAAAATTTTTAAATTTTAAGTATAATACTTGTTAATTATCGAAAATGTGAAAAGTGTAATCTAATAACTAATAAATTACTATAGATAGATTATATGTATACTAAAAATTATAGAATGATCTAAATAATAATTAAGAATATTTACTTATACCTCACATGTATTTACGTGTAAATAAAAATACGCGAAATTACCTAAATTTACTAGAAACTTATTAAATAATTAAAGAAAATTATTAAATAATTAAAGAAAATTATTAAATAATTAAGAAAAAAATCAAAGGAATAGGGAATGACTTAGATTTGGTCATAGCAGGTCAAGAATTAAAGAAGAAAAAATTAACCAATAAAAAACAAATAACATAAAAGGCAAAATTGAAGAGATTTGAGCTATGTTTTATCCAATTAAATGCATAATAATTACTGCAAAGCTCTATAAATAATAAGAAAAATTACGAAACTCATTTGGATAGTTAGAAGTTAAAAAAAATTAAGAGCACTGAAATTTGGAGAAAAAAATTAAGGTTTAGAAAATTTTTAAGCAAATCTGTGCAGTAGGGGCTTGTGAATCGAACCCATACACCACTACTACCTGGAACCACACCACCACCACCACCACCCCACTCCAAACTCATCACCTGAACCGGCCGATACACCTGAACCAATGTTGGAGGCCCAAAAGCCATCGAGTCGAATGAGTCTCACATTTACTTCAATTTTGTATAATTTCTTAAAATTATTTATTTTGCTCAGAAAATTATGAAATTTATTATTCTAAGGTTTCATTGTATATAGATTTAGGGAAAAATAGTGATTAAGTTTAATTACGTCTAAAAATATAGGGTTCTTAAGAAATTAAGCAAAACTAAACATGATTAGAATTAGAAATAATTAGGCTTAGGAGTGTAGTTTGAAGCTCAAATTTTTTCCGTAGAATGCTTAAGTGATATAGAATAGTGCTATGAAGTTATTTTTTTTTAAATTTAATTTTTGAAAATTTTAAGTAAATTTTTAGCCCTAAAATGATGAAAAAATTAGGTAATTTTGGGTTAATTAAGTAATTAAGTGATTAATTACTGATTTAGATGGTAATTAAATGTTTAAGGATGCTAATCTCTAATGTAGAAACCTAATCTTAGTCTTTGGAGTGTTAAGTGTAATTAATATAGGAATTATGTAGTAATTTTAGGAAATTAGGAATATGTGGAATTGAAAATTTAATAAATATGAAAAATTAGGTTTATTTGGATAATATAATAATAAAAATCAGTACATAATAAATTTGAAACAAAATTTAATTTTAGATAATTGTATAAAAAATATAAGATTTTTTCACATTAGGAGTAAATCTGGTACCCTAATTAGAATTAGAATGCATCAAATAGTTTAGAACACTAAATTAAGACTCAATATGATATTAGAATACTCGAGCTTAATGTGATTAATTTTACATTAAGATTCGAGCATATTTAGGATTCCTTGTAGTTAGAGACAATGTAGAATCAAAATTGGAATCTAATTTAGAAACTGAATCCCGAAATAAGGTAGAATGAATCATTAGTAAATAATAGGTAAATATGGAGAAATGAGTTAAATTATAATTTAGAATATAAATCATCAAAATATAAGTACTAAAAAGATGTATTTGTATTATAGGATACCTAGAGACAAACCGACTTGCAATTAAGTGATTGGGCGACCGGGAATTCCAAATAAGTTGGGTTATTACTTTACCGTATTAGAGTACTATTTTATGGTACTCGAAAACTTATGCCTGTGCATGATTGTGATTGTAAGTAATTTATACATGTGTTTGAGTATCTGAATTCGTATTAAAATTTGTATTGTGATTAATTTTGTATTATGATTAGATTGGTGTGAAATTATTTGAACACCTTAAATGGAATTTAATCTTATTCGATTCTAATGACCTAAATTGTCATGCATTGCAATCCTTTAAGGGATCATTAGGATTCCCTAACCAAATACTGATACCTTCGATAAAGATAGTGTTGGATAGCAAATTGATCTTTTCCTTATTCTTAGTCGAACTAAATGACAAGAGAGGAGGTCGTAGTGAGGATGAGGGTATTGGTTCGAAGGATAGTCTTAGGAGGAGTAGTGTCTTCATTACACAAACTTGAGTTTGGTTGTAAATTGTTGCATAACATGAAAACTCCTCAACTTGGATTAGAGAAGGTGAAATTTCTCTGATTTTGCAACGGACTGGATTACGTTGTGTGATGACACTTACTTGTTGCATTGCATGAAAATAATTGCTTGATAATCGTCTTTGTATTTATATAAATTCATGAATCTCCAATTCAACTCACTAAGCTGTAGTTGCTCATACTCATATATATCCTTTTGTAGGTCCCGATTTCTGAATACTTTGAGTATTATGCCACCCTACAACTATTTAGAGTTTAGTTCTTTTGAAGCCTAGAGTGTGACGATCAATTTTCCAAGTGGTGGATGTATAGCTAGAGTCTCCTTAATAGCTTAAGAATGAAAGACTGATAGTTGTTATGTAAATTAGTTGACTGTTATGTTAAGATAAAATTTCCTGAGAAGTTCTGTAGAATGTACATGTAATTATGTATGTTGACCTAAAATTCTTGATAATTACATGAACTTTAGCTAAACACTTAATTGAATTGTTTATTTCAAAACGAGGAGTCGTTAACGCTTTGTGTAGATCATGTTTATAGTGGGTACTGTAAAGCCAGTTACTATCATAGAATAATTTACACGACGAAACTGTTGTGACTCTATGACTTTAGGGCATAACATCATATTAGTTTTTTTAAGTCGCAGATGGTGTCATATATACATCATATGTCTTTGCATAACAAATAGTTGTTTGTTGGGTCTTGCTCATCTGGTTAAGGAGCCCTTTTTCTATTTTAATGTAAAAAGGACATAAAGAGACATAAGAGTGTAAGATGGAGCTTTGCATAATTTGTATAGGCATGTGACAAGCTATGGCACCCTTCAAATTTCGGACGTAGCATTAGGTTTAAAAACTTTGAATGTTACTAATCTAAGTTTTTAGAAGTAGTTGTATTTTTTAAGAATGTATTTTGATCCTCTACAGTTTTTATTATTTAAATTTATAAAAGTAATGATTGTTGTTGTCTAGATTTTTTGAAAATCATGCCGTTATAATATTGTCATAAGATATTTCAAAAATATAAATAATATTAATAATTACTTTTATAACTTTAGGAATCTTAAAAGATCTATTTCCTTTAAGAATTCCATAAAATAGTAAAACTCTAATAAATTTTGTACAGATGTGTTAAATTCTGCGAGGACAAGAAGTTATCTTGTATTTACACCATGTTTTAGATTTTACTCTTAACCATTTTGGAGCCATATTTTTTAACAACGATTCTAAAACTAAAACTTGATGGTTTCATGGAAATATCTAACTCTAGTGCCAAGTTTGATAAAAGCGGAAGCGGAGGATGGTAGAAGGGGAAAGGGTACTAAATGGAGGTAGAGATTTGTTTGATAAGATGAATGAGAAAATGAAGTGAGGAGGAATGAAGGGGATGGCAATCCTTTTTCAAAGGCCCAAGCTTTCACTTGATTTTGGGACGAAATTAAGCATAATGAGGGGAGTTTTTTAAAACCCATCATTCAGTAGATTTATGATATAACAAAATATCATATCATAATAGTTAATAGAGTGGAACAATTATTTAGACAGTTAACCATACTATTTCTTCTCTTTCCCACATTTTCACATCAACCAAATAAAAAAGAGGAAATATTTCCTCCAATTTATTCACCATCCTCATTCATTTTGCCTTAATTCTCTTGTCCTGCTAATTTTGAAGCAGAAAATGAAATTTATAAACAAAACCACCGAGCTATCTAATAAACATGCATATATCATACATATGATAAGTACCTTTTTACAACTAGAATTGTAGTATAATTTTACAAGGGAAAAAATTATGAGAAAAGCCATTTCTTCCTTCAAATCTGGAAAAAAAAAAAAAAACCCTTCCATTTGAAGGAAGAAAACATACTAAAGAAAATCTACACACTTTCTATACTCAAAACAATAAACATCCTTAAAATCAATCGAATCAAGCGGCGGAAGGGACGTTTATGTAACGGACAGCTCCGGCAGACAACATCGCTGCAAGCAATTGCTGCGATTTCACAAGAGCAGAATTCTTGTAATCCAAGGACTTATCATTGTAGATACCCCACCATTTGTTCACAAGCGTCTTGATGTCTTCCCTGTCCATGTTCTCTTCTTTGCCTGTGTACCTCCATGGCTTGGACCCCGCAGCACAGTAATGGACGACCTTGACCTTGTCAAGTTCCACGTTCTCCGGGTGACGCCACAGCATGGCGAGTACGAGGTTGTAAACGTTGGGGATTGGCCTGTAGATGTCCTTGAAGTACATGTTCAAGAAGTCCTGTTCCGCGAAAGGTGTCGGAGGTGTGACCTTGAGAGTGCTTAACAGGTCATGGTAAGTGCTCAAGGACGGCTGGTATACGAACATTCCCGCGTTGAAGTAGAGGGGGGGCTTAGGACCCAATTCGGCAGGCCACCCGACCTTATCAGGACATTGTTGGCAGTAGCCGATGTTGTATTGTGGGGTGTGGCTCCACGTTTTCTCGCAGAAGCAGTCCATGACTGCATAGAAGTAGCCGTCTGGGAGATCGAAGAGGTGGTCTATGTTGTCAAACACCTGGATGTCTCCATCCAAATATATCATCTTGCTGTACTCCACAAACTGCACGAAACAACACATTACGTGTGAGTGAGTTTGAGCATAAACTTTTAGATCAGTCGGTTATGGAACTGAACAGAATATACGTTTTCCTTTGCTAATAACGCATACATACCTCCCAAATTCGAAGTTTTGAATAGTTGATGACATAGTAAGCCATGGCGAACTGGGTCTGGTTCTCCGGGGGAGACACCGGCTCGATTTCTCTGACTATGCAACCCTGATCCACCAGAATCTGGCGGTGTTCTTCGGGCACATCAGGGAGTATAGCCACCACAAGTGGGTACTTGCTCTTCACCTTCCTCAAACCTTTAGCAAGACCAACCACACCCTTGACATAGTCACCATTTCCAGCCAAGAACGTAACGTAGGCTCGAGATGGTGGCTGCTTGTTGACATCAACAGGCTTGGTAAGGGCACTAGAAAAAGTAATATGAGGAGCCATGTTTTGCTTTGGTTTTTTGTGGTGTTCTTGAAATAGAAATAAAATAGTAGAACTTAACTTGGTGTTTCAGAACTTAAAAAGATTTTTGGTTATGTGGAATCTGAAGTGTAAATGCAGAGAGAATTGCTGTTTTTCTTGATGGAGTAGAGGAAAAGAGGCTTGTGGTATTTATAGAAGATTGCGGGGGTAATTTTTTTAGTCAACACCTGAAAGTCATATGATGTAAAACACCTGTGCAGTCGGAAAAAAACATTTAATCCTAACACCACGCGAATTTAATAAAATTGGTAAATAATATATAAATATTAATAAATAATATTTTTAAAATAAATACTGTTAATTATATTTTTATATATTAAATATTTTATTAATAATTACTTATTATTCACAATTTATATAGCGTATTAAAACCTATATAATCGGGTGTTTAGTAGATAAAGATTGAGATAATGTTGTTAATCTATTTTGTCGGCATCAAACCGTCTCAGCCGTATCCGGTAAAGATTCTATAGAAAAATTCATGGAAGTCGGGTGTCTGTGTGTCTACGTCGTCCATGCATTCAATCAAACGGTTTCGTAGAAAATTGATGATAATGGCGGTGCAAGAAACATCATCTTGACATAATTTAAGAGCTATCATTATGACATTTCACAAATTCACACCCTGTGTATTATGAATCATCACGCAAAAAATATTCTCCGACGTTGAATCACGAGTGTCTTTACCAGTTGTAACCTTTTACGAGACAAAGAGGGACCCTAAGCGAAAAAAACTTTAATAAAATTAATAAGATACGTGAATAAATTAATAATATTTAAATATTTTTAAAAATTTAATATTTAGTATATAATTAATAATTTTTTTTTTCAATAATATATATTTTCTCTCACTATTATTATTAATTATATTTTTATATATTAAAATTTTATTGATATATAATTTAGGTATTAAAACTTTATTAATATGTTGATGCAATTCAACTATCCACTTTACATGTGAATTTATATTTAATGTAGCTTGATGTAGCCCAAAAGCATGTGCGATCTAGTATTTTATCAATTTTCACGAACTCGAAAGAGAAAAAGAAAAAAAGAAAAGAAAAGAAAGAAAGACTTGAACTTATTTTGCGCCGTTCATCATGGGATCCAGAAGTATCCATGTACTTGTCTGTTTCTTAGAGGTCCAAATGGCTCGGTTGACGGTCGGCCATGATTTAATTCTAAGGACGATCAACGATGCAATGCCACCTCGTGGACGGTTTAGTTGGTTCAACACCGTACATTGAATTACCTGTAAATCTAATACTTTAATTCATATGTCCATTAAATATAGAAATCGTGAATTGTGATTCATGTTCCGTTTTGTATCCAAATGAGTTAGTATTCCAAAATCTTAATCCTTAATGTGATTTGTTTATTAAGTGTGTAAAATACTTTAGTATATGACTTTTAGTCCATTTATCACTTCTTTTAATTGTATACTAGTTTATTTATAGAAAAAATATAAAAAGGTTCTTAATATTTATTTATCTATATGAATTAATAATTAACTTTTCATTTAGTCCATTTTAATTTTTAAGGTTTTCAAATATTTACAAAAAAGTCTGTCAATTAGTTTTGTTGTTAGCATACATACATGATAAAATCTGATTATTCAAATAATTTATTAAATAAACTAATTATATATATTAGATAGCTAAAATTCATAAAAATAATAAGAAATACAAAAAGGGATAAAAAATTCAAAAAAATAAATATGAAAAATTAAAAAATAATATATATTTAGTAATATATATTTATATACATGTATATATATTAATATTTAATTTAAAATAAACTAAATAAAATAATTTAAAATAATTCAAATCTTACCACCCCAAGATAGAGGAGTAGCTAGCAATCTCCTGTAAGTGGCTGGATTTGGCTACATTTAGAAATGGCTTTCGACCTACTTTGAAAAGTGTAAGGGGGCGAAGGGAGATGGTGGTGGTGGTGTGGTTGATTTGCGCGATCTCTTCCTAAGGGTAGGTACCCATAGCCACCTTCTATTGAAAAAAAAAAAACTTGAAACTTAATTAGGTTTTGCTTTATTTTTTTATTTTTAATTTAGACAACTACACTTGGGGTAGTTGCGCAACCCTCCTTAGTGGCGTGACCCTCCTTAGTGGTTGTTAGCCACCTTCTGGCTTTAGAGTGATTGAATTTGGATTTAATTTTTTTTTGTTATTTTATTTAATTTATATTAAAATAAATATTAATATATATATGTATATAAATATATATAACTATTATATACATTACTAAGGGTGTTTTTTTTTATACTTTTCTAATTTTTTTAATTTCCTTTTAATTTTTCTTACTTTTTTATATTTTTATTTAAAAATTATACAGTGACAAATTATATGTTGATACTTGTCGACGTTAATAAAAAATTTAACAGAAATATAATGAAATGACTTGATAAGGTTAAAGAATAAAATGGATCAAATAAAAGATTAAGGATTGAATCTTAAAAACGTTTAATGTTAGGAAATTTTTTATACTTTTCTTTTATTTATAATACCTTTTAGATACTAAGTGATGAAACTTTAACCATTAAGATGTGTTTTAATATAGCAGATTAGAATAAGTTGAAATTTTAAAGTTAAGTGTGCTCCAATTAAATGAACTCTATAACAAATGACCTCTTAAGAAGTTATTATATAGAGAGATAAAATCTCGTGACATATCTTATCATAATAGATAATATTTTGATGATAATGATAGGAGTTTTGGTCGATTGTTATATTTAGTATATTGCTCTTGGATAAAACGATAAATAAATTATAAAATCTAAAAACCAATATAAAATTAAAAGTAAGCATGAAGGAGTCTAAATTTACTTTTCTTATATATATAGAGGGACATGTTCTACGAATTCTTATAAAAGGGTGCATTTCCAATTTATTCTTACAGCATAATCATACAACGCGTGTAATACGGTGTTTAGTAGATGAAGAATATTGACTCCATATTTGTCGGTGTCAAACCGACTCAACTGTATCCGGTAAAGACTAGGAAATCCATAGGAGTTACTGGCGTCTACGTCGTCGTCCACGCATGCATTAATCTAACGGTTTTCGTGGGAAATTGAGGATGAACATTATCTTAACATAATCCAAGAGTCATGATATCAACAATTCTCCGTTTTACCATCAGTCAAAAGTACCCACTGACGTTTGACGAACGAGAGACTCTTTACACCGTGTGTGTCCCTTTTGGGAGACAAGAGGAGCCTGTTGGTGAATTAGGGTAGGATGTGGTGGCCAAAAACCATTTAATAATATATTTTCATTTATCTTTTGACGATGCATGGATCGGCTTTTGTATTTTATGTTTTAATAACAAGTGGAAAACTACACCTTTATTGGACACTTTTGTCAAATTGATTGTTATTGTCTTTGTATATAAATATTAATAGGCTATTTTTGATATGATCCCTAAATCCAATCAAACCTATTTAAGGCATGAGCTAAGCTATGAAGACTTAATTTGATATTTATTTATGAATCGAGCCCTTACATTCGTATGTTTACTTCAAACTTGTAGTTAAAGTTGTCTATTTGAGTAATTGCCAACTATTTTTAGCAATATTCGAAATCATTGGAACATGTCATTAATAGGAGAATTCATCTCCTACACCAACCAAGATAAACTCTCATGATACACTTTTCTTGTTTAGCTTGGCCTCATCCACTCATCCATTACAAAAAAGGATGAGAGCTATCAATAAAAAACCTTCACATGTATTCACTCTCTTGCCTACTCGCTATTCTACCACTTTAGCTTTACATCTTCTATACTGCTAATTTAAGTATCAAGTGACCTTACCAAATAACCTTAAGCTATTTTTCTCACTCTATCTATTTTGCAAGCAATCTCGATGCTTACTCTCTTGAAGAAAAATCTAAAACCAAATATATATGTATGTATGTGTATGTATATATTAACTTTAGCCCTTATTAACATATATCATGCTATATTTATTATAAATTTCCACATTACATATTAGTATCGTATCCTATCCATATCGCTTGTAACTACAAATCATAATGTTGCATCAATCCCCGAAGAACCAATCAATGAAATATTCTCCCTCAAGTATAGATTTTGATGCAAGAAACTTCCAGGATACTAAACTTGATATTTAATATTTAATAAAGCCTAAAAGTGTATGCTATCTAATACTTTATGAATGATCTCATAATCGCATAAATAAATTTTGGATTTCTTATGTTGCTTGTCATGGGATCAACCAAAATCCACTTACTTATCTGTTTCTTCATTGTCTAAGTAGCATACTAGCTTTGGTAGGCAGTTAACCATGCCGAAGCAACGCTACCATATGGATGGATTATCGAATTAGTTGGTTTAACAATATCCCATGAGTTACCTCAAATGTAATACTTTAATGAAAACTATAACGAAAATAGAAACCAAATCAATTTAATAGTTTTCTCTTTTCTTTTTTCTTTTTTTGTCATTATGTAATATTGTGATTGCGACGACTTGAGAAGTAGCCTAATCGTGGAAGATCACCGTATATCATACAAAAAACCATAAATTGGTTTCCTTTCTAATTGACGACTTTTTATACGATGTATAAGGTTACTATTACAATTAAATACCTAAGAGTTATATAGGTAAAGTAATATCATAACATATACATATTAATGAAATTGGCTAAGATGCTATTGACCTAACAATAAGAGAATGAAAAGTTTAACTAAAGAAAGTCACTTATGGTCTTAAGGCAGCTTGGGACTCTGGGGCAAGAAGAAGCTTTTCTCGCATTCCTATTGATGCAGATATCAGATGAATATGATGTGATAGAAGGAGTTGCTCTAACTTAAGCTTAAGTCGATCCTCACTTAATGGAATAGGCGAATGAATTATCCATAAAGCTCATCTTTGGTTAAATAGTTGATCGTTTCTTGATGGTTGCTTGCTATATCTTAATTAGAGAATCGACTGGGAACAAAGACTTTGAGCTCTTCTTCATTTGCAAGTGGAATTTTGGTTACCCAGCTATTAAGGAAGATTGAAAGTAGGTACCTATTACACAATCTCCAATTTATCTCTTTCTCATAGTCAATTATTGAACTCAAGCAACAAAGGATTGAGTAGGATGGCGCTTAGTTGAACTCCTCTCTTTGGGTGGGCGATGGGAATAGCTCTTCTAGCTTCAGCATGGATTGACCAGAGACTAGGAGTAGTCATCACCTTTGTCCTTAGTAGTCTTACAGCTAGCAAGGGAAAGATCACTTAACACAGTAGAATAGGAAGGAGAGTATCGAGCATGAGAATTTAGAAAGAAATTTGAAACAAAAAATCAAGTTTAACCAAATTTAAAAAAAAAAAGTAAAACCCTTGGGATATCTAATAAACATACATATATCATATCTTATTACAACTCAAATTATAGTATAACCTTAAAATGGAAAAATAATCATAATCAAAGCTATTTCTTCCTTCAAAATTTAAACAAGGGAAGAAACAAAAAGAAAACCTTCCATTTGAAGGAAGAAAATTAAAGAAATGTAGGCACTTTCCCTACATAAAACGTTCTTAATATCAGTCAAACTAAAATCTTTGAAGAATACCCTTTTAGATCTTTCGTTTACTATATTATTTTTGATAAAATAATTAAAAATTATTAAAATCTAATAATAAATATAAAACTAAAAGTAGTTATGAAGGATTCTTAGTGTACTTTTTTATGTGAGGACTTATGTACATATGAATTCTTATAAAAGGGTGCATTTCCAATTTATTCTTACATGAATTTTTACAGTTCCATTCCTTATATTGATAAGATTAGTTAAACTCTTTATTTCACTATTAATTTTATATTTATTAGATTTTAACTATTAAAAATATAATTACTTGAATTGTTCGGATTTAATAGATATATAATTAATAGTGGAATAGAGAATTATATTGATTTTATAAAAAATATGGATAGCTTTGCTTGTTAGGTTAACGATTGCGTTTTATTAGACATGAGAGCGTAAAATCGAGCTTTGCATAATTTGTATAGGCATGTGATAAGCTATGGCACCCTTCAGATTTCAGGCGTAGCATTGAGCTCCAAAACTTTGAATGTTACTAATCTAAGTTTTTAGAAGTAGTTGTATTTTTTAAGAATGTATTTTGATCCTCTAAAGGTTTTATTCCTTAAAGTTATAAAAATAATGATCGGTAATATCTAGAGTTTTTAAAAATCATGTCCTCACAATATTATCATAAGATATTTCAAAAATATAAATAATATCAATAATTACTTTTGTAACTTTAGCAATTTTAAAGGATCCATTTCCCTTAAGAATTCCAGAAAATAGTAAAACTTTAATAAATTTTGTACAGATGTGTTGAATTCTGCGAGGACAAGAAGTTATCTTGTATTTACACCATGTTTTAGATTTTACTCTTATCCATTTTGGAGCCATATTTTTTAACAACAATTCTAAAACTAAAACTTGATGGTTCTATGGAAATATCCTAACTCTAGTGCCAGGTTTGATAAAAGCGGAAGCGGAGGATGGTAGTAGGAGAAAAGGTACTAAATAGAGGTGGAGATTTGTTTGATAAGATGAATGAGAAAATGAAGTGAGGGGAAATGAGGGGGATGACATTTCCTTTTTCAAAGGCCTAAGCTTTCCTTTTATTTTGCGACGAAACAACGCATAATGAGGGGAGTTTTTTAAAATCCATCATTCAGTAGATTTATGATAAAACAAAATATCATATCATAATAGTTAATAGAGTGGAACAATTATTTAGACAGTTAACCATACTATTTCTTCTCTTTCCCACATTTTCACATCAACCAAATAAAAAAGAGGAAATATTTCCTCCAATTTATTCACCATCCTCATTCATTTTGCCTTAATTCTCTTGTCCTGCTAATTTTGAAGCAGAAAATGAAATTTATAAACAAAACCACCGAGCTATCTAATAAACATGCATATATCATACATATGATAAGTACCTTTTTACAACTAGAATTGTAGTATAATTTTACAAGGGAAAAAATTATGAGAAAAGCCATTTCTTCCTTCAAATCTGGAAAAAAAAAAAAAAACCCTTCCATTTGAAGGAAGAAAACATACTAAAGAAAATCTACACACTTTCTATACTCAAAACAATAAACATCCTTAAAATCAATCGAATCAAGCGGCGGAAGGGGCGTTTATGTAACGGACAGCTCCGGCAGACAACATCGCTGCAAGCAATTGCTGCGATTTCACAAGAGCAAAATTCTTGTAATCCAAGGACTTATCATTGTAGATACCCCACCATTTGTTCACAAGCGTCTTGATGTCTTTCCTGTCCATGTTCTCTTCTTTGCCTGTGTACCTCCATGGCTTGGACCCCGCAGCACAGTAATGGATGACCTTGACCTTGTCAAGTTCCACGTTCTCCGGGTGACGCCACAGCATGGCGAGTACGAGGTTGTAAACGTTGGGGATTGGCCTGTAGATGTCCTTGAAGTACATGTTCAAGAAGTCCTGTTCCGCGAAAGGTGTCGGAGGTGTGACCTTGAGAGTGCTTAACAGGTCATGATAAGTGCTCAAGGACGGCTGGTATACGAACATTCCCGCGTTGAAGTAGAGGGGGGGCTTGGGACCCAATTCGGCAGGCCACCCGACCTTATCAGGACATTGTTGGCAGTAGCCGATGTTGTATTGTGGGGTGTGGCTCCACGTTTTCTCGCAGAAGCAGTCCATGACTGCATAGAAGTAGCCGTCTGGGAGATCGAAGAGGTGGTCTATATTGTCAAACACCTGGATGTCTCCATCCAAATATATCATCTTGCTGTACTCCACAAACTGCACCAAAAAAAATAAAAAATAAAATAAATAAATGCCATTATGTTTCGTGAAGTAAAGAATATAAACGACGATTTTAAACTTTTAGATCAGTTTGACCAATTCAATTAAGTTCACAATAACATACCTCCCAAATTCGAAGTTTGGAATAGTTGATGACATAGTAAGCCATGGCGAACTGGGTCTGGTTCTCCGGAGGAGACACAGGCTCGATTTCTCTGACTATGCAACCCTGATCCACCAGAATCTGGCGGTGTTCTTCGGGCACATCAGGGAGTATAGCCACCACAAGTGGGTACTCGCTCTTCACCTTCCTCAACCCTTTAGCAAGACCAACCACACCCTTGACGTAGTCACCATTTCCAGCCAAAAACGTAACGTAGGCTCGAGATGGTGGCTGCTTGTTGAAATCAAGAGGTTTGGTAAGGGCACTAGAAAAAGTGATGCGAGGAGCCATGTTTTGCTTTGGTGTTTTGTGCTGTTCTTGAAATTGAAAATAGTAAAACTTAACTTGGTGTTTCTTTTTTTAAAAAAAGAAAACTTCGTGTTTCAGGACTTAAAAGATTTTTGGTTATTTGGAATCTGAAGTGTAAATGTAGAGAGAATTGCTGTTTTTCTTGATGGAATAGAGGAGGAGAGGTTTGTGGTATTTATAGAAGATTGCTGGGGTAAATTTTTTAGCCAACACCAAATAGTTATACTATGTAAAACAACTGTACAGTCGGAAAAAAAAAATTTAATCTTAAAATCAAGCTAATCTATCTTAGATCGAAAAATCACATATAAATATCAATAAATTTTTAATAAATAATAAAAAAATAAATTTTTTAAAATAAATACTATTAATTATATTTTTACATATTAAAATTTTCATTAATAATTACAAATCACTCATAATTTACATATCCTATGAAAACCTGTATAATCGGGTGTTTAGTAGATAAAGATTGAGATGATGTTGTTAATCTATTTTGTCGGCATCCAACCGTCTCAACTGTATCCGGTAAAGATTCTATAGGAAAATTCATGGGAGTTGGGTGTCTGTGTGTCTACGTCGTCCATGCATTCAATCAAATGGTTTCGTAGAAAATTGATGATAAGGGCGGTGCAAGAAACATCATCTTGACATAATTTAAGAGATATGATATTGACATTTCACAAATTCACACCCCACGCAAAAAATATACTCTTGACATTGAATCAGGAGTGTCTTTACACCATGAGTAACCTTTTACGAGACAAGAGTAACTTTCAATGTAAAAATATTTTAAAAATGTTATTGTGAATAGATTAATAATATTTAAATATTAATAAAGTTTTAATAAATAAATATATAATTAATTTTTTCTTAAAAATATATATTTTTATTTTTATCATTAATTATATTTTTACGTATTAAAACTTTATTAACACATTATATATTATTCAATTATCCACGCAACATGCGAATAGCGTGTGTGATCTAAAATCTTACCAATTTTCATGAACTCGGGAGAAAAAAAAAAAAAAAAATCTTGAACTTATTTTGCGCCGTTTATCATGGGATCCAGAAGTATCCATGTACTTGTCTGTTTCTTAGACGTCCAAATGGCTCGGTAGACAGTCGGGCATGATTTAATCCTAAGGACGATCAACGATGCAATGCCACCTCATGGACGGGATAGTCGGTTCAACAACGTACAATTTACGTATAAATCTAATATTTTAATCCACATCATGGTCAATTAAATTTAACCAAAATAACGTACTATTCATTAATCATGTCTGGGTTACCATTTTTCAATCATGAATTACTATTATTAATCGTGTATAAATATCATAATTTATGATCTACTATATTCCGTATTTAGATTTAACTCATTTATTACCTCTCTTAATGATATATTAATTTATTTATAATACCTTTTAGATATTAAGTAATGAAACTTTAATTATTAAGATATTTTTAGATATAACAATTTAGAATACGTTAAAATTGTAAAATTAAGCATAATCAAATTAGGTTAATTTCACCATAGTGGAAAAGTTATTATGCCAAAAAATAAAATTTTATAGGTAAAAGTTTTGACCAATGATTACATTTATTATATTATTTTTGGATAAAATGATAAATAAATATTAAAATCTAAAAACAAATATCAAATTAAAACAAGTCATGAAGGAGTCTAAATTTACTTTTTCTATATAGGACTTATGTCCATATGAATTCTTATGAAGGAGTGCATTTCCAATTATTTGTTACAGTATAAACATACAACGCGTGTCATGCGGAGTTTAGTAGACGAAGAATATTGACTCCACATTTGTCGGTGTCAAACCGACTCAACTGTATCTGGTAAAGTCTAGGAAATCCGTGGGAGTTGGTGTCTACGTCGTCGTCCATGCATGCATTAAATCTTACGGTCTTCGTGGAAAATCGAGGGTGTGGGGCGGTGGAAGAGACATTATCTTGACAAAATACAAGAGTCATGATACCAGCGATTCGCTGTTTGTACCATGAATCATCAGTCAAAACTACACACCGTCGTTTGATTAACGAGAGGGTCTTTACACCGTGTGTCTCCCTTTTGCGAGACAAGGGGAGCCTGTCGGTGAATTAGGGTAGGATGTGGTGGCCAAACACCATTTAATAATATATTTTCATTTATTTTTTACATATATGGAAAAGCTTTTGTATTTTACATTTTAATAACAAATAAGAAATTATGAGAAAGGTTTTAGTAATACTAATATGTTAATTAAATTAATAAAAAACATATAAATATCTATAAAATTTTAATATGTAAAAACATAATTAGTATTTTTTTAAAAAAAATATTCTTTCATATAGATGTATCAAAATTTTGTAAGTATTTATACGTAATCAATCGTTTCACGTGGTATATTGGTATTATTGAATCATTTTTTAAAAACTACACCTTTATAGGATACTTTTGCCAAATCAATATTTATCTTCTTTGTATCGATATATATATATATATATATATATATTTTGATAGGCTATTTTTGACATGATCCCTAGATCTAGTTAGACCTATTTGAGGTATGAGCTAAGCTATTGAGACCTAATCTGACCCTTATTTCCAAGTCGAGCCTCCTCTAACTATCTCTAGCCATATTTGAGATCATTGGAGCATATCATTAATGTTAGGATTCATCTCCCATAATGACCAAGATATACTTTCTCTTGATAGAAGATCCACTTTTCTAGTTTAGCTTGAATTCATCCACTATAAATGAATATGAGGCTTGTAGATAAGGGACTGTCACATCTATACACTCTCTACTTATTTGTTGCTCTACCACTTTAGCTTTACATCTCCCATGCAATTAATTTAAGTATCGAGTGACCCTACCTAATAACCCTAAGCTATTTTTCTCACTCTATCTATTTTGCAGACGATCTCAAGGCCTAAACTCTATTGAAGAAAACTAAAACCTAATATATATATATATATATATGTATATATGTATGTATTATGTATGCATGTGAATGTATTAATTTTTACCCTTATTAATATATGTCATGCTATATTTATTATAAATTTCCATATCATATATTAGTATTGTATCTTATTGATACCACTTGTATCTACAAATCGTAGTGTTGCACTAATCCTCGAATAACCAATCAATGGAATATTCTCCTTCAAGCACAAACTTTGATGCAATAAACTTCTCGGATATTAAATTTGATATATAATATTTAATGAAGCCCTAAAGCGTGTGCTATCCAATATTTTATGAGTGATTTCATAATCGCATAAATAAATTTTAGATTTTATCTTGTGTTGCTCATTATGGGATCCACCAGAATCCACTTACTTGTCTGTTTCTTAGTGGTCCAAATAGCATACTAACTTTAGTAGGTAGTCGGCCATAACGAAGCAATGCTACCACATGGATGGATTACCGAATTGGTTGGTTCAACACTATCCCATGAGTTACGTCAAACGTAACTTAATGCATACCATAATGAAAATAGAAACCAAATCAATTTGATAGTTTCTTCTTTTTCTTTTTGTCACTATTTAGTATTGTGATAGGCCATAAATGAGTTCGCACCTATTGCATATATCATGATTTGTATTTTGGAAAGAAGTTGAGGTGTTTAACTTGGGGCTTAATGTGAAGTGGGTAATGCTAGTAGATGATTTGTTCGTAGGGTGGAGTAGTCTCTTTAGACAGAATTAGTCTCCCATGAGCAAATAAGTTGAAAGCTGATGCTACTCTCTTGATTATGACCATGGCAGGTCGAAATTAATAAAGAAGTTGAGCTTACCAATCATATGAAGGATAATGATAATGTCGACTAGCATTACTAAAGATAGTAGGGCTCAGAATGGTCTTGGAAAGACAGGAAGGAATAAGCTAGCTTGCCTTCCATAATACAAGAAAATATATGTAGCAAAGGAGGGTCGAGCGCTGCATGGGCGTATAAAGAGAAGATGAACCTCCCGTCCTGTGACAAATGGTATATGTTACACCCCGAAGTGGTAGAGTCGTAACAGTCTTACCGTGTAAACTATTCCAAAATAGAAGCTGATCATACAGTCGCCATCTTAGACCTGATTTACACAAAGAGTTTACGACTAACCTAGTTTGAAGTAAACGATTTATAAATTAAACATATTATTTACTTATAAACTTAAGCAAAATACATACTTATATTAAAATAATCTAAGTATCTTTACAAGATTTAGCAATTTCACAATTTACTTGAGCAATTTGTAAATTAGTTTTAAAAACTTTAAAATAAATCTAACTAAAAAGTGTTTTCATCTTCAGTTTACGTTCTCATTCCCTAGGATCCTGTAGTTGTTAAGTTCAAGATAAAGGTAAGCCGCTTCTTACATAGCATCTACAACAAAGTTTATAGGGATATGAGTAACCACAACTCAGTAAGTTGGGATAGAGATTTAAAACCATACAGCAAACACAAACAGGATTATCAACCAAATTATTAGATACAATGCATGCTCAAGCAAATGTCACCGCACGATGTTGTCCGGCTCATTATAAGATTTGAGAAATTACACTCACTCTAATTTGGATTGATGAGTTTTTATTAATGCAACTGCTCACGACTAAACCTAAGCTTGTACAATGGAAATTTCACTCTTTCCACGATTACTTTTGAATCATTAACTTCACTCTTGTCGCGACCTCTTTACCTATTACTTAGTTTGACTAGGGATAAAGAAGTGATCAATGCATGCTCAAGCAAATGTCACCGCACGATGTTGTCCGGCTCATTATAAGATTTGAGAAATTACACTCACTCTAATTTGGATTGATGAGTTTTTATTAATGCAACTGCTCACGACTAAACCTAAGCTTGTACAATGGAAATTTCACTCTTTCCACGATTACTTTTGAATCATTAACTTCACTCTTGTCGCGACCTCTTTACCTATTACTTAGTTTGACTAGGGATAAAGAAGTGATCAATTATGCCATCCAGCGTTATCCTTTTCAAAGGAATCGGTATTTGGTTGAAAAATCATAATATTCTTCTAATGGGTTGCTATGCATGTTTGATTCAGAATTTTAAGTCATATATTTAATTAGGTCCAGTTTAAGGTATTAAATCATTTCAACAAATTACAAAGAACAATAATCGGAGTCATATCTTCAAACTCAGAAATAAGCACATATGCACAGTTAACTATCCAACAAGCACACTCATGTACAATTATAAGCCTCCAAGTATTACAATTTAGTACTCGAAATACAACAACGTATTAATCTCAACTTACTTGGACTCCTCGCTTACTTACTTGAGGTGGGACTCACTTAGTTTATTGCCAATAATTCCTATAATACCAGTGTTTAGTTTTATCCTATAACACTTATTATTATCTTTAGTTTAAGGTTTAATATATCTAATTATCTAGGTTCTCAAGTCTTTTACTATTATTCTTGATTTAAGTTTAGTTTTCCGCATTGATTTCTAAATTAAGTTATAGTCCAGTTTTTTAGTACGGTTTTATACACAAACCTTAAAAACTCAGTTCGACCCTTAATGTGAAATTAATCATATTATTTCCGAGTCTCTTAATAATCATATTTACCTCTAATGTGAGAAAATTTTATATTTTTTATATAAATGCTTAGATTTAGGTTTTATATAAGATTTAATACATATTAATATTATCATTATATTTTCCAATTTAACCTAATGTTTTAAAATTATCATAATTCTAATTATACATATTATCAATTAATCCATATTTATTACATAATTCCAATGTTAATTGCATTTAATACTCCAAGTGCTATGATTATGTTGCTACATCAAATATTAACATCCTTAAACATTTAATTACCTTTTAAATCAGTAATTAGTCATTTAATCACTTAATTAGTCCAAAATTATTCATTTTTTACATCATTTTAGGGCTAAAAAATTACTTAAAATTTTGCAAATTAATTTTTGAAAAAGGGCTTTGTAGCATTGTTCAATATCGCTTAAGTAGTCTATAGAAAAAAAAATTGAGCTCAAAACTATACTTTTAAGCCTATTTATTTCTAATTCTAAACATACTTGGTTTTGCTCATTTTCTGAAGCACCCTATATTTATAGATGTAATTAAGCTTAGTTACTATTTTTATCTAAATCTACATATAATAAAACGTCAAAATAACAAATTTTATAATTTTTTGGAATGAATTAATAATTTTAATAAATTTTGCAAAATTAGATGAAATTTATAAGTCACCTGGTTCTTGAACTTCCAACCACTAGAATCGGTCCAGGGATTGTCGAATAGTCCAAGTGTGGATTTTGTAAGGCCGAAATATAAGTTAAGTAACTATAGGATTGAATTTAGTATACAAAATTTAGGGCGATCAATTAAAGGATTTGATTGAATCTAAATTATAAATTAAAATTAGAAATATAAGTAAAAGTGATCCTATAAGTTTGAATTTAAGAAAATAAGTAATAAAATAAGAAAATATAAAATTTTCAAATTTTAAGCATATTACTTGTTATTTATCAAAAATACGTAAAATACATTTCAATAACTAATGAATCATTAAAGATAAATTATATATATACTAAAAATCATAGAATGACCTAAATAATATTTAGTAGTATTTATTTATACTCTACATGTATTTATATGTAGGTAGAAATATGCGAAATTATTTAAATTGCCTAAAATTTTCTAGAAAATTGCTAAATAATTAAAGAAAATTATAAAAAGATTAAGGAAAAATCATAAAAAAATCAAGGAGATTAGGAATGGTCCAAATCAAGTCATGGTAGCTAGTGGGAGAGAAGAGAAAATTTAACCAATTAAATTCAAGCACATAAAAAGCAAAATAATAAGGGATATAGGCCTTGTCTTGTCCTAATTAATGCACTACAATTACTTTAAGGCCCTATTAATAGCAAAAAAATTTTCAAATCTCATTTGGCCAGTTGGAGCTGAAAAAATTGAGAGAATCAAAATTGAGAAGAAAATTAGGGTTTTATAATTTTTTTTTCAAATCTGTACAGTTAGGGCAAATATGTCAAACCCACACATCACCAACACCTAGAATTGAACCACCACCACCACCACAACTACCCCACTCCAAACCAACCACCTGGACTGGTTTATATACCTGAACTGGTGTTAGAAGTAAAAAAGCTTGTAAACTAGGTGAGTCTCAAATCTCCTCCAATTTTGAAAAATTCCTTAAAATTATTAATTATGCCTAGAAAATTATGAAATTTATTATTTAAATGTTTTATTATATGTAGATTTAGGAAAAAAAATAGTGATTAAGTGTAATCAAGTCTGAAAAAATAGCGTTTTTAAGAAATTGGACAAAATCGAATACGTTTAGAATTAAAAATATATATGCTTAGGAGTGTAGTTTGGAGCTCAATTTTTTTTTTTTTTGTAGAATACTTAAGTTATGTAGAATAATGCTATGAAGCCATTTTTTTAAAATTACTTTTTGAAAATTTTAAGGTTTTTTTTAGCCCTAAAATGCTGAGAAAATAGGTATTTTTGGCTTAATTAAGTAATTAAATGATTAATTACTGAATTAAAGGGTAATTAGATGTTTAAGGATGTTAATCTCTAATGTGGAAACCTAATCCTAACATTTGGAGTGTTAATTATAATTAATATGGGAATTATGTGGTAATTGTAGGAAATTTAGTAATATGTGAAGTTAGGATTTTAATAAATATGAAATAATAGGTTAAATTAGATAATATAATAATAATATTTGTACAAAATAAATCTGGTACAAAAATTAATTTTAGGTAATCAGATAAAAACTGTAAGATTTTCTCACATCAGAAGTAAAATTCGGTACTGTAATTAGGATTAGAGTGTACCAAATAGCTTAGAATACTAAATTAAGACCTAGTATGATATTAGAATACTCGAACTTAATACGATTAATTTCACTTTAGGATTCGAGCGTATTTAGAATTTCTCGTAGTTGAAAACAATTTAGAATAAAAACTGGAATCTAATTCAAAAACCAAACTCCAAACTAATGTAGAATGAATTGTTAGTAAATAATAAGTATATATGGAAAAATGAGTTAAACCATATCTTAGAATATATATCATCAAAGTATAAGTACTAAAAAGACGTATTTATATTATAGGAAACACGAACGTGAACCAACTTGCAATTGAGCGATTGAGCAATTGAGTAATCGAGAATTCCAGGTAAGTTGGGTTTATTAATTCACCATATTTGGAGTATTATTTTAGGGAACTCGGAGACTTAGGATTGTGTATGATTATGATTATAAGTAGTTTTATGTATATGCTTGCATATCTGACTTCGTGTTGGAATTTGTATTGTGATTGATGACTGTTATGATTGGATTGGTGTGAAATTATCTGAACACCTTAAATGGAACCTAATCCTCATCGACCTTAATACCTTAAATTGTCATGCATTGCAACCCTTTAGGGTGAGGATGAGGGCATTGGTTCGAAGGATAGTCTAAAGAGGAGCATTGTCTCCATTGCACAAACCTGGGTTTGATTGTAAGCTGTTGCATAACATAAAAACTCCTCAATCCGGATTAGAGCGGTGAAATTACTTTAATTTCACAACGGACCGGACTACATTGTGTTATGATACTTATTTGTTGCATTGTATGAAAATAATTGCTTGATAATCTTTTTGTATTTGTATACATTTATGAGTCTCTAATTTAATTTATTGAGCTGTAGTTACTCATACCCATATAAATCTTTTTGCAGGTCCTGACTTCTAATTACTTTGATTAATATGCCGCCCTACAACTATCTTGAGTTTAGTTATCTTTTGAAGCCTAGGGCTATGAAAATCAATTTGCCTAATAGTTAATTTATATATAGAGTCTCACTAATATCTTTAAGATTGAAGGATTGATATTTGACATGTAAACTAGCTGACTGTTATGATATGATGTAGTACACTTGGGAATTCTACAGTAATGTGCATATAATTATATATATATATATTGACCTAAAGTTTTAATACTTATTGTAACTTTAGCTAAATTCTTAATTGAATTGTTTACTTCAAAGTGAGGAGTCGTTGATGCTTGTGTAGATCATATCTACGATAGGCACTGTTAGGCCAGTTACTATCATAGAATGGTTTATACGGTGGGACTATTGCGATTTTATGACTTCAGGGCGTAACAGGTTTTGGAGTTGGGTGATGATAGTGGTTTAGTTCCAGGTGGTGGTGATATGTGGGTTCAGCCTAATTGCTCGTACTATAAAGATTTGTGTAATTATTTTGAAACCTTAATTTTTCTCTCAATTTTCGATGCTCTCCAATTTTTTTCCACTTCAAATAGACTAAATGAGCTTCTGTAATTTTTTTTGTTATTTATAGAGGTGTAAAGCTAATCTTATGCATTAATTAGATAATATTAGGCTTATATACTCTTCTATTTTGCCTTTTAAGTGTTTAATTTTAATTGGTCCAAATTTTTTCTTCTTTTCTATGCTGCCACAACCCAATTCTGGATTGATCTCAACCTTGTTGATTTTTTTTATTTTTATTTGACTTTTTTATATTTTTCTTTGATTTTTTGGTGATTTTCTAGCAAATTTAGAAACAATTTAGGTAATTTCACGTATTTCTACCGACACATAAATACATGTGGAGTACAAGTAAATACTTCTAAATATTATTTAGGTCATTTTATAATTTTTAGTATGCATTTGATTTATCTTTAGCGACTCGTTAATTATTGGAATGTATTTTACGTATTTCCGATAAATAACGAGTAATATACTTAAATTTAAAAAATTTTATATTCTACCATTTTATTACTTATTTTCTAAAATTTAAACTTACTAGGTCACTTTTATTAATATTTCTAGCTTTTGGGCTAGATTGGACAATTTGTTTGATCGTCTTAAATTCTACGAACCAAATCTCGAATACTTAATTATGTGTCTTACGGTATCAAAGCTTAGAAGTTCTAGCCGATGTTCTGAAATGAACATGATAATTCTTGTTGACAACTGAGCTCATAAGGATAAAGCTTAAGGCGGAGTGGCCACTAAGAGGACATCGTTGCCAATAGGGGTAGCTGTGTCGTGAGCAGCAATATGATAAGGCTGCCCTAATCTTTAGAAAATAAAAATGTACTTTGATGGATAAACCATACCATTGGGCTACTCAATAAGAAGCGATCTTAGAGGACGAGAGAAGTGGGTAAAGGCAAGGGTAAGGTTAAGGTGATGTTTGTGGAAGCCCTCGAGACAAAGATGACCTTGGCATGGAGTTGGGCAATAGAGAATAGGGTCAATGATTATATGAGGAAGGGTAGTGGGAACGGGTTGGTGCCATGATGAGGGCGTTATGGATTTAGGTGGGGAAAAATGTCATGGTCTGTGTTTTGGAAGGAAGTGAAGGCGTTTAACTTAAGGCTTAATGTGAAGTTAATGGTATTAGTGGATGATTTCTTCATGGGGTAAAGTAATCTCTTAAGGCAGGGTTGGTTATTTGTGAGCAAACTGGTTGGTAACTAATGTTACTCTTTTGTAATGGTCAGTGTAGTTCGGTTCGATATAGTTCGTCCTCCCCTCTTATCAAGCTAAACCTAATATAACAATTTGTTTTTTTTTTTAAGTCGAACCTAACTGTATGGTTCAATTTATAAATTTTTTGAACCTAGTTAAAAGTGGTTCGATTTGGTTAGATCTATAGTTTGAATTGTTTGTATCAAATTTTCACTAAATATTTTCATCTCTAAGAAATATGAAATTTCAAATAGAATTTACTCAACTTAATCTTAATAATTAACACAAAATCATCATAAGCATAACAGGAAATTAAAATTTTGATAAAATTCATGAAGATTGATGAAAAAAATATTTAAAAGTACAAAATAATTGCATGAAATTTTTTTATTTGACTAAGCAATTAGGTTCAAAACGGTATAGTTCAGTTCGCTTTCCGAAACTAAATCGCAAATTGTTTATATATAACCAAACCAAATTGTATACGAAATGATTTACAAAAAAAAAAAAAGAATCGATTTTTCGATTCCATTCCATTTAGTTTGGTTTACAGTCCGATTCGCAATTTATGATTTTTTTGTCCAACCCTACTTTCTTGTTGATGGCCATGGCAGATCGAGACTAGCAAAGAAGTTTGGTCGTCCAATCATATGGAGGATGATGATAATGCTGGTTGGTACTCCTAAATATAGTAAAGCTTAGAATAGTCATGAGAAAATAAGAAGGAATAGGTTGGCTTACCTTTTGTAATATGAGAAAATAAATGTGGCAAAAGAGGGTCAAGTATCACATGGGCGCATAAGGAGGGGGTGAACCTCATGTCCATTCATATAAAGTATGATATTGGAAGTGCAAATCATCAACCTAAGGTAATTGCTTTAATTGATGTTTACAAGATTGGTTATTTATGTGATTATAAAGGTTGAATTAAGGTTTAAGCATAAAGAATTATAAATAAAGTGTCTTCATGGAAAAAAAAATCAATCTTGATTTTAATGGAATTATAAAAAAGTTGATGTAAGATTGTTGATATAGAAATCAACATACTGTATATGTATTAAGGAATTAATTAGTCATTGTTGTCAAGACTTACAGTGACTATGTACATGAAAGAATTGAGAAGGTAGATTGAATATTGATTGATGAAAGTCATGTGTATTGCTAGAATATTCATAAGAAATATTGTTTAGTGAAGAAAGTTGATCATTAGAGGATGGAGTTGTAATTGGAATTTTGTTGTGTATTATTAGAATGTTCACAAAAATAATTATAGTCAATCAACTAGCCAAAGATTGTGGAACAATCAGCAAAAGTGTTAAATGGCTTAATAAGGTTAGTCAACTAGCCCAATAGGTAGGGATCTAATCTTCCTTACTGGCACTATTCTACTAATCTATTATTCAAAAAATGAAATGAAAGAAGTTATAAGTATTTGCTAACCTTTGGCTTTAATCACTTCTTGCATTGCTTATCTAACCTCACACATGATTATTTACCATTCTACAAAGATAAAATCTAACTTCTCTCACTCGCTCAAAAACTTTAACTCACAATATGGGTAATAAATAATCAAAGAGATATACAATTACGTCTCTCAAAAGATTTTGCTGCAAACTTAAAAGAAAAGGCTAAGTATTGGTCTTCAACGTAGGTTTTGACTTATGCACATTAAGAATTTTTCACAAAATAGAGAGCTTTTTCCAAGTTACTAGAAGTATCTTCACGATTCGAATGCCTTTCTTTTATATATTGTTTGGATGCAATGGCTAATACTTGATTTTTCTTGACTTAAATCTTATCTTCATTAATTATTTGTTGGCTTTATTCCTTAATTCTTGGAAAATATCTTCCTTTTTTAACTTTGAATTAAAAAATTAATCCTTATCTTGTTATACTCTGGAGATATTAAATATGATAGCTTCAACTAATAACTTCAATGAACTTGGCTCATAAATGGTCTAAGATACTTGAAATTATCTTTCCATGATATTTGCACTAACTACAAATATGTGAGTTTAAAATTCAAACTCTAATTATTTGAGACTATATTGATGATTTTGGATCTTGATGTATTAATTTTGGTTTATCTTCAATAGACTTTGAATCTCAAAGTCATTAGAAATCCCAACAAATCTAGAGATATTTGAAATATCAACTTGTCCAAATCTTTTTAAATTCAAACCTTCTAGAGCCTTATCCGATTCATAATCATTTGGTTGTCTTAATTCTTCGACGTATAGCATTTACAATTTTTATAAATATAATAGTTTCTCATTTTCGAACATAAACGTCTTTATCAACTATGATATAATCGAGTACTTGCTCAAACTTGAATCTTGGACATTATTTCTTCAAAAAACTAATAGAGAAGGAACTTCATTTCTCACATCTTTAATCTCGAATCTATGCAAAATCAACTTATAGTTTCTAAAAAATTCCAACTTGAATGTAGAAAATTGATCACGGAGAAGTTAACTTGAATTTCAATCTTAATTTTTGTCAATCTTTAATTAAAATTGAACCCTGTGGAGCTTAAACCAACTTATTTGGAATGAGATTGAATATATTTCTCGAATATATTTATTCAAGTGGAGCCGAGTCTTCAATCTTTGATAAACTACCGACTAACTGTCCCATTACTTACACACAACTCCGAGAACTCTAATTGCTCACCCGGTAAATTCTGTCTCGGCAACCTACTAATGACGAAAAACTTTATGTCAAAGGAATATGGCTGAACTCTTTGAGCTTCCCAAATTATCATACATTGATCTGTACACTCGGTAGTGATGATGTCAATGATTCTCTTGCCGAGGACCCCGTATCTAGTAACCTGATCAACTGTTGCTGAGAAGTTCTTGCTAAGTGACGAGAGACTTACTTATACGGTCGAATAGTTTTCTCTCGGCATGCCACCATCTCTCTTGTCCTGGCCCTTTTATTGCTGCAACATATTGACCCCTCTCGCTTGCTATGCTCAGAGAATATTTGTACAAGACCAATGTTGCACTACCACCTATCCACCTCGTCTGAAATTGTACTACTTTTCCATTTTTGGTCTTTTATCCTTTTTATCACTTTTTCATATGTATCAGAAATCCCCTTTTGTATATACTTTCTTGTGATTTCTTTATTTGCAATGCTGCTTTAGGGACTTACTATGAATAGTCCTTTTTCTCTTGTAAGTTGCAAATAACTTACATTTTAATATTGAATACTCTATTCTTGTGAGAGAACTTTCTCTAAATCCATATTTCATACACCACTTATCTAATCTTACCGAGTAGTTTAGGATTAGCAGCGGGTAGACCTTGACATCAACTTATGTGTCATATCAAGTGAGGTATTAAGTTGTGTTGTGTTTGTTGGTGAGTCACATCCTTTGAGTAGCTTCGCGTCAGCTACTCTTGTTCAATTGTGGACTATTTCCCTATAATTTTCTTCGATATCTCATAGGACCTAGTGATAATTGAGCTCCTAGGCATATTATATATTCTTGGTATCATAGCTTGAGGTTGAGACCGAAAGTGGTGTAGTAATAATCAGTCAGCCATTCGAGATACTGTGTGTGTCGTAGCCATCTATGTGAATTGTAGTTACTGAAATATTATGTTAGGAATGTCGAACCTTAGTGTAAAGGGAGAGATTTACGATGTCGAAAGTGATGCTCATGGTTGTGGTTGAGTTACTCAAAAAACACCATGTATTACTGATGAGCGAATACAAGATCTTACTGTTGTTGTGGCCAATTTAGCTATCTTAGTAAATAGGGTCTTAGAGAATGGACCGTGTAAGAGGGTTGCTGAGCAAGGCCGAGGAATGAGATATAAGTCGAGGAGTTAGATGAATAAGCAAGCTCCGGAAGCCTTTCTAATGAACCATATACTATCGTGACATATTGATAGAGTTGCGAGGAGAAGGTTAAAGTTGGATGAAGTGGAAGAATACGAAGAAAAAGACTAGTATATTAAGATTGATGAGCGTTAGTTCAAAGCGCCAAGGGGTACCAAACATCTTAAGGTACAGATTCTGAACCTCAACAGGTCTAGTAATGCTAATGACTACCTGGATTGGGAAAAGAAGATTGAAAAGATATTTGACTTCTATGATTATAAAGATGCTATCTACATTAGAGTGGCTGTGTTAGAATTTTCTGGATATGCGACAACGTGGTTGAAGAAGCTACAGAATGCTTGCCTAAACACCCGATGTGAGGTCCAAACATGGAATGAGATGAAGAGAGTTCTGAGAAGTAGGTTCGTTTCCAAACACTACGAACGGGACACTTTCCGACGACTCCAAGACTTAAGGCAAGGTAACAGATTCATAGACGACTATGTTCAAGAATTTCAGTTGCTTATGATACGATGTGATGTTGACGAGCTTAAGGCTTGAACTATAGCACGGTTCATCTTGGGACTCTGAGCTGAAATTGATCACGTCGTGGAATTGCAGAGCCTCACAACTTTGGATGAAACCATCCGTGTAGCCTAGAGAGTTGAAAGGCAACGGCGGAACTAGGCTGGCTGAATGCTGAGTAACCAAACAATGATGTCGAATAGGAATAGCCTACCGAATAGACTAGGGAACGACAAAGTTTCAAACAGTTCTGAGGTGGAATGTCGAGGTCACATGACAAGGCAACCTAACAAGGGCCAAGGTAAGAGCAAGACTAAGCAACCTGAGATCTGAAGAGACCAAGGTCAGAGTTCAGGGAGAAAAACCTGACAAATTAAGTATTTTAAATGCCTTAGCTATGGACACGTGACTAGTCAATGTTCAAACCACCGAGTCATGACCATAAAGAGAGACAAGCCCCAATTTGAAGTAAAAAGTACGAGTGAAGGATGTCACGCCCCGAAGCGGTAGAGTCGTAACAGCCCCCGCCGTGTAAACCGCCCTAAGATAGAAGTTGGCCTTACAACCGCTATCTTAGACCTGATCTACACAAGGCGTCCACGACTAACCCGCTTTGAAGTAGACAATTTGTAATTTAAACAAATCATTTAAGAAAGTGAGAAAAGTTATATATAGTCACTATAATTCAGTTATTACATTAATCAGAAATGAAAAGTAAAACATGTTTTGATTCTTCAATGTTTTTCCTCACTCCCCAGGATCCAGCAGTTGCTAGCTTCAGAGTAGTTGTTGCCGCTTCTTAGCCAGCACCTGCACGATGTCTATAGGGATGTGAGCAACCACAGCTCAGTAAGTTAGGACGGAGGACTTAAAACTATACCATACACACAACAAGGTTTTCAATCACTTATTAGGTGCAATGCATGTGCAAGCAAATGCCATCGCACGACGTTGTCCGGCCCGTCGTGAGATTAGAGAAATTGCGCCCGCTCTAATCCGGGTTGAGGAGTTGCCGTTAATGCAACAGCTCACGACCAAACCTAGGTTTGTGTAATGGAGACCTTGTTCCTCCCGCGACTACCTTCGAACCGCTGCCTTCACCCTCGCCGCGACCTCCTCTCCTGTCACTTAGTTCGACTGAGGATGAAGAAGGGACCATTTTGCAATCCTGCGCTATCCCTTCCGAAGGGGTCGGTATTTGGTCGGAGAGTCCTAAGTTCCCCTAACGGGTTGCCATGCATGTTCGATTATGATTACTGGTCGTATATTTGATTAAGTCCAATTCAGGGTGATCAATCATTACATACAATTCATACAATATGCGCCAGAGCAACAAACATAATCATAGCATCACCCATAATCAAGCACATGCACACATTCTCTATCTAACAAGCACAACCAAGCATAATCTTAAGCCTCCAAAATACAGCATCGTATTAATCCCAACTTACCTCGACTCCTCGCTCACTCACTCGAGGTCCGATTTGCTCAGGCCATCGCCGATCATCCCTATAACACGAACGTGGTTTTAGTATTTCATATAATATTATAAGTTCATTTTATCCGATAACGCTTATTGTTAGGTTTTGTTTGAGGTTAAATATACCTAATTATCTAGATATTAAGTCTTTTATAATTAGTTTAGGGTTGGGTTTAGGTTCAGGTTCAGGTTCAGGTTCGGTTTTCGCATCGATTTCTAAATTAGGTTTTTTTTTTTTGTTCGATTTCTAAGTAATGTTTTAGATTCCAATCCTAAAAATCCGTTTCAACCCATAATGTGAAATTAACCACATTATTTCCAGGTACCCTAAATACGATTTCTACCCCTAGTCAGCATTTTATTCCATCCGGTACACTTAAACCCGTATTAGTGTACCGAATTTACTCATGTTGTGAGAAATTTTTACATTTTTCATATAATTACCTAAAATTGAATTTTGTTTCAGATTTGTTATGTTCTGATTTTCATTATTTTATTATCTAATTAAACCTAATTTTTCCATATTTATTAATTTTTAATTCTACATATTCCTAATTTTCTACATTTACCACATAACACCTTCATTACTTATCCTTAATACTCCATACACTAGGATTAGGTTTCCACATCAGATATTAACATCCCTAAACATCTAATTACTATCTAAATCAGTAATTAATATCCTAATCACCTAATTAACTCCCAATTACTCAAATTTTCCATCATTTTAGGGCTAAAAATTAACTTAAAAATTTCGAAAATTAAATTTAAAAAAATGGCTTCATAGAACTGTTCTATATCACATGAGCATCCTACAGAAAAAAATTGAGCTTCAAACTACACTTCTAAGGTCATTTATTTCTAAACCGAAATGTGCTCGGTTTTGCATGATTTCTTAAGGACCCTATATTAAGGGACATGTTTTCATCTAAATAATATTTTTCCTACAAACTACATACAAAAATATTTTAGAATAAAAAAATTCATAATTTTCTAATTATATTTACTATTTTTACAAAATTTCACAAGAATCGGGCTAGAATTTGGACTCACCGGTTTTGGTGGCTCCGGCCACCGCGGGCCGCCGTGGCATTGTCGGCCGGCCTGGGCGCTTCCACCACCTTGTGGTGGTGGTGGCCGTCCACTCCAGCTCCTCGTATGGTGTGGGTTCCCTTTAAAACCCCTAACTGCACAGTATTTTTTTTTTTTTGGATTTTCTCTCGATTTTTCGGCTCTCCCCAATTTTATCACTTTCCAAACTGTCCAAATGAGCTCTGTAAATTTTTTCCCTATTTATAGACATTTGCTATAATTAATATGCATTAATTTGACAAGACTTTGTCCAAATTCCTTAGTTTTTGGCTTTTGTGTTGTTCAATTTTTATTGGCTAATTTTTATTTTGCAGCTTTAGACCTGCCACGACCTTATCTTGATTCATCTTATTATCTTCTGATTTTTTTCTTATTTTTCCATAATTATTTTATATTTTTCTTTAATTATTTGCTTAGTTTTAGGCCAATTTTAGTAATTACGCGTATTTTTATCTACACGTAAATACATGTAGGGTAAACGTGAATATTCCTAAATATTATTTTGGTCATTCTAAAATTTTTAGTATACATATAATCTATCTCTAATAATTTATTGGTTAATATATTACACTTTTTGCCTTTTCGGTAATTAGCAGTTATTATGCTTAAAATTTGAAAATTTTATAGTCTCCTATTTTGCTAGTTATTTTCTTAAATTTAAGTTTACGGGGTCATTTTTACTAATATTTCTCTCAATAGTTTATAATTTGGGTGTGATCGGATCCTTTAGCCGATCGCCCTAAACCTTGGGTTCTAAATTCAATCCGACGGTTACTTGGCTGAACTTTGGGGCTTACAAAGGAGAGGAAGAAGTGGCAACCAATTAGATGTTGGAAGAACTTGAGAAAGATCCCAAAGCCAAGATACCCCCTAAGGGCAGAGCCGAGTACTGCTTTGTTGTTCGATGATCCCTCGGTACTTTTGTGGCTAACAAAAATGACCAAAGAGAGAACCTCTTTCATACGAATTGTCGGGTGAATGGCAAGCTATGCACTGTGATCATTGACGGAGGGAGTTGTACCAATGTCGTAACGCAAGGGGTAGTTGAGGCCATGAAATTGCTAACTCTTGTACACCCCAAGCCATACAAGATTCACTAACTGAATGAGAAAAGAGGATTACACATTTTCGAGTAAGTCAGAGTGCCAATTACTATTAGTGATAGGTACAGGGATGAGGTGCTATGTGATGTTCTTCCCATGTATACATCTTACATATTACTCTGTCAACTGTGGCTATTTGACTTAAGAGTGTTACTCTATGGGTATATAAACACCTACATGTTTCAAAAGGATGAGAAGAAAGTTATATTGACACCTATGAGTCCTAAGGAAGTGTAAGAAGCTTAGGAAAATGTTGCTAGATCTTTGTAGTGGAAGTCCTTGGTGATTTTCCAAGCTTAGTTTGCATGAGAGGTCAAGACCGAGGACTACGTACTCATTTTGGTCAGGAGATTCTTAAAGGTTAGAGAAGCCGAGAACTTACTTGCTAAAGTGCAATAGCTACTTCAAGAATTTGCTAACCTCTTCCTTACTAAGATGCCAAAAGGATTACCTCCTTTAAAAGGAATTGAGTATTGCATCGATCTTCAACCTGGAGGAACCTTGCCAAATCGACTTGCTTATAGACTCAATCCTGAATAGACAGCTGAGTTAAAAAAGCAAGTTGATGAGTTGGTAAATCGCGAATATGTCCGTGAGACCATAAGCCTATGTGCCATCCAGTTGTACTAGTACCAAAGAAAGATGGATCATGGAGGATGTGCATTGATAGCCGTGCATTCAACAAGATTACTGTTAAGTACCGATACCTAATCTTATGGTCAGATGACATGCTTGATAAGTTGTATGGTGCATGCATCTTTTCGAAGATGGATCTAAAGAGTGGCTATCATCAAATACGAATGAGATCGGGAGATGAATGGAAAACATCCTTTAAGACTTAGGATAGTCCATTTGAGTAGATGATTATGCCGTTTGGTTTAACTAACATACCGAGTACATTCATGCGACTCATGAATCATGTGCTGAGAACATTGATAGGAAAATGCATTGTGGTTTATTTTAATGATATTCTAGTCTATAATGTTGACTTTCTTATTTATGTTAAACATTTGAGATTGATGTTTAATATACTCCACGTTGAGAAATTATTCGGTAACTTGAAGAAATGCACGTTTTGCAAAGTAAGGTTGTATTCCTCGGATATGTCATTTTAAGGAGTAGAGTTTGGGTTGATGATGAAAAGGTCAGAGCTATTAATGAGTGGCCTACGCCGACTAGTGCTGCCGGGGCCAAGAGCTTCCATGACCTAGCCTTATTCCATTGGAGATTTATCCGAAACTTCAGCTCCATAATTGTGCCATTGATTGAATTGACCAAAAAGAACATTGAGTTTAAATAGACAGAAAAGGCTCAGAAGAGTTTTGAAGATGTGAAGTGTAAGTTGATATCTGCTCCAGTATTTACCTTACCAGATTTTGAGAAGGTTATTGAAGTTAAATGTGATGCATCTCGTATTGGCATTAGTGCAGTACGTATGCAGGAGTGCCAACCTATTGCTTAATTCAGCGAAAAACTTTGAGGTGTTGTCCTAAATTACTCAGTCTACGATAAGGAGTTCTATGCCCTTGTCTATCCACTCTAAAACTGGCATCATTATCTATTGCCGAGAGAATTCATCATCTATTTAGATCATAAATCTTTTAAGCATCTTTGCAGGCAGCAGAAGCATTCTTAGTATCATGCTAAGTGGGTCAAGTTTTTGGGGACCTTTTGCTATGTCATCGGGTATAAGAAGGGAAGCATTAACATAGTGGTTGATGCACTTTCTCACCGTCATACCCTCATCACGACATTGTAAGCTAAAGTGCTTGGGTTTGGTACTTTACTTGATCAATATGAGCATGACCTGCATTTTGGGCCTTTAGTAACTAAGTGTAATGATAGAGGAGCTGTGGACAGATTCTACTTGAGTAAGGGGTTCTTGATGAAAGGCAAGCAAATTTGCATGTCGAGTGGTTCTACAAGGGAGCTACTAGTTCAAGAGGCTCATGCTAAGGGTTTTGTTGGCCATTTGGAGAAAAGAGAACGATTGAGATATTAAATGAGTACTTTTACTGGCTTGGGATGATGAGGGATGTGCACTAAATACTTGAGAGGTGTAAGGTGTATAAGTATGCAAAAGGGAGGAGAGAGCCTTATGGAGAATATACACCCCTACTAATTCCCAAGCGGCCGTAAACCAATCTAAGCATGAATTTCATGCTCGGCCTTCCCTACACGCGAAGAAGACATGACTTAATCATGGTAATGGTCAATCGGTTCAGCAAGATGGGCCACTTTATCCCTTACTACATAATTAATGATGCTTTATTCATTATTAACCTCTTTTTGTAAGAAATTGTACGACTGTATGGAGTGCCAAGGAATATTGTGTCCGATTGTAATTCAAAATCCATGAGCTTCTTTTGGAAGACCTTATGGAGGAAACTCGACACTAACCTCTTGTTCAATACCTCTTGCTACCCCCAGATAGATAGCCAAGCTGAAGTAGTTAACAGAACTGTAGGTAATCTCCTGCGCAGCACTGTTGGAAAGAACTCTTATAACTGGGATTTATGCTTGCCTATCATTGAATTTGCCTACAATCGTTCAATTTATAGCTCCACTGGAACATCACCATTTTAGGTTGTTTATAGACTTAGCCCAAACTTAGCCTTGGACTTAGTTAACAGTCCGACTATATAAGGAGAGAGTCAATCCGACCTGCAGCGTACCTAGGAATTTCATATATTGCATCAAAGAATTACCGAGCAATTGGCCAAAATTGTAGCTTGACAAAAGGAAATGGGAAGCTGCGGCAGCAAACAAATTGTTTATGCCCCTAAGAACCTTATTTAGATCCATCTTAGCAAAGAACAATTCCCTAAAAAGAGGACGAACAAACTATTTCCCAGAGTGGATGGACCCTATAGGATGCTAAAGCGCATTAATGATAATGCTTACTAGATTAAGCTACCTGAAGGTTTTAGCGTGTCTACCATATTAAACGTCTTTAACTTAACTCCATATGTGCCTAAAGATGATGGAGACCAAGATTTGAAGGTAAATCTCCAACAACCTTGGGAATTGATGAACTGCCGACTGATGGTCCCATTACTTGTACATGGCTCCGAGGATTCCAATCCCTCGCCCGACGAATTCTCTTTCAGCAATCTACTAATGACGAGAAACTTTAGGCCAAAAGAATGTGGCTGGACTCCTTGAGCTCCTCGTATTGCCAACCATTCCCTTACCGAAGACTCTGTGCCGAGTAACCCGATTAACTGTTGCCGAGAAGTTCTTGCTAAGTGATGAGAGATTTGCTTACATGATCGAATAGTTTTCTTTCGTCATACTACCATTTCTCTTTTCCCGGCTCCTTTATTACCACATTATGTTGATCCCTCTTACCTGCTGTGCTCACAGAATATTCGTACGGGACTAATGTTGCACTACTACCTGTCCACTTCGTTTGACATTGTATTACTTTTCCATTTTTGGTCTTTTATTTTACCCCTTTTTCGCATGTATTAAGAATCCCCTTTTGTATATATTTTCTTGCAATTTTTTTTGTTTGTAATGCTATCTTTTTCGTATGTATTAAGAATCCCCTTTTGTATATATTTTCTTGTATTTTTTTTATTTGTAATGCTATCCTTAGGACTTACTATAAATAGTCATTTTTTCTTATAAGTCGCACATAACTTATATTTTAATACCGAATACTCCGTTCTTGTGAGACAATTCTCTCCAAGTCCATATTTCATACACCGCTTATCTAATCTTGTTGAGTAGTTCAAGATTAGTGGCGGGTGGACCTTGACATCAACTCTTGTTCAATTAATTTTCTTCGATATCTCGAAGAATCCATTTCTATTCAAATCTGTTACAATAACTTTTAGTGATAAATGAGTTCCTAGGAACACCAATCTTTTAATTAATTCTAACTTATACAAAATTCTAAACCAATATATTCTTCAATAAATGATCAAGAACAACCTTTGACATTGTTTCTAACCTTGTACAGAGCTCACTTTCTTAAACTATTTTTACAACCTTTAACTCAAGTTTTGACTTGCTACAACACTTTGATACTTATCCTTTGGCTAAAGTTCTAACCAACTTTGATAATCCACTTCTAAATCTCTCACTTAGTCTTTAACTAGACAAAAAATTGAATTTTTTTATATTAAATTTTTATCTTTCCTGCATACTTATCAACTTCATTAACAAAACACTAATTGTTTTTGTTGTCATCAAACATATTAAGAGAGAACTCAACACTACTTGAGTTATTGGAGAATTAGTAATCATATTATAGGTTAACATTTAGATATCGAATTGAAGAATTACAGAGAAATTTAATTACCTAACCATTAGTTATTATACAATGAATACTGATAAACAGTTAGTTATTAATAGATAGTTAATTACTAATAATAAGTTCACAATTAATTAAGCGATAATAACACTTCAATTAGTTTGACAGTTAATGAATGATATCATTATCGAATATCTAATCCTTAGGTTATATTAATCCTAAAGTAGTTATGAAATTAATTAACTTCTTTCAAGTAAACTCTTAAGTAGTTAATCAAAGATTTAGTAATAGGTTATGATCTAAGTTGCAATTAGGTAATGGATTTGTGATATACTACAAAATGTAAGTTAGGTTTAAGGAGAAACTATTGAAATGGGAAGTTCAGACATTTAAGACAAAGGTATAAAACCCTGTTTGTTGTATTGTACTTGTTGGAATTAGTTAATAATGAAAGTGAAAATCTAAATAGTTATTAATCGTGCTTGGATGCCAAAGATCCAAAGTGGTTGGTGACTTAGATGTCCATTCAATGATTGATATGATATGATTGGCCATTATGTAGCTCATACCAAAGAAATCTTATTAGTTAGACGATGAAATGGTTGATGAGTTGCTGATCATAGTGATACTCTGAATCGGGTTAGGAGGTAACGAAGAAACTACATGTGTGTCATATCGAGGTTATGGGGTTATGCTATTGATGCCTATAAGTGGACAAACTTTCTAATAGTTGATCTGCGATTGATTATGTGATGACGCGAGTAATGAATTATGGTTATAGTTAAGGTATTGGATATGAATCTTTTTTCAAGTCATGAATCATTCCAAGCTTGAGTTTGATCAAGTAAAACATTGAACATTGAGCTTGTCAACTTAAATAAGATAACTAAATTGTGACTATTACATTAGAATAAGTTACACGGGTACTTGCATTTTGAGTGACATGTATACGTGTTTTTAGGTCATATGTTGGATATTCGCTCACCTGTTTTAGGAGTGTGTATATATTTAAGATTAATTGATGCCGGAAATGTTGACATATATGGCTATCTTAGCTATGACATGTATAATAAGTGTGGGACTGCCGATATTGCATATAGAGATCTAGAGTATTATGGAGGTGATGAGAAGTAGAGTTATTAGCTTAGTTAGAATTTTTATATTTAGACATAGTGGCATTTGAAATTCAAATTAATATGGAAAGACAATAACTCTTAATTTGCTGTTTTGGTCATGTCGAATGGTGTAGTCTCTGCTATCTGGTGAGTTCATCGCAGAATTAATTGATATTTGTTAAACTTAATCATTGATTTTTATTTGATAAGACATATGATGAGAGATTTTATAGAATATTTATGAGCCGGTGGTATTTAGTTGCTACTTAAATTTTAACATATCAATACTCTACACCATATATATGGTGGATTTGTCACATCCCAAGTTATTGGATGTCACAACCTCGTAAAATTTATTAGAGGAATTAAACACTTTAAAATTTAAGAGAATTATTGTAGTATTGTGGTTTTTCTTTAATAGATCTATTCAAACTTGTCTGTAAGTTTCCACCCAGTGTTTTCAGTTTTCTACAAGAATCCTATCTTTCTTTTTTCTCATTATTTGTTATATACCCTGTATTTACACGTTCAATTGATGGCAAAAATTAAAAAAAAAAAAAAAAAAATCTGTATCCTATCCAGACATCATGCATCTATATAATATAAGCCATCAAAACCAATTTCTCCTCATCAATCCACATAAAGACCTGCTATATATGTAAACTTTTTGTCATGCCTCATGTTGATCTTCATTCTGGTCAATCATAACAAAGGAATATGTTCATATTCGAACAGAAATTGGATATCGCATAAAATACTTAACTAAAAATTAAAGAACAAAAGCCCCAGAACTTCATACTATGCTCAATTTCATTCTTAATTGGTAAAATATATATATATATATATATATATATATACTCATACACACATAATCTTATTAAACACAAAGTATTACAAATCCTATCATAGTATTAACTTTACAATGGAAAAAATCTAAAGGAACACGAAAATCATTGTTCTTTCTTCCAATTGACAGAAAAAACTGAAAAACTTGACAGACAAAAGAAAGTTGATATGGACACGTCCTAGTTCCTTCCTATACACAACATTTAATTTAAACATCCTTAATAGCCTTTAATCAAGCAGCAGAAGGGGCGTTTAAGTAACGGACGGCTCCGGCCTCCGACATGGCTGCGAGGAGTCGCTGCAAGCTCTGAACGATTCTTGTAATCCAAGTCCTCATCATTGTAGATATCCCACCATCTCTTCACGAGCATCTTGATGTCTTTCCTGTCCATGTTCTCTTCTTTTCCGGTGTACCGCCACGGCTTGGACCCGGCGGCGCAGTAGTGAACCACCTTGACCTTGTCGAGCTCAATGTTCTCCGGGTGGCGCCACAACATGGCGAGTACGAGGTTGTAGACGTTGGGGATGGGTCTGTAGATGTCCCGGAAGTACATGTTCAAGAAGTCCTGCTCCGCAAAGGGTGTTGAAGGAGTGGTTTGAAGGGTGGTTAATAGGTCATGGTAAGTGGTGAGGTCTGGCTCGTAGACGAACATCCCGGCGTTGAAGTAGAGGGCGGGCTTAGGACCCAATTCGGCCGGCCAGTGCTTGAACTTGTCGAGATGTTGCTGGCAGTAGCCGATCTTGTGCTGGGGAGTGTGACTCCATGTTTTCTCGCAGAAGCAGTCCATGACTGCAAAGAAGTGTCCATCTGGGAGATCGAAGAGGTGGTCTATGTTGTCATACACTTGGATGTCTCCGTCCAAATACACCATCTTGCTGTACTCCACAAACTGCAAGAATAATCCACGATTTTAACTTTAGAGGTTTTAGAAATTTATATGTGTAAAAGTACAATTACTTGTTTTTCTTAAACAACCACTGGGTGACATATACATCCAATGTATAAATACACGATTGAAATAGAAAATCACCACCAAATTTTGCTAAATAAAATATGAAATAAGATTGGTTCCAATTTTTGGTGTTGGGATAGTTGGTTTAGTGTGGATGACAATATTTGTGAAATAGCTATTATGGTAAATAATATCAATTATATAAAAATGAATCTATATCATAAATCAATAGTTATTAATATGACTATTTAAATTTCTGAAATATCTCGTAATATTATTGTAATGTTATCTTTTTAAAAAAATCTAAATTGTGATATATGTCTTTAGGAAATTTAGAAAAATAAAGAATTTTAGAAGATTCAAATTCCAATTTTATATACCGCATCTTCCCTTCATTAGAGTAATAAATATTTCCAACAGAAAATAACCTTTATTCAAAAATTTCCTTAATGATAGGACAGAATAATATTAGAGGAATAAATATTCCTTTCTAAGTTATTCCATTCCAATGAAAAGAAAAAAAAAAAAAACATATACAAGTAATGTTTCCTTGCCTATTTCTGTCTTACAACTTACAATTTTGTACAAATTAATTTCAATAAATAACAGATAAGAAAAAAATAAATCAATAGTATTAAACTGTGGGTATGGCTACTTCTAGGGCATGCTAAATAAATTTCCATAAAATAATACAATCAAGTTCTACGTAACCTAGTCTGTAAAAATTAAAGTTTGAAATTACAAAGAATAAAATACCTCCCAAATTCGAAGCTTGGAATAGTTGATGACATAATAAGCCATGGCAAACTGGGTCTGGTTCTCCGGTGGAGACACAGGCTCGATTTCTCTGATTAAGCAACCCTGATCGATCAGGGTCTGGCGGTGTTCTTCAGGCACATCAGGCAATATAGCCACCACAAGTGGGTACTTGCTCTCCACCTTAGTCAACCCTTTGGCAAGCCCAACCACACCTTTCACATACTCACCATTTCCAGCCAGAAACGTGACGTAGGCTCGCGTCAACTGGGGGTTGACGTCGACAGCCTCGGTGGCCTTGGAAGCAGTATTAGTGGTGATATCAGGAGCCATGTTAATGTGCTTTGGTTTGTTTTCTATAAACTGAAAAAGAAAGTATAAGATTGTACTGTGTTTAATTACTTAGTTACGAGCTCTAACTCACTTGAACTAAAGAGTTATACGTGGAGATTTGATCTAAAGTGTTTATGAAACTTTGCAATCAAAGAAACAATTGCTTTGCTTGAGTTGAATGGATGGCTCCAGGGTGTCACTAGCTAGGTTTATATAGAATTTGCAGGGATCTTTTTTTATTTTTAACTTTTCTTTTTTCTCCCATTAAAGGATTAGAAAAATACAAATTTATTCCTTACACCTCCTATCAATCCTATTATCAAATCTAAATTAATCCTTACAATTTAATCTTATACAATCTTAAATTTTTTTTATTTAATTTTTAGTTAAATCCGATTTTTTTTTTAAGTTTCACTTTCTTACGTATTCGAATCAATCGTCTTATACAAATCTAATAATACTAGTATAAATAAGTGATAGATAAATTAAAAAGAAATTTACAAAGTTGTAGTATTTTGAAAACATTCCTAAAATGATTTCAAATCCAAACAGAATTAGTTAAATTACAATGCAATCCCTGTGAAATATAAAAATTACTGAAACGACCTGAATGAAAATTTAAAAGAGCACTTGCAACTTCTCTTGACAAGTTTTAATTTCTTTTCTAATGCAATATTAAGACTGTCCTTTAAATAAATGTATATTTACAATTATTTTTTCAAAATTCATTTGTCGTCTGATTTTCCGGTTTTCTCGACTTATTTTTGTTTCCGGAGGTCAAGAGTAGTTTCACATTTCTATAAAACTTGTCCCAATAACTTCTTTTTCAATGTCACTTATCCGTACCCCACTTTTCCAAAACTATCCTTAATTTCCTCGCATAACTTTTCGAATTTTTACCATAATACTATTTATCTTTACAAGACATCAAAATCACTGCATTCCTATTAATATCATGAATAAAGCTATAAATAAGTAGAGCTTTCAATACTGAAACTTAAGCTTGTTTAATTGAATTTGAGTTAAACTAAGTTTTTATTGATTCTAATAATTACAAGTTTGAAACTTAATCCATACAAATAAACTTTGTCTAGAGTTTGAGTTTGATTTTTTTACAAATCGAGCTCAAGTTGAGCCAAGTTAAAGTCTGCTCACAAACTCAAATATACAAATAAACAAATATATAAATAAATAAAATAATTAATAATTAATAAAAATTAGCTTATATACTATATATTTATTATTTCATATAATATTATATATTTATATATATATATATAATAGATAGTAGTCTTTAGACTTCAATTATATATTATATATAATATATATAATATCTATGATCTATATAAAGATCCTAAATTTAGAGAGTCAACTCATGAACCTAAATAAAAGTAAAAGCTTAAGTTATTTAAAAATAAATAAACTTTATTTTAAATTTAAGATTAATTTATCTACTTATTGAATTTTTTTTTCTTTTTATCAAATATTTATTAATTAAATTCGAATAAAATCGAATTTATAAGAGTCGAGTACGAATAGGTTGGGGAGCCCTAATATGACAAATGCATAATTGAAGGTAAAGGCCAGAAAGGCCATGGATTGAGATACGTTTTAAGGATAATCCGACTGGCGACTGGTTACATCATGGGACGGGTGTCGGCTACTTTTGACTATGGGTCCTTGACGTGTGTTTATGCATTACTCTGAAACGGTCTTTTGGCAGAAAGATTCAGGATAGGGACGACGGTGCAAGAAGTAGCCATAAAAAGACTCGGGACGTACCGTCGGTGACATTCAATGGTATGCTTCTAAATGGCCTCCCAAGAAACTATACACGTACCTACACTTGTCAAATTATACGGACTTATTGCTAGGCATGAATACATATATAAGTTAATATATATACGAGCATATACAATATATATATATATATATAATATCAATGTGACGTCTCAGGATATTAGTCGGCACTATAACTTGCCATATGTTGCTCCTAATTAGAGACATGTTAGGGCGTTAAAAAGTCTAAAAAATCTGTATAACATATAACTTTTTAATATCTAAAACTAGATCTTTAAATAAATTTATATTTAAAGTCTAAAGTAATTCTAATATACTAATTGTGTCATTTTATATACAAGTCCATCAGAGAAGTCCGATATATAATCAATAGTTACCTTATAGAGATTTACTATTGTGAGCTTTTAGGAAGAGCAAATCAAGTACAATCAATAAACAATTCAATTAAACCAAATATGAATTAGTCCAATTAGCTTATTACAAATCTAACAAGCATAAGCAAACAAATAAGTACTATGTACTTAAACAGTTGAATACTAACTATATCACTTGTATTAAAACAAGTAGAAGTAATAGTCCTGAAAGAGAACCTGGTCAAAGAACATAAATCTTCCCTTAATCCACCAATCGAGTTAAACAAATGAGATATTGAGTTAAAATTTCCCCCATCACTCTCGAACTCTAACCTTATTAAGCTCATAAGGGTTAGAATAGGTAAAAAGGGACAAGGTTGGGTGTATATAACATTTGGGTACAAGTTTAGGGTTGAAGAGAGTCAAGAATTATGAGTTTTGAAGTTGAACAAGGCATACCTTTTGTATGCCAAGCTACTACAATTTGGATGCTATGTAGAACATGAAGACACTAACCTTTAGAAGCTTAGAGTCTAGATGTTAACCAAAATGGCGTTTAGATGCCAAGATGCTATTCTGCATTTTCGCAGAACAGCTCAACTCGAAACACACTCTAAAATTATCCAAATTCCTCCCATCATTTAATACACCTCTAAGTACGAATTAAAACACAATTTTTCAACGATTTCCAACTCTAAAATTTCATCTAAACTCATCTATAAAGTACCTCTTTCTCACAACTTAACTCCACCACTCAACAATAAAACCAAATTGAAAGAATAAAAACAACTTACTTGAGTCAATTCATACACTTAAAGAAACCTGTAAATGTAGTTAAACATCACTAAGAACTAAAATAAACATTTTGTTTCATATTCATTTCATACTAAATTCTAAGTAAAGCTCCTCTAAAATGAGGTACTAAGCTTAGAATTGAACTTAGTTAAAGATAACCTTTGAGAAACTTACAGCAATCCCTCGATGAAGCTACTTTAGGTGAAGATTTGGAAATTCCTAATTAAAATCTCTTGAGAGTAAGCTGAGATAAAGATTTTAGGATATTAGGTAGTCTAATACGAGTTTATTTAAGTCTTCAAAAACTTATCTTAATATATACTAATCCTTCTTCCTAGAGCTTAATTTGGGGCTGACCTTTAGTTTTTTGCAATTGAAGGAGTAAATTAGGCTATTTGTGGTAAGGGTTAGGTTTTTGGTAAAGGGGGTTGCTTTAGGGAGGGTAAGGTTTTAGTAACCCACTAAAAAGACCAAAATACTCTTATTTTTGAAAACATTTTTCCTTGCCATTATAATTAATATATATATTGCCTTAGATTTTTGCATTTCTTAACATGGGTAATTTACATTACAGCTTGCAATATATAGCATGAATGTTTATTATGAGTAGGATTCAAAAAAGATTAAAAGAGAAAAGCACATAACATTTTTATAATAATAGAACAAGAAGATAAATCTTAAGAATTGTAGGTCGTTTTTCTTTCCTTTCTTTTTATTTTTTTAACCTTTAGAGGTCTAAATAATTTCCTTAATAACTTATTATTTGTCAAAATAAATTTGCATTTTCTTTTCTTCTATTGCGATAAAATCAAGCTTTTGGTTATAAAAAACTAAAAACATAACCATAAGGGAAATGAAAAATAATAGTCTATATGGGAACCTTAATAGATCAATAAAATACCATGTATACTATTAAATCAATTAATTATAATGTGACAACAATGACATAGTGATTCGATTACAATATTAAATTAATTCTTCAAATAAGTGCATATGATTTTCTATCATTTCACTTAGTCTACTCAATCCATATAACAATATTTATGTAGATTCACAACAAAAACCAAACACTTATATACTAACATCAGCAATCTTCAGCCTCTAACCATTACCATTTGTACTAGGCTAATAGGCACTCATAGATTCCAAAACCAAATATTTAGACTTTCTTTGACCATCTAATGCTAATAATAGCTCACATCGTTTGCCTCAACAATTGTTACATTAGCAACAATTTTACCTCTAGCATTATTGTGTCTAGCCTTAGTTTTATCTCATAATACACTTTACCTTCACGTGACCTTTCCATTTGCATTAATAACAAAATAATATCCAGCCCTTAGATTTCCCTTTAAAACAATCTTTACCACTAGATCGTCGATATGATTGCTAACTTCACAACTTAGAGATCTCATCTAAATTCTATCATCTTAAATATGGCAGTTTTCTTTTCCTTTTTTTAACATTGAGAGACATAATCTCCTTCTCATAATTTATCAAAATAAATTTTCATTTCTTTTCTTTTGTTGGGATAACATTTAGATTTTGACTATCATTTAGAGCAAATAACTATCAGAATAAGGAGAGAAGAAGAAAATATAGAATTTACTAGGAAAACACTAATATGCAAATCACTTCATTGAATGGGAAGGAAAGAATTACTATTTACCTTTTCTATTCTATAATATTGGTTTATTACATTGTTTACTTAGTATGAATAGTATTTTTGGAGATAAAACATCTCCCCATATAGCTATTAAAGAAGGGGCTCCATGAATAACCATTCATTGGACATGTTCTTCAATTGCCCTCTCCTTCTTCCTCATCCCCCTCTCTTCTTCTACTATATCTGTACACTATACACCAAAAACAACACCAAGGTCATAGATATGCACCCATATCTACGCATCAAATGGTTGATAACCACGCAACCACTTATTATACCCATGCATTGGACTTGGCCACTAGAGCCATACACCTACATCTACGAACTAAAGTTGCATTGACAAACCATGAAATAGAGTCATGTCGATGAACCACAAATTAGATTTACACCAATTAGTGGTAATGGTTGATAATCAGTGTTTAGTGGTGAGTGGTGGTTATGGTTTAGAATTGATGATATTAATTGATTTTGGTTTGAAAATACATGGGTATTTTTGTAATTTTAATTTTATTTCTTATCTATTCAATATGTATATTTTTTTCAACTAAATAATACAATAGCCTATTACTTGTCTAATTAATTCCAATTAGATTATAATTCATTTTCGCTTCTTATTCTATATGCTTAAGTGAATGGGCCAAGAGAGAAAGTAGTGAAAAATTATGGATAAAACCAAATCAATTTACTATAGTATAATGTTAGTCATACATTGATTCTTTTACATAGAGCATTATTATTAGTTCTAAGGAATTTTTTGCTTGGTTTAACACTAAAAATTGCATACCATGTATTGGAAAATGTATGGAAATCTAAATTAGATAATTTTAATCGAAGGTACAATCATGAGTGATGTAAGCTCCATAATCTAGTGTTGAGGGTTTGATTTGTAAAATCTAGGGCGATCAAGTAAATTGTTCGATTAAACTTAAATTTTAATGCTAAATTAGGAATATTAGTAAAAGTGATTTTGTAAGTTTAGATTTAGGAAAATAAATAATAAAACAATTAATTATTATAATATTGAATTATATGTAAATTTTCTATTATTTATTGGAAATATGTAAAACGAGTTCGATAACTAACAAATCGATAGAAATAAATTATATGTATACTAAAAATCATGAAATAACTTAAATAATATTGAGGAGTATTTATTTATGGTATATATGTATTTTCATATGGGTAGAAATACGCGAAATTATTTAAAATACTCGAAATATGTTAAAATAATACTAAATAATTAAAGAAATTCATTAATAATTAAGAAAAAATTAGAAAAATGTGGAAATATCTAAATATAGGTTGTGCAAGCTGAAAGTTAAAGAAGAAAATCAACTAATAATAAACAACTAATTAGAATGTGGAAAAGAAGAAGATGAGGGACACATGTCAACCAAAAATCAAAATAAAACCTTAAAACACAACTATAAATTCATATTAACTCAACCAAAAATTATTTTAGTGAGTTGTGAGTTTAGAAAAAATAGAGAGAAGTTAAGAAGAAGAGGGAAACAAATTTTTTCAAAAATATACAAAATAGCGTGCAAATGAAGCTTATAAGGGAAAACCAAGTCCGACGGCCATCTAGGGACGAGCAACCACCACTACTAGACAGCATCCTCACTGCTTAGGGTTTATGACACAGTGGTAGCCATTATTAGTGGCCAAAGACCCATCAAACAATAAGTTCAAGTTTCATTTCCGATTTTGTTTAAATTGTTAAAAATATAAAAAATATTTGAAAAATTATGAAAATTGTTATTTTAAGATATTTTTGCATGTAGATTTAGGAAAAAATTTTAGTTTGATGAATTTATATCTAGAACACTCAAACCCAAGTTCTGTTCAATTTATAAATAAGTAACCTTAGGGGTATAGTTTTGAGCTCAAAATTTTTATATAGGCTATGTAGAGTATTTAAAATAGTGCTATGAAGAAATATTTTCAAAATATATTTTCAAAATTTTTAGGCCTTAAAATGATATATAAAATGGGTGATTTTGATTAATTAAGTAATTAAATGGATAATTACTGATTTAGTATATAATTACATGTTTTAAGATGCTAAATTTTAATGTAGCATTTAGGTTATTAGATGTAATTAATACGTGTATTACGTAGTATATATGTAATAAGTAAAACGGTATATTTTAAGTTAATTTTGGAATTTAGGTATAAAATTCTAATTTAGGATATAATTAGGCATTTGATATGTTATAGGATAATGAAGGATGACATATGTAGTATTAGAAGTATTAAATAAGTGATCTTTGAGTGAATTATGTAATAACACATGATATGCAAATATATAAAATTAATGAGTAGAAAATATTATGTCAAAATTGATAATATTATAATAATATTAATATAAAATAAATCTAATATGAAACTTAAATTTAGATAATCATATAAAAAATATAAGTTTTTCTCATATTGGGAGTAAATTCGGTGGCTAAATTAGAATTATGGTGCACCGAATGGACTAGAATGCTAGTTAGAGATTAAATATGATATTTAGGATACCCGAGCGTAATGTGATTAATTTCAAATTATCGTTCGAATCGAAATCTTAAGATTACATATAACACCCATAGTTGGAACTGAATTAGAGCCTAAATCGGAATCAGATTTGAAAAACAGAATCAGAATCTAGCTTAAATTAAGAATAATTATAAAAGACAAAACTTGAATAATTAGGTATGATAAAACCTTAAACCAACGATAATAATAAGAATTACAAAATAAAACCTATCTATGGTAATAACGCGGAAACCAAAACAACATTATATTATAAGGATTATCGGTAATGGCTTATGCAAGTTGTGCCTTAAGGAAGCAAGTAAGTTAGGATTAATATGTTATTATATTTCAAAATATTGATTTATAATATTATAAGGTTTGAGATTATACTTGATTGTATTTGCTAAATAGTTAACTATGCGCATGCTTGTATGCGCTTGGTTCTAAGTTTGATGATATAATTCTAATTTACTACTTTAGCTTATATTTATGTGATTTGTTTGAAACGATTGAATATCTTAAATTGGATTTAATTAAACATATGACTTTTAATTCTAAATGGAACTTACATAATAACTTTTTAAGGGAAATATTTAGGTTTTTCGGCTAAATATCGATCCCTTTAAAAAGGATAGTACTAAATAGCATAATGGGTCCTTTCATCATCTTTAATCGAACTAAGTACTAGATGAGAAGGTCGCAACAAGAGTAAAGTCAATAGTTCGAACATAGTTGCGAAAGGAATAATGTCTCCATTAAATGAGCTTGGGTTCGATCGTAAGCCGTTGCATTACATGGAAACTCCTTAATTCAGATTAAAGCAAGTGTAATTTCTCAAATCTCATGACGGATCGGATAACATCATACAATGGTATTTACTTAAATATGCATTGCATCTAATTAATTTAGTTAATAACCTTGTTTGTGTTTGATGTATAGTTTTAAATCTTAATTCTAATTTATTAAGCTTTTGATTACTCACATCCTTATAAATGTGAGGATATAAAACTGAAGATCAGATACACTATTAAGTTTGGATTTATTTTCAAAGCTTTTGATATTAATTTATCTATTACTTGAATAGATTATGATTAGGCTACTAAATCTTATAAACATACTCAAACTATTTAGTGTAAATATGTAGTTTTCATAATTACAAAGTTAAATAACTTGTCTAATGTATGAAATGTTTACTTTAAAATGGGTTAGTCATGGACGCCTTGTATAAAACAAGTTTAAGATAACGGTTATAAGGTCAGCTTCTATCCTAAAATGGTTTGCATGACGGAACTGTTATAACTCTACTGTTTTGAGACATGATAAGTAATAAACAGCTTCTATTTTTTTTTAATGGGGTCTTAATTCCAAAATTAAAGAAAAAAAATAGCATCAAGTAAAAAATTGAAAAAAAAAATCATAAAAATACAAAAAAATAAGTGAGAAAAGAAAAATTATAAAAAAATTTAGATTTTCAGAAAATCAATTGTTTTAAAGTCACTAGGTACTTATGTATCTTATATTTTTTTATCATTCATTTTACGAAAATCGTTTGAGTGAATAGGTTTCAAATCTAAATCTTTTAATCTTTTGTGATATTCAAATCTAATTTAATTTATATCAAATCGTTATAAAAGATTTAAATCTAGTTTGAATTTTATCGAATCGGGTTTAAATTAATATAAACGATTTAAATCTAATTTGATCTTTATCAAATCAGATCTAAATTAATATAATAGATATAATTTGATATAATTTAAGATATTGTTTCGAGCTTTATAAAATACGCATCACGTGGAATTGTCGAGTCTGATTTTTTGGTTTTTATTTAAAAATTAATTTTCTCATTTCCCGATTAATACTAAACCCTAACCCATTTAATATTAATCCTTGACTAAAGAAATTGAGAATTTTCGATTTTTTATTGAAAATAATTTTTGGAGTCGCCACCTGACTGAAGTCGGAAAAAAAAAAAGAAACCGTAACCAATTGGGTGGATTGATTACGATTTGGCTACCGGTTTTTTATTTCAATTTTAAATGAAGAACTAGAAGATTCCAAATTCGAGGGCTTACCTATTAAACCCTTAACGGGTACCACTATTTATTTATCGAAATTAGGATTATTCTTCTAATTATAACATTTAAAATAAATAAATAAATAAAATCAAAAGAGAGAAAAAAGAACCTAAGTTTCTACATATTTTATCGTCACTCCGAAGGTGCCTACGTACCTGCTAGCCGGGATCAGACGATCGTAGTTCTTTTAGAAAATCTTTAGTGTGTTAATTTATTATAATTTTTGAAAACCGACCGAGTTTATGCCTTAATTGATTTGGTTCATTTAAATAAAATATAAGTGGGTCTTAACTCGTACATGATCACAAGACTCTTTAAGACATTATAACTTTTTTTTTAAATATTTCTTTTTGTTAATTTTTATTTCTAAAAATAATTTTCTATGTAAGGATTTCTAAAAAGAACCTAATTCTAAAAAAAAAATCCTAAGCTAACATATATATATATATTTATTTATATCTATATTGCTACTATTAAATAACTATCCACTTAAATCAATACAACATATTTAACTTATATAATAAAGAAAACTAATGCTAAAAGAAATACACTAAACTAATATATACATACATATGTTATGTTTAATAAAATAATAATAATAACATAATATAATAACTAAATAAATAAAAACTTTGAACAACCGAACCTGAACTTGCTCGTTTGAAGGATAGAGGTGTTGAACTGCTGCCAGCGTTGAGGACTCGTTGTGTTGGCGTTGATGGCTGCAATAGACGGTAGGGGCTCGACGCTAGATGTGAATTGTGGTGCTCGTCGTTAGTCAGAGCGTGGACTTGTCGGCTGGAATTTGTTCGGCTGTTCGTACTGCACGGCGCTGGAGACTGAAGGTAGACTGGACTGTACGCAGAGTGCAGTGGACTCGTTAGCGGAGTGTGTTGCAGCAGTAGGCGTGAAGGATTGTTTAGACTTTGGGAGTTAATCGAAGGCGGAGCGTATGTTGTGGTGATTGGTGAAGCGTGCAATGATGAATAGTACTGCTGTGTATTTAGGTTCGGACAGCATGTAGCAATGGTGGATTGTGTGTGCAGCAGTATGGCCGTTTGTTGTTGTAGATGTGTATGGACAGCGTGTGGCAAATTGTAGCTGTATGTGGATTGCGGATTGGGTTCAGCAATGTGCAATTGGACGGGTGAGGATCAATGCTGCTATTCGGTGATCAGTGTGGTTCTGCAGTTGGCGATGAATCTGTGTGTGGGATGGCCGCTTCACTGCCCATGATCTCAAACTAAATCCACACCAAACACTTCGATCCTTATCCGTTAAGCCATTAGCTTATGCCTTGTTATTCATTACAATTAAATAATATTTAAATTATCCGATTTCCTAAAATAAATATTTCAAATTAAACTAAAACTAAAACTAACACTAATACTAAAACTAATTATTCCTAATATAAATTATTTCCTAAAAATGTACAAAATTTTTTATAATTTTTCCTTTTATTATTTTTTTTATTATTATTATTATTTATTTATTTTAAATTTTTATTATTTTTTATCATTTTGAATTACACCTTTTTTTTGTAAAAATAAAGATTAAAACCATGGAGGGGCAAAAATTAGGCATCTACAGTTGCCCTTCTTTGTGGTGAAGTTTGAGCAAAACTTTGCCATAAAGACAAAAGAGACACCGGTTTTGCCTCAGGACGACTCTATCCTAAGGAACGTTCAGTCATTTGACAAGGGTTAGAATATCAAGAGGTAACGTCTTTGTAAGTTGGCAAAGATCCTTAAAAAGAATAACGAGAACTTGGTCGTACCCTGATGAGCTGACTAACTAAGGTGGTCAAAGCGCCCTTTAAGCTGGCTAAGACCTGAAAATAACGAAAGCTTGGCAATGCCTTGATGAGCTAACTAACCAAGGCGGTTAAAGCGCCTTTTGAGCTAGCTAAGACCTAGAAATGAAGAAACTTAGTTGTGCCTTTAATGTGTTGACTAACCAAGGCGACCAAAACGCCCTTTGAGCTGGCTAAGACCTAAAAATGAAGAAACTTGGTCATACCCTTAATGAGCTGACTAACCAAGGCAATTAAAGCACCCTTTGAGCTGGCTATGACCTAAAGAGGAAGAAAACTTGGTCGTACTCTAATGAGCTGAATAACCAAAGCGGTCAAAGTGCTCTTTGAGCTAGTTAAGACCTGAAGAATGAAGGAACTTGGTCGTGCCCTAATGAGCTGACTAACCAAAGCGGTCAAAGCGCCCTTTGAGCTGGCTAAGACCTAAAAACGAGGAAAACTTGGTAGTGCCCTAATGAGCTAACTAACTAAGACGGTTAAACCGCCTTTTGAGCTGGCTAAGACCTGAAGAATGAAGAAAACTTGGTCATACTTTAATGAGCTGACTAACCAAAGTAGTCAAAGCGCCCTTTAAGGGGGTTAAAACCTGAAGAATGAAGGAACTTGGTTGTGCCCTAATGAGCTGACTAACCAAGGCAATCAGAGTACCCTTTTGAGCTGGCTAAGACCTAAAAACATGAAGAAAACTTGGTCGTGCCCTAATGAGCTGACTAACCAAGGCGATCAAAGTGCCCTTTGAGCTGGCTAAGACTTAAAAAATGAAGAAACTTGGTTGTACCCTAATGAGCTGACTAACCAAGGCAGTCAAAACGCCCTTTGAGCTGGCTAAGACGTAAAACAAGGAAAACTTGGTCGTACTCTAATGAGCTGAATAACCAAAGCGGTCAAAGTGCTCTTTGAGCTAGTTAAGACCTGAAGAATGAAGGAACTTGGTCGTGCCCTAATGAGCTGACTAACCAAAGCAGTCAAAGCGCCCTTTGAGCTGGCTAAGACCTAAAAACGAGGAAAACTTGGTCGTGCCCTGATAAGCTGACTAACCAAGGCGGTCAAAGCACCCTATGAGTTGGCTAAAACCTGAAAAATGAAGAAAAACTTGGTAATGTCCTGATGAGTTGACTAACCAAGGCAGTCAAAGCGCCATTTTGAGCTGGTTAAGACCTAAATAATGAAGGAAAACTTGAATTAAGATAACACTCTGTGAGCTTGCTAAATCCCTTGAAGAAATTTTGAGTCGGGTAACGTTCTGTGAGCTAGATGACTAGGAGTCTAAGGAACTCTGGATTGGCACTACACTCTACGAGCCAGCTAGCTCCCTAGGAGATTATAAATTGGGACTGTGTTTTGGGAGCTAACTAGAAGCTTAAGAAACTTTAGATTGAGATTGCGCTCTATGAGCTGGCTAGATTCCTAAATGAGAATATGAATCTAGATAACGCTCCATGAACTGGCTGAAGTACTAAAGAAAATATGGATAAGAGCAATGCTGTATAAGCTGGCCATATCGTTGAGAAAATGGATAAATGGTAAGCACCCTTCGAACTCGCTTAAACTCTATTGACAATTGAAAGTAAAACTAAAGAACATAGCCGACTCGAAAAAAAAAAAAACTCTTGATTTGAGAAATTTACAAACAAGGAATTTGGTGAAATCTTTTTATATCATTAATTGAAAATTTGGCCACTAGGGATGAAATGGAAAAACTTGTAACAAGCCTCCACTTTCTCTCTCTCCTTTTCATTTTCTTTTTCCTTGAAAGTTTGCTAACGGATACAAATTCCTATTTAAAAGGCAAACGCTATAATCATGTAAGGTATCTCATATCCACTCTAATTTGTAACTTGGACAATGGGCCTCTTGGATAGGCCTTAAACATTCATTTTGTAAGGAAATGGTAACTCACGATTAGTTTAGTCTAAGAGGACTTCCGTATACACTCTCGGTCTGGATTTCACTCTTGATTACTATTCTAGAAATTACAATCCAGTTTGTAAGTAATGCACTTTGATCAATTTGTTAGGTCTTTTTGGGTTCAGTATTGTAAATTAGGCTTTAGGTCAAATGGTTTCAAAAGACGTTAATTGAGAGGGCCTATTTGAAAGAAGTGCTTTTGTCTAACCCGGAGGGTACAGTTTCAAAAATAATTTTTATCCTAGATAAATTATTCTTCAAAATTGGAAGAGCTTTAGTAGGGAGGTATTGTGGGTGGGAAGGTCTTGTGTTTGAGAATCGAGCAAATAGAAAGGGTTTGTGTTTGTGATTTAGAATGTGATTTTGAACTAAATATGGAGTTTTTGGTTTTTGGTTGAAAACATGGTTTTAAATGAATATGAGGTTTTGTGTTTTTGGTTAGGAATGCAATTCAAGGCTTTTTGTTTTTAGAGTAACTTGGGCATTCTTTGATTGGGGATTTTCTTAAACCCGATATTTGGGTATTTCTTCATTTTCCTTTTTCCTAGTTTTTTTTCTTTCTTTTTTCTTCTTTTTTTTTTTGCTTCATTTTGTTTCCTTTCTTTCTTTTCTCTCCCCAAAAATAACTATCTCTTTGTCAAGTTTTTATGTTTAGATAAATCAAGGCCCTAAATCCATAGGTATAGGTTCAAAGTATATTAGCTTGGGTAAGGTATGTGTAGCCTTTAGGGTATTTGGAAAAATGTTAGCTCTTCTTCAAAAAGAACAATTTATCAAAAACAAAAATTATCCTTAAATTGTTATTACTGGGGTAAGCACAAATCAGTTTTATCCATCTCTCTTAATCAATGACCCTAACCTCTGAATTGCCCCACTGTGGGGTGGTTCTTAACAAGGTTTACATTTGAAGTGACTCCAGATCAGTCCAACAGGGTTATCAAAGGATAATTGTGTTTAGGATTTAAAAATAAATGCCTAACTTTATTTCAATCTGCGTATAAAATTCAAAATGGACCTCTTTTAAGGAATGAGTTCAAAATATCCTCACCATGATGTCTCTTAACTCTCAAACTATTTAAGGGTTAGTGTATAGGATATAGCTCACCTCTTTTCATTCAAAACCTTTTTAAAGTGAGTTACCAATTCCTTACATAGGGATTTATTGACCATAGGGTATTGACCTTACTCCCTAATTCCTTGGAACATGCCCCAATTGTGAAATTTTAAAGACTAAATGCCCCATGCCCTAGACTTATAGGTCTTAACGCCCTTAAGTTTCCCTATGTGATTTTAGGTTAGGTTCTTTAAAGTTTGAATGGGCTGGAACTAACAACTTTTGAAGTGGAAGGGACTAATGAATTGCCCTTTTTGTTTGTACCAAGGATCAAGCTTAGGATAGTGTTTAATGGCTTTGTGTTTTGGTTCAGTTCATGGTTGGATTTGATGGCTCAAGCCTTGAGTTAGTTCAACTATCTTGATAGGCTAGGGCCCGGGTTTGGTTGGTTATTTTCTCAGGCTAAGTGGGTTTGTTTAGGTTAGCTGCCTTAATGGGCCAAGTAATTGTATTTGTCCCGAACCTTATAAGGATTTGTAACCGTTAGCAAATTTCTTTCTTTTTCTTTTCTTTACTTTCCTTCTTTTTTCTTTCTTTTCTCTTTCTTTCTTTCTTACTTTTTTTTTTTTTATAGAGAGAGAGGAAAAGTTAGGGCTTTTGTGTTATAAAGACCGAATAATGGAATTATAAATGGAGAGTTACTTTACTAAAATTCTATATACAAACATAGAACAACATTACTGAAGGTCTATTTATAAATGAGGAATTCTAAAGGAAAAGACTAAATAAAAATCTAAATCATATTTATTTCGAATGATAAAGGCTAAGGAGTCAATCTATCCAAAAGAATGAATATTTCTGACTGGCAAAATACCAGGTAAAATGATAACTACCTATTATTTTATAGGTTTGATTCTTTTCATTTTGTTTCCTTTTTTATTTTTTTCTATTTATTTTAATTTATTTACTCCGCGAAGGTTAGGCTCAATTAATGTAAGCCCCACAACTAAGCAATTGGAGGTTTTGATCGGTTGAAAGACCTGATCGAGCCTAAATTATAAAATAAAGTTAGAAATATTAATAAACTGATTCAGTAAGTTTGAATTTAAGAAAATAAGTAATAAAATAGGAAACTACAAAATTTTCAAATTTTAAGTATATAACTCGTTATTTATCGAAAATACATAAAATGCATTCCGGTACTTAACGAATCGCTAGAGATAAATTATATGTATACTAAAAATTATAAAATAACCTAAATAATATTTAGAAATATTTATTTGTACTATATATGAATTTACATGTAGGTATAAATATGCGTAATTACTTAAAATACGCGAAATATGCTAAAATTATACTAAATAATTAAAGAAAATTCATAATTAATTAATAAAAAATCAAGAAAAATCAGGAAAAATCAAGAATGATCCAAATTTGGTCGTGGCAGGTCAGGATTCACAAAATAAAAATTAACCAATTAAATTAAGACAACACAAAAGCCAAAAATTAAGGGATAAGGCAATTGTCTTGTCCAATTTAATGCACAATAATTACACTAAAGCTTTATAAATAGCAAGAAAAATTCAAAAGCTCATTTGGACAGTTAGAAATTAGATAAAATTAGGGAGAGTTAAAAATTGAGAGAAAAACCAAAGAAAAAAAAAAAGAAAAGGAAAACTGTGCAGTTAGGGCCACAAAGGAGAACCCAAATCCGACGGGTAGCTGGGAGTGGACGGCCACCACCACCTCATGGTGGTGGCAATGCCCAGGTGGGCCGATACACCCATGGCCACCGACGGTGGCCGGAGCCACCCAAATCGGTAGATTCAATTTCTAGTCAGATTTTGTGTAATTTTTTAAAAATAGTAAATATTATTAGAAAATTATGAATTTTTTTATTCTGAAATATTTTTGTATGTAGTTTTTAGGAAAAATATTATTTTGATGAAAATATGTCTCGTGATATAGGGTCCTTAAGAAATCATGCAAAACCGAGCATGTTTCGGTTTAGAAATAAATGACCTTAGAAGTGTAGTTTTGAACTCAAAATTTTTGTGTGGATTACTTAGATGATATAGAATAGTTCTATGAAGCCCGTTTTCAAAAATTAATTTTCTAAATTTTTAGATAATTTTTAGGTCCTAAAATGAGGCATAAAATGGGTAATTTAGGGTTAATTAAGTAATTAAATGGTTAATTACTAATTTAGTGAATAAGTATGTGTTTTAGGATGTTGAAATATGATGGAGTATTATACTTGTAGCATTTAGGGTGTTGGATGTAATTATTAGGTTAATTATGTAGTAAATGATTAATAGGGAAAAATAGTTAATTTTGTAAATTAGGGAAAATAGGGGTAAAATCTGATTTAGGATGAATTTAGATATTTTGAAATGATAATTGATGTTTAGAGATGATAATTAGAGTGATAGAAATATTAGAAGTATATTATATATATAAAAGGTAATAATACATAATAAGTAATTATTGGAAATATAATAAATAGAAAATATTATAATAAAAATTTATATTTTGATAATAATAAAAATTTACAATAAATCTGATAGGAAACTTGAATTTATGGAATTATATGAAAAAAATGTAAAAATTTCTCACATTAGGAGTAAATTCGGTACACTAAGAAGGATATAAGTGTACCGAGTAAAATAAAATACTAGCTTAAGGTAATGATGGCATTTAGGAGATCGGGAAGTAATGTGATTAATTTCACATTATGAGTTGAAACAAATTTCTAGGGTTGGAATATAAAATACTACTTAGAAATCGAACTAAAACTTAATTTAGAAATCGATGCGGAAACCGAACTCGAACCAAAACTATGCCCAAACCTAGAATAATTATAAAGACTTAAGACCTAGATAATTAGGTATATTAAACCCTAAACAAAACATAACAATAAGCGTGATAGGATAAAATGAACCTATAATCATCATATGAAAAAACTGAAACCACGTTTGTATTATAGGGATGATCGGCGATGGCCTGAGCAAGTCGAACCTCAAGTGAGTGAGCGAGGAGTTGAGGTAAGTTGGGATTAATACAATGTTGTATTTTGGGAGGCTTGAGATTATGTTTGGTTGTGCTTGTTAGATAGTTGGATATGTGTATGTGCTTGATTATGGGTGATGCTATGCTTCTGTTTGTTGCTCTAGCAAGTATTGTATGATTTGCATGAAATGATTGATCACCCTAAACTGAACTTAATCAAATATATGACCAGTAATCATAATCGGACATGCATGGCAACCCGTTAGGAGAACTTAGGACTCTCCGGCCAAATAGCGACCCCTTCGAAAGGGATAGCGCAGGATTGCAAAATGGTCCCTTCTTTATCCTTAGTCGAACTAAGTGACAGGAGAGGAGGTCGCGGAGAGGGTAAAGACAGTGGTTCGAAGGTAGTCGCTGGAAGAGCAAGGTCTCCATTATACAAGCCTGGATTTGGTCGTGAGCTATTGCATTAATGGCAACTCCTCAACCCAGATTAAAGCGGGAGCAATTTCTCTAATCTTACGACGGGCCGGACAACGTCGTGCGATGGCATTTGCTTGCACATGCATTGTACCTAATAAGTGATTGAAAACCTTGTTGTGTGTATGGTATAGTTTAAGTCCTCCATCCTAACTTACTGAGGTATGGTTGCTCACATCCCTATAGACGTCGTGCAGGTGCTGACTAAGAAGCGGTAAACAACTACCTTGAAGCTAGCAACTGCTGGATCCTGGGGAGTGAAGAAAAACATTGAAGAATAAACACACAAGTTTTAAGGTCTAATTTTTTATTTTAGAATTATTTTTCATTTTTAAATAGTATAATAACTGAATTATAGTGAATATATATAAATTTCCTCACCTTCTTAGATAAATGATTTATTTAAATTATAAACTGTTTACTTCAAAGTGGGTTGTAAGGCCAACTTCTATCTTAGGATGGTTTACACGGCGGGGCTGTCACGACTCTGCTGCTTCGGGGTATGACAATTGATGTAGGCCCAAAGTGATATATTCAAGCCCTAATAGATATACTAAAGCCCTCACTATAGTAATATTTATAGGGCTCTTCTATAGGGGCAAGATGAGTCCAATCTGGTTCTTAATGAATTTTTACTTATTTGAGCTAAAAAGTTATATCCATATCTAGAATATCTTTTAAGGCCAATGAAGTGAGTAGATGTGGATCTGTTTGGAAGTCAATTGACTCAATATAGCTATAGTTATGTAAACAAAAAAGAAAAAATCAAAATTACAATCATCACCTATTCCAAACTTTACATAGAATTATTACAAATTATTTACAAGGAAATATTACAACTACAGCTTCACAACTACCCTTAACCATTTAGGTTCGCCACATCATAGGTTCTTGTGATTTTTTTGAAAGAAAAGTTTTCGTATAATGAAAAAAGGTGGGTTCTAAAGGGTCTCAAGTTCTGCAACCACTACGTTTTTCAAAGCAACGATTCTATAGTCGCATCTAAACTTGAGTGGGGTAGCCTGATCGGCTCCGAAAGGTGGTTACCCCACAATATCCGAAGCTTACACAATAGCCCACCTTTTAAGGTCCTAAGACGGCCTAATTTTAACCAAATCTATCATGCATTTATGATGCAGAAAAACAAAATAAAAGTAAACCCCCCAAAATTACCCCCTTAAATAAATTGTAAGGCAAAAAATAAAAATGTTAGCAAAAAGAAATAAAATATAAATATATACAAAATAACCTACCTAAGTTTTTTATTATTTCATCTTTTTATTTTTTGTTATTATTTTTTTTGAAAAAAAAATCCTATTTTCGATAACTTTTAATAGCTAGCCCTCTAGTGGTCCCCAGTAAAGTCACCAAATTGTCGAGTCCGATTTTTTGGTTTTTGTTTAAAAATTAATTTTCCCATTTTCCAATTAATACTAAACCCTAACCCATTTAATATTAATACTCGACTAAAAAAATTGAAAAATTCTGATTTTTTATTAAAAATAATTTTTAGAGTCGTCACTCGACCGAAGTCAAGAAAAGAAAAAGAAACCGTAACCAATTGAGTAGATTGATTACAATTTGGTTACCAGTCTTTGATTTCAATTTTAAATGAAGAATCAGAAGATTCCAAGTTCGGAGCTAACCTATTAAACCCTTAACGGGTACCACTATCTATTTATCGAAATTAGGATTATTCTTCTAATTATAATATTTAAACTAAATAAATAAATAAAATCAAAAGAGAGAAAAAAGAACATAAGTTTCTACATATTTTATCATCGCTCCAAAGGTACCTACGTACCTGTTAGCCGGGATCAGACGATCGTAGTTCTTTCAAAAAATCTTTAGTGTGTTGATTTATTTTAATTTTTGAAAACTGACCGAGTTTATGTCTTAATTGATTCGGTTCATTTAAACAAAATATAAGGGGGTCCTAACTCATACATGATCACAAGACTCTTTAAGACATTATAACTTTTTCTTTTAATATTTCTTTTTTTTAATTTTTATTTCTAAAAATAATTTTCTATGTAAGGATTTCTAAAAAGAACCTAATTCTAAAATAAAAAGAAAAATCCTAGGCTAACATATATATATATATATATATTTATATCTATATTACTACTATTAAACAACTATCCACTTAAATCAATACAACATATTTAACTTATATAATAAAGAAAACTAATGCTAAAAGAAATACACTAAACTAATATATACATACATATGCTATGTCTAATAAAATAATAATAATAATAATAACATAATATAATAACTAAATAAATAAAAACTTTGAACAACCGAACCTGAACTTGCTCGATTGAAGGATAGAGATGTTGGACTGCTGCCAGCGTTGAGGACTCGTCGTGTTGGCGCTGATCGCTGCAGTAGACGATAGGGGCTTGACACTGGACGTGAATTGTAGTGCTCGTCGTTGGTCAGAGCATAGACTTGTCGGCTAGAATTTGTTAGGCTTTTTTGTACTGTGCGGCGCTAGAGACTGAGGGTAGACTGGATTGTACACAGAGAGCAGTGGACTCGTTGGCGGAGCGTGTTGCAGTAGTGGACGTGAAGGATTGTTTAGACTTTGGGAGTTGGTCGGAGGCGGAGCGTATGTTGTGGTGATCGGTGAAGCGTGCAATGATGAATAGGACTGCTGTGTGTTTGAGTTCGAACAGTATGTAGCGATGGTGGATTGTGCGTACAACAGTATGGCAGTATAGCCGTATGCTGCTGTAGATGTGTGTGGACAGCGTATGATGAACTGCAGCTGTGTGTGGATTGCAGATCCGGTTCAGCAACGTGCAGTTGGACGAGTGAGGATCAATGCTGTTGTTTGGTGATCAGTCTATTTCTGCAGTTGGCGGTGAATCTGTGTGTGGGATGGATGCTTCGCTACTGCTGTTCGGTGATCAGGAGTATGCAGGATGGACTCTTTGCGGCTGCTGTTCGATGATCAATGCGGAGCGTACGCTAATCGGTGTCGAGAGTGTACAGGATGGATTAGGGGCGTGTTGTGTGTGTGTCTCTAGGTATGTACTGTTTGTAGGTTGCAGACTATGGGATGTTGAATGTATTGTTAGCATGTTGGGAAATTAGGCCCTTGTTTTCATGTTCGGAAGTTAGGCCCCTGTTTTTCTATTCTTGTATTTCTATTTGTGTGTGTTTATATAGTTTAAACCATATCATATCTAATTCATTAATTAAATTAGACTCAAATAAATTCAAATCTGATTTAACTAAATTCACATGATTTAAATAAATACGATCCATTTTTATCTCATTTCTATAGAGATAGAAAAATAAAGACATAGGTGCCTGAGACTTGAACTCATGATCTCAAACTAAATCCGCTACAAACACTTCGATCCTTATTCGTTAAGCTATTAGTCTATGTTTTGATATTCATTACAATTAAATTATATTTAAATGATCCGATTTCCTAAAATAAAAATTTTTAATTAAACTAATATTAAAACTAATTATTCTTAATATAAATTATTTCCTAAAAATCTATGAAATTTTTTGTAATTTTTTCTTTTATTATTTTTTTATTTTTATTATTATTTTTTTTTAATTTTTATTATTTTTTATATTTTTAAATTAAGATTTTTTTTTTGTAAAAATAAAGATTAAGACAATGAAGAAGCAAAAATTAGGTACCTACGAGATTAAAGCGAGGAGCACACATACACACATTCAAAAAGGAAAGGGTACAGATCACTTTCACTCAAACAAATCAGCGCCCTCATCAACACAAACGTCCAGCCTTCGCTTGAAGCGCTTGAGGACACCCTTACTCACACTCCAATTCCATGCCACATCCCCTGACCTCCACTACAATTCCCTAGCCGTCCAATTACCAATGCCCCTCAATCACAAGAGAAACAAATTCCCCTGACACACACTGAAATTGCTTGACCAACGAGCCCTTTACTGACAGCAATAAGCAGCATGCCGTCCTCACTTCATCTAATACCATCCAATCTCCTGACCAACAGTAGCACCAACGTATCACATACCAATCAGAACACAACACACCAATGAAATCCCTAATAATGTCAACCAATACGCTAGCAAAAATCCGATAGCTCCACAACCGAACTCCAAAGCCGAACAGATCAGCCACTTACTTGAAACACTCTGAACTCCATTACATGATCACTACTGTAGTTCCTCGTTGATCGGCCACAACATTCCACGACCAAACGCCACTGAAGAACACACAGCAGCATAGGCTACTGATCACACTTAAAACCACACTAGTTTCAACCATGGCAACAGTCCTTTGGACAGCACCCACATAATCTTCAGCGGCCCACACTCGGCACAACCCACTAAATACGCCACGAGATTCCCTGTCCAACATTGTCCCAATGTCAAACGTACAAACACAATCAACATCTAGCCAAACACATGCTGATTATACGCAACCCACTGTCTACAACCACTCATTATACTGTCTATTGAGCACGCTACAACAATCTCCAGCTGCTACATACTTACACACACACTCACGCCGCTGCATTGTTCAATCTTAACCGTACACCGACACTACTATCTTCTCGATACGCACCAACTGTGACCAACAACAATCACCCGGTAGCGCTTAACAGTCCCGACGCTATCGACGAGCACAGATAGCCCTTATCCAAGTTCCTTCGTTGTCGTAACAGCACATACGACCAACAGAGAAATCCAATCCGCTACGCAATTTGGACCCAACTCAAATCCACGCTCCACTAACGGTGTTTGTTTGTTGCCTCAGGTTCAATTTCTTTTTCTTTATTTGTTTTTATTTATTTATTTTATTTAGTTTGTTAGTTATTTATTCACAAATAAAAAATAAGAAAAGGAATTTTTAATAAAAAATTGTTTAGAGCATTTTAGGAATACTTTAGGAAATTTTTGTCACCTAGATTTATTGATTTTTTTTTTATTTTGATTTGTTTAGTGGTTATTTTAAAATATGTAAAAGAAAATATACCTTAGGTTATGAGCTTTTTTTTAAGCATTAGGTTTTTCTGGAATTTCTCATTTAGAAAAATTATTTTTTAGAAATAAAAAAAAAATTAATAATAAACCTTTTTAAAAAACTAGGACGTTTTAAAGATTTTTCTATAAATAAAAATACTCGAAAATTAGTGCCCTTTTAAAATTTCCTTTGAAAAAATTACAATTATCTAATCCCAACTAACGGCTATATAGGTACTCCGGAGTAACAATAAAATCTATAGAAATTTAAGTTTTTTTTTCTTTTGGTTTTTATTTTTTCTTTAAAAAATACTATAATTTGAAGGATAAACCTAATTTCAATAAATAAATAGTGATATTTATTAGTGTTTAATAAATTAGTCCCTGAATTTGGATTTTTCTAGTTTGTATTAAATTAAAATCGAAAATTAGTAGTTAAATTGTAATTAATACATCCAATTGATTACGGTTTCTTTTTTTTTTCTTGATTTCGGTTAGGTGGCGATTCCAAAATTTTTTTTTAAATAAAAGAATTGAAATTTTTCAATTTCTCTAATCGATGATTAATGCTAAATAGGTTTGGATTTAATATTAATCAAGAAGTGAGAAATTAAATTAAAAGAGAAAAACTGAAAAATTAGGCTTAACAACATGTTACTAATTCAAAAAATCTTATCCCCAACAATTCTATCTTTCTTATAGTAGGTTTCTTACATGCATTATTTTCATATGGGGTATATTTTAATGTAAATAAGAATAGTTTAAATTGTTTTATATTTTAGGATATTGAAAAAAAAAATCCTTATATAGGATCCTCTTTCTCTTTAATGAGCCTACTTTAAAAATATAAAGCTTCCTTCAATAATGATTCCTTATTATTCAAGTTTATGCTTGGGAATTCTCCCACGAATACTCTAAGATATCCGGGCTAAAGAAAAGAATATTGAAAGCCCAATTTTATATATATATATATATATATATTAAGATCTATAGAAGAGAGAATTAAAAAAAAAATCGAATCTGATTTATCTTAATAGAATATTAGTATTTATATTATTAAATTATAATAATTATAATTAATTAAGTAATTTTAAAAAGTATCTGATAGAAAAAAAAATTAAGAAGTCTAATGTATTTTTCGACTACTTTTAAGTTAGTTAATTTCGGTAAAATGATTTTGGTGGAAGTAGGTGTAACCAACTACCCCACCGTTCAACCAATGAAATTAATCATCCTCAGGCGGTCGCTTTATTAGAGGAGGCTCCGGAGAAACTTAACTGGAAGGATCTATTTCATCACCGATATCACTTGCACTTGGCGATATATCAATCGTCTGTCGCCTGTACAGAAGGCAACACATGTCATCCTATAGCTTAAATGAAACATAGAAAGAATACAACACTATTTTTCATTTGACTAACTTTCTATCACTATTTTGTTATTAAAAAAAATCATACATAACTATTTTTAATAATACCTTTTATTCAAAGCGTGATATATAAGCTAATACTATCCCTCATGTAACATCATATAATTTCACTTATTTTATATATTATACTTGAAAGGATATTAAGGCTTGTTTAAATTTTTTTCTTTTGTTTAGATATTATTTATATTTGTTTAAAATTTAGTGTTCAAAAAACTATTTTATTTATATTTTATCTATTTCTATTTTATAATTATGATAAAGATAGTGATCGGAATATCAAAGTTGGAAAATAAAAAATCATATAATTTTAAGAGAAAATTTTGAAAAAATATATTTTTTACATTCAAAATAATTATTTTAATTGATATTTTTTTAAAAATACATTTTCATCTTTCTTTTTTATCTTATTTTTGTCAAATAAAAAAATTCAAGTAGATAACAATAAAACGATAATAAGATAAAAAACAAATGAACGAAACAAAACCTAAAATAGATAGCCATTGCTCTTAGATTATAAATGTGCTATAGTAAGAAAAAAATTATTTTCACGATTCTTCTAATACATTTTATATATAATTTTTCTTTTGTATGTCTTGTTGACAAAATCTGGGAGATGTATGCTGATAAGAAAAGTGAAGAACAGCTTAGAGTTGATGTTGGACATTTTCCTTAGGGAGTTTAACATTATATGAGTTTCCTAAATATAAGGATCGCAATTTGGACATGATACAAATATTTGGACAGGATTGACATAATTATAACTAATACATGAACAAATCAACACCAACTATAAATAGGTTACATGTATCTAAACATGATAAAAATTTATATTTTGAACTCATAAATCTATTTGTGGACCCATTTATTAAACAAATCCTGAAAAAAAAAATTCATTAGGTATTTACATGTCACGATATTGCAGGCCACATATACAGATAAGTACCAACAAAATAATTACACCAATAATAGTAGAAGGAGTAATTTTCAAATTAATAATCACCCGCTATTTGTATATTATATATATTGATATTTTATTAATATTTATATACTATATATACATAACATATAGCGTATATTACTTCTCTTGAGAAAAGATTCTAGATTTGACTAACAAAACTATTTTGATCCTAAAATAACTAATCTTTTAAGTTTTTTGCCTTACTTCATGCTACGCAGCCTATTTACACACTCCTTTTTCGCTTTTAATAATATAATTTTTATCCTTGTTTTTTCTTTTACCAAAGCCTTAGAATTTATGTTACACTCGACTTTATCTTTTCATTCTTTTTAAGTTTTCTCTCCAATTCCCCCAATAGCACTATAGACTTCAAGCTTTTAAAGATGACCCTTTTAATTTTGTTTCGCTATCGCTTGATTTCTCTTGATTGTGTTGTTTTAGTTGGTTGGTTGATGAATAATAGATGATACAATGCATTTATTGCGCCAAATTGATAGAATTATGGAAATAAAAAATTGTCTTTTGTGTTTCTAATTTTTTTTTTTTTTTCTGTAATGGTTTCTCTTAAACTTTCAGAACGTTGGTGTTATTGCAATTTATAATATTATAACACAAAAGACAAGCTCTTGAATAAACTACGAACGGTCTTTGTCTTCGCTGGTTGCTATTATAATTATTTACTAATTTTTTTCTTGGGTTTCTCATTAGATTCTTGTAGGTATAGGAGTTGGTGAGAACATGTTATGTAAATATCGTACTAGACATAGCCTAACAAGAGTAGTATGGATAACAAGTAAGGGATAAGTAATAGAGAATAAAATAGAGAGGAAGAGAGGTAGTCTTAATTTGCTCTATCAAATAATATGACATATGTAGAAGCTTAATAATATGACATTTGAAAGATTGTCTAGGATTCTTGAAAATATAGAGGGGATTTTGATATTTATACAAGTTGGCCGTAAATGTCATCCATCAAATCGTATTTAAGATGAACTATCGATATTAATCCTTCATTTATGAGAATCCTCAAATGAGCTCTCTCTAGAATCTAAGCATAGTAAAGGCTTTCTATAGTACATAAGTATTATTGAAAAAAGTTAGTAATAAGTGGACTAATCCAATATATTCTATTACAAACCAATCATATTAACTCTTCTTAATTTCTCCGGTTTTATCAACTTGACTCTTTAAACCCTTTTACTTTAGCTTAAAGAGTTGAATGAAGACTATTATTAGACTTAAACCCCAAAATATGGATTTAGTACTCTAAAATTGTTATTATAGTTGAACTATGAGTATGGCATTTCACTGAGGTAAAAAGAGAATCTTAGAAATCAAGTTCTCGTTCTCTCAAAGGAATCTTTGAACAATGACTGGTTGAGGAGGTTCTCCATCAATTTGTTCGGAAAAGTACATATATTCAATTTTATATAATATTAATTTTACAATCATGTTGTTTCCTAATATGATTTTTTTTCTGTTCAATCAATATTTTTGACGAAACCAGTCCTATTCTTTATCCAATTTTTAATTTCATATTTATTAGATTTATTTTATTATGTTTTTAATTGTCTAAATTTTATTGATAATAAATCAAAAGTCAAATAAAAACCGATATTGATTGAATAAAAAATATGGATAGAACCGTAAAAGTAACCAGAAAAAGTAAAGGAATATTTCGTGCAATATTTATGAGGAAGTCACTACATCTTGTTTAGCTTCATCCATTCATAAACATCAAGAGACACAATTCCAGTCCGAATGTAATAGCCAAGCGCATTAACCCTTCATTGTACATTGACATACACTGAAAGGCACCTAACAGGGTTAAAGTTTCATGCCAGTTCAAAGAATCACGTTCTATGTATCTTGGTGTTTCATTCGAAAGATCGTAAAACATCATTCTTCAACCGACGTGTCCAATAGTCAAATTTTAAAGCGCTCCTATTTTACTTTCGATTAATCTACTTTTTCATCTTATCTATAACTTTGTATTCATTAGATTTAGATACTTTTTCATCTTACCTATAACTTTGTATTCATTAGATTTAGATAGTCGAGAAGATAATTATTTTAATAGTTTAGATTTAATGGATATAAAATTAATAATAAAATTAAAAGTTAAATTGATCTTATTAAAAATATGAATAAGGCCGTAAAAAATTTTGACAGTTGATGTAAATGATCCCCTCAGTCTAATATATGTTATTCAATTGATATGTTGATATTTCTACACTTTAGAACATAGTTGACTTGTCCATTAGATTCATCTTTCACAATTTTGAAGTTAGTTTAATGCTTTGTAACATTTATGTATTTTACTTTATTGCATCTTTATCTTTCGGCAAATGGAAAATTGTGAGATATCTAATATCATTCCTTTTTTTTTTTCATAGCTACATATCCATAATATTTCTCACATACATACATACACATATATATATTATATTACATTTACTGATTTACCCTTTATTTAACATAATTTAACTAAAAATTTAACAACAAAATAAACTATTAAAATTATAAATAATAGATAAATTTGTTACTAACTCATCTTTCTCTTTCCTTATCTATTTCTCTCCCATTTTCCCATTTTCTCTCTTACTCTTCCTTTTCCTATTAATTGTACCTCACGTCTCTCTCTCTCTCCTCTAATATTTCCACTATCTTATTTCTCTTCCCATGACTCTCATCTCTCTATCTTCCTTATTTATTAATATTTTATATTAAAATTATAATATATTCAAGTGTACAATATAATTTTACTTATTTTTTGTACACACAACACAGGTGCATTGTTAACTAATATTATTAAAGTAGATTGACTCTTAAGTAATCACTACACTTCAAGTTACCCATTTACCCTCTATTTAATTTTATTTAACAAAAAAAAATAATATTAATATAATTTATTAAAATCATAAATAATTGATAAATCCGTCAACCCACTATCTCCTATTAATTTCTCTCAATTTTAAAACCCACTTTCTCTACTTTTTTTTCTTTATCTCTCCATACAACATGATGCTTATCCCATAATTAATCCAAAAGTTTCTCTCTTTTTTCATTTTCTCTTCCACCTATTTTACATACGTGCATTGCATGGCTAAATTTCAAATTCTAATCAAATATAGCGACGATGACAATTGATGTCTACGCTCATAGATAATTTTTGTCTGTAATCCTGATTTGCTAATAAATAAGAGATTAAAGGATTTAAAGTGAGTGTAGATAGAGAAAAAAGAATAAATTTATATTTATATTATTTAACAAAAATTACGATATTTTATCAAATAGATAATGATAAATTATAGATATATAAATTTAACGTTATTTAATTTATATATGCATCATAAGTGCATCATTCACTAGTATATATATAGACACGAGTAAAAAAGTGACTTCCAAAAAATCTATTTATTTATTGGGTTTAAAAGTTTCTAGTAGCATTTTATATAAAGAACATAATCTGATTTATGTTATGACAATTTGCCACTATATGCTTGAATTAGTTTTTTTTTTCCTTTTTTTTTTGGTATTTTCCTCTTGGATGAGGGAGGAGATCGATTCACTCAATCATAGAATAATAAAGCCTAATTCCAACAAGTATAATGTTGTAATGCCTATAAAACTTTAAGAGAAAATCATTTCAAAACTAATATTTTTTTTTTAAATATTTGTGATAGACTTAAACCCTCTTTACCTTAAAATTCATTTACACTAGTCACTACCTTAAACCTTAGCCAACACCACCCTAACCCCCTCATTTCTTTTATCCTTCATACTTTCTATTACTCTCACCTAAAACCAATTACTAAGGTCACAAGAAATTTTGAAATTTCGAATTGAATTAAGTTTAAGTATCCACCCCTTTTCTTAAGTTTATTGGTAAAAAAAAAAAAAAAACCATTTCATGTAGTTTCTTAATATCTTTTAAGAAGTTTGAGTTAAGTTGTTTATTATTTTTAACCCTTATTGAGTTTTGCTTCTTAATTAGATTATAAGAAGCTCTATTCATTTCCAAGTAAGTTCTCTCATCTTTCCCTTTAGTCGGTCGTTGGATTTTGATTAAAATAGTGTGTTTTAGGTGATTTGACTAGAATTTGCAGTTTAGTTAGGTTAAAAATGTATTTTAATGTCAAGTTGAAATGTGTTTGTAATGTATTTAAGGTTAGGTTAAAGAATATGGAAGGGAAGGAGTAGATTTTGAATGTTGTCAAAGGTAGAATCCTTGCTTAGGAGACACCACTTGTGATACGATATTGTTGTAGACCATTGCCTATGTCTAAATGGTCAAAAAATAATAAAACTAGCGACATGGTTAGAAAGTGACATAACTGGTGACATGATCATGTCACTCACCATATTCGGTCAAAGCGAAGGATTGTTAGAATTTGACAAGAACAATTGTAGAAAAAATAAAAAAGAAGATAAGACTCAGGTCATGTCACTAATCAATGAAAAAAAAATCTTTTCTTGTTGTATTTCTTAAGTAATCTCAATCAAACCTTTTCCAAACCTCAATCTAACTATCTAAACAATTTTAGATAAGTATTCATGGGTTGTGTGGAGGTTTGTTTGTAGTTTTACGTAAAGATCTAAACTTTACATAGTTTTACCAATGATCTAAATGATGGTCATGCTTAATAAGATAGTATTAAATCAAATTGGACTAATCTATTTTTAACCTAAAAGTTGTTGTTGATTGTTATTTTTGCTTTTCTATCTTGTCTCAAGACTCGTAGTAGCAGATCATTAGGGGATAAATGCTAATTTGATGTAAGGTTTGCTTATTAAACTTACATGTTGAGATAATGTTGCTAAATTCAGGTATCGTTGCCTCTCGACTCTAAATTATGGACATAAAAGGATTTTAAAAGAAAACTTATATACTCATAAATCTATCTATATATGCATAAATTCATGGTACGAGAGGACCGAATACACTTTTATTTGTGCTTATTTATGATGTATTGGGTTTCGACTTATTTTTTTATTATTGTAGCTATAGGTATTAAGGTAAAGTTTGTGACTTATATCATGATCAGGACTACTACGTATGAGAAGCGAATGTAACATGTATTGATTTTGGTGGAGCTAAAAGATATTATATAGGTTAAATATATTGTTAAGTTTTGCTTTTATATAAGTTTGGAAATGTTATTATTGTCGATAGTTATTGTCGAGATAATTTCTTATTAAATCGTTATAATTAGAGAATAATTCTTATTAATACCATGAGTATATTTTCAATTTTGTAGTTGACATATAAAGTTACACAATGCCATGCTTTCGGTTTTTTATTTATTAATTTTGTTAGATCATTTCCCATGTGATCAAGTTTCCATAACTTTTACTTATAATAATGAGATATTAAATTTGATAAGTAAAAGTTTCATTATGTATATTGCTTACATGGTAAATATAAGTGGAAAAAATATAGTTAAGTGAAAAAAAAAATTCTTATTAGATAAAATAGATAGAGTAGAAAAAAATTTGCTACAAATGATAAGTAACAAAATTTTGCTGCTAACAACAAAAAAAAAAAAAAGACATAAGCCTTGCAATGTAGGAAGCATATAAATTTTGCTAATAGGTTGTGGCAAAATTTTGCGGTTCTATTTTGCTACTCAAGTTGTATAAGGGAAAAGTCGAAATCCTATTTTTTTTCATAATTATATTTACAATTTAAAAATTGAAAAAGCTAAAGACTTTTACTCTAGTTAGAAAGGAAAAAGTTAAGCAATAAGAGAATTTTTTAATCTAAAATGCTTTTCGTATCTTTATTCTAGTGTTCTTTTAGAAAAATAATGTCATATCGAATTTTAATACTTCTTACATAAGTTGTGGCAAAAAAATTATCTCTCTACTTTGCTACCTAGGTTGTACAAAGAAAAAACCAAAACAATATTTTGAATTTACAAATCGTAAAGTCAAATGCTTTTACTCTGATTAGTAGGGAAAAATAATAACAGCAATAGAATTTCATAATCTTCCATATTTTTCTTATTTGCTCATCTCATTTTAGTATTTAATCACAAGAATACTTGACACCTTATTATATTAGAACTTTTAAGTTTATGGCAACAATATATTTATTTAGTTGAATGAAAAAAAATGAAAATAGATTTTAATTTATATTTTGGTATTATATTTTTGGTAAAAGTTTTTCAATGAAAATTTCAACATTTGCATTTTCATATAATTTTAACTGTAATTTATTGATATATAGATTTAGAGAGTAATTATTTGTATTTTTTTTTCAAACATTTGTGAGATTTTTTTTTAACTTAAAACAATTTAAAAAATAAGAAATTTTTTTAAAGGGAAATGAGAATCATTTTCTTCATACGCTTTTAGCCAACAATAAGATAAATAAACTATTTGTAGCCTTTTTAAAAGAACTGTATGTACTGCTACATAAGTTTTACATACACGCAAGTAACAAACCAAACACTTTAAAACTATCTAGTTAAACTTGCTTTATATAAACCAGATCTAGGATAGTTACAAATAATAAACATTAATTTATAATGCAAACTAAACTTGCAGATAAAATCATTAATTAACAAACAAAACTATTAGAGAAAAAACATTGATACATGAGGTAGAGCAGACTTTTATGGTTTATATTTTTTGAGAGATTTTATTTTTCAATCATAATGTGTGATAGATAGATTAAACCCAAGTCATCTTAAGATCGTAGTGTGGAACTCATTATGTAGGCTTCAGCCTTAATTAGTCTTTCCCCACTTAAGTTGGTAGCAAAAGGAACCTAACGTGTTAGGGGATCGTAGGCTTATATCATGTTTGTGGTATTATTTTATGTTAAATGAGTGTTTATCTAAGCAAGCCTAGTACACTCCTAATGGCCCAAATGAAAATTGTAGAATTTATAGGTATAAATGAACTAAAAGAATAAATTGATTACGTACTAACCTAAAGTGTGAGTAATTTTTCTATACCCTATAATTTATGCATAATCTTATTAATCTCCCTATAATTTATGCATAATATTATAGTGCCATTAAGGACGAACCCAGATGATATAATTGGCGAGATGCACATATTTTAATTAAGCTAATATTAAAATCATTAATTAAAAAAAAAAGAAAAGAAAACCTGCTTATTATTATAATTATATTGCATCTGATATATATAAAAGGATCTTGTCAATAATTTAACATACAATAATATTAAGGGTGATCGATACAATTAATAAGAAATTAAAAGAATCAAATTTTTACCTTTTTGTTATGAAAATATAATAAATAAAATTTATCAATTAATTTATGAAAATTACATTAATTGAAACTTATGTAAGTTTTTTTTTTAACAAAAATAGATTAGTAAAAATATTTAAATATAAAAATTACAAGTAAAAAAAGAAAATTGACATAAATATAAGTATTGTCCTAATTCTTTTCATGATAACCTTGTTTTATTAATAATGTTAAAAAAAACATTTTGAATATAAGTTATTAAGTAATAATGATTAAAATAATTCATATTTGTTTTTATGACGTATCAGGTTTCGACTTATGCTTTTATTTTTATAGTTGTAAGAATTAAGATAAAGTTTATTGCTTATATTGTGATCAGAAATACCATTAACAAGTTGGGTATGAGAAATGATTGTAACCCTATATTAGTGATTGATATATGATTGGTAGAGCTAAAAGATATTATTTGGGTTAGATCTATTGTATGCTTTATATAAGTTTGGAAATGTTGTTATTAGAGATAGTTATTTTCGAGATAACTCGCTTATGAGATGATTATTGTTCTTAATAATAGTGTTAACAGCTTATGAAGGACCCTTTGGTGGATCTAGAGCTTTAACGTGTTTTTGAATAACATAAATACGTGACAAATTGGATTGTAGTAACATATTAGTTAAATGAAGTACTTTAATGCACTAAGGTACATAATAGAAAAAGGGTGTCCATAGCATCACATATTCTATAATCATTTCATTTGTGTATGTTATTCCTAAGTGCAAGCTCTTGGGTCGAAATCAAATAAAAATAAAATAAAATTTTATTACTAGAACAACGAAATAAGAACAAATATAAATATATATTTATATATATTAAAATAATGAAGATAGAAATTTATAAGATCGATTTTTAGAAACCTACATGGCTCATGAAATAGAAAATACAATTCATATAAAAAGAAAAAAGAAAAATAATTTAATATGGAGATAATACAATACCTAAGATAATAATATATCAAGCTCAAAACTCCAAATTCATGAAAATTGTTTATTTTTAAATATTTCATTAAGCTTAATAGTGTGGCTATTATGCTCTAAATTCTTTTTTATATATATATAAAAAAAATTATGTGTTTTAAATTTGGAATTTTGTTAGACAGGATTTTTATTTTTTCTTTATTTTTATTTTAATATTTTTGGAAATTAGAGTTGTAAAATGATGGACATAAAAGAAGATGGAAACGCAAAACTCCTAATTGTTGTTTTCGCTACCTGACATATTACATGAATACCGAAGGTTACATATACTAATCAAATTTAAAGACAATGGCAACACAACTATTTGAGCTTCATCCTTTTTTTACTATTTTTCATATAAAATTTCAACTTATCAAATTATACACTAATGGAAATTTTAGCTGTCTCCACCATTACCTTCGTTTTGTCATTGTAATACTATCACTCCAGTCATCATAAACTAATAAGTTTGCAAGACTTACGATTTCCTATTATTTTATTTGATAAAATATCCACATCAACATACATAATATTAATAATAAATAAATACAAAAAAAAAACTAAAAGAGAAAAATGCAAAAAAAAAAATAGGAATGAGGAAAAAATTTTAAAAGTAAATTTTTATGTTAATGCGTATATTTTATTGAATATAATAAAAGGAAATCAAATGTATTGCAAACTCATTGATTGTTTATAATGACTAGACATACAATGATATAATAGAGGTAATGATGGTGACAATTACGTTTCAAAAGGGTTTACAAGTTGACTAGTTGAAAGTTTAGATGTAAAATTGTAGAAAAAAAATATAAAGTTCAAGTAATCGTGGTGACAATATCTTGGGACATGTGGCGGACCTTTACTAGTCAAGAGGGCCAATAAGATTAGCAATGGTAGATAGTTAGGTAGGGTTGAAAATGAGTCAAGTAGAGATGATGTAATACTTGTACATTCGAACTTAACTTGAGTTTAGAATTTTGAAATTGATCTTAACTTTAGTAATAAGCAAGTTCAAACTTGATGCAATTAAACTTGATTTATTCAATTATATTTTTTTCTAATTATAATAATATTAACATCTAAACTTGATTTAAAACCAATTAATATTTATACTTTCATATAGGTTCATGAGCAAATTGAACTAAAGGTTATAACATTTGAGTTCATCTTGCTTAACTACTTAAATAGTTCATGATTAAGCTCGCCTCAACTATTTTTTAGTAGAATTCAAGTAAATATTGAGTTAAGTTCAAGTATCTTATGAATATTTTGACTCATTAACACCTTCTAAGATCTAGGGGTGTTGGGTGGCCTCAAAATCTTGAGTTAGGTATCACAGTTGGCAATGTTATAGTTAAGACAATTAGTTGCTAGAGTTTAGATACTAAATACAACATTGACTCAGTCTCATCCACTCATAAGCATATCATCTAATTGTTAGGAGGATAACATTTTGATTTTCACATCAGGCTACAGAACACTCCATGTACCCATTTATTTAACCAATTAATCCCTTTCCTTCAATGGCTTCGGCAATGGCCACATATATTCAACCCTAATGGTATGAAGCATAATTGTAAATTAAATTAGCTTTCCAACCAATATCATAACCTACAATAGTAAAACATATTATGTATGTATGCAATCTTCTCTAACCAAGATGACTATCAAAATTAGAGTAAAACAAAACTGTTAACAACATCTTCAAACCTGAAAACAAACATCAACATAGAAACTACCTAAGTATCTGAAAATCCCCTCAATTCTTTGTCACGATCCTTAAAGGGATTAACCTTATATCTATGACTACTCTAATTTCATAATATAGATCTTAGACATTTGCATATTGTAGCATACAATACTTAAGATCCTATGATCATAAATTTACCTTTCATTTATCATTCACAATGTTAAGAATTTATTTATATTTTAATTCCGCATGCTTCACTTGTATGTGAATGATTATAAAGCTAGTGGATGTATTATAATTACTAAAGAAATTTAATTAGGATTTGTTTTCTCTAAAGATTTTAATGGGACCAACTTCATATATATAGCCTTATTTAATTGACGTAAGCAAATAAAGATTATGTAAGTTTACGTTAAAATGAATTCATTCATCCTCCATTATTGACAAGACTCTTTGGATATGGGTTCCTCAAGCTCGATCAAATCCAACATGTCTCATCGCTTAGAGCTTGCCCTTATAAGCCCAAGCCTTAGGCCTAGATTGAACAAGTTCAATAAGCTCTGTAACTGCTAGAATGCACAAGATAAGGACCAAAGAGTTAAACAGTTATGTTCGGAATAAGTGAGACACGTTAGATACAACAACTTCATTCTCTTATACTTGCAAGAGAAGATTTCTTCCTACTAACTGACTTTCAACTGCCGGCATCACTCTACCATAAATACCAATCCATTACCCAATGGTAAAGTTCTTTAAACTTTGCACACCAAGCTTACTTATTATTCCAAATTACTTTATACTCTCAAAAGTCACATTGCTAACTTAAGTATCGAAATAGCTGTGTCGGACAATCCTCCAGCATTCCCTCACAATGTATTGTTTTGTAGGCCTTCTATGTGCAACGTCCCCATATCTACCGACAAATACTCAGAGACAGCATCTATTATTAAGCATAATAATTTCATGAGGAAAAACATAGGAATCAATAGAATGTTAAGATATAGAAAAGTTTATTATCTAAATTTTTTTAACCTTGGAACCTTTTTAGTTTTATATATATATATATATATATATATATAGGCAAATTATGTACTAAGCCTTTACTTACTTGGTTTCTAATTGTGAATTGGCTCAATTGGCTACTTTCTTTAATACAAGGCATTCCTCCTTCCTTCAAAGGCGATGGGAATGGTGTTAGCTCATCAAGGCAGCTGCAATTGGATCTAAACAATGTCCCTACAGCTAATGCTGAGCCAAAGTTAGCCCCCCTAAGTATTATAGCTCCATTAGAAGAAGGGGCACCTGTGGGAATATCTCTATTTATGAACCATTTCAATAGTATAGGTGTTGTCGTGCCATGAGCCATGACCATGGAAGTATTGAAAAAGAAAAAATTATGTAGTTGTACCATCTGTTCTATCCTTTTGAGTTTCGCTTGTCTTTCTATTCTTGTTATGTGAGATTGTCCTTATCTTGACTATGTTCGCAAGACAATAAATTATGGAACGTTTGGTCATCTCTTATTTTAGTTGCAAAAGGTGCAATTAAAGAAGCAATTTGTTGAAATACACATTTAGAAAGTCGAGTGAGACACCCCTTATAAGAGGGAAAAAGCAATTTGGAAGTTGCTTGAGTTATGCTGTAGGGCCCTCCCTCCATCAAGTCAAGTAATTCACTATCGAAAATTATTCCGTTGCCGATCTCATGTCATGCTTCTTGTTTCTCCCAATTGGTTCCTAGTCTCAATCAATTAAGATTGGCCATCAATAGAAAAGGCGAGGCAAGGGGCTCTCCATCTCTAGGAAGATTGTGTCCAAAATCTGGTAATCTAAGCTTTTACTTCCTCTGATCAGCTCGTATTAGCCTATGCTTTCTTACAGGTAGTCATTCCCCCGACTTTTTAGATTCTTCAACGGCTTTGAATCTTAAGTCACAGTCATGTCTTTCCCCCATACGGACTGAATTGAGTTATTGGTTTTTGTTTTTGGCCCTTCTCAACTTCGCTAGTTTAGGTTTATTGTGGTGGAGTAAAAAGCTATAGAAATGCTGGTTTTTCCCACTTACTTAGAGAAAAGCAAAGGTCTTTCCGTACCATGAGAAAATTCAACTTGATTTGCAGGTGTAAAAATGACAAATATAACAAAATCAAGTTCTATAATATAATAAGAAAGGACTATAATATAGGTGTGTAAAAAATATAAAATAGTTATTTGATAAGTTGAAAAAGAAAAGAAAACATTTGCACGAAATATTAATATATAAATATCAAAGCATAATTTCATTTCAAGACAAATATAACAAAACAGTTATATCCGAATATCGGAAATTCCAAATGTGGAAGTTTATGCAAAGGGTTCGGTAGATTAACAAAATGGAAAGTTTCAAGAATTCAACTTATAAAGCCCTCTATGATTTGTGGGGGAGTGATACCTACAATGCAGCATCGACTGTATTTATGTGGTCTTTTGGAGTTATTATCCTACTAGGAAGTTGAGGGACAACATGTAACTATCTTTAATTACTACAATATGTAGTAACTCATTTTAAGGAATATAGTCTAAAGATATTTTAAGGAACTTGACGATGGCTAATTGAGGGACTTTTGATTTTGCCGAATTATGGACTCATAATGCGTGTGCTTTAAAAAATAAAATATAAATAATATAATAAAAATATAATAACATTTATAATAGAAAAATAAAAATAGTATATTTTGATGGGTTCAAATTAATAAAAATTAAAAGTAAAATAAATTTTATAGAAGCTACTTAATAGATAATATAAATGATAATCAAATATATCTAATAACTTCCTCTATATAGTGGATTATATTCGATAACTTGTGTGGAGAGAATGAATTTATAAGATATTAAAAGAAGATAATTAAATAAATTAAAATACTAACGATACTAAATTTGGTAGTTATAAGTAGTTATCAAAAGCCTTAAACTCTAATAATATAGTTTAGGAATTTTTTATTTTATTTTTTTCATATCATGTATTATATTGGGAGCTAGACTGAATGTACATATCAATGCCGAAATTTAAATATACAACCAAAAGCACTGTATATTTCTTTTAAATCAACATCCATATACAAAGATTTTAGCATCCTAATAGAAAAGAGAGAAAAAGGGGGAAAGAAAATTGGAATACTTATGTGTATTACGATATCCTCCAAATATGTACTATTTGGAGGAAGAAATATGCCTCCTTATGTAACTTCATGGAACTCTCTAGACACACTTCGAGGGCAAACCCCCACCAAACTAAGCAGCGGAAGGGGCGGTTATATAACGGACAGCTCCGGCCTCCGACATTGCAGCCAAGAAGCGCTGCAAGTCCACGGGCGGCTTCGCCTCTGCGGCACAATTCTTGTAATCCAACGACTTATCATTGTAGATGTCCCACCATTTCTTCACAAGCTTCTTGATGTCTTCCCTGTCCATGTTCTCTTCTTTTCCGGTGTACCGCCACGGCTTCGACCCGGCAGCACAGTAGTGAACCACCTTGACCTTGTCAAGCTCCACGTTCTCCTGGTGACGCCACAGCATGGCAAGTACGAGGTTGTAGACGTTGGGGATTGGCCTGTAGATGTCCTTGAAGTACATGTTCAAGAAGTCTTGTTCCGCAAAAGGTGTTGGAGGTGTGACCTTGAGGGTGCTTAATAGGTCCTGGTAAGTGGTCAAGCTCGGCTCGTATACGAACATTCCGGCGTTGAAGTAGAGGGCGGGCTTAGGACCCAATTCGGCCGGCCACTCGACCTTGTGGGGACATTGTTGGCAATATCCGATCTTGTTCTGAGGAGTGTGGCTCCATGTTTTCTCGCAGAAGCAGTCCATGACTGCATAGAAGTAGCCGTCTGGAAGATCGAAGAGGTGGTCTATGTTGTCGAATACTTGAATGTCCCCATCCAAATATATCATCTTGTTATATTCCACAAACTGCAACAAATAACACATTACGTGTGAGACGAAGAGAAGACGAACATAAACTTTTAGATGAAACAGAATATACGCTACCTCCCAAATTCGAAGTTTCGAATAGTTGATGACGTAATAAGCCATGGCAAACTGGGTCTGAATCTCCGGGGGATACACGGGCTCGATTTCTCTGACGATGCAACCCTGATCCACCAGAATCTTCCGGTGCTCTTGAGGCACATCAGGCAATACCGCTACCACGAGAGGGTACTTGCTCTTGGCCTTCCTCAACCCTTTGGCAAGGCCAACCACACCCTTCACGTAGTCACCATTTCCAGCCAAAAAAGTCACGTAGGCTCGTGTCGTTGGTGGGTTCTTGGTTAACGTACCCGTGGTGGTGGCGGCCTTGGGTGCAGTAGAAGCGTTAGTAATGTGAGGAGCCATGTTTGGATGATCTAACAAAGGGTTGTTTAGAAGATGATGGTTTTGGGGTATGTTTGAAAGTGGGGATTTAATTACTTAGGGTTTTGCAGGAGAACAAGCTTAATTGACTTCTTGGTGTGTGATCAGATGACGGACTTAGTGGAGGGTGGTCTGGTTTATATAGAATTTTGGGCATACCATCTGGGTCCATGAATCTCAGCAAACGTTGTCGTTTTGATGCTACAGTTGCATATGTGTAAAGATTCGAGAATGTAATCCAACGATAATGGAGAAATTTCTGGATACGGACGGTGCTGGAAGGCACCCGAAATTAAATGCTGACGATATAATAGTGAGATATAATTAAACACACTTATAAACGTTAATATTTAATTTACCGTAAGAGTACCGATGTCCCACTAAGATGAATCGGTTTACTCGGTAGGTTAGGACGATATCAAAATTTATTAGTGCTATATAATATTACACGGATGAATAAGTCATAAATAAGTATAAATAAAATTTTAATATGTAAAAATATATTTAATATTTTTTTAAAAAACTACATTACTTAATTGTTATATATCAAAATTTTACTAATACACATGTACCATTAATCGATTTAAATAGTATATTAATATTATTAAATCATTTTTTCTATTAGAGAAGAGTTGAGTTCCACATCTTTTAATTGCGAAGGATACAATATTGAGATAATTAAACAGACTAATAAATGTAAATATCAATCTAATTTAATAGTAAGAATAGTGATTTTGCAATAAAATGAATCAATTAATTCGAGCAAATTAGGGCAATATCATAGCTTATTGGGGAAGAGTTGAGTTAAAAGAAAAACATACTGCTAAATAATATTTATTAACTACAGAAAAATTTCTAAGATTTTAAAGAATAACCTTATATTATGCAATTTCAAAAGATATGAATAACATAGAATTTACAGAGATTTAGCATCCGTTTAAAAACTATATGCAAATTGTCAAAGAAGACTTTTAGGATTTGGGTGTGATTTGCGAATTGGTCTAAAATATTTTTTATAAACAGTATACGCGATTATCTGGTAAAGTAATTTTACCTTACGTCGTCAAAATAGGATTAGTTAATACACAACTTCTACGTAAATTAGACTCTATCCATGAGGATTGGAGAGTTACTCATCCCGTGACATCAGCAATTAAACATTAAAAACAATAGGGAAAATTATTTATTACAATTTACGTTATGCATAGATGTACGTATTGCTATCATTCTTTTGAATTCGTCAATGCGAATTCTCGTACCATCAAGTATTGTCATGCAAGCTGTTTTATTTTATTTTTTCTTTATTATCATCGCATCATCTTCCTCGTCATCATTATCATTATTATTAATTGCTATTTGGGATATCTAAATATCTACTACGCAGAGGCTTATATGAATATATCTTAAAACACAATATTTTGTAAGATAATATTTATCTTGACATATATGATTTAGAATTTAATCGAGTCAAGTCCAACCGAATAGTATTAGGTTTGAGCTCGATTTGGAAATATTGATAGGAAGTTCAAACTTAATTAGATTAACTTGATTAGACTCAAATTTTTACTAAATTTTTCTTAATTAATATCATATTCACTATATTTAAATAAATTAAAAATTATACGAAATTTAACGAACTTAGTATTTTAAAACTCAACCTTGACTCGATTTACTACTCAAATAACTCGAGCTCAAACTCAACTCGACTATTACCGAATTGAATTTGAATAAAACTCGAGTCGAGCTCGAGTAATTTGACATCTTAATAAGTTTGTATTTTCCATTATGACGAAATTTCCTATTTATACTTTTTCCTTATGTATTATACATCTTATTCCTAATATTTCTTCTCTATATTAGTCTTGTTTTATTTGAAAGTAATATTGAACCGGATTTTACTGTATATTCATACAAGCCTTTTAAGTTTAGTCGATTACCAAAGTTACCAAGAGTAATTATCAAAACATGATGAAGTAAGTCATATATAAAGGTGTAAACAAATGAAGCTACTAATATAGAACCTTTTAGTATTTACATCATTACTTGTGCTTCTTCCTTTTTTTTTGTAAAAAGAAAATAAAAAAGAAAAAGAGTATGCAATATTCAAAAATGTGAATATATTTATGAGGAATAATAGTATATATAAGGTTAATATTTCCTTTATAATCTATATAATTTCTCTTTGTACTTAGAACTTCTCTATCTATCCTTTTTTTTTATTTTTCTTAATGTATAGATCATTTATTGAGATTATTTATATTTTTTAAATATCATATGATATTAATATAAAATTATCATATTCTTTATAATATTAATTATTAATTATACGTAATAATATTTTATAGGGTTAAATTAAGAGAAATTAAGAAAAATAAACGACGAAGAGGTAACTCTACGGGATCCATCTACCTTCGACCTTGATGAGTTAACTGCTTATCATGCTGATATACTTGGAAGAGGATTGTGACGACTTGTATGGCAGCAAACAAAGATATGAAGACTTAAGGCAGCAAGTTCGACAAGCATATGTACAACCCTTAAATCACTCAAACAAGTTGGATTTAGAGGATGATCCTACGCTCCACCTAATCTTGAATTGCGGCACCCTCTTGGTTGAGATTGAGAGGGATATAACCATGATTGACCGTTTCATCCAAAAGAACTATCAGATGAAGTCAGAGCTTCAGCCGCTTGTAGAGGTAGGCCTAGAACGGTTCGGTTACCGAATCGAATTTAAAAATTAACAGTTTAATTTTTTTCTTAAATTGAATATAATGGTTAGATTGGTAAATATTTCAAACCTTAAAAAAACAGTTCGGAACAATTTGATCCCTTTTTTTTTAAATAAATTCATAAAAAAAATCCCAATTGATTTTGTCGTGACCTGAAATTCCTTCTCCTATGAATATCATGAGCTGATGGTTTATATATATATATAATTGACAAGATAACTGGAGGCCTCCATCTCTTAATGACATGATCGGCATTCGGCAGAATCATTTCTATTACTTCGTCTTGCGAAGTGAAGCTGCAACCGAGAATTGGAGAGTGAAGATGATATATAACTCTTATCAACCGAAGAAGCATTCGTTATTCCTTGCTGTTATGCTGCTTGTGGCTATACATCTCATCGAGTAACACCGCAGATATGTGTGGTATGAAAACATCTCCTTGATTAGAGATCGGTCTGAGAATTAGAGAGTATAAAGCACTATAATAAGTACCGAAACTAAGTGCCGAGAGACAAGAGTAAATTACAAAAGTTGGAAGTACCTAAGAGTAAATGAAGTAGATAAGGAAAAGTATTGCAGTTTTCTTAATGTAACTTTAAAAGCTAACTATGCCATTAGTCTAGTAAAGATCAATACATCAACATCTATCCATATTGCCTCCATTTTCAAGAAAAGAACAAAAGATGAAGAAAGACTCATGAAACTACAATTCTTCTAGATAGCAAGTAGGGTAATAAGCAAGACAAACATCCGTTGTTTGATAACATCATTGCTAATCGCTTGTCCATTGAAAATAATTGTTCACATTTATTGCCAAAAGAACGGGCAATTCAATTTTTAATTTCCACAAAGAAGCCAATATTTCTAAGAGAAAAAGAGAATTGGCGAGAAGAACATATTAATAAGAAATGTCAAATTAAGTAAGTATTCATTTGAATGAGTTAAAGCTTAAAAAACTTGTAAACAACACTTACTTCAATCGAGGATAATATGTGTAGTAGTCGATTCCACCATTTTACCAACTGAAGAAATAATTTAGGGAAAAAAATAGTAAGTTCAAATTACATAATAAACATATGCCAAGGAAAAATATCAAAAAACATTAATACTCTCACAAATTAAATGAAATGAATTTTTCTTTTACTTAAATTAAGAGCTTCCAATTCTTCAAGATCTTCCTCTACACATAAAATCGTACCAAGATTTTTCAACTAATCTTGTGAACAAATCAAAACTTCCAACATACATGGAGTTAAAGAACTTCTAAAAAGATCAAGAATGCGACTAGTGCTAAAAGCACTCTCAGAAGCCACAATCGACAGTAGAATGGCCAAAACATATATGGTTATCATAGTAAGAATAAGGAATCTAGAATGAGACCTTTTCCACCACTCCAGCACATCAAGTTCCCCATTATCAATGGCCTCACGGTCTTCTTTAATATACCTTTCTAATTCATTTTTGTACACCTACTTGTCCCCTTTCTTCTCATGACTAAAAAATGTTCTGCATAGTCTATGGTCTTGATTATTTGTTTGTGGATGTGTCTCCTTCACGCTACTTTGAGAATTTGAGATAGAACTCTCCTCTTTATGACCATAAATGAACTCACACTCATGTTACAATGATGACAATACGTACTTGATTTTACTCATGAGTTGATTGGCCTTTATAGGATTATACACATGCCTCACCATCTAGTCAACATAAGTCAACTTCTAAAGAAGGTCAAGTACAATTGAAACAAAAGATAGTATATTGATCTTATTTATATTCCCCAATACTTATCATGTTTTCTTTTCATCCTTACAGCATCATCCTCACAGATGGATCATTATTTTGGTATTGCATATTAATTTTATAGCCAACACCCAATATCTCTTCAACAAATTAGTTAGACGTCGCATAAAGAGAGCCAGAAATGTTCAAAATGGCATCATAAAATGACTTCAAGAATGGCAATATGTCAAGTGATACTCTCAGTACTCCTCTATAGGAACTTCCCTCATTTCATTCCTCTCGAGTTCATGCCTAAACTTATCATCACTGATTTCTAATGCTACAAATGCCTTATGAAACTTTCTAACCGATTCCAACATCAAGTAAGTAGAGTTCCACTTAGTTTCCTCATCTAAAAACAATAATACCTTACTATCAATATTCTCTCCTACCATACAACTCTTGAATTTAGCCAATCTTTATGGAGAAAACTTAACATATATAACCGCTAAATAGATTTTAAAGATTGAATCATCCAAATCTTTTAAACCCTCCCTCACAATCAAACTTAAACTATGAGCATAACACCTCATATATAGGTACTCTCCCTTCATCAAAAGTATGTCCTTGGATTGAAATTTTCTTTTTAGTGTTAAATGCAAAGGTCATTTGAACTTACATTATCAATAATTACCGTAGGAACCTTTGTAAAACCCTAACACTTCAAGCATGTTAAAACAGTATTTCCTATGGGCTGAACAAAATGGCTAGGTATTTGACAAAAATTTATAATCTTTTTTACGACCTCCAATCATCATCAATATAATGATATGTAAGACACAAATAAGATAAATTCTAACAAGATGCCCATGTGTTAGTAGTGAAACAAACCTTACTTCTAAACGTAGAAATTTTTTTTTTTTTCAAATTTCCCCTTTCCTCTTTAAATAACTCTACAATATCATGAGTTAATATGCTACGAAATGGAACACAAACTTTCAATTATAGGACATTAGAATATGTTACAAAAGCCTCATGCTCAACAAGCTTAAATGGAAGTTCAACAATTATAAACAACCTAGCAAGCGCTTTTTTACATTGACCTTCATAAAATTTATTTAAGTTTATAGAAAGCTACTTGCTTTCTAGAATAGTAGGAAGAGTTTATTTGCATGCCCTTGAACTTAGACAACTCATCCCTATTAATAAATTGCTTTCATTTAGTTAGGTGAGTACGTAAAGCATTTGTTCCATTTTCACTAACATGTTTAAAAGATTTCAAATGGTAATTACATTTAGCTCTACCAATCTCATTCGCATCAAGTAGACCCAATGACATATGTTCCCAAAACATTGGAGCATTGTCTCTTATTCCCAAACAATGCGAATGCAAGAGATGTAGATGAATTACTAGTAGAAGGCCAACTTCCCTCATTTGGTTAGCAATTTTGCTTATTCGGTTCATCTATGCCAATATCCCAAATGTCATCATCTATTGGTTCATTAATGCTTTGTTCTTCAAAAGAAAACATTTGAAAGGTATAAAGGAATAGATTAAATAAACAATCGACACAACTAAATAATAATATACACATCATAACATAAATTTAGTAGTTCCGATTCAAACCAATTATATAAAGAGAAAATAAATAAAAAATCGCAAGTATAAAATCATTATTCTTGCTTTCGCTCAAAAGATATAACTAAAATTATTATACTTAGGTACAAACAAATTTAGGACATCTTTACACAAAAGAATGTAAATTTTTGCACTTAGCTATATTTTTTTTGCATCAATAGTTAAGCCATATCTTACAAACAATTGAAGTTAGCTACTTTACGAGATCGGTACTTCTACAATATCAACATGTACCATTTCTTTTTGTTGTAATAACATGCAGCTTAAACTTTCCTTCATTAAAAAGAAAACCCATACTTGGTGTCAAACTATGAAGCGGAGGAAAGACACTAGAATTTATTGGGATCAATAATATGGAAATTTCCTCAAATGGGCATGATGGTGTTTTACAAATATTAGTTGTATATTAATACAAAGTAGACCCATCTGCAATGTTACCACTTAGATACAAACACACACACATAGGAATGTAAGGAATTGAACAATTAAACATATAGAGCGATAGTTATAATAACGAGGGGGATGAGTTTAGTCTAGAAATTTTTGCATAGGGGAATGAAACATATGTATTATTACATGATAGTGTTTGGAGCTAATATAATATGAAACTCTGTGATATGGAAATCAACAAACAGGATTACATGTATACAAATTTCAATAGTCTTTATGCATTGTGATGAAATTAAAAGATAATTCATACGAACATATTAATTCAAATTTCAAATCCCTATTTAAAAAAAAAAATATCACTTACACATTTACCTGTTTGGGAGTTGGGACTTAATGCCTATGGTTAACATTGATGCATAGAGGATGAAGGAGTGATGATTGATGAAAGAAAGACCTTAATGTGTACCGAGACCAAAAACAAACGAGGCCAATCACAAGGTGAGTCTAAGCTTGCCAAAAGCTCAAACGATAAGATAAGAAGTAGTGTAACAACTAGAAGAAGTAAAATAAGTAAACTCACGAACAACTCATAGGATATGATGTACTAAGGAATTTCTATAGACTTACAGCACAACTCGATATGATACATAAGGTGGTCCGATCGCTACCTAACCTTATTTAAGGGATATGATAAGAGTAAAAAGAGTAAACCAGTTAAGGTAGTAATGTTCACAAAGGAGAATATTCAGTATGTTGAAGATAAGATGAATCATGATGCCTTGCGGCTACATGTATTATAGGTATTATACCAGAAATTAAGGAAACTTGCATAAATTGGAAAAAGACAAAAAGGATAATATCTAAAAAAAGTAATGTATAAGGAGTACAAAGGGTAAAAATAAAATTTTAAGAAGATCAATGATTATCGTAGCAAATTCCTTCATGTGAGTTTAAGGCACGTGGTAGCTACTCATTCAAGGATGCTCCTGGTCGAAATAAACAAGATGGTAGGGTTAAGATGGATAGCTGAGCAAACCTGAACTTGTTCGAGAAGAAGTACTTGAGGATATGTGCTAAGGCTTTCTACTTCTTAGTGCTAATGTTACCAAACTGGAAGTTAGCTCAATCAAGGTCGAGTAGATATATGGTGTTGGGCTGTTAGTAGGGCATTCATCTAGTCGACATATGACTTCTGAGAGATGAGTAGTTACTCAACTCAACACAAAGAGTTGGTCGAAAATAAGGGTCAACTCGGCTTCCGCAGGAGTTACCTGAAGTAGGAGAATTCGTCTTGTTAGTTCTTCAAGACCTCAGGCCTAGCTATGAGTCATAGGTCCAATAGTCCTATTCCTATCAGACTTAAAATGAGATTACAGCCAAAAATGAAAGAGATATGGGCAAGAGTTGATTTTTTTTTTTTTTTTTGGTTTAAGGTTAAGATAGTATGGGTACTTTGCTAGCATGTTGTATGAGCATAACTCTTTCGTTTTTTCTTTTAACTCGCGATCAGTTCAATTTGAGGGACAAACCGAACCATGAACTAGTTGGCCACTCTAAGCCTATAGACAGCTCATTTTTGTCTCCTTACAATTTTGTTTTTTAGAAAAGGATAAAAGGGTCCTAATTTAGGAAAAATAAAAAATTTAGAAGAAAATCACAAAAAAAAATAGAAAAATTGGAAAAGTCACAAAAATTAGAAAAAATAAAGGATTTAGGAAAATTTTCAAAATAATAATAAATAATAAATTTTTTTGATAGCCTAAGTTTTTTATTAAATTTAGGTGTTTTCAAGGCCTTAAATAAAGGAAAGGTTTTAAGTTTGGGCTTAGATTTAAATTTAGCACAAGCTAATCTTGTTTATATATACAATTTAATTATACATATAAATAAAGTACAGACCAATGACCCAACAATAAAGTACTTGAACATGGCATTAAAATTGACTTAAAGGACATGGGTTCGAATCTCATCAAGATAGAAAAATGCCTTTTGTTTTTTTCACAAACACACATAACACATCACCACATGTTGGAATATCGTCTCACCACACATCCATTATGGGACACATGGTACTGCCACATACGCACACCACATAGTCACATGTTGCCATGTACACCACACATCATTGGCCACATGTCTTTCAAGATACGTAGCACTTTCTCATTGGATGATGCAATTAACATAGCACCACGTTGACGTTATGTCAGCACCACTTTCTTTCTCTTTCCTCCATTTTCCTCCTCGTTCCCCAAAATCCTGCGCTTTCCTCTCCAGTCAGTCTACTTTAACATTAATTTGAAGCCTTTTATTACTGTAATTTCACCAAATTAATGGTGAAATTGCAAAATAAACATAGAATATTGCAATTTGAACTTGAGAACTCATCCCAATTCACTCATTTACTAGGTCAAATTCAAAAAAGTCAAAAATCAACTCCATTACCCATGCTCCTCCTTAATCGAACACAACTGAAAGCTTAAGATCAATTTTTTAAAGATTCTACAGAATACAAATGGCAAGAACAAGCTCTCAAAATCGTGTTTGACTAATTAATTATGCAAAAACTCCTCAAGTTGCACATTGAACGTGGTCGAAATCTAAGTGAAGTCAACCTCGAATTAAATAGCATTTGATCACTTTCCTAGCTAATTCGAGCTCTACATAGTATAAAAAAAGCTCAAAAAAGATTGAAAAGGACATAATCATCAAAAAAAAATATCTCTCTCCCTTCCCTAATCACTTTCTCTCTCTCGACCATCAGCCCTCTCTCTCTCTCTAGATCTCTTTCTTTGTCTGATCACCATCGATCTACACCACCATCCTAACTAAACCCCCATCGACCTATACTCCAACACCACCAAGCCTGTTTGATGCCATATCTCCTAACTCATTAAACATACTAATTACCACAAAACCTTAATCTTAACTGCGACCACCTAGCTCCACTACACAACACTCTAATTCAACCTCGCCACATCCTAAAACCCCAAACCCAACTCCCCTCTCACTCCTAGCTAGTCCATTCACAACCGCCCAACCACTACCGTTGACTGCTCCACGCCCAACCACCTCAAACTGATACCGTATACCATGGCAACCTCCCTACCCCTAGCCCTCTACCGCTTCAGCCACTTAATGAGGTGATCAAAACATCTTGAACCACCCCCCACAAAGCCGTTCCTATCTTCTCTCTCTCGACCCGCTCTAAACCCAAGTTTAACTTGACGACCAGATTCGGATCCACGTACCAACCCGACCGAAGCTCGATCCTTACCCATACGTCTAACCTGAACCTGCTTCATCCTTTGTATTGTTTTGGTTTCTTATTTTGTAATTTTTTTTTTTGAATTTTTATTTTATTCTTGTAATTGTAAATATGAAAAGGAAAAAGAAGAAATTGGAAAAAAAAAAAAGAGAGCAAAGGAAGAAAACCAAAAAAAAAAAAAGGAAAAAGGAAGAAAATCGAAGAAGAAAAAATAAAAGTAAAGTAGTCTTTTTTTTGTTTTTATTTATTTACTTTCTCGATTTAAACAAAAAAAATGAAAAGAACAAAAAAAAATAGATAAAATGAAGTGAAATGAGGAAAAAACAATAAAATATTTTATGACTTAGAGAAAACATATTTTTGGAATAAATAAAAATAAATCAACCTATTTTCAAAATCAGGACACTTTTAGAACTTTCTAAAAATATAACTCCCGATTTTAGACCCTTTTTAGAAAATTTTCTTAAATAACTCAAACTGAGTCAAAACAAAAATCCAATTCTTTTTCAAAAATTAAAACCAACTAACAAAGTAAAGTTTTTTACAAAATAGAACTATATACGTTTGATCCCAAATAACAAGTACATAAGTACCTCTAAGGCGACATAAAAAATGAAAAAATTAGTTTTTCCTTTCTTTGAGTTTAAAATTATTCAATTAAAAATAGTTTTGAAGTTGTCATTCAAAAAAGGTGATTTTAGGAATTTAAGTCTAAATTTAAAAGGTTGTGGTACTCGTAAGAGTTTAAAAAACCTAACCCACAGACTCAATTTTCTGGTTTTATCAAAAGACCAATAGCTAAGTTATAATTAATTCACCCAATTGATCATATTATAACTTAACTCTTTTTTCGATTTCGATCGAGTGGTAACTCCGAAATATTTTCAAAAATAAAAGAACTGGTTTTCTTTAAATCTTAATTGAAAGTTAGTATTAAATAGGCAAGATTTAATATTAGTCAATTTAAAAAAGACTAATTTATAAAACCTGAAAAATATCAAGCTCGATAGAACCGAATCGTAAACCAAACCTATTTAAAAAAAAAAGAACTATTTCTAGGTTCAATTTAGTCCGATTTATAGTTTTTTTGCCCACCCCTAACATTGGCATGGTCACTAGCAACAAAACTCCTTTCAACAAAGGTATTTAGGATAAAGTCTTGCCTCCAAATAGTAAACTTCCTACCTTATACCACTATTATGGTACTGGCGACCCTGATGATTGCCTCATCCATTTATGTACTTTCATGAACCTCCATAGTCATAGGATGCTTTTATGTGTAAAGTTTTCCTAGGCACTTTAAGGAAAGCAGCTTGATGTGGTTCAACCACCTACTCGATAACTCCATTGGCTTCTTTGATAAGCTAGCTCATAGATTTAATATCCACTTCAAGACTACCAAACCCTTATTCAAGGGTACTTTATCTTTGTATTTGATCGGCTAGAGCAAAGGAGAGACTTTGCAAAAGTATGTGGCTCGGTTTAACAATATGACAAGTGACAAAATTCTAAATCATTAAGATGCCTTTTGGGATAGTGTCACACCCCTAAGCGACAGAATCGTAATAGTCCCGCCGTGTAAACTATTCTAAGATAAAAATTAGCCTTATGACCATTATCTTAGACTTGATCTACATAAGGCGTCCACGACTAACCCGCTTTGAAGTAAACAGTTCGTAATTTAAATAAAACATTTGCCTAAGAAAGTAAGAATATATATATATATATATATACATACACAAAATAGAATTCAATTATTATAATTAACGTTTGCAAAGTTTCACCATAATCTATTTCCTAGTTAATATATTATTCTAAAATGAAAAATTCTAAGATAAAAGCTTAAACCTTAAAAATATATATCTGTTATTCAAATTTTTTTTCTTACTTTCTAGGATCCAGCAGTTGCTGGCTTCAAAGTAATTGTAAGCCGCTTCTTAACCAGCACTTGCAATAACGTTTATAGAGATGTGAGCAACCACAGCTTAGTAAATTAGGATGAAGGATTTAAAACTATACCACAAACACAAACAAGGTTATCAACCAACTTATTAGATGCATTACATGTTCAAGTAAATATCATCACACGATATTGTCCGGCCTGTCGTGAGATTAGAAAAATTGCACCCGTTTTAATCCGGGTTAAGGAGTTACTGTTAATGTAATGGCTCACGACCAAATCCAAGCTTGTGTAATAAATGTCACGTCCCGAAGCGGTAGAGTCGTAACAGCCCCACCGTACAAACCATTCTAAGATAGAAGTTGGCTTCACAACCGCTATCTTAGACCTGATCTACACAAGGTGTCCACGATTAACCCACTTTGAAGTAAACAGTTTGTAATTTAAATAAATCATTTACCTAAGAAAATGAGAAAATATATGTATATATACTATAATTCAGCTATTACATTATTCAAAAACGAAAAATTCTAAAATAAAAACTTAAACCTTAAGAATATATGTTTATTCTTCAAATATTTTTCCTTACTCCCCAGAATCCAGCAATTGTTAGCTTCAGAGTAGTTGTATGCCGCTTTTTAGCCAGCACTTGCACGATAACTCAGTAAGTTAGGATGGAGAACTTAAAACTATACCATAAACACAATAAGGTTATCAATCAACTAAATGATAAATGAGCTTCTAAATTGTTCTTGCTATTTATAGAGTTTTAAGGAAATTATTATGCATTAATTTGATTAGACAATTGCCTTATCTTCTTCCAATTTGACTTTTGTGTTATTCTAATTTAATTGGCTAATTTTTTTGTTATTTTCCCCAATTGCCACGACCTATATCTGGATCATTCCTTATTTTTCCTGATTTTTCTTTATTTTTCCTTAATTAATTATGAATTTTCTTTAATTATTTAGTATTATTTTAACACATTACGCGTATTTTAAGTAATTACGCGTATTTCTACATACATGTAAATTCATATATAGTACAAATAAATATTCATAAATATTATTTAGGTTATTCTATAATTTTTAGTATACATATAATTTATCTCTAGTGATTCGTTAATTATCGGAATGCATTTTACGCATTTTCGATAAATAACGAGTTATATACTTAAAATTTAGAATTTTTGTATTCTTTTATTTTATTGCTTATTTTCTTAAATTCAAATTTACAAGATTATTTTACTAATATTTCAAGCTTTACTTATAATTTAGGCTCGATCGGATCTTTCAGCCGATCGAAACTCCGAGTAACTGGTTGTAGGATTTACAATGGAGACACCACTCCACCGGCAACTACTTTCGAACCATTGACTTCACCCTTATCGTAACCTCCTCGCCTATAACTTAGTTCAATTAAGGTGAAGAAGGGATCCATTATGCTATCCAACGCTATCTCTTTCGAAAAGGTTGGTATTTGACCAGAGAATCCTAATATTCCCTTAATGGGTTGCCTTATAGGTCCGATTTATGATTATAGATCGTATATTTGATTAGATCCAATTTAGATAATTAATCATTTCATACAAATCATACAATACAAACCAAGCAGCAAATCAAAATCATATCATTAGCTCAAAACAAGCACAATTTCAAGCCTCCAAAATAAAATACTGTATTAATTCCTACTTACCTGGACTCCTCGCTTACTCACTCGAGGTCCCACTCACTCAGGCCATCGCCGATCATCCCTATAAAACAAACGTGATTTTAGTTTTTCATATAACTATTATAAGTTCGTTTTATTCTATAATGCTTATTGTTATCTTTTGTTTAAGATTTAACATACCTAATTATCTAGGTCTTGAGTCTTTTACAATTCTTCTTGAATCATGTTAAGTTCCATTTTAGTTTTCGTATTGATTTCTATATTAGGTTTTTAACTCAGTTTTTTGTTAAAGATTTATATATACACCTTAAGAAATCATTCCGACCCATAATGTGAAATTAATCGTATTATCTTTGAATATCCTAAATATCGTTTTTAGACTTTAACTAATATTCTATTCCATGTGGTACACCCGAATCCTAATTTAATTATCGAATTCACCCCTGTTATGAGAAAATCTTATATTTTTTATATAATTATCATAATTTAAGTTTCTTATCAGATTTATTGTATATTCATATTATTATCATAATATCAATTCTAACAAATATTTTCCTAATTATTAATTTCTCATAATTACATATTATACATTATCACCTGATGTGGACAAAATGTACACATCTAATATTCCCATCACTTCAAATATCATCTCCCAACATCAAATAACATTCCAAATATCTAAATTTATCCCAAATTAGATTTTGAACCTAACTACCCTAAATTACCAAATTAACTCAAAATTTCTCAATTTTTTTACCTATTACATATTTACTACACAATATACTAATAATTATATCTAACACTCCAAATGCTGCAAATAGCATACCTCATCGGATTTCAACATCCTAAAACATATTAGTGTGCATCAAATAAATAATTACTCATTTAATTACTTAATTAACCCTAAATTACCCATTTTATATCTCATTTTAAGGCCTAAAAATTATCTAAAATTTTCAAAAATTCATTTTTCAAAAAGGGCTTCGTGGTACTGTTCTATATCACTTAAATAGTCTACACAAAAATTTTGAGCTCAAAACTACACTCCTAAAGTCATTTATTTTTACACCGAAATATGCTCGATTTTGCATGATTTTTTAAGGACCATATATTATGAGATATATTTTTATCAAAATAATATTTTTCATAAAAAATAAATATTAAAATATTTCAGAACAACAAAATTCATAATTTTATAAAAATATTTACTATTTTTATAAAATTACACAAAATCGGGCTAAAAATCGAACTCACTTATTTAGGTAGCTTCGGCTGCCGTCAGTGGCCATGAGTGTATCGGCTCACCTGGGCGCTGCCACCACCATATGATGGTAGTGGCGTCTACTCTCGGCTACTCGTTGAGTTTGGGTTCTCCTTAAAAGCCCTAACTGCATAAGTTTTTGCTAAATTTTTGTAAAATCCTAATTTTCTCTCAATTTCGCCTGAGTTTCAAACTGATCAAATGAGCTTTTAAAAAATTTGAGGTATTTATAAAGTTTTAGGGAAATTATTATGCATTAAATTATTTAATAATTGTCTTATCTCTTTTTCTTTTTGACTTTCTATTTAGCTAAATTCAATTGGTTAATTTCCTTCTTAAATTTTTAGATTGCCACGCCCCACTTTAGGACTTTTCCTCATTTTTCTATATTTTTCTTGATTTTTGCTTAATTAGTTATGAATTTTATTTAATTATTTAATATTTCTTAGCACATTTCGCGTATTTTAAGTAATTATGCGTATTTCTATTTGCACGTAAATTCATATATAATACAAATAAATATTCCTAAATATTATTTAGGCTATTTTATAATTTTTAGTATACATATAATTTATTTCTAGCTATTCGTTAGTTATCAAAATACATTTTACACATTTCCAATAAATAACAAGTAATATACTTAAAATTTAAAAATTTTATATTATTTTATTTTATTACTTATTTTCCTAAATTCAAACTTATAAGATCATTTTTACTAATATTTTTAATTTTACTTTATAATTTATACTGTATCGGATCCTTCAGCGGATCGGAACCCCGAGTTACTAGTTGTGGTGCTTATGATAGCGGCTCAAAGTACGTCGAAACTTTAGAATTAAGCATGTTAAGACTGAAACAATTTCAAAATGGGTGACCTCATGGAAAACTACTGCACAAGGGGATAAAACTATGCGACATTTTTTACCAAAGCGGACAATACCTCAGTAAAAGAAGCTCCAACTAGAAGTAGCATTTGGGTTTATTAGTTTAGGAGAGGGATTGAGAGATGAGAATGAAACTACGAGTATAAGGAAAAGAGACCGAAGTAATAGATGAGAATGAACTCAATGAACATGTAAATTGAGAGCGAGAATCTAATCTAATGTAAGCGTTAGCATGCACAAGAATGAGATGAAGGAAGATGGCTAGCTTTAAGAATAGGGATATTTGAATGTTAAGAATCAATATCTTAGTATGAACCAGCGTTTAATGTCTTTGAGTTAGGGTTAGTTTTTTTTTTTCTTTTTCTTCCCCGTCATAAGGGTTACCTTGTGGGGCTTATTTGTTGACATTAAAAAATATGGCATTTTTTCAAATTATATCTATTTTTTAAATACTTATTAAAAATAAAATAGTTAATATATAAAGAAACCATAAAAAAATTGATAAATCACCATTATTTTTTCTTAATGTGTCAAAATGTAACCTAATTTCATTCTACATTCGATAGATTAAGGTTTAAGCTGATTATATTTTGATCACATAGGTCATTTTTCTACAATAGTTTTTTTCTTTTTCTTTCCTTTTTTTAAGATTCTTAAATTTATATTATCTATAATTATTTAAAACTCAAAAGATCATTTAAAGCTCGATGTCATGACATCCTCAACAAGTTATGTTTACTTAGATAAGGACAACTTATACCATCATATACATTATTTCTATTATTAATTTATTAAATTAAAAAAAGATAATTTGCATTATAAAATATCATCCATATGAGCCAAAATTTACGGAGTCATTACAATATTTAGAAGTGTAGAAGGTATATCTATATCGAAGTTGCAATTTCCCAAAAATAAATTTGACTTAACCTCACGCAAAATACCAGAGGTTATATCGTTTATGGCTAATGGTCCGAGCTACACCGGGAAGCTATCCCCTACAGACGCACGAAACCCACTGGAAGTTGCCTTTCATTACCACCAAATTCCACGCGGCATGACCTAAGTCGACTGACGCAGTTTCTTAAACAAACGAGTAATCGATAAAAGCACACCCAGTGTTCTAATGCTCTTGCCACGTGAAGACATTTTGAGGCCTAAATTTGACTCCTCAGGTGCCGTTCATGGGACCCACAAAGATCTATTGCGTGTTCTTTGGTGTGTTGTAGTGTCAAAACCCAATTTGAAGGACGGTGATGTGCCACGTGGCACAATGGTAACGGCTCTTTTTTTCTTCCAAGTTTCTAGTTGTGTAATTAGTTGGTCCAATGCATACCCCACTTGTTTAACTTCTAAGCTATAATACAAAATATAGAAGTTAGGATTTACTTATAGTTACAGATAATCCTTGGACTTTTTAAGATGGCGTTGGCTTATTTTGTTTTAAAGATGGTGACTTAAAGATTATATTAAATATGCTGCATTAGTTGAATAAGTATGTGGTTTCTAGGATAAAGTTTGAAAATTTCACGATCTGTTTGGATAATGTTTCGATTTTCAAACTTTAGACCTTTAATTCTCGCTTTATTATTCACTTTTTCAGAATATTATGGAATATTCCCTTCAAGTTGGTTTTCCTATTTTGAATTGTGATCCACTGGTATGTTCCTAGATTGATTTTTCATTAATTGCCATATGTATAAAGTCGTGTATGCATATTAATAGGCACCTCAGCAATATATATGTGACATGATTTTAATATTGAGTTTCTAGGATAAATAGTAAATACGTACTTAAAACTATTAACCAAGCACAAATAGATCTCTATATTTTCAAATTGTATAACTTTTGAAAATTCATATACCCAAATATGCAGAGACTAAAATTTAAAAATTATTATTATTATTTATGATTAGTTTTTTTACAATAACTTGGATATATGTGAAAATTTTTAAAAGTTATATCAAACAGTATTGCACGTTAAAATTTTATGATACCTATCAATATTGGATCGTGAGTGTACATTTAGGATCATGCAAAGTTTCCATCTTTTGAGGGATGTTTTCCCAGCAGAAACTGTTAGAAGGTATAAAATATATTATTTTTGAATATACGTGTTGAGAATATTTGAAAGAAAGTAGCATCCTTATCTCTCCTTTCTACGTTCTTTACAAGATTCTACAAATAACTTTCCTGACTTTGTTCCCAGAAATTGTGGATACACGAGTCAAGATTTCTCAAAATTACTGGGTTTGGATAGGATATTCTATTCCCTCTTTTTCCCTTAAATTCAGCCACATGTGATGTAGACTTTTCACTGTTAATATAGCAACATGTCCACTCTCATGTGTTTCCATGCAAAGCAGTGGTTGAGAAATTAAAAATTAGGGTTCTTTTCGCTTTCACAAAGTCTTTATTGGAGAACAAGTCATGCTGTGTTAAGCACCCATCAACACGCAACGTTCGAAAATGGACCCTAATTTTAGGATATGTTGTAGGGTTGTCGTCCACCTATTACACACACTCTAAATACTAAAATGTATAGTTAATGTTATTTTTATAGAAGGTTCAAGACCCATGAAATATGTCTTGACAAGTTTCCGCAACTTGCCGACATTGATTAATAAATGTGCTCGGGAAAACGGTAGGTGGATTCAAATTATCAAAATTGGATATAGGATGAAACCGCAAAATTATCACATTAATATTATACCCTTAATGTTAGAGTTGGGTGTCATTTGATTTAATTCAATTTTCCCTTTAAAGCAAATCAAATTATAAAAATATGATTTTGTCTTTTATATCTTTGAACTAAATCATATAGTTCACATTATAAATTTTTCCAAATTATAAAATTTCAATTTAATTCAATTTGATTTACAATTAAACCGTATCTTTTAGTTTAAGAAAGTATATTTGCATGATAAGTATTTAATTTATAATAAAGGTTGATGAAGTTGAAATTTATGCAACCGAAAATTTTAAACGTTTATTTAGTTTTATTTATAATAACAACATATAGTATAATTTTAAATAAAACTATATATATAATTTACGTATTATAGTAACTAAATGTTTAGTATACATGCATTTCAATAAATGTGAAATAAACTTGTTTTAAGTGTTATATTATAACAAAAGAAACTCTTTAACTGTAAATAAATTATTATTGCATCTTTTATAAAACAGTTTGGTTCTATTTTATTGATTAATTTGGTTTATCTTTCCAAACCAATCGTAAATTTTTACCATATGGATTACTTCGATTTGATTAGTTTTTTTTTTTTTCTCACCCCTCAATAATGGACGATATTACTAAATTAGGTTAACCACTAGACTAACTATCTATTCCTCGAAATGAACTCATGGAAGCACATCTTTTGTGAGCATAACAGAGTATTTTGGAAAAAGCAATTTTACCTATGAATGGTATTTGCATATATTTTTTTAATTATATGCTACTATATATAAAAGAAAAGTAAAATGGCACACATATTATATTTTCTCTATATATGACAATATATGATTGGAAAGAATATTTGATCCCTTTAGTATTCATTAGTTTAGAGGTCGGATGAGAGTTTCTTATATAATAATTTGGAGTATATCCAGTTGAATCAATATTAAAAAATAATTTCCACATTGGAAAGAAGAAAATCATTATCGTTGTTGTCCATTCGTAATTCTCCATCGCTATTAGTCGTCTGCTACCATTTTCTTCTATCACTACATGTTGCTAAAAGCGAGTAATATGTATAACTTCTTTGTCAAATAACTACAAATTACTTACTATTACAAGTATATAATCATGGTAAATTTCGAAAATAAAACAAATACATCTAAACTCTCTACTTTATGATATAGTTTGGATGTGGGGTCATTGTTTTTAAGCTTGGCTATGATATTTGAAATGATCTGTCTCATAAATTTCGCCGCAACATATCTACGTGGTCGAGTTCAAAGGCGTTTTCAGTTTTTTGTCGATAGATGTTAGACACTTGCATGCAGATTAAATGCGCCTCACGTTAATGGGCAAACTGTTTCAGTCACACCAATCGGAGTCAATATCTAAGAGATTAATAAGATGTGTTTCGTGTCATCCACCTGTGGTGCAGTTCCGGATTACCCAAAATTCTTGGCTTCTATGGCATAAATACTTGTCCTCTCGATCACCAAGACTAGGAGGGTTCATTCTAGAGACCTTTGATAAATGACACATGGTATGTTATTAATTATATTTGGACGCATAGAGTGATTAATAATAGTTACTTAAAATTTTATTTATATTGATGCTATTATATGTTTAAGACTCCATTTTTTTTTTTTTCGATTTATTGGTGTTTTATTTTTATATACTTAAATCTTTGTGTTTAGTAAGAATATAATATTAAAAAGATGGAAATATATATTTTTAAAAATATTAATTAAAATAATTATTTTTAATATATAAAAATATAGTTTTTTCAAAATATTTTCTTTTAAATGTAAATAAATTTTTATTTCTTAATTTTAATACTTTAATTACTGTATTCATCATAATTATGAAATAGAAACAAATAAAATATAAATAAAAAAGTTTTATAAATATCAAATTTTAAACAAATACAGATCAAATACATAAAAGATATAAATTAAAAAAAAAAAGACAATTCAAACAAGACTTAATTATTATTAGAATTTACATTACATATACATACACATGGCATATATAATCAATTCAATCTTTTTTTCCTAATAAAGATATTCGGTTAAATATACATCTATAAAGATAAATTATTCAAGTTTAATTTAATATTTATTAAATTTAATTCAGTTTAATATACACACACCATGTGTTGGCCTCCTCCGTCCGGTGTAGCCCAGCCTCAACCCTAACCTCATGGTTTGGGGCCAAACACTGGGGATGGTACCGAACTCAATGGTTGATCGAATAAAACAATCGACCCTACAAATCAACCAAACCGAGAGCCCGGCCTCAGGTAAAGACATTTTGATACGTAACTCGATTCCTTTCGCCCAGGTGCTCTCTTGGACGACTACAAAAGATATCCGCCGCTTGTCCGGTACCTATGCCTGTGCTATTATATGTGTCAAAATCTGACTTGACGAGGTAAGGTAGTGCTTCCTAGTCATGTTTCACATGATACTTAATTGATAGTTCACGCCATAAATATATATATATATATATTATTATTATTATCAATCATATTTAAGTTTGTAATAATATTGATAATAGATTTTTTATTAACTATATATTATTATTCTATATGTTTAGATCCGATTAATAATTATGTACCATACATATTTATCTACAATAGATACCAATTCAATATAATACTCAACTTTAATAGCTTTAAAGTTAGATTAAAAAATAGAGTTTTATTTCTATCTTTAATAGAATTGATCTAACTTTTTACTATATTTTTAATTTAATATCTATTAGATTTAAATAATTAAATTAATTATATTTTTAATAAATTAAATCTAATAAATATTAAATCAATAATAAAATAAAAGACTACACCGACCCTATTAAAATAACAAACTCCTATGAAAATAGGGGTTAGGGATTAGTGACCGTCAAAGATAATCCTTCGACTTTCAAGAAGGTGTTGGCTAATGTTGTGCCTGTTGTGACCTAATGATGATGACTTAAAAGATTATATATACTGCACCTGCACCGGTTGAATAGGCATAAGTTTTAAGGATAAAGTTTGAATATTCATGAATCTATGCCGATAATGTTTCATTTTTCAAACGTAGGCCGTCAAATCTTGCTCTATTATTCACATTCTCGAAATATTATGAAATATTCTTTTTTAATGCAGTTTTTTTATATTTTGATTGTGATCTACTGATACGTCCGTCGAGCAATTTTTAATAATGTGTATATATGAAAAATAATATAAAGATGCTGATTATTAGAGTTGTGAATGTTAAATTTTTAGGGTAAATTACGAATATATATATAAAATTATTGACTATATATAAATTGAAATCTTGAGCTTCTAAGTTGTGGTTTTAGATCTTCATATAACTTTTTAAAAAATGGGCATATTCGCCAAATGTTGGTAAAACCCTAAAACGTCCATTTTAATAACGATTTTTGGGTCTTTAGCATTATTTGTTAATTATATGTCCACATTTAAAAAAGTTATGGAAAATCTAAGTAATATTTTGACAATTTTAAATTATCTATTCACACTTCATCATTAGAATATCTATATTATTAAAATGAATAAGTGAAGTTTAGTGTAAATCATATTTTTCAATAATGAATTTATAATATTACCCTTTATGCTCTCCTTAAATAACTATTGAAATCATTTTTAGAAAACTAAAACTAAAGCCACACCTTCCATGTTTTTATTATGATCATTATAGTAGTATGTTTGAATTCCCTTAGTATAAATTTCTATCAATAATTTTTAACTCATTAATGTATGGTGTGTGTTATATTTGCAATTAATAATATGTTTCAATTTCATTCAAATTTCAAATAAAATCAAATCATAATCCTTCTTCATCTCTCTCATAATATTTATCATATCCTTGATTCAAGTACTTTATATTTTCTTACTATTAATAAGACATTTTGAACGTAGGTTCTTTAAACCCATATCGATCTCCCTAAACCTTGGACCAACAATTCTTTATCCCTTAATTTTTTACTTTTGTATTGTCTTAATTTAATTGGCCAATTTTTTTCTTATTTTTTCCAGCTGCTACGACCCAATTCTGGATCATTCCTGATTTTTCTTATTTTTTCCTTAATTAATTATGAATTTTCTTTAAGTATTTTGTATTATTTTAGCACATTTTACGTATTTTAAGTAATTACGCGTAATTATACCTACATGTAAATTTATATATAGTACAAATAAATATTCCTAAATATTATTTAGGTTATTTAATGATTTTTAGTATACATATAATTTATCTTTAGCGATTCGTTAATTATCGAAATGCATTTTACGTATTTTCGATAAATGACGAGTTATATACTTAAAATTTGGAATTTTTATAATCTTTTATTTTATTGCTTATTTTCGTAAATTCAAACTTATGGAGTTATTTTTACTAATATTTCTAACTTTACTTTATAATTTAAATTCGATCGAGTCTTTCAACTGATCGAAATCTCGAATAGTTAATTGTGGGACTTACACATGTTAACATATAGACATGCTCCTAAATTCTCACTGACTCTACTTTATAAATAGGCATAGCTTACCAATAGTAAAGACACCGGACTCTTTGTGTATACTGTTGTCAAACTTCCTTTCATCCTTACTGTCTCACTCTTTATAATCAACTTTTACTAACTTAAGTATTGAAGTAATAACCCTAGACAAAATCCTAATATCCCTTACCATACACTGTTTTGCAAGCCCACTTACTATCCTTTGAAGGCACAATCTAACATACCTCTACTAGTAAAATCTTCTTGACAATATTTGCCACCATCTATAGGAATAAGCTCACATTTCAATTCAAACTTCTTATCATTTGATTCTTCTAAACGTATTCTTTATTTAGCTCAACATGTCAAGAATTGGAAACCTAACTAATGACCACCCCATTATCGACAAGCAATGATTAAAGCATCTAAAGAAGACCCTTTAGATGGTATTGGCTTAGAATGTCAAATTTAAGGTCTAAAATAAGGAGCAAAGGACCAAATTAGACCATTTAGAAAGGTAAAGTAGGATGCCTTTCCTTAGGGATGCTAAGGCAACAAGAATTGTCTCTCCTGCTAAGAGGAGAATCGAGCACCTCCACCGCCTCTTGCTATACGGAACTAATAGGTGTGATTTGTGGCTACCTACAATCATGCCTTTGTTGGCAATAAACAGGTAACCAACTCACATGGAGGTGTTGCCCAATCTATTATCTACGGTTGCCATCCAACAGACAGTACTAACTTGAATGAGTTCAACGAAATGGTGAAAAGGCTCTTTGATCCTTTAGAGTTCATTAGTTTAGAAATTGCATGAGAGTCTTTTCCATAATAATTTGGAGTTGAGTTTTGCAATAACTGTATATATCGATTTGAATCATTATTAAAAAATGATTCCCATTTTCGAAAGGAGAAAACCATTATCGTTGCTGTCCATTTGTGAATTTCTAAGGTTATTAGTTGTCAATATTGAAGGCTTAATGCTACCATTTTCTACCATTACTCCCTCATTGCTAAAAGCTACCGATATCAATAACCTCATTATCAAATTATTACAAATTATTTATTATTAAAAAAGATATTTATAAATAAAAAATAAAGAAAATAGAACAAACATCAATATTATCAAACCCCGATCAAATGGTTGATCCGAATATGTGAAAGGATTAAGGATTAAAGATTAAGGAAAAAAAACAAATTTAACCAAAAAGTTAAAATAGAATGTAACCTTGAACCGAGGTAAACCTTGGGCTCTACCTGACTTTATCAACACGAACAAATACATCTAAACTCTATAATTTATGATATGGTTTTAATGTGGGGTCATTGTTTTTAGCTTGGCTAAGATGTTTTAAATGATTTGTCTCACAAATTTCCCTGCAACATCTACGTGGTCATATTCGAATGTGTTCTCAGTTTTTGTCGATAGATGTTAGACACTTGCATGCAGATTAAATGTGCCTCACGTTAATGGGCAAACTGTTTCACTAAGCCACACCAATCGGAGCCAATATCTAAGAAACTAATAAGATATGTTTCATGTCATCCACCTGTGCTGCAGTGCCGGATTACTCCAAATTCTTGGTTTTTCCACGGCATAAATACTTGTGCTCTCGATCACCTAGGGCATGCACATTGCCTTGAACGTAGCCACCAAAGTTCGGTTTAAATGCCTCAAGTTTTCTTGTCGATTTAAAAGCAGCAACATGAACAATTTCATACCTCAATAGATATGTACTGGCCAAATTTCTTTAAAAAAAAGAAAAATTGAAAATAATAGACACGAGGGTCTATATACTAGAGGCCTATGATAAAGACATCAGCTAAGTATAAACAAATAAAGGAGAATTACAAAATATTCTCTAAATAATTTTTAGTTAGATACAAATTGATTTCTAAATTTTTAAAATATATTTTAAGATCTCTTAAATTTTGATAAGTTAGTAATATAAAAGATTTTTTTTTTTTTTGGTTTCTTTTTTTATAAAAAAAGTTATACTATAGTCAAAATTTAAAGATTTTAAAATATATTTTAATAAGTTCAAAAGATACTTCTATATCAAAAACAAAATTTATTAAAAGTGTTATGTAATATTATTTTGCACAAATATACCGTACAAAATTAATATATTTATAATATCAACCATCGAATAACTTTTCTATTCCTCCATATATTATAACTGCTTAGAAAAATTATTTAATAATTTATCAAAATTTAAAAAATTTTAAAATATACATTAAAATTTTGACATACCTAAAATTTCTTATGTACTCTTCGTGGGACAACCCATAAAGGATGTACGGCGTGTCCGTTATTTGCGTTATTATGTGTCAAAATCTAACTTGAAGGGCGGTGCGATTCCTGGCATAAAGGTCGGCTAGTGCTCTTTTCTCCGACTTTCTAGTTTTTAGTTACGTTAGTCGGTACAATACTTAACCACTTTAATAACCATTTGAAGCTTAGTCGCAAAAATAGGAGTAAGGATTTACCGACCATTACCGGTAATCCTTGGACTTCAAGAAAGTGTTGGCAAATGTGTCTTTAACTCTTGAAGATGATGACTTAAAAGATTCCATATATTGCACCTGCACTAGTTGGTTGATGGATAGGCATACGGTTTTTTAGGATAAAGTTCGAATATTCATCGATCCACGTCGATGGACTAGGTATCCGATAGAAATCTTAGGCTTACATGTTGTGTTTTTGCATCTTTATATAACTTTTAAAAAAATGAGAGCATTTCCTAAATCTTGAGTAAAATCTCAAAACAGTTATCGTTTATGGCCCCTTTTAACAACAATTATGGGGTTTTTAGCATTGATGTAATATCTGTGCATATTTCAAAAGGTCATCAAAAATCAAACTTACATTTTAAGAGTTTTAGATGTCCATTTGTTGTTCGCACTTCAGCATGGGAATATATTTACAAATATCCCAAGATTTATATCTGGAAGAATGTTTGCCAAATGGACACCATTATTAACGCAGATATTTCTAATATATACTTGATAATATGCAAGTGATGGAATAAATGTAGCAATTATAGTACCCCTAGTTAAATATTTTATTTGAATTGAAATAGGTTATGATATTAGTTTATAAGGTTATTATAATTAATACCTTATTACAATTTTTGAGTTAAGTGATCGAAATGAGTCCATTACCATTTATTGATTTGATTATTCATAACTTTTGACCTAAGATATTATAAATAGTATCAAAGTCAATCCCCCATCAATAAGTAAGCAATTCAAGTCTGATTGCAATTTAAAAAAGAGATTTAAAGAGGATGTGAAATATTATTAGGACGTGATTTCTATTATACTTTTAAAATAACTTATAAGTGGTAAGTGGTTTGAATCTTACATTAAAGAGGGAGCAAATTGAGCTTAATTGTAAAATACTATAATAATAATAAGAACGTTACGTGTTTAAGAGAAAATTATGATATCTTATAATTAAATATTTAATATAAATTATAAAAAATTATAATATTAATTTATAAAATAATAATTTTAAATATCTTATTAATATATGATTACTATTAATATTTATTAGTTTAATTAAACCTGTGTGACGTTGGATAACTTTATCTCTCTTTTCTAGATTTTGCGTTCCTTACAATATTCTACAAAGAAATTTCCCGATCGTGCTCCCGGATGCACGAGACTCGGGACAAGATTTCCCAAAGTTTCTGGGATTGGACAGTATATTCTATTCCCACTCTTTTGTCCATTTGTCCTTATCTCGACTCTTGAGCTCCACGTGTTGGAGACTTTTCACTGATGTTATTGCAACATGTCCATTCTCGTATGCTTCCAGGCAAAGTAGTGGTTGAGAAATTAAAAACTAGGGCTCTTTTCGATCACTTTCGCAATTTCTTTTTTTTTTTTTTTTCCTTCCTCAGTTGTTATTGTGATAGAGTTAAATTGGATTCATCCCCTTAAAAAGATTAATAATTCATACTATTAAATTATTATAATCTCACGTTATAAATGTAAATCAAACATAAAAAGTATTTTAATAAAAGGGTCAACATCAAAGAAAAATGCCATGAACAAAACCGACAAGTTTCTCTAACTTGCCGACGTTACTTTGAATGTAACGGGAAGAATTGCTGGTAAATTCAAAAATTCTCAAAGGAGGATAGAATGGAAGCATCTTTGATAAATATTTACAATTAAACTCTCAGTCTTTTAACGTACTTTTATTAATTATATGTACATACCGAATTTTTATAATTGTGTAGCAATTCTTTATCCAGATTTTTACAAATGATTTATAGGAACACACTTGAAACGGGAAGTTAAGAATAATAAGTGTTTATTTAAGTGTGTTGAATAGTTTGGATAAAAATATTATTTGTATCCCTTCAATTATATATAATTGTATGTTGGGAAAAAATTTTAAAAATAAAAATATTATTTTTCTTTTTTTTTTATGTAACACCATGGAAAAATGAATTTTTTTCATATCTTTTAGTATTTTTCTTTTTTTAAAACAATAAAAAAGAAAATCTATAGTTTGTAGATGGCATGAGTGTCTCTTACATAGATTTTTAGAGTTTATTTTTTGCAATAAACACACGTTTATTCTAGTAGGTTTATTCTAGAAATAATTTTTATTTTAAAAGGAGAAACTTCAGTTTTCGTCATTATTTATTCATAGATTCTATTGTTACTTGATTCTCCACCATACTAGAATCAAGCCCAAGGGAAGGTTTGTAAGGGCTCCAAAGCATTTGCAAGAGAGTATTTAAGCTATCAAGGCACCGGAGGTTGCTCAGCATGTGCACTGTGATACTATCAATTCAGTAATGTATGTAAGAGGTAGAAAATCCAGACTGGCAACAACAATATGCAATAAGTCTAAGGTTTTGAATACTTTACCTCGATGGCTTCAAGGTATATTCATTGATGCAAAGGGTAACTGGATATTTGGGATAAATGCGGTTTACTTTGGTTCGATTTTCTCCTTAATTGAGTCGAGTCGAATCGAATCCAATTGGACTAAATCAAATCGAACTATAAAAATACAGTTCAATTTTTTATAATTTTCAATCAAATCATACAATCTAAATTAGAAACTATTTTGAAACCATAAATTTTCAATTTACTTCAGTTTGATTTACGAATTGAATCACATCTTCTAGTTGAGGAAAGTATAACTATTAAATTTATTTAATAATATTAAGTATTGATATTATAATAAAGATTCATGAAATTAATATTCATATAACTAAAGATTTTCAATTGCCTACAAATGGTTAATTTTATTAATAAAAATAGTATATAGTAGAAACTTCAAACCAAACCATATATTAAATTTATATATTATGGTAATTAAATTTTGAAATATTTACATTTCAATAAATATAAATTAAAAATTCTTTAAAGCGCTATATTACAACAAAAGAAATTCTATAGTTACAGGTAAAATAATGTTATATTTTTTTATAGAATGGTTTTATTCAATATTCGAATTTGTTTGGTTTATTATTTCAAACCAATCATAATTTTTTTGTTTTGTTTTAACTAGGAATTTTCTAAACCAAATTAGAAGAAAAAACCATATTTTCTATATGAATTGGGTAATATTTTATCTTCTTTTTTTTTTTTTTTTTACTACAGCTACTGGATATAGCAATTGGATCGCAATCTCACAATTCTCTATATTTCCAAACCGTCATGAAGAGATCTTGGAGAGATTCCAAGAACATGGAGGTGTTGTCATATCGAAGGCCTGAACTTCTCACCTTCTCTTTACTTGAAGGGCTTAAGGCCCAGAGCCAAGATATGATTGTTAATCATCAATATTGAAGGCCGGCAGCTACCATTTTCTTTAATTAGCATTTATTTCTTAAAGTTAGTGATTATCTTGATCTAATGTTAATAATTATAAATGGGAGAATTATAACTAAAAGATTCCATGTTTGGGGCTAAATTCAAATGAATGATAATTTTTTAAAATATTTAAATAAAGAATTAACTTTTGATAAAATTGTTTAAATAAGAGATTTATAACGGTCGATCCATAAAATTACTTGAATCACTCTGTAAAACGTTAATTTTTTATTTGAATATTTTGAAATATTAATCCTTTATTTAAACTACTTTATAAAATATTAATTTTTTATTTAAATTTTTTAAAATATTGATCTCTTATTTAAAATTATTCTTAAATATTGGTCCTCCCAGTTATAATTTTTCCAATTAAAAATATCTATCACCTCCGAAAAACGACGTATATTTAAACTCTCTACCTTTTTATCTAGCTTTGAGGTAGTCTGACTGGTCGCTCGATGCTACCGTTTTCTTCTACTGCGGCTTATACTGAAAGCTAAGGAAATTTATAATTATGAATATTTAGTTATGAAAAAATCAAAAAAAAAAAAATACATCTAAACTCTCTATTTTATGATATAGCTTTGAGGTGGGATCATTGTTTTTAGTTTGGTTGTGATATTTTAAATGGTTTGTGTCTTAATCTCCCCTGCAATATTTTTTCTGTCTTTGTCTATGGATGTTGAACTCTTGCATTCCGATCAAATGGGCCTCGCGTTATGCTCAAACCGTTTAACTCGGCCACACCAATCAAACCCAATATCCAAACAATTCATCACTTTTTCTTATCTTTAGAAAAAGAATGGGAAGAGGGTCAAGAGTCAATATCCATGTCCAAAAAAAATTTATACATTCTTATCTTCAAATCACGTGACATTTTATCAATGAATTACCAATGAGCATTTACCGCATTCAGTTGGCATAACTTATAATAAGTTATCCATGCATGTATCTACTTCATGATGAATCAATATATATATATATTGGCCATCACAAGGAATCAATATATTAAAAGCAACATTTTTCTTCATTCAACCGGGAAAACAAAATAAAAAATAAAAAAAAAAATTCTTCATTAAGTATACAAAATTACTGAAGCAATTGATAGAAAAGTTGGAAAGTTCTTCTTTTTTTATTTTCCTAAAGTCACAAATTAATTAATTATTAGTATTGTCTGAATTTTTTTTTTTTAAAAAAATAACGTTATAATAATCTCAAATGATATTTAGAAATCTAGATAATAATAACGAGTAATTTGTAAATTGGGAGAATTTTGTGAAAAAAAATAACCTTGAAGGATCCATTCCTTCCACGATAGATTTCATTATTTAAGTATTCCGTCGAATGAATCTGACTAGGACTGTCTTATTATGATTATCTTTGGCTAAAAACAACTCGTAGTATTCCAATCAATTGCAAGATTTTTATAGAGTCTACTCCTGTCCTTTCGCAAGTATTGTACCCTGCCTCATCTTAATTGCTATTAACCCTCGCATTAGTAGCTTCAACGCTCTACAATTGTCATTATCATAGTCCTTCGTTTGATGAATAACTCTTCCACATTTCTAGAAAATGCCGACAATCCTTCATATGCAACCTTATACTCATTGTTTTTTAATTGTTATGCTATGGGGGGGGGAAATAATATTAATTTGAACACACAATCTTGTAAATCTATCCCTCTCAACACTAATTGTATAAGTGTCAAACCGTAGAATAGGACCAATTGCCTTTCCAATTTTTTTTAATCCCATTAAGGAATAATCCATTTAAATGGCAACTCTTGAAGTTCTCGCCCAAACGAAAACCGAATCAAAACTAGATAGACAAAGTTTGAAATTCGGTGATAGCTAAGAAGAAACCATTAGGAAACACAACCCTTCTTTGATAATCTATTAGACATTATCTTTAGAGTGGATGGAAACCATATAGAACCCTTACTCCAAATTTCTCATATTGATTATTGAATTCCTCTCTACTTTTCCAAAGGTTTCTAAGTCTCATTGAAAGGTTTTTGAAACCAAGGTTAGGCTAAGTACTTTAATAATAAGTGTTTTTTGCCATGGTGCCCTTATAGAACCCTTTTTAGTTTTTGAGAACACAATCCTTTACACATCGTGCATAATAATAGGGTCCTCCATTTTCTCTACATTTCCTATCACAGCTTCTTCCATAACACTCTATTCAAAGTATCCCTCGCTCGATTTTATACCACTTGTTTCTCTATAGGATGCCTTTTTATAGGCCCTGGAATATTTCTCGATAAGATAAAGGTATTCTAAAAGTTTGTTTTCTTTGTAAATGATGTAATTGTGGATGAATTGCACTAAAGACTAATGTCATTATCAACTACCCTCATCTTACAGCTTGAAGGTATCGCTTTCTTTTAGGGATTGATAAAAAATCATACAATTGGAGGGGGCAATTTTACTTTAATTTAGTTGATATTAAAATCACTTGTAAGAAATATCTATTTATCATTGCAATCATATTACATTTTATATATGTAAAATGATCTCATTAATGATTACACCAGCTACATTTGAAAAAATTATACAATAGAAAAACTTTTTGGGAAATGATGAGGTGTTTGATGCATTTTGTAAAATGTTAAAACAATAAAATTTTTATTTTTTCATTATGGCACGTACAATTGAAATCTAATTATCAATTTATAAAAAAAATAATTTAATACATAAAACTTATGTAAGTTTTATTTTCAATAAAAATAGGTTATATAAAATATTTGCGTAAATAATTGCAAGTAATGCAAAAAATCAAATTGACATAAATATAATATTCTACCACTCTTCTTATTAACTTTACAAATTTTTTTATTAGTGATACTAAAAATCATTTTTGAATATAAGTTATTACATAATCAACTGTTCAATAAACCACATTCACAGTTACAATATTATTTGTAAAATAAAATGCTGCTTATTAGTATAATTTATCAACAATATATACGATAAAGTTTAAACAAATGTATCGTGTGCAATGACTATTAATAAAAAATAGCAATTCAAGAGAAATATTAAATTCAAAATAACTTTGTAATGAATGAATTTAATGTTAGTAGTATTATTAAAGGAAAGGTTAGGAAAAATGGTAAAAGGATAATGTTAAGTATTAAATGCATCTTAAAAAGGTACAATGGCACCAATGATCTTGTAAACTAATAATAAGAATATTGGTTTTCTAAGTAAGATAAATCAAATTTGAATTCTCTATTTTCGGTTATGATCATTAAGGAAAAAAAAAATGAAAATGACACCTACTATGCATGTTTGGTAAAACAACCAATTAATTATGCCTAATTTTATATTATGATTTATTCTTTAAAATATATATAAGGTTTTTTTTCTAATCTAAAATATTTGTAAAAATTAAAATTTTCTCCATATTGGGAGAGTTAGAGAGAGAGAGTCAAAAGTTGACATCCATATATAAAAACTTTACATTATTATCATTTTTGATATATCAAATCACATAAAATTTCATCAATAAATTTGAATCCATATACTAAAAAGCTAAATTTTTCTTCATTATATATATTAAATTATTAAAGCAATTAGGTAGCGAAAGTATTTTAACCACTAGATTCCATTATCTAGGTTTTCCTAAAACGAACCCAACTAGGATTGCCGTCTTCCATTTCGATTTCACCACGACCAAAGGTAGTATTCCATCAGATCTATGATTGATTTGACATTGAAGATTACTTTCGTAAATATTATGCCCCCACCTCACCTCATAGTTAGCTTCAATGCTTCTATTAACATTATCAGTCCTTCATTTGATGGCTAATTCTTCCACACCTACAAAATGTTGGCAGTTCTTTATATAGGAACTTATACTTGTTGTTTGTTGTTAACATGGTGTCAACTATGAGGGAAATAAAATTGATTTGGCTCACAATCTTACAAATTTACCCCTTTCAACAACAATTGTGTGGATATCAAATCTTAGAATAAGGCTAATTGTTTATTTAACTTTCTTTGATGCTATCAAGAAGTAATATTTAATCAGTGATTCGTAAATTCTCATCATAACTATTACCAAATCAAAATTAACTAAAGATAATTTAAAATTTGGCTATCATCGCTTGATAGTTAAAAAGAACCTATAAAAAAGGCATAATCCTTTTTCCGTAATCTATTAGACATCATCTTTGAAGTTGGAGACAATATAGAACCCTTACTTTATATTTAGCATATTGAATTTCTCTCTACTTGTTTACAAGTTTCCAAGTTTCATCGAAAGATTTTTATAACCATAGTTTGCAGAGTACCTAAATTATAAGTATAGTATATCATAGCAATTTTATGAGAATTCTTTGCACATCTTGTAGAAGAAGATAGGATATTTCATTTTCTTTTATATTTCGTTTTGTAGTGTTTTTCATATGATTCTATTAAGTGGATTCATTATTTTATTTTACACTATTTTTTTTTCTTCGAATAAAACTTTTTTTATTCACCTTGAAATAATTCTCAATGAAAAAAAGATGCTATAAAAATTTGATTGCTTTGGGAATTTGGTAGTTCTTGATAAATTGCACTAAAGATCTAAGTTATTATTGGCTGCCCTCTTCCTACTGCTCCAAGGTATTACTGGTTTTATAGTTACAAGCAGAATGAAAAGGGATCCAAGAGTCGATATCCATGTATAAAAAAATTCACTAACCCATCTTTTCAGTGACTTTCAAATCACATAACATTTCATCAATGAATTACAAATAAGTGATTAGGACATTGAGTTGACATAACTTATAATGAATATTTAATTAACACACTTATCTACCTCATAATGAATTAATATATTAGAAACTGCAATTTCCTTCACTAAGTATATGAAGCAATTGATAGCAACGTTTTTTCAACAATAGATTCACTTTATATTATTATTACTTCCACTTCTAATGATTGTAGATATAGTAATTCTTAATTTAACAATAAATAAGTGAAACGGATGTATAGAAATCAATTAAAGATTTTTTTTTTTCTTTATCTTATTAATTGAAATAAAATAAAAATTAAAAAAAAAAAAGAAGAAAACCATCTCTTTCCTTTCTCTTCTCTTCTCGTAAATGCAGGTAAAACGCAAGTCTGAACACGACTGGTGTCACTCTCACTGCAACCAAGAGCAACATAAAAAGTCACACAAGTATCAGAACGAGATTTTATTTGAAGTGAAATCTAAGCTCTCAAACGTACATTCCAAATGGATGTTGAACAGGTGATTGCAAAAACAAACACTTCACTTTCTTATTTTCTTTTGGACATCCGAAAGTTGCAATCTTTCTGTAAATAACATTGAAAGTTGGAATCTTTTTCATGTTAGTGCGTGTTTGTCTGTGTTTTTCTTTATGCCCACTTTCTTTTTTGGATGATTGGTTAGGGTTTGAGTAGTGGGTCTGGTACAGGAAGTAGTAATACCTGTTTCTATAGAATATAGCCCAAAAAGGAAAATCTTGAAAAGCTTTTATTTTGATACAGTAATTGAGAATGAATGAATGTATACATTTTCTTAGACTATTTAAGTAAGCATAGATTTGGGAATCTTTTCTTTTATGGGTACTAAGTTGAATGGGATGATAAGATTGTAGTCAGTATTCAATCGTTCTCCATTAGCTGAATGAAATGGGGAAGTTGGTTGAAAAAGATTCACCGAAAGTCATATGCCACATGAAATGCAGAGTGGGGACAGATGAATAAGAATGCAAGGCATGCTAGTGTTTTATGTCTATCAATCATCTTTAAGGTGATCCATTGCTTCTAATTGAAGCTTCTCTCGAATTTGGGAGGATGATTTTGTTTCTTTTATGAGTTGTCTGCACAGCATGCTACATTTTGCACCTTCCTTGCATTCGGTCTATCAGAATTTCCATTTTCGTAGTTTTTGTCACCTAAATCTTAATACAAGAAGTCATCTCTTTCAAAATGCAATTTAATATGTGCAACAAAATTGGTATCTTTATGATTTACTATTTGCACATACTCAAATTATGACATAAAGAATGGATTCCTGTTGATGGAAGTCCTTTTGCTGCAAAAGGGAACAGGCTGAAGGATCTTTCTTACATGTTCCAGTTAATAGAATCAACACTATCCTGATGCCTTTCTTGTCAACTAACTCAAATAGGATTCATTCTTAACTAACCGAAGCTAGTCTTTAGTTGCTGTTTTCATTTGGAAGCACCTTTGAGCTTCCTTAGTTTTTCGTTCTCAGTTTTTTTTTTTTTTTTTTCAACATCACTGCAATTGTGGCTTCTACAACTATCTAATAAATTAAGACTGGATCTTTCTTCTCAGTTCTTTCGAATATTCTTCTAGGAAGTCGGTCAGTGTCCCTCTCTACTTGAGATGATTCTGTCTGGAAAATAAAAAAGAATATGTGGATCGGTCAAATATGTCTGGTTTGGTGTTAAATGCGTATGCCATATGGCAGTTACAATAACAGAATAGAAGAATAGAAGGAAGATAGAAATAGGGAAGAGATAACCGCTCACAGTGGCCATCTCTGAGTGGACAGCATTCGTGCAAGGAACCGAGTTTCATACTTTATGATGATAATTAGATCTAATATGAGCTAGAATACCTTCATGACAGCATCTTGTTATTGCAAATTGATAGGGATTTATATTTTATGATTGTAGCTTATGGTTAAACCCATACTGAGAGCTCATGCTGCTTGCCCCTTTCAGCATGCCTCTTCATGTTGTTTCAGCCTCTGCTTAGTCAATTCCTCAGTAAATCAAGCACCTTTTTTTTTTGTTTCACAAACTCTTCTATTGAATTTAAATTACAGCAATGATGGGATAATCAAAATGAGTCTTTTGCTTTATGATAATTGGTTTGAGCCATTTTACATCCAAAGCTAACCACTAGACCAGTTGTTGAGGTTTATGGAGATTTCTGCATCTCAAGTAAGTCTCTGAGTAATGATTGACCTTTCCTATTTTAAAATCCGTTTATGGCAACACTAAGTGCAAATCTACCCCAATTGCTTGAGTAATCCTTGTCAGCATTACCAATGAAGAACTAATCTCTTATTCGAAACCACTTTTTCATAGATAAAAGAAGGAATAATAATGAGATGAGGATTTAAAATCTGCATACTTTATTAAGTGGTCAATGATAGCTAGTATAATGTCAACTCCTTATTTGGCCAGTCCTACCCTAAAGGTCAAGTTGACTTGTTTTTAAACTTTCTCCAAAACAGGTATAGGTTATAATAGGCCTAAGCCTTATCCTTACACATTTCACATGCTTCAAAGTTCTTGACATTATCTTAAACTTGTCTCTTTATTTCAGGCCAGTTAAACATTTTCATAGCCTTTCGTAGGTGCTGGGTTTCTAGTCATGTGCTGTACTAAAGTCATGAATTTGCTTTTCCAAATTACACCCGCCCTTGTGGGATAAGCATATATGCTTCCCGGTCTCATGTCTGGCCACCTTTCCAAATCAAAGTGAGGCCTGCAGTGATAATAGCTTTTTACTCAATCGAAAATTTTTTCACTTGAAAAGTATTGGCCACCATATCTTTTCATCCCCACTTATAGTGGACCTAATAATCAACATCAATTAACTTGGTTGTCCCCTGCTACTGTAACTTTTCTGATATTTTTGTGCTCTAACATGTATTTTAAGACATAGGGCTTTTCTCAACGATGAAAGATTAGCTTGCAACTAGTCCTTCTATTTGGTGAGGGCCATGAGAATTGCTAAAAGCTCCTTGTCATATACTGAGTGACTGACCTTCCAATTTTCATGTCCCAAGCCCCCAGACCTAAGTGTCATGGGTACAAAAAATACTGGGAGTTTTAGAAGCGCCAACATTGTTGCTGCAGTCCTTGCCCATTTAAAATTATTGAAAGATTGCTCTTGTTTAGCCTGCACAAATTATTCCTCAAGTAAATTGTTCAATGGTTTTCTAGGGACCCCTTATTCCTCATAAAATCCTGATAGCATCTTGTCAGTTCAAGAAATCTCCTTATTATGAGTAATCCATTATTGGAACACAAAATGCGTCCTACATTGTAACTTGTTTTGGGTAATATAATCAATGCATAACCTATATCAACCATCTTTCATAACCAGGAATGCTAGAAATGCCAATATTTATGTTTGTGGATTTTGTTCGTTCATTCTTACAAGTGGTAAAAATTTGAAACTCAGACAGCCCCAGTTTCAGTTGAAAAGAAGCTTGTTGAGCAAAGGGAAAACAAATTCGTTAGAGGGTGCCTAGTTGAGGTAACTAGCGATGAAGATGGATATGATGGTGCCTGGTTTGGTGGAACAGTACTAGACGCATTGGAAAATGGAAATTACATGATAGAGTACCAAAGCTTAAGGAATGATGACGATACAGAATTTCTCAAGGAAGAGTTTGATGCTATGCACATGAGGCCCTGTCCTCCAGAGATTCCAATGGTTGGTCCATTTAATTTGTTTGAGGAAGTCGATGCCTTATACAATGATGGTTGGTGGGTGGGTGTGATCTCTAAGATCCTTGACGATTCAAGGTATGTGGTTTTCTTCAGAGACACCAAGGAAGAACTGGAATTCCAGCACTCTGAATTAAGAAAGCATCAAGAATGGATTGATGGAAAATGGGTGGTGGCTTCACTGGTATGTTGACAAGTTCGTGCTTTGCAATTGCATTTTACAGCAGTCAATACAAGTGATCAATTTGTCTGATGAAAATTAGATTTCTACTTGATTTTTGTAAATCCTGAAAAATACATCCTTAAGGCTTTGCAATGTGAAAAATAACCTTCTTTGTATATGGTGATTGGAAATCGCTCCACTTATAATATTTGGAAAGGTTGTCAGTCTTGTGCATAATTTGGCTGCATATGGAGTAAATGACTTTTTTTTGCTTATAACAAGATGATAAACGTTGGGATAATTACAAAAAAGAAAACTTTAAAATTTTTTGTTAGGTATATGGATAGACTTCCTATGTCTAGTAGTAATCAGCTTTACTTCCCCATAACTTTTGAAAATATTTACATACTCTCAAACTATCGTTGAAGCCCCAAAATCATTGCTAAAGCTATAGTTTAAAATATGTGTACATTTTCAAAAGTCACAGCAAGGTAAAAGCTACCTTGCTAGTAGATCTGAGGATCTATTCTGCAATTTGCCATACAGCTTTTACTATTATGAAATCAAAATGACCCCAGAGACTTATATCTTAACAAATAGAGATACAATGTCTAAATCTTGTCGAAAGAAAGAGAGATGGATGATGATTGATTGCATCGAGTTCTGATTTATTTATCCAATGGAATATGTGCAGGATTTGAAGCATTCCTAGAAACTGATTCATTGGAGTACTTGGATGATCAAAGTAGCACCTTTTTGTATCAACATGCATGTTTGAGCTTGCTAGTTGCTAGTGCTACCATGTCAGGGATATTGTTTTGTACTGGTGCTGTCACCATATATCCTTGATTTGTCTCCTACTGGTGTGATTGCTGCTAGCTTGTAGGTTTCTACTAAAATTGGGAATTTGTAGGCATAATGCAGACATTGTATCCATTACTAGTTTTAAAATTCAAAAGTCACCGTGTTGATATTGTTCCTTTTTTCCCTCCTAAGGATTAATTTTGCCTTCATTATTACTTTTTATGTGTTTTCCCTGTATACACATTTGTATACAATCCACTAAAAAAATAACAATACGAGCTTGGCCTTTGGCCCAAACACAACCACCCCCCTTTCTTTCACGGAGTCATAAGATTCCATGATTCAACCCCTCAGTTCCCCTAACAAGATATTGAGTGAAGACTGAAACCGGCCAGTTGTTCAGCTTTCGTCTGCATTCTTTCATCTCCCGGTTTATATCAACCCCTTCATGCACTTAAAAACTGAGTTCGTTCCTTGTCCCTTGTTTTTTTCTTGATACCAACTGATTTTCCCATCTGTTTCTCATTTGTGGGACTTCCCTTTAAGATGTGAAATATAAATTTGCTGTTTGCCAAAAATGGAAGGTTTTTAGGGTTGGAGGCTACCCAAGGAAACACCTAGTCGATCTGCTAAGCTGAGAGTACGTTTTTCGATCAGGCAAGGATGTTATACCTGCTCAGGAGATGCGCTTTCTACATTTAAACGTCCAAATTTTGGTATTTGCAGTCCATGAGCATTTTAAGTTCCCAACTATGATACATTTCATCTATGCATAATATTTGATGAATCAAATTATATATTTCGTGAATTTTGAATCAACTAGTTTTGTGAACGATTCTTGTTATAGATATTTCGATGTGGTTAAAGATACTCGATAAAGGGTGCTGCTATTGGAGCACGGTTATGTTACGTATTTAGTTGAGAATGAAAGACAAAACAAGTGCTTATACTTGGGATTTGGATAGTTTAGTGTATGGACTGTCGTTCTTTTAAAATTATCTTTAAGAAGGCTCCCCAAATGCGTCTGTGAGGCACTAAATTAAGAAGATACAGGATTAAGGCTTAAACTTGACTCTGCAGTCAACGTCTTGCGATCTCATCTCTCTTTCGGTAGTTATCCAAAGCAAAGAAATCCAATCATCATCACGGTGGAGTTTTTAGATGATCATTCTCGAATTGTCTGCTGCTTCTCTTTACTTGTTACATGGAAAGCAGCATGTTACTGCAACGATTTTCTTTTAAAAGGAACAAAAAAGGTAACTGCAATTTCATCTTTGGAGAAGTTCTACAACAATGATACATGTAAGAAATCTATATTCCTGGACTGAACAAATGATGGAAACTTTATTGTCTTTCAAATATTTTCCCACACCGCGACAATCTAATCTACAAAGATGGTGACCATCTGTGACTGTTCAAGTGACTGTCCAACCACGAACCTGAAAGTCGATGCCTGAACGTGGATGGTTGGATTATCTCTCTACGCAGCTGGTTTCAAGGATCATGGGGCTGAGAATGCAGATTGCGACCGCCTTAAATTTATAACATTTGGGAAGTAAATCTTGATAATTGCTACGGGAATGCCGCTATCACCTCATTTGTACTGTCCACTCGCACCCCATATCCATAATTGTCTAGCACTGTCTCTATTTGTTTGATTTCCTTAGGCATGGAACCGGTGAGAACCTGTTGCAATGAAAACTTTCTAATTAGAAATAGGAAGTATGAACAAGAAAAAGAGAGAGCTTGAATCTAGGTGCCCTCAGTCTTTTTTGAATTCCCTTCGTCTGGGGGCAAAATAGTAAGACTGCATTTTTTGCCTCTGCTGATTTTCTGAATGTGGATACTGAAGTTCGGACTACATTTTTCACCCCTGTTAACTTCCTGAAATGTGGATATTGGAGTTTCATACCTCATAGCTTGTCTCCGTGATGAGAACCTCATCCTCAATCCTTATCCCAGTGCCACGGTACCTGAAAATTTCTTTGCACATTTTTTAGAAATTTCGGAAAAAAGAGAGATAAAATTTCAAACAGAACCACCAAATTTTGCTTCTAATGGTGAAAATATCCTGTAATAATTCAGGAGTCCAAATTTTGCTTCTGAAGTAAATAATCCATACCTCTCTGGACAATCAAAATCTTGAGGGATATAAACTCCTGGTTCGATTGTTATTACCTATACATAAAGCCGGTGTTCATAAAGATGCAACAGAAGCAAAACCAATATATGTAAAGAAACTAATCAAGCTATTGTCATACTGATGTATGCTAGTACATAAATTGCACCAGTGCAAAATGGAGCATGAATTCCAGGTGGCTCTCAGAAAAGCATTCCATAAATATGGAATGGTATTTGAAATGATTAGGCCTAGACAACAATAAAGAAGTGAAATTAACATAAAATGCAATTGAAGCAATACTTCAAAAGGCTTACCACACCCGGTTTCAAAACTCGATCATAGCCAATCCTAGAAGAATCATGCACATCCATGCCGAGATAGTGACCTAGACAAGAGAAGTAAAAGACAACTTAAGTAACCATCTAGCAAGGAAAAAGGAAGTTAAGAAAATAATTCTCTCTATGTGATGCACTGAAATTTAAGAAAGAAACATATCACACATGATAATAAAGAAAACAGAGGGACTATGCTTCCAAACTTTTTCCCCAGTTTCCTACCATAAAAACTAAACACATGTCAGAGAAGCGCTAGAAAACCTATAGAAGTTGGGTTTAGCTGATGGTAGATAAGAGAACTGTTTCTGCCATCCTTCAAAAGACCAATCTCTTTGAATCCTTTACGAAGCAACTCAACCTACATACAACGAAGAATTTAAAAAATTAATGAGATGATAGATCAAAGCATGGTGCAAGCAAACTTGAAGGTAGTTAATGTTCAAATAGGATACACATGTGACTAAAACAGGTACAAGTGATTAAAAGAGAAGGAACGCTAATCTATAAAATTGATACACTTTAGTGACAACATGAAAGCTCAGGTTAATGCAAGTAATGGCATAACATGATGAATATCACATACATGAGTAGTTTTGAACTAACTATAGCAACTTATGAAGTTCAAATCTCGAATAATTGCACCATAATCCAAAACAAGATGCGAATTAAAAATATGGGGTGTAATTCAAAGGATCCTATGTTAAAATAAAGCACTCATGCAGTCATGTAGCGCACAATTGAATTAGATGATCTATCGTAGACTAGATGCATCTTTACTTACCGAATACTTGTGTATGTCCAAAATGGTTGTTCCAGGCTTGCAAAGCTTTATACACTCCTTGTTTGTTTGTAGTATGAGATCATAAAGCTCCGCCTGAAGTAAAAGTTCTCTGGCAGTAAGATTCATAAGATCCATGTCTATACTTAAGGAAAAAGGAAACGTCCATATAATTGTGGGGTCAAAAGACAAAACCTGTCACTGAATCACATTTGTGATCTTATCCTAGGGCGACTGAGGGTGAAATCATCACTATCCCTGCGTTTGTTCTTATTCTTTTTTCTGTTAAGCATGCCTATCTTGTTTAAGTGTTAAGGGACACATAGAGAGAACCTTAAATCTCATGAAAAATTACTGATATTTCAGATTCTCCTTTCTTTTCTTTTCTGCATAAAACAACTTTACAGCAGTTACACAATGGTCCAGTAACCCACTACTACTGCACAACAAACTGAACAGGTCCACTAAACCACTACTGCTAAATTTTCTAAAGACAATTGCAAACAACAACTGCACAGAACTACATCTGCCCCTAACTAACAGCACACATTTCCACAAGCCAGTCCATAGAAGCCACGACATACATGATCCAAACACCAACAGAGGACCCTACATGAGTTGACCCTTAACATAATAACTAACAACAGTATTAGCAATTTACAGAAAAAAACTTACACATTACATGAAACAATGAATAACAGGGAAGGAGCAGCAGCTCAGTTCGTGAATTTTAACTGGATTCAAATGTGACCAAACCAAGCAATATGATGTTACAAACACTTAAATATGTCCTTGAAATTAAAGGGTATTGTCCACTGTGGTTAAGAAGCAGCTGATCATGATGGCCAAAATCAGCCAGCAATATCTAAATGCACCATAATAACTGAACATAACAGTGATGAGAGAAAGTAGTCCCTTTCATTTTAGGTTATGGGCATTGTTATCTTCCACCCACAAAATACTCTTCATCAAGAATCTATTCCATAAGTAGATGATAGTATGATACGAGCAATTTTCATCTGTTGCAAGCAACAAAGAGGTGTCTACAAGCACGCATTGTGCACCTTAAGTGTCTACTAGAGAGAAGGAAGGAGAGAGCATCTAAGAGGGCACACCTGAGAAGATGAAAAACGGCCACATGGAGCCCATGTACGTGTTAGGTCACTCACATAACCATGCAGTTCACATCCAATATCCATCAAAACAAGATCCCCATCTTTGATCTGTAACAGGAGTAATTGTCAATTCTACAAATCCCTAGATAACAAGAAGTTTCCGCAATTAAGTCCATGAAATAGAGCCTCACTTTTAGATCATTTCGAGAATAATGTATAACACCACCATTCGACCCACTACCAACGACGGGGTTGAATCTGATTAAATATCAAATCACTGGTCAATATCAACAATGGCCAGCCTTACCACTACATAATAAGAACTACTAGTTTTTTCTTTTTCTATCAGCAATAAAAATCATTTCATTGAAGCAAGGAAATATGCAACTGCAATGAGCAGCAAGGTATACCATCTCAATATTCAGTGCCATAGGCATAAAATATCCAAAAGCATATATAAAAGTCGCAAAATGCTTACGCCATTCTCTGGGCCCCTCGGGTTCTGCATTCATATTCAACTTTTGCTGATAGCACATGCTCATGAGGGTACATTTTCGAATGCATCATTGTCTGCAGCAGAGCCTATAAAAGATAGCACACGCATATGTTATAAGTTTCTCAATTGATATAATGCGATGATCCATCCAGAATTTCCTAGTAAATAGTTTATAAATATCCTAGTAAGAAAATTAATAACATTCAGAACCAAAAGCCTCATAGCCTAGTGTTATGAACGCTGCTCTTCCAATGTGATAAATCGGCTTCAAATCCTCATCCATCATTGAACTCAGCAACATTCACACTGTTCTCTTTTCCCAATGAACTCATGGAATCTGTCAACCTTACATGAAAAGTTTTAGAAAGATTTTCTACCAGAGGGTACTATCACAACCACTGAACCATTTGTTATGATGATCTTTCTTTATACTCTTTTTAATCAATTTATACTCCCTTTATCACAAAACATTTATAATCCTGGCCATCAATATCCAGCAATATCCGTGCTTTGAAGTCATCAAATGAGATACATGAAATGCTGAGAGGAACGATTTCAAATTGCTTTTGAGAAGACATGAACTTCAAGTTTTCATATTTTGGTTAGTTGAATAAATGAAAGTACATGGCAAGAGCTATATCCAGCATAATTCATGCTTTAGAATCATCAGATGAGATATGGGGAAGAACGTTTTCAAATTTGTTTTGAGAAGATCATGGTTTTCAAGTCTTCGTCTTTTGGTTGGTTGAATAATTGAAAGTACCTGGCAAGCAATTGAAGCTGCTTCTCTCATTAACTTTGCTTCTGCAGGTGATTTTATCCAACGTAGTTCATGTATGTAACTAGATATGCCTTTCACTTTGCCATCATAAGTGGCCTTTTGAAAGGCCTCCAAATTTGTATAAATTGATGTTGCAGTAATTTCATTATGGAATACCTTAGAGGACTGCCTAATCATTTCTGGAAGGACCTGCAGACAACAATGAGAATTAGCCTTAAACAATGACATCAAAATGCTGCACACGAGGGCATATCAATCAATGCATGGCAAATAAATATCAAACTGGAGAAAGCTAATGATCAAATAGCAATGTTGTCCGATGGGGTCAAGGGCTCAAACCAGGTCAATTAAAAAAAAATCAAAATATAATCCATATTTCAAAAGAAACATGAAATTATACTAAAATTGCAAGTTCAAATAAATTAAAACTTGCATATTCACTCTGATTAAGATATAAAATGGAATGGGAATCTATGAATATCTATGTAGGTATCAATTGTTATTTTTTTGATTGGAGGAAAAACGCATAACACTACACAACATAGACAGACTACCAGAATAGATAATATGGATGTGGGTGTAGTGTAGATAGTCAGGTAGTGATGGATTCCTTGCTTAAAAAGCATAAAACGGAACACAAATATCAATGCAATTATGGAAGGTACTCAGACCACCCCAGAAAACAAAGGGAGCATCTGCATCTGCTTTAGGCGCCAAAGGTTCCCTATGGCATGGATATTATAGTTTTTATCTTGTTTGATCAAAGTTATATGAAAGGATTACCTAACAGATGTAATTGACCCAATTATCAAGATATTTGAAATGTAAACTTATTGCCCACTTCATAAATCACATTACATATATTTTTGATACATCAATGTAGATTAAGTTGCCTAAGCTTTATTTTATATAATGTCATCTTGGTGCCATTTGATATAATACTTATTGGGTCTTCGTCTAAAAATTTCAAGTTCCATATATCAAGGTAAAGAGACAAAATGCTCTGCAACTCTACAAATGATTGCCTATGCTAACACCACAAGCAACCATCTATTTATCAATATTTTCTTCAGCTTGTGTATGAACCACATCAGTCAGGGAAATCTTTGAGGTATAATGGCTATAAATGGAAGATATGTACACATAATATGTTGTACCCGCACTGAATCCCTAGTAGAGGTCTTGTCTGTAGGCTCACTACTGGTGTCTGAACCTGCTAATGGGGCTTCAATTGAAATTAGTTCAAAGTTTTTCTAATATATAGAGACCAGTAGACCCAGCCGGGCTACCTGATCACAGTTGCACTACCTAGGCATTCTCGTTCATGCTGGGTCTATGTCAACTTGGTTTTCAAAGCAGGACCAGCCCGCCTCCATGGCCAGTTCCTGTTGAACCAGTGGGCCAGTCTGGGTCTGACTAAATTGTCAAAGCAAGGTGTGATGGTTTTACTTTCAGCTAACAATAAGAATGCAGCAAATTCACCATTTTCGCCAGTTGTCTAAGGGTTCGAATTTTTGGGACAATTATTTATTGGCATCTGAACTTTCATGTTTTTACAATTTCATTGCCTAAAATTTTAAAAATCTTGTATGTTTGTGTCTTCCAAGTATGGGTATGACTTATTAGTTTTTGTAATTTGGCTCATGAGCTTTAATAATGTACTAGACAAGAATCCATTCTTCAGAAAGAAATCCTGTCACAAGGATATGCAAATAAGGACCCATTTGTTTCCTGCTAAATTTCTCTTTGGCATCATAACCTTAATTTTTGCTTATATTAATTATTGATGTCAATCAAGTAACACTGGCAAGGGAGGAATAATTGAGGGTTCAATCAGGTCAGACAACAGTATTATTACCGAGAATAACGAAGCCTCCATTCTCTTTCACTATCTTCATATCATAAAATTAGAACTTATCTGGGAAACAATGTTCAACAAAAGAAAAATGCCTTCTTAAAAGATCTGCACTGAGCGAGCAATATTTTTTTATAGCATGTTCAATGTTCCTTTTTTTGGATAAGTAGCATGTGAGCTTACAGACAGAGATATTATTCTATAGAAATGCATGTGAGCTTACAGATAGAGACAATTTAATTTTCAACGACAGATGGCTTATCAAACTCTTAAAGTTATACCTTGTGAGCAATATATAGGATAAGGGAAAACAGAAAACTGTCAATACTTCCATAACGCTGAAAAAGTAGTAATTACCTCATTCAATTTTTTCATGGGATACGCTCGATCTGCTCCAAAAGTCTCTAATGCAGCATCAACTCCAGCAATTGGTCCTTGCCAAAGAACATCCTTACAATTAATCAAAAAAATTGTATCAAAATAAAACAATTTCATTAATCAATGAATAAAAGTTTCTCAAAAAAGTACAAACGAATACTATATGGTAAGTTTGTAAATCCTAGCAAGACTCTAAATACATCCTAGAACAATTCATTGGATTCCGCCACCTGGTGGAGAAAAGCTATACATGTTCTCTTATGTGGAGAAAAACTAGACATGTTCCCCTATGTCACTTGACTCCCCAGTATCACGCACTCCAGACAGTCTGATATGATAAGGAAATTGAGCCAATCTGGTGTTGTAGAGTTTTATATGCTCCATATCTTATTTGATGGTTAGATATTATAGTTGATTTAGCATTGCAGATAATGTAGTTAAGTCTATCAAACCATGATCTAGTGAAGTAGGTATCTTCAATCACATGTACTGTTACTTAAAATTGAGTTCCGATTCATTAGACAGAATGCTGATAAATCCAAATGATGACTAAAAGCTGAAAGCGGTAACTATTGAAGTCCAAATTAGCAAAGAATAAACCCACTAGAGGAGGGAAGAAAGGAGCAATTTGGAGGGGAGGAAGGGAAAGAGGGGGGTGGGGGGAGAGAGAGAGAGAGAGAGAGAGAGAGAGAGAGAGAGGGCTTCATACTTGAGGCTTTGCTTCTGGCATGAACATGCAAAGACCACATTCATGACCCAAAACTGCAATTCCACCTGACTGTTGGCACCCAGTGATATACAAGTAATTGGCATCTTGCCGCAATGTGTAGGGCACAACATCTGTCATCATCTTAACAGGAGCAGCTGCAATAATTGCCAAACCATTTTCTGGAAGAAGCCCTAATAATCTAGAACGTCTCGAGAGGTACTCCTCTCTAGTTATGCCAGGTGTTATCTCTCCCTCATTCAATAGCTGCAAGGTAATTCAAGGATTAGTTCTTCAGTTAGCAAAACAACAAAGGTTAGCCTCTGCATGCCAGCATTGCAGAAACTATCTTTAGCATTCTATCCCAGAGAAAGACCATATGAGCCAGACATTTGATTTGAATATTCAGATTCACCTGTTTACTGAGCTGCTATGTAAATATACGACAGGTTTTTTAATAAACAGAAGAATCCTCAAGCAATGGCCTCTCTTTGCCCAACATCTGCAGGCAAGCTCTTCGGGCATGATGGTTATTTTTTCCTAATGATAACTGAAATTACTGTATAACACGAGTGCCTCAGACAGTCACAAGGATTGGCCTTACTAGAAGTGAATCTAGGATCACATCTTTCTTGAGGAGCAAGACTCAAATGATTTAGTCACACACATTTAAACAATCCACGAATATGTCTAGGCATAGTTACAGCTTCTTCACTTGAATAATAAAGAGTTATATACAAACAACTTGATCAACATGAGCATACCTCTGGATGAGTTGAAGGTGTTGGTTGTCCCACATCAATGATTCTTTTGGAAGAGAATGGACGGGCACAAATAGCCTGAGAACCCCAATAAAAGAAGAATGATTGAAAACAAAAAAGAAAGTCAGTAATTGTAAAATGCCAGGAAAGTAAGAGAATCATTCACCGGAATTTTTGGGCTAGCTCAGATTATCAAATCATTATGCGCAAATTACACTGAACATTTATCATCCAGAGATATAGTTGATTTAAAAACTAAAAGCTAAATTGCAAGATTATTAACAAAAGCAACAACACACTTTCCGCCAAAAATACACAAAATTAAAAGTGACAGGAACAGCAGCATTGGACTCCAAATGATTCGTTAATGACAGAAATTCAGCAAAATCACAGCAACGCGAAGTCCTCAAAACTACCTAAATGTCGAAAATTCCAAACTTACGATGCCAATAACCACCGATCTACACAAAATCAAACTAAGTAACCACATCATCATTGCCAAAGGAGTACACTTTAACTACATAAAGCTTCATACGCGATGAAATTACAAGCAAAAACCGAACTCTAGCTATTTTTTCGGGGGCACTTGAATCAAAATTGAATTTCTTATAAATTTGCACGTAAATATAACTACAGAGCAAAAATTTCATGTAATTTTACGATTAAAATTGAAGAACGAACCTGTTTGAAATAATTTTTCTGCAGAAATTTCCTATAAATAATTTGCAAAGTCATTGCTCCAAAATTAGGTTAGTTCCTTTATAAATTTTTTTGTTTTAATTTCTGGAATCAGATCGAATGTTATTTTTGTTAAACCCTAGGGTTTAAGCACTTACATTTCTCGCGGGACTTCTAAATTGCCGATTGGAGATTGAAAGGGGCTAATCTTCTGGGCCATGGCTCTCATAAGTCATTACTATGGGCTGGGCTCTCACTGGATATGGATATTTATTGCGAAGTTTTGCAGCCATTCCATTCCATTATTATTTAAGGAAAATTCCATGATCTAAAACATTGAAATCCCATGATATTAATCTCCATAAGACTACAACAGTCTGGTCTAAATGATCTCATCAATCCGATCATCCAACCCCAAAATTTATTAGATAAGCAAAGATAAATTGTAATCTACATAATATAGTTCGATTTTCACCTTCAAACTGAATCAAACCATAAAATACAGTTTCATTTTTATATCATTCTAAACCGAAACACACAGTTTTGTTTAATAATTTTTTTATATATAAAAGATTCATTTGATTTTGTGCAATGAGCTGTTCAAAGTCATAGTTAATTAGCATATATTTTGTTATTTTTTTTTTAAATTATGAAATGATGGAAGAAAAGGTTATATCTACTTTTGAAGTATTAAAAGTAAATTCTAATTTAATAGTCATAAAATGAGGAGAAAAAAATATCCAATTATTGTGTAGCCTATTCGTCCAGAAAATCTTTCTTTAAACATTTTTAGGACTCTTAAGCGAGCATAGCTAAATCAGAAATGTGACATAAGCTTTTTTTTTTTTTTTTTTTTTTTTTTCGGGGGGGGGGGGGGGGGGGGGGTGGGGCGCGGGTTGGGGTGGGGGCCAGTAACATATCAAAGTAGTAAAATTTTCAGTATGAACCTTTTCCCTAAAACAAATAACTTTTTAGTAAGTGTTGTAAACATTTCTTTCCGTAATTAAGGCAACGATAATTCCATTAAATAGGAAATCATTGTAGTGTTTTTTTAATTAAAAAAAAAAACAACAAAAAGAAACATATTTGAACAAATGATTTTTTTTGGTTGAAAAGTTGAAAACCCTCTATTATAAAAATTAGTTTAAGGTACTAAAACATTATATGAATCGATTGATGATATATAAATATTAAAAAAAATTTAATACGTAAATATATAATTAATGCTTTTTTAAAAATACATTTTATTGATTTTTCACTTTTATGTGTTAATACAATGCAATTTTTTTTTCCTCCATCACGGTATAATAGACACTTCCCCCAACTTCTGTGCACCATTCAGCATCTACAACCTTTCATCAAACTGTAACTACAAGAGCTACCCAAAAACGTGGAAAAACAATAAGGAATTATCTTATGCATATTGGGCAGCTAATTGCGTTTTATTTATTATATATGGAAGAATACCTTATTAATGGAAGAAAAGAACAAATTATTGAAGATTGACATTTGTTATAATTACGGCTAGATCCTCCTCCTCAATATCAAGGTAGCGTTTTGCATTATACCTTGTTTAATGATATTCATATTCTTAACATTATTTAATATATATTTTAATTATACTTTTTATATTATTTAAAATATGATTTGAACAGATTATTGAATTCATATAATCAAATAAATTATATATAACATTAAATAAAAAGTCATATATTTGCTAACCACTAAAAAAATTATTATAAATAAATAATTTCTTATAATATTTAATAAAAGATTAAATTAATTTAGAGTGATACGTGAGAGCTCTGGGAGAAAAGATGTCAAACGTGATGAATTTGGACAGATATTTTTAAAAATATAAAATATTATTATTTTTATTTTATAATTTTTATTTTTATATCATGATGTAAATGAAATAAAATATGATTCAATCTAATATCACAAAAATTTCATAACTAATAATGCTTAAATTTCTATTGTTCCGACCGCTCGATTTCGTTTGATCTAGTCAATAAAAAATTAATGATTATGGTCTTTGTTTCATCCATATCTAAAGAAAAACCAAGGTATTTCCCGAAATTCTTTGTTTCTTTAACGCTCAATAAATTTTTAATTTAACCTCCGATTTCCCCGTCTATATTTAGAAAGAACATTACCATTGATCTTTGCAGATTCACTTTTAATCCCAACCATTGCTAAAAATTCACTCAATAGCATTTAAAATGGAGTGATTAGAATCTATATTCTCTTGTGCCAATATCCTAAAATTTAAACCATGAAGTTTAATCGATTTCCACCCTCCCGATGAAACTTACACTTCGATTGACCAGCTCGGTAAATGTAAGTATAAGATAAAAATTGTGAGATTTATAACAGTTTCGAAAAATTTATAAAAAGAATGAATGTTTTATAAAGTAGTTTAAATAAGAAATTAACAATTTAAAAAATAATTTAAATAATTTTATAAATTCTTTATTTGAATCGTTTTGTAAAAAGTTCATCTTTTATTTAAATTTTTTCGAAACGTTAGTTTATTATTTGAACATTTTAAAATACTAATATCTTATTTAAACTTAACTCCAAGATAATTTTTTCAATAAAAAAATAAGTATCTCCTTACTAAAGCTCGTAATTTGGTTAAAGGTTATCTAACCATCAGCCATCAACTAAGATTTTTGTTAAAAAAAACTGATATGTAATATAATTAACTTTATCCAAAGAAAATCAAACTTTTGAGCACCCAATAGGAAAGGAGAAGATAAGATAACACAACCTTCTATAGCATATTATAATTATCAACTTTACAGTAACATTATTTTGCTAATATTACAAGTTGAAATCATATTTCAACTTATCATAAGCTTTTTTTGCTTTTAAGTTTAATTTAAAAATCATCCATCCTTGTTTTTTTCCCCATTTCTCTTCCTCGTGTGGTGTAGTAACTCATCCATCAACAAAATGTTACATACTGCTTTCCCATTTAGTATAAAATTCAATATGTAAGTGGGCACCAAATTATCAAACTCTCTTCTTAGTCTATAAACAAAGATCTTGGAGACCATCTTACATAACGTGGTGTATAACCCTATTAATCTAAATTGGTTGACTGGGTCTGCTCCAATGGATTTAGGGTTGAGTACCAAATGGATTAGATTTATAAAAGATGGGATTAACCTATTTCCCAAAAATTGAAAGAATCAAGTTTTCAAGCGAACATCAATAATATCCCAACATAGTGTAAAAAACTAAGTGTGTAACCTATCTTTGTCAAGTGCTTTTTATGGCCCTATTCAATAAGGCTATAATTTTCTTCCTTCTAAAGTGCCTTTTCCAAATAAGTAACTTGATTATCAATTAAGCCATATCACATGAAGGGATAAATCATATTGTCTAAGGATGAAGCAGTACTTGAGTTTGTGAAAAGGTTAAAATAATGGTTTCCATACTTATCCTTCTTGGTTCTACGTATCAAAAGTCCAGTTGCCCACACAGATTATAAGATTATCTTATAAGTGAAGCTATGTAAATTAGTTTTAGCTAACGAATTGACTTATTTAACTCATTTTTTAAATAGATTAAGGCTTAATAAACTTTTTTTTTCCGTTTAAAAATCAGACCAGATAAACTTGGTTCATTTAACTTATAAACGAAAATAGATCGATTTGAATTAACTCATTTAATACAATTACATTTTTTACCCATAAATTAACTTATTTAACCTACTTTTTAAATGAGTTAAAATCAATTTTTTTTACCTATTTAAAAAAATAAATTAAATGAACTTAATCTATTTAATTTACAAGTTAAAATGAGTCGGATTGGATTGAATTAACCTGTTTAATTCACTTATATTCCTTTACTTTTAAGCCTAAGATTCCGTACATATCTCTTCTTGCCATCACTACCATACGGTAATCTAATATTTAGTATTTATCTCACCAATTATTATTAACGTCACTCTTCCTTTCATTTTGCATAAAGTCTCTTCAAGATTAGTGTTTCATCTCACTTCTTTCTCCAAGTTTCTTTTTAAATTAATCAAAAAATGAGTTTTGGTCTTCTCGTAAAGCCCTTCTACTCTTACAAACCTTGCCCTTAGTTTTTTTTCTTTTTTTTTCTCTCTATTATAGGATTTCACTTAGGTTTGAATATTTGAACTAGTAGATTCGAAACAATCATTTCTTTCTCATATGCTCCCAATAGAGGCAAGAAAAAAAGAGTAATGAAAGAACCTTTTGTTGGATGTGAAAATGATCTCAGTTTCTTTATATTATTCTAAGAGGTAGTAGGTGTTTAGTAAGATCTTGTAAATGGCGGCTTTTAAATATGGTGGACTGTGGCATATACGTGTAGGAGTCTTCAACTTGAATTAGCCTAAACTCTATCCAACATTGTATAAATGAGGCTTATGGTTTAATGTCTATTCAACCACGTGTATTTAAGTCCAATTAAACCAAATGTGAGCCTTAAGGGACGCATAGAATGGAGGAAGAGGAGAAAATTGAAAGCCATATTTTTATCGTCTTTTTTTTTTTTCTTTTTTTGGGCCAATTGTTTAGTGGACGGGATAATGAAAGGTCAAATGACATAAATCGTTCATTAATGTGATTTAATGTTTTATAAAATCAAATTCAAAATCAATCAAGGATCTTATGTGACATGTAGAATAAATATTAGATTTTTCTTGATAAAAATTAAATAATCCTCCTAAATTTTGATTTAAATATAGATTGATCATGTGAACTTTTAAAGTGTAATTTGTAGTCTCTAAACCTACATAAATTAGTAAATAATTTTTTTAAACTTTGATTTTGATACGTAAGCATTCTTTAAATTTTAATTTTAGTGTATAAATACCTTATAAACTTTGTTTATAAATTTATTTAAATTTATGAATAAAAAATCATACTTTTAAAGTTTATTGGGATAATTTATACCTAAATTAAAGTTTGGGAAAGTTATTTCTAATTTCAGCTTTTTCTTTTTTCACTTTCAATTTAAACTTGCTAACACGAAAGTGAGCAATGTTAATAAATATAAGACTCATGGGTATATGGTTTAAGATCTTTTTTCAAGAATAGATAACGTAATATAGGGATTAAATCTCATCTTTCTTTCTCCATTACTCAAAGACGAAAACGTAACTTTATCTCTTTAAAGTTTGGTTTTCCTAATAAATATTGATTAGGATTGAAACTACAAATCAATTCTAAACTTTTAAGATAATAGAAGACCTTTGGGAATAGCGTAAAACATGACAATTTGAGCTTCGATTCTTAAATCTTAAGATTTCCAACAAGTGGCCTCTCTTTCTCTTCAATCTTCCACCACCCGCAGCCATCACCGTCAAATCGAAACAACTCCTAAAACCATCACCACTAGAAGAACATGTCCAATTTCATGCCTCTAGCCGATATTGATCGGAGCGACGTTGGTAAGTCTCCTTCCTATGCGGCCGTTTCTTGTCATATTTCCATGTTCATAATTCCTTTCTTGTTTGTTTGTTGTGTCTTTAAATTCTTGTTATTGTTTGTTATAGGATAGATGTAATTTTAGGCCTTAATGTTTAATTATTTTTTTACTTGGGTGTTTCTTTTTTTTTTTTCTATTTAAATTTTCAATGTTTAACAAACTCTATAAAATCGAACAATTTCTAATATCGTTTTTCCATTAACGTTTGACAAGTTCTGCAATTTGATTGGTCCAAATATAAAAAGTGAAGTCAAAAGTAAACTCTACCACCTTATCCAAAAGTATGACGTAAGCAGGTTGAAAGATAATTTCTAAAGCTAATGTTAGAGATCATGGACATTAGCCTAAGATGATTCTCTTGTTAATTGTTATATTTATGAATGAGTTGAAACCTGGGGTTAGATTGGAGTTAGGAACCGTAGGAAAATGGTTATTTGTTCACTACCATTGAGAAGGACTGGTTGGATCTAATGTTCTACTAAAGAGAAAGAGAAGGAAAAGATTAAGAGCATTAGGCCTTTCAAGAATTGGGCAGTGGTTCGAATTGGTCTTAAACCATCAGTTAATGGGTTACTATTATAGTGAGCTATGATTGACTTGTGAACCAACGATTTAATATCGGTTATTCTTTTTTTCCTCTCAATTTTTTTTTCCATTCCTTTACATAATTTTTTTTCCTTTTAGTCTTATCGATTCTTTAACCATTTTTTTTTTCTTTCATCCTTCCATAAAGCATACATTAAAAACAGACAAAAAATAAAATATAGAAAAATCTTTTACAGTATGAATATCTAATCTAATCGAGTAGAGTGAAGTATTCGGAGGAAAAATATTTTTTACTGTATTTTACAGTCGACGGAAAGATACCTATGTATCCGTTAATCGAAATCAGACCGTTGTAATTCAATTTAGATTTTTAGAAAACTTTTAATTTGTTGGTCAATTTTATATTTTGCGAAAAGAATCAAAGTGTATGTGACTATCCAAGTTAAATTTTTTAAAAGAAAATAATTTTAGTCAGTTGTAATTTAGAAAAATGTAATGCTAGATCACCACTTTTAGAAAAACCATGCCATTTAGTTTTTATGAATAACTAGGAAAAAAGATTTTTCTACATGATAAAACTTTTTCGTTAATAATGAAAAGAAAACTTACTGTGTATCCTTTTGAGATAACTATTCATGTTTGTAAGTAGGAGTGGAATCCGTAGGAGAGCTTAGGCTTCCATTAAATCGATTCCAGTCACTGAAGTAATCATCCTTCTCGCTTGATATCCCACATAGTTCTTATCGTTTGCAGACCACCTTATATCAACCTTCTGTGCAAACATTTGCCTCAACACTAACAATAGATAAAGAGGCTCAATGTTTGTCAACAATTAGGCCTGCTATACTAAATGCTTGCATAACGGCAATCGTTGAAGTCGAAGCAACGAATACTTCACATACAATGTGAGATAACAGTAGGTAGTCCATTTTATGCCTTTACCACTACTCTAAAATATCGAAGTCCTTAATAGAGATATTCTCAGAAAACTCGAAATTCGTATTAGTATAATGCTGCATCTCAAACATTGAACGACTAGACTATTGTCTCTTCAATTTTTGTGTCAGTAATCACTCATCCATAAACAAGTAACACCGCTCCTTAGTAGGTGGCGAATGAGAAACTGATAACCAACTACCATACTAACTTTGATAGTGGTTAAGCATCTCCTCTATATTGGCCATTGCTACCAACACTTCTTGTTGTGCTTCCAAGTTATACACATTTTGGGAATCTGTTAGATCTTAAATGTAATTAGAATAAGTTTTCAAATACGTTAGTAATAATTCCACTTTACAACGAAAGTCTAGAGTAGTTGTTACGAGATAAATATAAGGAATTTCTTCATAATAAGTTAACCACTTCAATGCCATATCGTCTATGCATGCATGTAGGTTCGGGTCCTCATGGGCCTAAAGTAGCACGCTAAATACACTAATGACTGATATAATAAACAAGTGAAGACTAAGCCTGTAAACCTATGAGAAAGCCTTAGTATCATCATGAAAAATTTTCAAAACTTTTAGCAACTGGATACATATATCCTAGTTACTGGGGAAAATATCGACTTCTTGCATGTTGTACATTACAAAGTTACATAGCATATGTAAGCCTTAAAGCCAAGCCAAGTAACCGTAGGGTTGAACTTAGAACCCAGGGTTAAACTTAGAACCCAAGGTTTAGGGCGATCGGTTAAAGGATCCGATCAAACCCAAATTAGAAACTATTGAGAGGAATATTAGTAAAAATGACCCCGTAAACTTGAATTTAAAAAAATAAGTAATAAAATAGGAGACTATAAAATTTTCAAATTTTAAGTATAATAGGTATTAATTACCGAAAATGCGAAAAGTGTCATGAAATAACTAATAAATTACTAGAGATAGATTATATGTATACTAAAAATTTTAGAATGACCAAAATAATATTTAGGAATGTTCACGTGTATCCTACATGTATTTACGTGTAGATAAAAATACGCGTAATTACTAAAATTGTCCGAAAACTAAGTAAATAATTAAAAAAAATACAAAATAATTATAAAAAAATCAGAAAAAAAATTAAAAGAGGATAACTGCAACAAGATCAGGTCGTGGACTGAAAAGAAAAAAATTAACCAATAGGAATTGGACAAACAAAAAGCCTAAAATCAAGAAAATGAGGCAAAATCCCATCAAATTAATGCACATTAATTATTACATTTGTCTATAAATAAGGAAAAAATTCTCAGAAGTCATTTGGCTAGTTTGTGATCTGAGAAAAATCGAAACACAAAAAAAATTCGAGAGAAATTCCAGAAAAAAAAACTGTGCAGATTAGCAAGGTGAACTAAAACCACCACCCACCACCACCTGGGACCGAACCACCACCACCATACTATAGTAGACCCACCGCCTGGACCGGCCGACAACATTGGACCGGGTTTGGACGGCCCAAAAGCTTCGGACCGGTTAGTCATTTATTCACCCGATTTTTGTATAATTTTGTAAAATTATTTATTTTGCCCAGAAAATTATGAAACTTGTTATTATGATGTTTTATTGTATGTAGATTTAGGGAAAAATATTTATTTAGTTTAATTATATCAGGAAATATAGGGTCCCTAACAAATTGTTCAAAACCGAGCATTAGTAAACCGGAAAATAAATAGGCTTAGGAATGTAGTTTGGAGTTCAAAATTTTTCTGTAGGATGCTCATTTGATGTATAACAGTGCTATGAAGCCATTTTTTTAAAATTAATTTTCGAAATTTTTAAGTTAATTTTTAGCCCTAAAATGATGGTAAAATTGGGTGATTAAGTGATTAGGATGTTAATTACTAATTTGAATCTTAATTAGAGGTTTGGGGAAGTTAATCTCTACAGTGGAACCTTAATCCTATCCTTTAGGTACTAAGTATGGTTAATTAGGGAAATTAGGTAAGTAATATAATAAATTAGTAATATGTGAAAATGTAAATTAATAAATTTAAAAAAAATAAGGTTATATATATAATATTATAATAGAAATCAAAAAAATAATAAATCTGAAATGACATTTAATTTTAAGTAAATATCTCAAAATGTAAGATTTTTACACACCGGGAATAAATCCGATACCTCAATTAAGGTTAGCGTATACCGGATAGTTTAGAATACAAAAATTACGACCCAATATGATATTTGAATACCCAAACATAATGTGATTAATATCACATTGGGATTTGAGCTTAATTACGACTTAGGAATTAAAACTAGAATCTAGTTTAGGAGCTGAACCCCGAAATAGAACACAACAAATCATTACTACGTTATAGATATACATAAGGAAAATGAGTTATATTATGAATTAGAATAAGAATTCATAAAATATAAGTACTAAAAGAACCTATTTGTATTATAGGACACCCAGAAACAAATCAGCTCGCAACTAGAGGATCAAGCGATCGAGCAAATTCAAGTAAGTTGGGTTATTGCTTATTGTAATAGAGTACTAGTTTCGTAGTACTCGGAGACTTAGGCTTGTATATGATTGTGATTGTAAATAGTTTGCGCATGTGCTTGATGTATCTGAATTCGTGCAGGAATTTGTACTGTGAATGACTTTGTGACTGATTGAATTGGTATGAACTTGTTGAACACCCTAACCGGCATTTAATCTTAGTCGACCCTAATAACCGAAAACGTCATGCATTGCAACCCGTTAGGGGATCATAGGACTCTCCAACCAAATACCGACCCCTTCGAAAGGGATAGCGCAGGATTGCAAAATGGTCCCTTCTTCATCCTCAGTCGAACTAAGTGACAGGAAAAGAGGTCGCGGCAGGGGTGAAGTCAATGGTTCGAAGGTAGTCACAGGAGGAGCGAGGTCTCCATCGCACAAGCCTGGGTTTGGTTGTGAGCTGCTGCATAACATGGAACTCCTCAACCCGGATTGGAGCGGGTGAAATTTCTCTGATTTCACAACGGACCGAACTACGTTGTGCGATGACACTTGATTGTTGCATTGCATGAAAATAATTGTTTGATAACCCTGTTTGTGCTTGTATGCATTCATGAGTCTCCAATTCAACTTACTGAGCTGTAGTTGCTCATACCTTTATAGATCCTTTTGCAGGTTCTGATTTGTAATCTCTTCAAGTACTATGCCGCCCTACAATTATCCAGAGGTTAGTCCTTTTGAAGCCAGGGGTGTAAGAATCAAGTTATTTAGCAAATGTGTAACTAGACTGACCTTGTAGTTAAAGGTTGAAGACTGTTAGTTATTCTGTAAATTAGTAAACTGTAGTTACTATGTAAAACTTCCTGGGAAGCTCTGTAGACATTATTGTAAATATCTATGTTTTATAGAACTTTGTGATAATTATCATAATTGTTATATAATCATTAATCGAACTGTTTACTTCAAAGCGAGGAGTCGTCGACGCCTTGTGTAGATTATCTCTATGGTAGGCACTGTGAGGCCAGTTACTATCATAGAATGGTTTACACGGCGGGACTGTTGCGACTTTGCGACTTCGGGGCGTAACAGCATATTATACTTGTAAGTCGAGTTCCAACAATGTTAGACAATGATATTAAACTTTCAAAGCCTCTTCCTATGCTTTATGCAAAAGCTCCTCTACTTTTTGTGAAGGGACAACCTCTTTATTATTGTCTTGACGATGTTCTTGATCGAAGCTATACTATCGTATATAACTACAATATCATCCTTGACATACAACTTAAGAATATAACATGCATAATATATATGGAAAAAAATCCCCCCAATGCTGTTCGATAATAATTTTACAAATCAAATATTGATGCAGTATTAGTAGTTGCATTATCAAAACCAATAGAAAAAAATTTTCTAACTAGTTCGTACTCATTTAGAATTTCTCTAATAATTTATAAATGTTTTGTGCCATGTATCGATCGTTAAATACCTTTAAAGCCAATAATCGTTTATTAAGTTACCAATTATCATTTACCTAGTGAACAATAATACCCATATAAGAATTATTACAAAAATGATCTGTTCATATGTCTACACATATGAACACTTGTGTATCGAGAGAAGCAAACTTACCTACGAGCTCCTTCTTACTTTTATGGTTAAGTTCTCGCGTAGCTCGGGTTAGCGTTATGTGGCTAAGTTGTTGCGAGTTGAGGTTGAACACCTTCCATTCATATCGACTTTACCATTCTGATGCACTCACGTTGAATGAGAGGTACATATTCGCCAAGTATTGTACTAAGTTATACTTATGCCTCTCTTCATCATACCTTATTAGCATTTAATCGAATAAACCACTGTTTCGGGCAATATATTACTGCGTTCTATCTATTCCCACTTCCCCAGGACATTTCGACTTTAAGTGCCTATTAAGGGTACAATGTACCTTTATGGAAATGAGTAGTAAAAATATTAGACTTACTAGATTTAATGGGCTTAACTAAGTCAGATGGTCTCGACCTACTAGGCCAATATTGTCCTATATGTTATTTTTCTATTTCAAGAATAATTTCCATGCCATCCTCCCCGTCCTAGAATATGCTTGCAAGGCAACTTATCCATGGGGGTTCAAATCCTATGGGTTATGTAAGGACACTTGTACAAGGAAGTTCGAATCTAACATGACATTCAGGGACACTCATGCGTGGAGGTTTGAAATTAAGAGGTGGCGTGGTTCGGTAACTCATGCGTTGATATTAAATGTCAAAGTCAGGAGGTGGTGTGACGCAATTACTCATGCGATGAGATTCTACATCAAAGCATAGAGATGATGTAACTTCTTCTTCCACGTTTTCAACCATATCATATATCCTTTACTTATTCAAGTCATACTTGTTATCCAGGTAAGCTTGAATGTCCTCGAATCAATGTGGCACAAACGACGTATTAGAACTTCCAATGCCTTTACCCTTACTTTTTCTACTAGATTATGAACTATGTTTTTTACTAGAGAAGATATGACGCAAAAATCTTTCCATCAATGCTAATAATTTTTTTCTCTTATTTACTATAACAAATATTTATGAATGAAAGATATAAATAATATGTAAGAGAAAATAAAGCGAAAATTATATAGCGAGTATGTGTATGTCGATGTTATTTGCTAATACAAATTGTTCTGTATTATTGAGTGGAGAATTATGTATAGATATTGATAGTTAGTAAAATGAAATATTTTTGACAATATTTCGTAATTAAAAAAAATTTAAAGGGAGAATGGTTAGAGTTGAAGAGATTTAATTAGTTTGTGGAGTAATAGCTGCTGCTATACCTGAAGTTGCTATTTATAAAGATCGAGAAATATGTGAACATGTCATTTGAATTTTGAAATTTTAAATTTTAAATTATTTGGTGTCTTAAATTTTAAATTTCGAACTGCAAATTTAACAAAGAATAAGAGGGGTAGGTGTGTAAGGTGGTGGTGGGGTGGTCATTATGATTGATCACTTTTTTTTTTTTAATAAATTCCGATGGTTTCGCTCAAACAAACCGCCTGAACACTAAAAATCCAACAATTTGTCACGGCGGGTCAACTCAATCATAATCAGGCAAGATCGATTCAAGGTCAGTTCGAACCGATTCACAATTCGAAATCGATCCTTACCCAAGTTTAAGCCTCCCTATACATCATCATGAAAGCCAACGGTAAAGAAGAAAGAGCTATGAAAATTGCCCGCTAATAGCTTTAAAAGTTAAGTAATGTAACATCATTAGTGAAGAAATTGCAACTGTTATTATACTAATCACGAGGTTCATTTTGGAGTTTGCTTCTAAGTAAACTTTAGAAATTACTTGATAACAATTTTTTCATAATTTTGGGTTATTCCTTTCTTACTATTGATTTTCCAGCTTCTTAACTAGTTATATGATTCATTCCTTTTCATTTTTGACACTATCTCTTTATTTTGTTTTATATTTTTTATTAAGTAAAATTAATGAATAATTGAACCATTATATATATATAGTATAGTATGTATGCTTATAGTTAGATAGATATGTAGAAAAGTTAGAAATTCATTACACAAATTAATTACATAGTTCATAATTAATTTTAGAGGTAAGATGGAAATTATTTTAAATCATATAATAAATATTTTGATAGTGCTAGAAAATAAATTTATTAAATTAGTAGCACGGGAAGATATCCTTATTTTCTCCAAAGGAAATGCAGCTACGGATGAAATTAATATCGTAAAGACGCTATTTACATTTTTATTACTCAAATCGGTGAGCAAGAGGATTTTATCTCTTTAATAGCATAAGTGAGATTTTGGAACCTCAAATGTAAAAGGAATTTTTTTAATGCAAACTATTATTGCATGACAACACAAAATCAAAAATAGAAAGTTCTTCTTTTTTTTTTAATCTCTTATAAAGCACATGGAGTATCTTTAATCACCGAAAAAAAAAATCCTATTAAGTTTAGGAAAGTGTTGTAAGTATCCTAGTTACAATATAATTACGATTATTATAAGAAAACATTTCGATACGAGTAATTTTAATATTAACTTAATAAAATAAGGTAAGTCCTTTTATGGTTTTAGATCCAATCTTGTATAATCATTTGATGGTTCGAAAAATTTAATGCACATATATTTGTAAAATTAAAGCCGCAACAGATAAATGAGTCTTCTTAATTTATTTTCAATTTCTCTCCATTTAGTACTTTATGCCACTTGTAATCAATAATTAAAATTATAAAGAAGAAAATAACATAATAATGATAGTATCATAATGTATTTTAAAAATCTAGATAATCCCGGTTATTAATTTATAAATCGAAAAAAAAAATTGAGAAAAAAAAACAATTTAACATTTCTACTTTCAGAAAAAAATAATTAAATAATGGTTACTCTATTTCCGGTAAGGGAATCAAGAAATCCAGCAATTTCATGAGGGGATACATTACCCAACTTTGAAACATTAATGAGAAAAGTACGTGTATATCTATCCATATAATATATGTGCAAATATATATATATATATATATATATATATACACACTTATTTTATAGTAGTATAATTGAGATTTTATTTCTTTTGATAGCATATGTGAGACACTTTTTGGAAGCTCAAATATAAAAGGAAATTTTTTTCATGCAAAATCTTATTCCATGACAACATCAAATCAAAATATAAATAAGAAGGAACAATCGAATTCCATAATACTTGAAAAACATACACTAGGAGCACAATTAACTTTACATTTTATGTGTTCTTTGATTTTTATAAACTTAGGTTAACAAATGAGAATTATGGAATCAACCATTTTGATCATAACTTTAACTGTTCTCTCTTTTTGGACATCTCTTGCTGTAAATTGCAGATATAAGGAGCCTCCTAAGATAATAGGGAAAACCTTTGTGGTTAGTAAAAATGATAGTGGTAGATTTTCTTCAATTCAAGAAGCAATCGACCAGGTTCCTTCAGGCAACGATGAATGGATTAAAATTAGTATAGAGCCGGGCACATACATGTAATTTCATGCTGTTTGATATGATTCCATTCGAAAATTATTCGTTCTTTTATGGCTAACCCTAACGTTATTTGCTTTTCTGAGAATGTTAATAATATTGTTTATATTGATCGTGCAGAGGGAGCGTAATTATTCCTGAGAATAAGACGTGCATTTTTATCGACGGACAAAACTCAAAGCTGGTGACTATCAAATACAATGCCCATCTTAAGACATCCACCAGCCCCACTTTCACAGCCATTGCCGACAATTTAGTTGTTCGGGGGGTCACTTTTCAGGTTTTATTTTTTATATTTTATTCTACTACAATATAACTTAAAAACTAGAAAATTCGAATCTAATTTATCTCGTTCAAAAACTAATATTTATGCTACTAATTTACCATAATCTTAATACTTTTGAGATTTAATACTGTTGAAATATAACATTTAAAAGTCATCATCGGGTAAACTTTTAATATAAAATATAATTATTTACTTCTAATAGATCTACATCCTAAGTTTCAATTCCCTACATAATAATCAATTGACTCTCTATTTCTAACAATTTTCATGTGATCTTAATCATTATCCATATGTAGACGCGTAAATATGTGTTAAAGCATAAAAGATAAAAACTCATACCAACCTGTGTACATTTAAACTTTTTGATTAGTTGGTTGTGAAATTAAATGTAATAAAAATTATGCAATATATATCTAAGTTGTAATATGATACAAGATTGCAGTGCTCATAGTAACATAAAAATTTTAAAAAAAAAAAAAAATCAATGGTTGTAAACATGCTATTTGGAATGAAGAGATGAACATGATATATCGTTTTGAAAATCCATATCTCGCAATTTTATTAATTCTTATTTAATATTAATTACGATTAACCTAATGAGGGTGACCCTTCTTTAATAAGATAGATAGTAGAATGAGCACATATCTATGATCATCTTTTCTTGGTATAATTTTAATTATAAAGAATCCACTAAATGATTTATGTATTTCCTTTAAGGCCATGCTATGAGACTAGAAATAAATGATAACAATATAGTGTGCATTGTGCAAGCTCAGCATCTACGACAAGAAGTTAGCAAGGTTATGATTATGAATTTGTATTCCTTGATCTCAGAATTCCTACAACCGAGCGTGGCAGCTCGATTCAGGCGGCGCTGTGGTGCAAGCAGTGGCTGCGAAGGTTTTTGGGGACAAAGCCATCTTCATTAACTGTAGTTTCCTAGGAGTACAAGATACCTTATGGAACGCTAAAGGGCGGCATTACTTCTATTCTTGCTACATTGAAGGCGTCATGGACTATATTTTCGGCTCTGGCCAATCCATTTATAAGGTTTAATTTTATAACAATGTATTCTCAATTGAAGCTTAGAGTATGTTTCTTTAATTTGGGGTGGTGGAAATGTTCTCCCTTTTCCTTTTTTTTTTTTTTTCTTTTTAAGGAGAATTCAAACTTGATTTATTTTCTTAATGAATAATGTTCATACCACTAAATTACTATAATCTTAACCATTACTACGCTGAATTTTATTGATGATTGCATGAATATACGCAACTTGGCAGAACTGTATGATGAATACGACAACCGGAATACAACCTTATTATCTTAGAAAGGCTTATGTAACGGCTCAAGGTCGAGGATCACCGAGTGATCCGAGTGGATTTGTGTTTGATGGTGGCGCAGTTCATGGGAAAGGTGGTCAAATTTTTCTGGGAAGAGCATTTGGTCCTTATTCAAGGGTTATTTTCAAGGGCACCTATATGTCTGCTGCTGTGGCTGGTCCTGGATGGTATGCTTGGGACTATAAAGGGATGGAGTAAGTTCACTTCCAACAACCTTATTATTAACTATACATGGTATACGTAAATTTTAAAATCAAGTAAAATTATATGCTTATTTCGCGAAAAAAACGTATTTCAAGCTTCTTCTTCTTCTTTTTTCTTTTTTTTTTTTGTGTTAATTTTAGAATCGTTCGATTTGTTCAAACCGATTTTAAGATGTTGCAGTTATTAGTAGTTTTCAGTGAGAAGCAATGATGCCAGGAAGAAGATAATAGCTAATCATCGTCAGAATTATTAATATAAAAAAACAAGGAAATTAATTTTCATTTAAAAAAATGTTTATTTTACTCATATTTTCTATCAGCAATTTTTGAAGTCAATTAATTATCATCGTGAATATCTTACTATTATAGTTACAATCCGTCTTCACTTATCGCTGCATGTGACCAGTATTTGTACCATCTTAAACTTGTTACAATAATATTTAATAATTCTAGTACTCACATTGAATTAAATGAATAATTAATCGATGGATGACTTTGCATTTGTTTTTGAAATGAATATTTTTTTAGGGGTAATCTCACGTATAGCGAGTATGAATGCAAGGGACCAGGAGCTGACCAGTCTAAGAGGGTTCCGTGGAGGAAGAAACTGAACCAAGAGGAGATGAAGCAATATTCAAGAGAATCATTCATTGACCAAGATGGTTGGTTTGCCCAATATCCACTCACAGACAACATCGGTTGACACAAAGTTCACTGCTTGAATGATGTCGAATGATTGTTCTTATTACAATATGAATTATCAGCTTTTATTTTATTAGACATGTATCTGCTCCTTAATTGTACTGTTTTTCACTTAATTTGCACCATCATCTTCCATAATCTGATACCATAATCGTTATATCTCATATATTTCCCCCTTATTGTCATATATATATATATATATATATAATAGGTTATAGTTAACGATGTTCATAAATATAATGGATGTTCTTAAGAGGAATCGAATTGCCAGCAGAATCGGATTTAATGAGAGAGTGCTCTGTTGGATTTTTTTTTTTTTTTTGGCAACTTTTATTGCGAAGTGGGAATCGAAGTACATCCGTTTTATCGGGGGATTAGTACAATAGTGCTCAATTTTTTTAGGGTTGTTTGTTGAATCAAACCAAACCGAATCGAATCGAACCGTAAAATATAATGTTTTGTGTTTCGATTGAGTTTATGATTCAATTCAAAGAGCTCAAACCATTTACTGCTTAGTTACTACTTAGTTTGGAGAGTCGAATCATTGAAACTTGAACCGAACTATTTTTTATGATAATATAATAAACGAGCTATACTTTTTAATTTTAAGTTCTATTGACATTTTAGTATAATTTGCTTGTTTTTTCTTTTTTTGTCATTTATCGTTTTACTCTTAGTTTTTACAATTCACTCATTTTTCTTTACCATTGTCGCTCATCTTTTAAGCAGTCTCACATCTTTATTATTACCTACAATGCAATATCATTATGGTATAATATCTTGTGATTTTAATTTTTGCATGATATTTCTTAATTTAGATAATAATGTTTAGTTTGAAAACTCTGATAACTATTAATTTATCAATTGAAACAAAATATTTTCTAAATGTGGTTTAAAGGGAACCCAATTATATTTAAAATAGTTCAGTTCAAAACCTTAAACCATTAAAAATCATTCGGTCCACTAAGAATTTAAACTTAATTATTTTAAATACAATTCAATTCGATTTGGTTCGATTCAATATCGAATTCAAATCAAACCAAACTACGGAACCCTACATGCTCCTATTTTATATGCCTTAGCATGTTTTGCAGTACTTCGATGAACTTGTTTCCATTCTTTCAATTTCCTTTAGTTCCCTTTTTAAACAACATCATGTATAATTTATGCAAGAAAGATAATAACGTTATAATGATAGCGTAATATAACAAGAATCTTAATAAACAATTGATTTAGAAATTTATAGAAATTGAATGGATGAAAATAGATAGATGTATTGCCGTGCTCTAATGGTACTTATTCAATACTGCACATAACAACTTCTCTTTACTCGGTTTTTAAAAGTTTCTTGAAAAAAAAAAAAAAGCGTCTTCATGTAATTATTATGAGTACATTTGTTTGAAAAGCAAATAAATCAATTGAGTTTCTGACTATGCGACACTTCCTAATAAAGATTTTCTTTTTTCTTTTTCATACATTAAAAAAAAAAAAAAGCTAGCAAAGCAAAGGAAGACTTCCTTGGCAAATAATTTAGAAGAATGCATACTTAATCACATCAGTGAGGCCTTTTTGTTATTTTAATATAATGAGTTAAGCCCAATATTCTTTTTTTCCTTTTTTTATCAACAAGCAAATTTCATTTCATTGATTAACCATTCTCAAAGGAAGTACAAGAAGTTCCAAAACAAAATAAAGAAATATCAGAGTTTAGTAGCCTAATGAGAGCCAATAAAGGGTTAATCCACCAATCACTAAGACACATTTGCTTCTGCACATGTTTGGTTACCCATTCAGCAACACAAATGGCCTTTTTAGAAATATAAGAATAAACACTAGGGAATAAAGAGACTATAAACCAAATCTCTCTACTAATGGAGCGAGAGGCCCAGTCTACAGTCGAGAATTGTTCCCTTTCGCCATCTTAACCATGTTAGAAGAATCTGATTCAATAATTATTTTAGCTTAAATCGTATCTTTGGCCAACTTAAGACCCTCCTTCAACGACCATGGTTCCACCATCTCCCCATTCTTTCCAATAGAACCTATCGACCCTCCAATATACTTGAACACCCCTGGCAGCTCTACCCCCTTTTCTAGCGTTTCAAAAATCTTAATTTGGAAAGTAAGTTCCCTTAAAAACCCTAGCCCATAAAGCTTTAGGACATGTCTATAGTCTCCAAAGTAATCTCGTAAGCAAAGCTAAATTAAACATGTGTAAGTCCTTCAAACTTAAGCTCCTTCTTTTCTTAGGTAAAGTAAGCTTCTTCCGTGCAACCTAGTGTATTTTTCCTTCATTATTTTGCTACCCCGATTAGAAATTCATAGTTAAGAGTTAATTTGGTTGCACCATTTTAGGGGAAAGAGAAAGCATCCCATACAATAGGTCAGCATCGCAAAAGCAACTAGACTCGATGTACCCCCTTTCCATCTTTGCAACTTGGACTCAATCTTAACAAACAAACTTTAAAGCATCTATCTTTGATCTTGTTACACTCCAAAGTCACAAAGTCGCAACAGTCCCACCGTGTAAACTATTCTATGATAGTAACTGGCCTCACAGTACCTACCATAGACATGATTTACACAAGGCGTCGACGACTCCTCGCTTTAAAGTAAACAGTCCGTTTATTATTTAAACTATAATTATGATATATATTACAAATTTCTAATGAACATATATAATTATATGTAAGTCCACAAAGTTTCCTAGAAAGTTTTATGTAAACACAACAGTTCACTAAATTACATAATAACTATCAGTCTTTCATCCTTAACTACATGGATACTTTAGCTACACATCATTATTAAGTACTTTGATCCTCACACCCCCAGCTTCAAAAAGACTAACCTCTGGGTAATTGTAAGGCAGCATTCTACCTGAATTGTTCAGAGATCAAAACCTGCAAAAGGATCTATAAAGATATGAGCAACTACAGCTCAGTAAGTTGAATTGGAGACTCATGAATGCATATAAGCACAAACAAGATTATCAATCAATTATTTTCATGTAATGCAACAATTAAGTGTCATCGCACAACGTAGTCCGGTCCATTGTGAAATCAAAGAAATTTCGTCCGCTCTAATCTGGGTTGAGGAGTTCCATGTTATGCAGTAGCTCACAACCAAACCCAGGCTTGTGCAATGGAGACCTCGCTCCTCCAACGACTACTTTCGAACCATTGACTTCACCCTCGCCATGACCTCTTCTCCTATCACTTAATTCGACTAAGGATGAAGAAGAGACCATTATGCAATCCTGCGTTATCCCTTTCAAAGGGGTCGGTATTTGGTTGGAGAATCCTAATGATCCCCTAACAGGTTGCAATGCATTACATTTTAGGTCATTAACATTGAATAAGATTAAATTTCATTTAGGGTTTTCAAACAATTCACACCAATTCAATCATACCACAAAATCCATCATATCACAATTTCAGCACGAATTCAGATATGTCAAACACATGCGTAAACTACTTACAATCACAACTATATATAATCCTAAGTCTCCGAGTACCACACAAATAATACTCTATTACAATAAGTAATAATCCAACTTACTTGAAATTGCTCAATCACTCGATCCCTTAGTTGCAAGCCGATTTATCTCTAGGTGTCCTATAATACAAATAGGTCTTTTTAGTACTTATACTTTAAGGATTCATATTCTAAGTTATAATTTAACTCATTTTTTCCATGTATACCTATTATATACTAATAATTCTTTGTACTCTATTTTGAGGTTCGAGTCCTAAATTAAATTTTTGGTTTTGATTCTTAAGTCTTAAATATGCTCGAATCCTAATATGAAATTTATCACATTAAGCTCGAGTATTCAAATATCCTATTGGGTCTTAATTCAGTATTCTAAACTATTTGGTACATGTTATTCCTAATTGGGGTATCGGATTTATTCCCGATGTGAGAAAATCTTATATTTTTATACATTTTCTTAAAATTAAATGTTATTTCAGATTTAATATTATTCTGATTTCTATTATAATATTATCTAAATAACCCTAATTTTTTAGATTTATTAATTTTCAATTTCACATATTACTAAGTTCGTACATTAACTACCTAATTTCCTAAATTAACCATACTTAATACTCCAAAGGCTAAAATTAAGTTTACACGTCATAGATTAACATCCCTAAACATCTAATTACTTTCTAAATCAGTAATTAGTATCTTAATCACCTAATTAACCTAAAATTACCCAATTTTTTCATCATTTTAGAGCTAAAAATTAACTTAAAAATTTCAAAAATTAATTTTTAAAAAATGGCTTCATAGCACTATTCTATATCATATGAGCATCCTACATAAAAAATTTAAGCTCCAAACTACACTCCTAAGCCTATTTATTTCTAGTTCTAATCATGTTCGGTTTTGTTCAATTTGTTAAGAACCCTATATTTTTAGACATGATTAAACTAAATCACCATTTTTTCCTAAATCTACATACAATAAAACCTCAGAATAACAAGTTTCATAATTTTCTGGGTAAAATAAATAATTTTACTAAATTATACAAAATCAGGGTAATTAAGGGACTCACTCGGTTCGAAGCTTTCTGGCCGTCCAAACTCGATCCAAGATTGTAGGCTAGCCTAGACGGTTGGTCTGGAGTGGGGTAGTAATGGTGGTTCGGTCCCAGGTGGTGATGAGGTGTGAGCTTCGCTCACTTGCCCTATTTACACAGTTTTTTTTTCTTTTTTTGTTTTCTGGATTTTCTCTTAAATTTTTGAGTCTTTCGATTTTTTTCTGATTCCTCACTACCCAAATGAGTTTTGGAAAAATTTTCCCTATTTATAGACGATTTCGGTAATTAATATGCATTAATTAGACATGATTTTGCCCAATTTCCTTGATTTTTAGCCTTTATGTTGTCTAATTCTAATTGATTAATTTTTATTTTGCAAATCCTGACCTGCCATGACCAGATTTGGATCATTCTATCCTCTTCTGATTTTTTTATGATTTTTCTATAATTAATTTATAATTTTCTTTAATTATTTACTTAGTTTTTGGCCAATTTAGATAATTTCGCGTATTTTTATCTACACGTAAATACATGTGGGATACATGTGAACATTCCTAATTATTATTTTGGTCATTCTAAAATTTTTAGTATACATATAATCTATCTCTAATAATTTATTAATTATTAAATTATATTTTTCGCATTTTTGGTAATTAGTACTTATTATACTTAAAATTTGGAAATTTTATAGTCTCCTATTTTATTATTTATTTTCTTAAATTCAAGTTTACGGGGTCATTTTTACTAATATTCCTCTCAATAATTTATAATTTGGGTTTGATCGGATCCTTTAACCGATCGCCTTAAACCTTGTGTTCTAAATTCAATCCTACGGTCATTTGGCTTAACTTTAGGGTTTACAAATCTTCCCATGGTCCTTTATTGTGTTTACTTGTAAAAACTCAACCACTTCTCTTTGAATTGAAGGAGAGATAATCTTACTATAGAATAAATTGGACTTATCGTAATTGGTTTTCTACCCTAAGGCCTAGCAATAGGAATCCTAAGTATCTTTCAAATTCAGCAAACTCTCACCCGTAATATCCAAAAAGAATAGTGACTTGTTAGTAAATAACAAATAGGTGATCATAAGCCTAATATTCATTTAGCTTGACTTATTGGTTTAGGTAACGGGGCTTAGGGTATTCAAACCAAACTTAAAATGAATCTGGAAGAATTGGCTTGGTGAGCTTGGAATATGGATCATTAGATGGTTTACCTATTTTCTCTAGTCTTTCTTACCTAAACTTATTCATGCCTTTACAAGAAGGTTATTGACCTTAAGCCATTTGTAAGCTCATTCAACATAATTATAGAATGAGTAGAGCTCCATCTTTTTTTGTTAGTCTTATCCATCTACTTTTTTGTTATCATGGAGATGATCCAATAAATATCATCAAGTTTGAAAGCTTATAAATACTCAATTACCCATCTTCTTTGGACATAAGTTAAGAGATCAAGTTAAGTCTCGATATTAATAATATCTTAATTACAATAAAATATATTTTTAAATAAATCGAGCTTATAAGTTATCGAGTTGAGCTTAAACTTATTGAATGCAACTTTGAGATGAGATAGAATTCAAAATTCTAAACTTGACCAAGTTTGAGTGAGCTTGAAATTTAAGATTTTGCATTGAGCTCAACAATATATCATCTTGACTCAATTCATTTATTGACAATAAAAAACTATGTTGTATGCAAAAAGTAGAATGTGGATGGATTGCTTTATACAATATGTAGAGATACATTTATTTATTTTTTTGTGTGTCAATGATTTAAGTCATAGGATCATGTCTTAAATACACTACATATCATGTTCCTTTTCTACACCGGCAATTGCATTTCAAGTCATTTCCTTTGCGAAACAACATTATGGATGAACAAAAAAGATTAAAAAGTATAGTGAATGAAGTTGTCAAATTTAAAATATAATACAAAAAATATATAGTGAACTATTAAAAAAGATTCTCCATTACAAGCAAATCTTGTAATGATGCTTAAGAGAAGCATATTGATTTTTTTTTTTTTACCCTAGAATCTACGATGAATATCTTATCTTTCAGGTACAAACATGATTTTCTTCATTTATTTTTCCTTGATTTTTCTTAATTTACATATTAATAATTGAGATTTTCAAGATTTTCAAAATATGATGTAATATGATCACGATGTCTCATATTCTTTATAATCTTAATCATTAATTACACGTAGTAATATTTTAAGAGGAAAAATTAAGAAAAATTAAAAAAAGAAAGTATAAACGATCCATTTTCAATTACTGGGAGTAAATCTTGGTTTTTCTTTGCCAATACCTAAATGTGGAAAATATTGTAAAACCTTATGCCCTAGGTCCCCCGTATGTGTTTATTAGCACAAAAGTGAGGAAACCACAAACCCTTAAGTAAAGCTTGGTTCCTTCCAAGAGCAAATTTTTTTTTCTCTTCCCAATATCTAAGGAAAAAAAAATTAAAGGAAAATCATGAATGTTTCAAATAATATTTATATCTTGATTAAATGAAAAAAAGGAAAATACAAGCCCATGAAAGTTGTATTTTTCATTTGTTTGTGTTTTTATTTACATGTGTTAATTTACATCATAAATGGTATAAAGTTCGCATTTTTCAATATCTCTTCTATTGCATTTTAGTATTATTAATGTATCAATTCTGGCTTTTGAAGATTCGGTTGGTTTTATAAGAAAAAGAGGTGAAAGTTAAAAAAAAAAGGAAAAAGGAAAAAGAATAAGAGAAGGGAGGGAAAAATTTTCGAAAACACTACTCAATTTTGCATACTACACTTTAATGGAGTCGATTCAGTCACTTTTCTAGCATAAAATGATATATTGAATACACATGATTTTATGATGATTAGATTGATGCCAAATCAAGAGTTGATTTACTAAGGTAGCAATGTTAACATCTACAGCCTGTTTAGTAAGAGAGAATAGAATTCCCATTGTCCCACTATTCTCCAATTAACCTTACATTCCTTATTTAATTGTGCATAAAGTCTACGGAATCTTGATTCTGTGGAATGCTACAGTACTAAGAAATTTGGAATTATGAATCCTTATAAGCAGTAAGGAATATGAATTCTTCAACCCTATCATCCAATTTATTCCACATGTGGTGATAGAGATCAAGGACCAATTGCTCGCTCCTAAGCCCGAGGACTTTCACACATGGTTCGTCATGCTATCCGAGAGTTAAGCACCAAGGAGTAGTGTTTTCCACAATTCAATCTATTAAGTTACTTTGCTCCCTACACTATCTAGGAAGCTATTGAGGTGATTAGCCCACTTTGAGCTGACCCCTCCTCGCACCCCAGTCTAAGCATCAAATCAGGAAAATAGCCATCTCTAAAGTGCCGAAGTCAAGTTGACAATTGTAAAGGGCCGACCAGTCGAGGTTGAACCAAATATAAGTTGCCCCTAATCCAACCCCTGTCCAACCCCAACTGTTAAGGTGCCAAATTATCGACACCGAATGAACCTAATTAAAGGAGCACCCCTGCTCGACTCACAATATTATCAGAATTGCAGACTGAGTAAAATACCCATGCGCTATCTTTTTTGACACCTGTATTGTCCTTTCTAATAGAGGACGTTCTTTTGCATGATTTCATTTTCCTATAAATTATTCTCCTTTTGTTTAGAAAATAAGGATCCGTCTTTTTTTTGTTTTTATAATTTCTATAACTTAAGACTTATCCTAATAGGATACTATAAATACTCAAAAAATTTAATAACCGCATAATCAATGCACAAGAGAATATATTGAACTTTTTTACTCTCTCTTAAGCTAAGTATCCTTTTTGCTTATTCTTGAACTGCTCTTATCTAACCCATTCGAGCGTGGACTAATGGCAAGTGACTTCCAACTATACTTGTGTGTCATATCAAGTATAACCTAAGCTTGTATAAGGCATCGATGCATCATATCCATCGTCAGTATACGGAAATCCCTGCTCATCTCTCGACTTTCATAGCCATCTTACGACTTGGACCCACCCCCTTTGGTTACGCATGATATTGAGTCCGCGTGTTTATCCACGAATTTGTATCATCTTGGTATCAGAGCTTAACTATGTTTAAAGCTGGATTCTATTACTGCATTCTATTACTATATTCTTTGAGTAGTTTGTTATTGCTCCCCTAAAATAATGGTTCTATTATTAGCTTTGAAGTTTAAAAATTAAGAAGTGTTATATACTCTGTTTTCGATAAGCAAAATAGAGTGTGGTTGGTTGTTCATTTGTTGTGTGATTGTCATTGTGAAGTAACCAATAATGTCAAATTCTAGTGTTTAAGGAACTTTAAGAAACCAAAAAAGTAATACTCGACATAGCTAAGGACAAGAAGGAAGCTTCTCACCTCAATCAATGAGTGACCACTTGAATAGGCTTATCAACTTGGTAGCTAGTCTGGTGATTGTTATCTAAGAAGGCAGACAACGAGCTAGAAATAGCCTTACTAGTGAAAGCGAGCATCAAAGATAAGGCAATGGTCAATTTGGCCGAGTTAATGCCTTAACTTGACTACCTCGAGTTGAAGGAATTGGTAAGGATGCTAGACGAAGGTTAGCATTTGAAGAGATTGAGGAGAAAACAAAAGGAGATGATGAGGTAGAAAAGTACTATAAGCCTGAGGAAAGAAATGTATAGGCCCCTAAAGTTGAAGGATTGAGGATGCGTATTTCAAGTTTCTCTTGATAATGCAAAGGTTAGACTTGCAGTGTTGGAGTTCATTGGTTATACTTCCTTGTGGTGGAAGAACTTGCAAGCCACCAGAAGAAGGGAAGGAGAACAGGAAATTAAGAGTTGGGATGAAATGAAAAGAGTCATGTAGAGAGTCATGTAGAGAAGGTTTGTATTGAGCTATCATTTGCCGGATGCCTTTAAAAGACTATAAGAATTGAGACAAGGAGGATTAAGTGTAGACGCTTACGTTAAGGAATTCCAAATGTTAATGATCCGATGTGAAGTTGTAGAGCCAGAAGACTGAGTTGTATCTCGATTCATAGATGGGTTGAAGTATGAGATTGGGAATATCTTAGAAACCTTGGACGTTAGAATGCTTGATGACGCAATCCGAGTTGCCTAGAGGATAGAAAGGCACTGAACAAGAAGATTCCAACCACTCGTTAGCCATCCAAGTAGTAACCGACCTATTTCAAGCAGACCTGTATGAATGGAACCAAGCAAGGCCACTAAGACCCAACCTGCTCAAACTACCTAAGGAGAAGGAACCCTCGAGGAAGTTTAAGAAAGACCAAAGTTTATGGAGGAAGACGAATGAAATCAAGTGTTTCAAATGCCAAGGATTTAAACACATAGTCACTCAGTGTCCAAACAAGCGAACAATGGTAATTAGAGGCGAGGCGTTGACCATTAAGGTCAACAATACTGATGAAGAAGTAGAGGAGTTGAAGGAGAATGGACAAACCGAGTTGGCCGAAGAGGAAGTCATCTATAGTAAAGAAGGCAACTTTATGTTGATCGCTCTAGCGTTAAAGAGGAAAATAAGTGTCGGTCATGTACCCGAAGATGAATATAGAGAAAATCTCTTTCATATTAGATGTAAGGTGAATGACTCATTGTACGCGCTAATCATTGACAATGGGTGTTTGATGTAATTATTAGGTTAATTATGTAGTAAGTAAGTAATGTGGAAAAATAGTACATTTTAAGTTAATTTTGTAAATTAGGGTAATTAGGAATAAAATCTGATTTAGGATGAATTTAGACATTTTGAAATGATAATTGATGTTTAGAGATGATAATTAGAGTGATATAAATATTAGAAGTGTAATATATACATAAAAGGTAATAATACGTAATAGGTAATAATACATAATAGGTAATTATTGGAAATATAATAAATAGGAAATATTATAATAAAAATTGATATTGTGATAATAATAAAAATGTACAATAAATCTGATAGGAAATTTGAATTTATGTAATTATATGAAAAATGTAAAAATTTCTCACATTAGGAGTGAATTTGGTACACTAATAAGGATATAAGTGTACTGGGTGAAATAAAATACTAACTAGGGGTAATGATTGTATTTAGGAGATCGGGAAATAATGTGATTAATTTCACATTATGAGTTGAAACGAATTTCTAGGGTTAGAGTATAAAACATTACTTAGAAATCGAACTAGAACCTAATTTAGAAATCGATGCGAAAACCGAACCCGAACCTAACCCCAAACCTAAATAATTGTAAAAGATGTAAGACCTAGATAATTAGGCATATTAAACTCTAAACAAAACGTAACAATAAGTGTTATAGGATAAAATGAACTTATAATAGTTATATGAAAAGCTGAAACCACGTTTATGTTATAAGGATGATCGGCGATGGCCTAATCAAATCGGACCTCGAGTGAATGAGCGAGGAGTTGAGGTAAGTTGGGATTAATACGATGCTGTATTTTGGAGGCTTAAGATTATGCTTGGTTGTACTTGTTAGATAGTTGAATGTGTGCATGTGTTTGATTATGGGTGATGCTATGATCATGTTTGTTGCTCTAGCACATATTGTATGATTTGTATGAAAGGATTGATCACCCTCAATTGGACTTAATCAAATATCCGACCAGTAATCATAATCGGACATGCATGGCAACCCGTTAGGGGAACTTAGGACTCTCCGGCCAAATACTGACCCCTTCGGAAGGGATAGCGCAGGATTGCAAAATGGTCTCTTCTTCATCCTCAGTCGAACTAAGTGACAGGAGAGGAAGTCGCGGCGAGGGTGAAGACAGTGGTTCGAAGGTAGTCACGGGAGGAGCAAGGTCTCCATTATACAAGCCTGGGTTTGGTCGTGAGCTGTTGCATTAACGGCAACTCCTCAACTCGGATTAGAGCGGGCGCAATTTCTCTAATCTTACGACGGGTCGGACAACGTCGTGCGATAGCATTTGCTTGCACATGCATTACACCTAATAAGTGATTGAAAACCTTATTGTGTGTATGGTATAGTTTTAAGTCCTCCATCCTAACTTACTGAGCTGTGGTTGCTCACATCCCTATAAACATCGTGCAAGTGCTGGCTAAAAAGCGGCCACAACTATTCTGAAGTTAGTAACTGCTGGATCCTAGGGAGTGAGGAAAAATATTGAAGAACGAATGTATATTTTTAAGGTTTAAGCTTTTACTTTAGAACTTCTCATTTTTTTTAATAATGTAATAACTAGGAAATATATTTCGGAGAAACATTGCAAACAATAATTGTAATCACTAAATTATAGTGAATATATATATTTCCTCACTTTCTTAGATGAATGATTTATTGAAATTACAAATTGTTTACTTTAAAGCGGGTTAGTCGTTGACGCCTTATGTAGATCAGGTCTAAGATAGCGGTTGTAAGGCCAACTTCTATCTTAGGGTGGTTTACACGGCGGGGCTATTACAACTCTGCCGCTTCGGGACGTGACACATAGTCTTCGTAATTTTTATTTAAGATGCTTGTTGCTGGGAATGGCTAATCCAGCTAGCTAATTAGTGGTGCTAGGTTGAACTGATTTTTTGTGCAACTCACAAGATGATGTCTCAATATATTGGTAGGTTGCGGAAGATGTTTTTGTTTGGTAAGTATACAGTTGATGATGTTCTACTTCCATTGCCTAGGTAAGAGGAGTCCTTTGATGGTCATATCTAATTCAAAAGAATTTAGCTTTTAGTAGTTGATTGGAATTATTCATTCTAACCTGACATGTTATGTTCCTTTTTTTTTATTTTTAGTTCGACAATTTTATATCTAGGGAATGATGTTTTAGAAGTTTATAATGAGTTTGCTAGGAAGGTTTGAAGTTTCCTATAGATAGTAACACATTTCGTTTAGTGCATTCAAAGTGTATTCACCCTATGTAATGAAAATTTTTTAGCAATCAAATATGTATCAATAATTGAATTATCTTAATTTGAACGAGAAGAAAGAGCTTTTGGATAAACTTGTTTGATGTACTATCCTTCAAGGATATAATTTTCCATTGATCTGTGTACTTCTGATAGAAAGGAAAAGTTTTTCCATATTTACTTTTGACCATTAGCATCGTACATCTCAACCTGTTCTTCCATGTATAATTCCATTTTTGTAGCTATTGCTACCATTTAAGCTTCTTGCAGACGGTCCACTTTAACTAAGTAACAGCTTGACTTATGAGTGTCTACCAAAGACAATGGAGCCACTACATAGAAAAGCTTTATGTGATTTATTTCTTTGTTTCACAGTTGATCATTGTTAATAAAATATTTTATTTGTGCTATTTGGAAGCCTTCGTAAAAGGCTTAAAAGACCTTTTAGCATTGGTGGAAGCTTAACTACTTATTATAATGTAATTGTGATTTATCATTACATATCAATTGAACAGCAGGGGAAGTGTTCCTCATAAGAGGAAGAGGCATTCGTTGTTGTACTTCAGTTAACATTCATTTGTTACTGCCAAGCAATTGGTATGTATGAAGTTTGAAAAAATGTCCTAAAAAATGACCAATAGCTCATACCATTTATTGAGTAAATTAATGTAGGTGGTTATGATTATATATTTGGTTTAAATCATTTCTTAGGAAGAATGTAACAGTTGGAAAGGATGCAGAACAATATGAACTTGTGTTTCTCATGATGCAAAAAAAATTCAAAAAAATTGTTTCGATTTTATAAGTAAGATTCTACCCATCAATGTTAAACTACTTAGGCAACATTGATAGATGCTCAAATTAAGAAAGGACTGAAGAGCATGATTTAACATTGTGTAGATATGGTTAAACATCTTCATCGGTTAGTTTAGATAGGCATTGTGATCTTCACCATATGGCGTGTCGGATACTTGCCGTAATTTACCGATAATATTAGTAAGACATACCAAATTATGGTAAATAACAACACATAATGCTTACAATTATGGATCAAGCCTAACATAAAGTAATTTAGTGCTTGATATGGCGAAATTCATGCATATTATACATCCATATATTGTTAAACTCATCAGGGATTGGTCAAATTTGTCAAGACTTTGTATGGTATATAATAGAAATGTTCGGTGCAACATGCTATAAGAATGTATTCCCTATCTTGAAAGGATATGCCATAAAATTAGGATTGGTAGATGGAGCAATACTTCTATGTTTATAGGCTAATGTTGCGAAATCTAAAGCAAAGAAGCATCAACCGTCATGAGTAAAGTATTGAAAGTGTACCTGAAATTCACAATTTATTGGAAGTAAATAACTACTCATGGTGAAAGCAAAGCAAGCTGGTCAAAATGACTTTTTTCATATTACTTGGATTACGATTTTAGCTTCTTTAATTAAATACATTAAATAATATTAAGTTTAAAAGTACAATGTGCCCTTAAAACACATCTAACCCTTATGATTAAATTACAAAACCATGATTTTCAACACGTAGATGTTAGTATAAAATATTTCATCAATACATATCTGTGCATACACATCTCCTCTTTATAGCTAGGCAGCTATACAACATCCTTCACTATCTCCAGAGATGAACAAATCATGCTAGTAAGATCAAGGAAGGTATTGATTTTGCAATGCGTCTTTCTTGATCTTACAATGGACAATGTACTAGATGAGCTTTAGAAAGAGAATCAACAATATGAAGCAAGTTGCCAACCGGAGTAACCTTCCTCTCTCTTTGGCCTCTAGTAATGCATGCTCCAGTTTCATGATCCTCTCCATATGCTTCATGTTAATTGCCTCTTTTTCATGTTCCAATCTCTCGATTTGTTTTAACACATTTCTTCCAAAGTCTAATCTGTAGCAACATGTTGGATGGTTTACTTATTGAAAGAAATTGCATCCATCTCTTGCCCATGTATTAGAGAAGCATAGGGTAAGTGCAACTAAGAAAACAAATTCGCATCATAAGAATGGGTAAGAATATATCTATACCCAAAATTTAGGACATTAGTGAAATCTTCTTCCAAATGAAATCTCCTTCCATTATGATACTATCGTGGTTCGTTCTCTACAACTATAATATATGTTTGTCCCTTTAGAATGTGAAGTATTTATTGAATTTAAGGAAGTAGACATGTTAAGTCACTACAAAATAACAAAGTGAAGGGGTAAACAACACATGTTTAACCAATTGGAAAGATCCTCAAAACTGAAATGAAATAACATGTTTTCTTAACCTAATCTAAGTGGAACCAAGAAATAAGAACAAAAGAGGCAAAACAACAACTCTTATTTGAATTATGGAGTAGTAAAAAGATATAGGAAGTAAAGTTCAACCCATAATCTGGTTATTAAGAGGAATGTTTCACAGTTGATAAGTTCATTCCAAGGTCAGATGATAGTGTTTTTTTTTTTTTTTGGGACTTGGTTATGTGCTTCTACTATTTTATCTTCTATATGGATTTGATAGATATGATATTGTTGGTTAACACCAACTTTAACAACTTCCTAATTTGAAACTTTGTAGCATAAAGGGGAAAGGTTCATGGGTTTGGAAGTCCTAAAATGGTTGCTTTTGTTAAATTGAGACCTCAATTCATGACTTCCAAAAGGTAAGAACAATCATGATCATTATTGGAATAATAAGGCTAATATGGGGAATAATTTCAAGCATATAATATTTCAGCAATAGTACGTGTTGCTCTATATTCAAATTGCTTGCAATGTAACAACTATTGGTGCTAAAAGTGTCTGTATTTGCAATTTAGAAGGACATCCCTTCATTCCTTCATTGAAATATATATATGGGCATTTGTTGATTGAACTAAATAATTTATTAATTGAAACTTGCTAATGTTTAGATGTGAATTTTGTTTATTAAAAAAAAGGGCAAAAAGAAAGATTCAAACATAAACTAGCATATTTTTTCTTTGTACTTATAACTTAAAAAAATGCACTATTATAGGCAAAAAAAAAAAAAAAGAAAGAAACAAACAAACAAAGGAAACAACATTATGTTTTCTTATGTAGTTGAGAAAAGTTGTTGCCAACTGAAACTTAGCGAAAAGTATAATATCAATGACATAGCTTAAATTAATCGCGTATATAGACTCAGACTGTTATAAGATGAATTAAATCTACTTTGATCTCTACTCGATCTTGATACATTACTAAATAAGACTTCTCTTCCTAACATATATTGTCATCTACAATTTCATTGACCACAACAATTACATAGCATTTCATAATCATTGCTTTTAATTTCATTGATCGCAACAAAATTTCATAACTAATGATTAGATAACTACAATATTGTCATATACAATTCTAAACCACATCAATAATTACACGGTAGTATGATCATAGGAAACCCATAGGAAAAAAAAAAAAGAATCAAGTAACCCAGAGAAGTGTAAAGTATGGCCTAATAAGAGGTGAAATTACTTGGGAGGCCATCTTGGTGTGGGATTATGTTAGCATATCAAGCAAACAATCACACAATGACCTACCTTTACATTGTCAAGTGAAAGACAACAAATCACACTATTTACCTAGTAAAAATTACTCACTTGGATTGTTTGGCATGAAACCATGCAAGCTCTTCCTCATGCGGAGATGACCCTTTTCACCAATGTCTTCTAAAATTAATGTGGTATGCTCCCTTTGGGGTTGGGTTTAAACATTTTCCTCATAAATTAGGTTGGGGATTGAATGTAGGAAATGTAAGGGTTTTTAGGGTTTCACGATGTTGCCATTGGTATAAAAAATGTTTACAATGAAACTTCTACTTTCACTTTTTTTTTTTTGTTTCCTTTTATTTTAGTAAGAGCATTTTAGGTATTTCTTATTCTATTCACTTTTTATTCTATATTGGACTTTTCTAAAATAAACTTTATAATTATAATTCAATTATACGCAATTAAACAACATAATATCTATTTCTCCTTTATTACACTTCTATTCTATTCTTAAATAATTATAATTCCATTTTACTTTTATTCCATTTAGTTCTGAATGTACTAAAGTTTTAATTGTATGTCACATTGGACATGTTTGAAATTTGGATAAAAATCAATTTTTATAATAATTTTCTAGTAATATTTTTATCATTGCCCCAACTTTATATATTAATAGGTATGGTTTTTGAATTTGATTAAATATTAAATGTATTAGTTTTGAAGATAGGTAGTCCATATATATATATATATCGATGTCAAATGTCATGTTGACCGGCTAACTTATGCCCATTGGAAAATCCACCACTTGCTGCCCATCCATTGAACTTCCCAAAACAACTTGGCAACTCACCAAATATCCAAAAAACGAATAAAACAAAATTCAAATACAAGAACATCAAAATTAAATAAACAAATTTGACTTGAAAAAAACTTATAATTAATTTTTTTTCGTATTTGTTTTACGTGAATTTACTTCTTTTATTTTAAATATTGAGCTTCCTACACAAATAAAACTATAAAGAGGTGTGTAATGCATAGACAATAGTGGAAATAATGATTATAATTTTTATAGAAAACAGTATATATAATTATAAATATTCCAGCAATAAGAGGAACTACTCAACAATAAAAGTTTGATAGGCTCGTGCAATGAAAATAATACATTTATATGTACATGCATAAAGATAAATAAAATCAAAATAAAACTATTATTATGATCATAAATTGAAGTTATTAGCTGTCATTCCAATACAATACTTCCTATTTCTTTAAAAAAAGAAAAAAAAGATAGGAAAAAAGCAATCTAATAAACTTTAATTTTGAGTTGCTGCTTTTTCTCTCGTATTCCAAAATTATATATTATATAACATGATATAATAGAAAATTTAGGAAAGGAATATGTGTAGAAGAAAAATGGTTATATATAATTCAAAAGTTGGTCCGCCCACGGTCTAGAGAGGGAGAGAGAGAGAAAAAAGAAAAAAAAAGAAAAAGAAAAAGAAATTAAGGCCACACAATTTTCCTCCCCATTGAAGTGTCCTCCTGCAAACCGGACTTCCCCTTTCAGTCACAGCACAACACCCTTCACAAGATAAGTCTCTTGAGCATCTTCTGACAACAAAATCCTAAGGCCAATTACTTCAAAATCTTACAAATATCCTCAAATTCCCAAATTTCCATAAAAAAAAAATCACACTTTTTCCATTTACTCATTCATTTAATTTTTTCTTATTGAAACTTTGCTCATGAAATTGAGCTTTAACACCAAACCAGTTCAGTTTCTGGATTGTGTATTCAAAACCCTAAAGTCTGCATGAGTTGTGTGGAAGATTTGAATAGTGGGTGGTTCTTCAAGTTTAGGCACTACTTGAAGTTGAAATTTTTGAAAAATCAGAACCAACCATGTCGATTTTATCCATTACTACAAACCCAATCTCGCTTCGCAAAATTTCTTGTTCTCCATCGGATTCGTCTCGAATACGCCATCGCTTCGCTTCTTGCCGATGGTTGAATGTTAGTTCACCTACTTTTGCTTTCCGAAGGTATACTTTAGTTATAACAGATGGTTACAAACTTAATTGGACACGATTGTTTATTTTTTTTATATTGATTCTAGCTGTATATAAGACTTGATTGTAAATATCAATAGTGATAGGACTTGCTTTTATCTTATTAGAAATGATTTAGAGTTGATAATTCTTGAGTGCAGTTTTTCCATTTTAGAATAAAATTAAATATATTATAGTACCAACAGAAAATGGTTGTGGTAATTGGTAGCGATGACTGGTTGGATACTGTGCTAGTGGCCGGTGTGCTTGTTGTTACCTTTGAAAGTGGAATAAAGTAGAGGACAATCGGTACATTTATTGTTAGAAAGCAAATCATTCTGGTCATTGTGACATAGTAGCAATATAGATGCTAGGAAGCTTTTCTATGAATCAGCTCATTTGGAGTTCTCCTTTTGTCTCTGTTGGAATAAAACTGGCAGAAAGCTGCGAAGTCTGCTTTTTTGGGGATTATTGGAGTAGATGTGTGCAAAAATTTAGGCTAAATGGTTAAAAGTGCTTGATGTTGTTGACTATCTATAGGGTGCTGAAACTAAAGAATACCAAACTCTGTAAATGAGTGGCAGCTGCTACAAGACATTTTTTTTTTTCGTTAGTTTACCTTCTTTCATGATAAAGCAAAGAACAAATATGTGGGCAGAAGGACTGTAGTTTCATAAGCCAGTGTTTTGCTTGGATGAATCCATGTGCTTGTATAATAGCCTTTTAGAGAATAACTCTACTTTGTTATTTTGTGGAGAGGGTGTTCTAGTTTATGAATTTTGAATGTTTTAGTGAGTGAACTGCCAATTTCTTTGCCCTTATTACTCTTTCTCATTTGTAGGTTTGAGAAATTGAATTCAAGGTGTTCCATAACAAATACAGAGTCACAAGTGAGTCATGTTGCTATGGAGGATGAGGTCCAAGAGGAAATTTCAAATGTAGAACCTAGTTGTACAGTTCCTGTAATTCATATAAAATCTGATGTTCTCGAGCCTGATTCCTCGAGCTTACTGACTGAAGATGCTTATGTAGATAATCTGTTGACAATTTTGCCGGTGAGCTTCCATTAAACAATGAATTCTCTTTCTTCTGCATTTTTTCATCTAGTTTTGTCATCTCATGGATTTTGAATGGTTTCTTCTATCTTTTGCAGGTTCTATCAGAGGAAGAGCAAAATGCCCTTGCAGCTACTCCAGCCCATCCGGCTGGTTTGTATGGTAAGGATGTTAAATAATGATCTGAAAATATCTCATCCAACTTCTTTGTTCACATGCAGAGTTCTCTCCCCGAATCTATCAAAACGTAGTTTGTTCCTTATGGTCATTGATTTGATTATATTTCTTTACAGAGAAAGTATGTTATTTCATCTATTTCATAAGCGAAACAATGTGACTTCTTACTCTGAAAGCAATTATTTCTGCTGGAATTGTATGTCCTGATTAATCCTGTTTTATTTTGTTGACTAATTTCTCCATTGTGAAAATATTGTTTGATATTCTTCCCTAACCTGAGATGTTTTGTATTACAGCTTTGTATGCTAGTTGCCTAGCTGGAAATTTAGTGGAACAGCTATGGAATTTTGCCTGGCCATCTGCCATTGCACTGCTTCACACAAGCCTTCTACCTGTGGCTGTAATGGGTTTCTTTGCCAAGGTAGCAAATTTAGAAGAGTTAATGAAAAGAGAAGAAAAGGAAAATTGTTTAATTTTCTTGGTGTGATTTTTCATATATGAAGCTAAATGTTCTTTTGGGTGGTCTGGATGGAACAGCTTGCTATAATTGCTGGAGGACCTTTGGTTGGAAAACTTATGGATCGATTTCCAAGAGTGCCATCATACAATGCTCTGAACACATTCCAGGTAATAGTTTCATGCCAAAATATTGAAAGATGGAAATAGAATCAAATTATAGTGAGAAGTAAAAGCTTCCAAATTATGTTCTCAAATATTTATTTGGGTAATTTATGTTCTTTAATGTTATATAGCTTTTTACAGGCAGTAGCACAGTTGTTGTCAGCAGCAATGATAATTCGTGCCCATACTGTTCCTTATAATTCTGCATCATCCGTGCTCTTTCGTCCTTGGTTTGTTGTGCTAGTATTAGCTGGTGCTGTTGAAAGGCTATGTGGCGTGGCACTGGGAGTTGCCATGGAACGTGATTGGATTGTGCTGGTATAGCTTTTTCTATCCTGGTCCTATTATTAGTGGGAATTCTTCAAAAGTAGGAACCTTCTTTAGTGGGGTTGTAATATGCTAATGTTATTTGTTCAGCTAGCTGGATTGAATAGACCAGTTGCACTTGCTCAAGCAAATGCTGTTATTAATCGAATTGATCTTCTCTGTGAGGTAAGAATTGATTTTCAGTCCCCTTTTGACCTACAAAACAATGAAAATATTTTATTTATAATTAGTAATATCGCATAACTATCATTAAAGAAAAGAATAAGATGTCAATACTATCTTTGATGATGCAATTCATTTTTGTTTTCAGTTTGTCAGAACCTACAGTAAATTATTTCTCAGAGTAAGATATGAGACTGATTTTGTTTTTGGGGGGTCTATGATAAAATTAATGACAGATAGCTGGGGCATCAGTATTCGGTATTCTTCTCTCCAAGTATGATCCAGTTACCTGCTTGAAATTTGCATCTGGTTTGATGACATGCTCGTTGCCTGTCGTGGTAATATTTTTTTAAGGCTGCTTGCAGTCATTTTGTTCACAAGTTATGTTGTATCCACTCATGAACGCTTATGTCCATCTTCCAGGTCATCCTTACATGGTTAACGAACAAGCTTTCTGCTGGCGTTCTCGACCGTCCTAAATGTTTGCAAAATTGTTATAACATGTGCCCTGACAAACCTATGCTAGAAGCTGACAATATAGGTAAATTACATACTTTCATGCCGCATAATGCTTTGTTAATTTTTTAGTTCCTCTAATTGAGTAGCTATCTGATGTAGGTTTGGAAGCTATCAAGCTTGGTTGGAAGGAATACATGCAGCAACCAGTTCTTCCGGCAAGCCTTGCCTATGTCCTTCTCTACTTCAATGTTGTCCTTACACCTAGCAGTTTGATGACTGCCTTTTTAACCCAGTGTGGTACTTCTCTTATCCCTATTTTCCTTGATGCTCTCTCGCCATGATTTTAGAGAGAAAAACTCTAATTTATTTATTGGAGAATGTTGGTGCTTTCTATTGAATGATACCTGTCATATCCATAACATTGAATGTTAATTGCCCTACGACTGAGTAAAGAGGCAATTGGTTTGTTTCCCCATAAAGAAGCTGAAGATTGGAAAATATTGAAGATTTCCTTTAAGAAGTATGGTGTTACAATTGAATCAGACGTCCTGATGTCTGAATTTAAGATCGTTTAAATAATGCTCTTTGATCTTTGCTCCTCTTAACTTTTTGTTTGTTTGTTCTTCTATTGTCTATTCTATGTCATGTCCCTTACTATATTCTGCTACTTTTGTAGGTCTGAATCCATCTATTGTTGGAGGGTTTAGTGGGTTATGTGCTTTTATGGGTGTCGCTGCAACATTTATATCTGCAAAGTTGGTTAAGCGTCTTGGCATATTGAAGGTGGAGTATTGTTCTTCTTCCTTTTCATCATTACTTGTTATTTAATCCATATATTAACTGCTATCATTTTATTCATATATTAACTGTTCATTTTTTAATCTTTAAATCAGGCTGGTGCAGCTGGATTGGTTTTTCAGGCCTTACTTCTCACTGTTGCTGTTGCTGTTTATTGGAGTGGATCTCTTTCACAGCAGTCACCCCTTCTTTTCTTCCTCTCTTTGATTGTAAGGACTGAACCTTCTCACTTTTGATTGATCTTCCCACAGCTGTTTAGGAATGATTGGAAGAAGTTTTTTGAATTATGTGGACCTGTTCAGTAGTATTGTAATATATGGACGAGAATTGGCATAGTAGATGGTTTTATTATCCTGCAGCATTAATAAGTTAAAACAGTAAACGAATCGGCAGATTCCCAGGGAGACATTAGATGAATATATGCAATACGAGAATCAAAACATGCATTGAGATAGATGTCTGGCTGTCCCTTTCGTTCCCTCAATCTATTTTCAGTTGCCTTATTGATTGAGCTAATAAAGATTATAGAGGGAGTTAGCGATATTGTAGTGCATTTCTTTCCTTCTCTCTTTCTTTCTTTGTTTCTTTTATCATATTAGCTAATAAAGGTTATAGAAGGAGTTAAGGCAATATCATAGTGCATTTCTTTCCTTTTCTCTCTCTCTCTCTCTTTCTTTCTTTTATTTTATATTTTTTGGATAAGTAGGAGCATCATATTGTATCTCTTAAGTTCTTCTGGAAAACACTGACTCCTGCTTGTCATGCTGCTCAAAAAAATCCTTATTTTGTTCTCCCTTGCATAGTTATATGGCGGTTAGGTCATTGAGCCATGACCTAATCAAGTTATTGATACAGGCTGTGACGATTCCATGTAATTAGGAACTGGAACCAGCAGTTCCTCAAATTAAGGAAAAAAAAAAAAGAAGGAAATTAAACTAGACCCCTTCTTGAACTGGAACCAGGAAGACCAGGTCCCATGATTCCAGAAACCATCTTGGAAATGGCAAGCAATCCTAATTTTGCTTCCTGGTCAGTAGGAACTGGCAGTTCTGAGGGACTGGTAAGAAGTACAACGGTTAAAAATGGACCGACCTTTTTCAATAATGAGTTCCTTGTAGAGGGGAAGAACAATGCATGTGCATTGGTGGTTTGATTTGAATTGCATCTTTCATAAGTCTTGAATTATAACACAACGAAGTTAATGAACGTGCTTCTATTCCATCTATATTGTTCTTTTCACATCCTGCTGGTGTCTGCATTGCTCATTCAATCTGTTCTAATAGTAATTTGGTTTCAATGTTGCTTTATCCTTCTACTGAACCTTTGATTGCAGCATTCCTTGTGCCTTCAGTTTATTGAGATCTGCTGTTGACTATGCAGGTCCTGTCAAGGCTGGGGCATATGTCATACGATGTTGTGGGGGCACAGATTCTTCAAACGGGGATCCCCTCCTCGAAAGCTAACCTTATTGGGACAACAGAAGTATCAATTGCGAGTTTGGCAGAATCCATAATGCTAGGAGTTGCAATAATTGCAAACGATGTTTCACATTTTGGGTTTTTGGCTATGTTGTCGCTGCTATCAGTAGTAGGGGCAGCATGGATGTTTTGCAGATGGTTGTTGAATCCAACAGATGAACAAAGAACTCTCTTTTCATTTGACCCCAGATTTTAAATTTGTAAGTATTTGTATCAGGTGAATAGCTTAAAGGTGTAATTTTCCCCTCATAATGATAGAGTTAGCTTTTCATTTTTTGTATCCATGTCTTATTTGAGTTTCCTTTCACATGGGCCTGACGCCCTTTAGGGATATCGCTATCTGTTGTTGGCAAGTCTTTGTTGTATTCGTCCTAGCCGAAGGGGAATATCCCTTTGTCTCTCTTTTCTGAGAGAGCTTTTCTTTGAAATCCTCATCATTTGCGTGGTCTTTTACTTCATGTTGGTGAAATTTTACCAATGTAAGAACTCAACCGCCTGGCATTCACCTCATCCCTACAATCTACCAAATATTCGCTTCCTCCGCCTCTTCCACTCGACTGCCAAATAATCTCAACAAGACTATAACCTCACCGTTATTGCTGCCATTGCCACCTGTCCTGTATAGACATATAACCACTGCTATAACCACGCCCTGCACCATCACCTTGTCACTTTACTAGTATTACCACCGTGTCTCCTATACCTCACCACCACCACCACTTCCATAACTACACATCACAACCACCCCCTTACCATGGTTGCTACCATGTCTACCCTGGGTATTGTGCCACCACCAATAATACTATGTTCACACCATCATTACCTCACCACTACATCATGGTGATGGTGCACCGGTAAGAGGATGGTGTGTTATTAAGGGTGTATATGATTTGGTTTGTGCTTAAATTTAATTAAATTATATGGGGTTTGTACAATTTGTGGCACGAAATATGGAGTCAATCCTGAATGATGGATCGAAAAAATTGTAAAATTACAGAAAGAAGACCTAACTTTTGTTAGATTCATGAGTTGGTTAGTTTACTTCCATACAACTTAGTGGGAATTGTTTGCTTCAATGTGATTTATAGATTAATTGGACTTTAAACTTAAGTTACAAATTGAACCAATTAGAGAAAAATATAGCCCTTTTTTATGTTGGGGGGGGGGGGGGGGGGGTGTTTGGGCGTGGTGTTGGGGGATGTATTGTGGTGATTGTAGTGACATGAGGTAGTAGCAAGTGAAGATAATTATGTTGTAATGGTGGTTATAGCGGTGATCAGGTGGTTGCATGTGATTACTTAGTTAACATGGTAGAGGCAATGGTGGCAGCACGATGGGGTTAGTAGTTGTGGCGGTGTTTTGGTTGTTGGGGGTGGTGATGGTTTGATTGTTATGCTAACATGGTGGTAGTTTAGCTTAAAGAGTGCATGCAGCTACAGAGATGGTGTTAGGGTTTGAATTTTTCCTCAACGACAACCGATTTAAAAGGGGAAAGATATTTTTCTATTTAGCATAATTTGGCAACTTTTATAATTTTCATTGTTTATGAATCGGAACCTAGGTGGTGTATATGGTTGTAGTGGTGGAGAGAGCGAATGTTTAGGGATAGGTTGTTCAAACAATTAAATGAACTCAAAACATTCTTTTTGAGAATCATTTTGCCGAATTCACTTGGACTTTCGAATGAAAGAAATTGTCTCGTCCAATGGGATTGGCTTTAATGGTCCCACAATTGATAAAATAAGAAAAAATGTTTTGATGAAAATTATTTGCCATGTAACAAACACATCTATTGAGGCTTGAAATTTCTCACATTGTTAGTCAAATTTAAGTTTTCTCTCTTTTTTTATTTTTTTTATTTTTTGCATCTTTTTGATATCTATTCAATTCTTACCTTTGATGATTCAAATATATCTCCCTTTTAAAATTAAATAAAAAAAATCTTTATAAAGTTGAATTTATTTACCATTATTCAATTCATATTTACAAAAAAATTAATTAAAATAACCATCTCTATTGCATAAAATGTATTTTTTTTCAAATCTTTTCTTTTAAAAGTCATGAATTTTTACTTCTGAACTTTGATATTCTAATAACTACTTTCATTATAATTATGAAATAGAAACATATAAGATAGTTTTTCGAATACTAAATTTCAAATAAATACAAATAAGATACATAACTGATTTAAATAAGATACATATAAGACAAAGACAATCCAAACAACATCTTAAGTTCCAACCTATATTTCTTTGTTAGGCTCATCAACTTCTTCATTTGCATGTTAGAAAACTTAATACTTGAATTTGATAAGTTATTTTACTAGTTCAACATTTTAGTAAAGTAAAGGTACGACTGGCAATTGTCAACATAATACAATAATATAGACACTAGCACGATACGATTATAAGCATGATAATAAAGTAGATTACAAGATATGAAGATACAAATATAATACGAATAGATATTATTATATTTTAAATTAATTATTTATAATTTATATTCAATTTCACATGTTTTATACCCATACAAATTTGATGTAAATCAACGACATGAAAACAACTTGCTACCTACTAAAATGTAAGAGAAGGCACATTTAAGATTAGTATATGAGACCAATCACACAAGGAAGTACCTCAGAATTTTTTTTTAAAAAAAGTATAAATAAATCCCTTGACCTTTATGAAATGATGATTCAAATTACCATATTTAAAATAATTTAATTAATTTAGCAACATGCAATAGCAACGTTATTTTTCCTATAATTCATAGTTTTATATAAACTAGCTATTATGAATCTCGGTATTGTATGTTAAACTCTATTTATGATTTCTTTTTTGAAAACTTAACTAGACGAATTATTGGCAAATTTAAAATTTTCAGTGGCCTTTAATCATATTTCTTTGGGCTTCAAAAATCCAGAAAAAGGGGCCCAAGAATCTGGGCCTGCAGGCCCAGATATAAGTTCTCCGTTCTTTCAATTCCAGAACAATCGAAAGAAGGCGCCTGCTGGGAACGTCGCGAAGACCTCTCTCTCTCTCTCTCTCTCTCTGTCTGTGCAGTGATCAAGTCATGGTAAGTATACTTATGTATCGATGGCTTTGTACGCACTCGACCAGCATTCGTAAGTAAGCGATTCATCGGAACTGCAACATTATTTTATGCAAGATTAAGTATTCTCATAGACAAAGTACGGTACATACGTAGTTGGGTGCTTGAGAGCGATTGCCAAGATAATTTTCCTATTAGGGTTTTAACTTTCTTGCTTATAATTTCATTTCGCAATCTTTTTTTCCTCATTTCACGCTTTCATATTCGAAGGATTACTAAATTTAGTTCAATGCGTTTGAATGTTTGTACATTTTCATTTGCATGAATTTTTTAGTTTTCAATCAAGCTTGATTAAGTAAATTGCTACTTGTGTCTTTCCTGTTGCAATTCGAAGTACTTTTTAAGGTTGTAACTTGGGTTCTGAATGTTGCAAATTTCGCGAAGGATGACCTCTTTTGAAATTAAATTTAAGTTCGGATTGCCATTACGGAAATAGAGATTAGTTCACTGCGTTTAAATTTTTAGTACATTTCATTTGCATGAAATTTTTAGCTTTCGATCAAATTTGATTAACTAAAGTGCTAGTTGTGTCTTTCCTGTTGCAATTCAAAGTACTTATAAGGTTGCAATTTGGGTCTGAATGTTGCAAATTTTGTAAAAGATGAGTTGTTTTAGAAGTTAACTTAAATTTGGATTGGCATTATGTGGATTATGATTTTGACTTAAAATTACAACTTGGACAACAAAAGTTACGGAAATAGAGTTTTGATGACCGAATTACTCTGGCAGGGGAAAGAGTAATTGATTTTGTAAAAATTCATCATGGCTAATATCATTGTTATCTGACTAGAAATTTGAGGTTTACTTAGTTCCATATTTCATGGTGTATCTAAAAAACATTGGGATTTGTTGCTCAATTTTTGCTCCAGGATTTTCGGGGATTTTTAAATGAGTTGCAGGATTGGGAATCTTCAGTCAAGGGGAAAGACAAAGGGAAGAAATCAAAACCTTCAGTCTCTAACAAGGTAGAGTAATTTGACTGCAAATTCTTCAAGTTTATATAGTTTAAGTGCTTTTCTACAGCTGAATTAAACAAAGCAAAAAAAGAAAACTGCTTTCTACAGCATTGGAATCTTTTAAGTACTCAAAACAAGTGATGAAACTGTTAGCAACACATTATAGCATGGCAAGAATTTTTTAGGTACATAACTTATCGAAATCAGTTTCACAAAATGATAAATATAAGCATCCAGCGAGATCCTAGAAGTGGGAGAAAATTTAGTTGGAGGATGTTACAATGCATTATTGTGTTGTATTTTGAATGACTTGATAATATAGAGGTGAACATGCATTAAGTTTGCACAGATATGTGATGGGTATATTCACCTTGGTAATTTCTGGCGCAACTTTGCAGGTCTCACCATCTTCTAAGAGTGAAGCAGGCAATACGGAAAGAAGACCTGCAAATCCGAGCAGAATTTCCGAACGTGACACTACAGAGAACAGTACAGAAAGCTATCATTACCCAAGAGATTATGATGCAATGAGTCGTCTTGCTAATAGTTTCTCAACTGAAGAATCAATACCTGATGCAGGTTCTGAAAAAGAGCTGGTAAGAATAATTTAGTTTATTCACTTGGAATAATCGATACTATATTTTTGTAGGATTGGACTAATAACAATTATATCCTTATTTTTGGTTTCGATTTGCAGGGTAATGAATATTTCAAACAGAAGAAATTTAATGAAGCTATAGATTGCTATTCAAGAAGCATTGCCCTTTCTCCTACTGCCGTGGCATATGCGAATAGAGCGATGGCATATCTAAGAATCAAAAGGTGTAGCCTATGCGCTTAGCCCCATGCTGTTACCTTTTAAACTGATTAGCAGCTTGCTGAGAAATGTATGCAACTCTGTAATATATGTAGGAGTTTTAACTGCTAGGAGGAAAGATGGTTCTGAAGCTCATTTCATAGTTGTTTATTATTTATCAAGAGTGTGCAATAATAGTTACCGGCAAAATAGAGCACGCAATAAAGGCTACTTTTTGGGGCTGCTGACAAAATGCATGCTGGTATAAATGGTGTATTGGTCTTGTAGATGGACCTATCTGGCACCAAACAAAGATAAAAAAATGAACCTTATCTTCAACTTCTTGGAGTGTTATCTTAAATGGTTCACCCTTCAATGCCAGTTATCTAGTTGATGGGTATATTTTGCTAGATTGTCAATGGTTGGCATGGTTATGGACAGACACACTGTTTATTGGTAGAATGTCAATGTCTCTTGATGGAAAAGTTTTCATGACACTGCTGAATACTCTGTTGCATGACAGCCAATAGACATTTCTATGATTTTCTATAGACACATGTTAATGGGCCTTTACTTGTCTGCAATGCTTAATCCCAATCTTCTGTCTCTGTGATACATCTATTGTTTGATGCTTGATGACTGATGCCTCCTATACTCGTCAAATGGCTTATGAAACATAAAAGCGTATTAATGGGGACCCAATTCAATGCTGTCTTATCATATCTTATGATATAGTGATATGAATGACTGCAAAAGTGGAAAGGATGCATGAAATTAACATTTAAACTCTGTGTGCATTTTTTCCCCTGTTAGGATAGATTCCGTGGGGCAGAGGATGACTGTACAGAGGCGTTAAGTTTGGATGATCGATACATCAAAGCATATTCACGTCGGGCAACTGCAAGGAAAGAACTTGGGAAATTTAAAGAATCTCTTGAGGGTATTCAATCTGACATTTCTTTCTTTTTCTTTCTAAAGCTCTATGAAATGCACAATTTTCATCCTCTTTTATGGTTTTTCCTAGCATGGTAATGAGCATAGCTAACTGCAGATGCTGAGTTTTGCCTAAGATTGGAGCCAGACAATCCTGCAATCAAAAAACAATATGCAGAGGTTAAGTCTTTGTATGACCAAGTAAGCATCTAATTGTCTTATCAATTGCATCTTATATTTACTTGGAAGAGGCCATTAGAGAGTGAATTTCTTTCTTTTCAGTTGTAAAAACATTGAATATATTAATTACATATGCTAAGATGATAATTATGGTGATCTTTTTTTTTTTTTTTTTGGTGATGAATAATCAAAAGAAGCTTTAGAGATTGTCATTTACCAAAAGGCCTGAGTTATGAATTTCGTTGTCACTGTTCTTTAATTCTGTTAAAAGCCAAGTGGGGCAGATTCTGTTTGTGCACTTCTATTTCTTGGAGAACCTTGATTCTCTAGTTAATACAATGGTTTTGCAGGAACTCCGTAAGAAAGCATCTGGGGCATTGAAAAATATTTCCGAAGGTCTGCAGAAACCTAAGAAAGTTGATAGCGAACAACGTGTTCATGTTGTCTCAAGTAAAACTCAAGGGACAGGAGAAGATGCAGTTCTACATGTAAGCAAGGTATGGACTTAATGATGACTTATCATTTTTATTGCTTGTGAAGAAGTGAGGAAAGTAAAATTTTCTTTTTTGGGTTGAAGGTAAGTGAATATTTTAGTTGTATCTTGAATGTGTTTCACTTGTGCAGAATCCTATCTGTGATCATTGTATTTTTTTGGATGAATAGCTAGTGATCATAGTTGAGCTTTATGTACACAGTAATTGTTCCTCAGAAATTTTGCTCACCTTTAAATATTTGTTGTGAGACATAAATCAGCTTCAGGGGAACCAAACACGGAGTTGGTCATTTGGAGTGTTTTCTCCCTCACTTTAGGTGTATGCCTTCTAGATGTAAGTCAGACTATAGTGTTAAAATCCAAGCTGCATGGTTTTGCTTAGTGTCCCACTCTTACAAGTATATTCAGTTTTAAGAGGGTGACTTGCTTGTCATGTTTGCTGAGAGCATAGTTGATTTTTGAACAGAAGTCAGATGCATAAGTGGGAGCTTTTGGGGAGTATGAATGTAATTGGCAATACTGTGCTTCAATAATTCTACTGACATTTGCTCTTCACGTTTTTAAGTTGGATCTTAAATATCTCAATTATTTGAGTTGAAGAGCATGTAGCAAACTTGAATGATTTGTTTGTCTCTTATGCTGCGTTTCATTCAGTTGAATGGAATCATTACTCTGCCTTTGTTAGTTGTGGAATAACTATCCCTTATTTGGTTTGGAAAAAACTATATCATAAGTAATGTCTATTCCTTATGATTTGGAATAGATAAGGTATTCCTATTCTTTCCATTTATCAAAGGGGTTGTTTACAAAAACTTCGATCATAAAACAAAATAGCACCAGAAGGATTGTTATTCCTTTCCAGCCTTATTCCATTTCACTGAACCAAATACTGAGTGAGAGTTTCAATGTTTAATCCTGCTACCTATGTGTGGATTTTGTTGGTTTTGGAGGGCTTTTTTGTTTGGGTGGGTTTTGTGTTTTGGTGTGAGGGGGGAATGAACAAACTAAATGACTGTCTTTTGATCTCTCTGCCGTGTCATGCTTATTTACAGGAGAGCAGTGGAAAGGTTTCTGTGAATGTTTCTACTGCTATAAAGGAAGTAACAAGCAAAGGTGTTGACATTAATGGTGAAAATGCCTCCTCTAAAAACAACTGCATTGTAAAGAATGTAAGCACCTGCTCTGCTTTAGGAGAGGGAAGGAGGGATGGGAGGGAATGTTTGGTTGTTTGTTGTTAAGATTATAATATGATTTTTCTTTATTTTTTTTTTCACCCCCAAAAAAGAAATCTCTCTGAATGCTTGTTTGGTGTTCCTTCCCATGTGATGATTGAGTGGAATGTGGTAATATGTACATCCAATGCAGCTGATGCCCATGATATTTGTACCTGATTTTCTTTGCATGATGCGGTCTCTTTATTTTCTGTTTGTATCAAATACTTTGTCTTGCTTTCCCCTCATATTGGTATAGAGCCTCATAGCCTTTTTTTCTCTCTCCACAGAGGAACAACCATGGTGGAAAACAAAACTTTGGGGCAGCAGTCCAGGAGCTAGCAAATCGAGCAGCTTCTCGAGCAGTTTCTGAGGCTGCGAAAAATATTACAGCTCCAAAGTCTGCATATGAATTTGAGGTTTCTTGGCAAGGATACTCCGGTGATCATTCCTTACAAGCTTCTCTTTTAAAGGTTCACTTCATTCATTTATAGCTGCTTACTTCCTCTTAACTTCCTTTACTGGTTTCGTTTTAGCACTTGCTTGCCCCCTTTTTTTTGGGGGTTGTAAGTACTTTGCATAGATTTACACTCTAATAAAAATTGGATCCATGGTTGAGCACAAATACATGGTTTTTGGATTTCTGCTTTTGTGGCCTAACATGCTTTTATACTAGGGATATCAAGAAAATTACCTGTTTTTGGTGCTTTTGTTCTGTTTTTGATCGACTTAGTTTCTTCGGCTCTTCTTTCTTTTTCTATTAATGTATATTCCTAGAATACATGAAAAATTCTCTTGACGAAATGAACCTGCTTTCTTTCTTTCTTTTTTTTTTTCTTTAAATATTTTTGTAGAAACAAAATGACCAAAATGAGTTCTTTTTAGTAAAGCTCTATGATTCCATGTAGTTAGACCTGGGGAAGTAGTCTTAATTCGTACTAATATAATTTAGAATAAGAGGGGATCAAAATGAAGATTGCAAACTATAGGTGATTTCCATTCTTTATTGGTACTTAAGTCATTTGCCTTTAAACAGAGTACCCAACTGCTCTAGTAAATTACTAGTAAATTACTCACATGAAACAGGGTAGGGAAAACTGAATGAAAAAAGGAGGGAAATAGTTGAATTTGATTTGATCTACATGGGTATTGATTAAGATCTTGTTTGTGATAGAGCACAATGGTGAAATAGGATACATATAGCTGACCTATCTAGTGAGAATAAGGCCCAAGTGTCATCAATGTTGCGTGCATATATTTGTCATTTTAAGTTTAATCAAGGGAAGGAGGTTGCATGGCACATTCAGTTTCACAGATAACATTTCTTTATTAAGTGATCTGCTTCTACTTCCATTTCATTTACATCTCATTTCTATGCCATACTGCAGAATTAGTTTAGTGTCCTGTATGCTACTCTGTGTAAGCATTCATGCATTCTTGCATTGCATGTTGATATCCTTCTTCCATGCCAAATGTGGGAGAGGATGCCTAACCACGGTGCACAAGTAACCTTGGGCCTGGTTTTGTTTCCTTCTTACCAGATTGTTAAAAACACAGGGGCAGCATATGGATGCCATGCCTTTTCGTTTGTGCAAAGTCATAGGCTTTTTTTGGTTTACTAAGAATAGGCTTCCAATTCTGTAGGAATTTAATTCCACCGTTTGGTAATGAAAATAAATTAGGATTATGATTTCATAAGGAATCCTATTCCTTAACATCTGTAGAATCTATTTCTTTTCTTACCTTATTATTAGGATTTTAATTTCTAAAGTACATTTCTTCTAATATAATTATCCATTTTGCTCTCTTTTTCTCTCTCCCCATTCCTTTTCTTTTTTCTTTTTTGTGTGTATTTATTTGTCTTACTTATAATTTCAATATTCACTTCAAGTCAGCTAAACAAAACAATGGCATTCTATATCCTTTATTTATTAATTAATCAAATTCTAAAGAATTGTATTGTTGTAATTGGATTCTGACACTAGAAACCAAACAGAGCCGTAAGTTTATTGTGGGTGCGTCCTTTTCCATGAGCATTTCCTTTAAGTATCATGAATTAATATTATCATTGGTGGAAGCTCACAATAGCTTCTGTCAATATACTTAATCAGAACCGCCATCTAGTGGATATGGCTAATAACTAGGGGCTAGATATACAACTTAAGTTGGACTTAACTGCTTTGTGGGTTTTATAAGGTGGTTTGTATGCCTGGAAGTTACTGATCCAACTGTGCAATATCTTCTTTTTATTTCCTCTATATATAATGCATGTCTGAGATTTTGCAATCTCTTCTTTTATTTCCTTTCTAACCTGTGTTATCTTTCTTTGGTGTTATCAGGTTACTTCTCCAGTAATGTTACCACAGATATTCAAGAATGCACTATCTGCCCCTTTGCTAGTTGATATCATCAAATGCGTGTCCACCTTTTTTGTGTGAGCACCAATTTTAATTTCATTGAATGCTGGGAATTTCCCCCCCTTTTTTTTTTTTTTTAATTTTTGCTTTTTTCAGTTTTCATCTAGCTTTCCTATGTTTTCCTTTTACTTACAGTGAGGACATGGATTTAGCTGTTAAATACTTGGAGAATTTGCCCAAGGTCCCAAGATTTGATATGCTAATGATGTGCCTTTCGATTGCTGATAAAGCTGGTATGATCCTTTCATGATCCAATATAGACTTACCAATCATGATAGTTTCACATCCCCAGTGTACTATTTAAGTTTCTATCCTAATTTTTAAGTTAAAGGGTTAGGCAATCATATTTTCAACTAGTTGTTGTGGAATGCTACAATAGGCGTCAATGATAGAGATTTAAGTGTCCTAATTTTGATAAAGATGTGGTTGAAGAACTTCCTTTTATGTGCAGAGTAATTACTCGGTGTGTGAGCAATGATCACTCAAAAACTATTGCTTATTCTTACTAAGTAGATGAAAAAAAGCTTAAGACTGGTAAAAATGCACAAAAAAGTTCTTCCAAAGCCTCCCATTCCAATTCATTTAGATTCATATCTTGTCATGGAATTTGGATGAATCGCCTGGGTTTTCTTGAAGGACTAAACATGCTCTGGTAGCATGTTTTCTAAAATATATATGACGGAGTCATCAGTATTGTTCTTTGACAATCTGATGTGTACATTAGTATCAAATGGCATATGTAGGAAAAGACAAAAGGCACCAAAAAAGTTGATGCTTGAAAGAGTTCCTCTGGTCATATTCTAGATCAGTCTGAAATTCTGAAATGTGGTTTGCAGTACTCGATTTTCAAGAAGTGTTCAGGACTTTAACGAAAAAGCTTATTAACCTTTTCCTTTGATTATTTGTCTGTGATCCATAAGGTAACTGTAAATGTATATAGATAAGCACTACATCAAAAGTTCAGGGAGGTCTAAAAACTCTCATAACAGATTCTGCAAGAGATCTTAAACTCAAATCCTTCCCCCATTTTGGGGGCTACTACACAGCATAGTTGAACTAAACTGATGTCCTAGCCTTGTAGGGTGGTTTATTGCCTGGAGATAGGTGATTACAGTCGTGACTGTCTCTTATTATAAAAGGGGGAAGAACCTAGAACAGTAGAGGGGAATGAAACAAAATGAGAACTGGGATTTGGAATATAGTTTTTCTAATCTGGCAGATGGGTGAATAAGTGCGTAGGTTCCAGGATTCTTAGAATCTGAGTTTTTATCCTCGCTTTTTGGGTTTCTATGTAAAAGTCACATAAGATATTAAAACAATGATATTTGAACTCTTAAGAATCACGTGAAATAAATCCATGTATCTTATATATTGTTGTTGCAGAACTTGTAATGATTGGCTATAAATGTGTAAATTTTCTGGACTTGGATGACTATGTAGTTTGGCTTGTGCTTTGCTGATTATCTTGGGAGCACAAATGTGGAAATTTTCTGGAAGCTGATGAATAAATATACTTTGATTTGTGTTTTGCTGATTATTGTAGGAACTTAGGACCCTGATTAAGCTATTTCTTTGACAGAGCTCATCAAGATATGGGATGAAGTATTCTGCAGTGAGGCTACGCCGATTGAGCATGCAGAGATAATTGATAGTCTACGTTTGAAATACTGCCTCAAGTAATGGTAAATGCATTCACCTACCCAATTTCAGAGCTTTTTGAAGCTGCAAGGCCGGAAAAACTACACGTGAAAGGTCCAAATGGAAAAGTACGACTGCTCTTTTTCTGTATAGATTTTGCCGCCTCCCAATTTTTTGCTCCATGTGATGAATTTAGATTATATTTTGTGAAATTTGGTAGGAATACTTGGCATCAATGTTGCCCATTACTCCTAGGAGCAACAAACACAATTGTATCTTGCTATTTTTTATTTCTCGACAAGATCCGAGTTATGTGATTATGCTCCCTGTATACTTAGCTAGTTGATTTGGATCGTTCTCTTTGTCAAGTTCCTACAGGCCATATTTCACTTCCCCCAGCTTTCGATTGATCATCCTTTATTTACTTTGAGTTGATCAAAATATTCTTTTTCACTGGAGAAGAAATATTTTAGGCCCGAGCACTCCCAAGTAAATAGTTGGAAGCGTCATGCTTTATGCTTAAAATATTGGAAGCATAATGCTCGGTGCTGTGCTTTTGTATTAGTGGATCAAGGCAGTATCAGTGTTGTTCTATGCTGCAGATGTTTTGTCTGCATTTCACGCTTAAAAACTGGGTTTGCAGCCACGCAGAGTTGTTTTAAATAATATTCCAATGTGTTCCATATTTGCTTGATTTACATCCGGTATGGATCTACTTTAGATAACTTGTCATAGCTATTTTATCATTAAATATGCTTAGTTTGGTAGAGAAATTTACTTGTTTACTGTAAAAATTCATAAATATTACATAAATATAAATTAAATTAAAAATATTATGAAAATACTATTGTGATCATCTTGAAGATGAGGTATAGCTATTTGTATTAATAGTATATTTATTTTGTATTTTGAAGATGTAACGTTAGTACAAATAGCTGATATTTTATACGATATTAATATGAATAGTAATTCGGTATTTTGTTTTTGTTTTTTTTTTTTTATATAATTTGTAATTATGTAATTTTTTTTTATTAAGTTGGTACTTAGTTTAGTAGAATAATGTGATAATCATTGATTTAGATATTGAAGTATCGACTCTAATTTAAATGAATAATAAGTTCAGGGATATGAGAAGGGAACGTCAGACATTGCGGGCCATCTCTGGAGCTGTATCCATGGTGGCCATTAAATGCAGTTGCCTAATGTTTTATGAGTTGGTCATTTATGTCAATGTGATATATTTATTTATTGAATCTGAGTCATTCAACTTTTAGAAATGGATGTATGTTCCATTAATTGGGTAATATGTTGTCATTAGCTAGGAAGAGGTGGAAGTGGAAATGTTTCTAGTGATGGGAATATAGGCATAAGAGATTTTTGGTGCAAGTGAAGTCTGCTTCAGCTGGCATGATGGTCGACACTGTACTTTTGTTATATATGAAATGTGTTGCTCTTATTTTTCCTGTAGTGTTTTTGTTAATTAGGGTAATGGATGTTGCTGGTTGCTGATGCAATATGTGATCTGAATTGTATGTGGGTTTCTCAGTCATGCAGTGGTTAAATGTGAAGTTGAATCGAAGATTCTCGACCCGATTGATTTTTTTTTATGAGTCAGAACCGAGTGTTATCTGGATAAACATGTATTTTTTAATAGAATTATATTGGTTGTATTATATATATATATAGGGAAAAGGAAAAAAATTGCAAAAACAAAAAAAAACCCTAAGAATACTGATCTTAGGAAAGTAATCCCATGATTGTGGTAGAATTGAATTTCATCTTAATTTTGATGAAATTATCTTTTAAAATAATAATTTCAAGTCCAAATTGAAATCCTCTCTTAAAGAGCTGATTTCTATGGTTATAAAATAAATTTTATCTTAATCTTGATGAAATTGCCTTTTGAAGAAATAATTTCAAGTCCAAATAGAGGCGATTTTTATGGTCATAAAATACATGCAAACATATTTCAATTTGAATTAAAATCGCCTCTTCAAGTGTCAATCTAGGGATTATTTTTCCACGATTGATATTTTTTGGATTTTTTTATTTTTTTTTATTTTTTTTCTTTTCCATATATATGTATGTATGTATATATATGTATGCTCTTTCCCATAACTTCTCATACTAGACCAATCCACTAAAATGCAAATAAATAAAAAATGTGGTCAGTATCATGAAGAATAAAGAGATGCTATCTATATCCAAATAAAAATTGATGTTTTCATGAGGAAGCTATGGAAGGCTTTCCACAAATTGAGGAAGGTATCCGAGGAACAAGGGAATACAAAAAAGTAATAAGAGAGGCGCACAAACCAATCAATTGTATCGGTTGTATTCTTGAATTTGGAATAAAAAGAGGAGTCATACTTCCTAGCACGAGATACAGAATAAGACCACTTAAATCAAAATAGCATTCATAAAAATGTTCTAATATAGAGTAGAATCGAAAATTAAAAAGATTAGTTGACAAAAGTAAAAAATGAGTGCCTAATTCCAATATGATAAGGGTCTATCAGTGCAAATTAGCTAAACACTGTAATTGATGAGCGGATAGGTAGGTTAGGTACACTTCTCGCCCAGTGGGAAGTAATGAGGCTAGTCTCCCACCTATCCCCCACCACTCGTGCCCCTACCCCCCTACCCTTAAATTACTGGATGAAGAAGTAGTAGGGCTCCCTTTTTATGTATGCATCTTTATTTAAATTCTTTCTATTTTTCCATTTTTTATCCATTGGAGAATCTTAAAAAAAAAAATCTCTTTGGCAAAACACAATTCTTCGATTTCAATTTAAGGTGTACCTTGCCTTTTTTAAAGTAGCTTTGTTATGCCTATTTAGTTAGTAGGGCATTGGTCATAGCTGAAATTCATCAAAGGGAAAAATAAATAATATAAAGAAGAGAAAGAAAGAACGGTTTTGTCTCTCTTTCAATCTAAATAAGAGAATAAAGAAACCACTTAACAATGAAAGTTAGGAAAAGAAGTTTTAGTAAGAACTAGCATTAGACTTCTTCCCCCCTTTTTCGACTTTTCCTCTCTCCTTTTTCTTTTTGCTTCCACTTGGGCTTTTCATTCTGTTTTATATAGAACTCAGGAAATATTAATAATAATTAATGTAGAAAGGTGAGGCACTTTCCCTAGCATAAGGAAAAAAATTTAAGATAACGGCTTTCAAAGGACGAGTAAGGGATGGGGAAGGGGAGGGGGAGGCTCTTGAGAGCAAAAAAGACTAGAAATAACATGGAAATTAGAACCATTCTTATGATAGCTTTTGTCTCGAAGAGCTAAGGGGCAGCCTTCTCTCTCTATCTTGGTTTGGGTTTAACATCGCATATCGATCTGGATAATATTTTGATTGGTTGTAGTGTGGATTAAGGAGCTGCTCATCCATGTTGTAGTTGTATAGGTGGGGTATCACGCTCTGAAGCGGCAGAGTTATAATAGCTCTGCCGTGTAAACCATTTTAAGATAGAAGTTATATTTTAACCGCTATCTTAGACTTAATCTACACAAGGCGTCCACGACTAACCCGGTTTTGAAGTAAACAGTTTGTAATTTAAATAAATTATTTACCTAAGAAAGTGAGGAAATATGTATATATATATACACTATAATTTAGTTACTACCATTAAAATTTACAATATTTCTTTGTAATATATTTTTTAGTTATTACATTATTCAGAAATGAAAAATTCTAAGTAAAAGCTTAGACCTTAAAAATATGTGTTTATTTTTCAAATGTTTTTTTTCACTCCCTAGGATCCAGCAATTGTTAACTTCAGAGTAGTTGTATGCTGCTTCTTAGCCAGCACCTGTATGATGTCTATAGGAATGTGAGCAACTACAGCCCAATAAGTTAAAATGGAGGACTTAAAAGTATACCATAAACACAACAAGGTTATCAACTAACTTATTAGGTGCAATGCATGTTTAAGCAAACGCCATCGCACGATGTTGTCTAGCCTATTGTGATATTAAAGAAATTGCACCCGCTCTAATTCGGGTTGAGGAGTTATTATTAATGCAACAGCTCACAACCAAATCCAGGCTTATGCAATGGAGAACCCACTCCTCCCGCGACTACCTTCAAACCATTGACTTCACCCTCATCGCGACCTCCTCTCCTGTCACTTAGTTCGACTAAGTATGAAGAAAGGACCATTATGCAATCCTGTGCTATTCCTTTCGAAAGGGTCGGTATTTGGCCCAAGAGTCCTAGGTTTCCCCTAATGGGTTGCCATGCAGGTCCGATTATGATTACAAGTCGTATATTTGATTAGGTCCAGTTTAGAATAATCAATAATTTCATACAAATTATACAATACAAGCCAGAATAACAAACAGAATCATAGTATCACTCATAATCAAACACATGTACACAATCAACTATCTAATAAGCACAACCAAGCATAATCTCAAACCCCAAAAATACAATAACGTATTAATCTCAACTTACCTGAACTCTTCGCTCACTTACTCGAGGTTCAACTCGGTCAGGCCATCGCTAATAATCCCTATAACATAAACGTGATTTCAGTTTTCCATATAACTATTATAAGTTGGTTTTATCCTATAAAGCTTATTGTTATCTTTTGTTGAGGGTTTAATATGTCCAATTATCTAGGTTCTCAAATCTTTTACAATTATTCTAGGTTTGGGGTTAGGTTCAAGTTCAGTTTCCGCATCGATTTCTAAATTAAGTTTTGGTTCAATTTTTAAGTTATAATTTAGCTTATTATTATTTTTTCCACGTATACCTATTATTTATTAACGATTCTTTCTACCCTATTTTGGGGTTCGGATCTTAAATTAAATTCTAGTTTTGATTTTAAAGTCTTAAATATGCTCGAATCCTAATATGAAACTAATCACATTAAGCTCGAGTATTCTAATATCCTATTGGGTCTTAATTTAGTATTCTAAACTATTCGGTACACACTAATCTTAATTGGGGTATCGGATTTATTCCCGAAGTGAGAAAATCTTATATTTTTTATAAAATTACCTAAAATTAAATTTTGTTTCAGATTTAGTATATTCTGATTTTTATTATAATATTATCTAAATAACCCTAATTTTTCAGATTTATTAAATTTTCAATTCCTTATATTCCTAATTTTCTACAATTACTACCTAATTCATAAATTAATTACACTTAATACTCCAAAGCTTACGATTAGGTTTTCACATCAGAGATTAACATTCCTAAATATCTAATTATTGTTTAAGTCAGTAATTAGTGTCTTAATAACCTAATTAACCCAAAATTATCCAATTTTTTCATTATTTTAGGGCTAAAAATTAACTTAAAAATTTCAAAAATTAATTTTTAAAAAATGACTTCATAGCACAGCACTTTTCTATATCACTTAAGCATTCTACAGAAAAAATTTGAGCTTCAAACCACACTCCTAAGCCTATTTATTTCTAGTTCTAATTATGCTTGGTTTTATTTAATTTGTTAAAAACCCTATATTTTCAGACGTGATTAAACTAAATCATTATTTTCCTCTAAATCTACATATAATAAAACTTCAGAATAACAAATTTCATAATTTTCTGGGCAAAATAATTAATTTTAAGAAATTATACAAAACCGGAGCAGATAAGGGACTCACTCGATTCGATGCCTTTTGGCTGTCTAACTCCATTCCAAGTATGTTGGCTGTCCTAGACGGTGGAGTGGGGTGGTGGCGGTGGCTCGATCCCAGGTAGCGGTGGTGCGTAGGTTTGGTTTACTAGCCTTAACTGCACGGTTTTCCTTTTCTTTCTTTTTTTTCTCTAGTTTTTCTCTTGAATTTTCGAAGCTCTCTATTTTTCTTTGATTCCTAACTGTCTAAAGGAGTTCTGTGAATTTTTTTCCTTATCTGTAGAGCTTGGTGATAATTAATATGCATTAAATTAGATAAGACATTGTTCAAATTCCTTAATTTTTGGCTTTTGTGTTGTTTTATTCTAATTGGCTAATTTTTTTCTTATTTTCCCTAGCTGCCACGACCTATATCTGGATCATTCCTGATTTTTTCTTAATTAATTATGAATTTTATTTAATTATTTAGTATTATTTTAACAGATTTCGCGGATTTTAAGTAATTACGCGTATTTCTACCTATATGTAAATTTATATATAGTACAAATAGATATTCCTAAATATTATTTAGGTCATTTTATAATTTTTAATATACATATAATTTATCTGTAGTAATTTGTTAATTATTGGAATGCATTTTACGCATTTTCAATAAATAACGAGTTATATACTTAAAATTTAGAATTTTTATATTATTTTATTTTATTACTTATTTTCTTAAATTCAATCTTACGGGATCATTTTCACTAATATTTCTGGCTTTACTTATAATTTAGGTTTGATTGGATCTTTCAGTCAATCAAAACTTTGAGCGACTGGTTGTAGGACTTACATGGGGGTTATCGTCGCCCTTGGTTTTTTTGGAGAAGGATCTTCATTTTTTTTACGAGCTCGTTGAATCTCGAAAAATAGTTTGTTTGGTAAGCATGGTAGGGGAGAGAGATTTGTAATAAAAAAAGATATGAAGAATTGTTACGCTCCTAAGTGACAGAGTTGTAACAGTATCACTGTGTAAATCATTCTAAGATAGAAGTTAGCCTTACAACCGCTATCTTAGTGTAAACCCTATAACTAATCATTCGAAATTTCAATCAGTTGAAAGACTCGATCGAACTCAAATTATAAAGTAAAGCTAGAAATATTAGTAAAAATGACCCCGCAAACTTGAATTTAAGAAAATAAGTAATAAAATAAGAGATTATATAATTTTCAAATTTTAAGTATAATAAGTACTAATTACCGAAAGGGCGAAAAGTATAATCTAATAACTAATAAATTACTAGTAATAGATTATATGTATAGTAAAAATTTTAGAATGACCAAAATAATAATTAGGAATGTTCATATGTAACCTTCATGTATTTACGTGTAGATAAAAATACGCGAAATTACCTAAATTGGCCAAAAACTAAGTAAATAATTAAAGAAAATTATAAATTAATCATGGAAAAATCAGAAAAAAATCTGAAGAGGATAGAATGATCCAAATCTGGTCGTGGCAGGTTAGGATATGCAAAATAAAAATTAACCAATTAGAATTAGACAACACAAAAGCCAAAAATCAAGGAAATTGGGCAAAGTCATGTCTAATTAATACATATTAATTACCAAAATCGTCTATAAATAGGGAAAAAATTTCTAGAACTAATTTGGGCAGTGAAGAATCAGAGAAAAATTGAGAGACTAAAAAATGTAAGAGAAAATCCAGAAAACTAAAAAAGAAAAGAAAACTGTGCAATTAGGGCTTTTAAAGGGAACCCACACCAAACGAGCAAGTGGGAGTGGACGGCCACCACCACCACACGGTGGTGGCAGCGCCCAGACTAGTCGACAAGGCCATAGCGGCCAGCGGTGGCCGGAGCCACCCAAATCGGTGAGTCCGATTTCTAGCCCGATTTTATGTAATTTTGTTAAAAATAGTAAATACTCTTAGAAAATTATGAAACTTGTTATTCTAAGGTTTTATTGTATTTAGATTTAGGGAAAAATAGTGATTTAGTTTAATCACGTCTGAAAATATAGGGTTCTTAACAAATTGAGCAAAATTGAGCAAAACTGAGCATGATTAGAACGAGAAATAAATAGGCTTAGGAGTGTAGTTTGGAGCTCAATTTTTTTTTTTGTAGAATGCTTATGTGATATAAAATAGTGCTATAAAGTCATTTTTTAAAAATTAATTTTTGAAAATTTTAAGTTAATTTTTAGCCCTAAAATGATGAAAAAATTGGATAATTTTGGGTAAATTAGGTGATTAAGATACTAATTACTGATTTAGATAGTAATTAGATATTTAGGGATGTTAATCTCTGATATGGAACCCTAATCCTAACCTTTGGAGTATTAAGTATAGTTAATTTAGGAAATTAGGTAGTTATTGTAAGAAATTAGTAATATGTGGAATTGAAAATTAATAAATCTAAAACATTAGAGTTATTTAAATAATATTAGAATAAAAATCAGAATAATAATATATTTGAATTAAGATTTATTTTAGGTAATTATATAAAAATGTAAGATTTTCTCACATCGGAGATAAATCCAATACCCCAATTAGGACTAGCGTGTACCAAATAATTTAAAATACTAAATTAAGACCCAATAGGATATTTGAATACTCAAGCTTAATGTAATTAATTTCACATTGGGATTCGAGCATATTTAGGACTTAGAAATTGAACTAAAACCTAAGTTAAAAAAATTGATGCAGAAACCAAACCCGAACCTAACCCTAAACCTAGAATAATTGTAAAAAACTTAAGACCTAGATAATTAAGTATATTAAACCCTAAATAAAATATAACAATAAGCGTTATAGGAGAAAATGAACCTATAATCATTATATGAAAACTGAAACCACGTTTGTGTTATAGGGATGATCGGTGATGGCCTGAGCAAGTCGGACCCTGAGTGAATGAGCGAGGAGTCGAGGTAAGTTGGGATTAATACGCTGCTGTATTTTGGAGGCTTAAGATTATGTTTGATTGTGCTTGTTAGATAGTTGGAGGTGTGCATGTGCTTGATTATGAATGATGCTATGATTCTGTCTGTTGTCCTGACTTGTATTGTGTGGTTTGTATGAAATGATTGATTACCCTAAACTAGGCCTAATCAAATATACGACCTATAATCATAATCGGATCTACATGGCAACCCATTAGGAGAACTTAGGACTCTCCGGCCAAATACCAACCTCTTCGAAAGGGATAGCGCAGGATTGCAATTGGTCCCTTCTTCATCCTTAGTCGAACTAAGTGACGGGAGAGGAGGTCGCGGCGAGGGTGAAGTCAGTGGTTCGAAGGTAATCGCGGGAGGAGCGAGGTCTCCATTGCACAAGCCTGAGTTTGGTTGCGAACTGTTACATTAATGGTAACTCTTCAACCCGGATTAGAGCGGGCGTAATTTCTCTAATCTCACGACAGGCCGGATAACGTCGTGCGATAGCATTTGCTTGCATATGCATTGCACCTAATAAGTTGATTGAAAACCTTGTTGTGTTTATTGTATAGTTTTAAGTCCCCCATCCTAATAATCTCACGACGAGCTGTGGTTGCTCACATCCCTATAGAAGTCGTGCAAGTGCTGGCTAAGAAGCGGCAAACAACTACTCTGAAGCTAGCAACTGCTGGATCCTGAGGAGTAAGTAAAAACATTGAAGAATCAACATATATTTTATTACTTTTCATTTCTGAATAATGTATAACTAGGAAATGTGTAACTAGGAAATGTGTTACGGAGAATTATTGTAAACTTTAATTGTAATAATTGAATTATAGTGTATATATATATTTCCTCACTTTCTTAGGTAAATGATTTATTTAAATTACAAACTGATTACTTTAAAGTGGGTTAGTCGTGGACGCCTTGTGTAGATTAGGTCTAAGATAGCGGTTGTAAGGCCAACTTCTATCTTAGGATGGATTACACGGCGGGGCTGTTACAACTCAACCGCTTCGGGTCGTGACACCTAGACCTAATCTACACAAGGCATCCATGACTAACCCGCTTTAAAGTAAACAGTTTGCAATTTAAATAAATCATTTACTTAAGAAAATGAGAAAATATATATATACATTATAATTTAGTTATTACAATTAACGTTTACAATATTTTACCGTAATATATTTCCTAGTTATTACATTATTCAAAAATGAAAAGTTCTAAATAAAAATTTAGACCTTAAAAATATGTGTTTGTTATTCAAATGTTTTTTCTCACTCTTCAGGATCTAGCAGTTGCTATCTTCAGAGTAGTTGTAAGTCGCTTTTTAGCCAGTACCTGCACGACGTCTATAGGGATGTGAGTAACCACAGCTCCTAAGCCTATTTATTTCTAAACCGAAACATGCTCGGTTTTGCATGATTTCTTAAGGACCATATATTATGGGACATATTTCCATCAAAATAATATTTTTCCTAAAAACTACATACAAAAATATTCTAGAATAAAAAAATTCATAATTTTCTAAGAATATTTACTATTTTTACAAAATTACACAAAATCAGGCTGGAAATCGAACTCATCGATTTTGGTGGCTCCGGCCACTATCGGTGGCCATGGGTGTGTCGGCCCATCTGGGCGATGCCACCGTGTGGTGGTGGTGGTCGTTTACTCCCAGCTACTTGTCGGGTCTGGGTTCTCCTTACAAGCTCCAACTGTACAGATTTTTGCTAAATTTTTGTAAAACCCTAATTTTCTCTCAATTTCACCTCTCTCTATTTTTCTAAACTTATTGACATCTAAAATGAGGTTCCGAAAAATTTAGAGTATTTATAGAGTTTTAGGGAAATTATTGTGTATTAATTTGATTAGACAATTGCTTTATTTTCTTCCAATTTGACAATTGTGTTATTCTAATTTAATTGGCTAATTTTTTTCTTATTTTCTTTAGCTGTCACGACCCAATTCTGGATCATTCCTTATTTTTTATGATTTTTCTTTATTTTTCCTTAATTAATTATGATTTTTCTTTAATTATTTATTATTATTTTAGCATGTTTCACGTATTTTAAGTAATTACGCGTATTTCTACCTACATGTAAATTTATATATAGTACAAATAAATATTCTTAAATATTATTTAGGTTATTCTATGATTTTTAGTATACATATAATTTATCTCTAATGATTCGTTAATTATCGAAATACATTTTACGCATTTTCAATAAATAACGAGTTAAATATTTAAAATTTGAAAAATTTATATTATTTTATTTTATTACTTATTTTCTTAAATTCGAATTTACAGGATCATTTTTACTAATATTTTTTACTTTACTTATAATTTAAGCTTGATCGGATATTTCAGCCGATCGAAATCCTGAATGACTAGTTGTGGGGCTTATAATAATGACTTGAAACCTCCTAAGATGTTGGCTGCTCAATTGGCTACTGCTTTCACTGCTTATTCTCGTATCTATATGTACCCATACATTTCTAGACCTGATTGTTACTATACTAGTACTGGTTCAATAGTTCTAGGAAGTCCTCTTCTTGACAATTTAATCTCATCAATTGAATTAGGTAAGTTTAAACTCGAATGCTATATTTATTTATTTATTTATTTATTTTCTGCGGCATTCTAGACTCGATTATCTTTCCAGCTCTAGGTTGAAATATATGGATGGACTTTTTGGTGATGTTAAAAATTATGCAATTTTTGAGTGTATGTAAGCCCTAAAGTTAAGCCAAATGACCGTAGAATTAAACTTAATACATAAAGTTTAGGACGATCGATTAAAAGATCTGATCAAATCTAAATTATAAACTATAGATAGAAATATCAGTAAAAATGACTCCGTAAACTTGAATTTAAGAAAATAAGTAATAAAATAAGAGACTATAAAATTTTCAAATTTAAGTATAATAATTGTTAATTATCGAAAAGGCAAAAAGTGTAATCTAATAACTAATAAATTGCTAGAAATATATTATATGTATACTAAAAATCATAGAATGACCTAAATAATAATTAAAAATATTCACTTGTATCCTACGTATATTTACGTATAAGTAAAAATATGCAAAATTACTTAAATTAGCTGGAAACTTATTAAATAATTAAAGAAAATTATTAATTAATTAAGAAAAAATAAAAAAAATCAGATGAACAGGAAATGACTTGGATTGGATCGTAGCAAGTCAGGAAGTGAAGAAGAAAATTAACCAATTAAAATCAAGCAACACAAAAGGCAAAATTCAAGGGATTTGGACAATGTCTTGTTCAATTAAATGCATAATAATTACTACAAAACTCTATAAATAGGGAGAAAAATTACAAAGCTCATTTGGACAGTTAGAAGTTAGAAAAAATTGAGAGCACCGAAAACTGAAGAGGAAAATTAGGGTTTAGGAGAATATTAAGGAAATTTGTGCAGTAAGAGCTAGTGATCAAACCCACACACCACCACCACCTGGGACCAAGCCGTCGCCGCCATTACCACCACCACCTTACTCCAGACCCACCGCTTAGACCGGCTGACATACGTGGACTGGTGTTGGAAGCCCAAAAGTCATCAGATTGGGTGAGTCTTCCATTTGCTTCGATTTTGTATAATTTCTTAAAATTATTTAGTTTACCCATAAAATTATGAAATTTATTATTCTGAGGTTTTATTGTATGTAGATTTAGGGAAAAATAGTGATTAAGTTTAATCATGTCTGAAAAATATAGGGTTTCATGATTAGAATTACAAATAAATAGGCTTAAGAGGTAGTTTGGAGCTCAAATTTTTTCTATTGAATGCTTAAGTGATATAGAACAATGCTATGAAATATTTTTTTTAAAAAAATTTAATTTTCAAATTTTTTAAGTAAATTTTTATCCCTAAAATGGTGGAAAAATTGGGTAATTTTGGGTTAATTAGGTGATTAAGTGATTAATTACTGATTTAGATGATAATTAGATGTTTAGGGATGTTGATCTCTGATGTGGAAACCTAATCCTAGTCTTTGGAATATTAAGTGTAATTACTATAGGAATTATGTAGTAATGGTAAGAAATTAGGAATATGTGGAATTGGAAATTTAATAAATATGAAAAATTAGATTTATTTAGATAATATAATAATAAAAATCAGTATATAATAAATCTGAAAAAAAAAATTTAACTTTAGGTAATTGTATAAAAAATATAAAATTTTCTTACCTCGAGAGTAAATCCGGTATCTCAATTAGGATTAGAGCGTACCGAATAGCTTAGAACACTAAATTAAGACCCAATATGACATTAGAATACTTGAGCTTAATGTGATTAATTTCACATTAGGATTCAAGCATATTTAGGATTTCCTCGTAGCTAGAGACAATATAGAATCAAAACTGGAATCAAATTTAGAAACTGAATCCCGAAATGAGGGAGAATGAATCATTAGTAAATAATAGGTATACGTGGAGAAATGAGTTAAATTATAATTTAGAATATGAATCATTAAAGTATAAATACTAAAAAAACGTATTTGTATTATAGGATATCCGAAGACGAACTGACTTGCAATTAAGTGATTGGGCGATTGAGAATTCCAAGTAAGTTGGGTTATTACTTACTATATTGGAGTACTATTTTATGGTACTTGGAGATTTAGGATTGTGTATGATTGTAATTATAAGTAATTTATGCATGTGTTTGAGTATCTGAATTTGCGCTGAAATTTGTAATGTGGTTGATTTTGTGTTATGACTGGATTGGTGTGAAATTATTTAAACACCCTAAATGAAATTCAATCTTAGTCGATTTTAATGATCTAAATTATCATGCATTGCTACCTTTTAGGGGATCATTAGGATTCTCCAACCAAATATCAACACCTTTGATAAAGATAGCGCTGGATAGCAATTGGTCTTTTCCTCATCCTTAGCCGAACTAAGTAACAGGAGAGGAGGTCGCGGTGAGGACAAGGGCATTGGTTCGAAGGATAGTCTTCGGAGGAGCAGTGTCTCCATTGCACAAACCTAGGTTTAGTTGTGAGTTGTTGCATAACATGAAAACTCCTCAACCCGAATTAGAGTGGGTAGAATTTCTCTGATTTAGAAACAAACCGGATTACGTTGTGTGATGACACTTTCTTGTTGCATTGCATAAAAATAATTGCTTGATAATCTTATTTATATTTGTATGCATTCATGAGTCTCCAATTTAACTTACTAAGCTGTAGTTCCTCATAACTGTATAGATCCTTTTGCAGGTCTTGATTTTTGAATACTTTGAGTATTATGCTACCCTACAACTATCCAGGGGTTAGTTCTTTTGAAGCCTAGGGTATGAGGATCAATTCGCTTAGTAGTAGATGTATAACTAGAGTATCTTTTATACCTTAAGAATGAAAGACTGATAGTCATTATGTAAATTAACAAACTGTCATGTTAATATAGAGTTTCTTGGGAAGTTCTATGGAATGTAAATATAATTATGTATGTTGATATAAAATTCTTGATAATTACTGTAACTTTAGTTAAACTTTTAATTGAATTGTTTACTTCAAAGCGAGGAGTCGTTGAAGCTTTGTGTAGATTATGTCTATAGTAGGTACTGTGAGGCTAATTACTATCATAAAATGGTTTACATGGCGGGACTGTTGCGATTCTGTGACTTCGGGGCATAATAGTGCAAGGTTGTCAACTTCCAAAATGCCAAGATTCATGTGATCGCATTCTACATTCTACATTCTACATCTTTCTTCTCTTCCTCACATTGTGATCTAACTGCATCCTGGCTCCAAAAATTTCTTTTTTGTGACCCGGATGGAAGATCCAACTACCTTCTTGTGAATGGATTTTTAGAAAAAGTCTTGTAGTATTACCAGCTATGCTGGAGGAGCAATTGATTTAGCAATTTTTAGTCTTCATCTATCTAGTGTTTTATTCATTTTAAGTTCTATCAATTTTATAACAACTACCTTCAACATACATGGACCTAGATGACAATGCATAGATTACCCATTATGTGGGTGGGGGGTAAGGAGGTAGGGTGGCCTTAAATAACTTGAAAAAGCTCGGGCCCGTTTAGGTAAAGTGGAAATGGAAGCGAGTCAAAAGACCTAGATTTGGTAATGGCATGGGCAAACTATCTCATCTCTTAGGATGGTCGTTTTGGTGTAGAATGGTATGGTCGTACCTAAGTTTCTAGGCAATTTGGACGATGCCCAACCGTTCCTTTTCCACCAATGCATGTTGTGCTTCCACCTTCAAGAGCTAAGCTACTAAAGTAAAATAGTTTATAGCGTCTAATCTAGTCTTTTCTCGAGTATCTTACTTCATTCTTACTTTTTCATAGCACGCAATTAGTGCAAAAGTCTCTTTATTTCTACTATTTGCACTATTAGATAAGACAAAAGGAGCGAAGTTGAGCGGGTAGCTAAGACAATCAATTAATCTCTTTATGAAATAAATCTCCCTTTGTCTCTGAAGTGAAAGAAAAGCCCCGTTTTGCCCGTTACCCTCTTGATGCTCGATGAGTGTCATAAAGTCAGGTGGTAATCAAGGCCAAAAAAAGGCTTTATCCATTTTCTTCTTTCAAAGAGCATATATTGAAAGTAATAGATTTATCTTAAAAATGTATTCTATAATAAGAAGAGCGGATACGTCGATTCTAAAGCCACATATATAGTATATGTTAGAAATATTCTTCAAGCTAATCAATGAAAAAAACCGTGTTTTTGGAGTAATATTTGGTGTCCCATTCAAATTACGTGCTTAATGTTATTGACTTATAGAAATTCATTATGCCATTTAAGTGGCTAAGGACGAGGCAATAGAACAGAATTCATAAAAGAGGGCATGGATAAGCATCGAGGAGAAACCTTGGTCAAAATGGATAAAACTCCAAGGATTCTCCTTTTTTTAAGGGGATTGATAAACAAAGAGGGTAATGAAACAAAGAATTTTTAGAATAGACGAGGACAAATAATGTCTAGGACACCATTAAAGATCTGACAAAAAACTTCTTCTATTAGCTTGGGATATTAGATACACTTGGAAAACTTCCAATTATTTTATTAAACTTTTAAGGTTGGCCACAAGTCTTTTATAGGAGAAGGAAAAAAAAAATAGTATACAAATTAAAAAATTCCAAAAATATGGTAGTTGGAATAATAATCTCAATAATATAGTATGTGAAATCGCTTCTTCAAAAAGCGATATTATTTTGAACTGAAAGGTAATTTCATCATAAATCTTCCAATAACCCATCTACTACTAAAGCAAATAATTCAACTTTTTACATTTAAGGTGAACATCGATAATGCCAAATCAAGTTCAACCCTAACAAAACTAAAATCAAACTTTATAGCCAAACTTGATCTCTATACTAAGATCTCCATGCAATACAGACCTAGGTAAATACAAGATCACTACTCTCAAACTTCCTAACGCTTATTAAGCCAAAAACCATGCAATATTTATATTTCTCAACAATTAACATTGGCAAGTACAATCTATGGTACATAAAATAGTTGGGAAAACAAAAGTAAGTAAAATTAACAATTTATACAAAATATGTGCAAAGTCAATTATAATAAAAATGTTAATTAACTACAACTAATTAGAATCTATTGCTATTTATGTTGTTTGAGTGCGTAGGCACAAGTCTCTTGAGTAGCTACATTAGCACCATCTAATTTGCATCCAATTGTATGTATATGGGCCATTCCTTAAGAAAATACCGGAGCAGGTCATGTGCATAGGAATTAGAGTAAGCTTAACCTACTTAACCTCCTCACCCATGTTTGCATTATGATCTCTATGTCACCTCTTAGATGGAGTAGCTGGAGTCTGAATTTGATTATTAAAGGCCTCTCTTGATGGTATGTGAAACTAGAATTGAGGTGTTGCAAGAGATGCCGGGGGCAAGTAGTTCTGAGGTGACTCATCATCTTGAATTTTCAAATTAGCTTTTTACATGCTTGCCCTCTACCCCATGTATGTCCTCATCCTTTACATTTCCTTTTACCACATACGGTGGAGAGTCCTTATGCTCGATATCTGGACTAAGCGTAGGGGGATCACCTAGATGGATGCCTTTAAGCTTTTAGTTGCTTAGCTATAATATCCTTATATGACATCAAAAATAGCTTATATATGAAATCCGCTTGCAAGTTATAAAGGCACAAATGAAGAAGTAATAACAAGAAATATGATGGATTCATATCATGTATACCCAAGATGCTTTAGATTTGCTAATATATCAATAGGTGACCAATTAGTACCAAGACAAATAGTTTAGAACTATATCTGGTGGTAGTTATATATGAACAATCTTGTTATGACAATCTATCCATTGCTCTAGCCAAGTTGCATGGATAGTAGCCTAGTTCGTCTCTATCCTACCCCTTAACTTTGCATCATGTTGAGCTTGTGGGGTGTCTTAATAAGCAAGAATCTTCTCGATCTTGACAAATTACCGAGTCACGAAGTCCGAATAATACAACTTTACAATGCGGAAGCATATAAGTGGGACCTATGCTATCCAAATATCATCATTAGCATTGGTGTCATTGAAATTTCAGTGATATCTTACAAGTCGGTTCATTCTCCACATCCGTATTCTTATTGGATTCACTTATGATGAATATGTTATCTTGATGGGGCATGCGATTGCTAATTGATTCTTCAATAGGTGAAATTGGTTGAGATTCATATACCCGAGTTTCAACTTAACACCCAACACTACTCTCATATGATGTAAGGATGTTGATTTCACGAACTTCAACATATATCTCTATTGAACCACTAACTCCATTATGTCCTTGGGAGGATGTCAATAACTGTTGGAAATTATAATCATTGTTTATAGGCTGAGCATATAACAATCTCCAATGCTTCCTACAAAAGGATACCTTTGGATCAACTTAACTCGGTGAGCGTTTATGTTTACTTGAAGACAATTGCATATCAAACCCTACTAACTAATCATAGGTTGTACCAACTAAAATCCCAACTATTATTGTCAGGCATTTATTGTAGTGCACTCTATCCTCCCCTTCTACAATGTTTTCTCTAGTATAGCAAATGATTCTCATATTATCTATTCCTACCGTATTTGTCATAACAACTTCATGATAACACAATCATGGATAAACTCACTAATTAGCGCCTAAAAAAACAGACAAATCATATTTAAGAACATCTTTACATTTCCAAGAAAATACACTTCAATAACATTTAATTTATAAACTTTATTTAATTGCATTGCGTATTTATTCACTAACGTACTAATATCATAATTATATTCAAATTTTAGTAACCCGTCTATATTATAGTAAATATATATATATATATATATATATATATACATATACATATCTTCGTCATGTCCTAATTTTGAACTTTCTAAAGCAATATAATACTTACATAATAGGCACTTGGATCAATGTAGTATAATATATGTGTTTACACGACTATTTTCTACAATTATAGAAATATAGAAGTGAACAAAAGTAGGAAAAAAAAAAGTATCTTTTTCTTCTTTGCATGTATAGAGAGAAAAAAAATGCATGTATTTGTCAATGTTTTTATGAAATTAATATCGAAAAGTGCTATATGTGCTACTATAATCTCAAATCTAGAGTTGAATTGAGGAAAAGAAGGGGCAAAAATTAAGCTTTGTAGAGAATGCCTACATGGGTTTCAACATTTTAGAGAGAGAGAGAGATTTTTGTTTTGAATGGAGGAGGTAGAAGAAGAATGTAGCACATGTTGGGTTGAAGTGCCAACAAAATCCCTTTTTTAAGAGGTGATTTTGTACTTGGAATCAAATTGTCTTTAGGCTTAAATAAAGAGACGATTTTAGTTTAAAACAAAATTTTCTTTGTAAGAGGTGATTTTAGATATTGTATTACTGGGGTTATTTTTTAAACTGCCATATTTTTGGAATTTTTCTTTTCTTTTATATTATTTTTTTTCTTTTCGTCGTCTTTGACACTTTTAGTTGGGTGTTATACAATGCTAAACAAAAAATATCTTTATCATTTTTTAAAAATTTTTAAAATAAGTAATTTAAACATATATACATTAAACTTAATAACATTTTCTACTTATACTTACCCATAACTTCCAGATTATGTATCTTTTATTTTATTTTTGAGAACTTCACACTTGCAAGTTTTAGTTTAATATTGATGCTTATCTCTAGTGTACTTTTGATTTCAATAATGAATACGAGAAAAGGAAAATAAAAATAAAAATAAAAAAGAAAAATAAAAAATATCTCTCTTTAGAAAATAATCCTAAAAGTACTACACTTGAAATTGTCTTTTGAAGAAGTGATTTCAATTGGATAGGGATAAAATGGCCTCTTGAACAGGTAATTTTAGTCCAAAGTGAAATCGCTTTAAGTCAAAGTTAAAATGCCTCTTCAAGAGGTGATTCTACCAAAACCCCCCCTCAACCTTTCAACCGTTCTTCTATTATAACAAACAGCCTAACTTCGTACACCTAAGTCAAACACTTGTAAAGTGGAGCTAAGTTTAACCTAAACAAATCTAAAACCATCAAACTTCACAATTACACCCAATCTCTTACACAATCCATACTTATACAAATAAAAGTTCACTACTGTTAAACATCTTAACACATTTTGAAGCCAAAAACCATTCAATATACTTATCTATCAATCGTTAAAATTGGCAAGCATAATCTTTGATGGATAAAAAATTGGGAAAGTAAAAGAAATTAAAATAAAAGTTAACAATATATATGAAATGTGCACAAAGTCAATTACAATCAAAATGTTCAATAATTACAAATAATCTACTGTTGCCTACTCGTCCACGTGCATAAGCATGTGTCTCCTATGTATCTATATTATTTTAGGGCTATACTATTTGATTTGCATCCAGGTGCGTGATCTATGCACCATCCCCTAAGAAGGTACTGGAGTGGGTGAAGTGCATAAGGACTGGAGTAGAGTAAACTTGCATGAAACTCCACTCACCATCATCCATGCTCTCTTTACTACTTACACTAAGAATGGCATATGTTTTGAGCTTCCAATTACATCCACATTTGTGGTTAACCCATGTCTCTAGTCATTCCTCCTGCTTGGCCGTAAGCTTTATCCATAGACGGGAGCCACCCTTTGCTTGCAAAACGCCTTCATTTGAATCAGTATTATTAGAGTCTTGGGCAATATCCTCACAAGTGAATTCATTTTCTACATTCTATCCCTATTATATTCACTTGTGATCAAAATGTTAGCTTGACGAGGCATGCAACAGCTATAGAGTTCTTTAGTGGGTAGAATCGGTTAAGATTCAAATACCTAGGTTTCAACTTAAAACTCAACATTGCCATTATGTCCTCCAAAACCGTACTCAACTACTTAAAGGATGTTGATTTCATGAATTTCAATATATATTTTTGCTGAACTACTAATTTTAACTTCACCATGGCCTTAGGAGGATGGTAAAAGATACTAGACACCATAGTCGTCATTTGTAGGCAAACTACAGAAACAAGTCCCTATTTCCTCCTTCAAGAGGACATCTGTGAATCAACTAGACCCAGTAAGTCACTATGTTAACTTGAAGACAATTAATTATCAAGCCCACTAATTGATCAAAAGATGCATCAATTGGAACCTTAACTATCGTTATCGGGTGTTGTTACGCCCCGAAGTCGCAACGGTTCCGCCGTGTAAACCATTCTATGATAATAACTGGTCTCACAGTACCTACCATAGACATGATTTACACAAGGTGTCGATGACTCCTCGCTTTGAAGTAAACGGTCCAATTAAAAGTTGAACTACAATTATGATAAATAGTACAAATTTCTAATAAACATGTATAATAATATATAAGTCCACAGAGCTTCCCAGAAAGTTTTACATAAACACAACAGTTCACTAGATTACATAATAACTATCAGTCTTTCATCCTTAATTACAAGGTCACTTTAGTTGCACATTATACTAAATAACTTGATTTCACACCCCTGGCTTCAAACGGACTAACCTTTGGGTAATTGTAGGGCGGCATAGTACTTGAAGTATTCAGAAATCAGAACCTGTAAAAGGATCTATAAGGGTATGAGCAACTACAGCTCAGTAAGTTGAATTGGAGACTCATGAATGCATACAAGCACAAACAGGGTTATCAAGCAATTATTTCAATGCAATGCAACAATCAAGTGTCATCGCACAATGTAGTTCGGTCCGTTGTGAAATTAGAGAAATTTCACCTGCTCCAATCTGAGTTGAGGAGTTTCCATGTTAAGTAGCAGTTTACAACCAAACCCAGGTTTGTGCAATGGAGACCTCGCTCCTCCCGCGACTACCTTCGAACCATTGACTTCACCCTCGCCGCGACTTCCTCTCCTGTTACTTAGTTCGACTAAGGATAAAGAAGTGACCATTTTGCAATCTTGCGCTATCACTTTCGAAGGGGTCGATATTTGGTTGGAGAATCCTATGATTCCCTAACGGGTTGCAATGCATGACATTTTCGGTCATTAGGGTCGAATCAGATTAAATTTCATTTAGGGTGTTTAAACAATTTCATACCAATTCAATCAGTCACAAAATCACTCACATTACAAATTCAGCACAAATTTAGCACGAATCCAGTACCTCAAACACATGCGTAAACTACTTACAATCACAATCATATACAAGCCTAAGTCTCCGAGTACCATAAAACTAGTACTCTATTACAATAAGTAATAACCTAACTTACTTGGAATTGCTCGATCGCTCGATTCCTTAGTCGCAAGCTGATTTGTCTCTAAGTGTCCTATAATACAAATAGGTTTTTTTAGTACTTATACTTTATGAATTTATATTCTAAGTTATATTTTAACTCATTTTTTTTTCGTGTATACCTATTACGTACTAATAATTCGTTGTACTCTATTTCGGGGTTCGAATTCTAAATTAGATTTTAATTTTGATTCCGAAGCCTTAAATATGCTCGAATCCTAATGTGACATTAATCATATTAAGCTCGAGTATTCAAATATCCTATTGGGTCTTAATTCAGTATTCTAAACTATTTGGTACACGCTAACCTTAATTGAGGTATCAGATTTATTCCCGATGTGAGAAAATCTTACATTTTAAGACATTTACTTAAAATTAAATGTTATTTCAAATTTATTATTTTTCTGATTTCTATTATAATATTATCTAAATAACTCTAATTTTTTTAGATTTATAAATTTTCAATTTCACATATTACTAATTTTTTACATTAACTACCTAATTTCCTAAATTAACCATACTAATACTCCAAAGGCTAGGATTAGGGTTCTATATCAGAGATTAACATCTCTAAACATCTAATTACTATCTAAATTAGTAATTAGTATCTTAATACCTAATTAACCCAAAATCACCCAATTTTTCCATCATTTTAGGGCTAAAAATTAACTTAAAATTTTCAAAAATTAATTTTAGAAAAATGGCTTCATAGCACTGTTTTATATCACATGAGCATCCTACAAAAAAAAATTGAGCTCCAAATTGCACTCCTAAGTCTATTTATTTTCCGTTCTAATCATGCTCGATTTTGAACAATTTGTTAAGAACCTTATATTTTCAGACGTAATTAAACTAAATCACTATTTTTGCCTAAATCTACATATAATAAAATCTCAGAATAACAAATTTTATAATTTTCTGGGCAAAATAAATAATTTTACTAAATTATACAAAATCAGGGAAATTAAGGGACTCACTCGGTTTGAAGCTTTCTGGCCGTCCAAACCCGGTCCAAGGTTGTCGGCTGGCCTAGACGGTGGGTCTAGAGTGGGGTGGTGGTGGTGGCTTGGTCCCAGGTGGTGGTGAGGCATAGGTTTCTCTCACTATCCGAATTTGCATAATTTCCTTTTCTTTTCTTTTTTCTGGATTTTCTCTCAAATTTTTTAAGTTTCCTATTTTTCTTTAATGCTCAACTGTCCAAATGAGTTCTGGAAATTTTTTCCCTATTTATAGACGATTTTTGTAATTATTATGCATTAATTAGACATTACTTTGCCCAATTTCCTTGATTTTTGGCTTTTGTGTTGTCTAATTTTAATTGGTTAATTTTATTTTGCAGATCCTGACTTGCCACGACCTGATTTGAATCATTCTATCCTCTTCTAATTTTTTTTTTATTTTTTTCATAATTAATTTATAATTTTCTTTAATTATTTACTTAGTTTTTTGCTTATTTAGGTAATTTCGCGTATTTTTTATCTACATATAAATACATGTGGGGTACATGTGAACATTCCTAATTATTATTTTGGTCATTCTAAAATTTTTAGTATACATATAATCTATATTTAGTAATTTATTAGTTATTAGATTATACTTTTCGCCTTTTCGGTAATTAGTAATTATTATACTTAAAATTTGAAAATTTTACAGTCTCCTTTTTATTGCTTATTTTCTTCAATTCAAGTTTACGGGGTCATTTTTACTAATTTTTCTCTCGATAGTTTATAATTTGGGTTTGATCAGATCCTTTAACCGATCGCCCTAAACCTTGTATTCTAAGTTCAATCCTACGGTCACTTGGCTTAACTTTAGGGCTTACAATTCTACCCCCCTTCAAAAAAGTTTTGTCCTCAAAACTTCTATATATCTAATTTACACTTAAATGACTAAATATAATAATTTGCATACTTTTACTAACCTAGAAGTTAGAAAAGCCATGGATACTGCTCCATCATCGCGGCTTTTGGTTCCCAAGTCATCTGCAAGTCTGGACCTTCATTCCATTGAATCTTCACGTACTCCATATCTCTATTCCTTAACTTCTAAACCCAACTATCCAATATTTTTATAGGTTGTCTCACCAGTTGAAAATTTCTCGTTAACTCCACTGGTTCTATTTCCACTATCGCATTTGGGTTTTTAATGAATCTTCTTAACATGGATACATGGAATACATTATGATAGCCCAATAAACTTGGAGGTAAAGCTATTTTGTAAGATGCATTGCCAACTTTCTCCAACACTTCAAATAGACCAATGTATCGTGGGCTCAGTTTTCCTTTTGAACCAAACCGTCTGAGTCCTTTGAATGAGCTTATTTCAATAAAAACATGATCACCAATTTCAAATTCCAAGGGTCTTCTCTTCAAATCAGCCCAACTCTTATAATGGTCCTGAGCTTCTTTCATCCGTTGTCGAACAATCTTAATCTTCTCACTTGTTTGATTGATCATGTCTAGTCCAATCATGACATACTCTTCGTAATCCCAATACAGTGGCGATTTGCACTTCCTCCCATATAATGCTTCATAAGGTGCCATCTGTATGGTTGCATGATAACTATTATTGTAGGCAAATTCTATCAACGGCAAATATTTATCCCAATCACCTTTAAAATCTAACACGCAAGCTTGTAACATATCTTTTAGAGTTTGAATTGTTTGCTCAGACTGCCCATCTGTTTGTGGGTGATAGGCTGTACCAAACTGCAACTTTGTACCCAAAGCTCTATGTAAGCTCTCCCAGAATTTGGATACAAACCGACTATCTCAATTAGAAACAATACTCTCAGGAACACCATGTAGCCTTATTATTTCTCAGACGTATAGCCTAGCCATCTTTTCCATTGAATCACCTGTCCGATAAGGTAAGAAATGTGCACTCTTCGTTAGTCTATCCACGACTATCTAAATGGAATCATATCCAACTTGAGTCCTTAGTAATGTTACTACAAAAACCATAGTAATATGATCCCATTTCCATCTCAGCATTTCTAAATGTTGTAATAGTCTACCCGATCTTTGGTGTTCTGCTTTAACTTGTTAGCATGTAATATATTCTGATACATACTGTACCACTTCTCTCTTCATCCTATTCCACCAACACATGAGTTTTAAATCTTGGTACATTTTATTTCCTCCCGGGTGCACAGTATAACCTGTAATGTGTGCTTCATCCAAAATTTGCTTCCTTATGTCGGCATCTTGTGGTACACATATTCTTCCTCTAAACTTTAGTATACCTCTATCATCCACCTTGAAGTCAGGATCTTGTCCATTACTTAATTTCTCTTTTATCTCCATCAGACCCTTATCTTCCTCTTGCTTTTACTTTATTCTCTCTAATAGAGTAGGTTGCAATTCCCAATTCATCAATTGGCTATTAGGTTTACACCAATCAAACCCAATTTGCATCCTCTTAAATTCATGCACTAATTCACGTTGAGGTGTTAACAGTAAGGCAACCTGTTCATAATTCTTTCGACTCAATGCATCTGCCACCAAATTGGCCTTTCCAGGCTGGTAATTTATATTCAGATCATAATCTTTAATCAATTCCAACCACCTTCTTTGCCTTAAATTCAACTCCTTCTGAGTAAAGAAATACTTCAAACGCTTATGGTTAGTGTACATCTCGCACCGTTGTCTATAAAGATAATGTCTCCAAATCTTCAAAGTAAACACTACAGCTGCTAACTCTAAATCATGAGTTAGGTAATGCCTCTCATGTGGCCTCAATTGTCTTGATACATATGCAACAACTTTTCTATCATGCATCAATACACAACCTAATCCATTCCGTGAAGCATCACTGTACACATTATAAGGCTTATCCGGATCAGGTAATGTTAATACTAGTGCTGTAACTAGTCTTTTCTTCAACTCCTGAAAACTCCTTTCACAATCTTCACTCCATTCAAACTTTACATCCTTCTGGGTCAATCGAGTCGATGATTTAGCAATTTTGGAAAAATATTTTATGAATCGTCGATAGTATCCAGCCATACCCAGAAAACTCCTTATCTCAGTTACTGTGGTTGGTTGCTTCCAATCCATTACTGCTTTCACTTTATCAGGGTCTCCAGAAATTCCTTCACTAGATATAATATGACCTAGAAAAAAAATTCTATCTAACCAAAAATCACATTTACTTAACTTGGCATACAATTTATTCTCTCTCAACTTCTGTAATGCCAATCGTAAATGCTCTACATGCTCCTTCTTGGTTTTTGAATAAATCAAAATATCATCAATAAACACCACAACAAACTTATCTAAATATGGTTAATATATGCGATCCATCAAGTCCATGAATACAGCTGGAGCATTCGTTAAGCCAAATGGCATCACCAAAAATTCATAATGACCATATCGAGTTCTAAATGCAGTGTTATGTACATCTTCCGGCTTAACTCGTAATTGATGATATCCTGATTTTAAATCTATTCTAGAAAACACAGTTGCACCTTATAGTTGGTTAAACAAATCATCAATGCGAGGTAACAAATACCTATTCTTAATGGTAACCTTGTTTAACTCTCGATAGTCTATACACAATCTCATAGTACCATCCTTCTTTTTCACAAACAATACCGATGCTCCCCATGGTGAAACACTAGGTCGAATAAACTTTTTATCAAATAGCTCCTGAAGTTGCTTCTTTAGTTCCTGAAGTTACTTCTTTAGTTCCTGAAGTTACTTAGGTGACATCCGATATGGAGCTTTAGAAATAGGCTCAGTTCCAGAAACTAATTCTATAGTGAAATCCAATTCTCAGGGTGGAGCTAACCCTGGTAAATCCTCTGGAAATACATATGAAAACTCGTTCACTACCCGTATGTCTGTTACCTTGGGTATTTCCTTCTTTATATCAATAGCAAACACCCAACAAAATTTCCAATCATCCCCCATTACTTTTGTCTCAATTTGTTTATCACATATCTCTATCATTGATAAATTCAATTTACTTCCACTAACCTTTTCTTGAAATATCGTTTCTCTCTCATTAAGATTGATAATTTTATATCTACACTCCACAATGGCTTTATTCTTAGACAACCAATCTATTCCCACTATTACATCATAACCTAGTAAAGCAAAAAATTAAGAGATTTAGACAATGTCTTATCTCATTTAATGCATATTAATTACCAAAAACTTCTATAAATAGGGAGAAAATTTAGAGAGTACCTTTGGACAGTTAGGAATTAGAGAAAAATAGAGAGCTTCGAAAATTCAAGAGAAAAACCAAAGAAAAAAAAAGAAAAGGAAAACTGTGCAGTTAGGGCCATAAAGGGGAACCGACATCAGACGAGCAACTGGAAGTGGACGGCCACCACTACCATATGGTGGTAGTAGTGCCTAAACTGGCTGATAAGGCCACGGTGGCTGGCGGTGGTTGGAGCCATCCAGACCGGTGAGTCCGATTTCCAGCCCGATTTTTGTTAATTTTGTAAAAATAGTAAATATTTTTAGAAAATTATGAAACTTGTTATTCTAGAATATTTTTGTATGTAGTTTTTAGGAAAAATATTATTTTGATGAAAATATGTCCCGTGATATATGGCTCTTAAGAAATTATGCAAAACCTAGCATGTTTCGGTTTAGAAATAAATAACCTTAAGAGTGTAATTTTGAACCCAAAATTTTTGTGTAGACTACTTAGATGACATAGAACAGTGCTATGAAGCCCTTTTTCAAAAATTAATTTTCAAAAATTTTAGATAATTTTTAGGCCTTAAAATGAGGCATAAAATGGGTAATTTAGGGTTAATTAAGTAATTAAATGGTTAATTACTGATTTAGTAAATAATTATATGTTTTAGGATGTTGAAATCTGATGAAGTATGATACTTGTAGTACTTAGGGTATTAGATGTAATTATTAGGTTAATTATGTAGTAAATGAATAATAAGGAAAAATAGTAAATTTTAAGCTAATTTTGTAAATTAGGGTAATTAGGAGTAAAATCTGATTTAGGATGAATTTGGACATTTTGAAATGATAATTGATGTTGGCAGATAGTAATTAAAGTGATAAAAATATTAGATGTGTATTATGTACATAATAAGTAATAGTATATAATAAACAATTATTAAAAATATAATCAATAGAAAATATTAGAATAAAAACTGATATTATGATAATAATAAAAATATACAATAAATCTGATAGGAAACTTGAATTTATGTAAATATATTAAACATGTAAAAATTTCTTACATTAGGAGTAAATTTGTACACTATTAAGGATTTAAGTATACTGGATATAATAAAATATTGACTAGGGGTAATTATAGTATTTAGGATAAAGTAATTAATTTCACATTATGAGTTAAAGCAAATTTCTAGAGTTCAGGTATAAAACAGTACTTAGAAATCGAATTAGAATATAATTTAGAAATCAATGCGAAAACCGAACCCGAACCTAACCCCAAATCTAGAATAATTGTAAAAGACTTAAGACCTAGATAATTAGGTATATTAAACCCTAAACAAAACATAACAATAAGCGTTATAGGATAAAATGAACATATAATAGTTATATGAAAAATTGAAACCACGTTTGTGTTATAGAGATAATTGGCGATGGCCTGAGCAAGTTGGACCTCGAATGAGTGAGCGAGAAGTCCGGGTAAGTTGGGATTAATACGTTATTGCATTTTAGAGGCTTGAGATTATGTTTGGTTGTGCATGTACTTGATTATGAGTAATGCTGTGATTCTGTCTGTTGTTCTGACTTGTATTATATGATTTGTATGAAATGATTGATCACTCTAAACTGGACTTAATCAAATATGCGACTTATAATCATAAACGGACCTACATGGCAACCCATTAAGGGAACTTAGGACTCTTCGGCCAAATACCGACCCCTTCGAAAGGGATAGCGTAAGATTGCAAAATGGTCATTTCTTCATCCTTAGTCGAACTAAGTGATAGAAGAGGAGGTCGCGGCGAGGGTGAAGTCAATGGTTCGAAGATAGTCACGGGAGGAGCGAGGTCTCCATTGCACAAGCCTGGGTTTAGTCGTAAGCTGTTGCATTAACGGCAACTCCTCAACTCGGATTAAAGCGGGCGCAATTTCTCTAATCTCACGACGGGCCGAACAACGTCGTGCGATAGCATTTACTTAAACATGCATTGTACCTAATAAGTTGATCGATAACCTTGTTATGTTTGTGGTATAGTTTTAAATCTTTCATTTTAACTTGCTGAACTGTGGTTGCTCACATCCCTATAGACGTCGTGCAAGTGCTGGTTAAGAAGCGGCATACAACTACTCTAAAGCTAGCAACTGTTAGATCTTGAGGAGTGAGGAAAAATATTTGAAGAACAAATATATATTCTTAAGGTTTAAGCTTTTATTTTAGAATTTTTTCATCTTTGAATAATGTAATAACTGAATTATAGTGTATATATATTTTCTCACTTTCTTAGGTAAATGATTTATTTAAATTATAAATTATTTACTTCAAAACGGGTTAGTCACGAACGCCTTGTGTAGATCGGGTCTACAAATAGTGGTTATGAGGCCAATTTTTATTTTAGAATGGTTTACACGGTGGGACTGTTACGATTCTGCCGCTTCAGGGCGTAACATGTGCTATAGGTCTTGTTAGGATTTCAAACCCATAATTGATTTGAGAAAAAAATAAAGAGAAGGAGCAATTTTTAGTGATATGGTGCATGTAGATTTTTAGAGAGAGAGAAAGAAAGAGAGAGAGAGAGTTTAAGATGAATGCCAATTGAGAAGAAGAATGGATTTTGGTGTAGTTTAAGTCACAACGAAATTGCCTCTTTAATAGGCGATTTAATCCCTATCCATTGAAATGGCCTTTTGAAAAAACAATTTTAAGTGCTATATTTTGTTCTCTTTTTTTTTTAATAACCGTCATATTTTTAGAATTTTTTTTATTTTTATATTATCTGTTTCATTTTCCTTAACGAATATATCGCCGAATGATCGCATTATCTTGTTGTTCACTTAAATTTCATTTAAGACATATGAGATATAAAACTTAAGACATGTGCATGCCAAAATTTTTAAAAACATGATTATTTTATGTTCCATTCTTGTTTCGTAAGGGAACAATTTAGTTCTCCATCCTATATTTAATTTATATTTCTTTAAATCCGGACAATGAAATTACTATTGAATTGATTGTAAATTCAATAGTCTAGATTTAAAGGAATGTTGATTATTCTAAGTCCCATTCTTGTTTTATATGAGATAGGTGTAATTTCCATCTCACTTTTAATTTATATTTCTTTAAATCTAAACAGTAAAATTCATTATTGAATTAATTATGAATTTAACGGTTTAAATTTAAAAGAATTCAAATTAATGGACCAGATTAGTCAAAATAGAGAATATACATACAATATAGTCAAAATCGAATCGGCTTAGGTTCGACTTGGTTCACCTAGAACCGGCTGAAGAAGCAGGCCAGTCCTTAGTGAAGAACTGAATTCACATTGTCCCATTATAAACCAAACGACTCAAGTAATGCAACCGCCACCCGAGCAACCCGTCCAGATTCATCTAGGCCATATTGCAAAGCTGAGTAAACTTTAAAAGATACCAAAAAGAAGGCCTTGACTTAAACACAAGCCGCCCATTATGTAGGGCTATAGGGGCCATTTCAATCCTCAAAAGCTTTGAATGGTAGAGAGTGTATCACCTTTTTATAGAAGTAAAGTAGCTTATGTTTTCATCGTAGAAGCAAAGTGGGACATTTATTTGATTAAAGCATCTCAGCCTTAGTGGACAGATGAAAAGAATATCGACACACTTTCTTGTATTTATTTTCAAAAGGAAACAAAATAATTTAAATATGACATATATTAGAATTTAATTCACCGAAATAAAAGTAGGATTTATTTTTAATTCACTGAAATATTAGAATTTATTTATGCTAACAAATTTATCAAATATTAAATATACATATTTAATATATCTATAATATATATATATATATATATAGCTTACAGCCCTACTAACTTTAGGAGTTGCTGTTTAATTAAAATATGACATATATTGATCCAACCTAGTTTAACGTCTTAACCATTAACCCTCTTACGTATTTGGGTGAACCCTCGGTTCGAGTTTGACAATACTATATATATATATATATATATAACACAAAGGCGGAAGAAACATAATACAGTCGCTATGTAACCTTTCGTGCGTAACGTTCAAACAAAGTTTTAAAACCTCGAAAGCGTTTCTCAACTTCAACGACCAAGCAGATATGATTTGAAAGAACCAAGACATCTCTCAAATGGAAGGCTCAGCAAGCTTCCAAGCGTAATGTTTTATTTGATGAAAAAGGTATTATGCATCTAACGTCCAAAAAATTTATAGTAATAGTCTTGTTCTATTATACATTATATATGTATATATATATATAATATTTTTATGAAGTGGAAAATGTATAAATATATCTTTCAATGTTGGACTGCTTTTTAATTTGAGTTAACTGACTGTTTTATCTGTTCTCAAAATTTTGAGAGTTTTCTATTTCAGTTCTTCCGTTAATTAACTTTGTCCAAATTTTTGTTAAGAGTTGCACATTTCAACTAATTCTCAGTGTCTCAATAATTAATTTAACAAAATGTCATTGTTAAGAACGTTTAATCAAACTAAACAATAAAAAATAATGAAAAGGTACAAAATTAAAAAAAAAAAAAGAAAAGAAAATGAAAAAGAAAAGAACCCTTTAATCCAACTACAATAGCTACCCATCAATAACAAGCCACTCTACAAATGTGTTGGGTTATGTGATCTACTCATGTGGTAGTTAGCCTATCCTAGTTGATGGCTAGCTGCCTTTCCCTAGGATTGTAAATAAAGTTAGTTTGGAATTTTCAATTGATCCTAAGACATTAATAGGGTTTTTAAGCTTGTTTTAAAATCTTATAAGATTTTTAACTTTATATACGGAACTCATTTTACTACACTAATAAAGTGCTTACTTTCTAACTTGCCAAATCCATTTATGATTCTCTCTTCCTTCTTTTCTTTTTTTTTTTGCCAAAATACTCTCTTTTTTTCCCCTTCATCAATCATTATGTAAGAAATTGATTTGCATTATTTACATAATACGAATAACATGATAAGGATTAAAGCATCTATTTGTTGTACCATCTTCATCCTATGTATCTTATCACATCATTAGTAGAGCACTTAATAATATTATTAAACAATAAGTTTTATAATCCATGTAGACTCTATATTAACTTTTTTACATGTTTTGATTTGAAGTATATGATCAATATTTATGTCGAATTTGTTACTTATTTAACTATTTCTCTCTATTATATAATAAATATACAACAATCTTCTCTTAACCAATTAACAAAAAAAAAAATACTCATGTAGATATATAATATTCATAATACTAATTATAAATAGTAAATGTGATTAAAATTGCTATCATCCCAATTTTCATCTATTTATTATTTATGTATTAAAAATTTTAGTTAATATTGTATTATTAATTTATTATTTTTTTTAAATTCTATAACCCGTACCAAAATCTTAATAGGTTTTAAGTTATATCCCCAAACTCCATCGGATAATACACTGTAAGGTTTTTAACAAGTTGAGTGGGTTGAGTATTTTATAATCACTTACTCAATTACATCCCTACCTTAGGCCATAGGGTGGTTAGGCATAGGTAGGGTAGCATTTTTTTTTTTAAGTATGTTTTCTATTTTGAGTTTTACTTTTATTTGTATAATTTTTATTATGTAATTTAATTAATATATTTATTGAAGATAAATTAAAGAAGAATTGTTATAAGTTCTTATTAACGAATTAAATCATAACCTTTCCTGTCATAAAGAAGATAGGGCCTACTTCTATTTTTCTTCTATTAAATTAATTATAGAGAGCTCGGTAGAAATTGACACGTGTCATCTTAACACTATTATTAACAAAATCGAAGAATGAAGTGGAAAATTTTCAATATGTTGAGGACTTAATTTGGGGGGGGGGGGGGGGGGGGGGGGGAAGGGCTAATAACTTAAATAGAAGATAGCCGCAAACACATTGTAGACTAAATTTGTACATTTTATTCTTTTGAGATAGCATATAGTAATTGATCCAGCTTAGTTGAATTTCAAATTTCTTATTCAAGCTAAACTGAAATAAGTAAAAACGTATTAATGTGATGGAATTTATTAGTCTAAACTTTTAGATAGACTAATTATAAATACAAATTGAATAGGGTACTTCAGCAAGAAAATACAAGCTTGGTATTAACTTTAACAAAATAGATCTTCACAAGTAATTCGGCATTGCACTTTTCTTTTTCTTTTTACGTTCTTTTTTTTTTTTTTCTTTTTTGGCAACCCAAAAGGCATAGCACTAGTTTATACAATCCTAAAATAGAGCATAAATTAAAAAAAAGAAAAAGAAAAAGAAAAAAGGATAGGGTTAATTACATATTGGATACTTGTGTTATTGTATTTTTCACTTCAAGGTACCTGTATAATATTTTTTAACACTAAAGTAATTTTTGTTTTGCAAAATAACGAAAAACCTAACATCCATTTTATCCTGTTAAATCCGAGAGGAGAAAAAAAAAAAAAAAGTAAAATCAGTCCATGAAAAAAGTAGCGTTACCTTTGCCAAGGGGGGAAAAAAGACTACTTTTCATAAATCTCAAATCCTAGCAAAATGGAAAGGTGTGTCAAATTGACACCAAATGAATGATTTTAGTTTTTGTGCTAGTGCAAAGTCAATTTATAGAACACTTCCATGTAGGGACAGTAGCGAATTTTGTTTGTCGTAATTGAAGTTAAGAATTGTCGTTTACATTTTCTAATTTTATTTTGCATGTCCTAAAAAAAAAAAAAAAAAACAAAAGCACATAGTTTGGAGGTAATGGTAAGCTCTTCGTTATTGTTAGGTCATTATTGTTGAAACATGGTACAAATGTTTGAGATTTTAGGGTTTAAGAATCGAGAAAAGTAGTCGTTCTTTTTTCGACAATGTTCTTTTTTACTTAGATCCATTTTACATTGTCTTTTCTTCTCCTCTTCAAATTAGGTGATTAGGTTGTTCACTATTTTACAAAACATGGATCACTTAAATGTTAAAAAAGAAAATACAAATATCCAAAGTGAAAGCTTGCAATAATATGAGTATCCCATTTGTAATCTACCTAAAGAGATAACTATATGAAGTGAATGTGCATCTTTCTCTTCTATATACAATTGGTATAAAGTACGATGTGGTGCATGTAAAGAGGGAATTAAATGTTATAACACGTTATGCATATATGAGGTTATAAATATCCTTTTGATGCATTGATATGTTATATTGTTGATTCTCTATTTGTACTCAAGGATAAATATACTTGATCCCGGTTACAATTATTCTAACTAATTGTTGAATTAATCTTATAGTAGCAAAAAATTATTGTAACCTAGTGAAAAATGGACTAAATTCAAATCCTTTAAGTTTTAATATAATAATTGGTAATAAAAATCAAGCTTATAGTAAATTCACCACCTAAGAGAACCCTAAACTAAATGTATTGAATTAAATGCTATACTCCAACATTTGGCCCCACAAATATTGCCGTTGAAAAAAAAAAAATCAATAATACTAACAGCAATTCAGTAGAAAGTGATTGCCAATGATTGAATCGCAAACAATTTTCCACAAAAATCTATTTTTTTAGGCTCAACAGGATATGATTCCTTTAACATTTTTAATTGTTTTTCTATATTACATTTAGGTCTAAGCTTCTCGAGTTAATTACTTTAATTTGATTGCCTTATTTTATTTTTACCGTCAAAATAAAGATAAATTTCATAGAAAGAAATCATATCATATGAACTAATTAATACAAGAATATTGATAGATAAAGAGTTTTAAGGTACGAAAACCTAAGTGAATAGATGTATGAGCATATATATATCTTTTCAAGAAGTCAATCCTCTTAATCAATTATTGTATTACAAGCACGATCTTTTAATCGTCAAGAAGTCATTTGTGAGTTGGAATTGTGATGGACTCTTTAATCTAAATTTTAGCTAAATAACCCTTAGACTTATGATTATGTTACCTTAAATCTTCATTACTTATGATTGTGTTTTCATTAAATCCTTTTTTCCTAATAAAATGCAATTAACCATTAAAAAAAAAAAAGCAAAAGGAAAGAGAATAATTGTAATATTTATACTATTAAGTTATAACCGCCTTCACATCAATTAATCTTGAAAATGTGCTCTTCGAAAGCAAAACACTATAGAATAAGGACAATATTTTCCTTTTATCTTCTGAAGCTCATGAAAACGGATGCTTGCCTCCCAGAACTTTAAAAAAGAGTGATCGGTCCCGATTTTATTAATAAAAAAAAAAAAATTGCTGAAATTGTTGTTCTATCATCTTATGCCGTCGAAGTATCGTACGTGATCGAATCTTTGATGATTGTCAATAATAAAAGAAGAATGATTTAGTAAGTTTTTTTTTTTTTTTTTTATAATAAAATCACTCTTTTGAAGTTCTAGATGGTAAATGTAAACTTTCTTTGATAGTTACAAATAGAGTAAGTATTTACCCTTCTCATTATAGTCTTTTAAAAACTCTCTTGACCAGAAGAAAGGTATCAATAATGCCACGTGAATAGAAGAGTAGTATATAAGTATCAATAAAATTTTAATATGTGGAAATATAATCGGTACTTTATCAAAAAAGTGTTCATTCACCAATACGTATTAAAATTTTATTAATATTTATACGCCATTTATTAATCCACATAGCATGTTAATACTATTAAATCTTTTTTCCTCTAGCAGAACCACATTCTACCGTGATCAATCTATTCCTTAGCTATGTATTAGCTCTTTTCAATCATTACACTTATAAGGGTTAACCATACCATTAATAGACTACTTTCTTATTACTGCCATCAAAACTACTTGCACAACTGATTGCACCAAATTTACTAATGAAACCAAGCCCATATACTCGAAGCTTTACATGAACTACACTCATGCATCCTTAGATCAAACCTATGCTCAAACAAAATTAGCTTAGTGTAAATCACAATCATAAGCAACATGCTTGCACGTGAATCACCTCACTCCCATATGAGCCACCTTTGCAAGTCACCCCATTGTATACAAACCACCTGACTCATGTGTAGGGAACCACTTGACTAAAGTTTGGTTGAAGGTTCATTTTAGGTTAAAATGATGGCTAGGGTTTCAAAAAAAGACATGTGAGGGCACTTTCAATCGTTTTTATTTTATTTTTTGTTATCTTTTGATATAAATTTTTCGTTCAATTAAACAAAGTAATAGTTCATTACTTATCTATTCAATCCATAAGGAACAACTTCATGATTGGATACTAGGTTGAGCATAACATCTTTATGCAACTCAAACAAAGAGGAGTAGAAATGTTATCCCCACTCGAACCAAGACAAAACTTTTTGCAATGTTTTTTTTTTCTTTTTTTTTTATAACTCCTCCTACCAAAGGTGCTATGATCATTAATAGGGCCCTAATCGGGGCAAGGGATAGACAATAAAACAACAAGATAGCCAAAAAGAAGGGATTTTTGGGGCCCGAATGAGAGCAATTTAATACTTGCTTTATGCACATTTCGCATAGTAGACATGCTATAATCATAACAAGGACTCATCAGGGAAGCCGAAGTCTTTAGTGTAATTGTAGTTAGCATCTCATTTAGGAATTGTTTCTTAACCCATGGATCTTGATGAGCTCTAATAAATACTTTTAAGTCTAAGACAAAGCTTATGATATGTCAAGCTTCTATAAATTTAAATTGAGTTTGAACTTCATCACAATTGAATTATAAAGAATATAAATATTTTTTTTTTGTTTGTTTAAATATTTGAGCTTACATAAGTTTAGTAAAGGTGAGCTTGAATATGGTGAGTAATTTCAAGTTGACCTTTTCTTTTCTTTTATTTTTTTAAGGTTAACTATTATTACAAGTATTAGAAAGGGAATGAATCAAATATGACTCAATCCGTTGAGACATTAGTTTCTGTTGGCTAAATAATATCTTTTAAGAGTTTGTGCTTCATTTACTCTTTTTTTAAAAAAAAAAAAAAATCTATATAGTAATGGATTGTGGACAAGGGTCATGTCACGAATATAACCCTAAAAAAGCTAAAATGTGAAACCAATGACGACATTGCAAGACACGATGAGATTGCAAATAGAATACAACAAAACAACATTATATTCTTGAATGCAATTATTGTTTTTTTTTATCTCTACTTCCATGTCCCCTCCAAAATGTACTTGGAGATATATTCTCCAACAAGAACTTTCACAACAAAATAGTGAAACATAAATACAAACACTCTTATTTCATAACATAATAACGCCAAAGTACAAGGGATTATGGTGATGATCCACACAAAAATGATCAAAAGATTAATAGGTAAAAATCTAGAGTGCAAGCATAATAATAATGAAGTTATACATTAAATTAAAAGCACTAATAATTAGTAAGGATGGAATTATTGAAATGATCAAGTTCCGGATACTTGTTCCTCCACAGCCAATTCCTCAACAATAATATTCCCATGATTGAGGATATTGAAGGATTGGATCTCCGAGCACTTGCTAGGCATAATCAAATTGGGGGTGATTGCAATCCCTTGTTGATGATTAGGTATTGACGATCCATACTTCTTCCTTGCAATCACTACCGAATTAATAACATCATCGGTTGGATGATAAACCGAAAGCACATCGAACCCGTCGAGATCGACCGGGTCGATCACGGGATAGAGAAAAGCCCTAGCACCATGTGCACTCCTTAGCATCAAAATAGCCCCCGGGGCCATATACTTGCTTAGGTGATCAATCACCTTAACCTTTTCCTCCTTGTCAATGCCTACTAGGGCTGCCAAGAAAACAACATCATAATCTTTTAAAGCGTTAGTAACTTTCATTACGTCGATGGTATGGAAAAACATCCTCTTGGAAAGGTCAGGGTGGGGCGAAATCAATCGAATCGCTTTCGAATTCGCCAAGGGATCGATGTCGTAGTTATGGAAAATGGTCTTGGTCATGTGGTTAGCAGCTAACACGATCGATGTCAATGGAAGCGGACCGGACCCTAAGAACGCGATCTTATTAGGAACTTGTGAGCAAGAATTACTTAGGATGTCGAACTCAAGGAGGCTGAGTTTGAGGTAATTCGAATAATAAGGGAAGATTTCAAGGTGTTCCAATGGATTCTCGTACGATCCGAGGATGGTTGAGTAGTGACTTTCTAGGAGCCCCTCGGCTTGACCACATAGTTTAATGAGGTTAGCCCTAATGTCTTGAACCTTTTTGCATAGGTTGGTTACATCAATGGGGTGAGGTGGGATGCATGTGAGAACAAGCTGAGCGAAGAGTGTGTTGACATCTTTGCATGGTTTTAGGGTTTCGAGTTTAGAGATTTTCTCATAGAGCTCACACACACTCGCCACTAGAGAATCTTCTTGGCACACCATGTCGACACTCCGACAGCAAATGTTTGTAAAGAATCGGTTTATTTTTCTTAGTGTGGCCACACGATCCTTCCAATGGCTGCAGCATATTTATGGGCATTTGTGGGACCATCCCACATGTGCTCTCATGGAAAGAAATCTCAACTAAGCTAATAAATTATTTATTAACTTGCGTATATCGCTTCCCTTGCTGCGAAAAAAATTGTTTTAAAGGTTACGATAAGTTTTCGTTTTTCTAATTCAACTTTACGATTGTGATAATCAGTTATCACTCATCAGATAAAATAATACGCACACAGTGATTTAATATCTCGAAAGTTTATAACAATACAAACATTATTGATAAAGATTTTGAGATTATCTCCACTTATAATAAATACATATATATATATATATTTTTTTTTCCCTCTAAATTCCCTTCCATAATGAATGTACAACTATATACCAGTCAAACAAAAAATTCAAGCTTAATTTATTTTCTGTGGATTCAATATTTTATTTTTATTTTATTCAAGTAATCTTTTGGATATATTTTTCATCTATATATAACAGCCTGGTGTGAACACGCAGTTGATTCTACCCGCCTTGAAAAGAAAATTATAATCGGTATTGTTGAAATTTTTCATAAAATATGAAAGTTGGTTTTATTATTTGAGTCACGTATTCATCTAAGGCAACTTACGAATCTAAATAGGAGAAAATTTTGGAATTAATATATAATATGAATTTATGAGTAATATATAAATATTAATAAAAATTTTATATATAAAAATATTGTTAATATTTTTATAAAAAGATTAGTATTACGTTATCATTACTAAATATTTTTCTATAGATAAACTTTGCCTTTCGCAGTAAATTTACCCAGTGCGCCTCCTGATGCAGAATGCACGACGATTTCAGCTTTAGAGGGCACTTGTCTTCTAGCCTTAACCTTAGCCAAAATGCTTGGTTCTCAAAAGAAGACGCAATAATGGTGATAATTTCCAGCACGACACCCCAAAGATGTGTACGTCATGTATAATAATATAATATTGCGCAAACACGATTCCAATACTAGCATGACATGTTTCATTAATTAGTTTTATCCAGTTAAACCTTGTTTATATGGAATTTAACGAAACCGGTACCTTGAAATGGACGACAGTTTTTTAAATGCCTAGGTAACGAAACAAGAACGGTGTCTACATGGAATCAATGTTAATATGACTCTTGAGTATTAAAATTTTGAAGGGTCACGTTAAAGTTTTACTTTTATGCAATGTCAATGTAGATGTATATGGAAATAGACATGTTACATTATCGATATGGTTAATGAAAGGGTTCGTATTCCCAATATATTACGTAGTTATTAAATTTGTTGATCGTTTGCGAGTGAGTAGGAAAAACTTGATGAGTGCATGTGTGTATGGTAAGCTTTAGAAATTCAAGCCAAAATGGACCCAAACTTGTATCTTAAATTTATATGCAAACAAGTTTAGAATTTGATATGTAAAGAAATGAGCAAATGATTAAACTAAAATACAGAACACGCAAGGGCAATCAGTCGACTAGGTATACATGGTGGATCATGACAAATTGTAGTCAACCGTAGAGAGATTGCCATCAGGTAGACCATATGTGTGGTCCACCAATTGCTAGAAAGAGTCTTAAGTAGTTTATTGTTTTGAAAGTTCTTATAACTATATAGATTAATTATATGTATTGGGTAGAACAAACTTGTGCAGCAATCGTATAAATTTTATCCTTGTGAGAATTACTCTTAAGAGGTAGTGAATACCATTGCCTTGTGTTGTTATATTAGTGAAAAGTCTCATGGTTTTCTAACTCGATCGATTTCAAAATTTCATATTAAATCTTTAGTATCGTATTCTCTCTTTTCTAATCCTTATCTCTTCTACATGTTATGTGATTCACAATAAATTTAACATGCATAAGACATTTGATAGAGTTATTAAATTTGTTGATAGTTTGCAAGTGAATACAACGCATTAGGTAACCTTATAGCAAGTAGGTTAGCATAATTATAATAGAGGAGCTGATTGTAGGAAAAGGTTAAGTGCATGTGCATATGTTAAGCTGTGGAAATTCAAGCCAAGATGGACTCAACTTTGTATCTTAAATATATATATATATGTGAGATCAAGTCTGGAGCTTGATATGTAAAGCGATGGACAAAATTTTAAGTTATAATATGATACATCCAGAGGCAATCAAGCAATTAGGTTTACATGGTTAACCATGATGGATTGTGGTTTGATTGTTGAGACTCATCAAGTGGGCCATATATGTTATCCATCAAATGCTTTAAGTTTCTTAAGTAGTTTATTATTTTGAGAGTTCTTATAACACTCTATATAAATTATTATATGTATTGGGTAGAACAAGGCTGTAAGAGAGCCATGTAAATTTTAACTTTTACTCCTAACAGATTGTGAAAACTGTTTCGTCATGTTGTTATACTAATGTAATGTCTCGTGGTTTTTAAGCTAATTGCTTTGAGAATTTCCATATTAAATCTTGATTATAATATTCTCTCTTCTACTTGTTTATCTCTTCTATGTGTCATGGGATTCATAATAATGCATTTACATTAGATTCTCAACAAAATGATATCACGGTTGCTTAACTAATCAATGTTAATGCAAAGTTTGAGAAAATCGAGATTCGTAGAGGTTGAGGTTGACAAAGTAAGATCAACCGTAGTTGCTAAAGGCTGAAGCCAAGGCAATAGATTGGTTAAAGTTTAGTGATGGCATAGCAGAACCTTAGATATTAGTATGTATTAAGAGTTGGTAGAAGTATAAAGAAATAAGAGATTTAAGATATGTGATCAACATACTAAATGGAAGCATGACATTGAGGATTTTGAAGGCCATGTAAACTTAGTTCATAGCAAGTAGTATGCAAGTACAGTCAAATTAGTGAATGCAATAAATAAGAATCTTATTGAGTCTAAGCAATAGTATTATACTAAAGATACCTATAGAAAGATCGTCAAAGATATGTAATAATTAGTATGATTAACAAAATCTTTGATTCGCTAATTTTGGAGGTAATCTATAAATGCCTATTGGTTAACCCTTGACCGGTCTTGGAGTAGTCGAAACGTCCCCACGATCACTAGTTCTTTCGATCCCTTAGGAGTTAGAACATGGTAGAAGAAATGCTTTTACTGAGCAACTCTTCCGAATTGTCGCCAAGTAGAAAAAGATCAATATTCAACTATAGTCATATTATCTTGAATAATTGTTCATGACATGTAACCCATTTATATAATTTAGTGTAGAAGTACGTCAACATACATGATGTACTCGACAAGTCATCAGTAATTAGATCGCATATGACATCTAAAGACAATATTTTTGCAAGAAGTTTAATTACTAGAGGTTGAGTTATATCTAGGGGGTATGACTATTTTAGAGGGGAATTTAGATGTCTATATTAAACTTTAATTGCAATCAAATGTGTCAAATGTGATAGAATTGGTAACTGATGCAGGATTGTAAGTGCATAGGAATTGGTCATATGGTCAATGGCTCAATTGGATCTAGTTGTTCATTAAAATAAACTAAACAAAAGTGAGGATTTAACCAGGTTAGATCGAATCGCATAATATGGTTCTTTTATATTTCGGTTTGTTTTGCGGTTTTGAACCAAATCACCTACCAAACTAATGCACTTCTTATTGAAAAATTAAAAATAAGCTACTTTTTTTAGTTTTAAACCTCAATGATTTTCTATTCTTTTTTTTTTTTCTCTTATCTTACTCTCAGCCTTCATGGTACACTTATTTTCCTTCACGTTGTCTTTCATCTCTCAGTAGATTCACATATCTTCACTTTCACTAAGATGCTAATTGTAACATAATGCTATGTCATTTTAATTCTTGCTAATGCTCCTAAATTTATACATCAATCTTTGGTTGGCAACTTTGATGACTATTAATATAATCAACTAGAACAAGGTGTATCAAAAGCGGTTAAATCAAACCAAACTAAATAGAACCACATTTAAAGTAGTTTAGTTTAAGTGCATTGCTACATCAAGTGTTTGAATTGAATCATTTCAAATATTCTTTAGTTCGAATGTCTCAGTGGCCGAACTAAACCACATTGAACTACATATATGTAGTGTTATAAGAGGAGTCTAAGTCTATAACTTGCTCCTTTAAAAAGAATCATAGATCCTTAATGATGGTGGATGTCAATCTTATGGTGGAAGATCTAGTGCTAGCTTTGTCATATCCTTGTGCAATGAAAGGATCCATTTTACTTTATTTAAGCATTACATAAGGTGATAGATGAATGTATCTAAAGGAAGTTATAGCCTAAGAAGTCTAAGATGTACTTAATGACTTGATAAAGAGCTTGGAGGAAGGTGGAACTTGGAGGTCTAAGAAGTATGTAATGATTCCAGCATAAGTACTTGGTATTAAATTAAGAAATTTCATTGATGTTGTGTTTTAAGAGTAGAGGAAGATGTCATTTGGATAAAGGGTGACAAGGGCCTTAAGGATAAATGCTATATATTTGACAGTCTAAAAGTAAGTTGACAAGATTAGAATAAAGAGCTGATTGTAGGGGAAGCTTGAGTATAAGTTGTGCTTTTTGAGTTATGTTAATTAAAGTAAAATTAGAGACCTGTTGAGTCTCTTTCTTGAACTTTTGCAAGATTTGGGTATTAAAGCACAAATTTTTTAAACATGAACCAAGGGCAAAGTTAAAATGCTAGATGCACAAGAGTAGCCGATTACTATGAGGGGAAATGAATCTTAGGTATGCATGGTCAACCATGATGCATTGTGTCAACTGCTTGGGGGTTGTTCTTGACCAGATCATATCTATGGTCAACCATGATGCTGCTTAGAGGCCTAAGCAAATTCTTATTTTGTATTTTCTTAGTGCTTAAATTATGTATTTTATTGAGTTAGGGTTTTCACCTTCTTGTAATTCCATAAATATATTATTATGTATTAAATAGATTTAGCCCATGAGAGAGCCATATATGTCGTAAGAGATTTACTTGTGAGAGTAATGCTTAACGGAGGTTATGGTAATGTTTGGTTATATAATTTTTATGATACTAAATTAGATAGAAAATTTTGTTATACATTTGGTTTGATGAATTTTGCTTAGTAACTAGATAAAAAATAGGTTGATGGACTAGACAAAATGTCCAAATTTTGTCCCGTCTACATCATGAGATAAAAACGAAATTCGCTCGATAAAAACAAAAAAAAAATGTTTTGCATTCTCAAAAAATCCTTTCATATTATAATATTAAATTAATTAATATTATTTTTATTAAATATTATAAAAAATTATTTATTTTTAATATAAATAATTAATTTTTAATATAAATTTATATCTAGTACTGTATAAACTAAATATGGTATAGTAAATTTGTACCGCACAATCCTCTTTATACTTGTTATATCTCGTTCTCTTTGTTTAATCTAGTCCTTAGAACCAAATACTATTTATAAAAACCCTTATATCATATTGTAAAACTACAGTTTAGCCAATAGCTAAAGGTTTCACATATCAAATCTTATGTGTTACATTCTCTCTGTTCCTCTTATTCATTTAATTTACGTGGTACTAACCTTCATTGTAGCAAACCTTCAATTCTTTACAAAATGGTGTCATGGTTGCATCAATAGAATTTATGTTTCCTCTTCATACTATAGATAGAAAAGTATTATCACACAAATATAAATTAAGCATAACTATAAGAAACATATAGAAAATGTCGACGATCAAAAATACTAATGAGGGTACTATCGGATTAGAGATTTAATGCATCATCTATTTATTTAGGTCATTTACTATATAAAAGTACTTCAAAGCGGTTTCTAATAGTTAAGCCATATTTATTTGGATCCTATCTTTAAATCACGTGATAAAGACTTAAAAAGGAATTTTTTCATGTTTTCAAATATTAATCACATACTTTTATAGAAAGAAATACATAGAAAGATTAAAGATCTCTTTATTTATGTGACTTCTTTTTGGAGAACTATTGTACATAATAGAGTTTTGGATAGGGTTATAAATAAGTTGAGTCAGGATGAGATAGTGCTGTTGAATTCGACTTACACTCGACTTGGTTAAGCTCATTTTTTACTAGATAAACTTAAAAAAAAAAAAAGTTATAGATTTAGTTAAGGCTCCATTTTATTAACAATTTTTCTATCTTATTGGTGTTTACTTAAATTTTATGTCTGGCAAGAATAAAATATCAAAAAGATGGAAATATAATTCCACATATACTCTTTTTCTAAAATTAAATACCTAATAAATTCTAATAAATTTGAATTATTTATCCTTTATTCATATTTACAAAATAACTAATTAAAATAATAATCTCTAATGTATTAAATATATATTTTTCAAATCTTTTATCTTAAAAAATATAAATTTTTATTTTTCAATTTTGACACTCTAATCATTACCTTCATTGTCATTATGAAATAAATAATATATAAATAAAATAGCCTTCTAAACACCAAATTTTAAATAAATATAGATTAGATATAAAAAAAAGTACATATTAGATATAGCAAAAAAAAAAAGGCAAAAGCTTGAGCTCAGTTCTACTTTAACCAAGTCGAATTAGAGTAATTGCTAAGCTAAACATAAGTAACTTATGAATATTTCATTTATACTCCTTACTTTGAAAGAAAAAAATCAAATTTAATCTATTTCATTAAAAGATCGATATTCATGCTATGTAAATTACATTAGTCTAGGTTTTTATATTACTTCTTAACTAGTAAACTAAGACATCTGCCAACGATAATTTCCAATATATTTTACTCTTTCAATGTACATTGAGCACCCAATTTCTGTAAGTCCAGATGCTGCTGTCAAGTCATTTTCCCCCGGTTGACCCATAGATCCGAATTTTACATGGTCTGTTTGGGCTTTTATTTATTTCTCTTTCTTCGACCTGTTGAAGTTAATGCCGAAGAGGTGATGATGACATTAGAGAACCCTATATGGCCCCTTCTAAAGTTGATTGTGTTGACATCTTGTGTCATGGAAAATTTTGTTGTTGTAGATCATGGAGGAATTTAAATAATTCGAAAGGTGGGATAGCCCGTGCCATCTTTTATTTTCAGTAATCATTGCCATCCCCTTTTCCCATCAATTTCAATGGTGAAAGTTGGACTTTGGTCATTATTCAGGGTTAGTGCATGTCGTCCATGCAATGGGAGCCCTCTACTTTTAAGAGTTCATTTTTTCCATCACACATGAAGGAAATGAGTAAATTTTCAAAACCATTTACGAGGAAGAATATTCTCATTAAAGAGAAGAAAAAAAAAAAAAGAGTCTATTAGACTGATCATGAAAATATCAATTCTACCTTGACTTAAAAAATATAAAATTGATAAAATCGTATAAAATTAATATAATTATACACATAAACTTTTGATTTTACGCTAAAGTTTTTATAATCAAGTGATATGAATATTAATCTTTTAATAAGATGGATCGGGTATGATTCACTCTTTCCTCATAGTTATTATAATAATATTTTAAAAGAAAAAAAAAACTCAATAATTCTATTTTTATATTTATTTTTATAAAAAATTTATAAACTCATAAAATTATATATTTAACTTACAATTTTAATAATTATGATTGTACCCATATATCGAGATATGAGATCGACCCCTTTGTTAAACAGCGTTTAGATTCTGATGTTAATTAATTGCGAAATTTTACCTCGGGAAGTAAATGACTTTAATATGTTTTCTTTCCTTTTAGAACCGTATTTGCAATTGTTCGTATGTTTTCCTCTTATCTTTTATTTGAACAATTTGATGAGATAAGGACACTTTTTCTAATTTAGTAAGGTATCGCGTTGTCTTATTATATTATTAACAAAACTTTGTGTCCCTTTTTCTTTCCTTCATTCCCAAACGTATAAATAGTAAGTTTTTAATTCTTTTTCCGATTCATTTCCCTTTCCTCCGCTTTCTTTCCTCAGGAAGTAAACAGTAATACAATGTACAGACGTGCAGTAAGCTTATTATGAATATGTAATTCGGGGAGTTTTTAAATCTAGGTTGGGTAGCCTAAATCTTACTAAAAAGTGAATATGGTCCTATCAGAAAATGTGAGAAATTAAAAATATTCTTTACTTTCCGATAAATCTTTGTACCTTTGGTACCAGTGTAATTTTTATTATATTACCAAAAATTAAACATGTTTTCTGTAATTCTGTCAATTTTCATGTTTATACTAACAGTGCTACAAGTTGTATTCAGTTTCCCCCCTTGTGTCTTTCTCATTAAGGGGGAAAAAAAAAATTTAGCCTTATGGACGTCTTTTTCCCCTCCTAAGCGGCTAAGCCACCTCTCTTACCCTACTTGTAAAGATTTACGAGTTTGGCTCTATTAGTCCTATAGTTATACAAACAGCTTGAATGGTCTAATGGGTTACGATTAAACGATCCTACCTGCTTTCATCCGTTTAATAAATGGAGTGAAACTTTTCAATTCAACCTGGTTGATCACAAATTAATGGGTCGATACAAAGCAGACTACTGACTTGGCATGTTTAATAGAATGCAACGACTCGCTAAAAAATTAAGATATTTTTTCAAGTAACTTGATGTAATACATAATTTAATGTTCGTTTTTTAGAAAATTGTTTTATCAATTTCATAATGGAGTTAATTAATTTGGTAAATTACATGTTTTTGGCTTGTAGGCCAATTGCACCTTTTAGTGAGTGAAGTGGGTTGATCCACTCTAATCTATAAAAAAAAAATAATAATAACTATTAGGATAAACCGGCCTAACCCACCCTATAATGATCTGACACACTCTAACCCCTGAGTTAAATGGCCCAAAGTTATAAAACCTACCCACCAATTTTCCAACATTTTCCCCAACTGCAGATCCTCCAGAAAAAATATACCAATAAGGTCTGGTTAAATAGTGAATTGAGAGGGTAAGCTAGATATTAGGCTTGTAAATAACATTATCTTTCAGAAATCATTTTAATGGCGAAAAATAAAAACTGCAATTTTTAATTAGAAGCGTTGCTTTTAGTCATTCTACAATGTTTAAAGCTTTATTTTGCACTTCTTCTTCTTTTTTTTATTTTTTTTTTTTTTAGAGTCCATTTCAAGTCTCTTGAATTCACAAAGTCTTATTTGTGTTTTAGGCCTTTTTAGATAAATTACATTAACACTTATTATAAACTTTTATAATTATTCGAAAATCTCTATTTCTACTAAAAACATTATAGTCTAGCAATATCACCACTAGTTTTCCGTTATGATAAACTAAGGTTTAAATCTCCACTATTCAAATTATAACATAATTAGCTTGAAAAAAGAAAAAAAAAAAGGACCTCTAACTTTTCCTACCTCACGTTACACTTCTTAATGGAACAATAAGATCCACCTAGTCCACATATTTATGAAACGTATCAACTATCAAGTATACTATACGGTGTGATGAGGATACTATAAAATTGAATACTCCTTATACTTATTTTAAATGCACTTGGATGCCTACTTTTGGAGTTAAGACTTCCAAATCTTTGAAAAATGTGCTTTGGAACTCCTACATGATCGGTATAACCTTTAATTTATGCAAATTTTTTTTTTAAATCTTGTAATGCTTTTATTATTTTATTCGAAGGAGAAAATAGTAAAATAATATCTAAGAGTATCTTTTTGATTACTTGGGGACTCAAATTCAGTTTGCTAAAATACTTTAAAATTAATATTTTAATGAGCATTTAGTCAAGTAAAAAGTAAATATAGCTACTAGAATTTATAAATAATAACATTATGAGCTTATGCCTATATTATTATCTTTTTCGTAACTTGTAGTATTATTTAATTAAAATAATTACACATTTCACAATGATGTTTGAATTATATATTAGTAAACGTAGGTGGCCAAAAAAAATATTTGTAAATATAAAATAGAATGAATAGTTTAGAGTAGACAAACATAAGCGTTGGCTTTCAATGGAGGGTAGCAGTGTTGCAGCTAAAAGTAATATTTAAGTCTAATGGGTTTTTCTACTTATAACAATTTTCACTTATTAATGAAATTCTTTAATGATATAAAGTTAAATAATCTTACATTTTTTATTTACATCTTTGTACCATGCTAAATATACTAGACAAGCTATTATGAGTTCGATGTGGTGGAACTTTTCAATATTATCTTATGATAATTATGAAGCATTTATACTTATATACACACATACATACATACATCTTATGTATGCACTATATGTGGTACTTTAATTATGTAATTGAACTTTTGCAAAATGTGATGTGTTATAAGTTTTTTTTCTTTTTTTTTCCTCAAAGTTTGCATTGTTTAAAATGTCTATTCTCCATTTAAATTTAAAAATAGAGGTTTTTCCTCGGAGTTTACATTAATCTCTATGGCTCAATTCAATTCAATATGATCAAATTATAAAATTAATCCAGTTTAGTTCAATCATAATTTAATTATGGTTAAACTTCGATTTTGAATCTAATTTTATCTTTTTAACTTTTGACCATCTCATACATTTAGGTTAACTATTTGAATTGGATCTAACAACATTAGTTTACGACAATATTTTGTTTTTATGAGAAAGCTCAGATGTTATGGGATTTTTAATCTTCTATCAATCAGGAATACAGGAGATTATCTGAATATTTTCTATTTCCAAGCTTAAGAAAATAGTTAAAAGATGAAAACATTGGGGAAAATTGAAAACTCAATGATTTTAGAGACGCATGGATGTGCAATGATATGCATTTGGACAGGCATGAAATGGGCCACTGAAAAAGTAATTCTCTTTTCGGCCAATTTGGCCACTTCATCAACCACCAAATAATGCGACTACTCGACATTGTGAGCACAGAAAGCATTTACATGTTGGGTCGGCTGGGGATTGCTGTACCTTAGAAGTCCTTTCTAGTTCATGAGTAAGATAAAATAATAATTTACGTTTTAATTAAATCATTTAATTCCTTTTAATACCATATTTTGTATGCAAGAATAATCTAAAATTAGATGATTAGATTTGAATAGAATGGAATGAATCGATGATGTAAAATGAGATGGATTAGATTTGAATAAAGTCATTTTTCATGTGGAGAAATTCTCACTGAAGTGAATGGATTTAAACGTATATATAGTGTTATTTATCAAAAATACCTTTAATTATCACATATCACAATTAGATCAAAAGTTAAATAAGTAAATTTTGAATTAATATAATTAATGAAATCATCAATTTTAAGAAATCGTGATTTTACTTTATAAAAATACTTCCAAACAAGAAAAGGGAAATAAAAACCAAAATCATTATTTTATTCAAAGTCTATTCTCACGTATCGAGCATGATTGTTATATTAACAATTGTTGACCAATTAGAAACTATAAACATGGATAAATATAAAAAATCAAATTATAAAAATACAAGTTGATAAAAGAGTTAATACACAAGTGTACAAAATGAAATTTGAACCACACATTTAACAATTTTATTAATTTAAACCGTACATTAAAAATATATTGGTGACTTGCCTATTATCTTTCTTTGTTCGCACAAAGTGGTAATAATGTTCAAAGTCTCCTATCTTATGTGAAAATTCAATTGAGTATTGTATATTTTAAGTGAATTATTCAGTTTTCTATCAATGTCTGCTACTATTTGTGTCATTAAGATATAAAACCTACTCGGAGGGATGACAAAAGATAACTTAATTAATTCACTTAAAATACAAAGAATTTGAATTGTTCACTTAATGCATAGAGAACTACCATTGGTTAAAAAAAAATGCATATAAGTTTTTATTAAATTTCAATATATATGGAGAGTGACGCTAGAAGGAAGGGACAGCAGAGGTGGTCCTACCATTTACCAGGATCAAAATCAGCCCGAATCTTTTCCAAAAGGAAAAATTAATTCCAATCGTCGTTCCTACCTGGTAAAAATATCCATATTAGAAACTAGAAAGGATTTTAGTAGGGTATATTCAAAATTTTTGATAACATGTAGAGAAAATTCTTCACGTTTTTCGATATTAATTATATGCATTAGGAGAATTAAATGTATAAAATTATAAAAACTTTTTATTTTATAATTTTGTTTTTTAGCGAGTGTTTGCTAATATTAAGAGTAAATGGATATAGAATGGATAGAATATAACATCACACTCCTACCCTGCCCTACCTATACTCTACCTTACCTTATCCTACCCTACTCTACCCTTTCTTACAAATATATATTCTAAAATTTTTGTATTCAAAACTTATCCTACGGCGCACTTAAGAACCACTTTATATCCTGTAAATTCTACAAGATATCCTGATTTATAGAGTATCTTGTGAAATTTATATATATATATATTTTTTTTAATTTATCTTCTTTTGAAATATTGTACAAGTATATAATTGATATTAAGTTTGTAACCATATTAATTGACCAAATAGTAATATTTGAAAGGTTTTTATATCTGTAACATATCTACCCATAACGATATGAAACTTTAGTAGGTATAATATAGAATAATCCTTGCAATTGGAAACATTCGACTCTTGGTCGGATCGTGATAAAGTATTATTTTATCATTTCCTTTCTTTTCAAATTATCAAAATAAATTTTTATCAAATTATTAAAGTATTATACGCAAAATATAAAAACAAAGTTTTATAAAAATAAATAAATAAATAAAAGAGATGAACAAGACAGTAAATACAAGAGCATATAATCTTAAAGTTTCATTATAAGTCAGTATATAATACCCTAAAATCAGCATCTCGTATACTTTAAAATACAAATTCTAAGATAAATATACGGTATTCTAACAATGGAACAGGATCCAGATGATGAATATCTTATATAATAGATTTATCTACTTACCTCTAGTTAATATACATGTTAACATTTTTTTTTATTAAAAAGATGTAAAATAATTAAATAAACACAAGTAGGAGATATGTTATTTATTCCGCTACACCACAAACCAGATTCCGCAGCACCATGATGTTATCATTGTCACCACCTCTTTCACTAAGAAAGAATGTCCCTACATTACATTGTATCACAGGAGGGTATTATGTGATGTCGAGAATGACATTGACAACATTACACACATAATCAATCAAACTGTAAGCGAATCCCGTGGGGCTCAAAACACATTCATGTTTATTGGTTTCGAGTGAAGTCAAGAGCATAGTGGGCATTTGTATATTATTTGTGTGGTAAACACACGGTGTCGTGTGGCATACCTGAGGGGGGTAGCGTTGTGGCCTGTGGGGGTGATATTTTTACTGTTTGTTAGTCCACGCAAGCAATGCTTCCACTTAGCAAATGAGATTATAAAGAGTTTTTAGCATCCATTATATGTCCAATCTATGAATACACCCTACTCAAAAAAAAAAAAAACACACACACACACATATTGGATAGTATACTTCAAGGAATGAAATAGAAAAAATATATATAGTTATATATGTGTGTATATATATAAACCTCCTATAGATTATATATTGGCTAGAATAACCAAATAAAAAGTATTACATTGTTTGCTTCTCATGAATGCCTAGCGCATGGAATATCTATTTCATTATTCACTTGTTATTATTTATTGTACTATTGAAATTAAAATAAAACAAAACTACCAATGCGTAAATTAATTTACTAAAAATTTTAATATCTATGCTACCATGATTACTATCATTGTGTTACTATCACTATCACACACCACCCTCATTTAACCATCACTACTATCACCACCACCACCACCACCACTCCATCATATGTATCACTAATAATAGCACCACCTCACACACTGTTGTTGTTGTTGTTATACCACCACCACCATCAATATCATTTAGCCAACACCATTATACTCACAAACTACCACAATACCATCATCCTTAATCAACACCATAGTTACGGTGATAATCATGCATTGGTGTTGGTGGTAGTATTATAGATGATAGTGATGGTAGTGATGGTGATGTAATGGTTGTGAAGATGGTATTAGTGCAACCATAATAGCGGTAGTGCTTAAGGATGCAAGTAAGCTGGGCCATAAAAACCTAATAATGATTGAATAAATTATTTACTTATAGTGTTTGGATGGATTTCAAGAAAATCTTTATAACTCTTCCAGGGTTAAATAGGGCCTTGAGAAATTTTAATACCCAATCGGGAATTCAAATCTCAAACCAACTCTAATTCTAAAGTATTAGTGAATGAATGATTATTGTAGTTTGTCAAATTTTAAGTTAATGAACTTTATGTTTTTATTCAAATAATTTAGTTTCTAAAGGTATTAATTTTTTTCATAGATCTATGAATATATTGAAACATTTTAATTAAGTTGATTAGCCAGGGTGTTCATCAAGTTTTGAATATGTTTCAAAAAGCCTTATAGAATTTAGAATGGGTTTTGAAATAACTCATCCGTAATCAGAAACTCCAATAGTATTGGTAATAAGCTATTGGCAAATGATAGTATTAGTATAATGGTATAATGGTGATAGTGGTGATGGTAGCACCGAAAATAGTGATGAAAATAGTGAGAGGATAATGGCAATAGCCATAGAACTGATCCGGTTGATCAAACAGGTTCAAGCACGAACCGAACACCAATACAATATAGTCAGCCTTCAAGAATCGGATTAACGATGACCCGACACCACATCCGCAGATCGGAAGGTAAGACTAGAAAAACCGGATGACCCTACTTGCCGGACGGCTTAATTTAAAAGATTAACTACTGCGTTCTTAAAGGCCCCAGATCCGTACATGAGCATTTATTTATTATTGTGCACAATTTCTAGCAAGAGCCACTATCGATTTGGCATGATTAGAAAGCCTCTATTTATAAACAATAACTCAAAGAATGCTTGTTAATCTAATCGTGTGGGACTCCTTATGATGGCAATTGTTATGGCGACTTTTCATTACTTCACAGGAAGTTTTAGAAAACAAAATAATAAGACAATAATATAAATTTTATAATACACTTATTGTTGTATATATAACATAAATATATCTTTATGACTTTCAAGGGTATTGAATAGTATGCTAACATTTTTATAAATCATTAAAATATATTAATTTATAAAAGTAGATACTTTTTTAAGAATTAAGCAAGATCATATGCAGCTTATGATATCTTATGCTTGTCAAAGAAATTTATTTTATTCCATGACCACAACTTACACCAACATTTAAAAAATGAATGCTTGTAAATAAGGGTCTTTTTTATTGGTAATAAACCTTTTACCTAAGCATTATAATTTTTAATTTTCAATTATACTTAGTTACTCTTGCATCATATTATCCCATAATTTTCGTGCTTTCGTTGATCAATCAATATCAAAGATAAAGTTAACAATATAATCATTAGCTCTAACATCTTGGTATTTTTAATATTTCCAAATACATTATAAATTTATAATCTTTCCACAAGTCCAAAACTTTAGTGATTCTTTTTCTTATGAACTTATATATATTATTTCAATCCTCCATATTAATTTATAAATTCTATAACTAGGGATATATATTCAATTTAATTTTATATTTTAATTAGAATAAAAGTACTCACATTTAATTTATTTAAACTTGTAATTCAATATAATTCTAGGTTCTTATTTTTCAAATCAAGTACTATGGTTTATATTTTTATTTTTTTTATTAATCTCGATTTGATCCTCGATTGAACTTGGTTCAACCACTTGACCCTTATCCCCCTTATTTGTCTAGGTTAAACTCCCAAGTCAAATCTAACAACATTACTATAAACATGTAGAAGGGTTTTTTCCATTATGCATGATGTTGGAATCAAAGCAACTAAGGCATTCTTATTCTTAAAAAGTGAAGCAAGAGAAGTACAGAATATTGATTTTACCAATGATGATTGCAAGAAAAATTTTGTAAAGAAAAACAATGGACATATTTAGTATTGGTGATTGCAAAAACTATTGGTAATTTTTGCATTCTTTACAATGAAATGGTAAAAAAATTATTTTATTCATTCTAGATTGATAATGAAAACATGATGACCAATTTTTTTTGTATGCACATGCAAATTATTTTTGTTTAGGTGATGTAATTACATTTAACACTACTTACTGAACCGATAAGTGTAATATAATATGTACCCCATTTATTTGACCATTATTGAAAAAATGTTCTATTTGGTTTTACATTCTTGGTAAAATAAATAGTAGAATCCTTTGAATGGGTAATTTAAACTTTTCTTGAAGCTATGGTTAAGAAAGCACCGAAGACCATTTTCACAAATTAAGACCAAATAATGGCAAATGCCATTAATATAATATTTCCTCATACTAAACATCAATTATGTGTTTGGCTATATGCCAAGCACCATATCTCTCGTCTTTTATCAAAATCTAAATTTAGATCCAAGTTCTTTTTATAAGATTTTGTATGATCATGAATTGGAAGCTAAAATGAAAGAGATTTGGAAGCAAATGTATGAAGAGTGGGATTTGGTAGATAATAAATGGCTAAGTAACTTGTACGAACTTTACCATAAATAATGTCCTACTTTTGGTCATGATATATTTTCTGTAAGTGTAAGGTCGACACAATAAAATGAGAACATAAATAATGTCTTTCACATTTTGTCATGAAAAAGTATGAAATTCACAAGTTTGTCTTTCGTTGTGAAAAGAAAGTAAGGAAAAAAAAAAAAAAAGCATTAAGCTCGAGGTAAGGTAAAATTGCATGTGCAAGACAATTGAATTTTGAGGCATGCATTTAATGTATACACTGATGCTGGAAATTCCAAGCTAAGTTTTTAGAGATCACTGTAGAGCATACAATTAAGGTTGACAATAATGAGTTTATAGAAACTTATATTATGCAAGCCGAAAAATAGTCAAAAGACGCACATCGTGGTTTACAACCAAAGTGAATTAAGCTTGTCATATAATTGTAAATTGTTTCATGTATGTTAAATAATTTTTATAATGCCACTACAATTCCATCATAATACATTTCAAAGCGATAGACAGAAGCGGCAAAGGAAGAGATTATTATTAATGAAATTAGCTCAAGCCCTCAACATATGGAGAAGTCAAAGACATTATGTTTGAAAAACTTGATGCACAAAGTCTCTTAACATTATGAGTCTGAGTGCAAATGACAATGAAACAAAAGCAATGGCATACAAGGACTTAGATGAGCTTAAAGCTCAAATTAAGATCTCTAAATCAAATAAAACAGAAGTTAATGACACCAAGACTTATGAAGTAACTAATAATCCAAATCATTCAAACTATAGTAACAAAAAGCAACTACTCGATCCACTTTAAAAAAGGCTTAAGGGAATATCAAGCAAGAGGTTAAAGAGTTCCATTAAAACACAAAGAAAGATAATCATCTCAAATAAAGCACCTCCACACTAAGTCTTCTCGATCTAAATTGATTGGGAAATATCAATATATCTACAAATACAAGTTATCCAACAAGTGCATATTACCAAAATTCAGTAAGTATATTCCTTAGTAAATACTTTGTATTATCTCTTTATAATAACTTTGTAATTAATTTTTTTAATGTATTTATCAAGTGCTCACATCGAGTCTGAAGTCCACGGTGGACATATCCTTAATCAAGGTTTTTTTTTTTTCTGGTTATTCTTTCTTATTTACATATATTAGAATTATAATAACATAAAACAGTTTGAAAAAGAACGTTGAAGCAGCCTTACATCCCCAAATATGGTGGTCTTGAATCACAACAAAGAAAAAATCCGGGATAAAAAAGAAGATAATAAAGTGTTTGTAAAATTAGCAAAAAAAAAAATAATATTACTCGTTAAGCTAATAAAATAATAGAAGTTGATAATAATTAAACGTTTAAAATAGAAAATAAAACCAGGGCAACATGAATGGAACAAGCTATATCAAACCAAAGACCCATTTGCATAATTTGGAACTATGGGTTTCTCCTGGGCCAAATACCATTAGCAGCAGCAATAAGAAACAAGTAGGAAGAAATTAACGTACTTCTTTATCTTTTGAGTTGTTTTATCAAATTGGTTACTCAAGACTTTGGTCTTTACCCATATACAGTGAAAAAAATTGGATCACTTCTTATGGACTTTGTTGTATGACCACTCCCGTCCCGGGCAACTAATCCAATATCATCTCTCTTCTCATGTTGCAATATTCATTGCTTGAGTTTCACACAACACATGAATACATAAAATCAAATTAACATGGTTCAATCTCAAATTCATATTTAATCAACAAGATTAGGTATACAAAGTAAAAATGTTGTTTGAGTACATAAATGCCCAATTCACATTACTAAATGAAATGAAGAGAAAATGGAATTAGAATTAGAATTAATAAATAATGTAATAACGGTTCGTTTAATTTACTGAATGAAATAAGAAAGTAATAGAATTCCACTTTATTAACGGTGAAATAAAGGAAGAGTAATAATTTCATTGTTTAGTTGGTTAAAAAAAAAAGGAAGTAAGGAATATATCTATAATAAAAGTTAAATGTCCCTTCTTTCTTTCTTTTTTTTACACTATGAACTATTTTAAGACCTTAACCCATTCACCTTTAGCAATCATTTCCAAAATCTTAAACTTACTTAAACACTTTTCTAATCTGCAATTTCTCGCAAAACCCACATTTTATCTACAATAGTTGAATAGTTGGGCGAAGAGAGAAAAGGAAAAAAAAAAAAAGTCTAGGATAGTTGTGCTAACCAAATGGGAGCGGTAAATATAATTTGCCAACATGGGAGCTGGTCATGAAAAGATGATTTTTATGGGCCAATATGCATCTAAGGAAGAGAGAGAGAAACTTTCTCTCACTAAAATCACTATAACTATAAGCTCTCTTTCTAAAAATTCTTTATCAAATTTCAATATTTTTCTTCATATTAGACACTTCTCCATTTTTAGTTTAGCCAAAAATATTCTAACAAGAAAAATACAAGGATTCGTGTCTTAGATCGAATAAAAGAATCTTAGGTGATGCATTCATACTCACCTCCACCAAGTTATTCTCTAAGGCCAAAGAACCACATTGATCTCTAGGATGGGTGATGGTGGTAGGTAAGTAATGGTGGTGTTTAGTGATGATGGTTCTGCACTAGTGAGTGGGTGAAGTAGTGTTTGACAGTAGCTAAGCTATGCGATGATGGCTATGTAGCCATGGTTGGTCTACGATATGCTTGGAAGATAAAAAGGGTAGTAAAAGACATTTTGTCTTGGAATCACAATTTTTAGGTTCCTTCACGGAATCTCAATTCTTAATTTTTAAGAATTGGGATTCTTAAAGAATTGCAACTTAGGAAATTGAACAATGTAATAAGGACAGACTGAAGAATAAAGGAGGAATGAATCCATTCTTCTCAAGTGAACAGTCTATAAATATATAATACCTACTACTTTATTTTGTTTGATTTATAAACAAATTAAAAAAAAGCACGAAATAAAAGTTTAATAACTAAATTACACTTAATCCATCATCTTTCTCAACCAATCTCAAAGTAATAAACAATAGGGACGGCAACGTTGGCAACGTTGGCAACGACGGTAGTTGTAGCAGTGACGATGGCGATGGCGAATGCAATGGTGACAACAACAACGACGACGATGATGATATTGATTGGCAACAACGACGGGTTGTGATTATGTTGGTGATAAGTGGTGGTGGTGCAATCGTGATGGTTAATGGTGGTTGTTGGTAGCAGAAGAGATGATAGTGACGGCAGCGACAGTGACAAAAACGACGACAACAATGATGGTGACAATAGCGATTGTAGTAGTGATAACAATAATAGCAGTGGTAATGGTAATCAGTGGTTGCAATGAGAGCAATGATAACAACAACCGTAGTAACAACAATGATAACAATGGCGTTGGTTAGCGATAGTGCCAAAGATAGCAATGGGGTCATATGATGGTAGGCATAGTCAATGGTGACAGCAACAATAGTGATTGATAATGGCAATAATAATGATAGTGGTCGTTATTTTAACGATGATGTCTTTTTTGGAAAAAATATGAAATTTTATAAGCGATGTGATTTTTTAATTGAATTAAGGAATGTAATAAGGATTGTTATGGAATTGCAATTCAAAGATAAAAAACAAAATAAAAGCCATAATAAGAGAGAGTCCAATTTCTCCCAAGTAAACGGGGCAAAAATTTTTATGTATACTTTGATTTCAAGGTACCTATTTTGCAGTAAAATGTTGAAGACAAAGGCTGAGAGTCTCTTCAAAAGTCTCGAAGCCCCTTGAAGCTACAGTTGGATGGTAGACAACAAGTAAACGCAGTCGAAAATCGTCCAGCTGAGGCAACGTTTGTCGATGGTGACTCTGAAGCGATCATCGACAAAAACTTATCACCGAGAATAAAGAGATGAGAAGACAGAGAGAGAGAGAGAGAGAGAGAGAGAATAGAACAGAGGGAATAGAGAGATGATAGAAAAACTTATGTTATTGTGTTGGCACGTGTGTTTACATTATGTCCAGAAGTCAATCCCCCATTGGGAATTGCACACCAGATAAGATATCCAGTAGCATCTCATGACCATTCAAACTTTTCTCCATCGTATATCTACCTAATGCAATCTTCGGAAAGTTATTCTTAAGACTTATTTTATTGTTGAACATGCAAACAATGACAATCCCTTCATATTGACAAGCCATTAGTTAAGACGCTGCAAAGTGCCAGATGACGAGACAAATCCACAAGTTGTAATATTGACAAGAATTCTGTTAATAAGTGCTCCAAGCCATTAGTTAAGACGCTGAAAAAAGAATCCCTTCATCTTTCTAAAAGTTTAATTACTCGCTTCATGGAAAAGTTTTAAGTCGAAGATAACAGGTGAAAATCTTTCTTCTTAGAGTCGTTAACAAATGAAAGACAGCAGCAATCAAAAGTTAATTTCATACGATCGAATGAAGGAAGAAGAAAAGTTACAATTGCAGTGGTAAAATAATTTTTCAACTTACTTCCTCACCAATGACACACGTATTTTTCTAGGACAGCAGCAAAAATGCTACCATAGATTAAGGAATGTCATCTCTACCATGTAGCAGCTGCACAAGTACCTCATAAGCTGTGACACCCAAGATCTGTTAAATTCTTTATGCAGACCAACTAATAGAAAATTTTAAACTAGTACATAAAAGCGTGAGCGAGTGTTTGTATTAATCTTTCAAGTAAATCACAAAGATTAAGTTTTGTAGATTCCTAAAGTAACCAAAAGCTGAGTCAAGTACCTGCAAACTTCACAAGCATTGCTGAAAGATTAGAGGGTTCTTCGAAATAAGATTTAGATGAAACTCTGGAACTTTTCACCCATGAGAAAAAACACCAAATAAACATTTGAGTGTATATTGCAATGAGAACACTACTCCCCGAATGAGAAACAGTTGCTGCAAGCCATGATAGAGTTATCACTTCATATCATCCTTAAGGAACCGATATACATCTTCAATCTTCTTGTGATCGTGTCTAGACACCAGAGAAACTTCTTGAACCGTTTACCAATAAAAAAACTTCTTGAACCCCTGTGAATGGAGAAAAGCATATTACGCAACCACGTATGCTTCAAGCCTTAAAACTTACAAATGGGCTGCAGTCTAATTCTGTTAAGATGCATCTCGCCTGTTGGTTTCTTGACAATTCTCCCTTTATACATGGAATTTGAAAGCTTCTGACACCAAAAGTAATTCGGCTTCATATTGCAGTTTTTTACCATCAAGAGATATTCATTCTGCTTATCGCAAATTCGATCTATATAGAATCTGTGGAAGACTTTCTAAGCAAGGGAATGACCACGAGGGTTTTTCACATGGATCTGCTTAAAGCTATTGAAACTGACAGCAAACATGACTAGCTTATATATTCAATGATCAAACACCCGCAATGAAAGAGAATAAAGGGCAAATGTCCTGAAGCAATCCTTTCCATCATCTGCACAATACCACATGAAGATCTTGATTGAATGATAAAACACAAAATCAACAGAAATTTGAGTTATATTGCAATCATATCTATTAGATATTCACAAGTAGCAATTTCCTGAGATACCATTTTATCATCTCTTTCAATCTGAATAGAAAAAAGGAGGGCAGTCCGTACCATTAACTGTGGTCTGATCATATCTGAGAAGTCCTTTAGCTGCTTCAAACCAAGTTTGGCAAATGACTTTTCCCACATAGCAATCATAGTATATTATCCACAAAGAAATCACCAATCTAAATGCAGAGCTATATGTCACATAGTATAACTCTCATAAATCTATGTTTCGTGCATTCTTATCAAATAGATGGGACCTACAACACATTCTCCTTTCTGAGTGTTCAACCAAATGCTGGCATCTCTTCCACATAGGCATTTTTCTAGGAGATGTCTTTGATCAGCAAGTTCCAATTTCAGGCGGAGGAAGCTTCAAGGGTGTTACTCCACAGCATTAAGCTTAAAAACACTTGCAGAAATGATTTATAGATGCAATCAAGATTTGCTGCAAACAAACTCAGCATTACTTATAAACCTGACAGCCAACCCATACCCTATACATGTGTAGCCTCATTGACAAGTATGATCATTGTGCGTGTGTTACTGCAGAACACGGTTGGATGATTATTCTCCTTACAACAACATATGCTAAAGAGATCTCGATGGACTGATCCACATCAAATTGGACTTGCATTTGCTATCCAATATGGTGATGATCCATCTATTGCAAGAGCATATTTGCCAAATAAATAAGCAGGCTGCCCTCGGCAATGCCATCATCTTTCTCTCTCATGAAAGAAGTATCGGTTGACATCTTTCAAAAATGCATGAAAATCAAAGATAGGATCCCCTTATCTGGTAAACCGCATTTTTTTCTTTTTTTCCATGGCTGCATAAGAAAATCAGTGAATGTTAGAAAGATGGCCTTGTATATCTGGGACAAATCCTTTCTCTACCATTTCCTCCCTAACTATATCATACGTTGTTCGATTTGGTATCAGACCTCTCTCCAGCATTTCATTGAGGAGGCCATTCGCTTTTTCCAACTTAACCTGTTTACAGAAACCTTTGACCAATACATTGTATGTTGCAGCATTTGCCCTCTTCCCTTCTCTCTCCATCCTTTCCTTGATCTTCAATGCTCCTCGAAGATTTCCTTCTTTAACATACCCATCCATAACAGTATTATACGTCAATTGAGTGGGAGTCAAACCCATTTTCCACATCTCATCCAAGAGCTTCAAAGCCTTTCTCAAGTCTCCCTTCTCACAGCATGAATTGATTAATATATTGTATGTAATATTATCAGCTTTTAAACCTTTATACTTCATCTCTTGCAGTAGCTTAAGAGCAGCATCCTGCTTCCCTTCTCTGCAAAAACCAGTAATCAAACTGTTATATGTCGAAACATCAGGTTGAACTCCTTTCTCCAACATGATACTTTTAAGCAAAAATGCTTCGTCCATGTTCCCACTCTTACAGTAAGCATCAATCAAAGTGTTAAATGTAATAACACTGAGAACCAGCCCTTCTTTCTCAATGTCATCAAACATATCTCTTGCTTCCTTCAGCATCCCTTTCTTGCAAAACCCTCTCATCAACACATTATAAGATATGATGTTCGGTTTCAACCCATAACCAAGCATTTCATCTCTCAGACTAATAGGCTTGGTAAGCTCTCCATTGCAACATAAACCATTAAGGAGTGAATTGTATGTAACATGAGAAGGACGTAAACCCTGCGCACGCATCTCTTCAAACACCTTGATGGCTGCTGACAAATTCTCATCCTTGCAAAATCCATCAATCAAAATATTGAAAGTAATCTCATTCGGAATAACCCCATTCTGCACCATCTCCCTCAGAACCGCATCAGCCTTATACATCCTACTCACCCCACCCATCTTACAGTACCCATCAATAAGAGTATTATAACTAACCACATTTGGCAAAATGCCCCAACTCTTCATGTCTTCAATAACATCACTAGCTTTTCTCAATTTCCCTACTTTACACAACCCATTCATCAAAGTGTTAAAAGTTATCAAATCAGGCTTAATTCTCCTCCTAATCAATTCCCTATAAACATACTCCAAATCTCGAATAGCATTATTCTCTTTCACCAAATTACTCATCAATGCATTACAAGAAAGAACAGACAGTTTATACCCATAATCACTGGCTCTTTTAAAAGCCTCAAGACCCAATTGGGTTTTCATATTCCTCACACATGCTAACACCAACATATCAACAATTAATGACTTATTACAAAACCCATCACAAGAAACTGAAATAGAGTGAAAAACAGCATAAAGATTACAGCTTTCTCTACATTTTACAAATTTATCTAACAAAGATCTAATCTTTGAATACATTTTGGAATTCGCAAGTGAATTTAAGACTCTAAAAGTAAGGTCCAATTCATGGGGCTGGTTAATTTCTCTTTGTGACCATAAAAAGTACCTGAGAATGAGATTTGGGTCAGCTCCAGAAATGAGAAGTTGGTGAAGTACATAGTCATGGTGTGTGCCCTGGAGATGGGTTTTGAGATTGGACCAGTGTTGGTTTCTTATCAGGTCGGTCAATATACGGAGCTCTATTGGGTTCGTCGTGCATAAGGAGCGAATTGGGTGTTTGTTTCCCGGGAAAAATGGGAACTTCCTTGAGGAAAAGATCGATCTTGGGTGCATGGAGTTAGGAGGGTGGAAGATGAACATGGAACTGTAAGAGAGACGGGTACTTCTCTTTTGTAGTCGAAGTGAGAAATTCGAAATTCGTTAATGCTAAATATGTGATTTACGTATATTTTTAACAACCGTTTCAAATATCGAATTAAAAAAAAAAAAAAGGAAAAAAGAAAGGAGGGAAAAGAGTAAAAAATAAAAGTAATAAGAAAAAAGGAGAAAAAATAAAGGCGCTGTAATGGCGCATTTTCTGAGGAAAACAATATTAAAAAAACTTTAAAAACTTATTACTTTGGTGTTTTTAAGGTGTATTTTAGAAATCAACATTTCAATTTTCATTTTTATAAAGAAGAAGGCACAATTATATGTATTCTTCTTAATTAAATAAAGAAGAAGTAAAAAAAAAAGAAAACGCATTATAAAAATATGCCTTTCTTTCTAAAACAACAAGTAAAATGCACATTTCATAAACATATTTTCAATTTCAATAAATAACTCTTTATAAACACCAACAAAATGAAAATGATGTCAAATATAGTGCCTGAAATATAGATCTTTACCCTTTGTATGTACATATTACTTACTATTGTATTGATATACATTTTAATTAAAGTTAATTTAATGATTCTTGTTTTTAGTTATAATTGTATACTTATGTGTATATATTTGGTTAACCAACTTGGTATTTAGAGTTAAAAAATATGATCAAGTGTTAGAATCGCATTTTATAAGTCCTTTTGGAGTTAGGGATATTAGATGGAGGTTGGTCTCAAAGAATATAAGGTAGATTTTAGACTTTAGTTTAACTGGTTAAATTATTTGAAGTTTATTTAAATGTATTGTTATATTGTATGTTCGATTTTATTTTTTCAATGGGTTGTCTAATATCATGTTTTGCAAGTGTTTATAAAGAAGGTGCATTTCAAAATATACCTTCAATTATTTATTTAAATTGAAGGCATGTTTTTTAAATGCCTCTTTTTCTTTATTTTTTTCTTTTAGAAAGGAAAATGCATATCGAAGGTATGTTTTCCTTGTTTTAAAAACTAAAAAGAAAGCACATGTCAAAAATACATCTTCTTCTTTGCAAAACTAAAAACTTAAAAGGCCCATATGTAAATTGTGCCTTAACAACCTCCTAATATAATAAGTTTTGAAAATGCCTCTTTTTAATAATTTTTTTTTTTAGAAGTGTATGATTCAGGTGTATTCTTCAAACCTCCTACCCCACCAAAAAGTGGCTATTAACCCCATCAGAGATGGTTGTGTAAACGTCTAAGATGGTTGTATGCCTGCCTCTCGTTCAGGTGGTTAAAAGTGGCGGTAATTTACTTATAAGTCTTGATTTGTTATTATAAGTTAGTTGTATGATGCACTTATAATTGTGAGAAGAGACCCATCACCTTATAAGGTTAGCCCTACTCCGTTTTGCCATGGCCACTAATTATCCTATCCTAAGATGGTTGACGAATGGTTAGAAGTGTTTATCTTTTTTTATTTGAAATCTTTTAATATGTTATGGTTCAATTTTATCTAAAATGTTATACTATTAAATTAATTAGTGTAAATCAAGTAAAAGTTAATACATGCTCTTAATTATTAGCACTTAATTTTAAAACATAGGTTCTGTGCTAATCAAGAAGAAAATATAGGTTCCTTATTTGCCTAAAAAGAAAAACCTTAATTTGATAATTTAACTTGGTAAGCAACTAAGGTATTGTTTCCTTAAATCATCATAATTATAGGAATAAAATTAACATTATTGTATTAACATCCCTTGAATAATGTATATGATGCAACCTAATTGAAATTGTACTAGATTGTAATCAACATGTAATAGAATAACTATGTTGACTTTTTCACAATTATGTGATGAAGGATGTTATCTCCCTTGACTCGAATAACACTTGGCTTGCAAGAGCAAGCTTGGGATTAACTATTATGATTATGGACGAACTAGCTAATTTGGTATTAGCTACAATCTTAGGATAGATAAGAACAAAAGTAAATTAAAACTTCATTGTAACGGCTTAATTTAGCCTTTAGGGCTTTATGAGTGTTAATTACAATTTTAAATAAGACCCCAAATATAAAGGAATTCAAAGTAAGGGTGAAAATATTTAAAAGTATAATACAAAACACATATATTAACGGTAAAATAAAGGTATTTATCGTCTAAATGGTATTGGTATTACTCTTCAATGATACTAGAGTATATTTTATGCCCTTTGGATTGTCCAATCACTTAAGTCTAACATCTATATGCTAAGGTACCCCTGTACCTAAGAATTATATTGATCCAGTTCATCATTATCATCTAGATGATACTTCTACTACTAGTCGAATGGAAGATCCTTAAGAGCTTTGGTTTAGCTTACTACAAGGACACTACACAACTATAATCTAAATGGTATTTGTAGAATTTTGTTGACCTGATTTAGTCGTTATAAGTAGCTCTTTGAGGTTATTGTTTATTTCATCCATGCTCCATCTCCTTTCCATCCTAATCGTGCTCAAACTCTTGAGGCATCTACAACATGTAGGAAACGAGTGCTTATCACTAACCACACATGAATTAGAATTGTTGAGTATTACATAAACCACTCTAGAAAGAGTATGTATATTTTCACATGGTGTGCAATATCTATTGAATCCCTCTTCCATAGTAATAGGATTCTCAACAATACATGTCTTAAAATTCTCTTTGGACATAATATTAAATCGACCTTTTTAGGCAAGGTCATCATTTAGAGTATATTATAGTTAAAATTGACATAGAAAAGGAAAATATACGATAATTATGTATTGATATACATATCAAATTATTATTATTTTAAAAACGACACCTTTTCCTCTATTGATTTAGATCATTTAACCGAAGCATATGAATCACCGATTAGTTATGCCCATCACTAGACTCCTTGTATTATCAACCAAACCCATAAACCACAAAACTTAATACCGATCAACCATGAGCATTAAGACCTACATATCACCACACTGAAGACCAATGAACCCAACATCCACAGACCATAAAACTGAGACTCATAAACTACTAATTTGTTTCCATTAAACTTGATGATTTATTGTTCAAAACATTGTTGGAATTGCTTTTTAGTCTAGTATGACTCGTTTTGTTAGCCCAATATGGTTAATGGCTCATGTTCATTATTCACTTCAACAAAAGGTGAGGGCCCATAGTCATCATTAATTAAGATATAAGTATCTTGGTAATTTCGATTTCATTCACAATCTATTGTATAATATATTTTTTACTTTAATTAAATAAGGTAAGATAAATAAAAATACTTCTTTATTATATTCTTAATAAATAAAAATTTTCCCATGCTATTACATTCAGGAAAATAAAATATGTACCACTTGCTTTGTGTATCATATACTCATAGAAAATCAAATCCTCAACAATCAATAATTGCATGATAATCGATCATGAAACACAAAAACATTTGGTTAATAAAGTTGAAAGGAAGTAACTTATTTTACGAATATAGTGTTGAAGCTTACGTGGGATGGAGGTTATAGACCACCTACAAATTGTTTATGTAGGTTGAGAGCTTGAGACGGAGTACTAAGAAGAAATATGTTATGGCGTCATAAACCAACTACTTATATTGTATTAAGAAGCCAAGATAAAGTGGCCATTGTATGTTTAAGTGTAAATTGCTTAGAATATTCTAAGCGGATGGAAAGAATTATTATAAAGTTGTATTATTTGGGCATCAAATCTAAGTTTTATTTATATGTTTTGACGGATTGGGTTAATTGCTTATTAAGTTATCATTTGTAAGTATCGATAATCAAAAGATCGGGCAAATTCAATCAAATTATATATATTCAATGTTTACATGACTTTACTTATGAGTAAGGACATGTATAGGAATGTCATGCTATATACGGCTTATTTGTATTATTTTTTTTCGTTTGTATTTGATCCATATCAAATTTTATATTTGTTTGAAATTTGATATTTAAAAAACTATTTTATTTGTATCTTTATCTATTTTTACTTTATATTTATGATAAAAATAGTGATTGGAGTGTTAGAATTAAAAATAAAAATAAAAATCTACGTATTTTTAAGATAAAAGTTTTGAAAAAATATATTTTATATATTAAAAGTTATTATTTTAATTAATATTTTTAAAATATATATATATTTCCATTGTTTTGATGTCTTATTTTTACTAAGCATAAGTATTCAAATAAATAAAAATAAAATATCAATAAAATGGAAAACGAATCAACATCAAAATCATCATAATATAATAATATATTAGCTTACGTGGAAAGGAAATAACGTTAGAGCTGCGGGCTGAGAAAGTTCTTTTGACCCGAACGCTGATCATGCGTCTTTTCTTGCATGAAAAGGAAGAGCAAAGTGTTGCTGCGCTGCTAAAAAATAAAATGTTCCTAATTAATAGGCACCATGTTACGTTCATTGTTCCACCATCGTTCCAGAACTGCGGCTGGCTTGCCCGAACTTCAAATTACTTTACTAACCCTCGGTTTCCCATAAAATAACAAAGAACAAATCCCTTTATGCATTTTTGTCCTTTAAATCCTATATTTCGATTTGTATTACTATCTTATATATTTATTATCAAAATTAATAAATATTATATAAATATAAATTAAATAAAAAATATTATAATAAATTATTATACAATATTTTTAATATGTGACATTAACGTTTATATGCCGTATTTATATTACATATTAAAAATGTGATATTAATATAAATAATAATATTATATCTTTAAGATTGAATCTAATAATGATATTTTGGTAATTTTATTTATATAATATGTAATTATGTGGTTTTTTTTGTTAAAATCAATAGATATTTACTATACCTCTATCATGAAAATCTCATTCATAGGATTGCAATTCCAATTTATGTCATCAATATTTTTAGGCCAATTTTTTTTTTAAAAAAAGAAAAGAAAGGACTTTTTGTTTGTTTATACAAACCTTTTAGTAATGATTTTGGAATTTAGTAATAATTTTGGGTTATTTATGAATTTTAAAAAGCTTTTCCTTTTTCTACTAAAAATTAAAAATTTATATGCATTTAATTAATAGTTTAATAGAAGTGTTTGCCATTATCTCTAAAATTAAATTACATTAATTTGTGCATGAACTTTCAAAATTATATTGATCATCCCCTAATTGATCATATGGCTTTGATAATATTTATAACTATAAGTTATATAACTATTACATGTTATTCTATGCAATATTAGCATAGGAATAACGTGTAATGAAACCTTTCACTAGTCCTTATATACTTTAAAGTGTAACTTAACTTCTTAATTTTCAAATTTTAATATATATTCATTTCAAATCTTGAGAAAATTGCAAAGTTTGCTAATTTATGATTTTTTTTAACAATGGTTTTTTAATTATAATAATGATTTGAGGTTATTTGCATATTTTTGAAAAGTTATAATAAATATCTCTTCACTTTGCTTCCTTTCTAAAGAAAAGTAATTCAGAAGATTTATTTTATTTTTTTTAAATTAAAACATTTGAAATGAAAATCCATTTATTTAGCACTACTTAAAAATTTATTTTAAAGTTTATACCACCTACTTCACCAATAAATTAGGAGTCATATGCATATTTGCAAATTATCCCAAATAATGAACTAGTTAGTAGTTATTCAAAAAGCTAAAACAAACTAAAGGGTGTTTTCGTCAACAAAATTATTCCCCCTTTCTCAACACAGAAGAAACCCAAGGGTTTATGAAGGGCTTTACATCTTCACAGCGCCCAAAACCCCCTTCTCTCACTCCTCAATGGCTTTAATTTCCAATCAAAGTCACGGCTAAAATTAAACCCTACAAAAGCCCTAAAAATCCATTTTTTTTATGCTACAACCCCCAATTTACACTCCGACCCAACCGAAACCAATGTTGAAACTCCTACACTCTTCTACTACGTGCCTCAAAACCCGAAATTTAACTCACTCTCTTTCTTCAAGTTCCCTCAGAGTTGGGATTGAGTCGAACTCATGTCCTTTGCTTCGTGCAATCGGAAGGCTAACTCGGAGAAATCCTAATTTAGGTCAAAGATTGTTCTTTTGTTCGGATTCGAGTGGTGGGGATAAAACTGAGGTGGCGGCAGAGGCTGAGGGGAAGGCGGAATCTGAAGCCGAAACTGATGGTGGAGAGAAGAGTTCGTCTGCTATTGTTCCTACGTATCCTAGACCCGAGGATTATCTCACGGTGATTAGTAAACTTTTTTGGTTAATTTTTGAAGTTCTTCTAAATGGAAGAATTTTTTGAAAATGACGAGAAATGTTGAAAGGTTGCAAATTTCTGTTTGCAAGTTACTTGGAGGAGAAGCCAAAATATTTTAAATATAAATATATATATATGTATATGTATATTTAAATATCATATCGCATTGTGATGTTGATGAATTGATCGAGGGGAAAGTTCAAAGCGGGGTCATTTTGGTTTTCATTAGGGCTTGATGTAATGTTGCAATGTTTGCTTGTTCAAGGGTGGTGTAGAAAAGGAAGCCTTGATCAGGACCTGTTCTTTTGGTTTAGGAATAAAAGTAAAGTACACAGTGGCATGTTTTAAATATACTATACTTAGTTGCGAATTTCCTAATTGTTAACTTATTTTATGCTTGAAATTGTGAAAGTTTGCGAATTGGGTTACTAGTTACTTGGAGGAGAAGGCATAGTTTTAATCTTTTGAATTTTGCATAATTTATTGCCTTATCATATTGGAATTTTGATGAACTGATTCGTACCATTTTAATGTAATGTAAAATTGCAATGGTTGCTTATTTGGGGATGTTGTAGAGAAGGAAGTGTTCATAGGAATAAACAGGAGTTCTTTGGCGCAAGTCTTTTGGTATTACGAATATATTTTCATTGAATGACATTTTTGGAGATACTATTCTATGCTTGAAATGGTGGAAGGTTGCAATTCTGGTTCCAGGTTACTTGGGGAAGAAGGCGAGGTTTTAATTTTTTAGAACCTTACATGTTTTTATCATTTGGTTGTATGTGATGAATTGCGCATATTAGAATGTAGATGACTTAATTTAGGAGAAAGATTGAAGCATAATTTTCATTTTGGATTGATGTATGGGAATGTTGCATTGGTTGCTTTGAGGATGGTATTAAAAAAAGGAAGTTTTGATTGGGATCAATAGCGAGTTGTTTGACCAGGATGTTCTGGTTTTAGGAATATACAATTTTGTTGATTGGTATATTTTGGAGATGTTGATTGTGGAGTTGTACTGATTTCCTAACTTTCAACTTACCCTATGCTTGAAATGGTGAAAGATTGTGATTTTGGGTTCTGGGGTACTAGGAGGAGAAGGCAAAGTTTTAATCTTTTTTTTTTCTTTTTTAATTTTACGCATTGTAATTATTACATCATATTGGAATGTTGAAAAAGGGGTCAAGGATAATGTGCAAAGCAGAATCTTTTTGATTTCCTTCTCCACTTTGATGTAATGTAATGCAGCAGTGGTTGCTTATTCAAGGATGGTCTAAAAAAGGAAGTGTTGAGCAGGATCGATAGGAGTTATTTGAGTCAAGTTGCTTGCATGGGAATAGAGGTTAATTGGCTGGCAATTTTTGTAGATGCTAAGCTGAGTTGTGCTAACTTCCCAAATGTTAACTTATTCTTTGTTAGAGAAGATGTCAGTTAATATGTGAAATCATGTAGAATTCAGCTAGTGAATAACTTTAGTTTGATCTATCTATCATAGCTCATTAAAGAGCGCTTCACTCAAACATGTTTTTTTTGCAAGCAGGTCTTGGCATTACCATTGCCTCATCGGCCATTATTTCCCGGATTCTACATGCCAATTTTTGTGAAGGTAAAGTAAGTTGTGATATGCAAAAGGACTTTATATTGCAGTTCTCCATCATTTTTTTCGTGCAACTTTTAATGCCTTTTTGAAATCTGATATCTATAGACGAAAAATGAATATAGGAGTAGCATCTTTGTATAGTTGGTGATTCATTTGAAAAAATTTTAGTGCCTGGTACGTGGCTCTAATTCTAGAATCATGCTTAGCTTATCTATTTTTAACCCAAATAAATAGGCTGCTACTCCAAATCAGGAAAGTGACAAAATGTTTGTTATCATGAAGTTAATTTTTTTGTCCTACTTTCTGGATAAATAATAAGCTTCTTCAATATGTATGTGCCAAGAATGGATAAGAGCTGAATACAATAAAAGAATCATTTGGAAAAGGTGTGGCAGAATTACATATGAGCCAAGTCATTGCAGGGTAAGTATGGAAGCTATATTAGAACGGGAGTGGCTGAGTTATGTATGAACCAATTCATTTTGGGGTAAGTATAGAAGCTAAATTAGAAGGATGGATCCTATACACTTTTGAAAGCAAAGAGAAGCAAGCATAATCACTCACTAATAGAGAATTATCTACATCCCTATGAAACCTTCTACTGTTCCTTTTAAGCTATTGTGATTATCTCATGGAGTTGATGGTTGATGAAAATGCACTTGCCAGAAATGCATAAGTATTCAATCCTTTTTAATAAATCCATTAGCTGTTTTCTTTTTTAATCTTTTATCTTATCACCAAGATCAGCCTAAGTCCTCTGCATGGTCTGACACTGTAAGTCTTCAACCTTGTGTTTGGAAAACTCTGTCCTGGCATTTGATGTCCATTTGGAAGAAGATTTGGTCAAGAATATATCTTCATGAACAAGTGTTTTGATTTTGGGATTTAAGACTATCACATAATATCTTCTACTGGCCAAGCTTCAACATAAGTTCAAAATTTTAATATCTTATCCACCTTTGAAATTAATGCTCAAGAGTTTCCAGGAACCCTTTAATAAATTGGTGTCCCAAACTTTATGAGATTTTGAGAACATCAGTTTATAAAGTAGTACCACTAGAGCTGCTTTATTTTCATTTTTATTGTTCAAAAAAATTTCAGCATGCTTGATTTTTTCAATTTTTTTTTTCCTTTTCTTTTTAAATGACAAAATATCTAGATGCTACTTATCCAAACAAGAGGGAGGGGGGGAACATCCTGCACCTTTAGAGTGTTTGTCGAAAAATTTCCCCCCATCTTAACAGATATGTATTTTTGTTTTAGTATCTTATCCACATACAAAAGAAAGAGGTAATTTCTAGGCCAATGCTTAGTTGGGTATTATCATTATTTTAGAATGGTTTGGTACAGATAAATAAAAACCATAACTATAGATTAGTTGTGATAAAATATAGGATGTGTTTGATGATATATGCTAATGTTGCAAAAGCTAGCTGGTCTTGACCTTGATCTCTGAGCATTTTCAGCAATGAATAAAATTTGAAAGAATATATTGAAGCTATTTCTTGATTTTTTCATGTTCTTGTAAAAGGAGCGATCTTAATGTGAAGAGATGTTACACCAAAGACATGACTTGTTTGTGGGAAGGTTTGTGCTCCTACCACTTTTAGAAAAGTCCCTTTTTGATTGTTGGCTTTCTTTCAAAACAGTAAAATAAAGGGAGTGGGAAGCATGCAACACTTTGTTTGCTAGAATTTTTTTTTGGGAACAATTGACAGCTTACATCTTGGTTTATTTTTCTCCACATCCTTTGGAAGAGGCCAGGTCTATAGGATTTTTATTTTATAAGTTTGGCACTTCCAATAATTGCTGTTCAATGTCCAGATATAAAAGTGCATTCAAGTTCCGTTTCCTTAATTCCTTATTCAGATTTAATTTCCACTTTTATGGCCATTGTAATGCTTTAAAACCTGAAAAAAGGTGGTTTTGATGATTTTTTGTATACAATTTAGTTGATTAGTTTCTTGTTGCAATGATTTTTGACAAGATTTCTTAGTTTGTTGCATTTTCCATGTAGGACCCCAAGTTGTTAGCTGCTTTACAGGAAAGCAGAAAAAGGCAAGCTCCATATGCTGGTGCCTTCCTCCTTAAAGATGAAGCAGGAACTGATCCTAGTCTGGGTCCTGGCTCTGAATCAGACAAAAGTATTTATGACATTAAAGGAAAAGAATTATTTAATCGTCTTCATGAAGTTGGAACACTTGCCCAGGTACTTTGATGTTTGAGCTTTGGGTAATGTTGTAAGTTTCCAAATTGTGAAGTTGGGAGTCACCTCAATTCTTATCTTTTACTCTTCTTTTATGCTGTCTTGATATGCCAGATATCAAGTATTGTAGGAGATCAAGTTGTCCTTATTGGGCACAGACGGCTTCGTATCACAGAAATGGTTAGTGTTCAAATGTAGAACCTCAATCTTTTCTCCATTACCAATTTCATCATGTGAAACCCCACACTTTCTCAACTTATTTAGGTGCTGAGGATTTTGTGCCAATCATCCTCTTTTTTATTGTGGTCTTTGCTTGTTATTTCACATATGATAGTTTATCTGATTATATTTGCTTTCTACAGGTTAGCGAGGACCCACTTACTGTTAAAGTCGATCATCTCAAGGCATGATGCTTATGTTTTTTTATTAATTTACCATGGCCTATTGGAATTATTTGATTTATTGACTTAATGAAAGGAGCTTCTTTTTGCAAGCAGGAGCTGCCATATGACAAGGATGATGATGTGATAAAAGCAACATCTTTTGAGGTTATATCAACCTTAAGGGATGTACTTAAATCAAGTTCCCTTTGGCGAGATCATGTTCAAACATACACCCAGGTATACCCGTTTCTTTTTTGGTAGAATGATCAATGATGGTTTCCATTGTTTATTGTTCTGCATTTGAATGATAGTTTAAATGATCTCTTAGTTCTTTTGATGCTCTTTTTTTTGGAAAAAAGCCTCTTGAGCAAGAATGTGTTCTGCTGATCTTTGTTCGAGCTGGTCTAGTGTTATTCTATTAATATGCTTGTTTTACACAGTGAACCTTCATCAACAAACCCTTTCTTTCTGTTCACTTGGTGCAGCATATAGGTGACTTCAATTATCCAAGATTGGCAGACTTTGGAGCTGCGATATCTGGCGCAAACAAATTACAATGCCAGGAAGTACTTGAAGAGCTTGATGTATGTAGGCTTAACCTTGAATTTGCTAAATTTGAACCATGTTCCATTAACAAGTGGTGAACGATGAATAATTTCAAGGATAAATATTTTACCTCGCACAACCACGATTTTTAAATTTAAAACCATTTATAAAGAGAGAAAATCTAAATAGAATGAAGGAAAGAGATCTCGACTCTAGTTGATAGAGGCAAACAGGTGGCTTGCCAGTGAGTTTGGTGGTGGCAAAGGAAGGGAAAAAAAAAATAAAATAAAAAACAAGAAACATATGACCTTAATTAAAATATTACAAGTCTTAAACAAAATTAAAATGATGTCACAAACCTAGTTACATGGATTTGTCACCTGCTATTTATAAGAACTTGGCATTCAAATTAAACATTAATATTTAAAAGAAGGAAATAAAATCAAATTATTGCTCATCCTAATTTCAATGTGACTTATTCTCTGAGTGTGGTCAAAACTACTTTGTTGGATGATTACATCCATCTTTGTAGTCTGTGATTCTATACTTATATCTTGCTTTTGCATTTTCTCAATGTAATATGCTTATTCATAATTCTTCTATCAGGTTTACAAACGCTTGAAGCTTACTCTGGAATTGGTGAAGAAAGAAATGGAGATCAGCAAAATTCAGGTGCTCTTTGCCTAAATATAATCATAGTTTCTTGCTCTTTTGGGGGTAATTGTCATATTTTAATACTTTTTGGGTCTTGGAAACCTTTTCTGGCACTGTGTAGGAATCAATTGCAAAAGCGATTGAGGAGAAGATAAGTGGTGAGCAGCGTCGTTATTTGTTGAATGAGCAGCTTAAGGCCATAAAAAAGGTAATAACACCTGCTTCATGGACCCAGCACTCTGCTCATTTTGCTTCTGCTCTGGCCTTTCTGAGATTTTTTTCCTCTATTCTTTAGGAACTTGGGTTGGAGACTGATGATAAAACAGCACTTTCTGGTTAGTTGTCTGTAGTGAATCTTCTTGGTGGTTGCATAAACGTTTGGTACTAGTTTTATCTGAGATGCACTTGTAGCACTGTTGGGATCACTCACGCCTTTTGTCACCCCAATTTGGCAGGAAAATTCCGTGAAAGAATTGAACCAAACAAGGAAAAAATCCCTGCACATGTTATGCAGGTGATTGAAGAAGAACTTACGAAGTTGCAACTTTTAGAAGCCAGCTCAAGCGAGTTCAACGTAACTCGTAACTATCTTGATTGGCTGACAGCATTGCCTTGGGGAAACTACAGGTGACTCATTTTTATTTTAGAGTGGAGTTGAATACAGAGTTATGTGTGGTTGATTTTGTGGCTCAGTTACTGAATTTGCTGAGAAGAAGAGTGTTTTCTTAGTTATTGTTCTCTTTATGCTCCCTCCTGCATGTTTCCGATGGGATGTTATTTTCTTGCGGTCAACAAGGAAGTTAATGATAAAACAAATTGTTTCATGCATGAGGATGTAGAATTGGTCTCTATCTAAACTCTCTGTCACCGGAGGATATGCAAAAGCAATAGGGAAATAAAGCTCATGTTGGTGGGCTTTCAGCTGGAGTACTCTGCTTAATGTTTTTTCCAGTGGGAATTATACGTGATGGTTAAATGCTTGGGCTGCATAACCTTTTCCATTTATTTGCTGAAAGAAAATATCTAGATTTTATTATAGGTAGAAGATTTAGAAGATTGCTGCTAGCTGTGTTAATTTTTGGTAGAAATCCGGTGCTTTCATTCAATTGTTTGGGGCTGAAAGTCTAATCCCATTAACTGCCCTGAAAGTCTAATCCCATTAACTGCCCAGCCCCCATCCTGACAACCTGACCCCTTCTTCCCCAACCCCAAACCCCAATGCCCACCCTCCTTAAAAAAAAAAAAAAAAAGAAGAAAGAAAAAAAAGATCCCATCTTAGTAACCAAAAGATTTAGAACGCTCAGGAACTGCCTTATGTAGTGTTGTTCCTTTTTGCTGAAGTTATAGATTCCTATATTGATCATTGTCATAACCTTTCAATCTCTTGATAAAGGATGTGATATTTTCTGTTCGATGTTTCTTTCCTAGTTAACTCTTTTACCAGTGATGTTTGTTTTGTTAATAGCATCCCATGTATTCTACTTTGGCTTTTGTTTTTGCCTGTGGTCATTATTTATTAAATCTGAGTCCTGCAGTTCTGCTCAGGTTGTCTTCTGTCTTACCACCAACTGTTTGTCCAAGTTTTTTATTCTTTTTTCTCCTCCCTGTTCAGAGAGAGCCATTTGCCTATTGATATTTGTATTTGAATTTTGGAAGGTGAACTGTTGCTTAAAAGGCTTCAAGGAATGTAGAAGGACGATGATAATGGGTTAAGTTAGGAGGATAATTTGGCAAGTCTAAGATAAGAATGGAAAGATATGATTCCCTCTCTGTGTCTTTTTAAGCTGCTGGTCAAAAATTAAGCTGCTTTGTCTTTTTAATTGAACGAAGTCCTACTTTTCTTGCTCATATTTAAAAATATCCACTGTAAATTATTGTGATCACTGACTTGTTTGTCATGTTTTTCCTTGAAATACTACATTTTATGTCACGTTTGATTCTTTTTGCCACGAAGAATATCTCCTGATTTTATGATTCACTTTCCAGTGATGAGAACTTTGATGTCCTCCGTGCACAAAAAATACTTGATGAAGACCATTATGGATTGACAGATGTCAAGGAAAGAATATTGGAATTCATTGCAGTGGGAAAACTCAGAGGAACTTCACAAGGTCAATCTAACTTGATTCATATTTCTGCTAGGGTTATGAAAAAAATTTTGCTATTATTTTCTTATGTGCACAATTCCACTTGGCTTCAGGGTCTGTCTTTGTACATATTTGGTGTAGAGCCTTTCCATAACGTTGTTGTTAGCTCAGAAAATATAAATTACTATAACTCTTTCCTAGTTTAAGCTTTCAGATTAGTTGGCACCTTTTTTCTAATGAATGTTAGAGTAGTGGATCTCAGTTTGAACCCCTGCATTATCAAATTATAACAATTTTTTTTGTCATTTTTCTGTTTGCTTATATTTCCAATTGTTGTGATTCATGTTCACTCGGTTGCAAATCCAGGTAAAATAATTTGTCTTTCTGGTCCACCTGGAGTAGGAAAAACTAGCATTGGTCGCTCAATTGCCCGAGCTTTGAACCGGCAGTTCTTTCGGTTTTCTGTTGGAGGTTTAGCTGATGTTGCTGAAATCAAGGTGGTCATAACATCTTATGATATTTCTCCAAACCTTTATGCTTGAAAAATTATGTGATTGCTTTTGTCCTTTTGTAAAATTGTATTCAGGGGCATCGTAGAACATATATAGGAGCCATGCCGGGCAAGATGGTTCAATGTCTGAAAAATGTGGGAACAGCTAATCCTCTTGTTCTGATTGATGAGATTGACAAGGTAAATACAGTTGCACAGTAACATGCCACTTTTACATGTCATTTTATTTTGTTTTTTCCTGCACTAATCTTTGGCCCTTGGGCAATAAACAAGTTTTGATGTGCTAATGAACTCCTTGGCTACTATTGCAGTTGGGAAGGGGTCATGCTGGTGATCCAGCTAGTGCTTTGTTAGAGCTCCTTGATCCAGAGCAGAATGCTAATTTTCTTGATCACTATCTGGATGTTCCTATTGACTTATCAAAGGTTAGTTCCTTTGTTAATACAATAAGTATCGGCCCACAATAGTATGGCCATGTCATTGATATTTCTTTTGATGTATGACATGATTTGTTGTTAATGCAGCTGCTTTATGATATTTGTGTCGTTCTTAATATAGGATGGCTAGTAAGCTTTCTACATAATTTGTTGTCTGATATTAGTGTATGTCTTAGTTTATTTCTACAGTTGATCATGACAATAATCTTAATTTACATATTTATATTAATAATCTACAAAGTATGCTGACATCATCTGTATTTAGTCTTTAATGCTTGCACCTTACATGTCAAAATGGATTTAGTTTGTCCAATGTTGATGCTACTATTTTTTTGAGTAGCTGGGCACTGTTTATCTTCTGACTTTGTCTTAAAAGGTCTCAGGTGATTCTGTTTGTTAAGCTCAAGTGATGCCTATGGTGTTTGCAATTAACATGGTTTTGTTTGTCCTTTAATGATGCAGGTGCTCTTCGTGTGCACTGCAAATGTTGTTGAGATGATCCCAAATCCTCTATTGGATAGGATGGAGGTTATTGCCATTGCTGGGTATATTACTGATGAGAAAATGCATATTGCCAGAGATTATTTAGAGAAAAACACTCGAGAAGCGTGTGGCATCAAGCCTGAACAGGTTAGGAGGTTTGTTCAGGCTTTTGATGCATGTTTACATATTCTTACATTGGTTTGATAATCATTGGAGGTTTTTGCTGGAAAGAGAATGTGTTAATAAGGAGGTATCTAACTCTCTATAAGGTCATATGCAAGGCAGCCCCACATTCATTAAATGCTGTTGGTCCACTATACTATACATAAGATATAAAACCCTATTCTTGATTATTCGAAGATCTGTTTTGATACAATCAGCAGCTCTTTCGGTTTGTGGCATTTTATTGAAAGGCAGTTAGAAAGATGCACTTACATGATCACTTGTAAGTTGGAGGCCAATCTTTCTTGATGCTGAAAATAATTAGACATTAGGAGGCAATTGGATGTACATGGGGCATAATTAAAACTCCCTATGCTTCTGAAAAATTTTTCCTAGGGGAAGCTTTCCAGCAAAGATTTTCATATCTTAGGTCATATTTAGAAGTGGAATGTTGAAATAAGCTTTAACAATTGATTGAAGTTGTATGAAGTTAAAGGAGCAAAGAGTTGCTCGACCCATGTGGATATATCCTTTTCTTTGTATATTACATTTGGCATGTAGAAATAGTTGGGAATGGAATGAATTGAAATGCATTTGCAAACAAAATGACAAATCCATTCCAGTGTTTGGGAAATGTCTTTCGAATCACTTATTAAATTCTGATACTATGTTTGATCGTAGCAAATTTGATGTGTATATACAAGTATTTCCCAAAGTGCCACCAATTTACTTGTGGTAGGTTAAAAGTTATTTGGCAAATTCTGACTAAAAAAGGTGGAATGGAATCGTGATTCCAGCTTTTTAAAGGCAGAATCGATTTTTCTCTCAAAGTGGGAATCACTGATTCTGAGGAGTTGTGCTTTAAGCTTCTAAAAGCAGTTCCAACCATGGGAATTGGAATGTATTCCTAAATCATTTTTTAAAATTCTGGATCCATTCAAAGGAGTCTGCAAGATTGTTGTAGTTAATCATGGATTTTGATCACAACTCTTGGCATGCTATAGGTAGCAGAGAGCCTGGTGACTGCTTGTCTTGGTAAAGGAAACTCATATTCTATATCCATTTCAGGTTGCAGTAACTGATGCAGCTCTTCTTGCTCTGATAGAAAACTATTGCCGAGAAGCAGGAGTTAGGAATCTTCAGAAACAGATAGATAAGATATACCGCAAGGTTGGTCAAAACTTTTTTTCTTTGGTTGTACTTTGTAGTAAGAACAACAATGACAGGGTAATATGATGGCATAAATCTTTGTAATTTAATATCTCCTCTTGTGCTGGCAGATTGCTCTGCAACTTGTAAGGCAAAGAGAGCTAAAAGAACCTGCAAGTACGGAAGATGGCACTGCAGAAGCCCATGAGTCCAAAGTTGTAAGTGTTGACCAGTCATATGAAGAAATAGTGAAAGAGGACTCTCAGGTCAAGGTGGAATCAGGTGAGAATAGCAGCCCTGAATCGACTACGAAATCCCTTAGTGACGACATTACCCAAGTCAACCAAATTCAGCATGCTTCTGACCATCCTACAGACCTGAAGGTATTTAGAAAACTTATCTTAATTGCATATTTTATACTGGTGTTTGTATCTTTCTAGGAGTGATATAACTCTTCATATGTTGCTCCTTTGAAAGGAAAATGTTATCAGAAGATATGTACTGTATATTCATCTTGAGAAGAGCAATAAAGTTTTCTTAGCTGTACAAACCAATCTATCAATTTTAGTCAGTAGATTTTGATGCCTTTTTCATTTAGAGGAGCTTTTGTGCCCCACATAAGCCCAATCATATCTCTGTTGCTGCAAATTTAGAACAGAAGTTTTAAGCAAAAGCTAACATTCCTCAATCCTAATTTGCTATATAGTTTCATCACTTACAGGACTGGGATTATTTTATCATTAGTTTGTGCATATATTAACTTCTACTCGATGCTCAACAGTTTTGTAAAACTGTAACAGGATTCTGTTAATCCCCAGGAGGGACAGGAAAAGAAAGAATCTGAGACTCTAGAAAAAATCTTGGTCCACAAAGAAAATTTGACAGAATACGTTGGCAAACCTGTCTTCCATGCGGAACGCATTTATGAGCATACACCAGTTGGAGTTGTTATGGGTCTAGCGTGGACTGCGATGGGTGGTTCCACATTGTACATAGAAACCACACAGGTAGAGCAAGGTGAGGGAAAAGGAGCCCTCCATGTCACTGGACAACTGGGTGATGTCATGAAAGAAAGTTCACAAATTGCCCATACTGTTGCCAGGGCCATTTTGCTTGAAAAAGAACCGGATAATCCTTTCTTTGCCAACTCCAAGCTTCATCTTCATGTTCCTGCTGGGGCTACCCCTAAAGATGGGCCTAGTGCTGGCTGTACCATGATTACTTCCATGCTTTCCCTCGCCATGAAAAAGCCTGTTAAGAAAGATCTTGCCATGACCGGTGAAGTGACACTTACAGGGAGGATTCTTCCTATTGGTGGGGTATGTTATGTTGAATTTAAACAATTACTTGTGTTTTCGCTGTTACAAATGGATAACATTCATTGGGTTCCTGGGAATTCATATTTACGTATCAAAATTATCTCATCCTTTGAATCCTCGAAATTCTTTTAACTGCTTCTCTAGCTTACATCTATTTAGATGCCTTGCTGTTTTCTTTCTTTGTCTGCGGTAACATAACAGAAGGAATAATTTCTTCTGACGTTTTGCGATCATGCAGGTGAAAGAGAAAACTATAGCAGCTAGGAGAAGCGATGTGAGAACGATTATATTTCCCTCCGCCAACAGGAGAGATTTTGATGAGCTTACTGATAACGTGAAAGAGGGTCTCGATGTTCATTTTGTCGACGAGTATTCTCAGATATATAATCTGGCTTTCGGTGAAGATCATGATTCAGGAAAGTGAGATGCCTTTGCCATTGGTTGCTTGCAAATTTGTGGGTTGAGAGGACGTCTTTCCCATGCCAAAAGTAAACATAGTTGTTGTACAATTTTGAAATTTCGATCCCATATCCAATTGGGAGTGCGGAACAGCAGCTGAGGTGAAATCATTGTTCTCTTGTTTCAAAATTTATGTACAATTCATTTATCCTTCTTCTCAGCAATAAGAAATGGTTTTAATTCTTTGAGGCTACAATCTTGGGGGCATTGAACAAAGCCAAATTGTTTCTTTTTTCATTCATGCCACAAGTTGTAGGCTGCTCTGAAACACCAAGATGCCTTCTGACATTAGCCACCCAGACTATATGTGGAGTTGCAGACTAAGTTTTAAGGTTCAAGTCGAAAATTAGCTTTAGTACTTTGTATGGATGTGGTGGGGATGTTCTAGTTTAAGTTAATCAACTTCAAATTGGAGCTTAATTTAAATTATGTTTAAAAAAGTAATCGTATCTTTTTTTTTTTTTTTTTAATTGTGTTTGTCTCCCATATTTATTACATGACATGTATGTGGTAGTATTATTATTCGGTAGATTTCTGTGGTAAGAAGTCTAATCTACTTGCTTACAAGTCTTCATGTCATCTTGTTCAAAGCAGTAAAGAATGGTTGTCCTTGGTGAGCCAAATTGGGGTTTCATTTGTTGGTCATGTAAAACGTTTAAGAGTTCTTCCAAAATTAAATTTTGACTTGTACTAATTTGATACATTTTTTTTTTATATTTTTATTCGATTAATTTTGAATTATAGGTATTGTATCTGACTTTGTACTAAAATGAATTAAGTATTCATGTTTCTCTCTTTAGTTCTAAATTAAGTCGGAAAATTTATTTTGGTATTATAATATATTAAGTTTTGCTTTGTGTAGTTTGGAATCTGGATTTTGATGAGTATCTATTTACTTTTAACTTGCTTTCTCATTTTGTACATACTCAAGAAAATAGCTCGTTAAAACGGCTGGATCTTTTTATGCTCTTCCTTCTTATCACTCTGACTCTAGGATTCCAGGGGTTAATTCTACAGTAGGTAAATATTTGAGATCTTCATTAAGTAGAACTATTTGTTAATTATTCATGGTTTAAATCGTGGGGGCAAACTAAATCAGTTTCCTATGGTTTGAGAAAATTCTCGAACATTATGATTCGGTTCAGAGTAATAAAAAACCATATACGGTTCATGTTTTGGTTTGGTTTAGAGTTGGTGTGAATGGGATTGTTCGTGCCCGTCCTTAATTGTTCTCGTGTTTTATTTATTTCCTAATAGCATGTTGAATTGATTAATCGAATTACGTATCATATTTGATCGGGTATGATATTTGCTGTGTCTGAAATTTAAGAAAGAAAAGCCCTTAAACTTTATACAAAAATGTAACATTATCCATTTTTAAAACCATCATATGAACTTCTTGTGGCTTCAAGCTTTTATGGTTGAAATTTAAATTCGTTGCCTGTTACGTTGTTCAAACTTTTACTGGTCGAACTCTTTAAATTCAATAAACATTTAACACAACATTTTTAAATATTACCGAGTAAGTAAATTTAGTACGCAAATATCTGGTTGGATATAGGTAGCTTGATGGCTAATAATAAGCCTCGGTAGGCCTCTAGTTGGAGTGGGCTTCAAGCTAGGCCCAAAATAGCCGGCTAACATAATTTTTTTTCTAAAATAATATGAATGAAGTGGATTGTAAGTATTATTATTTAGCATTTGTTTAAAGTCGTAAAAAAGAGAACTTTTCATGCTTTCCTAAATATTATTCGCTTTATAGTGCACCCAATCATGGCGAATATTTTCCTTAAAATTATCTCAATTTCATAACACAAGCTTTTAAAAATAAATCTCACAAATAAGAAAAAAAAGTCTCCTAAGTCATTATGCAGCTTCTGTGCTCGCTCAAAACGGTGCGTTTCAACCTCTTCTCTCTCGCTAATCTCTCTTCCCGTTTCTTTCCCTTGGCCATGGCGGAACGAAATTCCAACTATTCCCAAATTGCCCTTGAAACCCTAGCCAACTACCCGGTCCCATTATCTCCCCCACTTCCATCAATCTCCAAAGATATCGAACTACGGAGAGCCTTGTCAGCTTCCTCGAATTCCAGTCTCTTCTCTCTCTCCAGAAGCCACATTATCTACGAAGACGATTGGCTTATCGCTGTCAATAAACCCTCGGGGGTTTACTGCGAGAGCGTCCTGGACTCGGTCCCTAAGCTCCTAATTGACCCGGAAAGTGATCTCGAACTTACTCAAGGTAGCTTCTCTGAATTTCCAATTGGTTAAAGTTGGTGTTTTTTATTTGTTCATGAGTTGACTCGATGATGTTGATTTGACGTTGTGGCTTGAATTATTACAGCTGATACTTATGTTTAATCTTGTGAAGGTTTCCATTTTCGGGCCTCAACCGCAATGTAGATAATGCAAACTAGAATTACAGAAGATACCAACGCCAATGACAAAACTCGACTCTCTTTTTAACATTTGAATATTTTCCTCCCGAAAACAGATATTTTACGTGATAGTTATTCATAGAGATGTGGATGAGTTAAACCTACTTGAAAGCTACCCTGTTCAACTCAATATTTACTCAAGTTTGATTGAATCATAGTAGAGCTCAAGCTATTCAAGTAATTCATTGAGCATAGCTTGAGCTTGAACTCGAGCTCGACGCTGACAACTTGAGTAGTTCATGAAGCTTGAACCAGAGCTGCTTAAGTAGTTTACTAAGTTGAGCTTGAGCTTTGCAATATTTGGCTTGAAGAGCTAGTGAATCTAGTCGAGCGCAATCTGACTTATATTTGCATCAAGTTCACATTTTAGCCATCAATTATGATTTTAGTTAACAGAAAAATATCTTTTAAATTAGTTCGAGTCTAAGCTAGTTGAATTGCATGAAGCTTGAACTTCTCAAGTGGTACTTTGAGTTAACTTGATTGAACTTGAGTCGAGATTGGCTTTAAACTTTCAAGTCAAGCTCAAGTTTGAGCTCTGATATCATGTCATCTTGACTTGATCTATTTACATTTCTTAGTGACCATCACCACCAGCCATTCTTGCCACCCTCACCATCCACTATTACTTGCTAGTAAAGCAAGTAATGATCAAAATGTGGGAAAAAGGTCTAGAAAACTTTTTTGGTAAACTAAATGCACCGTCTGATGGGATAAGTTTCTCTATTCACATATGAATAAAATGAAGCAGTGGATTAAATATAATTTTATATTTTGCAGCATAGATGTTGATAAAGTGCAGGCCATAATGAATATCGATCATAATATATATAGAGAGACATGACTGTGGGGAGACAAGACGTTTCATTTAAGAAATAGGGCTTTGTGAAAGTTTCTGAGTTTTGGACTTTCTTTTTTGTTGATTGGGTGTTATTATGAGTACAACGTGCCTTAGCCTTTTATGGTAATTGCAGTTGCAGTAGCATTTTGCCAATTATCATGTTTTCCTCTTTTTTCGATTGATTATTTTTGGATAATTCAGTTCATCTTGTCTGATGTTTCGTTTGAAAAGAAAAGGAAAGAAAAAAAAAATTATTCAGTTGCTGTGATATAGCATTTGCAGTGATGAAGGGTGAATATGGGCGGATGGATATATAGCATAACTTGTGATTGCTAGATACTGTAGTCTTTTCCACTTAGCGTGGCTATTTTGGACTCCCTTTTAGTTTCAGTAGCTGAGTTTTCTCCGCCAGTTTTGGCTTGACAAGGCCTACTTCTTCTATAAATTAAGGAGGACAAAGTATTTGGGCAGTTATATTATTCTGCTTTCTTCTTAAAAGTTCATCCTTAATCCATGGTGGCATACTTATCTAATATAACTTCGGCTTCAATAACATTCCTTCAGGAAAGCGTTTATATCAATCAACAATATAACTTCATATAGGCTCCAATCTACCTCCAAAGAAACCCATGATTGGGCTTGGACAGAAAGCTCTATAAGAGGGGTTAATATCAAAGTACTTGTTCATTTTATATCTCTGAAGATCCTATGTTCTATGTAATTTGATAAAACAACCTAATTTATCATACCTAGAATGACATCAAATGACTTGCTAAACTTGCTGCAGCTTTAGCTAGGAGCCAGCGTTGGACCTCTATCAATGTAATTTCTTCGCATGTGGAAGCTCAGAAACGTTTCTGTGTATTTGCTTAGATTGGCCTAGGAGGTTTAATGCAGCAGTAATAACTTGAAGGTAATCATAATCGGTCCTCTACTGAGTTCAACCTTCTTCATCTATGGGTTCCAAGTGCTTGCGCCTTAAGAATTAAGTAGATAAGGATGATGAATTAATCTATGTTGATCCATTTTAAAGAGGAAAAGCCATCTGAAGTGCTCTTTTAACACTTGTTAAGTCCATTTTTGTTCATTCATTATTTCTTTTTTTGCCTTATCCAAAAAAGATTATTTCTTGTTGGTTTGTTGGAGATTATATATGAATTACATAATCCTACGTAGACACAATAGCAATCTTTAATTACCAAAAGAAGGAAAAAAAAAAAAAACTAGTTATATTAATTTGTAAGTTTATATATTTCCCCTAAAAGTTAAATGTATAATTTTAAAGTTAATATTGTGAATTACTTTGCAGGAGCAACTAAGTATTATCTGTGAATTTATTTTGGATTTTTTGCTAACCACCATGAAGCTTGAGATCCCAAATATCTGTGTTTCAGGAAAGGCAGTTCTCCTGCCAGAACTCCATCTTGCTAATAGATTGGACCGGGATACAAGCGGTGTTATGGTTATAACAAAATCTCATAAGATAGCTTCCAAGCTTGTGAAAGCTTTCACTGAGCATAGGGTGAGAAAAACATACATAGCTCTCTCTGTGGGATCTGCACCAAAATGGGAAAGAATCACAATAAGATCGGGGCATGGTCGATCAAAATTTGGTGCTTGGCGTGTGTACGCAGCATCAGACGTGGGTCGGACACTCCCTGGTGGGTCTGTTGTGCGGGAAATGGAAACTTCATTTGAAATATTATCTGTTAATGGGCAACGGGACTTGAAGAAGCAATCTGAATTGAGAAACGCTGAGGCGAAAACCGTTGTGATTGAAGAAAAAGCTGTGTTAGATAATAACGAAAAGAAGGATGAGATTTTGGTTAGAGCATGTCCTCGAAGCGGAAGAACGCATCAAATCCGCTTGCATTGTCAATATCTTGGCATTCCAATCAGGGGGGATGTAAAATATGAGGGTGTTTATGAATGGAAGGGACAAATTTATAACTTTCATGCACTTCATGCTGAAAGCTTGTCCTTTGAACACCCTGTGAAAGGTGAGCCAGTTGTTTTTGAGGCATCTTTGCCTTCATGGGCTAGCCAGGCAATGGGAAGAGAGAATTTATGATTGCCATGCTCTTCATGTGGAGATTTGCTCTTTTTGCTGACGATGACTGGTGTACCAGTGTCCACCACCCTGGCTTCACGGACTTGCCAAGTAATTCAGCCATATTCTACCTTTTCGTGTCATTTCACAAAGATTGGGGGCAGTTGCAGATTCTTGGCTAGTTGCCGTTCTGGGTTGTCTAGATTATATGCCTAAAAAGTTCCTGTACCACCTATCTTTCCATCGATTTTGTGACATATAAGATAACATTGCCTGTCTGATCCCATGTATCATGAAATCAATAGGACCATCGGACTTTTGCTCATGGATTACATCCAAAGATGTAGTTCGCAGTTAATATGGATCCCCCCCCCCATTACTTTTGGAAGATGTAAATACTATCTTCTGCTTAAAGCAGGTAGTGGCCATTCATTTAAAGAATATATTGTTTGAGGGACATTATATTTCTTCTGAGAAGCGTCACGAGTAGGAGGAATCTACGTTTTAAACCTGCTAATGTGGAAAAAGATGCTCGTGAGTTATGATACCAGATTGTGTAGCCTACAAAATTAAATCTACTCATGGAGAAGTGGACATTTGTATTTGAGATTTACATTCAGTATGGAACTGCTACTTCACACAAGCCTCCATGATTGGGACGACCACGTAAGGTGGCTTTGGATGCTTGTAGGAAAACCAGGGGCTGGTTCAACTGATCAGCGGCTCAACTGTAGAGTTTAACTATGCTTGTACATTTATGTCAAAGACCTTGTCGGTTCTAGACAATGGCAGGACGAGATATTAAGGACCTTATCCTTTTCATGGAAATGATTCATTCCACTATATTGTGTTATGGAGATGAAAGCAAAGGCCAAGATTTAATGATGTCTAAGTAGCTACCTACCGGACATTTTGGTCCCATATCTATGTTTACGTTTTTGTCTGTAGCTCTGCCTGATTCCAGTTGTTCACTCAGATCTTTTAGTAGTGATGTCGACCTGATGAATTAACTTTGTGGTGGAACTTTCCTTCTACTTGCGGAATTATGATTTGTTTTATTGGGTGTTGGACACCACACAAAGTTAGAAGATATGGATAACCCAACAACCAAGCTGTTTAGTTGTTGAGAATAAGCTAAGTATGATTAAGGATCAAGTGGTATTATCAGGGGGAGGTCCTTTTGTTAAGCTGTAAGTTTCATATAAATTAAATACCCAACTTTATTATTTTCTTTTTGGGAGAATTATATTTTAGTCCTCAAATTTTGCTATCTTTTCTACTTGAGTCTTTGAATTTTTGTTTTTTCTATTTTTGTTCTTAAACTTTTCAAAAATTTATCAAATAATCCTTTTTATGGTGAACTGATATATTTGCTAATGAAGGACATATGTTTGCAAACTATTAAAAACTTTGAGAATTGAAATAGAAAAAATAAAAATTTAAGAACTTAATTAGAAAAAGCGGTAAAGTTTGAGAATTATAATATAATTTTCTCTTTTCTTTTTTGTATTTCCAATTAATTTTATTATAACATAGTACAGGAATCAAACCTGAAATATCTAAATGAAAAAATAATAATTACGTTACCGGACCTTAAGGTTCTCGATAATACGTTGGTATTAGGTAATTTATTTACCTAAACTTTCTTACTTTTGGTCCACATAATTATTGGTTTAGTGATGAGTAGAGATCAAATTTGGTTTAATAATTATATAAAAAGTTGCAACTACGTAAAAAATGCGATTTAAAGAGTTTAATTAAGAGGGGTTTCATAAAAATTGGCAATTCATTCTATTCAGTAAAAGTTTTGAGGATCTATAATAAATTTGTTGATATACTTGAGATTTCCAACAATAATTTTAACTTGTAAGTAATTTTAAATTATCGTCTCTAATTATTGATATATTGACCGAAAGTTTACAAAAATGGGATTTTGCGTGAGATTTAATATGTGTACATATGTAGCAAAAGCAACGTGGGCAACTCATGGTGTAGTAAGAATTTTTCTTATGCACGCATTCTAATTTTTGCTCATTTGAACTTATAAGCGAGGCAAATTGAATCAGCAATCGATGAGTCAAAATGACATCAAAAGGGATTGGAAAAGTTGGCACGGATATAAAGATAAGAATGGATACCTTATAATTCAATGATCTAAATATATCGACATAAAGGTTTTATAATTTTAAAGAAACTCCTTCAAAATTTACTTTATTTAGTTAAAACTATGGTATGGTGATAGGATAAATATTAATCTTCTAATAAGATATATTTAATCTTTTATTGAATGTCATTAACCTAAAAATTACAGTTTTATTAATTAGAATTTGTTAGGTATTTATGTATGTTTTAAATAGGTACATAAATATTTTAATTGTAAATATGTATTTATTCAACTTATAAAAATGTAAAGAAAGTTATTTCTATAATTCCCTTTACTCTTTTTTGCTTTTCCCCTTATCGGAGTTAGTCTTCCATTCGACCAAAGGAATTACTTCACTTTCTCTTTAGAGTTGTTTTTTAATTTTAATTTTGGCTAAGGGTAACCAATTATATAATAGGTAAAGTACAAATCCTTACCTTATACCCCATCTTGTAATTTTAAGTTCTAAATATTTGGAATCTAAACCTGTCCTATGATTATTTTGAAAACATTTAAGAATTTGTATCTTATAAAATTCATAAGTTTTTAGGAACCTATATAATTTATAAGTTTTTGTTTTACAACAACTATAAATTAAAATACTAATTTAGACAATAAATGAGAGAGAGAGTTAGTAGCCGAACCAAAAGCTAGAATGGTTATAAGTTAGATCGACTAAGTTGAATTTTCATTATATATTTCAATGTAAATTGTATTTATTATGTAAATTGCATGGGTTATCTTCATGTTATTCAATATATCTTGATAAATTACTAGGGATGCAGTCAGAGAGGGTTTAGGGTAGGTTTTATTTAATCCGAACCCGCTTTTATAGTGGGTTCGACGTTTTCTAAAATCCTATAAAATTGTTATAAGAATTTATTCTCTACTTCCAAAATCTAACCCCATAAGGGTGAGTATTTATAGGAATCAAAAGACTCTATAAGAATAGGTTTTTATAAAATTTATATGAAGTTAAGGAGAGAATAAAAGGAAAGAAGTTAAGTAAGATTAATATTATATTTACTGACTTACACAAGATAAAAATTGAGAATTAAATATTTTATATAATATAAAATTTGTATAAGATATATATGTCGTATAAATTAAAAGTAAATATTTTTATTAAAATATTCTTCTTCTTTTATTTTATCGAGTTTTTATGTAATCCCAAAACTCGACTTTATAGCCGAAAAAATAATATATTGGGTTCGATAAGTCGAATATCCTTTAACAACCCACCTCGATTGCATCCTTAGAAAACATAGGGTGGGTACTTTGCAACTGATGACTTGTAATGTATATAGTACACATTCTAGATATATTTTCAAGCAATAAAATATTACTAATGTTACTTCACTTTATAATTACTTAGAACATGAACTTGCCTCAATTTAATACTTATCTCAAAACCTATGATTATATGATAGACTCTTGGATCTTATACATTTCGATGCTCACTCTTAAGTAGAAGTGTAAATGAGACAAGTCAACTTACAAGTTACTCAAATTCAACTCGGTCACAATTGAGCCAAGCTCGAGCTTGAGTAATTAACTTGAACTTTATGATACTTGACTCGATAAGCTCACAAGCCTAATTGAACTCGAATCGAGTTTAAATATTAACGAGTTAGAACCAAGTTTAAATATTATTATTATTATTTTAATCAAAATATGATATCTATTAAGATTGTTAAGGCTAAACGAGTTTAATCGAGTCAGAGTCAAGCTTAAACTCATCGAAATTCATTTCGAGTTAAGTTCGACCTTTATAAAATAAAGTTTAATCGAGTTTACGTTTTAAGTTTCGAATTTTTTCATTCGAGTCTAGTTGAACCTCAATACTGTATCATATCATTTCGATTCAACTCATTTACAATCTCACCTCTAATTTTAGTGATATTTCAATCTACTTTCAAGTTTTACCAAGTAATTTTACATCGTTAACTCAATCACACTATAATAACGTGCACCATATTAATTAATTTTCTTCTTCTATCACGAGTATTTCCTGATCAAATAACTTTAGAATTTACGACTTTGAGGGGGGTTTCTCTTTTGGGGTTGCTCACGGGTCAAATAGAATAATGTCCTATTGGACTTGTATACTATTCTATTGCTTCTATTGGAGTCCAATTAGTCGGTACCTATCCCTACATGATTACATGTGAGCTCAACTTTTATTAGGGCTCATAATTTTAGGTATGATACGGTAATAACAATACGAACGTGATACGATTAAAAATACAAATACGAAAGATGACAAACTAACACGACATTGTTAATAAATGAGACAATGATGTGATTGAAAAGAAAAAAATCTAAATTTTCAAATCGAGTTCAATGACTTCTTGAATCCTTTTATTATTATCATCCTAGATTTTTTAATTCCTTGTTGGTATGTTTTTCCTTCCTTTTTTGTTTTTAGCTCAGAAAAAATCTCTTAAGAGAAGGATAAGATGTGGACCTCACTAACAATATTTTTGTGGATCGAGCACCACATATTAAAATTAATTACTTTGTTCCTGTTACCGTTTACAAGGTAATTAACCAAAAATAATAAACTTCTTAATGCGCACCTTTTTTTTTTTTTTTTCCTTCGGCAATTCTTCATTTTTTTTTTATGTTCTATGTAGGATGATTGTTGTAAACATGTATGATTTTTCGATATATTACAATTTATATCAAATTGATAGAAGGAAACCCTTATTCAGCATCTTGAAACCTTAAATCAAAAACTTCTTCATCTTTCTTTTCATATATTTATTTTCTATCAAATGTATATAAAAAGTATGAAAAGGCTTTTTATTAATATCCTTAACCTATGTTTTATATACATTTGTTAATGGGATTTGTTTTGCCGATTAAGATATTTATAGAGTTCAAGGTTACAAAAGTGAAAAATTTACGTGTTTATCAAAATACCAATGAAGATGTGATAAAGCATTGGTATTTTGATCAATTTTTTAATATAATTTATAATTATTTAATTTTTTTTAAAGTCGATAAATATATATTATACCCTTAGAAAAGTTTGAGTAGTAGCTAGTAAGTAAACTACAATATGTACCAGAAAAAAACAAAAGGGAAACTTAGATATCTATGCAATAATTACTTAAATAAGGCGTAAAAATCCTTTTAAGCCATTCAAAAGGAATGAGCTTGCCAAAAACTATATAGGATGTTTGATGTAAAAGAATTGTTTTTTAAAGTCTATGCTAGTCAAATGACAAGGAAATAATATATATATATATCTATATTATTAAAGCGTTTGGAGTTTTAAGTAACTGTCGTAACAATATCTTGATTATTTTTATTTATTTAATTTTTTAAATAATTTTTTTATTATCAATAAATAATTTTTTTAATACATTTGATTATAAATATAAAATAACTTTAAAATTTTAAGAAAATATAATACTTCTTTCAATTTCTCTCTTCCTCCTCCAACATTTTTACTAATCCCTTTTCTCTCTCTCTCTTAATATTTCAATTACTTTTTATTTCTCTTTTTAGGATCCTCATTCTCTCTTTTTTTTATCTATTATTATCTTTTATTAATATTATAATATATTTAATTATATTATATAATTTTATTTATTTTATATATATATAATGCTGATATATTATTAGCTAGTATTATATAAAGAAAGAAAACCTCAGTTGAGAAATAATTTATTTTCAACTAATTTAAGACCCCAACACCATGGTTGCGGCATGGCAACAATACTGAAGCCCCATTTATGGATATCATTAATGATATATCTTCTATAAATCTTTAAAAAAGTCTTAATATTATATAGAAAGGACAAAAATATATCAATCATATTTAGATTAGATAATTTTTTAAAATTTACTATTAGTGTTTTTTTTTTTATTAATATATATTAAAATTTTATTAATATTTAAATGATTTTTTGATGGTGATGTTGTAATATTTACCTTGGCTCTAAAAAAAGCTGACTAGACCAAAGCAAAAGTTATCCACAACATGGGAAAAAGTAAACTAAAGGTTCAGTAATCGAAGGATATTTGGAATTTTATTTTCCTCAGAGGATAAATACTGTCGGTTTCTTAAGGATAAAGACTACACTATGCATGATATGATGTTACATAAAACTGCCATTCAAACCAACCAGTTTTAAGGATTCCATTCCAATGATCATGCAACATTTCAAAATGATAACAATACTATCTTCTAGATAAATCATTTTTTTTTTTATCTGTTTGTATGTCCACTTGGGTTTGAGTTGAGTGTGCTTATAAGAACAAACCAGCTACTATACCGATAGCTTGTATTGTATATACACTGCTGGTCCGTGTTTTTGGTGGTTTTAGGAAAATGGGGTTGATGAGTGAGGCTCTGACACAGGTTGTGATACCTGTGTCTGCTTTGGTCGGGATTGTTTTTGCTTTGCTTCAATGGTTTCTGGTTTCCAGGGTGAAGGTGGCTGTTGGCACTGGTGGTGGTGGTGATGGTTCTGGTACCAATGCCAGTGCCAATAATAATGGGTTGAATGAGAAGTTGATGGAAGATGAAGAAGATGGTGTTAACAACCTTGATGCTGTCATCAAGTGTTCTGAGATTCAAAGTGCCATTTCTGTTGGTAAGATGTTCTTGTCCAGAGTTTTTTTTTTTTTTAATTCTGCAATTTTATATTCTTTCGGGGAAAATGTTAACAGAACATATTATCTCTTAGAAAATGTTTAATGGAGCTCGGAAAGTATGAAAAGTTTTCCATTTTTTTTTTAAGAGACCCATTTTTAAAATTATAATCTGTCATTTTTATTTTTAGTTGACAATTGCAAATATTATTTTCTTTTAATCATGATATATATTGAAAAGATTTTCAGGAAAACACTTTTCCCCGAAAATTTTGAATTTTTTCTTATAATTTTGTTGCACTCTTTCCCTGTTTTTTTAGTTTGGAGAAAATAAGATTATCCTAGTTGTATAGCTATGTTATAAGATTCAACTAAAAGCAGGCATATTAGCCGACTCAATTCGTTTTTTCTTATGTAACTAAATAGAGGTTTATAGTAATTCTTGGTTAAAATAATCAAGTGATGTCATGAAACCATTTTACCTAATTTGTTACAACCCAAGTACTATCTAACATCATAATCCTAGGTTTAATAATATACAAAAGCCCAATGTATGGGTTGCGGGATTAAATTTTAATTAAAAAAATAATCATAGTCCCTTCTGCTAAATTTTCTGATCCTACAATTCTATTATTGCAATTATCAGTTAAAATAGAATTTGGTTATATAATTTTTATGATATCAATCTTAAAAAAAAAAAAAAATCTATCTATTTATATTTGCTTATTGATTGAAAAAAAATTGGACTAATGATTTAAAAATAAAATTTATTGAACAAAAATAAAAATATTTTATATCCTAAAAAATATCATTCTATATTATAATATTGAGTTAATTAATATTATTTTTATTTAATATTATGAAGAATTATTTATTTTATAATATAAATAATTAATTTTTAATATAGATTTTATGTTTAATGCTATATTATTGAATGCTTTTTGTTCAGTTCGCTACTTATAACTAAACGCTAATTAAGGTTATAATTTTCGATTTCACTTGATTGTTGGATTTTTACTTGTAAATTCCAGGGGCAACTTCATTCTTGTTTACTGAGTACAAGTACCTCGGCATATTCATGGGCGTGTTCGCCGTCATCATCTTCCTATTCCTCGGTTCTGTTAATGGTTTCAGCACCGAAAGCGAACCTTGCACTTACAATCCAGGAAACATGTGCAAACCTGCCTTGGCGGGTGCTGCATTCAGTACCTTGGCTTTCCTGCTCGGCGCCCTCACCTCGGTCCTCTCGGGTTTCCTTGGAATGAAGATTGCTACCTATGCGAATGCTAGAACAACTCTCGAAGCAAGGAAAGGAGTAGGGAAGGCATTCATCACAGCGTTTCGCTCAGGAGCCGTGATGGGATTCCTTCTTGCTGCGAATGGCCTTCTTGTGCTCTATGTATCCATCAACCTGTTCAAGCTGTACTATGGGGATGATTGGGAGGGTTTGTATGAATCCATTACCGGTTACGGGCTCGGGGGCTCTTCGATGGCACTTTTCGGAAGAGTTGGAGGTGGTATATACACCAAAGCTGCAGATGTTGGTGCTGACCTTGTTGGAAAAGTTGAGAAGAACATCCCCGAAGACGATCCGAGGAACCCCGCTGTAATATTCCTCTCTTGCCATTTTGTTTCTTTGGATAAGTCTCAGTCATAACCATCAAAACCAAAATAAGAATCCCATGTTGCTGATAAAAATGTTTTTTGGGATGATTTTTGCAGGTCATTGCTGACAATGTAGGTGATAATGTAGGAGACATAGCAGGGATGGGCTCTGACCTATTCGGCTCATACGCAGAGTCGTCCTGTGCTGCGCTCTTTGTTGCATCCATATCATCCTTTGGCATAACTCATGATTTTTCTGCAATGTCCTATCCTCTGATCATAAGCTCCACGGGGATTGTCGTTTGCTTGATCACCACCCTCTTTGCCACCGATCTCTTCGAGATTAAGGACGTGAGTGAGATCGAACCTTCACTGAAGCGTCAGCTCCTCATTTCGACCGTCTTGATGACTGCTGGAATCGCGATGGTCAGCTATTTCGCTCTTCCGTCGGAGTTTACTCTCTTCAATTTCGGAACCGACAAGACTGTTAAGAACTGGTATGAGTTTTTGCACAATTAGGGTTTTTGGAACTTCGGAATCATCTTTACTGATATTTGTCGCTTGTGTGTGCGTAGGCACCTCTTCTTCTGTGTCTCGATCGGTCTGTGGGCAGGACTAGTCATCGGATACACCACGGAGTACTACACCAGTAATGCTTACAGTCCAGTGCAGGATGTGGCGGATTCTTGCAGGACCGGTGCGGCGACGAATGTGATATTCGGCTTGGCTTTGGGATACAAATCCGTCATCATCCCGATATTTGCCATTGCCATTGCCATCTATGTCAGCTTCAGTTTGGCCGCTATGTACGGGATTGCTGTGGCTGCTCTCGGAATGCTTAGCACAATAGCCACCGGCCTTGCCATTGACGCTTACGGTCCCATAAGCGACAATGCAGGTGGTATTGCAGAAATGGCTGGGATGAGCCACAGGATCCGTGAGAGGACTGATGCTCTCGACGCTGCAGGAAACACCACTGCTGCAATTGGAAAGGTAAAATGTTATTCTCCCATCTGTATCTTCTGTTCTTCTTTGTTCTGAACTTGTATGTATATATTATGTATCCGTTCTGTTTCTGCTTCTTGTGGTAGGGTTTCGCCATTGGATCAGCTGCGCTCGTGTCCCTTGCACTGTTTGGTGCCTTTGTGAGCAGAGCCGGTATCAAGGCCGTCGACGTGCTGACGCCAAAGGTCTTCATTGGATTGATTGTCGGGGCGATGCTTCCTTACTGGTTTTCCGCCATGACAATGAAGAGCGTTGGGAGTGCAGCCCTGAAGATGGTTGAAGAGGTCCGACGGCAATTCAATACCATTCCGGGTCTAATGGAAGGAAGAGTGAAACCGGATTATGCAAACTGCGTCAAGATATCAACTGATGCTTCGCTTAGGGAGATGATCCCACCGGGCGCATTGGTTATGCTGACTCCCCTTGTCGCTGGAACCTTGTTTGGAGTGGAGACACTTGCTGGTGTTCTTGCTGGTTCGCTCGTGTCTGGAGTCCAGGTAAATACGGACTGCCTGTAAAACCTTTATGCTAGTTAAAAGAGATTCTAATCATCGAGCCGTCTTTTTAGTATAATGGATGTCGAAATTTCGAAATTAAGCATATTCAGATTATATCCTCCTGAAAAGCTGTTGTACAGAACCGTATAACACACTTGTTTCTAATAATTTATGAATTCAATGTACTTACATCTGATTATTTTTGTGTTATTAGATTGCAATCTCAGCTTCAAACACCGGCGGAGCATGGGATAATGCAAAGAAGTACATAGAGGTAAAAATGAGCTTTTCTATGTACTTACACATTCCATTCTCTCTATCGAACTAAACTGATGTAAAAAAATTTTATGTTTTATTCAGGCTGGTGCCTCCGAGCATGCTAGATCACTTGGTCCAAAGGGATCGGATGCTCACAAGGCGGCCGTCATCGGCGACACGATTGGAGATCCCCTGAAGGACACTTCTGGACCTTCACTCAATATACTGATCAAGCTCATGGCAGTCGAGTCCTTGGTGTTTGCTCCTTTCTTCGCCGCTCATGGTGGCCTGCTCTTCAAGTGGCTATAAAGGAAAGGGAGGAGCCACCACTTCAATGATTTCAAATCCACTCCATGTCTTTCATCATCAGAGCTGTAATGACAGGATGCTTTAGCTGCATTTAGCAATTTTAGTGGGTAAAGGTAGTTATTGTTGATCTTTGTTTAGTATCAGTAAGACATATCCCCGTGTACATTCATCTCTACTCCTAAATCTAGTGAACCACCTCCCTTCAGTAACATAAGCATGGCCTAAACCTTGTAACTCAATTGGCACGGAGAATCCTTTTATAGGTGGATGGAATATCTTCGATTCCCTTTCCTGTTTTTCGTGATATAATTTGCTTCGAAGCAGGAGGGAAGTCCCACGCTTTGTGTTATGGGGGAGAAAAGCTTTCGCGATACTAAACACACCACGTAACTCGACAGTAGCATGCAATATGAAATTCCAACACTCAAAAATAGAAATGGTAATTTTTCAAAAACTATATCCTATTATTAAAATTATATACTATTATTAAAATTTTACATGTCATCGATCTAATAGTATATTGTATTTAAGAAATACGACATAAATATTTACAAATATCTAGCATTTATGAAATGCGATGATGCTAAGATTATACTAATGTTATATTGCATATCATAAGTGCATCATTAGTATAAGGAAATTATTACATTTTACAAACACAATATAATACCGATCCTAATACTATAAAGTTACAGAAGATAAGTGATACAAGTACTAATGCGATCTAGCTTTTGCCCAATTCACCAACAATTATATTACATTTTGTAAATGTGAAATAAGCATGTGTATAACATATCTTAAAAGTACAATATATATATAATTCCTTATGTTGCATTTTCAAAATACTATATATTATAGAATTGATGTTTTGGTAATTATTTTTATATAATTTGTATTATTATAATTTTTTAAATTTTAATTATAAACAAGTAATTTTCGCTGAAGACTGCTTTATAGATGGAAGGAACATATTTGATTCCCTTTCTTGTTCTTCGTGATATAATTGCTTCAAAGTAGGAGAGTTTGGAGGAGAAAAGCTTTAATTGTATTAAACATGCCACACGTAACTCAATCAACAGGATGTAAAATGAAAGTTTAACACATAAAAATAGAAATAGTAATTTTTCAAAAAATATGTACTATTATTAATACTTACATATCATTCATCATTTTATATGGCAACATATTAGTACTATTAAGTCATTATTTTTTTTTTCCTATTTCAAAGGGAGCTTCCTCCCACAAGCTTGCATACCTAGTAGTATAGGTATAACAATATAATTTCAATTAAATTCTCTATTATACAAACGAGTACTTAATAAATTCACAATATTAATGAGATCAATATAATAGAGTGATACTATATGTCTTAAAAAAGCAAATAAAACCACTTGATGATACATTAAACATCCAATCTACATAGCAATAATTTTTACAGATCAATTGATCATGAAAACATTCAGGTAGAACTCACTCACTGTACATGTGGTTCCAAAATAAGATGCAAAATAAAGCCCAATCCAATTCAAGACCAAAATGGTCATGTAAATTTAAAAAAAAAAAAAATTACAATAACAAGACAAACACTTTACAAAAGCTTCAGGAGGAAATATTTTAAACTAAAAAGGATAATAAAGACAATATGCATCAGGTTTTCCCAGCAGATTTTGGCCTCTTTACCACCAAAACAGGACACTTGACATGCTGTGCACAGTGATAGCTCACACTCCCCAGGAATGCCCTGTCAGTTTCCACAAACATAATATGTATATATAAATATAATGGCATAAGCATGTAGATAGAGTAACAATAATTACATGAAATTTCTTATTAAGCCAAACGTAAAAAATTACAATATTATTGTAGTTAAGTCCTTAACTATTATACATATAACATTGAGAAGTGAGAATCAGACTTGCTTCATTTCATTTTGGGAGATGAACGTTCATGTTATTAAACAACATCAGTTTTGGTAATTATTTAAAATTTGAACCTTAAATTTGCCCATGTTTATAACAAAATATTTTAATTTTGTTACTTATTGTGATCATCTACCAGTCGAAGCACAGTCAATGATATTGAAAAGTGTGTAAATAGTTAATTGATATTTGAAACCTTTTATATATTAAATTTTTTTACGGTTTCATTTGTGTTTTTAACTGGATCAATTTAATCTCCATCTTGCTCTTCATTTTGTAATTATTAGATCTAAGCTATTAAAATAACTGTGTTTGCAATAATTTATATCTAGTTGATGCAAAGTTGAATCGATCTTATAAGAAAATATGAACAAATCTGTAAAAATTATAAAGATATTATATATACATATATGGATAGACTACATGTCTACCAAACTTAAAAAAAAATTACAAAAATATTAATCATACAAAAGTAATTACGAAAATACTATCATTAAATCGTATCTTATAAATATTACAAATTAATTTACAAATATATCACCTCTAGCAAATATGACTTCATGTTTGATGTATTATGGCTTTCTCATATTTTTGAAATGCAATATAAGGCATTTTAAGTCGGCTGATCAATTGGTAGTTTTGCTTACTGATCGATCGATAAATTAATTGAAGGAGAGTACTATAAATAATCTTGAAAAATGTATATAAGGTTACTCAATATTTTAAACTTCTCCTAGTCATAAAAGATCCAAGTTCTGATTTAGCCTAACTAACTTGATAAACATGTATAATATAATCAAACTAAACTACATATATACATACACGATTTTAGAAGCATCATTAATGCATATATATTGAATTTTTTCATCCTATGTTTTTTACGAATCCTTCTAACCCTCATCTTATCCTTCATTTTATATCTATTAAATTTAGATCATTAAAATAATTATTTTTTTAATAATTCAAATTTAATAGATACAAAACTAAAAATGAAATAAAGAGTTGGATTAATTCCATAAAAAATACGAAGAAGCCTATAGAAATTAATTATACATACATATATATATATATATATATCATCTACGGAGAGGGAGAGAGAGAGAGAGAGAAACCTCCTGATGATGCCATAACCATGGCTTCCCATAACAAGCACGTCGGGATTCAACCTTTCAGCTGTCCGGCAGATTACATTCCTCGGATCCCCATTTCCTACTTTTGTTTCCACCTTAACCTAGTCCACATCATAAAATAATATTATTAACAACTCTTGCTTCCTTGTTCTTATCGCTTTGAATGATCTTTGCAAGCAATAGAATATATATATTTTTTAAAAAAAAAAAAAAAAAACCCAAATGAATAAATCAAACAAAAAATTATAATCAAACTCACATCACCAAAATCTGTGCATATCTTCTTAGCTTTCTCCATGATAAAGCCAGCCACTCCATTGCTATATTTTTCCATTGCTGCCATTATATCAGCAGAAAATAGATACCCTGAAAAATACCACACGTTATCACCAATAGCAGGACATCTACAAAATAATTTTTACCTAAAATATTTTCCATAAATTCAAAAACGAATTTAAGTTTGGAAATTTGATATCCATACACTATATATACACATATATATATGAATCGATCATCTTAGGAAATATTAATAAAAAATTTAAATTTATCAAATATTATGGTAGTAATAATATTAAGAAGTTACTATAATAATATAATAGACGATAAAAGGAGTGATCGATCAGTGCTTTCTAGTGGCGGTGGTTAGCAACAACCTAAGATAAGATGATATCTCAAAATTGATGTGATGTCTATCAAAAAGAGAAGTTAATTGAGACTCTCACCTGTGCCATCCATAGCTGTGTGAACTGCTTGAATAGGTTTAGCATATAAAAGGACGATAGTATCTCCAGAATTCCCTGAAATCAAGACATTCTTGAGACACCATGAGAGTGCATACATGCTCTCATCACTCTCATCCACAGCTACTAATATCTTCCTCTCTTTTGCTGTATCAGCTGCGGCCATAAGTAACAATAACAACCCAGTTTCTTTCTTTCTTTCTTTAATTTTTTTAAAGCTATGTATCTTATGATCAAAAGCAATTTGATCAACAGAACATCTTAATATGACATGACAAGTTGCTTTTAGGTACAAGGGTGTAATTCTTGGTGTAGAAAACTCTGTCGGGAGAGATTGATGATGTGGATATTTAAATTATAATGGGATGATGTGAATTTTGGAGAAACTGCTGGCAGCTTAGTTTCATTATGTGTCTCGGTTTTTATAGCTGGTTTTCAACACTATGGGCTGTTTATACGTTACGTTTGCTTTATTTTAATTAATATAACAAAGCTTATGGATTTAAGAAAGCGTGTCTCTCCCTAAAAATCCTATTCCCCCTATTTAAATCTGCATATATATTTTTATCTTTTCCTTACTATTTCTACCGTCATCAATTCATCAAATTACCCTTTCACTATGATCGGTTCGCTTTTAAAGTTCTAATCAGTCTAAAAGATAGTGGCGATCGAGCTGATATTAGTTTGGTTGTTTTTATTTTTCCTTTTCTCTTTTTTATTCTTATATGGGATTATGTTAGTAAGTTTTTTCACTCTCGTCTGTTGGGAAAAATAACGATCATACGTAAAATGATAAGATATTGCAACATTTAAAGAAAAGTGCTCGTTTATTAGATGGAGTTTCCATGCCTCAAACTCTTCGTCTGTTAGTCCTTTTATATTATTTCATTTGATTGATGTGAATTTTTTTTTTTTTTTTTTGCTCAATGAAATCCATCTTATTTTTGCACAAAAACAGAACTAGTATAACAATGTATTATTTGTTTTCACTTGCTAGAGCATTGGGAGGGTTTGTATGTTCGATTTTAAGGTTAAAGGATGGATCTCGGCGGAATTCGCTTTTTGTGAAAGGCACTTTCTGTGATACACATGAAAAAAAATTATATTTAGTACATGTTACGATCAAACCATCTACTAAAATACAAATACAAACAAAATACTTTAATTTCAATACAAATATATCCCTTATGCATATAACATCCTCTTCCCTAAATTTAAAAAATTGGCAAATAACCTTAGGGGTTTTGAACAATTCCCACAAACTTTAGCAAAGTGTACTTTAGCCCATAAACTTTGACCTTAATGTACTTTTTATGAACTAAAAGGATAAACATTTTTTTATAAAATCAATTTATTAAAGTTTAAAGAAGCTAATTGCAATATTTAAAAATTTAAGGAATATATCAATACCAAAGTCATGGTTTAGATTGTTTACAATTTTCCCTTTAAATAATCTACACAAACTGAAGAAGAAAGGATTGTTATAATAAACCTTAGTCAAGGGGAGAAAAAAAAAAAAGGATACAAGGAGAGTAAAATTTATATTCCAATCGGTTCCTTCAAAATTTGTTTCTACTCTAAATAAAGAATATGTCTCAGGAGTGTTGAAGATTATGAAGTTATGTCTTGAATTTTTTAAATATGCAATTAAGTCTTAAAGTATTAATTTTATTAAAATAAGCTAAAAAAGCTTCTTGATTACAACAAATTCAATCCCTTTCCTAATGGGTCTAATAATTGAACTTCGATTTTAGGGGAAAAAAAAAAAGGAAATGTCAAAAAATTAAAGGCCTTAGCAAAGTTTATTAAAGCATCAAGTTGAAGCCAACCAAATTGAAAATATATATATATATATATATATATCGAGGAGAAGTCAATGTCCAAGTGGATCAAAACCAAGGATAGGGTTAGTAAAATTCTTCAATTTATTTGCAATCGAAAAGTTTGAGTAAATACAAGCATTTTTCTCTTGCAATTGTAGACCCAATGCAGGCAACAATCAATAATCAATTATTTATTTCACAAGTTATTTTGATTACTTCACACTAAACATATATCCATTAGGGCCTTACATTAAGTAAAAGCGATTTAATTTACCGTTTCTCACTAATATTCCAACCTATGACAATGTTAATGTTAGTTAAATGATCCACCTATCCTAAATGGGTCTTTTTCGTGAATAGCATTTGTAGGAGTACGTATAATTACTTAAGGAATATATGCCACTAATAATTGTGAGGTACTAAGGCACCAGTTACTCCCTTAAAATGCGCAAATAAATTCCTTACGCTTTCAATCAGGGTCGGATGTTGGTCATCTATTGATTCAAAACAACTTTTAACTAAAAAGCTTAATAGTAGGTTTTTATTGCATTTGCTTTTTAACCCTAGGCACTAAGTGTTACGCGCATAGGCTACGACCATCTATAAGATTAAAAAGATTAAACTCATCCAGAAATGAAAAGGATTACGCCAACATGAAGGAAAGTGAGCTAGGCTTAAAATGGGTATCTTTTCTAAGCAGTAAGCACGATCGGTTACGTAAAATACTTATAAAATATATATATATATATATATTTTAGCTAAGAATTAAAAATATATCTTTTATCCGACAAACATTAAAAAGTTAATTCTAGTAAAGTAGTATATTTACTTCATTTTGGTAACTTTTACTCTTCTATATATTGTATTCTCTTATTTAACGTAGCAAATTAGGGTGTGAAGATCGAAAATATTTCTTACTCTTATAAATTATGATAATTTGTATTTTTGAAATACATTATATTTGATCTCTTTTATCTTAAGTACATGCATCTCCATAAATGCCCATCTAATTTATTTAAAAACACCAATATAAAGATATTAGGGCTAATATAGTTAGATATTATTTAAAGAATGCAACTTTTCCTACAGTTGTATTTTTCTTTTTTTTTTCTTTTTTTACCCTTCGCTAACTGTTATCTTGTAGATAAGAACGTTAATTTATGGTTTTATTTATTTATTTTTTATTTTTATCAATATGCATCTAAAAGCTTCTCAAGAAATTACATCTGTGAAGTTAGAATGCATTAAGGAAAATGCATCAAAATGAGGGGCATTTCAGTAAATTCATCCCTCTTGGTATCCTTTGAAATAAAACCTAATCTTTCTTCTTAATTTGTATAAAATTAGATTCACATAAATTAAACCAAACCTGATAGATATTATTAATCAAACAGTTTCTACATGATAGAAACTACCAAAAGGAAATTATCACTCCCCTTTATTTTTTTCCTATAGGCACCACCCTGATCTCTCCCTTCCTTAGGAGAGATTCTTTAATTTATTTTTCTTAAAATCCAAGGTAAATCTCCTATTTCTTCTCCTTATTAGGTTGTTTCGTATGGTTCTAAATAAACCTTAAAATAAGGATTTGAGTCATTTGATGCCTTACGTCTAAGGCACTTGGAAGATGGTTTCTGCAAGTATGAGTGAATATAATTACCATTCTAAGTGTGGAAATTATGTAAAGTTCTTAAAGTAGAACTTGTGTCATTGAGAGGAACTATTCTAAGTGGTGGATTCATGAATTGTGGTACTTGCTGTATAGATTTAAAGTGGATGAAAGATATAGGTAGCATGATCAATTTACGCATGAGTTAGGATAAGATTATCTTAAGGATTGAATTTTCAAAAGGAAGCCTCATTATGATATTTGAGTGTAGATTTTGATTTGATAGTTACATGTATGAATCGAGTATAAGTCATTGTTTTTGGAGTTAATTCATGTTGTAAATTAGATAAGTAGAGTTATTCAAAGAAAAGGGATTGAAGATTGATCTTTGGAAAATCTACAAATTAGGGGAACTATGGAATGGACTTTAGAGTTTGGGGTTGATTAAGGTAAACTCACAGTTAAGGGTGACTTACCCCAACTAACCGAGCTATGTGGTTATCCATACCCCACCCCCCTCTCTCCCTTGTGTGGTCGATGGCTTAACCCTCCTGATTAGTGTTCATTCAACCTTTATGGTGCTTATACTATAGAAGGTCCTAATAGATTTATTTTGGTTTCCAACAACATAAACAAGTGGAAAATCAATCTCTAAATGTAAGTTTATCAATCATAGTACAATTACGCATTTATTAATGATGATATGTATTCGTATAGTTGATCATTTAATTAATTAGTTTGAGTTCAATGATGAGCGATTTAAGTATGTAATTAGTCTATTTGATGGCTATGCATATTAGGCTAGTTAATGAAAGAACTTAAAGATATTGAAATCCTAAGCTTGTTGTTGCTTGTATTCAACCAAGTTGGAAACATGGGGATTAATGGTGACTACATATGGTAGTGTCACCCATTGACTAGTAGTTATGTAGTTATGAAGGGGTAGCAATCTAGGTCAATGTGGTAAATAGGCACTAAGGTTGGCATGTGCACGTATCTTTGGTTAGTGGTTTGATGACTACAAAATTACTAAGATAAGGTATCATGATTTTATATATTAATTAGGTAACTTAATGAATAGTTACAACTACTAGAATTAGTTAGTTAAGAAAGATACTAATTAGTTATAATTAGTAAAATTTATTGAAAAAATTAGTTACTATAAAAAATATTATAAATAGCATTTGTAAAAGTTAAAAAATCATCATTTTATTTATAATTAAATTAAAAAAATATTGTTCTAAAGTTCTGAAGTTCTCTTTTTTTCTCTCTTAAATTTCTAAGAGCTTATTTTTGACTCAAACTAAAGATAATTACATTTTTCTCCTTCATATGAGTAAGCTATGTAAGATTTTAACAATGGTGCTCCAGTTACTCATACCCATTGATTTGTTCTTATTGATTCAATCCCAATTGTTTCTTTTCTTTTCTTTCATATCATCATCATTTTGTTTGTTGTTCAATTTCATTCTTTTCTTTCATTAGTGCAAATACAAAGTTCGTTGAAGTAAGTAATGGTGCAAACAGAAGCATTAAGACAGAAAATAATTGCATCATTTGACAAAGTGCAAGAAAATTTAAGCAAACATGCAGTAAGTAATAAGTATCTGGAAGAATTAATTGGTGAATATATTGAAGAGAAGAAATTGATGAAATGGTATGACGATATCACTTCAATCATAGAAGCTATGAATAAAGATAAATTTCAAGAAATGGTTTAAAACAATAATCAAGAAAATATTGTTGTTGTAAGACAATAAGATGCCAAGATTAAGATCAAAGATAATTTCCAGCGTAATCAAGAAATTTTAATAATTCAACTATTCAGATTTTTAAAGAATCAAAATATGAAAGTAATTAATAATAATCTCCTTAATGTTGAATTTAATATAATGCCAGGCAACTGAAGTTGTTGTTGGTTTCTTGGGTTTTTTAATGCTAGCATATTAATTTTTTTAAATAAAATAATGTATGTATTAATTTAGTAAGAATATTCAAGTATTAACAAAATAAGGCATTATACATTAGTTTAATAAAATTCAATAGAATTATAGTAAATTATTATTCATAGACAAATATTTAGTAGAAATTTTAAAGCAAAGTTATATTTATTTATAAGAGAATTTATTGTCAAAGTTCTTTCCTCTCTCTCAAATTTAGATTTTCACTTAAATTAAGAAATTATATTTTTCTCCTTTGTATGAGTAAACTATGTGAGACTTAACGTAAAGCTAGTATATTAAAAAGAAGTTATAGTTGGATGGTGTTCATTATAGAATGCCTTTATAAACAACTATACCAGACCAATAGTATTCATTCTCAGTTTAGTGAACTTTCAATTTACATGGGTATTGGGGAATGCTAACTCTTGGGACGTTAATACTGTGTTGTATGTCACATTAAGTTAAAGATGAAAACTAGTGTTTGATGCATTAGATATAAGTTGTATGTGATGAAATTGCATAGAATTCGTGTGTGTTAGTGTTGACTATATGCTAAGCATTAATTCACCGAGTCATTAGTAATGGACCTTATTTTTCGAGATACAAGTATCATGGATGTTTTGTTAATTCCAATTGTGACTCTGAACTAAGGACGGGACCAATGCTAGGACGCTTGAAGGATTCCCTATATAGCTTAATGTGATTTAGATCTTAATTGATCAAGTTTCTCAAAAGTTGTATATCTATAATGTTTATTTATTTTTGGTCAAATTATAAAGTTTAAATTATTACATATAAGAAGTATTGTTAGTAAAGCATAAAGATCTATTTATTGTCATATATAAATGTTGTAGATAAGTAATAGAATCTCGTGTACTTATAATTCGGTATGAATATATGAGACTTCTACGTCCCTCAATAAGATGGAATATATATACATACACATCTATACGATTTGCCCTTGTAAATCATGTACTTCCATAAGTGATTTAATATTCTTCAAATGCCCTATCATTATCCTGAAAGCTAGAGAATAAATTTAGTTAAGATAGTGGATGAGATTATTTGGGGTTTTAATAACCACTAACTTGCAAAGGTGGAAGCTTATCATTAGTTGTGGAATATCTTTAAATTACATATCTATCTATCTTAATCGATATTATCAAACTTGTATTGACTTGTACAATCCAACCCAGTTAATTCGGTTCAATCTAATCCTTTTATAGAGCCGATCTAGTCCAATCACAGTCTAATTCCTAGCCCAACTCGATTTATCTCTTTGAACTTGGACCATTTTATATTTTCGAGTTAACTACTTGGGTCAAGTGTGACAATATTGATCTTAATATTTAAAGACAACATATAAGCTGATACTAAATAATTGAATATATACTTATTTGTATGAATCGATAGAATGAAAATTCAAACACATATAAAAGGAAAGAAATCTATACACCTTTTTCTCTTCTTTTTTTTTTTAAAAAAGTGGAGCAAAAATAGATGTGTCTAGAATTATTCATAAACTATTTGAATCTAGTTCAACATTGATTCAAAATTGATATGCGTATAGTTGAGTTGAGTTCAAACTCAAGGTACTCGAATAAATTATCGAGACAAACCAAAGAATTTGTGAGCTTAATTGAACTCAAGTTAAATTGATGTATAAGTTGTATTGAGCTCGAGTTTAGATATTAATATAGTAGAAGCCTAAAAAAGCTTTAAGCTCATCAAGATTCTAAACCCAACCAAGTTTAAATCAAGATCAAAATTTAAATTTTTCAATTGAGTTCTCGTTCGAATTTAATGCTGTTCCATCTAGGCCCATCTCATTTGTATACTTAGGTACACCTATATCTCGTATACTCACCATTAATTAATTTTTTGTTTTACGTAAGAATATCCGAGTTTCCTTTTTTATTTTTTATTTTTTCCATATAATCCAAATATGTGTGTGTAGGAATCCATCACATCCACGTCATTTTCTTCTAGGCGTCTGAAGTGACAAAATTAAAAGGACAGAAGTAAAGACGTGTTAACACGATAGGTTAGTTGGGCTTAATTATTAATTAGCGATGCTTGTAGAAGGTGTTAAATATTTTTTTTTATGTTGAAGCTTCAGCGACAGCCTCGGAATAGCATCAGAAAAATCATGCCAAAGCAAAGAATCCCTATTCGTTTATAAAGATAAATAAAGGTAATTTATTTTTAATGATATCATTGCTGGGGATGGGCTACCTAAAGTTTCTTGTAGGGTTTCTCCGTTGGGAGATAAATAACAAAAGACGAGATGCTTATTGAAAGGTTAGAGAGCTTTCTAGCGATAAACACGAAATCGGTCCTTTATGGCATTGCGTAAAGGTGGATATAATTTAAATTTTGTATAATTAATTATCTAAAGTTTAGAAGTGTTAATTTGGTATCTAAATTTTATAATTAATTACCTAACCTTTGTCTATTTTTATAATTAACTACCTAAATCTAGGTATTCTGAATAATCTTGAAAAATTTTTAGATAATAAATTGATATTCTTAAACTTTAATAGTTGACTGTAAAAAAAAAAAAAAGAAAAGAAAAAGTTCAGTTATTAAATATTACATTCATGCATGGAATATATGGTTGTTATATAAAATAATAAGGGTAAGTTATTCTTAATTATCTCAATGTTGGATGCAGGCTACATAAACTTTCTTATGAGTCTCTCACTGGAAGACAAATAGCAAAAGATAAGATGCTTATTGAACGGACAGAGAATTTTCTAAGAACAAACACGAAATTTGTCCGTAATTGCATTGTGTAAAGGTGGTTGTATAGGGTTAAAATTGGTTTTCAGCTTTTAGGCCTAATACGAATCGGAGTTGACTCTTTAGGGTAAGTACTAGTATAAATAGTCAAGTCCATGAATTTAGAATTATTTGTAAGGATTTAGCATGATAGTATAGAAAGGACCGTTAGACCAACTTATATGCTCTCAATCTTCCTTGAGGAGGCTCATTACTTAAAGAACCTTTATATGAGTCTGGACTCAAAAGTGCCAATGTAAAAATCTATCAACAAAATGTTCATCTTGGCCTTTGATTGTCTACGCAATCTAGTAGACAATATCAATGATTAAGCTCTATAAATACTTAAACACTCCTCTCATTGAACAATTGAGAGAAATTAAAAAGACATTATTGTGCTATTGGACTACTATTTTGGAAGATCTAATAAAGTTTGGAACCAAGAGCACATTGCCTCCATTCAAGAAACCGTGGGGTTGATATTTTATAACTTCTCCACTACTCACATGTGTGTTTGAAGCACCTTAAGATTATCTGTCTCCCTTCTTGTCTCTTCCTCTTCAGGTCATCTTTTAGGTGCCATTTCGTGTCATTCCATGTACTCTTCACTACTCACATGTGTGTTACGTAATTCAATGTGACCTATTCGTATAATATTCTTCATGCTATGTAATCGTCACTCGAGGAGATAAACTTTACTTTTTCCTTTCTTTCCCCTTATTCTTTCCCATTTACTAAGTAATAAAATCATATAAACTTAAAATGGAGAAGGAAAAAAAAAATTACCCTTTTTAATTTCATTGGATTTTATTACAAGTTTTATATGTTTTTTCTTATGAAGAACCTATAATATCACATATAGATTACTTTTTTAATATCTCATATACTTGAAATTTATAAGAAGAGAGACAAAATTTACAAGTTTCATAGGTAAGTTGTACCATATAAGGTTTACGTACAGATTCTAAGATGAATTTAGAGTGTTATAAAGTAGGTTTCAGTTCTAAAATTTAAAAACTTATATCTTATCGAGTAAGGTATGGATAAGACCTTATAATTTACCTACATTTTCCATCCTTCGTCGAAAGGGAAAAGATTTTAATGAGTATTTATGAGTTGAACACATGTTTACTAATACTTTAGAAAAAAATTACACAAATATGTATTACATGAAAAAAGAAAAAAAAAACTACATGAATATATCAATGTAATATCACATTTACAAAATGCAACATAACTTATTATAAAATTTTGCATATAAGAAATATAGTAAAAGTAGTATCAATGCTATATTGCATTTAATAAATGCAACATATACTTTGTTTCTTTGTCACATTTGTCAAAGGTAACATAGTATTGCCAATAAAGTATTATATCACATTTGATAAGTCTGAGATAGGCTTAGCAATTTTTATTTTTTTCTATAAAAAAAAAGCCTCATATCACACTTATGAAATGCCATATAGGCTTGATAAAAAAGCAAGCCTTATATTGCAGCGATATAAACTATATTGATATCACATTTATGAAAAGGTTTAATACCACTTTTTTTAAAAAAGAAGTATCCTTATATCGCATCTTAAAAACCACGACATATTTGAAGATACGATATAAACTTGATGTCACTTTTTAAAAAAAGAACAACTTTGCGATATAAGGTTAATATTTTGTTAATTTTCTTTTTTGTGTAATTTATATTTTGATAATTTTTTAAAAATTATAACGATAAATATTTTTTTTTTAAATTGTGACGATAAATAAATATTTTTTTCAATATTTATCTCTATTGGTATGTAACTACCAATTATATAATTTGAACATGTGATGATTGATAGTGGGTTTTATTTTTTTCTAAGAAAAATGCACCAACTACCACTGCGAATATGATTGGTAGTTATGAGTTCGTGTACCATCCAACGAATTTTATAATGATATATCCAATTTCCTCGCGTAGTTAAAGAAGAGGTGTCATTGTAGATGTCCACCTGCCTTGACAATATTATACAGGCCCGGTCCAGCTTGTAGGAACAAATTATAAGCCCATACCTATGAATGTTTGGACATAGTGCTTTACAATTCTCAAAAGGGCGAATTACATTTAGGAATTTATGACAATTTTCTTGGTAATCCTCTTTTTCTCCTCCTGTATAGCATTATTCTTTCATCTTGTCCATTTTAAACTTCCATAAATAAAGTATGGACAAAAAGGGAAAAAAAAAACAATCCTTTTCTGGGAAGCTTTAAAGAAAAAAAAAAGGGGAATAAATCTAAATAAATAATTTATTGTTAGTATGGAGATATAAGCCAAATCAAATTAAATCTTGTAAGAAGCAAGTAGTCATTTACATGTAATAGAAAAGAATTTTTTTTAATTGTATTATAGTAATTAAAAGAAATTCAAATTTATACTTTTTGAAATGTATATGTATTTGACTTTTATATCATAAGCTATTAGAATATATATATATATATATAGGTAGGGATAAAACTAATATCTATAATAATTTTATGAATAAAATAGTTGCAACAAATATTTAAAATTTTTAATTGTGTGAAATTGAGTTTATTAGAATTTCAACATGGATGGATGCTACTTTTAAAAGAACTAAAAACTTGTCATATGAAATGACATATCGTGTATTTATTTTTATAAAATGTAAATTATGATTTAATTCATAAACTAAATTGAACCAAACCAACTTTTTATGATTCAAAATTTTCTAAACCAAAGTTACTAAACCATGTAATTCAATTCAAAGTAATCAGAAAAAAAAAAAAAAAGCCATAGACGGCACATACCCTTAATCCAAAATTAATCATCTATCGCGGTAACCAAAAAAAAAAAAAAAAAAAAAAGAAACAAATATGGACCGACATGGTTCGATTTATGGTCCAAATAGAACCAAAATCTTTGAGGATATTATCATCAATTTGACCATATGAAACGAAAAGTGAATTGAGTTAATTTAAAAAAAAAAAAACAAAAAACAGAAAACAAAACAAATTTGAGATTTGGTTTTGTAATCTTTCACGGTTTATTTCAATTTTTTATTCCCAGCTCGTTTAGTCCTAATCTAATGGAACTGTGAGTCGTGAACTGTGAATTACGAACCTATTCTCAAATCGAACCCTATGAAAAAGGTCGAATTGCAATTCCAATTGACGGTTTGGTTTCAGTCCCCATCCATCCCTATAATATCCGTGTCTGTATGCTCTACCGGATTTGGGATTTAGAATAATATATATATGTAATGTACACCCTGCATGCTTTGAATGATGAGCCAGAAGACAAAGAAAGAGATGCAAAAGATAGTGATGAAATCTATAAATTATTCTTTAAAATTTTGAATTTATACATAATGTTCTACTAACAAATCCTTCTATGTATTAATTTATAAATGATAATAAATTAATATCATTCGTCAATTTGTCATTTAGAAATAATTAATTCTTTTCAATATTTATACCAAATATAACAAAAACCCCCCATTAATTTCTTATCATGATTAATCAAATACCATCACTTAAAACCTTCAATTGATATCATATTAATGGTATCTAAACTTTGTCAAAATATATAATTTATTATTTGTACTTTAAAAAGATTAATTTATTATCTAATTAAAATTTTCATAACCATTTGTATTACCTGAACTAATTTTATTAAGTTTATTTACTGATATGAACATAAGAACCAATGAGGAAATGAATGGTTCGACTACCTTAAGGCATGAGGTATCCCATGACCATTGATAAAGAGTTGTGATACTACCCACTAAATAGCTGTCAAACATCAATTGACACTAAAGTTGCTAGAACAGTTGCTTAAGATGAAGTTGACTGCAATTCACATCCACTTAAAAATGTAGGTTATTCAACCTAATAGTCCACATGGGTCAAAACTCGATACATCTTTATAGAAATAATTTAAATAATAAAAATAATTATGAAAACTTTAATTAAGTAACAAACTAATCTTTTCAAAATATAGGAGATAAATTACACATTTTGATAAAATTTATGTATCATTCATGATATTAATCTTATTCTTTATACATAAATTTAATTTTTTTAATGTAAATTTAACAATTAGTATCCATGATACTACTTAAAGTTTTATGACTTCTCTACTACTGATTTTAGAGTCAATTCACAAAAGTTTGATAATTTCATAGAATAGTACACAATACAGGTTAATATTACTAAACAGGCTAAGTTGATTACTTTGATACGCAGATTAAATAAGCCAAAATTTATTTGACTCACTTTTTAAATAGGTAAAAAAACTCCTATTTTAATCCATTTAAAAAAAGAGTTAAACAATCCGACTTGCAAGTTAAAGGCTTAAATATGTTAAAAGGATTAACTCAAATTAGTCTACTTTAACCCACAAATTAAATAAGTTGAACTCATTTGACATATTTTTTAAATGAATAAAAAATACTTTAAACTTATTTAAAAGGTAAGTTAAACGAGTCGATCCATGAAACAAAATTTACACATCTTTAATTATAATGAGTTGAAAAAAAAATCTATATCTATATTACTCTAATGGATGGGTAATCATGAAATAAGAAAATTGTCATGGGATAAAAGGATCCAGCCATCTCTCCCCATATATAGCACATATTCCAATTTTGTTTATTTTCCTTTTTCAAAACTTTTGTATTTATGACTATTATCTTGAGCACTAAATATTTTATTTTTATAATAACATGTCATTTACATGTCTTTTAAGATAATTTGTGCCCACTTCTTTTTATAAGCTTAAAGTTGTTCTTTCAAAAAATATAATAGGCTTAATAGAATTTTTTTCCCCGTAATGGTTTTTCTTTTCTTTAAAAAAAAAAAAAAAGAAGTATAAGAAGAGCCTTTTAACTGTACAAAGATACCAATGATTTATACAAAGGAGAACATAGAATTTGGATAAAACTGGAGAAGCCAATGAATGAATAATGGAGAATTAGATGGGGACCATTACTTGATTTGCAGAGACTGATGTGATTTTACAACTATTTCTTATCCGGCTAAAATTCAAATCTTTCAGTCAACTCGTTAGGTTGCTTGGGGTCCTGTCCTTCCATCCATTTATCAAAAGTCTGCAGGTTGTAATTATTAATTTTTTCTGTAATTTTTTTCGTACATGTACCTAGGTTTAGGCTATGTTTGTGACAAGGTATCATTTACTGAAACACACAAACACTTTTTCCTTGTGGGGTAAATTGTAATCCCATCAACTGATTTGAAGTACTACAGGCTTTTTACCTTTTTGTGCTATTAGGTTTAGGTTTTTGGGAACTACATGAAACGACAACAAATCTACTTGGAGATTTAAGGTGCTATCCTCCAAAAAGTACTCCCGGCTCTTGGGATTCCTTGTTTATTATATCCTTTGTACTACAAAAATGTTTCGGGGTTATGTAAATTTTTAAATCTTAAACTCCTAATATTTAAAACTTAATTAACTTTAAGTCATACTATTAATTCAATTAATATAACTATTGATAATAACCACAAGGTCTCATAATTCATATTTTTAAAATACGTTTAGCTAGTGGCTACTTATCAAAAATAGTACGACTCTCTTAAAATCATAGATAACTAATCTATTAATTGATTATGCTACGTACACTAGCAGCGTTGATTGAGCCAATTGAGATGTAGATAATAACAATTAAATTTTCAATCAGAATATATAATTAAAAAAATTAAAATTTTAAGTATATAATTGTAAAAAAATAGTAATTAAGATAGAAATTATGACATTGATCAAGTATTGTTTCAAACGCAATATTAAATCACTTTTTCTTATTAATATATGTTAGGATGATATATGATTTTTTTTTAATTATCAATCATATAATTATAACATAAACATATAAGTAGTGAAGGAAAAAGAAAAGCAATAAATTAACATGACACACCGAAAATTTAGGTTAAAAACTAATAGGTAGGATTAAATTGATTTGGTATAGTGAATAATAATGTTGCAATAGATCCCTCACAACTTTGGTGTACTCAAATCTTTTAACACATCTATAAGGTTTTGTGTACTCTTACTCATTCTATACAATATATATATTACGTTAATATAGAGAGCTATGGGAAGCGTAAATATTCCTAACATGAAGCAACTTATTGTGAAGAAACTATATAACATTAAATTGCTGCGAACATAATGACCATGATATAGGCCTTTATCAATTTGTTTGCCTAGATGATCTTTCATAACAAAAGCTTGATATAAATTCAAGATATAAACTAAATGAATAATCACCTTGACTTCGATTTACACAACTCAATGAATTTACTCATTCACCTAAACAACATCAACACCTACAATGTGCTATCGAAAATTTGCTCAAGGGCATTACCATGCAATACTTAGATACATAGTTGTTGTAGTTACAATTACATCCCTATGATTCTATAAATTTACCATTTATGAGCTCTTTGTATAATCATTTTCCTATACACTCAAGTAAAATTGTGAGTTTATGCATTAAATTCGGTAGAAACTACGTTTTTAATTAAATTTACTGATTCTACTTATTTAAGTTGAATGAGCTAAAAATAAATAAATATAGTTAAGTTTCTACAAGCCTATTAATTATTAGGGCACTATGTCTATCTTTCCTATTCCATTCCAATTTCTCTCTCTCTCTCTCTCTCTCTCTCTCTCTCTCTCTCTCTCTCTCTCTCTCTCTCTCTCTCTCTCTCTCTCTCTCTCTCTCTCTCTCTCTCTCTCTCTCTCTCTCTCTCTCTCTCTCTCTCTCTCTTAGTTCCTTGTTCAATATTCATTACATTCATTCAGGTTCCAACTCCAATAACAAAGTCTATGAGAAAATCTATTTACTTTAATTTTTGTCATAAAAAACTTAAAATGAATTGAAAAATTTGGCTTTTATCAATTCATTGCTTTTCTAAAACAAAATATTGAAAAAAAATAGTTTTGACTTTGCTTATCCTCTTTCTATACATGGTAGATTATATATTAAGAGAATTTTCTTTTTGTTTTTTTGAAAAATAATTTAGTTTCTTTATTTTTCTTATTTGTATCATGCATTTTAAGTTCATTTATAACTATTTTAAGCATATGAAATTTTTTAAAATATTTTACGTAGATTATACAAACTTATATTTATGTATCTTAATTCTACAAATCTTTATCATTTTAGGTAGAAATGTGAGTTTAACAACCTCGTTTAGATACTTTTAAAGGCCATTGAGAGTGTTAAATCAGCCCATCTCACTACAAATAAAAGAATCTAAAGATGGATAATACAGAGAGATGCTCTAAGAGAATGTAAGTTCACTATATAATAGATGTTCTACAACGTACGGGAAATCCTTCATACTCAAAACTCAATTCAGTAGCTAGGATATATCTAATCTAATTGCTATTATTAATTTTTACCCGCTATCATAACTAATACATTTAATTACTCTTACCCATTACACCTATTGATATAAATCAATTATAAACAACTAAATTAACAAGGCTTTTAAGTGGATCTTGATCTTAGGCAATAACTAACCTAACTATTCTCACTAAGTCCTCATTAGACCATAATTTATGGATTGAAGCAATTTGTTTATAAATACACTCCTATCCAATCTAGTGACGTCCTTATCATACGACGTCCTTATCATGTAACCCGCCTTAGACCTTCGTTAACACTGTGCTTCTTTACCTTTAGGCTGAATTCTTGCTATAAAATCCTCTTCCTCCTTATGTTTTTTGCATTTTCCAATAGTTTACCATATCTAATTTTAATAGAGCACCCTTTTTGTAGCTACCTAATTCATTGGAAAGCAATAATTAATTCAATTTAAATCTTTGTTTTGCCTTACTAAAGAATGCCTTTAAAGTATCCCCCACCAAAGATGAACCTTCTTGTTCCTTTGGTGATGCTAACTTCACATATTTTATTTTTTGTAATTTGTATTGGTGTGATGAACTTTATATCTCAATCTGTCCTTTTACTCACTAAGATTATACAATGGGATATCCTTTTGAGTAAGCAAATACTATTTGATTGAGGAACAATAATGGCATCAATCTTGTCCAATAAGTTTGTATGATGAGAAACTTAAAGTGATCAATAAGGGCTACCCTCTATCTAAATATACATTTTTAGTAGACCATTATGTTTGAACCTCTTTGGGTCTCTCTCTCTCTCTTCCTTTTTCTTTTCTTTTATTTTTTTTTTTTGAGTCGAGCTTTACTCCTCTAAATCCTTATCTTAAGTTTATTAGCAACCTCATTTGAAATGAATAAGCATAAGACCCGTGTTTATCATCGCATTTATCCTCCACGCATCCATCTTCTCCTTAACATACATATGTCTTTACACTTCCCGATGCATTAGGATTTCATGGCATAAAGGAGATGGAATGTATCGAGTTAACCCTACTCATTTTCATATGACTTGCCTTTTATAGCTTAAGCAATCAAACATTCCTTCTCCAATTAGTCCCTAGTAATGCAACCTATCGTGAGGTAGCATTTTAGTTCTCAAACTTTCTTTGTTTCTACCACCTTTTCCTCCATCTTGCCGTTTTCCTTCTATGAGCTAGAGGACCCATTTGTCCCTATCTCTATCACATCTCCTCCTTATCCTACTCACAACTAATGGAAGATCTCAATTCCTACTTTTGAAAATCCACCAATCACTCAACTATGTTTATTGCTTAGAGACATTATCTAACCTTTATTGTTCCAACTCTAACTTAGCCTAAGGTTATAGCCCATTCAAAAAATATGATGAGAGCATTGTTTAGGCTAAGATTTGGTATCTTAAGCACGATACATTTTGACTCACGCTACTCTTCTAAGCAAGTGGTAAAGCCTAAATTTATCTTCCCTTATGGCATTTTAAGGAGATTAGTTGATCTTTGAACCCTCTCACAAACTCTAGTTAGGAATATATGTCATTTATTCCTTCTTCTCTACTAAACCATAGCTACTTTTCTTGAATATAATTATATAAAACTAAAATTTGTACCTTACTTCATTCGTAGGCAAGATAGTCCTAAGTAGTATTGCATTCCTTATAGGAAATTGTCCACCTCCTTCATAGGTTGCATTTCCTTAAAGTCTTATAGCTTCAGCATATTTACCACAAATGTGAGTTATATTGTCACTCCATTTGCCAATGTTACCTTATAAGTTGCAGTTATGTCCTAAGATCCTCTTTCTCCTTTCTTATGTCTACAATGCCTATATCCATTTTTTCTTAAACCCTTTTTGTCTTCGCTTCCAAGTTGTTGGTCTTCACCCTTAGGTATTCTCTCTTAGCCTTAAGGCTACTATCTCACTTTACTAGGTTTTCCATTATGCTGTTTAGAGTCCCCTGTAACTCCTTAATGAGATATCTTCTATTTCCTATATGTGAGTTACAACTCGTCTAACCCCCCATTAACCTAAGCAACACATAACTCTACCTTGTCAAGCCTAGTACTGAGTGTCATTAAAATAACCCTTAACTAAGCATTTTGTCTAGTAATGTAACCTTCCTCATAGCATATCATCATAGCAATAGCCTAGACATCAACCTTTACTCCTAAAGATACCTTCACTTTCACTCTTAAGCTTAGCTTTAATAGCACTTGTTATAGGAGTTGCTTAAAGGCAATCCAATTTGCCACCTAGACACTTTAAAGGCGGTCAAGTGTATTCAATTAACCTAATCGATAACACCTAAGATTTTAGAAATAGGAAGTAAAGAGAGATGCTCTAAGAGAATGTGATTTCACTTTAAAATGAATGATCTACAAATTAGGTAGATCTACTATATACAAGAGACCTTATTAATTGAACGATCGATATCTATCTTATCTAAAGGTTCGAATAGATTCTTACCGACTACATAATAAGTATATATTGTACCTACTAATATATTTAGAATCTGGATAATTGGATTCGTTAGGCTTCCATATTGACCTCAATCTTAAGTCACAAATAACTTAACCATTTTCATTAAGCTTCCATTGGACCACAACTTGGGGCTTTATGCAATTTGTATATGACACAATTAGCCCATTTAATATAATCTTTACATGCTAGCCTTTAGGCTATTCAATACACTACACATACCCGTGAGCCATCATTATCTTACGCCTAAATGACATTGTCCTTCTACTTTAGAAACCGCCACGTCTCCAAATGCCCTATAGTTGCGGTAATCCATCTTGTACATAATATTATAATGTCATTTGCCCCTTTAAGCTACTATCATAGCAATTACATATACAAGATGCCCAACAATAGTACTATTTTGAAATGTATGAGTTAGCGAAAACATGAAAATTATAGTGGACAATATTTAAGTAAATTGATAGATTACATATTCATAGAAATTAATAACTACAAACCATATGCCATCTACATTATTTTTAAGCTTGGTGTGAATTCAAAAACAAAAAAGTTAATATTACAAATGTTACCTAAATTTTGTGAAAATGAGAAATTAATTTTAAAATGATCAATTTACTACCTAATTAAAATTTTCTTGGTCATTTTTACTACTTAAACTAACTTTATTAAGTCTGTATATTGACATGGACATAACGTAACGATGAACCAAGAATTAAATATTTCACCTATCACAAGATCAATAAGTGGTTAATAGCCACTTGTAAGGAGTTGGACAAACCCCCACCAAGTGATTGCCAGCCACCCCCAATCCTAGGGTGGTCAAAACAATCACTTAAGGTGAAGTAGGTCATGATCTACGTTAAAAAGTAGCATTTCGAATTACTAGACGTATGGCTAATGCAATTCATCATTATATCTACATCAGCAAACAAACTTAATAATATAGTTAGTTCAGGCAATAAAAATGACTACAAACACTTTAATTAGGTAGCAAATTATTATTTTAAAGTATAGATAGTAAATTACATATTTTAATAAAGTTTAGTTACCATTTGTAACATTAACCTATATAAAACAACACCACTTTAACCTAGGTTTTAAAGAGTTTCAGAATTTTCTTATATACTAATCCATGCCAAATCCAAGTAGTAAAGTGGTACTACCTAAGAGCCTATTTAAACATGCACCTAATGTTATTACAATGTCCTCTCCAATTAATTTGTCATAGTAAAGTCAATACAAAGTAACCTCATATCACCTTCTCTTCAACTATGTACAATAGGCAATACTAATGATTGTAAGGTGCAATGAATATCCCATTAAGAATTTAGTCTAGCCTTTTTATTGCCTGACTATTGTTAACCAAATAATATTGTAAACACTTCATAAGATTGCGTTAAATAAAACAAACCAACATATTGACCAATACATATATTATCAAGTATATGATAGTAACAAACATTTCAAACTACTTGCAACAACAAACAAGTACGATAATTCATCATCTTTTAAGTGAATTGTATACCTTATAAACCTACTTACTTGGGTTCTAGTTACTTATGATGGTTATTATTGACAATCTTTACATTTTCATGTAACCTATTGTATGTAAGGTTGCTACTAATTATCGATCACAAGCTATGCGCATGATGGTTGATTTTAAAGATCACTTGATGTAATGACATGTGTATAGGTATGATGCAGAGATACATGAGAGGAGAATGAGGCAAATTGATCACTTAAGTGCACATTTGTGATCGAAGACCGAATCATGCAATCTTAGATGTCTTGAGTCATTCTTCACTATGTAGCTAATTTGATCTTTGATGGAGTGACTTCAACATAATCTTGACATTTATCTCAAGTTAGCTAAAGCTTTTAATGTCTCAGATAAGAATAGGAGTATCTTATTTATAGATTTTGGAGGTTGATATCGATCATTGCATTACTCTGAAATGGATAGTTGAGTAGTCATTGGATGTTATTAGATCGGTCTAGATGATCCAATTATCAAGATTTGCTCATTCTTTTCTCATGTTGACTGTGAGCTTGCACTTTAGATTTGGTATAAACTTAGTTGGGCTCAATAGCTTGTAATAATAAGAAAAAAAAAAGAAGAAGAAGCCCATCCATATTAAAACAAGCCCATAGCTCTTGTTTTAGTCTAAGTAACTCCTTTTAAGACTAAACCAAATAAACTCACTTTTTTCAAGCTTACTTTCGTACACGAGTCAACCAAGTAAGGCTAAGAGGAAAATATTCAATTTAACAATCTCTATTCCAAGCCTATTAAGTAGTATCTTCTTAAAGCATCCCAGATTGGGACCAACTTTTTAGGTCCTATCATTAGTCCCCGATATGTTCCTTTGCACCTATTAAAGCATTATTAAGTAGTAAAACTGAGTATACTATTAAGTTATACTTATTCCTTTCCCTTTTTGTAAAGTTTTTAGTTTTTACAAAGTAGCATGAGTACTTGGGAATTAAAATATTACTTTTAAATAGTTTCGAAAATTTTTAAGTGATTTCAAGAATATCTTTTATTATTGATTTCTATTATTGTACTATCACCTTAGGATTACCAAATTAAATAATATTACTTATATTATATGTATACCATCCCAGTAAAACATGAACATATTGAATTTGTATTTAAATTATTCCATTATGTTTATTCATTTCAAACACGTACGATCAATATATGTATATTCCTTGTTATAATATTATACGTACTCAACATACAAAACTACAATACGATGTTCACTATTATATGTACCTATAATATAATACTAATTGTATCTAATGTATAGTACAAGTTCGTGTTATTAAAATACTTTATTCATTAATTCGTACAGGAACATATTGATATATATATATATATATATATCTGAATACACCTAGGAGAAATACTAATTTAATAAATGTTTATGTTTTGGCAACATTTTATATTATAGAAGTTACTGATATACTTTAATAGGTGAACTTATACATATATTGGTCGAAAATATGGAAACTGAACCTGTTATAAAAGCTAGATATTATGACGACTTGAAATATACTTCTCCAATCAGGATTAATCCTTATGATTTAACCTCATTCCATTTGATTCAGCTATAAAATTGATCCAGTTCAATCCTAATCCATTTTCAATTAAATCTGATTTCACCCTTTTAATATTTAATTATTTCATATGTTCGATTTAACCACTCGATCTAAATTTAACAACACCTATACTTCTCAAACCAAGTCCTTAGATAAATGTCGAATGATAAAAGTTTCCTTAGGCTCAATTATTTATGATAAAATTAAATGAGGACTCAAAAATTATAAGATTCAAGACATTAAACTCTTAAAATTACGCCAAAGTTAAATACGCACCGAAACTAATAGAAAAACTTCGAATATGACTATCGCACCCTTTGTGTAATCAAATTTAATGAGAAAATTAGCAAAGGATAATCTGAAATTCATAGCAAAATTTCTAAATTCTTGAAATGGTTAAATTAATAGGTTTGAAAGGTTTCAAGAAATTTAGTAAGAGTTGATAATTTTTGAACTTACATTTTGTCTAGCTACTCAATTTTGTGGGTAAAACAGTAAATGAACTCTAAAGTTTGTAAAATCAACTTCTAAATTCATATAATAGCTCAAACATTATATCCGGAGCTTTTGACAAATCAGTCAATGATTTTTAGAAATTATATTTCTATCCCCTAAAACTTTTGAAAATTAGTAGTTTAGTGAATGTCTGTGAGCGCTGGTAAGCATAGACTATCGGTCTTCTAAAACTCATCCCAACGAAGCGACTTGTCGTATCCTTCCCATTAATTGTAGAAATAAGATTTGCTTGCTTTCACCTAAGAATCTAATCGAAACTAAATTGAAAATTATTCTGCAGTAGTTGGATTCATAGTGCTGATGGTTAGCCCGTGGGAAGGGGAGAGGTAAAAGCCCCTGCCTCTTATATGCTTTTATTTTTAGTACTTATGCATTTTTTTCTTTTCTTTTCTTTTGTTTTTTTTGGGTAAAAGAAAGAAATGAGCTAATATTACACCATCCCAAGTTAATTTGGTCTTGTAATTTCTCATTTATAGCTATCAAAAACTGCTCTTGAAGAATTGGATGAAATAGTGCCGGAGCTTTGAACCTATAACTATCATGAATCTGATCCATATCCTTCGTTTTGTCGACACTGAGAAACGAAAAACAGTTTGAAAAAAAAAAAAAAAAAAAACGACAGGAATCAATTGGATATTAAAATTTGCAAAACTTCAAAGTTTTAAATACAAAGTTTATGATAATTATTTTCTTAAATTTAAATATTATTGTGCTTTGTCAAATTATATATGAGATTAAATCAACTTTCATAACTATTCTTTATTTAAATTTTCAAAATCTAACTTTCATAGTAATGTTGATGATGGTAACTAGCATAACAAATTTGGGCACTCAAAGAACAAGTAAGAATTGGTCAAAAGTAGCCTTATATATTACCTCCACTCAAAGTGAAAGGTTAGGGCTATTGCAAAAATTGAGAAAATCTGGTGGTCAAAATGCAAAATTGAATTTATAAACATGAAAATGGGAATAAAATATATTTACTTGTAATTTGAAAAATTTAACAGATATAGATATCCTTTTCATTCCATCTAGTCATCCTTAAATATGAATACTTGACAAGAGATCAAAATTTTCTTAAAATTAAAAATAAATACGTTGTTAAATTTGAATTGATTCGTATGATTGAATTTGATTTTTATACAATCGATTTAGTCAATTACGGTCTAAACCCCTGTCGAACTCATTTTATCTTTTTAGTTCTTGACAATTTCACATGTTCGAATCATTTATTCGAACGAGATTTGAGAAGGCAAACAAACAAGTGCACTAAAAGGGAAAAAGATCTGAAGAAAGCTCAGTTCAGGCACTTAAAATAAAAATAATAGGCTTTTCCGAATGTTATAATAGAAATAGATTAGTTATTTTAATGAAATTAAGATTTGAATCTAAGTTCGTATTGTAAGTGACCATAAAAACTTATGGAGAATCCACTTACATCATCGTTTTTTTTTTTTTTTTCTTTTTTCGCGTCATATCGTTTTTTAAATCAAATATGTAATTATTTAAAACTCAGTATTAACTGTCACACTTGCTTCCAATCCTTATCCAGTTTAAAGGTCGTGTTTGGATAGATTATGTTTATTAATTCTTTTTTCAAGTACATATCGTAACACAACTAATATTATTTGTCGGTGCTGATTAAAAAAAAAAAAACTAATATTTTTTGGAGAAGAATGAAAATGATTGGGGAAGATGTAAATTATTATTATTATTATTTATTTATTTATTTATTTTGCATAGAAGATGTAAATTTAGAAGCCCATAATTAAACAAATTTTAATTTTTAAGGGCTTAACTGCATTTAACTAATAAAAATTCGGAGGTTTGATTACAAAGTGAGCAAAATCCTAAAGGTTCACTTTTTTATTTTTTGGTTAATCACACTAACAATGATTTGTATTTCATTTTAAATTTATGATTGCATGGTACTATGGTCATTTTTCTTACCTCTTTGCTTTTTTAATTACAATTTTTTTAAGGTCTTTTAGAGAACATGGAACTTGCACTTTCAGTATAACAAACTTTTTGAAAAATAGTTATCAGTTTTCCATAGGACAGTTCACTGGTTAGAGAAAAAGTTAAAAATCAAAGTGCAATTAAAAAAAGTGAAGGAACAAAAGGTGATCATAATGACGAAAAAATGAGACATGAAAGTTAAAAAGTGGATGTTTCTGAAAACAACCATTGGAACAAAAAGCAGGTTTCTCCTAATAAACTGGAGTAGTAATAAATAATAACCATCGAAATCCAAAAAGAGAGGAGAAAAAGGAAATAATAACAGGAAAGCCCCCACAAACAAGCAGCCAAAAAGAAAACGAAAAACAAATGATGGAACTCTTAATAACTAGAGATATGAAATATCATGATATATCATGATGATCTCTCTCTCTCTCTCCCTATATGTATATATATATATATACACAAAAGTTTATCATGTCATAACATCAATGTCTAGGGAACAACCTTGACCCATTAAGATTAAGATTACCATTTTATTCTTGGTTGTAGCCACTTCTTTTTGTTCCAGTGTTTCCACTTTGTGTTGGTATCTCATCAACACTTGTAATGGTCCCAAATGGCCAAAACACTCGAACCTTTTCTTTTAGCTTCATGTAACATGAAAATCTAGGAAGAAAAGTAAAGGTTAATCCTAGCCAATTTTCTCAAAGAATGATAGCTTTAGATCTTTTGTGTTGCATCTGGATATTGAAGTTTAAAAAGGTTAAGTTGTTATAATTCAACAACCACCTATAAAAGACAAAAAGAAGATTATTAAAACAAAAGGTAAATATAGGATGATTCTATGTGAAAGCCTTCAATTAATTTAGGGTTAGAAATTGTGAGAACAAAGCGATAAATTTATTTTATCGAAACAATTTTTTTTTAAAGAAAAACAATACGTTTTCTAGTATAAAAATAAACCTTCTTATATATATAAATCCTATTATAAGTCTATATAAAGTTTTTCTCAATTGTGGCCAAACCAACTAAGAATGGTAGAGAATTGATTGAGCTCCAACGAGCTAAATAAAAGCCTTAGAGTTGATCTTGCTATACCGTTTCCTTACTCCTTCATACCTGCAAAAAGCTTCATAGAGGTATGACTACGAGAGCTCTCCGACACTCATGTCAGTAAGGAGAAAAGGAGGGAAAGGGGCCGAACACTAAGGATCCGTTGGGATGGTGCTTAAGGAACAGAGGTTCCTTCTTGTCTCCCAATATTAAGGTACTTTAGGTTTAAAAGAGTTTAGTTACCCACTTACCTAACCACCCCCCCCCCCCCCCCGGCACCTTACTTAATGGCCTCTTATAAGGGGAAACAATTGCTTAGACATGCGAAGGTCTAAGGTTCACTCATACTGGCAATTGGCAGGCAACATACACCACGGATCTAATAAGGAGGCTCTAAAGGGTTCTTAGACACGACCACATTAGCAGCTATGTTTATGATTTGAGAGTCTTAACATCCTCAAAGATTGTTCAGATGCGCTAACTATACCATGATGTCAGATGATAATTAACAAGTTGTGATTGGATACCATTGCTAAAGATAAAAGAGGAGCAAAGACACTGAAGAGGCCTATAAGTGCTCAACTAAGTATGAGTTGGGTCTTGGAGGGGCTCATGAGAATATCTTCACTTGCTCTGCCCAAGTCAGGTGAGGATTGCATATCGGGCTTAACGCTCAGAGGCAAGTCCGCTTAAGTGCTTATAATGAGAGCATCTGAACAGGTCGCGATACTTGAGGGAAGTGGGGTACTTATCATGTACTCGTTGATGGGCTCTTAAGGGCCTGTCTATGAGTTAGGCCTCAAGTTAGGCAAGGATTGAGTGTCAACAGTTTTCAAATAAATCTAATGCACATATACATCCATATAAAGACAAGATGGTAAATAAATCAGGTGACTCGAATGGTCGACTTTTGACCACCATTGGTCAACTAGTCCCCATCTAATCAATTGCTTAATTGGCTTGTAATGCCATGATCAATGCTTCTTGTCTCTACTCTAACTTAAACTCCAAAATGTAGCTTAATTTTACATTTTAAAACCTTCACATATGTCATATCACTTAAAACCAACCATAGCCATACGATAACCCTTTTAGTTTATCAAATTTAGAGATATATTACAATTATTGTAGATAGACCAATATAAAATTGAAAACATTAAATTAAATTTATCAATAAAGACAACATAAGAAGTGCATTGGGATTGGCATGAAGACATTGGCTAAATATCATTAGGTTAATGTTCTACTGTTGATCAATTTTGGTTGACCAACCCCATTAGTCAACCATCTAGGTGGCAAGAAGTATCTTCCTTGATGCTCTACAATCCTAAATTATGACTTGATTTTGCAATTCATAACCTTCAACATATTTGGTATCACTTGAAACCAACTACTAAACTCAATACATGAGCTACACCTTAAAACTACTTTCTATTTATCAAAGTTAGGTACATATTACAGTTGTTGTAAATAGAACCCTATAATCATATGATAAATTTATCCATTGAAATATCATAGGAAACAAGTGAGGATTGAAATAAAGGCTTCGGTCGATCGTCATTAGATCAATCGTCTACTACTGATCTTAATTAACTAACCAGCTATTGATAAACCATTTAAGCGGTTAGCACTACCTCAATCGATGTTCCTTGTCTTTACGCAACCACAATTCTTAATTTTAATTTCATTTTGCATTTTACAACATTCAACATATATTGTATCACTTAGCATCGACAATTGAAGGATATGAGCCACATTCCGACATATTTGATTTATCAAGTTTAGATATGAACTACAAAAATTGTGGATAGATTGTTATGAAATTAAAATATCATATAATTATGGACTGAAATTATCCGGCACCACATGGCCAAGCAAACTATCTTAGAAAGATTATTTGTTCCATAAGTGTTTCCTTGAAAATTGAAAACCCAACAACTATCTCAATTCTTAAAGGACATGATTTAAGAGCATCCTTTGCAAAGTTGGGCCCATGTGAATAAAACCAAATCTCCATAAAGTTGCTTTTGTGATTTGCAGTCAAGTATGAAGCATCAAAGACACCCCAAAAAACGCTCTCCCCCCTCCCCTCAGGGGCCTCCTTTACCTAACTAGGGTTTTCCATGTTCCCTCAACCCATGTGGATCGTGTCAATTTACACATGAATTCACTATTCATGTACCAGAGTTGTTTGCCTTAGAAGACAGAATCAACAGTGAACTCTTAAACCATCACATTATGAAACCAATCAACCACTTTGGCTTGAAAGTACATAATTAGAGAGGATACGAATACAAACACCATTAAAATAAGAATGACAAAAATATGATAAGATAAAAAGTTAATATCATCAAATCTGATCCGAATAATTCATCCGAATATATAAGGAATAGAAACCGGTTCAATAATGATTCAATCGAAATTGGATCAAAATTGAACTAAACTGATTTTATGATCAAATCTGATCGAACCGAATTAAATCATAAGAAAAAACTCAAATTTGACATCATTAATAAAAATAGGCCAATTAGAGATACAATGAAATTATATCCCAAGTTTGACATCACTAATAAAAATAGGCCAATTAGAGATATAATGAAATCATATTAATAAGAAATAGGAAAACTCCATCCTCTTATAATAACTCCCTACCATATATTGCTATAAACTTAGATGTATCACACAAGAAAAATGAGATTATAACCTTTAAAACGTGTAGCTTGCCCTCTTACAACTACATTTCCTATAACAATTCCATTAAAAAAATACTTACTAATATTTATTAATTTAATTATTCATTACTTCCAACAAAAGGAGTTGTTTATAGGTTATTCAATAACATATAAAAAATTTTCCCAATCAATATCTCATTTATATCTTTTCGAATCACAGGAAAAGAAACGTATGTATATATACAACAAATATTTTTCATATATAGTTAGTATGTGAATCTCTTATAAGATCTCATCATCTTAACTCATAAGTCAAACCATCAGATACCTATTTCGATATTAAGAAGAAGAAGAAGAAAAGGTACAAAGTAAATCTTTCAAAGATCATTCAAGATGCATCTCATCTCATCAAATAGTTACAAATTTAACCATAATAACCATTTTCATGAATACAAAAAACAAAAAAAAAAAAAAAAAACATTATAAGACAACTACTATTACCGCTACTTCACTTGTACAACATACAAGGTAACAAGGGATAACATTACCCTTCAATCGCATTAACAAGAGCGATTTGTTCTTCATCAAAAAGAACAAAACAAACAAAGACATTTTCCCAAACTCATTTAAATTAAGTACATACATTGCTACATGATTTAAAATTTAATTTTAATTCTATACACAAACTTATTAGAAATTCAAAACCCCTTATAATAACAGGCTTTTTCTTTACTCTCTCTCTCTTCTTCTTCTTCTTTTTTTTTTTTTTTTTTGGTGGTGGTGAAATATCACCTTGAAGAAACAGGATTCAAAGCCCTAGCAAATCCATTGACAGCACCATAACCTTTTGAACTAAACCCTAAACAACCCAACAACCCTTGCTTATAAGGCAAAAAGGTCTTCTTCCTCAACTCCTCAGCCTGTGCTCTGTATGCTGTGTAATGCAGCTCATGTGGTGATGGCGGCACTCTTCTCTTCCCGGCTCCGTTCACCGGCTTCCCCTGTTTCTTCACCGGTTGACCACTCCCCACCACTTTCTTACCATTCTTCTCTCCATCCGAAGTCGGACACGGCGGAGTTGCGCCGCCGTTGTTATTACTGCTACAGTTGCCATTGATACTACTCCTCGGAGCACCACCGGGTCTATCCCTCTTGTCCTTCGGGGATGGCGAGAACGAAATGGAGCTCCAGAACTTGTTGTTACTCCTCCCTTCGCTTTTACTCCTCAGGAAATCCTTCAAGAACACCCACCTCTTCGAGCTCCTTCCAGCTGATGAAGACCTTGAAGACGACGCAGAGCTAGTAGCTGTACTTGTGGCACTTGTCCCACCTAAAGCTTCAATCTTTGAACACTCCAAGATCAAGTTTTCACACACAGCCTTTTCTTGAATCTCTTCCTCTCCAACATCCACGAGTGAAATCCCCTTTTTACCCCTACCGTCTTCTTCTTCATCGTGTTCCTCCTCGTCCTCGTCGCCGTAACTCCAGCCAAATGGCAAAGCCAAACTTCTCGTGGGGGACATAGATTTAGTCCTCCTCCTCAATGACTTATCCCTCAACCTTAAATCTCTTCCTCTCATATTAAGCTTTTTCTCGACACCATTGTTCTTGTCACCATCCTCGATTTGTTCCTCATTCTCGAGATCGAGCAATGGAGTCAAAACCTGGGGTCTTTCCAAATGGGTAGACAGCTTCATGGGCCGGATCTGGCCATTAAGGAACAACTCATCAGCCGAGGACATACCCGAACCGGTCTGGTTGGAACCGGTCGGACCAAACCGGGCTGAGAACTCGAACTCCTCATGCAGAGGCCCAGAGGAAGAGGAAGAAGTAGTAGGAAGAGGAGAGTAAGAGCTCGAGAGTAAGAAATGCATCGGGCTAGCTGGCGCGCTGTAGTAGTATCCGCCTCCGGTGGATGCCGTCATCGGCGTGCGGCCGGGGCTCGATGGCGCGCTGACGTATGGGGTGGAGCAGTTGCTGTCCACCTCGTATTCCAACATGCCAAAGTCTTCTTCTAGGTTGCTGTTGTGGAAGTTCTGTCCTTTTTCAGGTTCTGGGTCTTGGGGTGTAGAGGTTCGGGTTTGGAGATTGTTCATGGTGGAATGTAAGGAAGTGGAAATGGAAGCAGTGGGAGCAGAGTACTGAGTTCAGTTTGGCAGAGACGAAAAGCAAAAGTGAGGAGGAAGAAGAATCCGAGGAGAGAGAGGAGGTGTGGGAAATATACAAATTAGATATATAAGTTGGCGAAGTGGGTTTTAAGTTTGACGTTGGTTTTTGCGATTATTACACTTTGTGCCATTTAACACGCTCCCATGACCGGACGTTCGATTACGGAGAAATTAAATAAATTAATATATAATGTATAAATATTAATAAAATTTTAATGTATAAAAATATAATTAATATTTTAAAATATATATTAAAATTTTATTAATATTTATACGTTATTTATCGATTTAAATAATATATTAATATAATCGAATTTTTATATTATAATTTAAAGAAAAAAGTACTAACTATTATTTATTTAATTTCATATAAAATTACATTAGTTATAAATTGTGATTAATTTTTAAAAGTACCGATATATTACTCTCTTATCCTAAAGTTTAACTATGACATTAGAATTCAATGAATAAATAAAAATTATTTACCGAAAAAAGATGTTAGAATAGTTATTTATCGGTCATATTACGATTCCATATTTTACAATAAAAAGAAATATATGAAATAATTGTTTAATAAATCAAACACAACACAATTTTATAGGAAAAAATAATAGTTGTTTTCCATTTCATTCCTTTGAAGTGAATCAACTCATGTTGTCAAAGCTATAAATAAGAGGAATTCAACCAAAATTACAGGGTATTGAGCTTAAGTTTAGTTTAAATATTCGAGACATAATGTGTTAATATTATTATTTGAACTTTGAGTTAAATTTTATTTTTAATTAATTTTTTTTATCAATTTTAATGTTTCATTTTTCATCATTTATAGTTGTACCCTTATCAATTAATACAAATCAGGCATTTAGAATGTTAGATATAATGAATTTGAGAATAAAAGTTTGATTGAATATGTATTTACTAACTTTAAAATTGAAACATACGCTTTGATAAAGGAAAATATTATTAGATAGGATATATATTAATTCAAAACTTCATATGTAAAATGGAGAAAATCCATAAAACCTATATAGATATTTTGGTGAGAACTTTCTTTTCATGTTCAGTCTTGTCCCAAACAACGTTCTTAGCAAATTGAATAGTTATATCCCTCAAACAACAATCTTTACATTCTCATAGCTTATAGAGCAAGATGTCAAGCTTTCTTAAATTAGGTTCAGAAATTGCACCTCAACCAGGATTTGTAATGGGTTGAATAGGGGCCAAATATTAAATAAGTTCAAAATGGGCTTAAAGTGATTTTCACCGAGTATAAGCTTAGATTGGTTAAATTTGTTTGAGCTTGTTATATCTTAAAGAAATGTTCTTCTTTTAATTAATAATAGTATTAGTATTGCTGATAAGATATTTTCAACATAAACTTTCAAGATAAACCTATCAGATAAGCCTTAAGTACTCGCATAAAAAGTGGACCTTTAAGCTTAAGTTGCTCAATTCGGTCCTAGATCAATCAACTTGGCTTTAGGTCATCAAGTCGTCTCAAGTCATTCCACCTTACCTCAATTCAACAGAATCAAGCATAAGATTCTAATGAAGTTAGATAGAAACGGTATAACAGATAAGACAAGTTAAAAGTTATTAACTCTTTGAGATTCTCTCTACAAAATTTGAAATTTAAATAGGAGATCCCAGCATTAATTGTCTATCTTATATTTTACAAGTTCTTTATCAGTGTATAAAAGTCTATCATAGTATAAAGACTAATTCAAACTCAACTTATATTCAAGTTTAAAGGAAAGCTCAAACAATTCTAATCAAATATTATTGGAGTGAGGGTAACTCGATAGATTTTGATAGTCCAGCTCGACATAATTAGGGTGGGCTCTAGTAGGTGCTAATATTAAAGTCGACAAACATTTACACCACTTCCGTTGTCATGCAAGTGCAGAGTTTGCCGCTTCGATAAATTTATGCTGCGTTATTACAATAATGCCATCCTCGGTACCTGTTGGTAATTGCCATTGCCCTTTCGCTCTACAGTACTGTACAGTTGTTTTTCTTACGCGGATTTGGAATTAAACTCTGTGTACTTTCGGGGGAAGAAGATGGTTAAAAGTATTTAAATAATTTATAACACAAATAAAAACGCAGTGATGACTCCACTCTGAAATCGCATCTGGTGAGAAGATTTTGATGCACAAAATTCAAAGGATACGGACGACGTCATTAGATATCTTCCAATATTTACAAAATAGGGAATTATTTTCAAATTCACTACAAGTAGTTAATCCAAACTGTACAAGGGAGTTAAAAGTGAATAGATGATTCGATCAAAATTAGATCAAGTTTGGATCGAATAAATTTTATAACTAGATAAAGTTAAATTGTGAAGATTAATTTAAATTTAATAATATTGAATAATGGTTATTCCATTTGGTTCAATAATGTTTGTTATTTTTTAGTTAAAAGGAATAAATATGAAAGCAATCTTGCAAACCTAAAAACTTTGCCTAATTAGGTATGAATAGGTTCGAGATACTTCTATTTTTATTTTATTTCATAAGTATAAATTTTTAAGTTTAAAATGGAATATATCATTTAAGCCTTAGAAATCACCATATAACTTGCATTCTATGAGATTTGTGCCTTTGAGGAGAACCGGTGGAATTTATAATTTTTTTTATTTTTCTTCTACTTTCATCTAAAATATTACGACCGCTCAAGTTCATAATCATAATATTCCAATCGACAGTGAAGTTGTATAAATTATGAAATAATGAACACATAATAAATTTCAACAAAAATATAAAACTATTAACAAAATACAGTATACATAAATCAAGTATCCATTAAAGTAAAGATGTAATATATGTTTAATTGCCTTTTATTTGATGTTGGTAAAAAACATCAAGCTGTAACCAAAACTTGGTTGGATATTTTTTATTTTTATCAAATTTAATTATGTACATAAGGAATATTTTATCCAAGGGAGGGACATGGGAACCTACCTATACTCTTTGTTAAATTATAAAATATCCTATAAAATAGAATATATAACATTAAATTATAAAAATACCAACCAATTTAGAGAAAAATACTTGGTTATACTTTATATATAATTCAGTTTAAATGGCAGATTAAACCGTTTTAGATAATAAAATAACTTGTTTTTTCATTATATATAATGAATTATACTATCTCAATATTAACAATGAAAATTTAGTATTTTGTGCACTTAGATTATTCTTTTAACTCTTCTTGACTCAAGACAACATTGATTATTACTTAAATCATGTTGTTTCGATTTTTTTAAAATCATTTTTATTTAAAAAAAATACTCTTTTAAGTTAGGTAAGAATATCTCTCTTCATCGAAATAGTTTTATTATTAAATCCATTATGATTACCAGCATAACAATACATCACTAAAAAGGCTCCTGAGCCATTAGAATTAAAATCATTTCTAAAAAAAAACAATCTTAATACCCATTAACTTAAAGGATGTATAAATTTATTAAGATTGTTTGTTTCTCCTCTTCATTTTGCGAGATTGAAAACCTTCCGCACTCACGTTTCATGATGGCTTCATGTTTTTGTCCATCGTGTTGAATCCTATTAGCTTATGATGCTTCCAGACGGGAAAAAGAAAAAAATAAATAACTGATGTTGTCCCTCATAATTACTAGGATTGCATGCTGGAGATATAAGAACCGTCATTTGCCTAAAGTTTCACCATAACACGACATGCTCTCCATACGTAAATCAAGTTCTTTTCTTCTTCTTCTTCTTCTTTTTTTTTTAACAAAGATGTCACAATCGCGAAAATTCCTCCAAAAACCAGAAGTTCCCCACTTCATTAAGTAACCATTTGACTTTGTTTCCCAAATCACCAACTGAAATACAGAGAATTGAATGGTGGATGCATTTTTCCGGGATAAAATAATGCTTTTTCTTTTCTTTTTTTCTTCTACCTGTAGTCAACACTCGAATACACACAAACTTCTTCCTATAAAAATAATAAGAAAAATTATACAATAAATAAATCAATCAAATAGAGCAATAAAGTAATAGCAGATATGCACTGAAGTCTTGGCTAGATGTCTTTAGTCACACTATCTCTGTCATCAACTTAACAAAATAAAAAGGGTAAACAAATACATTAATAAATTATTATAAAACCTATAAATTCTTAAGAGTGATTTATTTCCTCTTAACTTTTGGATTTTTTTTTTCCCCTTAAGATCTGAGAGTGTAAATACTTAGAGGGTTAGTGAAATATTAAACAAATATAACTGGGGTGTTTACAATTTATCTAAAATCAAAAATATGATAGTAGAGATAAAAAAGAAAACAAATATATTATATGATGCAACCTCTCAATATAAATAAGATGAATACGATACAAATTAAATTGTTATGGTTGCTAGTTTTTTACAAATCCAATACATAAATACAAAATCTAGTTGCTGATGCAATTATAACGTAATAGTAGTAACATTCATTCCTCAATTCAGGCTCTGTTTGGTTCATCTATTTTATGTCTTATCGGTGTTTTATTCTTATTTACTTAAATTTTTTTATATTTGGGAAAAAGAAGATACAAAAATAAATAAAAATATATTTTTAAAAAGATATTAACTAAAATAATTATTTCTAATTAATAAAATACTTTTTAAAACATTTTTTAAAATACAACAATTTTTATTTTTCAATTATAACACTCTAATGATCATTTTTATCGTAATTATAAAATAAAAATAAATAAAATACATATAAATCAATTTTCCAATCATTAAAATTTAAATTGATATAGATAAGATACAAATAAGAAAATTACAATCAAAACAAGCACTTGATAGATCGAGTTCAATTCTTTTTTTTCTTCCAAAGTTTTAATATTTGTAAAAATAAATCAGTTTTCCAAAAAATAAAATTTAAATTGATACAGATTAAATATAAATAAAAAAAAATACAATCAAAACAAGCACTTAATACATCGAGTTCAATTCTTTTTCTTTTTCCAAAGTTTTATGATTTGTAATACTTGGAAAAAAAACTTCCAATCCTAATTTTAAGAAAAACAAAATGTTAATGGATGTCCTAATGACACATGTAAGATGCCAAATTAAACATCTTTTGAAAAAAAAAAAAATTCTATACCTACCTTTTCTAAATCGAAGAGAGAGAGAAATTTTTTCTTTTGAGGGTATTAAAATGTGATCCGAAGCACTTTAAACAGGGATCCGACTACGAGTTAGCTTAAAACTAATCCCGTGGAATGCGAAGTGTGAATGTAAGGGGTAAATTTAAGAAATCGAAATAAGTACGTACAACTTGCAAATAAAGAATAGAAACATGAAAAGAATTAAAAAGGAGGGTAGCATAGAGAGAAGTGCAGGGATCAAGGTGGAAATATGGGAAAGGGTCATGGACATCGAAGATTGAGAACTAAAAAAATATATATATAGAGAGAGAGAGAGAGGGAAAAAAAAATATTAATAGTACTAATATATTATGGATTTAGATGAAATAATGTATAAATATTAATAATAATATTTAATTTTTAAAATTTTTATTTTTATTTTATTAATAATTACATGTTATTTATTCACATAACACGTTATACATCGATACGCGAGAAGAGAGAGAATACATAAAAACAGTGATGACGTTGAGGGACGCACGTTCGCTTGCCTTGCCTTCCTTCGATTTTTGAGGCCACCGATGTATTCTCATATAATCTAATCTCAGTGAGTTTCTGTTACTCTGTGATGTCAACCCACCATAGCCATACCTCGTCTACACACGCATTAGGCATTATTCATGTCAGAACACTCTGAACATGCATTCTTGTTTTGCTCGTTTCTCCGAGTTTTTTTCTAATGCAAGTTGCCATATTGGGAAAATAATAATAATAATATTTTATATTTTTAAGAGCTTATTATTATTATTATTATTATTAAAATTATACCGACACACTTGAAGACTCTAAAAATTATTCAAAAACTTAACTTTATTTTCAAGTTAAAACTAAAAGTATAAATAAGATAAACCTATTTATAAACTACTCAAATTGAACTCATAATTTACTTAAGTTCAACTTAATCACAGTCTCAATTTATTAAGTTGAGTTTAAGTTTTGTAATGCTCTGCTCGATAAGTTCACAAGTTTAATTGAACTCAACTCAATTTCAAATATTAGTTAAATTTAAGCTGAATTTGAATATTATTATTATATTTAAATTTATAATATCTTTTAGAATTATTAAATATAAACGAGTTTAATCAAGTTGGACTTGAGCTTTATAAATTAAAACTTGATTGAATTCAAGTTAAGTTCGAGTTTCGAGTTTTTTCATTAAAGTTGTGTTCAAACTTAAAATCATATCATCTTAATTTGATCCGTTTATAACCCTAATTAAAACTCATCTATCAAAATGCTAACATGATTACCTAAATGTAAAATGTCAACATGGATACTGAAATGGCAATTGATAAATATATATGGCTTATTAATGTAAAGAAATGCTAAACTACTAAAAAATTTTAAAAATAAAATAAAGAAAATTTTAAAAAAGGCAAAAGAGAACAAGATATTTAGAAAAAAAATCGAATCATTAGAGTAAGGCCATTAGCAAACAAACCAAGGGAAAAGGGTGGTCAGTAATAGTAGTTGCCCTAGGAACCTAATTTTCTTTTTTCTATTTTCTATGATTTTTTGCTTTTAATTAATTAATTAAATATAATTAGGGGATATAAGATAAATTGTCATATAAGCTTCCATATTAGCTACAATTCACACATCTTATTTGAAAATACCGATATATGCTTTCCTTTGGTCATCACCCAAATGTTGATTAGGGTCTTATGAATTAAATATGGAAATATGCAATAAAAAACTAAAGAATAGCCTTTCCCTCGGAAGAAAATCTATTCCAAATTAAATAGTAATATGAATTATGTGGAATAGCTTTTATAAACAAAATATAGCAATAGCCCCGCAAAAAGGAATTGCCATTATTTCTCTATTAGCTATGGAAGTACTCGTGCATTGCTTAATCATCTCTTATATTTTCATTTTCACTCAAATGGATGAAAAACCAATCTTCTCTTTCTCTCTTTTTGTCTTTTCAAGTCCATTCCAAGTGCATCATTCCCATTAGGAGAGACATCGCGGTTTTGTCACTATCTTACTCAAATTTGAGAGGTTCAACTTGTCCCACTAATTTTGGCTTATCATGCCCTTATTGGGGGAGTCCTATTAACTTTTAACTAATTTATTCACAAAAGATTAAATTTACATTCAAAGTATAGCTACTTATAAAAACTACCCTATTAATGCCATCTGCTATGCTATATATTCAAGTTGATACCTCTCACTTGACTCTAAGCTCACAAAGCATAATATTTTCTTCTACTAAAATTTATAACACCCCTATCGTGAGGTTAATGCATCGGCACTATCCATACCTAAAAATCACTAAATCTATATTTCTTATTATCTAATTCCATCCAAGATAATCTTTGCCAAATAAAACATTAAGCTTCCATAAGCTTTTTTTTTCCTTCACTCATTTCTTGGTGCTCCGAAATGTCCTTTTACTAAGTTACCCAATGATGGGGTTTTTTATTAAAGCACAATTATAAAGATTTATGTAATACTTATTATAATCTAACTTGTGAACAGTCACCTCTCTTATAATAATATCATCTCTTAATGATCGGTTGTTCCCTTGAGCTTAATTAATACGACCCCATTTGCTTGGAAGAACTTTTCTATATAGTAAATACATTGCAAAGCAAATTTAGACAACTTGATAAAGTTAAAATATTATCTTTAATACCACTTGTTGTGGGAAGAGAAATTCTATCTCCTACGGTGTTTATGTAACACTTGACTATTAAAAATAAGAATTTTTTAAAAAAATTACTTTTTTTTATCTTGTATGACTTTTGATGATATTTTAAATCTATTATAGTCTCTCTCATCAAATTAGCAGTTTTAGTTTGATTTTCAATATAAGAAAATGAAACCTAAAAAGACAAAAAATCATTATGGAAGCAACCTCAATCAGAAATGGCACTTGACTAGAAATTGGTTCGTGAACCAGATTAAGGAATCAGACCCGAATGCCAGTCTAGTGATGATCTCAATTTGACGGGAGCTAGCTTCAATCATGGTCTCTTTAACCGTGGGCACCGTTCTAGGTTCAAGGTATTTGGCACCATCAACTACTGGTCCAAAAATCGGAACCAGCGGTTGATCCGAACCGGTTAGGTCCATAGGGAACTATGTCTTCGTTAATAATATATTATCATATTATTCAGTCATAATCATTATAAACGCTTTGGAATAGACTAATTCCTCAAAAGAATTCCAAGAATATTTAACTATCTTTAATCTAATCCATCGACCCCTTGCTTCGGTTCGAGTGTCTTGGATGTTGAAGCGTAGGTACACCTTGGAAACACAATGAAATAGCCCTTTCATAGGATCCTAACTTTTTGGCAGCTGCTACGAGGAATAGGGTTTCAGCATCTATGACCTATCCCTAATTAATCTATTAATCATTGCCTTAAGAGACCTGCTATCCACAATATATTTTAAGCGGTTATTGCGTCAATTCGAGATAATGTAATTGTATAAGTCTAGAGAGAAAAGTTAAAAAATAAAAAACACAATAAGTTATCAACCTCATTTCTTACTCTACCCTATCTATCTTATTTGTTATATTCTTAATAAAAAATATTATTAAAATAGATAGACGGCTTATATATCTATTACTTCAATAAATAGTAATATTTTAATAAAATGAGTAAGTTTTAAAATCTTTATTGATAAGGAAAAATCGAAGATGCTAACTAATCAGTCCAAAAAAATAATTTATTATTCTTTCAAAGTTAATTTTACAATTTTCAGAAGATAAACTATATAATTTTTTTTAATCATTAACGATAATATCTATATTGTAATTAAGAATGTAAAATCCAAAAGTAACATAACATACTAATCTGGACCACTGCAATACACAGAGTTTCTTTCCAGTTTCTCATATTCCTAGAATGCAGAATATTGGGTAACCACCCTTTTGCTTTGTCTCTGCAGGTTAAGAAAAGATTATCACAAATAAAAAATTTGACAAGCCATCCTTTTAGTCTATACTTTGTTTGTATGGATTTCGAGGTGTGAATTAAGACTTTCATTTTTCTAGTTGATTATTTATATATTTATTCATTTCGTCCTGCTCATAATGCATATAATTAGAGCATGTTTATCTTGTGTGTTCTTTTTTTTTATTTTATTTTTATTTTATTACTTTCTTTTTGTCTTACTTTTTCTACTAAAATATTAAGACTCTAATATTAAATTAACAAATGTAAAAATAAACTGAACTTCAAATAACATGAACAGGTGTCAATTAAATGTGGATAAAAATAAAAATGACGAGTAACAACAAATGCAACCCTGTAGTTGATTCTTTTTCCAGAAAAATGAACTAGTATTTACATATTAGATAAAAATGCAATTTTAGATTATCAAAACAACAAATAAAATTTTATACTGTCACTAACGTACAATAAAAAAAATTCACTTTTCGCTTAATATGGACCCATTGATCACTACAAATAGAGGATCGATTGATATATTAAACAAATCCCAAGATAGTTATTTTTTCAAATGGAATGAGCTTCACCAATATTTTCATCCAATGAAATTATAAATTAAATGATGGATTACAACCATTTATATCATATCATATTTAAGGTGAAATTCCATTTTGTGTCTTCTAGAAATTTTTTACAACCATGTATATTAGTACAATCAACTAAAAACAAAATATTATTATGTGGGTTCATTTGGTATTTATATAAAACCAAATCAATTTAAGATCACCATAAAATGTAACAATTTTTTAAAATTTTTTTCCTTTGAATAATCAACCAAATTATTAGATTTACTAAAAGAAAAAAGAATAAATAAATAAAGAGCCGAAGGAGTGTTGGGCTTCGATCTGACCGGGAAGGGGGGCCCAGAGAAGAAATGTCTGAGTACACTCTGAAAAAGGAAGATAAAAAATATAGGAGAGATCACATGTTATGTTCTTTCATAGATTTGTCCTTTTTTCCCGTGTAGCTTGGCCATGTGATGTGAACTTTCACACTGCATCTACGCCACGACCACCTGCGATTCCCAAAATTAAAAGGAAACTATAATACATGCATCATGATGTAATGGAATTATTACCTATTATAGAATCATATAGATAGTTAATATTGGTTAATGTTAGATTTGACTAAGGGAATGTAAATTAACACGGTAGGGTCATATTAGATAATGGGTATTTGATGTGTTAGTCTCGGTTATAGTTCTACAAAATCAAGAAAAAAGTTATGGATCGATTATGGCTTGAATTTTTTAGTATAATTTGTCGTATTTTAAAAATAAGATATAATTATTTGTATTAATATTAACATCATATATTAAAGATACAAGATTAATGTGTTTGTATTTATATCGCATCTTCAATATGCGATATAAATATATATATATACTAATATCGTATTTTAAAGATACGATATAATCACTGTATATAAATATTAATATCATATTTCAAAAATACAATATTATTATAAATAGTGACATCACATCTTGAACTTATAATATAATAATGGTATTTTGGTAATTTTATTTATATGATTTATAATTATGTAATTATTTTTTTTAAATCGATAAACATATATTGTACCTTTAATAAGTAGATTTTTGTTACGATGTAAGTATATTTTGCATATATCACTTCTTTGTACTATCTTTGATTATTTAGCAAACGCAGCTCCTACTTCACTCACGGTCTTTTTAAACAGATTCGGGTTTTGCATCTAAAATTATCTCTCTTTTCTCACATCTCTTTCGTTGTTCGGCGTGAATGATATATTGTTATTTTCACTGCTTATCTAAATTCCTTACGAGAACACATGGTTTTGCTTTGATTAGATGAAATTTCATTGGCATTCCTTAAATAAAATGTACTAAGATCGACGAAGTACTTAAATAGACGCACAGAAATATGACCATCAAGGATAGATATTACGCCACCAACCCCTATATTTTGAACATATGCCTAGTTATTATTACAAGAACCAGCGAAGGAGAGACAAGGTTAATTTCTACTATAAACGAAAAAAGATTCATCGTCATCAATACCCACATGTTTAGATGAATGGCTACTAGAACAATATATTGATTTTAAAAAACTATAACTTTATTTCCAGGTATTCGAATTTTATTATATTTGTATGCCATTAGAGGTATATAAACGGGTTTTAACCCACGAATCATTTCATTTAACTTGATTTTTAAATTAGTTTAAATTAAAATTATTTTACTTATTAAAAAAGCAATCCAAATGAATACAGTTCGTTTAACTCATGAATCAAAATGAATTGATTTAAATTATCTTGTTTACTATATTTATATATTTAGATTATGGACTACTCTATTTAACTCATTTTTAAATAAGTTAGGATTGATTTTCTTTATCTATTTAAAAAATGGACAAAATATACCTGACTGATTAACTCTCAAACCAAAATAGATAGAGAAGAATTAACCTATTCAATTCATTTGTAAACCTTTATATGCTACTGATCCATCATCGCAACACATTAGTTACCTTGTAAACGTATAAATCAGTTTCATAGGTTAAATCAAATTCTTCCTAATTTAAAGACGAATTACATCAGGTTACATGTAAAGCAGAAAGAAGATCCAAATGGCATTGAGACAAAGCATCCATGTGTTTGAGTCTGTGGATCCCTAAGCGTCGTTGAATTATATGCACCACGTCGGCAGAAAAATGATAAAGTGGTTGGGCCGACCGGTCTGATGAAAACGTTATCTTTTATGAATGAAGGCAACGGAAAAAAAAAAAACAAGACAAAACAAAGGGCAGATGGCAAGTATTGATGCTTCAATACAATTTAGCTTTCCTTTTCAATATTACGAAAGTGGGTCAACGATTTGATTAGAGATCATAGGCACACGGATTGATAAGTATAATAATCGTGTGAAACGGCTAAGCCTATTACCATTACCATATCCTCTCGTAGATATTTAGTGATATGGAATCATCAATTATTGCTAATAAGTGTCCACTCTGAAAAATACTTATGCGGATCAGATCTATATGTAATTCTCTACAATGAGAGGAGAACTCCTTTATCCAACTACCACACCACACCGACCAATGTTTAGTGTATTGAGACTGTTCCAGAATAACCTAGGATTCGTTCTCGAACCTCTTTTAACTCTTTTGAATGCTAGGGTTCTCTTGTGGCTTAGTAAAATGAATTTCCTAGGAATATAAACAAATTCCTCTGATCATTTGTCCTCTTGACAAACCCGAACCTTTGTTATTGTATCACTTTAGATGGGAAGTGACATATAAGTCCGACCACTATTCTACATGGTATAGGAGTTCCAATACCCATAACATATAGCTTGCATGCCTCATCATCGTGGCCTCCCCACTAGAAACTTATTCCTTTCACACCCTCTCAATTTTGATCTCAACCGTCTTCTTTAATGCCTCTTAACACTTTTCTTATAATATTAAATTTCAACACGTACAGTGTCCCATTGACCCATCATTAATTTATTTTTCTTAACAAGCTAATTTTAACAAAATAGCATATTTCCTTCCACACTCTAAGTAATAATAAATAACCCTATTTACCAAATCTCATAATCTAATGAGCCATAACACGCAATTACAAGTACACCACAACTAACAACAAAAACCACATTTGGATATGAAATTTCAAGATCAAGAATCACAAGTACACCACAACTAACAACAAAAACCACATTTGGATATGAAATTTCAAGATCAAGAATCAGATACATATCAATAAAGACAATACTTTTATATCCAGATCTATAAGATTTTCGATCACGAATCACAAGTTGTCAATATACCTTGTAATCTCTACTTTAATACCAAATATGATGTGCATTAACTTATCAGTCAATCTCGATTAAGATTAAGGCTAAATATCAAAAATATGTTTAGGGATTTTATGAAAATAATAATAAAAAGAGAATTTTCGGGTGTTATTGTCTTTTGACAATAATAAAAAGTAAAAATATAGACGAAATTAATATTTAATATCACACACAAATATTAAAGACTAACTGATTTTAATTGAATTGATTATCGATATTATGTATAATACGTAAAACTCTCATAGGTAATAAAAGAAACTCAATGTAACTCATGGATCCAAATCAACAGTTTTGAAAAGATAGAAGATTCTCAATATTTTATAAAAGACTTACATCTTACAATGACAATAATGTCTAAGTAACATTCTGCATACTAAACGTTTTATTACATTAGAGGCTTATTTATATAGGCAAAAACAATAATACCTACTTTCCTAATTAAACATAAAAGGAATCTAATAAATGGCTCTAACCACTAATAAGTATAAAACAATTTACTAAAAAGGGAACAATTAGAATAAATATAATAACATAAAATAAAGAAAAGGATGAACTAAGTCAGCAGCGCAAGATTGCTCCTCGTACCACACGGTTGTCACCCTATATTGTCTAAGCAGTGAGTTTCTTTGGTCTTTATCATATTAAAGGAAGCTCAGTCTGATGATAAGCTTGTAGTCGTTCAAGAACACCACCTCAAATTTCTCCCTTTTACGGCAATGACCCACCTCGAACTCATCAACTGGGATGCACCTAATACTAGCAATTTGATACTTGATCTTACCTGGATATGGCAAGGTGCGATTACAAATGAGTTTGTAATTGATTAATAAATGAAACAAACTCTTTTAAACTCATTTATAGATGTGTTTAGATTCAAGTTATGTGCCTACACTCATTTATAAATCTCGTTAATAAACAAGTTCGATAAAGATGTCCAAATTTATCTCACAAACCTATTTAAGATTAAGATTTCTAATATCTATAATTTAATTAATCTATTTACTCTAATCCCTTAACTATTATTATTGTCTTTATCCATTTTGACTTTACTTATGGTAAGAAGTAAAACTCTTGAATTTTATTTCTTTCTATACTCTAATTTCTAACATTCTAAAACAAGGTATATATATGTATGTATATCTTTTGGATATAAATGTATTTACAAGGCATACCTTACTTAAATCCTAACATAATTAGTGAAGCTACTTGATATTGTTAGTAAAAAGGGAATTTATGGATCGACCAAAGTTAATTGTGAAATGCAGTGAACTAATCCCATATAAGTTTTCGTTTAAGCTAATTAGATAACACTCGAAACTTAAATCTGCGATTAGATTATTAATCCACTAAGTTTTTAACAAACTTATCCACACATTTAATTGAAAAATGGAAAGCTACCATTACAAGTATTTTCATAGTTTTTTATGTAGATTTCATTATAAGCATTTAACAAATTAGAAATAATATTGAAATTCTACCTTATAGAGACTCATTATATATGATATTAATTAACAAAACTTTTTATCTACTTAAGCCAAATATAAAACATGTTAATCCGCCAAGTTATGGATTTGGGTTTTCAAATACAATACATGATTGGTCATGTGCATATTCTTTAGATAATATCCCTTTAGACTTAGAAAGGAAACATGACCGATTTACATGAATTGCCAACACTAGGTTCACTATGTATAGGAATTTCATTTAGTTCAATGCCTGAAGCTTACCCTTATCCTTCTCAACCTTTAGGTCTAAGTTCTTAGCCATTTTCTTGGAAGTGAACAAACAAAAGGCTCGATATCACTAAGGTATTCATCCTGTAGCTCTTAACGGATGCTTTTACACACATCAAGCCTTTAAATTTCATAGTAAGCTTCCATTACATCGATCCCAACAACTTCAAACTCCAACTATGACACCTTAGGATCCCTTTTCTTTCTCTTTTACTACTAAGGGTTGCTTACAAGTTCTATACTAGACAATCCCTAGCCTTATGCCCCTAAAAGTATAGGAAGGAAGAAGGTTTCTTCTTAGGTGACCTATTCTTATTCATCTGTGTTTTACATTTTTAAGCATAGGTCATTCCATTTTTCTCTAAACTTAAATCTAACATTCCTTAAGCTCTTTTACCTTCGTCATAGCCATCTTTATCTTCCTTATTATCGAAATATTTAGTTAACTTAAACTCTATTAGGCCTTTTGCTTTGACCACAGCTTTGGTCAATGTCTATCCTCTTTAGTGCTTTTACTTTATTTAAGGCTATTGTTGTAGCCACTACATAATGAGAACACATAATTTCTACAACTCATATTAGATGTAATTAGTAATAGCTTTAAGAACTCCCATAGTCCTTAATTGACTCCTTGTGCTCTAACTATCTTAAATTGACCTTAACTTTTGTAAAACCTACCACCAGCTACTCGAAGTTTGGTATATAAAATTTAAGACGATCGGTTAAAAAATTTGATTGAGCCTATATTATCAAATAAAATTAAAAATATTAGTAAAAATGATTCTGTAACTTCAAATTTAAGAAAATAAGTAATAAAATAAAAAAATATAAAATTTTCAAAATTTAAGTATATTACTTGTTATTTATTGAAAATATGTAAAATGTTATTTCGATAATTAATAAATCACTAAAGATAAATTATATGTATTTTGAAAAATCATAGTTAGACTTAAATAATATTTATTTATATTATATATGAATTTACATATAGATAGAAATACGCGTAATTACTTAAAATACAGGTAATGTGTTAAAATAATGTTAATAATTAAAAAAAATTCATAATTAATTAAAGAAAAAAAATGATCCAGATTTGGGTCGTAGCAGTTAGGGAAAAGAAGAAAAAATCTAGCCAATTAAATTAAAACAATACAAAAGACAAATTAAAAGAAGATAGGACAAATCTAATCAAATTGATACACAATAATTTTTCAAGACCTCTATAAATACTCCAAATTTTTCAAAAGCTTATTTTGGATGTCTGGAATTGAAAAAAATTAAAAAGAAGCGAAATTGAGAGGAAATTAAGATTTTACAAAAAATTTGTGCAATTAAGGCTTAGGAAAGAAACCCACATACAATAGTCACCTGGAAATGAATGGTCACCACTACACTAATCCACCACCATCACCCAACTTAGCCGACACCCCTAAAGCTGCCACTAACGGCTAGAATCCCAACGGTCAAGTGAGTCCGATTTCAACCTGATTTTATAAAATTTATTAAAATTACTAATTTTACCTAAAAAATTATGAAATTTGTTATTATGATGTTTTATTGTATGTAGATTTAGGGGAAGATAGTACTTAAGTTTAATTACGTACGTAAATATTGAGTACTTAAGAAATTGAACAAAACCGAGCATGTTTAGAATTAGAAATAAATAAGTTTAGGAGTATAGTTTGGAACTCAAATTTTTTTTTTTTTGTAGACTATTAGGTTAATATAGAACAATTCTATGGAGCCCTTTTTGAAAAGTGAATTTTCGAAATTTTTAGGCTTTAAAATAATGTATAAAATAGCTTATTTTTTATTAATTACTGATTTAATGAATAATTATACGTTTTAAGATAATGAAATCTAATGAAGTATGATATTTATAGCATTTAGGGTATTATATGTAATTAATAGGATAATTATGTAGTAAATAAGTAATAGAGAAAAATAGTAAATTTTAAGTTAATTTGTAAATTAGGGTAATTAAGTGTAAAATCTAATTTAGAACAAATTTAGACATTTTGAAATGTTAATTGATGTTGAGATATGATAATTAGAGTGATAGAAACATTAGATGTGTATTATGTACATAATAGGTAATAATACATAATATGTAATTATTAGAAATATAATAAATAGACGATATTAGAATAAAAATTGATATTATATAAATAATAGAAATATATAATAAATCTAATAGAAAACTAAAATTTAGGTAATTATATAAAATATGTAAAAATTTCTCATATCAAGAGTAAATTTGATATACTAATAATGATTCAAGTGTACCGGATGAAATAAAATACTAATTAGGGATAATTATGGCATTTAGTATACCCGAAAATAGTATGATTAATTTCATATTATGAGTTGAAACAAGTTTTTAAGATTCGATATAAAATTGTATTTAAAAACTGAACTAAAACCTAATTTAGAAATTGATGTGAAAACTAAACTAGAATCTAGCCACAAACCGAGAATAATTGTAAAAGATTTGAAAATTTAGATAATTGGAAATATTAAGCCCTAAACCAAAGATAACAATAAGTGTTATAGAATAAAACAAACCTATAATAATTATATGAAAACTGAGACAACGTTGGTATTATAAGGATCATTGGCGATAGACTGAACGAGTCTCACCTCGAGTGAACAAGCGAGTAATTAAGGTAAGTTGGGATTAATATGTTACTGTATTTTAAAGGCTTGAGATTATACTTGATTGTATTTATTAGATAGGTGGCTATGTAAATGTCCTTGATTATGAGTGATGCTATAATTTTGTTTATTGTTATAACTTATATGATATGAAATAATTGATCATCCTAAACTGGACTTAACAAATATATGACTTATAACCATAAATCCGACCTACGTAGTAACCCACTAGGGGAAACCTAAGATTTTCCGGCCAAATATCAACTCTTTTAAAAGGGATAGGGCTGGATAGTATAATGAGTCCCTTTTTTATCTTTAGTCGAAACTAAGTGATAGGTTCCATTATACAAGCTTGGGTTTAGTCGTGAGTTATTGCATTAACGATAACTCCTCAACCCAGATTAGAGTAAGCATGATTTATCTAATCTCACGACTGGTTGGACAACGTCGTACGATAGCATTTGCTTGAACATGTATTACACCTAATAATTTAGTTGATAACCTTATTTATGTTTGTAATATAATTTTAAGTCTTCATCTTAACTTACTGAGCTGTGGTTGCTCACATCCCTATAACCATTGTTGCGAGTGCTAATGATGAAGCGGCCTATAATTACCTTAATGCTAGCAACTACGAGATCCTGGAGAGTGAGGATATAAACTGAAGACCAAATACGATTTATTTTAAAGCTTTTGGCATTAGTTTACAAATTACACAACCAAATTGTGACTAAATCGCTCAATCTCGTAAGATACTCAGATTATTTTAATGTAAGTATGTCCTTTTCTTAAATTTATAAGTAAATAATTTTTTTAAATTATGAATTGTTTACTTCAAAACAGGTTAATCGTGAATGTCTTGTGTAAATCAAATCTAAAATAGCGGTTATATAGCCAACTTTTATCTTAAAATGGTTTGTACGGTGGGACTGTTACGATTTTATCACTTCGAAGCATGACAGCTTCCTCTTTAACATTGCTTTGAGTAGAACTAAGCATTTAGTTTAGCCTTGATTTTTTCACTATTCTTATTATGTCATACCCTTGCTTAGCACCTTTAGACTATTTGTGCTACTATAGTATGACCAAAGAGCATAAGAGCTACCTTTAGTGTTGATTTATCATCTTATACACTAGTCATATTAAAGTAGCATTCCATAATCTAAAGCGAGTTATCAATTTCCCTTAAATTGTATACCCAAGCTTTACTAAATCAACTTTTACAACATGTTCAATCTAATTCACCATATCTAGCCTCTAATCATTACTAAACCCAAAAACCTCATATCCTCTTAATCTCCCCTTAAGGAAACCAACATCTCCTATAAAATCCCATCCCGCTTTTAAATATCACTTATTGATTCGGGGATGATGGCCTTTATTTTGATAGCTCCACCTTGAGCTTACCCATGATATCCTTGACGGTAATCATCTATAATGTCAAATGTGGCTAGTTCCACCTTAGATACCCTAACTTAGTGCTTCACTTTTATGGATCTTCCTTAAGTCATTGATGCCTAAGCTATAAAAGAAGTGAGGAATTATTATACCTAATAGCAATTTTTGAAACATTCTTTCCCTCCATTTCCAATTAAAAAGTTGTATTGAAACCACTTGACATGTAGATAATGCTTTTGATACTATTGTATATGGTACTTAAACTCTCCTTTATCGTTGTTGAGAGGTTCATTAACCTTTCTTTAAGGAACAATCATTAAGACACTCACTAGAGAAACAAGTATAGAAGCACTACAATGATGAATAATGAACCTAAATATTTAGATGCTCTACAAATGAGAGGGAAAACCTATTTATGTACATAAGGTCTCCAAAAATAAATAATTCAATCTATTCATATAATCTATATAATATATCTAATGACCCTAAACCTATACAATGAATTAACTCAACCCAAAACCAAACTCGAACCACCAATTCACAAGCTAGTTAGGGGGTGAACCAAGATCGACCCTTAAGGAGCTAAGCCCAGGCTAGTTCAACTGAACCAGCGGTTGAAGGGTCGATTTCGTAGCTCTTGAACTGTGGGGTTTTTTTTTTTTTTCAAATTTCTTCAATTATTATAAATATCTATTTTTCTTTTTTCGAATTTTTGTAAATTATTATAAATAATTTGCAACCTATTCATCTATTTCCTCTTTTCACAACTAGTTTTAAAACTTTATGATTACTCGTAAATCGAATTTCCTCAATACATGTAAATATTACATATAGTATATTATACAATATATATATATAGTATAGTATATTATAGCAGATTATATAGTATATTAATTATTATATATTATTTATAACATGTACTTGTTTGCATTATATCATATATATATATAATATTGTATATATATAGTATATTATATATTATCTATAGCATATACATGTATATTTACATTATATATATAGTACATATGTATAGTATATTATATTTTATATATATATTTTAATTTCGAGGATTGGCTAACTCACTGATTTTTACACGTTAAATTGTCAGGAACTACCTAAACCTTTAGGGCTCGACAATTCAAGAGTCAGGTCAAGTCTATCAATAACTAAACTAGGGTGAATCAATGACTCGACGAATTAGTTTATGATTTGAAATCAATCTTTACACGGATCTAATGACCCGACTAACCATTGTTGAATGAATTAGTCTAAAACAATCCAGGAAATAAGCCAGCTGTTGGGCATATAAGCTAGATCTTGGTCCGACTCTGTATCAATGAAAGAATACATATACATAAAGGGCGAAATAGCCCCTCTAAAAAGATCAATTGGATGTCTCATACTAGCAAATTAACCCTGTAAGTCCTTTATTATATAGTTTGACTCACTGGCGGCCTACTTTTCCTTTACTACTATTTTCTATATTTGTTCACATGCCATTTTGGAGTGTAAAAATAAAATCATCTGTAATAGTACCAATGTCATGGGTTGCAATGCTACAATGATAAAAATAATGATGATAATAGTGAATTAATAATAACAGAACAGCTGATAACTAATGATTCCTTTTAATTTTGTAATTCTTTATAATGATTTATGTTGTAATATAATTCATGTTAATATTACTGTTATATTTTTAATTTATAAATTAGCATAATGATTTATGCTTGATTATTTGTATTATTAACTAGTGTTGTAACTAAAATTTATGCTGAATTATATATTTTCAACATATATTTCAAGTATTTTTCATAACCATCCTAAGCATATTTAGAATTTTGAAAGCTAATTTACAGAGGTTATACATTTCTATATTTTGAACCCAAAACCCTTTCATGCTTTTTAAGTAAATGTAAAAATGGTGATGCAAAATATCTAACGGGACAGCCCTGACTAATGGCTTTTCCCTTGTACTGCCCCTGACTCCAGCATTCTGGTTACACAGATATAGCTATAGACCTGGAAGTTCAGCATTAGAGTACTAGCCATTCAAACCCAGGCCTCTAAATCATTCTCCTTTAGTGCTTCAGCAAACACTTCCGCCGAATCCACCATGCAAAGTCATCTAGAGACAAGTCTATAAGAGCAGCAAGAGAAACCATCATCTAGAGAAGAACATTTGTTCTGTGCATTGACTTTTGGAATGAGAATTCCTGGATGTAACCAATAACATTGTATATCCAGAACCCAGGTAAGGAAAGGTTCTTTAATGCAACATCATGATTCTGTAGTTTTTAACTTACCCTTGTTTACAATATTCAGAAAAGGGAACTGTAATACAGAATCTACTCCCACAATCCATAATATCCTGCATTCCACTTTAGTGGCACGGGGATTTTGAATTATCAACATCAATAGTCAGAGACTAATTCGTCAACTAAAGAAGTTAGTATCTCGTTCCCAATCTCTACACCTTCTTCAAACGTTTCATTTGTAAAATCGATCCATTTACCATGCCGAGTGTTCATATCCCCATCCACAAGCTCATCCACCATCATACCTCCAACACACTTCAATGCCGAAATCTCTTTATAGACCTCATCTGCAAGCCATCTTTTCCTTTCAACCATTGAGGCATATCCAGTCCATGCTTTGTAGGTACCAACAGAGAGGCCACCACATTTTAGTTCCAAGATTTCGGTCATACAATCAAACAGGACCTTCCGCCTCAATTTGGAGTAGTCATTGTCTTCACTCCGTCTGTAACCTCGATTCTCCATCTCATCAAAGAGATTTGGTCTTATGATCTTGTCCCTGAATGCACAATCTTCCAAATTTAACCTCTCGTTTTGAATTACTTCCCTCAAGTAATCTTGTTCCCAGTTGCCTGATTGAGTAGAATATATAGGATCTAACAATGCTTCAGTGATGTGCTTTTCTTCCGGGTCTGTCATAAATGAAGAAGAGGTTGAGCATGTCACTTCAGCATCATCTTCACATGTTGGAAATTCAGTTGTAGAGAGACAATCTGAGACTTCGGGAGATGGAGCATACGAGTTTTCCTCATCACCTGTAAATGAAGATCACTCTACTCAAAGATAGCACTTTAACAGAAACCATGCATCGAAGAAAATAATATTGTAAAGATGCAGGTAATGACATATAGGAGTTTATAGATAGAAGCTTATCGACTCAGAAGTTGATATGAGATTCTTATTTATTTATTTTATTTTCTTTTTGTGAGATGCTGAGTTGAATAATACATCTCCAAAATAATCAGCCTTTGAGCTCTTCTCTTCAGCAGCCAACAAAATAATTTCTAAAATAAATAGACTTTGTGCAACATCACCAGATCCATATGCAAAAGCACATGAATATTCTTAGACATAAGCATCAAGTGAGGGAGAAAGAGTGCCCACTTACGTTGTTGAGTACTCATGCCATCCTGGCAGTTTCTATTACAAAATAAAGGTTCAAGGATTGAATCGGGACTTGGATTCTGATAGTCCAGCTCTTTTACAGTTCCATTACTGCTGCCATGGTGGTCACATTCTTCCCTTGCTTCTGAGGCTAGAACCTGCTGAAAATATCTTGAATGCATTAACAATTATGCTCGAGAGAAAAGTACTCAAAGTGTTAGCATGAGTCTATCATTGTTCTCTTAACACTGAATTCAAAGGACATGTCCATTTAATACATATGTAGTCTTGCCATAGCCTTGCCCATAGGGCACATATAGAGGAGCAGCAAATTATATGCATAACATAGCTTATGTGCAATCACATTTAAGATGTTGAACCTTGATTTCTATGGAGAACAACACTTGAAGCAAATGTATACAATGAAAAGCCTACAAGATGCTCTTGTACTTACTGGAACAGTGAAATGCATAATGGATTTGAAGTAATTAATTTTACAAATATTTGTACGAAAGAACAGACGACATTTCTTCTTTTTGTGGCTGACAGAATGTAGAAGAATACAAGTTATGTTGAAAATTGACCAGCACAAGATTTATAGAAGAGCGACATTCAAACTTTTAATGGCCAACATCTAGATACCAAAGAAATAGTTCTCTTTTGGAGATTAATATGCTTGATAAAGAGAATTATCGTGCATTGCAACTTGCACGGATTCAGTAGAGAATAATTTCCTTACTGTATTTCAAACACCTTTTGCTTAACCTGGGTTCTCCTAAGCAGAAAATGGAAGAGAAGGTCAAGGTTGACTCTTCTGACATATAAAAGACAGAATCAGAAAGAGTTAGACACGAGGCAAATTACTAAATTTTCTTGAGCAATTGCAAAATATCTGCAAATGAATACCTATACAGACAGCTTTCCTTAAGAACTACTAGTGTTTTACTATTCTTTCGAGTACAAAAACTGCATGTAGGAGTGAAACTGGTGCATTGGATTGCAGGATAATGAATAGGTTTTTCCAGGTAAAAAACAAACCTGGTGCATCTGCTTTGTGCTTATTGTTGAGCCACCCACTGAAGACTGATCAAAATCATGCAAGCCACCTGGAGACTCTTTATCCTGGCCTATGTGTAAGCTAGTCTCATTTTCCCTTGAAACAGAGCTAACTGCATCAAGCGTGGATAGTAAACCCCGGATACTAGAAGGAGAACTAAATGAATCATCTTCTTGGAAACTTTCAAAACTAGAGGATTCAATACGTTCTGTTAATTCTCTGAGCTTTTGCTCCAATAGAACATTTAAAGAATTCCCAGAAGGTGATGAGAAGATCAACTCTTTACCACTAGTATCATATTGTCCAGAAGTACTACTTGTGCCATCATCAGTTCCCGTAAATTGGTTTGATGATTGGGCCTCAGAAAGTTTTCTTTTTATAGGGGATGTAAATGTAAATGAAATAACATCCATGTGCTTCCGATTACTATTGAGACCGCAATCCACATGTCCATCGGCATCAACATTGCATCTTGTGTACCTATTGTCACTACTTATTAGAACATTAGTAGCAATATTTAGCTTTGAAGAAAAATCAGCACTTGCAGAACCTTTCTTTTGACTCAAAGTCCTTGATCTAGATGAAGAAAGGTCCTTTGCTGATTTCACTGTTGCCGTCTTTGCGGACCTTGACCTAATATTTCCTGAAGCCTTATATGCATTTTTACTTGGCCCAATGGTACCATTGGTGGACTGAGTTTGTCTAGCTTGCTCATTGATACCAGCCTTTGAAACTGAGCTTCGTCTATCAGTTATGGAATTCTGCTTTTGGTTATTCTGTTTGAGCACATCATGCCTCCTGTTCCCCGAGCTTCTCATTTGGCTGCTCTTCTGCAACACATTAGATATCCGGTTGGAGTTACCCTCACTCCTATCATTTGCAAGATCTCTATTGCTAACCAGACCTTTTCTTTCCCCCTTTCGAACATTGACTTTTGCTTGATCTGCAACAGAGGATGATCTTCCCTTAGTTTTCCAACTATCGGAACGATCTTTTCCCAACTGCATCGAATTCCTAGTTGACTTTGTCCCTTTAGTAGGCTTAACAGCCGGACACTCTTTGGGTTTTGGAGGCTTCATCGCATGAATCTCACGAGCACCCTCCATTTTCAATTTCAAATCCCACAACTTCAATGGAACTGGTGGTGAAACAACTAATGGGACTTTACCTCTCATTACAGCCCGAGGCTGCGCTTCAATGATCTTAGCAGCTGCCTCCATAATGTGGGCAGCATCCTTTGATGGAACAAACCCAGGACTTTTAATGGGGGACAACAGCTTATTGGTACTAACAGAAATGGGTTTCGCCGATTTTGGAGGCAAAAGTTCTCTTTGAAATCTCTCAACGGGTCGGTTTGGCACCTTATGCAGATAGCTATTCCCTGCAATTGGAAGATTGATACTACTTGCAGCATTGTAAATGCTTTTCAACGTTGGGGTGCTGGTATCATAACGAAAATCTCTAGGCAGATCGCTCTCAGAAAATGAGTTGACACAACGATCAGGAGTATTGGATGTGGGCAATGAATCGAGACCCATGAGCCTTGCCACCACACCAGGGGCTCTACTTCCATATTCTTCATCACTGGTCACTGAAGAGGCATAGTTCCAATCACTGCTCTCATTGTTACTCGAGCTTACTCCATGGTTATCAACCAAATTCTGCAATCCAAGAGCATACAAATCAGAAACTTTATTGGTCAAAAGGAAGTGAAAAAGAGTAAAATAAGAATTTACAACTACCATCTGAAGACTTGACTTAGTTGAGACCTCCATGTTTTCTTTTCCTTGTTTCATTGCATCTACAAGCCAAAAGCCAGAAGATTACAACGTGAAAACAGCATGATGCCCCTAACTTGATTCAACTTGAAGACTGGGTAGAAATTAATAAAAACCATACCAGGTATATCGGAGTTGTTTGAGAATAGCTTCTTCCTGGACTTGCCATTCCAGTCAAATAAGTTAAGGAAACCTCCCTTCAAACTCCACTTCTCGACCTCCATCTGCCCACTTATGAAGCTAAAACAAATAAAATAAATATCAGAATATTATACTAAAAGGAATTAAACAAAAACAATAATGATGGTCAAACCAATAATAGACATTACCCTTTCTCTTTCTTACCAAACTAGTCAAGAAAAAGAGTAAACGTACTTCTAGTTAGCAGCCCGGTAACAAACCAAGAACATAATTAATGCCATAAGACCGAGTAGATACCACTTTCTTATCAAAATTAATATGCTAAAATCGGTTAGATCAACTCTTTTCATGAACCTTCCACATACACATTGTTTCATAAATGATTTCCAAAAATGATGTCACTTGCATTTCATAAGTACACCCCCAATTATAGATAAACCGGTAAATCCCCAAAATTTCAACTTAACAAAACAAGAGTCTCCTTGACCAAAAGGAAAATACAAAATGTTCCATCTACCTGGGAGCACTATGTGCACCGGAGTCCATAGGTAACAGATTCGAAACCCGGAAACAGCCCTCTTTATGAAAATGAGAGGTTAACGCAGCATATAGATGCGTTCTTCTCCCTCCAACCCCACATTAGCCGGAAGCGCTTTATGGAGTAGCTAAGCGCATCAATACAAGAAAATCTAGCCCCAAAATGGAATTAGACTCCAAAGTATACTTAATCAGAATGCGATTCATAACCTTCATTTAATAAGAGCATTTCACAGATAACACGAACAAAAATTCCACAAAATTCCAAACTTTACAATACAAAAGATCTGGTTTGTACTGCACGTACATAATTACACAAACAACACTATTATAAACATTAATAACTACCCAAAAAAGAAAAAAAGTGAAATTTGATCATTAATTACCTTGATTTCTGGTCCTTATGGAGTTGTTAGTCGACCCATTTCACTTACAAGCTTGTTCGGTTAATTCTGCCATAAGCACATTGTGGTATCTACATAAAGATCTGAACTTGCAGCACTAAAACAAATTATGAAAAGTCGGTAATCTATAAAAATGGGAAAGAAATAATGGGTTGTGGTCACAATTCATAAAAGAAGCTGTCTTGTATTGGTTTTTTTAAAAAATTCAATGGCAATAATGTAGAGAGAGAGAGAGAGTGTGTGTGTACAGATACAAAAAGTATTTAAGAGATGAAAGGAAATGGCAGCAAAATAAGTGAGAGCATTTATTTTAAAACGAGTAAAGAAGAAAGAGAGAGTCCTGTCAACGTGGAAGTGCATGCATGGATGAGAGATACAAGAATTTTTTTTTTTAAATTATAAGTTAGGTGAAAAAAAATAATAAATATATACTGTATAAAAAATTTAGATTGTAAATATAGCATATGTATAAATTCTAGATATGATTTTTAAGGCTGTTCTTTTTTATCTATTTTTTTTTTTTTTTAAATCGAAAGAAAAGCAGAAGAGGCCGAGAAGAAACGCCGATGTTGCCGTTGAATATTAAAGGAGTTGAGAGGAGAGAGAAAGCGAGGGAGAGGGAGTTTTCATGTGAAGACAGTCCTTTAAATAGTCAAGACTACTACCAGTCTTGCTTAACTGCCATGTGGCTAGTCTACCATAAGTTTGGTTTATAGTATTCTTCTAAGAAAATCACTTTTTTTAGTTTATTGTGTTTATCAAGTGTTATTAAATCCGGTCGGTTAATTGAGTTTGACACGTGATAAAATCAAGAGTTAAAAAAAATAAATGGAATTAAATCAAATATTAAATTATAAATCGATTTTATAAAAAGATTAAATTAAATGAGATTGAATCGTATGTTATATCATTGTTTAAATAATTCACATAATATGTAAGAGAAATGTATGGTAGCTCCGTATTGTTTGACTTTGATCTTGTCAGCAATGCTGCAGTCCAATCATGCTAGAAAATAATTTATTGAATTAGTAGGATAATTAGGAAGATGAGAAGTTTCTAAGAGGACTCAATTGTACTAAGCCCCTTAATTCCATCCTATGCGCATCCCTATATAATGGGTAATCACTTAAGCTTATTTCATGATCCTAAATCTATTTCACCTTCACTATTTTTTGAACAAGTTTATTGGGTAAAGATAGCATTTCTCTTCTTAATTTTAAAATATAACTCTTAGTGTACCTACATAATATTGAGATATTAAGATAGTATTTGATTGTATAATTTTTTATAACATTAGATTAAATAAAAAAATTTATCTTATATTTGATTTGTAACTTAATTTAGTAATTGAATAAAAAATTGAGCTAATAAACTAAACAAATAACCTAAGTTTTGTCACATCTATACCATGATATAAAAATAAAATTTATTGAATAAAAATAAAAATATTTTACACTCTAAAAAATATCCCTTTATATTATAATACTGAGTTAATTAATATTATTTATATTAAATATTATAAAAAATTATTTTATAACATAAATAATTAATTTTTTATTATAAATTTTATGTTCAATACTGTATAAACTAAATATGATACAATAAACTTCTACTGTTCAATCCTCCTTACACTCATCTAATTCAAATCTCTTTGTCCAATCTAATCTTTATAACCAAACGTTACCTAAATAACGAATTTTGAATATTCGTCTGTAAAGGCATATTTGCTGCAAATTATATACATTGGTGCTAGTATTGACCTATAATTAAACTTCATGAGATTGACATACAATATTAATGTTCAAATGTAAATCAATCAACGATTTATCAACCTTATCTTACTCTCATGAATGTCTATGATAGAGTAAGTGCATAGAGTGGACATGAGGACCGGATCATCACATATGAGGGAATTAGGATCAAATAAGAGATACATAAGGAAGTTCGAGACAGTAGGTAACTTAAGACGATCCACTTTTAAATAATACCATATTTAGACATCATTGGTTTCTTTCTTCATAAACTAATATGATTACTCTTTAGTCTTATTATCATTGTGCACATAATGTGTGGACTATCATAATCAGATGTTTATAAAATGCAACTTTTTTGGGGTTCATTATCAAGTTGGTTATTAAGTTTGGCTTAAAGCATGATTAAGCAATAGTATTAAGTTAAGACGAGATCCATCATCTTTAAATCATAGATCATATATCTTAGGCCACTTGGCCAATTATAGGTTACTCGAAAGCATGTAGATATGAAAGATCAAACGGAGTCAAGTTCCTCTAGAAAACCAAGTGAAAAGGGGATAAATTAGTAGCGGTGAATCGATGCACAAATTGAACAAGAAATTAAAATAGAGAAATATAATCACATGCATAAGTTTACAATTAATGGAATATAAAATTAGATGATATTCTCAACTTAGAGTCACACTCAGCATGTATTTATTTGAATAAATTTGGTTATAATCAACGAAAGTGACAAATGTGTATAAAATGATCAACTACCAAAAAAAAAAAAGGAAAAGAAAAACAAAACCATAATCAAGCTTAAACGGACCTAATTTGTGTAATTTTGTTACTTAGGGAATTAGGTTATTCAAACGGCGAATTGTTTTGTTCAAGTATATCATTAAAACATTAACTTCTTAAGAAACCCTCTCCCTTAAGAAACTTGGAACTTGGAAAATTTCTTACACTACCCCATGACTATTGTCATATTAATAATGAATATAAAAAATCTCATATTTGTCTTAGAATTTAAAAAAAGAAAACGAAGAAAGAAAAGCTTTAGACGTTCCTCTAACAAGAAACGCTTTTAGGCTAAGAAACACACGATGGGCAAATCAACTCTCGTATGTTGCCTAAATATTGGAGATACGCCGTTAAAGTTGGTCTTAGTCATTCAAACTGTGGGAGTGGGACTAAACCCCACTCGGTTTTAAGTGCAACGCGTGTTTGCCATATAAAATGTTGTAGTTTATTTGCTGCAGAAATCCATTCATTTACAATTTTTCCCTTGAACTTTCCTTTACTTACAATATAATTTGGTTTAATTAATAGTATTCGAGCTAGGTCAAAATTGATTTAAGGTATTTCGAGTGTTAGAATCTCGCCTAGCTCATTCATATAAATACAAAAAATGAAATTATCTTTAGTTGGAATTAAAAATAAACTCTTAGAAATTTGAGAGAGAAAAAAAAAAAAAGCTATTAAATAATAGTTCTTAAATTTGATTATAAATAATTTGCAATTGCTATTTATAATGTTTCTATAATAACTAATTTCTTAACAAATTTTATTAAGTACAACCATTTATTATCTTTATTAACAAACTAATCCTAATAATTGCAACTTTTACTAACTTGTCTAACTAATATTTAAAATCATAATAATTTGCTAACCTGAATGAAAAGGACATAGCCCAATAGATATTCCTCCTTATTGGTTTTTCTTTTCTTTTTTTTCTTAATGTAAGTAAAAAGGAAATGTTTAAAAGTCCTTTTTTGTATTAACTAACGTTTAAAAAGGTGAATTAAAAAAACAAAAAGCTTAGAATTCAATTATTGAATATATAATATATATATATATATTTTTGTTAACTCTATTACAATTTGGAGATGGAGAATTGGATTCGTGATATATCTCGATTAAGAACTAATAATGATGCTGCTAGACTGCAAAAATATTGACTAATTATTAAAATAGAAAATTCTAAAATTCAATTATAAAAATTTTCAAAACTTTTTTCATGCTTTTTGTCTACGGAAAGGTGCAAATGCCACACAGGCAGCTCTGTCTCTGTACACATGGCCAGTTGGCTGGCTGGCATGATGACCCCCCAATACTCTCATATGCGACAAGAGCATGAAAGCACTAGTAGTGAACTTGGTGTAGCAGCTCCAAGTTAACAAGAGGTGGACCTAATTCAACATATACCTATGGTCCCATAACAAACAGAACACAGCAAAAACGCAAACACAAATTTCTCACACTCTAAAATTTGGTGGTGGGTCTGTTAATTCCAGCTAAAATACAACCTTAGGCATCCATCACCCTCTTAAATAAATATTTTTTTTTTTCTCAAGGATAAAAATGGGACCATATTTTTCAAGATTCCTAATGCAATAATTTCATCCTTTGGCACTTCTTGTACAGGCAGGCTCATCTGTCATTTTACAATAGATGTGAAAAATCAGTTTTGATAGGATCCTTCCTTTCATCAATTTTAGTGCAAATTTGTTATCTTCCTTTTTACCAAATAAATATTCACTTCTTCTATTGGAATCTATTTCGTCCGATGCCCCGTTCATATATCTCAGTCAATTACGTACTCATAAGCTCAATTATCCAAGAAATTCTTTCTTTTTGTGTTTTAACACGTACAAATTTTATTTTATTTTTTTTATTCCGGATCTCCATTCTCTCTGGTAAGACCGTCAATTCGTATCAACGAATGGTATTCGGTGTTTCTAATCATGTTAAAGTCGTATAATACTAAAAACATGTAAAATTGAGTAGAGATAAAAAAATAATCGAGTTATAATATAATCGTATTTATTTATGTTATATTCATATTTGTACTGTATCTCGGGTTATCTTGTGCCGTAAGCAATTACCAACCCTAGTATAGTCCATGCTGTTTTGTATATGTAGAAAATGAAAAAAATAAGATTTATATTGTAGATTATTCTCGTATCGATATATATATTGAAAGAGATATAGACATATAGCTATCAACTTGAATTTCGAAATAGAAAACTCAGTTCAAAATCAAATATATAAGAATACTTAAACTTATCGAATTTCGTTCCTTTTTTTTTTCATTGATCTATTTTTTAATTAATTTATCTAGATATATGATCTATCTATTTATATTATATCTATTTCTCTGTTTAGATTTTTGGTGGGTGAGGAAAATGAAAACTATATCCTCCGGGGAATGTATCACCGTAATCATCTCCAAGTTCTTTGGCTTTTTGGGTTGCCAGTGACAAAAACTCACAATTTGGGATTTTGAATGCTTCTAAAACCCCATCATTATCATCCCTGTCAAGAAAGGTGTCTTCATTAGGCAAACAAATTTGTCTTCTTACCAGAAAAAAAGAAAAAGAAATGACAAATGATATAACTTCCTAAGACCAACGTATTGATTTTTTTCACTCCAACCGTCGTGATTCATGATCCCACTTTTTGGATTCTCTTCAACAACCTTGAAGCAAATAAAGCATTGACAATAGCAACTTGCTTCATGAATTGTGAAACCATCAAAATAAAAAAGACTCGGCAACCACTTTTATATATAGATAGGTGAAAATTGTGGGAGGGGGTAAAAACACTAATGTAGTACTTTTCAAATTTACTAATCTAAAATAATAGCATTTTAGAATATTGATTCTTAAATAGGCCATACATCCACAGGATTTACTATTATGTAAAATCATAGCAGTCTAGATAAGGTAATTGTACTTTTACCATGATTTTCGAGTTATGGATTTCAAGGTACTTTCATGATTTTTGAATATCTATAGAATCAATATATATATATATATATATATCCCTATGTAAAAATCGATACACTTGATATAAAAGGTAGATATTCCATATTCTTCATTCCACTAGATTCCTCCAAGAAACTTTGGTATTTTATGCAATATCGCTCGCAAAAGATAATTATAGGAAGTTGCAAACGTGAAAAACTGCATAAAGGTCATATGAAATCTAATACACTTTGTTGGAATACAATCATAGACTAGCTAATAATGTACTTACGGTGCATGTACTCAAATTAAATAATTGATGTTTCAATTATCAACAATACCGTTATAAAACTAAATTAATTGAAACATTTAGATATACATGTAAATATATTATTCATTCGATACTTTAAAATTGTAAATTAACTTAGGCTTGCAACAACACCTAATAAAAAATATCAACTTTAATTTATCCATTAACAAAATAAGAAGAGATTATTTCCTATGTGAATCCTTTAAACGAGCATGAGCACCAATATTGACGGGGTTTATTTTATTTACAATAGTAATAATAACTAAAAAAAAAAAAAAAAGGCCTTATATTTGGAGTTCCGGCCTTCCTTCTTGTTTACTCGGCCACAACGATAAAATGGAAACTTTATAACTTTACTTCTGTTTACGTCTTATTAATGAAAGTCTGCCTTAACCGAAAAGATTTTATGTGCCACGTGACTACATTATTAATAGGTAGTTGACACGTCCAAGTCAAAATAAATATAATCCTACTTCTTTAACAAGAAATTTTAAAAAAAAAAAATTGTTGATTAGCCATCAAATTCCAAGGTAGATGCATGTGCCATTCTCTAAAAATATTCCTCAATATTCTAAATGGATTTCATAGATCTTAGATCCCACTTTATGATTAATAATAATACACCAATACCAATCCATTGTTCACTACAAGCCGGCTGTATGACCAAAGATTAAGCTAACGAAATGGTGGGTGGAGTTGAGTGTAATAATTTTGACAATGCTTCATGTCTGTTACCAACGTGAAATGTGCACTAATTAAGGGCTCAGATCAGCACCTTCATAATGATAACTGTTCCTCCGGGATCAAAGGGAGCAGGCATATAAGATTTGTAAACAAGTCAGATCATTTCGATTAACAGAATTTGATTGGTAGAAACACAAATAAGGATATGTAAGGAATGCATCCCTTTTCATCTATAACAGGTATTCTGTATAGTGCCAATACACTAGTATATTATGTTTGAAAAAAAATAATAATAATTGAAGGGAAAAAGAAAAAAAAAAAAAAAAAAGGATACAATATTTGTATTGTATTTGTAACCCCAAAAAAGAATGTTACGACAGACAATAATTTATCTAACTCTGAGGCCTTCTCATTGGAAATGTGGGTAATTTACTAATTTGCGCATAATGGATCAAAAAACTCAAAATAGGGAAATACCATATTGCATAACCTCATGAAGATGAAGAAGAAGTCCTCAGACAATTGTCACAAGGATTATGACCGTCTCTACAGGCTTTACGGTTGAAGGACTCATCAAAGTGCGCGAGTAAAGTCTGTCTTCGGCACTCAGCCTGAAAGTTCGCAAACCGAAGTTAATCAGACCAGATGTGGCTAATATCCACGAAATGCGCGAACGAATTAACTGCCAACATTCATGATCTGAAGAATTTTCTCATAAGATCGGTGAGAAAAATTTCTGTCGTGATGATTTGGACCATCTTAAATAATATCAGCTGAATATGACTACAATCATATATGCAGAACCCAAGGATATGCATATATGCAAAACAATATTGAAGATGCGAGACGGTAGCATCCTTGCTAGCTTCATGGTAACATATACTGACCTTTAGTTCACAGTATTGCTGCATTTTCCTAGCTTGTGCCATAGCAGCCTTAAAACTTTCAGATTTACATCCTTGGCCACTCCGTAGCATACAAACTACACGACTGAAATCCTTTTTCTGATAAAGCACAATGCACACAGACAGCAGATTATCTCTTCCAGCCCTTCCCGATTCTTGATAGTAGCTTTCTATTGATTTGGACATTGTGTTGTGAATAACAAATCGCTGAAAATATGCAATAAGGCCGATTAGTATTATCTACTCTACCTAGGACAATCACACCAATATTTCTCTAACTAGTCAGATTTCATTTCAATAAACATAAAGCTAAAAGAATTTGGAAATATCTCAATGCAAGATCTAGACTGGAAATACCATATTCAAAGTTTCCCAGGAAATATTATCTACGCTTCTACTTCAATGCATCTACACCGGGAAGGTGCTAAAAGGACGCTTGTAAATGAAAGAAAGATCTGTCAACAACTATCTCAGTGTAAGATCTAGACTGGAATTTGCATATCGAAGCTCATGGAATTAAGAATTTGGAAAAAAGAAGTATTGTCAAAGAGAGAGGAGCGAGGGATAGAGAGATTTAAGTGATTTATGAAAAATATATCTGGACTTACAACATCAGGTTTGTCGATTCCCATCCCAAAAGCAATTGTAGCACATACAACTTGGACCTCGCCTGTATGCCATTTCTTTTGAACAGCTACTCTTTGGCGGGATGCTAAACCAGCATGGTAATAAACTGACTTGATTTTGCATTTATCATTTAGGAACTTTGCAACATCGACACATTCATTCTTTGAAAGGCAATATACAATTCCAGAAACATTCCGGAAGCGGTCCTTTATGAGATTCCCCAGCTGCTTCAAAGCTTCTTTCGTTTTAGCAACAACTTCATACTTCAAGTTTGGCCTATCGAAGCTTGTTTCAAGGACAAGAGCATGGGGAATCCTAAGAGCTTTTAAGATGTCCTGCAGTTAAAGGTGAAAAAAGACCCTGAAAAGGGGAGCAACAATCTAAACAAGCATTTAGGAAGAGCACTTCCACTAATCACCTCACGCACTGACTTAGTGGCGGTTGCAGTCAAGGCCATCACCGGAACATCCGGAAAGTGCTGCTTGAGACATCCTAAACCCCGGTAGTCTGGACGAAAATCATGCCCCCATTGACTGGGGAAGATGCAAACACAATGCTAAGAAAGAGAACAAGCAAATTATATATGCAAAGTATAATCGTATTTTCTTTCTAGCATGTCTGTCAAGCTGAGAAAACACATGCCTTGTGAGCTGATGTTCCTTAACTGAGGTAGAATTGAGAAAGCTCTTTAAATTTCTTCCTATATTGATGATAGGGAAGAAAAATGTCGGTGATTCATAAAGACCTATATAATTTGAAGTTTTCTGCAGATTGATTAAGAAATTATTAGCTATCCCTGTCACCCATCTAATGAACATTGGCGAATGACATTCCTGGCCAAAACCATATCAGATCTTATAATTATACTTAGGCCTCGCGACTCTGAAGTCAAAGGAATTCAGTCAAAGGCCCTCTATCAGAAGAATGATATCAACTGGACCAATCTAGAAGCTGGACAAGAGCGATGCTCTGCAATAGATCTATTCCTGCCATGTAATTGGGACAAATTCCACCTCAAGTTCATCTCAGGATATTTAAATATTCATAGTTAAGCTTACCACTTAATTTTTCACAAACTTCTCACAGAAGATATCATCCCTCAACTATAAACTAGAAGCTCCTAAGCGTTGCCCCTGCATTTGCCTCAATCATGTGTTCGATCTTATTGTGCCTTGAAAATGAATCATAAAGAAACTACCATAATAAAGGACCAGAACAAAGAGTTTTAGCTTTGAAAGAGAAGTTTCTTAATTTCCAGTAGTAAGTTACAGAAAAGTGTGAAAGTGAAAGGTGCCAATGCATAAAGAAGCAACATTCACAAGGAAGATATTCTGCATTAGCAGCATTTAACAAATGTTTTCACTCATATCAATTCAAGAACTTGAAAGGAGACATACCTCACACAATGTGCCTCATCAACAACAAAACTTGCCAATAGCCCCTGTTATACATGACAAAGAATCCTTAGAGCAAAATTCTCCTGCAAAGCTACTTCAAAAAAGGCTGTTAGGTTTTGGGGTTACCTTCCTATGCAAGCACTTTAAGACCTCAAAAAATGTTGGGTTTCCCGCAGTCCTTTCAGGTGTCACATACAACAGCTTGCATGATGGTTTATCTTTTCTAGAAGAGCAATAAAATATGCACTCAGCAAAAGTATCAAAAGATACTAGGAATAAACAAATATGTTCAACATAATGGAAAACACCGAGCCTTTCAGAAGGAAAGATGTTTATCTTTTAAAACTGAACTATAATTCAGTGAACATATAACTATCTTCACAATATTTGAAATAACATCACGGCCTAAGGTAGAGGAAGAGATAAACCTTGCCTTAGTTCCTGAAGGACAGCTGCTGCCTGCGAAGCAGTTTGTTGAGAGTTCAGGAAGGTAGATGGTATTCCAAACTTGACATTTAGAGTAACAATCTGATCCTGGATTAGAGAAAGTAGGGGAGATATAACAACCGTAACCCCTGGTTTCAGAGTTGCTGGAAGCTGGGGCAAGAGTGCAAAAAAAAAAAAAAAAAAAAAAAGGATTAATGATATAATAGTGTTCCAAAAGAGCCCACAATCAACAAAAAAAATCACCATAATCGTTTGTGTCTTAACTTTTCAGTCAAATGACAAATAATTATTTCAGGTTTCCAAAAGAACTCCTTTTATAGGAATAACTTAGCATGCAAAACTCAGTTAAATAACCTAATGTAAGCTTTGCCTTCTACTTCCTATGAGTCACCAAGGTCTATAATTCATAAAGACATCAACTTCCAATCATCATGCTAATGCTTTATAATAAGTTCAATTGAAACTATATATATAGGAAGGACCCAACTAAACAGTACTAAAAGGGTTGCCAAGAAATTCTGTGCTCAATTATGAAACTGTAAATATCAAATCACTGGGGCAGATATATAATTTCATTATGCATTGAAGCTTACTTGCAAGTATGAGTTGAGATCAAGTACTATGTGTTTGATGTTTGCTAAATGCAAAGCTTAAAAAAAGACAGCAGAAAATCTAGAAACAATTCACATTAATGTGAAATTAAAAAATCCTTAACTAGTTTTTTTTTTTTTTGCGCTAGTATTCCTATTTAGATTTCTTAAGCCCCCTACTTCTCTCATTTCATAACATAGGATGGGTGGGTGGCAGGAAAAGGACCTTATTTTTCTGCGTATTTTTTCTCATCCATTAACCCTGTAAGAGAAAGCAGTCAAGCCTTCCTCTTTTAATGACAAAACTTGTACCCCCATTCTTTAGAAACCTGATCCCCCTTGCAGCAACAAGGTTAACATTTTCCTAAAGGGTTTCTATTTTTATAGTGACAAATTGGTTGAGAACAAGCTTTAAGTAATCTAACCTGATAACATAAACTTTTACCGCCTCCTGTTGGCATCAAAATAAAGCAATCACGTTTAGCCACCGATGCTTTACACGCCTGATGCTGCATTGGTCGAAATGCCTTATTACCAAATATGACAACATTTGCAAATTCCGTGTCATCCAAAGCCCGCAATTCTTTGTAATTCAGAGTCTTGGCCTCATGTTCTGACCAACGCGAGCAGTGCCTTTCGTTGGAAACTGAGGGCACAAAACCTATAGTACTGTTGCTTGTCCATTCCTTCAATGCAATCGAACAATTTTAGACACAGTAGTTGCTCAGAGATGAAGCACTGATAGTTAAGAACTTTGCTGGGCTTACCACAGATTCAAGGGAATGTTTGCTTTCACTTAGTTTTGATTGACTGTTTCTGCTGCCATTCAGGTCAGAGAAACAAGATTGTGCACACACATCCTCTGGAGATAGAAGATCTTCTTCACCTTCACTGGAAGAGTCCAAATTAAAATACTTCTGATTTTTTGGTCGCTCTGGCGAATCTTCTATAACAAATATGTTGCCTCCAAAGGTATCTTTATTGTCTGTTTCGTGGCCATTGCAAGCCTGTTTGTCTAATATACCAGTCAAAGCTCCACAAGCTTCTGATTCAGCAGCTTGTAAATCATCCCACTCTTCGGCATCCACAATGCTTTCAGCAAGCGCTGCTAAAAAATCATCACCACAATACTCCACAGTGATAAAGTCCTGACCATCATCACCTTTACTCAGCCAAAAGGGAAATAAAAGTTACAATCGAGATCACAAAGATAAAGCAAATAATTGGATGCATCACTGCCTTGTAAGAAAATCATGGGGGTTGTTGTAAATGCAACATACATGAATACCTCTAACTAATTCTCGAGCTGACATCCTAGAATTTACAGAGACCTATCTCAACTGCGAACCATATTTTGTCCTGAGAGGAAAAAATTAAATGACAGACACCTGCGTAGACATGATTCCCATGGGAACATGGTTAGCTAAGATTGTAATGGTGGACTGATTTTTAAAGTAGACAACATTATCTTTTGCTTTACTGCTTCAAACAACTAGAGGAAATATTACAAACTTGAATTCATATACATCCACCTGAACCATTATGGATTGTTTTTAGGCAAAAAAGTCAGTTCTAGACATTAAGAAAAACGTTAAAAGCTTGTTTTCGCTAGTTTTGAATAGTAAAGCATCTATGTACCTTCAGGATGCTACCCTACACAAATGTACACAAAAATTCCTCTCATGGTATTTAACTCAATCCCGAACTTAGCACGTTCAAGCTTGATATTTTTGTATACCATAACTAAACTCATATTAAATAACTCAAATCGAAATCTAACTTAGTTAAGCTTGATTTTAGAGTACTTGAGTCTCGAGCTCATGACACGAGCTCAATTCAATAGTAGTCTGATTTCACTCATTTATGCTCCTAATTAGAACTAAGCATTGCTTTCCAATCGCACTTCAATCCATTTGAATTGTAATTACGAAATATAATTTCTTCACTAAATTAACAAAACAATGAGAAATGCACCTAGCCAAGTATTAATAAATAAATAAAAAATGTAAATCAATGCCGGGAAGGAGCCACTTGTTAACAATCAAAAGAATAAACCCTACAAATAAGCTAAACTATCTTTCTAAGTGAAACATTCAACAAATGTATCGATACATGCTCATTCCATTACTAAGTAAACATAAGAAGTGGTGGGACTCGCTAACCCTACCCAATCATAAACTCAAAGTGACCATTGTCTCACTAATCAAAACTCGAAACGAACAAAGTTGTAAGCTTTTCGCCGGAATTGGAAGCACGTGATATGAACGTTTGGGAAAAAAGAGGAAATTGATTTAGGGTTTTGAAAAGAGGGAGGAGAGGTACCGTAGAGAGAAATGAGACGGTTTAAGCATTTATTGGCGGAATCTTCATCGAAACCGAACTCGAGAGCCAAGCTTAACAATCGAGCTTTCTCTATCTCCAACTTGTTATCGTTATCTTCTTCTTCTTCCATTACAAGTTTCAGTATCTGTTGAGAACGATGAGAGAAAATGAAAGATTTTATGCGATTGCAAGTGCAAGTGAAAGCAAACTCCCGCGCTAATTTGCTCCTTTTAAAACCTGGCGGCAATGGAGGGTAAATCCGGAATAAGGTGCAATGTAAAATTTAATCCAACAAACGAATTAATAAATAGCATTTAATAAATATTAATAAAATTTTAACACGTAAAATAATAATTAATATATTTTTAAAAAATATTTTCCTTTATTATCACATGTCAAAATTTTAATAATATTTATATGCCACCCATCGATTTATGTAATATATTAATACTATTGAATCTTTATATTTTCTCATCGTATTTTTTTAAAAATATGATGAAAATATTTTTAATATTAAGCATAAATTTTATATAAATTATAATTGTATCATCGGTATATTATCGTATTATATTAAAATTCTTTTACATGATAGTAAATATATAAAATAACGTAAATAAATTTTGTGCATTCTTGATTACAACTTCTTTTTTAGTTATATTTATAAATTTTTTTCATAACAAATGCTTTTAAGTTTTTTTTTTCATTGAATTTTTTTTTCATGCTTAAAGAAATGTATAATTTATAAATTGGTTCTCACCAAAACATAAAATAATAATAATAAGAGTCACTTTTCAAAGTTAAAAGATCTATAAAACTAATCTAGAAAACATAAAGACAACTTTCCATCTTAAAAAGCATAAATTATCTTTCCTGAAAAAGTTAAGAGTTCTCCATTTATAAGAATATGGCTTGATTTTTATTATCACATTTGAATAAAATATAGAATTATTTTTTACTGGGAATTTTATATAAGCCATAGAGCTAATGGTTTGGTAGAACCCATGGTGACTTGTTTAAAAATATTTTGTACGCATGATATCAAATCACTTATTACAAGTAGATTTTTATACAAATATGTTTTTTTTCTTAAATATTACTAGAAAAAGACTCGTTTAAAAAAAATTGAATATGATATAGTGAAAACACATTTAATATATGTACCCTTAGTAGCCCATCAAGTTGAAATTTGAATTGAAAACGCATATATTGAATGCGCTATGCACCTTTAATTTAAATTATACACATCATTTAATTTGTGATTAAAAAAGTAGCTCATCAAGTTGAAATTTGAATTGAAAACGCATATACTGAATGCACTTTTATTATCCTTGTTTAAACTGAAAGCGCATCAAGTACATGTACCTTTAGTTTAAATTCTACACATCATATAATTTGTGATTAAAAATAATTATTATTAAACATAATAATTTCCCCCAATCCAAAACAATAAAATAATGTTATTTCAACCTTTAACTTGCAAACCGAAATGAAAGTTTGATATAATAATCAATTACATAAAATCACAATTAGTGAAACGCTTCAACAAATATAGCAAGTAAAGAAGAAATAGGCGCACGAGATGATCATCTAATGACCATATGAGTCAAATACAAGAAAAAATAATTGCAAATTGTAATATTGGAATAAATAAACAATGCATTAAACTGCAATATTTGATAAAAAGTAAATTGTATTTCAAATAATTAGTATATACACAAAATTTATAATGAGTCAATGACAATATCAATACAATAGCCAAAAAAGAGGAAACAAAAACAATAGAAAAAACATATCTACTAATGCCTACACCATGTAAATGTCCTCATGTCATGGAAAAGAATTTAACGCCCCCGTTTATCGTATGATTGAGTAGGTTGAGGTAATGAATCGTCGAAATCAAATTCCCTAAAAGGAATCGGGTCGACTGGATAGGCCAGATGCAGCTGAATGACACTCTCACCCATAGATAATTGTATTGGGGTAAAACATCGCTTTTGAAGCGCTGATAGAGTTTCAAGATCAAGATGTTGTTGAAACTCGAGAGTCATGTAAGAGCTAGATCCAGCCTTGGAGCTTAATTTGACTCCCGAGGTAGAGACAATACCTAACCCAAGGTATGTGTTGCATCTCTCGCTAATATGCCCTAAGTCAACAAAATGATGCGCATATGGTGAGATATCGTCACTAAGGTCTGGCCAATGACATCCCGTTCAAGCCCTGCCTCCTTGAACTCTAATTCTACCCTTAGGTGGTGCACGTGGAGTTAGCATATCTTCGTCAGTAAGTGATCCCCGCTCCCCACCATAGTCCACATAAAGTAGTTCTCACACACCCTCCTGCTGTGGGTAGAGAATAAGGCCACAATGTTAAATAACAAAATGAAGTGCTCCATCTATAATATCTAGCACTGTAGGATAGTCAGGTGCCAGTTTGACACTCTTAAGCAAGTCTACTTGAAATAAGTAAAAAAACAGTTGTTAGTACATATGATAGCAAGTATCTACGAGCATAAAAAAAATAATCGACAATTTTAGATGTACGTATCAATCAACCGATGACAACTCCGTAGTATGTAATGTAACGTCGAGTGATCTATCTATAGCACGATCAGTAACTCTTGTCACCCCCTTAAAAACCTTAAATGTGTATTAGGAATCCATATCCCTTGTCCTCAAGCCTAGATGTAGGAAGAGTATATGTGTTGATCCAGTCAACATTCGTCCTATCTTAGAAGTCCAACTGATGGAGCTACTCCGAGGTATCGACCTCTTGTAAGACGTACTGGTATCCACCAAACTATCAGACAACACGATCTGGAAAATACTACTCAATGATGTGAAAACATATGAATGGTACCTAAGCAGTCCAAATGTGTCGCTTAATAATATAGAAGTGAGGTGGCTACTCTTCCATATAAAGCTCCCAAACAACCTAATGGGCACAAGAAAAAGAAAAATAAACAATCGGTGAAACAATGATGATTATCACTTACGATAAAAAATAGGACAACAAAGAGGATAACTTATCATATCATACATATTATGTCCGCTACATGACAAACATTGTACGGCATGCATTTATGACATGTATCAAATGCTAAGTCGTATCTCGTATGACCCTTCATTTGGCCACTGATGGCCTATCCCTTGATAATAAACCCATATCAACTAAGAGAGGTAATATATGGGAATCTATCCTAAGCCTAAACCTACAGTAGAATTGTGGCCCCTCTAAGCTCATACATGTCTAATAACGAGGCAAAGAACAGTTATCGGTATAGTCATGCGGAGTAAGCGTTGCCCTAACTAAACTACTTAGCTACTGAAAAGTCCTCTATATACTCTTCATTTGACTAATCCACTTTTATTTACTCTACACCAGTTATTGTTGAATGCACATTGGGATCCAGAAGGGTTGAATTGTCTAGCTTGTTTATTTCATGATCCTCCCGAGCACTTGATTCCTCAATGTAGCTTATGTACACTTCCTGAATACTCCGTTCCCCAAATGATTCTACCATCTCAATTAAATTCTTAACATCTTTATCGTTTTTAATGGCCATTAACTTGTAGACAACTTTAGTATTATGAAAAAATGGATGCCGGTGCATGGGTTCAACACCACTCGGGTCAACTCCGGTGCATCTACAAATTCTCCAACTAAAATGAGAGAAGTTTAAATTCTTCATAATTTTCAACTTCTTAATAGGCTCCCTGTTATACTCTACCCCCCAGTTACTCACTACTATATTTCCGTTCGTATAGACAATAACTCTTATGCAATCTGTCATTTATACCCTAGCAATACCACACTAAACCAAATATTTAGATGACATTAAAAACTCCATTTACATATCGAGTGACAACTTTACAAAATGCACTTAGTCATCTTGTTAAGTTACGTCACGTACTACCTAACTTTAACATTTCAATTTGACCAAACACAATAAAAAACCCCAAAAAAATAAATAAATACACAACAATTTTCACTTAACTTATGAACCACAATATGAAAAAATCATAAATTTAGACAATATATAATAAATTTTCATGAAATATTAATAATTTACACAACTTACGGTCCATCTATAATTACAAAATCTACCTAATTAAGTGACGACTTTTTTTTCTAAAAAAAATTTTATAATGTAAATTACTACAAAGATAAAAAAAAAATTATACTTATAAGTTATAGATTATTACCTATTTTAGACGTATACTTACATTAAGAAATGGTCTGTACTTCAATTGTGGGTTTCCTTGAATTTTCTCTATATTTTGGAAATTTCAAAAATTGATATAGATAAAAATAGAGTTTGACCATACGAATTGGGGTTTATATAAATAGTATGCATGCGCCTTCATAATACCATATTCATATATATATATATATGTATGTATATATATATTTTAAAACGAGTCTTTTTCTATAATATTTTCCAAAAAAAGGTCCATATTCATATAAAACTCATTATAAGTATTATTTAAATTCATATGCATGAAATGAAACCTGATTAAGCTACTATTTAGGTAAGAAAAAAACTTCATATACATCGTTGTAGCAAATTATATTATTGTTAAGGCTACCATATTATCTAAAACTTTAGATTCAAAGAATACGTAACTTATAAACACCATGTAAATAAACTATCTCCTTAGTGCTAAGATCATTGTAATATAATAAGATGAATATTGGTCTCTCAATAGAATAGATTATGTTTGAATTCTCTCTCCCTCCAATTATATGTGTAATTAAGTCGGCAAAAAAAAAAGAAAAAAAATTCTCTATAGTAAAATAGTTCATTTAAATAATATGAAAATCGTTGAGAGCGAATGTAAAATTTATAGTTCTATGTAGAGAAATTGTATAATAAATGTCCACAAGAGATTAAAAAAGTTAACTATCAGTTTTAATGTATACATTTTTTTTTCACATGTAAACGTATGCATATAAAAAAAATGTATCAATTAGGCAAAATATAAAATAGTAAGGCGTGGATACCCTAATATACTCTTTAACAAGACTTCTATATAATTCTATGAATTTGGCAAAATATAAAAGATAAAAATTTATTATAATTATATGCATATTTTTCGAATTAATAAACATAATATAAATGAGTCAAATCAAATGATAAGCTTCAAGTCAAATAAGCTGGCATAAACTCATTCCATATGTTATAAATAATTTATCTACATTATTTAAGGGAAAATAAGAAAATAACTAACTTTAATTGATTTTATTATATTTTTCTCTCTCCTTTCACTTTCTTTCTATCATCAAAACTATCCATTTTCTCTCTCTCCCTCTCTAAGGAACTTCTAGGTCCCGTTCTTTTTTTAACAAAATTGATCCTATCGTTCATCATGTTGTTGCATCAATGTTTATTAAATTTAAACGGTTAAAATCACAATCAGTTTAATAATCCAAACTTAAAAGATATTAAATTATAAAAAATATAGATGAGGTCTTAGAAAAATCCTCCTCTCTCCCACTTCTCAAACCTAACTTCCCATCTCTCTCTCTCTCTTCCTCTTTCCTTCCCTCTCTCTCTTCCTTATCATCAATACAAGTATAACTTTCGTTTATAATTTTAATATTTTTGCTTTTCCATGATCTTACTCTGTTTATCTATCCACTTTCAATTAATGATTACATTAGAAACCGTTTATAAAATTTTATCTAGTTAAAAATATTCAAAGGATTCTATAAATAAATTATTTAAATTGAAAGATTTATAATTTAATTGTAAAAGTTTTAAAATACTTCTAATGTGTATGTGTGTGTGTATGTTTTTTTTTTTTTTACACATGCATTTCGGCTGTATGGTCTATTAATTTATATTAAAAAGATATCATAATACCTATCCACAATTCTAAACTTAACTTATGACTCGATCATATTAAAATAATAGGCTAAAAACCTATTAGGGTTTTAAAACTAGTTATGAGATTAAAAAAAAAATCTCAATACGAAATCCATTACTCAGTAAAAAATAAATAAATTAGTAATATAATATTAACTAAAATTTTTAATATCTAAAATTATAAATAGATGAAAATAGAGATGATAACAACTTTGATCACATTTAATATTTTCTATTAGTATTTATGAATATGTATTCATGTAATTTTTTTTTAATCGGGTAAGAGAAGATTATTGTATATTTATTATCTATAGTCGAAAGAAAAAGCTAAGTAAATAACAAATTTGATACAAATATTAACCATATATTTCAAATAAAAACAAATAAAAAAGTTAAGTTACGGGCTATATAGATCATTAAAGTTATTGTATAATAATGGCATGATAAAGATAAATAGGATGAAAAGAATACAACAAATAAATTCATTAATCCTCATCATATTACTCATAAATTGTAAATAATATAAATCAATTTTTCACGTAATGACTAATGAACGAAAAGGTAGTCATTTGATGAATATATCTATGTGTGTGTGTGTATGTGTGTGTGAGAGAGCCTCGCAATCAACTACCTAAGATTTAGTTCATAAAATTTAAGGTAATTGAGCAAATTATCCAATGCAGCCTAAATTTTACGACGAAAATAGAAATATTAGTAAAAGTAATCTCATGAGTTCAAATTTAGGAAAATAAAAAAAATAATTATTATAATATTGAATTATATGTAAATTTCTTATTATTTATTAGAAAATATAAAAACAAGTTCCGATAATTAATGAATCTATAAAAATAAATTATATGTACATTAAAAATCATAAAATAACTTAAATAATATTTAGGAGTATTTATTTGTACTATATATGTATTTACATGTGGGTAGAAATAAGTGAAATTACAAAAAAAAACTCAAAATATAACAAAATAATGCAAATTAATTAAATAAAATTCATAAAAAAATTAAGGAAAAATCAGAAAAAGTATGGAAAGGTTTGGATTGTAGTCGTGGCAAGTTGAAAATTAAAGAAAAAAGTCAACCAATAATAATTAACCAAATAGAAAATGAAAATGAAAGAGGATAAGAGGCACCTAGCAACCAATAATTGCAAGTAATACCCTAAAAATCTTCTATAAATACCAAACCTTCTTCTAAAATTCATTTTAGTTAGTTTAGAGTCCAAAAAAATTTAGAGAGAAGTGAGAAGAAAGGAGAAAACAATTTTGCTAAAAATTAAAAAATTATAGTATAATCAAGGCTTATAAAGGGAACCTACACCCGATGACCACTTGGAGAAGAACGACCACTACCAACAGACAATGAACCCCACGTTTAGAGCTACAAATAATGGTGGAGCCACCACTAGTGGCTAACAGCTTGTTGATCAGTGAGTTTCAATTTCCCTTCTAACTTTGTTTAATTTATTAGAAATATTAAATATGCATGAAAAATTATGAAATTTGGTTTCCCTAGGTATTTTTGCATATAGAATCAAAATATCAAACCATTTTTTTTTAAATTATAAGTGCTTATATAAGTTTTTTAAGAATAAGCCTAATTCCAATGAATTTTGTATGAATTTTCAAAAATAGTAAAAAAATTATTTGAGCTAATTTTTGGTGTACATATTCCTCATATGATATATTTAATTTAAATAAAAATGATTTTTGATAACTATACGTTTAGTATTTATTAAAACTATTTTGTTGAATCTACCCTATTTTTCATATGGAAGAAATAATAGGTTTTTAATTAAATTCCTTAATAAACCTAATTTGTAATGACTTATAAAGCTTAGTTATGATTTTGGGAATATTTAATTTGAATCTTGTAATTTTATTTGGTTATTTACCTAATTTAAGCAAAATCGGACTTAAAATCAATATATCGAAAAATAATATATAATAAACCATCTTAGTACTTTTCATGATCATAATATAATAACATAATTTACTGATTATAATATATTTTTTGTAGCTTTATTGGAGTTTGAGGCATTAGTTGTATGTATTATGCATAATATGTATTAAATATGTAGGTAAATGATATATTTTACGTTAATTTTGTAATTTAGAGTTAATTAGATATAATTTTTTATTTAAGATGTGATTAGCTATTTGATATGTTATTGGACGATGAAGGATGATATATATAGTGTTAGAAGTGTTAGGTGATTTAGAGGTGAATTATGTAATAGTATATAATATGTAAATATAAGACATTAATGAGTATAAAATATTATACCAAAAGTAATAATATTATAATAATATTAATATAAATAAATTTGATATTAAATATAAATTTATATAATTATATGAAAAACGAAAATTTTTCTTATATCAAGAGTAATTTCGGTAGTTAAATGAGGATTAGGGTGTACTGTACAAATTAAAATACTAATTAGAGACCAAATATGATATTTCAGATACCCAATTATAATATGAATAATTTCATATTATGGTTCAGAATAAGTTTTTAAGGTTCTTGTATAACTGGTAATCAGAAATCGACTCCAAAACTGAATTACAACTCAACTTAAATTAAGAATAATTGTAAGAGACTTAAAAACTTGAATAATCAAGTACATTAAAACTCTAAACTACAAATAACAATAAGCGTTATAAGATAAAATCAATCTATAGCAGTAATGGGAAAATTGAAACAACATTTATATTATAAGGATGATTGGCGATAGCCCATGTGAGTCACACTTTGAGTGAGCAAGTAGGAGTCCAAGTAAGTTGAGATTAATATGTTACTCTATTTCGGAGGCTTGAGATTATACTTAGTTGTGATTGAACAATAGTTGATTGTACACATGCTTATATGTACTTATTTCTAAGCTTGATGTTGTGATTCTGATTTATTGTTCTAGCTTGTATTGGTGTAATTTGTTTAAAATAATTAAACACCTTAAACTGGATCTAAATAAATATATGATTTGAAATTCTAAATTGGACCTGCATAGTAATCAATTAGAGGAAACATTAGGGTTCTCTAACTAAATACCAATCCCTTTGAAAGGGATAACGTTGGATAGCATAATTGGTTCCTTCTTTATCCTTAGTCGAACTAAGTGACAGGTGAGGAGGTCGCGGTAAAGGTGAAGTTAATGGTTCAATGGTAGTCGCGGGAGGAGTTATGTCTCTACTGCACAAGTCTAGGTTTAGTTGTAAGCTGTTGCATTAAATGGAAACTCCACAACCCGGATTAGAATGGGTGTAATTTCTCTAATCTCACAACAAGTCGATCAATGTCATGCAATAGCATTTGCTCATATATGTATTGCATCTAATTAATTTGGTTAATAAACCTGTTTATGTTTGATGTATAGCTTTAAGTCCCCATCCCAACTTACTAAGCGGTTGGTTACTTACATCCATATAGATGCTGTTACATGTGCTAGTTAAGAAGCGGCCATATAACTACCCTAAAGTTAGCAATCTGCTATATCTTATAAAGTAAGGATATATACCTAAAGAGCGATTACACTCTAAAATTTGGATTTTGTCTTTAAAGCTTTTTGTAATAATTTATGTATTCTTTAAATAGATTATAACCAGGCTACTAAATCTTCTAATATACTTAAATTATTTTAGTGTAAATATGTATTTTTTAAATTTCATAGTTATAACATATTTATTCATGAACTATTTATTTCAAAGCGGGTTTGTCATTGAAGTCTTGTGTAAATCAAGTCTAAGATAGTGGTTATATAGACTACTTCTATCTTATAATGGTTTGTACAGCGGAACTGTTATAACTCTGCCGCTTCAGGATATGACATGTGTGTGTAAATGGGGTAAAAGGGTGAGTTTTGAGTAGATTAAGGATTAGGTCAAACTCAGCTCAAAATCGGCACTACTATGGCTAGTTACTAATTACGGTTTGGTTCACTTAAACTAACAGTTCAATAAGTCTATTCTCGACCCATCAATTGGCCAATTTTTTTATATTTTTAATTGAAAAAATACATTATTTTATCTTTATATTTAATTTGAAAAAAAGCCACTAATATATAACGATAATTTAAATTTCTGACCATTTTACCCTATTAATTGCTAGATATGAGATTAATAATTTACACTTTTAACAATGTACAATTATTATTTGATTGAGTAAAATGTACAATCATTATTATATACCCACGATTGGTGAATGTTTTTAAGGCCTTCTCGTTATTGGCTTGCACCTTAGCAATTTAACTACCAATAATGCCCCTATACACCACACTTCTTTGCTTAAGTTTGGAATAGGACCTATATATTAGTGGGGTAATAGCTTTGTAAGCGAGCAAGTTTATTTTTATTGGTAACATCTCAAGGAAAGTTTGCTAATGTAATTAATGTACAATTAGACTTTGTGATTAGTAATGCTCATTATGATATTTTATTATTTTAGAGCAAACTTTAAAAAACAATATAATATATATAAGAGTGGAACTATTGTAAAGAGAACAACGTCTATCTAATATCTATAGTACACTTGCTATTATATATATAGTATAAATATATTCTTTATAACTTTTAATAGCATTAAATTATAAATACACTTATTTTTTTAAATTATTAAAATATATTAATTTATAAAGGTAGCTATTCTCTCAAAAGCTAAGCAAGATTATATGAAAACTTGTGATATTTTAAGCCCCAAGTTCTTTTAGTGGTTAAGGTAATATATTTTATATCATAATTATATACTTTTACCAACACTAAAATATACTAGTTTTGATAATTATTTTTTTATAAACTTATATATATTATTCGGTATCCATATCGATTTATAAATATAAGCAATAATATATATTTACATTTAATATATCTAAACTTGCATTTTTTTTTAATTTTTAGGTTAAATTGCTAATCCTTTGACTCAAGCTTAAACCTATCGATTTGGCTAGTCCAGCACATTGAATCGCGTCAACCCGTTAAGCTTAGTAAGTGAAGCTACGATTCAAGCCCATCACTTAAGGGACTAAGTTGGTTTGGTGAACTAATGAGCCGATTCTGGTTTGGTTCACAGGCTGAATTTGACACTTCTCTAAGTTTAGTTATGGTTATAGGGTTAAAAACCTTATAGGGTTATAAGGTTTTGGGACAAGTTTGGAATTTTGTTAGTAAAGCGAAATGGATTTTGAATTCCTATGACACGTCCTAAACCCGACCCGTTTAAATCCTTACTCATAGATTTGCACTCTTAATTATGGAGATTACTTTAGGGATTTTAGTAGCATCCTAAGAAATCCACTTACTTATTACCGTAAGTCTAGGGTTGAAGTTTCCTTGGCCTAACTTAACAATTAGCATTGCTCTTGCCTTGTTACAAAGAATATTTGAATTTTTTCTTTTGTTCATATCATAGACATGCATGTTTACATTCCTTTTTCTTATTCACTTTCCTTAATATGGGATCTTTTCTTTTTCCCCAGTGAAACGGAGTTTTAATTTTTCAGACTTGTGCAAATTGTGATGAGGATAGAAAAAAACCGAGGAACTCTTGCTTAATTATTTTTCTATTAAAAGAGCACTTTGTGGAATAACAAATACACCATTATAAAACAAAAACTACCTACACAAACCCTACGAATTAAGAGGTAAATCCATGGAGATATATAGATAGAAATAAATTTTCATTATATTTCTTGCATAATTTTACAAGCTTGATTATTACACTTAATTCACAACATAACCATAGTGCATTAACTTTAAGAAACATATTTGCATCATAAAATTTCATTATATTTGTCAAGCATCTTTATCTAATTGCAATCTACAATATTTATTGGGAAATAGCAACGCAAACCGAAGATTATTTGAAAAGAAAAAGAAAAAAAATTGTACACATATTAAAGCTATTGCAACCTTATAGCATGAATATCGATCTCTTAATGGAGTTCAATTCTCCTTTCCCAAGATTGAAACGCAGTAGTTGGAAAAAAAAAAAAAAGAATAATTACACACACACTAAATCTAAATGTATTAACAAATACATGTACAAGTGTATATATATATGTGTGTGTATATATGTGTATTCAATTGTTTATGTGAAGAAAAAGGTATGAACAAGTGTCCAAGTATAGACAAAACAATATTTGATTCCTATTTCTGAAACTTTCAGATAAAAGGGAAACAATAATCGCAACTTGAACAATGGAAAATTTAAAAATAAAAAAGGAAAAAAAAAAGAACAGCATAACTTATTACATCAACATATGACTATGAATGAATTTAATCACCTCAAATTCACCTCTTAACAATCTCCTCCTTATGGGAAAAAACAAACATTAATCCTCTCTAGAATTGGTGAGCGATGCGAGAGCATTTGTGTTTGACCCATCGATACCCTCGTTTAATGGATGCTTTCAATTTACCTTCGACGGAATACAATTTATACTTAGCTACCCTTCTCTTCCTCTTCATTTCTGGGTCATTCCACCAGGAGGAGGAAGACGAAGAATAACTTTTCTTCTTCTGCTTGTAGATATCATTCTTAAAAGAAGGAGGAGGTTCCAAAAATTTAGATCGAGATTGAACCACAAACAGTTGATTTGAATTTACATTATTACTATTATTATTATTATCATTATCATTAGTCCTTACTTCCACAAGATCCATATTTCTTGGTTTCTCTCCGTAAAACTTGCATGGAGATGACCATGTTTCCATCTCTCCCTTTTCCTTCTCTACCTCTCTCAATGCAAGTGAATGGAAAAGAGAGGGGTAAAATGAGAGAGTTCGGTTTTCGGGGGTTAGATGATTTTTGATAATGGGAAAAATTTAGATAAGAAGGAATTGGAAGATAAAACAAGAACTAGTGATGTTGAGAGATGAATGGACATGTTATAGCTTTTGTGTGGCCTAGGTTTATACATGATTTGTGTCTTAAGAAACAGGTAATGTCGTTTTTACAGTTATTTTATCTAGTATCTTTGGCTGGCTGCTATATTTTAGGAGAAATTAAAGAGATCCTATTTCTTACAGTTAATCAAAACAGTTTATATTTAAATTTTAGGAGTGTAATATATATCCATTGATTTTAGAAGAAAAAAATTTACATAATTATAAGTTATATAAAAAAATTTACCAAAATACCAATATTATGTCACATTCTTTCTCTTTATCTTTTTTTTTTTTTTTGTGCTTTACAATATTCACTCCCCATTATCCCAATAAGATACATAACTAAATGAGCTAATAGTCGATCGGTGTATTGGCCATGCTATTGAATCATTTATGTAATTTCCAACTGTAGAGGGGTTCATACCTTGGTATAGTCATATCTCGCAAGTAATTATAATGTTATTATTTTTCCCTATTATATTGTAATCACTTTTAATTTATTTCATAGAAACGGTATAGATTACATAATAGATACAAACAATTAATAAGATTTTTAAATCCATTATCTATAAGGTAAAAATAAATTTATTTATTTAAGTATTATTTAATTTTTCTATGGATTTCAGTGGACACTTCGTGCAACACCACATTGTTAAATTTCTTTCAAGTCGATCTATCGGGAGACATTTCGTAGAGAGAGGAAGAGAGAGAGAAGGTTTTGAGTTCATATACACGAATTACTTCAAGCAAAAAGACAAATAATTCCTCCATCAATTTGGATTTTTTTAAAAATTTTTAAATATTGTAAATCTTTTAAACTTTGATGGATTGACAAATAATCCCTAAAAGTTATAAATAATCCCATTTAAACTGTAATCTTAGTTCACCTTTTTAAACTTGTTAAGGAATGTTTAAGATCTCATGAACTTTGACAAATAGTGTTTTTTTTTTAAATAAAAAAAAAGAATATTCTTATGTTATCAATTTATTAAAGTTTTAAGGAATGATTTAAAATATTTAAAATTCGGAAGATAAATTAAATCCAAACCTAGGTCAAAACTTAAGAAGTTACCTATAAGTTTCCTTAATTTTATTTCACCAACCTTTTTTTTTCAATATTTCACAACTATTTTATATATTTCTAAACCATCGATTATTGGTGTGTATCTTGTTAATAATATTTCTAGAATTTGGTATGCCCCTTTGCTATCATATATATGTTGGAAAAAATTACACAACAAAGAATGAAACTTAAGGTAAATTTGAATAAAGGATAAAACATTTTATTGTAAAAAATGAACGTCATTATGCTGATAAAATTAGAGGATGCACATTATTAAACTAATATAAATAAAGGATGAAAATCATGCATAAAAAGATGAATTATTTGGGAATAAAACATATCATGGCACTAAGAGCAACATTATAATACTTGAGCCTTTGTCATAATTTATTTGCACCATTTTACATAAAATCATTTATTTTGATCACTTAAGAGCTGTACTTCCACTAGCTATTTGAACAACTAAAATATTTTATCCCTTTTTAACTTAACCAATGTTCAATCTCTATATGTAGTCGTTTCTATATATGTATTGCATATAATAGAGAAGGTACACTTGTGAAACATGGGCCAACAAACAAAGGGACTTAAAACTAAATGTAATAATTATGCATATGTTTAATCTTTTTGTTTTTTTGTTAGCATGCAAGTATAACATTTGCTTCATGAGAAAGTATTAATTAAATGGAAATTACCACCACCTGTACTATCTTTATTTTCCCTCAAAAGTAGTTGCAAGAAAATATATAGTATCTATAATATTAAAGCGTAAGTTCAGTTTGATGTCATTCTACTCAAAAATTAACTTTTATCGATAAATTTCTTTAGTTGCTCTTCAAATAAAAATAAATAAATTGCTTATTTCACAAATAATAAAAGAATTATTTTGGTAAACATATATATTTTCTCACCTTAGTTTATTTTCTTATATATCATGGTCCCTAAATAAAACTAAATGGGGTATTGGGATGGTTTATTATTATTATGGTGATTTCTATTATTAACATATGATTCAAATCGCAAATACATCTCTTATGTTTTGTTTGTTTCATGTGTGTTTAACCCTTTATATTTTAAATTGTGTATTTAAACTTTTAAATTTTTATAAAGATTGCATTTAATAATTATGTGTCCATTTAATATGATATGGAGTCCAATGAACTATTTTAGCATAATAATATCTATATATGTATTCATAATAAGATTTCCTCATTATATATATGTATATATATGATTAGTTTCTCAAACATAAATTTTTCTAGCATATAAGTTTTACAAGTAGACACCCTGCTTTGTATATGATTATTCAGTTTATGTATAGTATGGTATATAATAGAGCATGTATATTGTCACGCTCCGAAGCGATAGGGTCATAACAGTCTCGCTGTATAAACCATTCTAAGATAGAAGTTAGCCTTATAACCACTATCTTAGACTTGATCTATATAAGGCGTCCACGACTAACCCGCTTTGAAGTAAACAGTTTGTAATTTAAATAAATCATTTATCTAAGAAAGTAAGGAAATATATATATACACTATAATTCAATTATTACAATTAAAGTTTACAATATTTCTCCATAATATATTTCCTAGTTATTACATTATTTAGAAATGAAAAAAAAAATCTAAAGTAAAAGCTTATACCTTAAAAAAATATGTGTTTATTTTTCAAATGTTTTTCCTTACTCCTTAGAATCTAGCAGTTGCTAACTTCAGAGTAGTTATATGTCGCTTCTTAGCCAGCACCTGCACGACGTCTATAGGGATGTGAGCAACCACAACTCAATAAGTTAGGATGGAGGACTTAAAATTATACCGTAAACATAACAAGGTTATCAACCAACTTATTAGGTGCAATACATGTTAAAGCAAATGCCATCGCACGACATTATCTGACCAGTCGTGAGATTAGAGAAATTGTGACTGCTTTAATCCGGGTTAAGGAGTTGCCATTAATGCAACACCTTACGACCAAACACAAGCTTGTGCAATGGAGACCTCGCTCCTCCCACGACTACCTTCGAACCATTGACTTCACCCTTGCCGCGACCTCCTCTCCTGTCACTTAGTTCGACTAAGGATGAAGAAGGGACCATTATGCAATCCTGCGCTATCTATTTCGAAGGGGTTGGTATTTGGTCGGAGAGTCCTAAGTTTTCCTTAATGGGTTGTCATGCAAGTCCGATTATGATTACAAGTCATATATTTGATTAGATCTAGTTTAAGGTGATAAATCATTTTATACAAATAACATAATACAAGTTAGAACAATAAACAAAATCATAGCATCATTCATAATCAAGTACATGCACACCACAAACTATCTAACAAGTACAACTAAGCATAATCTCAAGCCTCTAAAATACAGTATCGTATTAATCCCAACTTACTTGGACTCCTCACTCACTTACTCGAGGTCCAACTTGCTCAAGCCATCACCAATCATTTCTATAACACAAATGTAGTCTCAGTTTAACTATTATAAGTTGGTTTTATCCTACAACGCTTATTGTTATCTTTTGTTTAGGGTTTAATATATCCAATTATCCAGGTTCTTAAATCTTTTACAATTATTCTAGGTTTGGGATTAGGTTCGAGTTCAGTTTCTGCATCGATTTCTAAATTAGGTTTTGGTTCGATTTCTAAATTAGGTTCTGGTTCGATTTTTAAGTTATAATTTAGCTTATTATATATATTTTTTCTATGTATACCTATTATTTACTAATGATTTATTCTACCCTATTTCAGGATTCGATTCTTAAATTAGATTCTAGTTTTGATTCTATAATCTTACATATGCTCAAATCCTAATGTGAAATTAATCACATTAAGCTCGAGTATTCTAATTTCCTATTGGGTCTTAATTTAATATTCTAAACTGTTCGGTACACGTTAATCTCAATTGGGATATCGGATTTATTCCCGATGTGAGAAAATCTTACGTTTTTTATACAATTACCTAAAATTAAATTTTTGTTTCAGATTTATTATATTTTGATTTTTATTATTATATTATTAAGTTAAACCTAATTTTTCATATTTATTAATTTTTCAATTCTACATATTCCTAATTTTCTACAATTTCCACATCAGAGAATAACATCCTTAACCCTCTAATTACTATCTAAATCAGTAATTAATGTCTTAATCACCGAATTAATAAAAAATTATCCAATTTTTCTATCATTTTAGGACTAAAAATTTAGAAAATTAAATTTTAAAAAAATGACTTCATAGTACTGTTCTATATCACTTAAGCATTCTATAAAAAAAATTTGAGCTCCAAACTATACTCCTAAGCCTATTTATTTCTAATCCTAATCATACTCGGTTTTGTATGATTTCTTAAGGACCATATATCAAGAGACATATTTTCATCAAAATAATATTTTTTCTAAAAACTACATACAAAAATACTACAGAATAACAAAATTCATAATTTTTTAAGAATATTTACTATTTTTTACAAAATTACACAAAATCATGCTAGAAATTAGACTCACCAATTTGAGTGGCTTCGGCCGCTGTGGCCTTGTCGGTTGGTCCAGGTGCTGCCATCACTATGTGGTGGTGGTAGCCGTCCACCTCCAGCTGCTCGTCTGGTGTGAGTTTCTCTTTATGGCCCTAATTACACAGTTTTTTCTTATTATTTTTCCTAACCCTAAATTTTCTCTCAATTTCGCCTCTCCCTATTTTTCTTACTCTCCAAACTAACCAAATGAGCTTATGAAATTTTCTTGCTATTTATAGAGTTTTAGGGAAATTATTGTGCATTAATTAGATAAGATAATTGCCTTATCTTTTCTTTTTTCCACTTTCTATTTGTTGCATTTTAATTAGTTGATTTTTTTCTTCAATATCAAATTGCCACACCCCACTTCTAGACTTTTTCTTATTTTTCTATATTTTTCTTGACTTTTCCTTAATTAATTATGAATTTTCTTTAATTATTTATTATTATTTTAGCACATTTTGTATGTTTTAAGTAATTACGATTTCTATATATATGTAAATTCATATATAATACAAATAAATATTTATAAATATTGTTTAGGTTATTTTATGATTTTTAGCATATATATAATTTATTTCTAGCGATTCGTTAATTATCGAAATGCATTTTACGCATTTTCGATAAATAACGAGTTATATATTTAAAATTTCGAATTTTTATATTCTTTTATTTTATTGCTTATTTTTATTAAATTCAAACTTACGGGATCATTTTATTAATATTTCTAGCTTTATTTATAATTTAGCCTTGATCGGATCTTTCAACTGATCGAAATCTTGAGTGACTGGTTGTGAGGCTTACATATATTATATCATCATTTTTATATTTAGCTTAACCTAATCCTTCTATTGTCTAATACTAATATGTAACACTAGAGGCCTACAAATTGGGATAAATCTCACAACAAAGGAATAGAAGGGAAGAGAGAAGTATGGGTGTATATATATATATATATATATCTTATATTATTAAAGCACATTGCAACTTATGTGACTGCTTCCTCTAGAATTACTATTTAGACCTATAATTTAATATATATCACAAAAAAACCATTATTAAATTAAATTTTAAAAATTATGAAAAACATTGTGCCGTGATTAAATATGTAAACTTACTCAATTTCTATTTCCTACTATCATTTCAATCGCTCTTTCTCTTTCCCTATTTTATCTCTCTCTCTTTGCATAATCTCTCCCTAAAATCCAAAATTGAATTAATTGTGTGTTACTCTCTCTCTTTCTCTCTCTCTCATTTTCCCTTTTTAATCGCATGCACCTTCCAAATAAATCTCTCTCTCCTACCTTTTCAGGTGCTCCCCACTAAATCCCTCTTCTACCATCAGCATTTTCCTAAGAACTATATCTAAAACCCCTCCATATTTTTCCAAGAATTGAATTGTTATTCAAACCAACAGACACACCCATTGATAGTCAAAGGTAGAAATCTCCAATTATAGGACTTCAACGATCAAATTGATAAGTTTCTCTCTTAGACTCTTCTCTCTTCCATTTTATTTTCATAAATCGATGTTAAAACTAACAAATTACATTTGTAGGAACAAATAGGTAACCTTAGTGAAGATTTGGTCTATTTTATGTCACCATCTTCATGCTAAATTCCATTACTAGCATCAATCTATTTAGAGAGGATTTTTTTTTTCTATTTCTTAATGTCTCACTATTTTATTTTTTGGAAAAAATAAAAATTGATTTTCTTTTTCATAATTCATGCAAAGTTTCAATTTTTGTAATTAAAGTGCTCTTAAGTTAAGTTAGAATTATTTTTGTAGCTATTTCAATCACTAGATTGAATTGGGGAAAGACAGTAAAAGGGTTTAATGACTATAATGTTTTCCATGATGGTCAAAAATATCATAAATAGTGAGGAGGTAAGTGGAATGTATTTGAGAGTTTCAATGATATATTGTAGACTATAAAAATTGGTTTGGCTATCATGCTTTCCATGCATGGTCGAGAACTGTTGTGAAAGAAATTTCTATAGCAATAGATATTAAGACATCATTAACAGTGAGAGGTAAGTGAAATGTATTTAAGAGTTTCTATTATGAGTTTATTTTCCTTTTAATTTTTCTTTTGTTTTTCAATGTCACTATGAGAATTTTTTTGGAATCAATACAAATGTCAAAGATTGAGGACTAAAAGATGAAGTTGAATCAACTCAAAATATATTATAGCATTTATTATTTATTCTTAAAAGTATTTTGCCATGCAAAATTGGTTGTATTGTCAAAATTAAGAAATTATCTATTTAATCATCAATTCATTTATATATAATATATATACGACAATTTATTTCTTCAAAAGAGTACATGGTTTTTCTTTTAGGTGACTAAAAGAGTATATGATTATTTATCAAATGCCTAGGATGAGAGTTAATTTTTTTTAATGCTTTTCCTATAAAGCTGGGTATACAAATGGGGAGGATTGATAAGCTATTTATGTTGTAGCAGAAAGAGAGAGAGAGAGAAATCTTTCGTAAAGATGTCCCATTCATCAAGTTCGCAAATTCACTTAAATCATTTATCAAGGTATTTTCCCTTCTATGAATTAGCATGTATAGCATTAGCTTCTTCATCTTTCCTTTTATTATTTTATACATCTATTTTGATAACTACTTAAAACCACCTAAAACAATTCGTTTAAAAACCAATGCATGTATTCTTAAATAAAAATCAATGCATTTATTCTCAAAATAAAATTTAATTCACGTATTTTAAAATAATAATTTAGATAGACATGATAAATTTATAAAATATCATTAAAAAATATATATTACAATTTAAAATTATCGATAAAAACCAAGTTTAACAGAAATTATGATAGGAAGAAAGGAGAGAGAGAGATTATATATCCACCTTTTTCTTCTATATGTTAGAAAACTTAGGATATATTATTTGAATAAATTAGTATCTCTTTGTCCAAGAAGAAGAAAAAACATTTAAGACAAGTATAATCCCAAATAAAAATCTATAATTTCTTAGATTTTCCGAATAATCAATTTAACTTATTATCATATTGATTAATGCCATAGCTGTGAATCATGTAAGGATTAGTCTTATGAGTTAAACGAATTTGACTTGTTTAAATTACTTTTTAAACTAGTAAAAGAAAAACTTAACTCAAACTCATTTAAAAAACTAATTAAACAGATTAATCCAGAAACCAAATCTTGCTTGGACAGCTCTCCATACATGACTTCACACAAATAATTCCCCTTAGAACACGACTTTTATATTTGCAGTGCTTGTAAACCATCAAAAAAGTTGAAAGATGTACTCCTGCAAAGGGAGAAAAGATATCATTTCAAACATGTACAACAGAACAGGATCTCCTCAAAAGCCCTCTAAATCATTATGTGAATCTAGCCATACAAGACGTTACATGGTATCATGACACATGAAAAACAACAAAAGAAGAAAGCCTTTGCCATCAAGAATTAAGTTTCACCAACGAAAACCGGAGTTATGCATTATCAAGTACCTTCAGAATGGTTCCTTAGAGAATCAAGTTTTCCGAAGGCTTCAATTTTCACAAGAAAAGGAAGTAACTGAACCAATGTTCATATGCATGTGTAGTAGCCAAAGAAGAACTCTGACCATGTCAAGAAAATTCATCCAGGAAGGTGATCATAGCAACCTGAACACTGCAGACTGAATCAAAAATTGCAGTGAGAGGCCTGCTAATTTTACGAAATTTCAGCTCTAAACGTATCTTTCTGCAGTACCTACTGCATCCTAAAAGGTTGGAATTCAAAGATCAATCAAGAACAATCCTACAACTACAGTTTTAAACGGATGGTTCGCTTCTTCTCTTCTTTTCTTATATGTACAATTATTACCAAGGCAAGAGAGAAGAGCTCTCCACGAGAGATCAAAAATATATACAAACGAGAGCAGGTCATCGAGAAGAAATAAACTTCTGTCAGGTGCCAAAATAAGATAAAGTTAAGGCTTTTCATCATTTTGAGTGCCTGGCTGCTTTTTTGTTGTAACATCCCTTTTTGACTTCTTGGCTTTCAGAGAGTTAGATACCTAACAAAAGCAGCAAGGAGAAAAAGGTGAGGCAAGTGTGGGAACTGGAGAAAGAGACCAATTTTTGTAGAGCAGAAGCACATGTGAGCAAGAATAGATTCGTGGCAAAAGGATGCAAAATTCCATTTCCGCTTACTATACAGGATTTCCATTCAGTTCTCCCAGTCCCTTCTGGACGCTGTGAATTCTTTCTAATGTGCTGAAATATGTGCAGAAGCACAGCAGCATCGAGGGCTGCATATTCTAGCTGCAAAAGAGGAAAGGTTGTTGCATCAGTAGATTTCAGGACCATAATCCAAACACTACATAATAACTTTTATCTCAAATATTTCACCAAAAGAACCAAAGTTGCTTAAGGGTATCACCATTCAGTATACTTAGGGACTGAAGAAAAAGCCAAGGCCAGTTTGCCTTGCCTAGCAAATAAACATCAGCATATCATTATCCTGCTAAATCACAATTTGCAAGAAGAGAATTTCCATTCAACTAACTTGTGAATTTGCTTTAGTATCTGAGACATCAAGGACATCTATCTCATAAAAAGTGGATCACCAGCATATATTCTATCAAGTAAAGAGAAAATTGGGTGGACAAAATGTAAACTGGTACCTGCTTCTGATGCAATGGTCGTTCCTCCCAGTTGCTATTCCTCCTTGTCTTGTTTAAACCAACTCCCAGTATTTTCTATTTACCAATGAAATGCACTAAACATCAAGTCACTTACAGTAAAAGCCTATTTCAAGTTAAATATCCATTTTTCCTTTTTGGTATTGGGACAAGGAAGCTTAGTTTGAAGAGTTTAATTAGAACCAAACAGAAGTTAGCATAAAGAGATTGCTTAGGGGACTGTGTAAAGAGATTTTTATCACCTCTACGAGGCCAGAAAGACCACCACTGCGCTCTTTGAACACCTTCTGAATATCCAATAGCATTTCATAGTGCTTAAAACATTTAAATGTTACATATGAGTCGGCCAACTGCTGCATATCACAGTGAAAACTGTAACCTGCAAGGAGATGAAGCATGCTATAGGAATACTCCCTACTACAATAAGAAATTATGTTTCACATGTCTGTGCACAGACAACATGCAGGAAACAAAACGACAAGAAAACAAACTCTCAACAACCGAAACCAAGGGTGATTACAAAAGGATAAACAATTGACAAAAACCTAGGTGCTAACTTTCTCTTCTATAGTGCAGAGAAAGGAGTAGGGAAAATATTTCTTCCAGATGAACTGTCTCATAATCTCTGTCTACCTAGAGCAAAAAACTTGCATCTGTCTTACCGAGTTTCAGAACGCTGGGAGACTGCAGAATGTGAGCCAGGCACTTATCCAATTCATCCGGTGCATCCTCAGATAATTTTATTAGGTCCAATATAAAAACAGTCTCACTGGAAGCAATTTGCATAATCGAAACCTGAAATAGAAATTATTACCATGAAATTAAACATATGTTGTAAGGATAACATCCATAGAGAAAAAATTATGACTTTCAGGTTCCTAAGAATAATAATCGATTGTTGTACAGCTTTCACATTGCCATATAATATAGTTCATACAGGCTGTGAACATCTGTGCATTGTGTTATAATGTTAAAGTTGAAGCAAACTCATTCAAAACACATCCTCATCACTTCATCGACTCCATCCATATTATTAAAGAATAAATGAAATAATACATATATCTCTTGTTTGAACTTTTAGATGAGTCAGTGGTAGGATTGAATTTAACACAATATAATGGAGGTCCCAACTTCAAATCCCACGTCATTTGTTTACCCTTAGTTAATATTTCAAGAGAGCTTCGATATCTATCTGAAGTTCCAAACCCACCGAGTACTAATATCTACTAGCTTAAACTTGTTAATCGATAAGATGATTTTCAATTAAATTCTACATCATCGAGAAATGGGGGATATTACAAAAATGGTTGAATCAAGAAAATGACCAAAGCTTCAACCTGATATACAAAATGGCAAATGATGGGAAAAGCAAACTATATGCAAAGTAAGAGTATGAAAAATAAAGCCCACAGAAGAAGTAGAATGGTTACTTTGTTGGGTTTGCTCCCCTTAATATAGTTGGGTTTCCATTCACAATCAACACCTACAACTTTAGATCCCTCAATATGGCCTGTAGCACTGAGCAAACTTTCAATTTCATCAACCCAAACAATCTTCTCAACTCCCAGTTCTTTGAGGTCTAAACAGCGACTGCCATCAAGGAAAGTTGCATCAAGCTCTGTAAAATATCAGTAAGTACTGTTAATTACTGCTTTCCCTGTGTAGAAACACAGCTGTCAAAGATTGTAGTTGATCCATTAAAGTCAAAACTGATCAAAGAATAAACACAACATAAGTAAGAGAACTGCCCAAGAAGATCATCTCTTTGCAATTGGCTTCCAGCCCGTCAAGATAGACAAAATCCAATATTAACAGTAAAAGAAATCAGAACTCAGGAATGCATCACTAAAGATGACTTAATTCAGATATATGCTTTCAAAAGGAAGATTACTAAGAATCTTCAGCCAACATGAAGTGTCTCCTTTCGAAGCTCAATTTCATAGCTTCTGGAGATGATGAACTCAAAAGGTCTACACAATATTTGGTTGGCCTTTTATGAAACTACTCATTGAAGTGATTTATCAAGATCCCAAATATTTTAGCAGTTTTGACTAAGCTGAACATCTTGGCACAGAGAAAATACAGAAGAATCACGGTTCTTGAACCAAACAGAGTACGTTACATAACAGCTCCGAAAGGGAAAATATAACTCTTGTTACAGAGACAGGAAGAATTAGAAAAATGAACATACTAAAAAATCCCAAAAAAGAATTGTTCAAGTAGTTGCTAAATATTTCACCAATCACAACATTCATCTGCTTCTTACATTTATGTTATGCATGCACACGGCTATTTAGCCGGTAGAAACAGATTTCGATCTAACACAATGATCAAGAGTCTTGAGGAAAAGGCAAACCTTTGGCTAATTGAAAATCTTGCAGGGAGTATCTATTACATAATTCATCAACCTTTTCTGAGTAACCAGCTTCCATTGCCAAATAAACCTTAGAAGGAAAGGAACAAAAATAATCCTGAGTCAAGTCATTAAATCTATAATTACATAGAATGGCTTCTTTTTATTATGGCATATGAAAAGATATCAAAATCCGCTTAATATCAAAATTCAGAACCCCAAATTACACAAAGAGAGAAAAATGGAAATTTGGAATATCGATGCCAGAGGCAGTTACCAGATATTCAATATATTGTTTTTTGCCCTTTGTGTTAGCCTCAGCAACATCCCAGCAGCCCTTTTCAGCTAGCTTCTTCAATAAGCTGCAATTTACTCTGTTAGTCTCACTATTCTTGACACATTTCATGGCAAGTTATAGTAGCTTGATATCCATGCCCTGACACATTCCTTGAAGGTAATTATTATGCCTTAGAACTTAAACCAGAAAGCAATAAAGTACCTTTCTTTGCCCTGATGATACACATCGGCAAATTCTTGCCTCAGATTGTTTTTCTTTATGATCTCATAAGCAAATTTTAGTTTATCTCTCTTAACGTACTCCTCAACAAGAAGACATAACATTGGCTTGCCCATAAATGTAGCCCACTTCTCTGCAGCCATGAATTGCTTGTTCCCTATCATGGTAAATATAAATGACTTCCCCAAGTGATGAATGGAAAAGAGTTCCATTAGGGTGACAGCTGTCATATAAGACTGGGATTCTATCAACTTGGATATAAATTGCTCAATAAATACCAATGCTGTCTCAAATTTACAAACACCTTTTCCCTGTAATTTGCATAGGACATTCTCGATGTTTATCAATTTGACACCATATATTTCCAACACTTTAAGAGCTATCTTCTCATCATGGTTGACAAAGCCCTCAACTATATTGACAAATAATTGGGCAGCTAGATCCTTTGCCTCAAGAAAGCCTGCAGGATTAGCTTTTGAAAAACGACGAAGAGCAGAAATGATCAAGTGACTGAATCCTTCAGAATGCAGTCCAAATATAGGGAGTACATAGAGACAGTGAATGATGAAGGTAGCTGGTCCAGGCTGGGGGGAATTATTCAATACTCGCTGGACTACTTGTTGAAGAGCAACGAACTTTTTAGTTGCCTTGAGAGTACCTAATATTGCATTTAAAAACTAGTGAGAACAGAAAAACCATGATAAAAGACAACCAAAAATAACTATTTATTAGCCATAGGGGTTTTTTAGGAAAAGAAGACTCAATAGCAAGTTATAGGCAGGAAATAACATTTTTTCTAAATATAAATGGAATGCAAGGAACTTTTTAGCTTTGAGGATAACATTTTTCACAATATGAAGATCCACCAATTGATATATAGCTATAGGCAGGAAATAATTGCATCCAATTATATCATTACATTAGTAGATACAAGGAAAGTGTAAAATTAGTTGTCAACACTTGATCATTTTTCTATTTGAGTCTTTAACCCCCCCCCCCCCCCCCCCCCCCCCATTTTTTTTTATTTAAGGACTCAACATTCTGAAAAATGCTCTTTGACTCCTCTATTAATTCTGTTAAATATTCTACCAAAATTTAAAACGTGTTACCTCCTAATGAGCTGAAAATATTTGAATATATTATTAAACATATTTAGTTAAATTTAACCATAAAAGTATGAGAAGAAAAAAAATCTGAAAATAAGAAATGGAAACCCTAGGTGGACTCTCCCCACCAAAAGAGAGCCAACCTAAGTTCGGGGGGCCACCACCTACAAAGGGTCACGTCAGGCCACCACAAATGACATAGTGGCTTCTGACCCACTTTGACAATGTGTACAAGATGTGGGCTTTTGGCGAAGTTTCTCAACCTTGCCACAGCAGGGGGAGCTCCCAGCTATTGAAGGAAGTTTCAGAGACATCAGATTCACACTATTAGATGAACTTTTATGCCTACCAGAAAGCAAAATTCCATCTTAAACGAAGAAAATTCAATGGAAAAATTTACAGTAGAGGAATTAAATCGGCATATGGAAAGACCAACACTGTCCCATATGTAAAGTGGATCCTTTTGCTTGTCTCCAAGACCCTAACAAGTGATAGATTTATTAATTCATATGTTTTTCTAATGAATCCTTAGCGTTCTTGCAGATTTTGCTTTGGAAGTTTGTACTTTAGCAAATGAATTCACCTTAACAATATCTTGATTTATACAACTGTAAGTTTGCTCTGTACAAAGATTTAGCTTATGCTCACTATTACAATGTCATGACCTCTCTATTTCCTCTCCTGCCAGACTGCTATGAGATCTACATACCTCCACAGAATTCACTATGTCAACTTGTAATGCTTTGGATGTGGTTTCTATCATGAAAGTTATAGGGTGCAGCTAATTGCCACCAGAGGAGGGTCGCAACCCTCCCTCAATGGTAGCTGACGATGGGTCAGGAGAGGCCACATAGTGTTTCCATTTCTTTTCAAAATAATTCCTCCCCCCCCCCCCCCCCCTCTTTATATATTCAATTAGTGTGAGTCAATTGAGAGGTGATGTATGCCAAACTTTGACAGATTATTTAATGGAGCTATCACAAAGATTCACACAAAAAATTTTCAAAACATTGAAAGGCCAAATAGAAAAAAGAAGGGGGTTAAGGACTGCAATAAAAGGGTTGTAAAATGTGGAGGACTAATTTAGTACTTTTCTTGTAGATATAGAAACACAACTATTACATGTATTAGCAATGTGCAGCAGAATACCTGCAACATAGCATTCTTTCAAAAGGTATAAAAATACAACTGGTGAAGTGTATGTCAGATCAGAGAGAGTATGAAGAGATAATGTCCATGCTTGATCACTTTTATCTTCATGCAGCTCAAGGGCATGCTCCTTTAAGCCCATTTGCTAAATTTTACCCTACAGAAAGTGAAAATACGAGAATAGCAATTTACATATGCAACAAGCAATGTTTTAATCCTGTCTGCTCCACAACTATATGTTAGAACAAAAGAAAAAAAGGAAAGCAAAGAGGATTGTCTTCCATAATAATTTCAGAATCAACAAAAGCAAATAAATTTAAGCACTATTTCAAATATACTGTCTTCATTCAATAATCTAGAGCGTGTACAAAAGTTACAGCTAGCACTATTTTGAGGAAAAACATTAACTATGCTGCTGCAACTGCTGCAATAGGGACGTTGGAAGAAAACTTATCAACTACTCATGCATTTAAAAATGACATGCAATGATAATTTATTTCAGATGTTTTTGTAAGCAAGAGATTTTTTTTTTTTTCCCTTTCCCTTTTGGTGGGGTGAGTTGGGACACCAATGTAAAATCATGTTGCTCTCGCATTGAAGTCAAACTCTTCAGTAATCCAAAAAGCTTCGAAATGTTAAAACCTATAATATGAAATCCCATCTCATCTATCGGTTTAGAAATTTAGATTAGTTAGTTGTAGCATAGAAATTTGATGTGCTGAGTGTCAAATTGTCATTAATCCATTTTAATATTTCCATGAGCCTTACTCAATGTCACTTCACACCTGTGAGAGGAGGATTAAATACAAATGTAGAATTACAACGGCATCTACTCATTTAAACTAGAAATGCGATTTTTTTTTTCTCTTTTTTTCCCCTTGTCTAAACCCATGTGCAGCCTAGCCAGATGCTAACGTGAAATTCCATAAGATGATGAGCTGAGACCTATTGGCTTTAGCACCCACATGAGGAAATGATGTGAATATTGAATTTAGCTCTATAGCCAACTGCAATTAATTGGTAATAAATATTGTACCAAAGCAGGAGATTAAGAGTTTGAATCCATGAGCCATTATGTGAACTCTATTTAACTAAGTCCTCCATTGGATTGGTCTTGGTCAAAAGTCCAAACCCATTAGTGAAAGTGTGTAAAGTGGTAAATTTCAAAGCCCCTCTATATAATTAAGTCACCATTGGATCGGTCTCGGTCAAAAGTCCAAATTTATTAGTTAAAGTGTGTAAAGTAGTAAATTTCAAAGCCAACAGCATAAATGTAAGCTTAAGCTTTTAGATCCATTAGTTGTTAAGTTAACTTTAACAAAAATGAACTCACAAGCTATTACAAACTGAAGAATGTGCTTATATCCACATAAAAAAAAGCTATACAATTAAAAGGGTGAATTCTCAAACATCAATAGATATTTAATAATCATACAGTACAACTGGATGGACAAACATCCACGAATGCAGCCACTATTATGGCTAGGTAATTAACTTACTTTCAAATAATATTGCTTTATTTGGCAACATCAAATGCATATAGAGTGCATTTGTATAAATCATTTTATAAGTTTTTACAATATTTATTGTTCAACTTTAAGTAATCCAGTACTCCGGAGTGTTTGCAATTACTCGCAAATTTTAGTAGTAGATGCAGATGGAAGCTTACCCTGATGGCTGGTGGCCAGTTGTAAGGGTTAATTAAAGTAGAAATTGGTCAATGAAAAATAAAAGAAATAATTCCCCTTCTTTTAGAAGAGCATTCATTTCCCTCATTATCCATTAACATCTTCTACAACCACCAACAACTTCCATATTGCCTCCACCATCACCCTCACCACCGTGCACCACTAAAAATCACTGCATTCTACATCCTCTTACAATTCTACAGCCATATTTGACAATTACCAAATATTACATCAAAAGAACCATTCAAAATTACTCAGAATACCTTAATTCACAAAACAAACGCATAATCGAAAACGAAAAAAGAATTTGATTTCCCTCCTTTCACAAATCAATATATATATATATATATATATATATATATATGTATGTATGTATGTATGTACACAACCAGTAATCCATAAATTGCACACATTAAGAACTGAAAAAACGATTTTCCTTTCCGCTGAAGAATCATACAGTGATAATCCTTGCTTCTAAATTCATTTCGGAATCACTCAAAAGGACACATTGACAACAAACACTACGTTGACATGAAACTATGATCAAATGACAAGAATCATAAAATAAAAATGCATGTTCATAAGTACAGTATTTAGAACGATTCAAGAACTTACTCGACACTCGACACTGTTCTTCTCCGTCTCTCTCTCTCTCTCTGCATGTGAAACACTGAAACCCTAAGTAAAACAAGAAGTAAGAAGACGATGATACAGTGCGGAGGTGCCCATTGAATTTGATTTAATTTCCGTAAATGGCAAACGTCATCTCGTCCATTTATTCCTGCTCTAGCGGTTCAATGGAAGAAAAAAGAAAATATATGTATATTAATTTAGGATTTTTCTCCTGTCATCACTTTTACATTTAAATATGAATTTTATAATTTAAATTTAAAAATATAAGAATAAATAATAAGATAATAAGTGTAATGTATTTTGTTAAAATAAAAGGTAGATTCGTACCAATAAGATTGGTATTTTTTTTGGCGGTTGAGATGTGGATGTGGTTAGGTTTGTCCGGTTCGATGGATCTCGGCATTGGCAATTAAAAAATTAGACATGACGACTTTTGACAGGTATCGTGGTAGTTATTTATCCTTGTACTTTTTTTTGGTAATCTAACAATTATATTAACCAAAAGAAAAATGGGTTTTTATCCAAAGGCCGTTAAGTAAGGATTTGACATGTTTGAAGGTCTTAGCTATGCTAAATCATCTTATTCCAACTTTATTCCAACTTTATGCGATCAAGATAGCTGCTCTTATAACTTGACGGCCTTAAATATTGTAAACATGGAGATTTGGTTACAATGATTACATGTGGACAAAATGAATTTTATACTACACGCAGTCTTTAAAGAGTAACGAAAATTATACATAGAAGATGATTCGGAGAAGAAGTAGTAAGGATGACAAGAGGGCAATCTAAGTTTAAATGTAATAGTGATTGATAGAGGAATTATAAAATATCGGCTTAACTACTTTAGAAGAGAGGTGGTGTATTTTTTACTTTAAACTCTTGTTAATCTTTTATAATGTAAACATGACAACAAATCTTAATAGCTAACTGTCCATTTACTTCACCAACTGGAATAAAGAATAAATGGATCCCAATTCATTATAAATGGAATAAATGAGAAATCTATATTACCTTGTTTAGTTACGTAAAAAAGTATATATGAAATAGATATATAATAAAAATTAAATGACTAAAATATCCTCATCATTCATAGTCATTTTCTCAAAACATAATGCTAATCTTAATTCCATTCTCAACATTGTTGCAACCTACCTGAGCTTTATAAAAATTGATCCAAAATCATAACAACTATTTTTTGAAATATCATAAAAATCGATCTAAAAATTCATGTTACATATAAAATCATCAAATTTCAATACAAACCTAGCATTAAAAATCAAAACTTTAAGCCATATGAAACTGAAAAAAAAAATAAAAAAATCAATATCATAAACAAACATAACCAATAGAACCGGTGTATGTGAAATCCGTTTCATGTTCGTTGGATCTAGGTGGGTAGGTGATTATGTTTGTAAGATCTGGGTACATGCAAAATCTATACCTTCCGAAAGCTATTCCTTCACCTTCTTCTTTAAATCTGACTTAATATAATGTTGTGTCTACAGTCACTGAAGGATTTGTGTATGCAAAACCTACGATCTTGCTTACTACATCATTGGATCTAAGTATATGGATTTCACATGCACAGTGGTTAAGTGAGTAATTGTCCTCATTAGATCTGGGTGTGTTTATGTTAACTACTGTCACGCCCCGAAGCGGCAGACTCGTAACAGTCTTGCCGTGTAAACCATTCTAAGATAAAAGTTGGTCTTACAACCGCTATCTTAGATTTGATCTATACAAGGCGTTCACGACTAATCCACTTTGAAGTAAATAGTTTGTAATTTAAATAAATCATTTACCTAAGAAAGTGAAGAAATATATATATACATTATAATTCAGTTATTACAATTAAAGTTTACAATATTTCTCCGTAATATATTTCTTAGTTATTACATTATTCAAAAATGAGAAATTCTAAAGTAAAATTTTAAACCTTAAAAGTATGTGTTTATTCTTCAAATGTTTTTCCTCACTCCCAAGATCCAGCAGTTGCTAATTTCAGACTAGTTGTTTCCCGTTTCTTAGCCAGTACCTACATGACGTTTATGGGGATGTGAGTAACCATAGCTCAGTCAGTTAGGATGGAGGACTTAAAACTATACCACAAACACAATAAGGTTATCAATCAACTTATTAGGTGTAATGCATATTCAAACAAATACCATCGTATACGTTGTCCGGCCCGTTGTGAGATTAAAGAAATTGCGCCTGCTCTAATCCGAGTTGAGGAGTTACCATTAATGCAATAACTCACAACTAAACCCAGGCTTGTGCTATAGAGACATGGATTCGCGACTACTTTCAAACCATTGACTTCACCTTCGCCGCGACTTCCTCTCCTGTCATTTAGTTCGACTAAGGATGAAGAAGGGGTCATTTTACAATCCTGCGCTATCCTTTCGAATGGGTCAGTATTTGGCCGGAGAGTCCTAAGTTCTCCTAATAGGTTGCCATGTAGATTCGATTATGAATATATGTTGTATATTTGATTAGGTCTAGTATAGGGTGATCAATCATTTCATACAAATCATACAATACAAGTCAAAACAACAGACAGAATCATAGCATCACTCATAATCAAGCACATGTACATAACTAACTATCTAACAAGCACAACCAAGCATAATCTCAGGCCTCCAAAATACAACAACGTATTAATCCCAACTTACCTCGACTCCTTACTCGAGATCTAACTTGCTCAGGCCATAGCCGATCATCCCTATAACACAAACATGGTTTCAGTTTTTCATATAATTATTATAGGTTCATTTTATCTTATAACGCTTGTTATGTGTTGTTTAGGGTTTAATATACCTAATTATCTAGGTCTTAAGTTTTTTACAATTATTCTAGGTTTGGGGTTAGGTTCGAGTTCGGTTTCTGTATCGATTTCTAAATTAGGTTCTACTTCGATTTCTAAGTACTGTTTTATACTCAAATCCTAAAAATTCGTTTCAACTCATAATGTGAAATTAATCACTTTATTTCTAGATATCCTAAATACCATAATTACCCCTAGTTAGTATTTTATTATATCCAGTACACTTAAATCCTTAATAATGTATCGAATTTATTTCTAATGTAAGAAATTTTTACATATTTCATATAATTACATAAATTCAAGTTTCCTATCAGAGTTATTGTATATTTTTATTATTATCATAATATCAATTTTTATTCTAATATTTTTTATTTATTATATTTCTAATAATTATGTATTATGTTTTATCACCTATTATGTATATAATACACATCTAATATTTTCAATACTCTAATTACCATCTCCCAACATCAATCATCATTTCAAAATGTCTAAATTCATCCTAAATTAGATTTTACTCATAATTATCCTAATATACAAAATTAACTTAAAATGTACTATTTTTCCATATTACTTATTTACTACATAATTAACTTAATAATTACATCTAAGGCCTAAAAATTATCTAACATTTGTGAAAATTAATTTTGGAAAACGGATTTCATAGCACTGTTCTATATCATCTAAGTAGTCTATACAAAAATTTTGGGTTCAAAACTATATTCCTAAGGTCATTTATTTTTAATCCTAATCATGCCGGTTTTGCATGATTTCTTAAAGATCATATATCACAGGACATATTTTTATCAAAATAATATTTTTACTAAAAACTATATATAAAAATATTCCAAAATAACAAGTTTCATAATTTTCTAAGAATATTTACTATTTTTAAAAAAAATTGCACAAAATCAGGCTAGAAATTAGACTCACCGGTCTGGGTGGCTCCAGCCACTGCTGGCCACCATGGACTTTTCGGTCGATCTGGGCGCTGCCACTACCGTGTGGTGGTGGTGGTGGTGGCTGTCCACTCCTAGGTGCTCGTCTGGTGTGGATTCCCTCTTAATGCCCTAATTGCATAGTTTTTCCTTTTTTTTTTTCTAACTCTAATTTTTCTCTCAATTTCGCCTCTCTCTATTTTTCTTACTCTCTAAACTGTCCAAATGAGCTTCTGAATTTTTCTTGCTATTTATAGAGCTTTAGGGAAATTATTGTGCATTAATGAGATAAGACAATTGTCTTATCTCTTCTTTTTTCCACTTTCTATTTATTGCATTTTAATTGGTTGATTTTTTTTCTTCAATATCATATTGCTTCGCCCTACTTCTGGACTTTTCCTCATTTTTTCTATATTCTTCTTGATTTTTCCTTAATTAATTATGAATTTTATTTAATTATTTCTTATTATTTTAGTACATTTAGCATATTTTAAGTAATTACGCGTATTTTTACATATATGTGAATTCATATATAGTACAAATAAATATTCCTAAATATTATTTAGATCATTTTATGATTTTTAGTATACATATTATTTATCTCTAACGATTCGTTAATTATCGAAATGCATTTTACGTATTTTCGATAAATGGCGAGTCATATACTTAAAATTTAGAATTTTTATATTCTTTTATTTTAATGCTTATTTTCTTAAATTCAAACTTATAGAATTATTTTACTAATATTTTTAGCTTTACTTATAATTTAAGCTCGATCGAATTTTTCAGCCGATCAAAGCCTTGAACTTCTGGTTGTAGGGCTTACAGCTACCATCGCATACAAAATCCTTCTAAAGATAGATAAGTAGTCATATTAGAGTCAGTGGTTGGTATCGCTTAAGAAGTTTTTGATTGGTTATGTGTGGTCGCTAGCGGAGGTAGTGGAGGAATGGCTTGGTGGCTATTAAGATTGATGCCACGGTAGAGGAAGTTGTTGAGTGATTGTATGTGTAGTTGGTAAAGAAGAAGGTAGACGAATGGCTTATTTGTGGAAATGGGTAGTAACGGTAATTTTTTTATGGAATTGAAATTTAGAGCTGCAACTAATGAATTCTAATTCTTTTTTTTTTAAGAATTCGAGTTCCTTAGTAATTACTATTTAGGTAACTAAACATAGTAATAGTGATTTAGTAAGGAATAACGGAGGAATTGAATCAACTGAATATGCAATAAACATGCCAAATGAGAAGGAGCTCTTAAGTATTTATAGAGTTAACTTATTGATAACGCCATCAAATCACAATATTAAACAGCAACCAAGATGAATTCTTCTATTAAGAAGTTCCTAAGTCTAAACCTATGGAAAACCTCTCTAAATGCATAAACTTCCTTAAGAAAGGTTATGAATAGACATGCCAATTTAATGGTCCCTACTATCACGCTCCGAAGCGGCAGAATCGTAACAGTCCCGCCGTGTGAATCATCCTAAGATAGAAGTTAGTCTTATAATTGCTATCTTAGATCTGATCTACACAAGGTGTCCACGGCTAACCCACTTTAAAGTAAACAATTTGTAATTTAAATAATTCATTTACTTAAGAAAGTGAGAAAAGTTATATATAATTCAAAAATGAAAAGTAATAACAGATGTGTTGATTCTTCAATGTTTTTCTTCACTTTCCAGGATCCAGCAGTTGCTAGCTTCAGAGTAGTTGTTGCCGCTTCTTAGCCAACACCTGCACAACGTTTATAGAGATGTGAGCAACCACAGTTCAGTAAGTTAGGATGGGGGATTTAAAACTATACTATACACACAACAAGGTTTTCAATCACTTATTAGGTACCATGCATGTGCAAGCAAATGCCATTGCATGACGTTGTCCGGCCCGTCGTGAGATTAGAAAAATTGTGCCCGCTCTAATCCGGGTTGAGGAGTTGCCATTAATGCAACAGCTCACGACCAAACCCAGGCTTGTGTAATGGAGACCTTGCTCCTCCCGCGACTACCTTCGAACCACTGTCTTCACCTTTGCCGCGACCTCCTCTTCTGTCACTTAGTTTGATCGAGGATAAAGAAAGGACCATTTTGCAATCCTGCGCTATCCCTTTCGAAGGGGTCGGTATTTGGCCGGAGAGTCCTAAGTTCCCCTAACGGGTTGCCATACATGTCCGATTATGATTACTGGTCGTATATTAGATTAAGTCCAGTTTAGGGTGATTAATTATTTCATACAGGTCATACAATACATGACAGGGCAACAAACATAATCATAGTATCACCCATAATCAAGCACATGCACACATCCAATTATCTAACAAACACAACCAAGCATAATCTCAAGCCTCCAAAATACAACATCGTATTAATCCCAACTTACCTCGACTCCTCGCTTACTCACTCGAGGTTCGACTTGCTCAGGCCATCGCCGATCATCCCTATAACACAAACGTGGTTTCAGCTTTTCATATAACTATTATAGGTTCGTTTTATCCTATAACACTTATTGTTAGGTTTTGTTTAAGGTTTAATATGCCTAATTATCTAGATATTAAGTCTTTTACGATTATTCTAGGTTTGGGGTTAGATTCAGGTTCGGGTTCATGTTCGGTTTTCACATTGATTTCTAAATTAGGTTTTTAGTTCGATTTTTAAGTAGTGTTTTATATTCCAACCCTAGAAATTTGTTTCAACCCATAATGTGAAATTAATCACATTGCTTCTCGATATCTTAAATACCATCATTACCCTTAGTCAGTATTTATTTTACTTGGTACACTTAAATCCGTATTAGTGTACCGAATTCACTCCTAATGTGATAAATTTTTACATTTTTCATATAATTCCATAAATTCAAGTTTCCTATCAGATTTATTATACATTTTTATTATTATCACAATACCAATTTTTATTATAATATTTCCTATTTATTATATTTCCAATAATTACCTATTATGTATTATTACCTTTTATGTATATATTATACTTTTAATATTTATATCACTCTAATTATCATCTCTAAACATCAATTATCATTTCAAAATATCTAAATTCATCCTAAATCAGATTTTACTCCTAATTACCCTAATTTACAAAATTAACTTAAAATGTACTATTTTTTCATATTACTTATTTACTACATAATTAACCTAATAATTACATCTAACACCCTAAATGCTACAAGTATCATTCTCCATTAGATTTCAACATCCTAAAACATCTACTTATTCACTAAGTTAGTAATTAATAATTTAATTACTTAATTAACCTTAAATTACCCATTTTATGCCTCATTTTAATGCCTAAAAATTATCTAAAAATTTCAAAAATTAATTTTTGAAAACGGGCTTCATATCACTGTTCTATATCATCTAAGTAATCTACACAAAAATTTCGGGCTTAAAACTACACTCCTAAGGTCATTTATTTCTAAACCGAAACATGCTCGGTTTTGCATGATTTCTTAGTTACTATATATTCTGGGGCATGTTTTCATCAAAATAATATTTTTACTACAAACTACATACAAAAATATCCCATAATAACAAAATTCATAATTTTCTAATAATATTTATTATTTTTACAAAATTACACAAGAATCGGGCTGGAAATTGAACTCACCGATCTGGGTGGCTCCGGCCACCGCCAGCCGCCGTGGCCTTATCAGCCGGCCTGGGCACTGCCACCACCGTGTGATGGTGATGACCGTCCACTTCTAGCTGCTCGTCTGGTGGGGGTTCCCTTTAAAAGCCCTAACTGCACAGCTTTTCTTATTTTTTTTTAACTCAAATTTTTCTCTCAATTTTCGCCTCTCTCTATTTTTCTTACTTTCTAAACTGCCCAAATGAGCTCTGTGATTTTTCCTGCTATTTATAGGGATTTAGGGGATTTATTGTGTATTAAATGGGAGAAGACAATTGCTTTATTCCTTATTTTTTTGGCTTTTTGTTGTCTTAATTTAATTGGCCGAATTTTTTCTTATTTTTCTTAGCTTCCACGACCCAATTTTGGATGATTCATGATTTTTCTTGATTTTTCCTTAATTAATTATGAATTTTCTTTAAGCATTTAGTATTATTTTAGCACATTTCACGTATTTTAAGTAATTACGCGTATTTATACTTACATGTAAATTCATATATAATACAAATAAATATTCTTAAATATTATTTAAGTCATTCTATTATTTTTAGTATACATATAATCTATTTTTAGTAATTTATTAGTTATTAGATTGCACTTTTTGCCTTTTCAGTAATTAGCAATTATTATACTTAAAATTTGAAAATTTTATAGTCTCCTATTTTATTACTTATTTTCTTAAATACTTATTTTCTTAAACTCAAGTTTACGGGTCATTTTTACTAATATTTTTCTCAATAGTTTATAATTTGGGGTTTGATCGGATTCCTTAACCGATCGTCCAAAACTTAAGTTCTAAGTTTAATCCTACAGTCAATTGGCTTAGCTTTGGGGCTTACACTTACTCAAAGCCTATTATATTAAATCTCTTGAAATCATTCCAAAATTGTGAACTTGACTTTTTGAGTCTTATTACTTAGCCTAAAAAGTCATCTATAAGTGGGTTTAAAACTCACAAATCATTTTAGTCTTATATAAATATTTAATTTGGACAAAAAATATTACATCCTTGAGGCCTAGGCTTAGGCCCTTAGGCTCAAATCACTTAAGCTTGCTCTATGAGTTTAAACATTTAATGTAAGGTAAAAGTGTGAATAGTTCAACAATTATTTTACACGGAGTAACTACTTAACCATCCCGAAGCTTACAATTAGCACACATGGTCTAAATAACTAAGCATAGCGTATCCCATACAGTTAAATTGTTATTTGATTATAGTTATTTAGCTCCGTCTATAAGTATCTGAAGAAGGTGACAACTAAGGTCTTTAGCTGTTCTCAACTATCTCATTCTTTACTTAAACACTTTACCTACATATTTCTAACTTAGGCATTAAAGTAACTACATCAAACAATCAAGATAACCCTCTAACCAAACGTGTTTTGTTTTGCAGATTGTTATTCTAATCCCAAAATCATGAATAACAAAAATATCTTTTGAATATGCAATTTTGAAAATTTTTATAGAAGTTATGACTTTTAAATAAAAGAAAGAACATGTACTACAGAGTGTTATCTCTTTTTTTATTTAAGTCATCAACTTTTTTTATTCTATTTTTATTGATCAATATTTTTAAACTTTTTCAAAAATAAGATTTTTTTTAAAATTCTATTAAAGCTTTTGTTAATCGTAAACATTTTATGGCTTTTGATTAGCCTTAAGGTAGTCAACCAGGTTGGCTAGAGTTTACACAATCTTTTATGGAGCCTTCCTATTATTCTTTTTGTTATGTTATGAAACTAAATATATTTAATGTTATCTTTAATAAATTAATTATCTTAGATTAATCTGAAATTAATACGTTTTAATAAGAAGTTAATAGGGCTAATAGAAGCCCTAATTTTGTAAAATTTAAAATGTGTTGAAATTTTAAATAAAAAAGAAGAAGATTAATGATTATAATGGAATAGTGTGTTGATACATACATACATACATATATTTTAAGAGATTTTTTTTTAGAACATTTGGAGTAGTAATTTGCATATTTTGATATTTTTTTTATTTTTTAAATTAGACTTCTAATTTAGAAGTGAAACACACACTACAACTATTGGGTGGGCTTATTATTGAAGAAATAGATCATTTAAAATACTTTAGGTAAAGTTATAAAATCAACAATTGGGATTTTCTCTATGTCTTAAATATTTTGCAATGTCATGATAACATCATCTTCCTAATTATAATTTTAACAATTGATTAGACGTAACAATATCTTAAAAAAAAAAACTCTAGGATAATTCAGAGGAAGTAACTTTAGAGAATCTAAGAGTGAAAAGGTAAAATTATAAATAATTAAATATATTTATTTGTGTTTATGTTATATATAATAAGTTTTTTGTTTTTTAAATTAAGTGTTTTGTCTAATTCATAATATACATGTATATATATATATGAAAAAGTCTTTTCTTTAAAAAACAAAAAGTATTTTAAGACTTCTATGACTATTTACTCCGAAGTTAACATTAGAACTAGTGAGATTTTAAAGCCTATTGCACCCTATATGGTCTAACAAGTTTAGGGAAGGGTATCCAACAACATACGGTAGGTTACAATTCTAAATGTTTACTTATAATCATGGGATTAGGTGTCGTATGACCATCTACCACCTCTACTTATGTGTATTATTGGTTTCAGATTCTAAAGTGCCTAAATACTTATGGAATATTGCAAACTTAACCTATACAATATTACTCAGACTGTTGTAGTCTAATAGTGTGGACATCAATAAGACAGATTTATTTTCAATTCTTCCTACCCCAATTATAATATGTAATAGCTGACAAACGAAAAAGAAAAAAGAAAACCTGTACAATATGACTAATACATATAACTTGAATTGACAAATATAGCAAAAGTTCATTTATCTCACTAATCTATTATTTTTAGGTTCGCACTCAATTAGATAGCCAAATCTACTCAAATTTAAGATGGTATCATGGTTTATCTTTATTATATTTTGTTATTATCGCGTATTCTTTGAAATTTGTAAAAGTGATATTAACTTATATGTCGAACATCATGATTTTAAGCACATATGATTGACAAGATTTCAATTAAAAAAGAACTAAAAGAAATTCACAGGTTGTACTCCTTTATAGTGTACAAGTTGTATGATGATTATAAGAATCAGAAATAGGTTCCTATTTTACTTTATGCAATCCATACCTACAAAACAAGGTAAAAGATAAGAATATTTATGCTATTCACTTTATAATCGCTCATTGCTATCACTTATTTTTGATAATTTAAAAAAAAAATTTGTTATTTTATTCATTGGGAAAACAGGAAAATATGGCGTAAAGTAAAAGTACATTTTTCGAAGTTTGCGAGCTTCGATACTCGATTAAAAAGGTAAGGCAGATCAACGTATATTAAACAAACAAAGATGTAATTAAAATTTATCGTACAATCAAAAACCTTCAAAATATGGTAACAATATAATTTGAATTGACGGCTCCGTATTAGGAATATGTTTCAGTCTCTTTTTTTTTCCTATTAATAAAAATTAAATTATGTATTCATGATCTTTCAAGCTAGAATGTCCATTTTTCGAGGAAAAAAAAGAAAAAAAAAAAACCTATCAGAATAAATTTCAATGCATTTATGTACGTACTCGTAATGTCACCCTTTTTCCTAAGCTTACTAAAGGTCATGATATGACCAATCTTGTTAATTGATAATTAATGCAATTTAAAGTTGCTTATCGATATTTACCATTCTTTTCTATATACATATAACCAAATCTCATGAAATAAATGAAGCTTATTTATCCAGATCAAAGAATTAAGACCTTATTAGAATTCAACAACGTGAGTATAATCCCTTGATTTTGGCTAAATCAGTATTGAAATAGACTACTAGATAAGTCCTTAATTATTTTCTCCTCACTTGATTTCTTCCACCAAGAATTAAATGAAATTGGATTCCAGTTTGTGTATTATGAACAACTATACTAGCGGAACTTAATTCGAAACAGTGGCTTACTTTATGTAAGAATTGGTTCACCCAACTGCAAGATGTTTGTATTGCTCTATCATTACCTCGCGAGAAAGGATGCCTCTAACAAACTAGATCTTTCCATGACCCCTCTTAATTGATTAATTGAGCCATGGAAGCTTTTACTGGAAGAGGTGCTCTTGGCCTAATGAATATCACTTACTAAATACCAATCGATTCATACGTACGCAAGGAAGGATATCCAAAAAATTATAAATTTTTGAATTGAGAGAGATCAAGAATTCTCAACTGTTTCTTAGATTCATGAACCTACGTCTCGTTCATTTTTATCCTAGACATCAATCTCTTCCAAACCCAATGCTTTCGTGAAGGAAAAAGCAAAAGCATTGTTGAAAGGGAAGAAATCCTTAAAAAATGCTACGTGGAAAAAAAATTTCAAGATACAATTTTATCTAGTCTCTTTGAAAAGACCAAAACCCTAACTACCTCTCTTTGCAATATAACCTATATTATGTTCCTAACTCATTCATGACCCTATTCCCACTTTCACTTTTCTAGAGCCATTTCTTCTCCAATTTTGCACCTTTTCATGAAGATTTACATAAAAAGTTATCTTTTCTTTTTCGCTTTTTTATTTCCACTTTTAGCTTATTAGTAGAGCAATAACTTACCAAGGTGATGATCAATAACTGGTCTACAGGGATGTTCTAATCAGGCCCATTTTATAGTGACTTAGGGGGTCAAAGACCAATAAGAGCGTTTTGTGATTCGTGATACTAATTATGAATGTGTTATGGGCATATTCCTCCAGACGCTCCCATGTGACACTTAGCGATCTTGACCATATTAAAGAATACTAAATTCAGCGTATGAAAACATACACAACTCCTAAAGAGAGAAAGTAAAGAGATAAACTCTAAATATCTAAATGAATTTCACACGAGCCATTCACTTAATTGAATAGAATTGAGAAGGAATAGAATCTTAATTCTTATGAAATAGAATATAAGGGTAGTTGCTATTAAATGGTTTAGTTGAATAAAAAAGCCTATAAGAATAAACTCGTAACGAAAAATAAAAAGTCTATTATATCCTTATATTCTTCCATCCTCTCCTTCTCTCTCTCTCCTTTATGCTCTTTTATTTCTTCTTCCTCTTTTTTCCCCCTTGATTAGAAATGTGAACACAAGAATGGTCCTCATTGCCCATTAATTTACAAATTTTTTTGGTGATTATAATTCCATCTTAACATTTCAACAATAATTAAAACATGAATTGATTACACCACATAAACCTAATCACAATTCACTCTTCTTAACACTAAACCTCTTAACTTTCATGTCACCTTCTCAAACCTTGAAATCACACCGTTTGCTAGCCATGTCATAGATAAAATTTACGTAAGGCATCCATGACTCCTCGTTTTGAAGTAAATAATTTAATTAAAATTTACATAAAAGTTAGAACCTTAAGTCATAGATACATAATTACATTTATATTGTCTTCTAATCCCAAGAAATTAAACATACTATGGTTGTCTATTAATGAACATATCACCATACCGGTTCATAAACCTAAAAGTACTGACAAGACATTAAAAGACTCATCCATACGGCCGGTTGATGCTTACTCCCCATAGCTTTAAAAAGAAATTGACCCTAAGATAATTATACCGAAGCATATCAGTTAGAACCTGCAAGAAAATCTATAAGAGTATGAACAACCATAACCTAATAAATTAGGTTAGAGACTTATGAATGCATAACAAACACAAATAGGGTCATCAAACAATTGATTATATACCATGCAACAAGCAAATTCCATCATACAACGGTGGTTCGATCCGTTAAGAAATTAGAGTAATTCTACCCGCTCTAATTCAAATTGAAAAGTTTTCATATTTATGCAATAGTTCACAACCAAACTTAGGTTTTTTACAATAGAGACACTACTCCTTCTATGACTATTCTTTAAACCATTGTTGATGCGAACTGTGACTAAGAACAGATAAAACTAGCCGCTGAATGAGTCCAAGTTTGTAAAAAGCTCGAAAAGGGGTAATGGGGAAAGGTACAAAAGGACAAATAAATGAAGAATGAAAATAGTAAACAAAACTCACGAATAGTTGCAGAGGATATGACGCACCAATGAAACTTCCGAGAACTCACAACATAATTCGATATGACACACGAATTGATCCAATGAGGTTATTCACCACTTAATCTTGCTTAAGAGAAAGGATAAGAGTAATGTCGAGAGTAAACAACGGTGTTTACGCAAGGAAACAAAGTATTCAATTATATTGAAGGTAATCTATTCTATTATAGCTACAAGTATAAGGGTATTTATACCCGTAAGTTAAGGCAACTTGCCCAAAAGAGAAAAGACAAAAGACAAAAAGGATATTTCCTAAAGAAGTAATGTACATAATACAAAAAGGGTAAAAATGAATATACAAGGAAAATAATCATTGGTGCTATAGATTCTACACATGATATTGTATACGTGACGATACTGCATTGGCAAGGTTGTTAGGAGATGCGGACAAAAAGTATGAATAGATGGGTTTGTCTGAGCAGGGATAGTCTAGTCAGTTCAGTCTCTTTCTCTCGGTTTCTTGACAAGGAAGATGTTAAGTAATTGGTCGGCTCAACATTGGAGAGTATTCATCAACTTGACATACCACTGAGCAATGGGTGGTCATATGGTACGGTATTAAAGGTGACTCGGCCTTGGCAGGGATTGGTTGGAACAGGATGATTCGTCGTGCCAACCCCTTTAGTCCTCGAGCTCAGTTTTAGGTAAAAGGTCCAGTAACCTGATTCCCATCATTCCCTATAGGTTGTTTTGGATTTAGGATCAAATCTGAATGGTATTTGCTCAGTTCTTCGTCAGGGTAATATGAACTGAAGTTGGTAATGTTGAAGGCGTCAGAAACCCCATAATCCTTAAACAGTTCCAGCTTGTAGGCATTGTTATTGATTTTCTAAAGAATTCTGAAAAATCCTTCTGCTTTTGCAGACAGTTTGTTCTTCCTTTTGTTTGGGAACCGTTTCTTGCTGAGGTGTAGCCATACCAAGTCTCCTGGTTGAAATTGTTTGGCCGACCTACCCTTGGTCTTTTCTCGCATTCATCTGGTAGCTTGGTCGATGTGCCGAGTAACCTTATCATAGATGTGTTGAAGAGATTGTACTCTGGTCGAGGCGTTAGGGTCATTTTGCACGGTAACTGGTCTAAAGGCGTAGTTGAGGGGCAATTTGAGATTGAATCCATAGACTACCTCGAAGGGAGTTTACTCAGTGGTGTTATAGGCAAACTTAACTACTGGCAAGCAGATGTCCCAATCAGCCAAGTTCTTGCCTACTGCAGCTTGGAACAGTGACCCCAAAGTATGATTAACCACCTTTATTTGGCTGTTAGTTTAGGGGTGACATGAGGTACCGAAGAGTGATTTGGTTCTCAACCGATGCCACAGGGTTCTCGGTACACCATGTATTTGCACAATCTTCTTTAAGAAAAGAGAAGTAATAGCCGAAGCGTTGTTAGTTTTGGTGCAGGGCACAAAGTATGTCATCTTACTGAATTGATCTACGATAACCATCACAGAATCTTTACCTTAGGCAGTTCACGGCAGTCCGAGAACAAAATCCATACTCGGTTCAGTTTACGTCCTCGTCGGAACAAGTATGGGCATTGCTTTCCCTTGTTTGACTTAGCACTTAACCTTTTTGCACATGGCACAGCTTTCGACAACTCGATGTACATCTCTTCGCATTCTTAGCCAAAAAAATTGGCCATTCAACAGTTCACAAGTCCTTCTCTCTCCAAAGTATCTAGAAAATCCTCTGTTATAGGCTTCCCTAATTAATAATTCCCGTAAGGAACAAGTCAGCTCGCATAGTTTCCCCTTTCGAAATAGATAGCCATCCTCCACATAATACTCGTCTACTGTCCTTCCATTTATGTATCGCGAAATTATTGGTCTAAAATGTGGATCCCTGGAGTACTATTCTTTGATACTTACTAAACCAAATAGCTTGGTCTGCAGTTCTGATAAAAGTGCATGTTTCATCGAAAGAGCATTTGTAACTACATTTGATGTGAACTACGACCAAGAAAAAACAAGACTAGTTGCTGAATAGGTCTAAGCTCGTAGAAAGCTCAAAAAGGGGTAATAGGGAAGGGCACGAAAGGGCAAAGAAATGAAGAATGAAAATAGTAAACAAAACCTACGAACAGCTCTAGAGGATATAACGTACCAATGGAACTTCTAAAAACTCATAACACAATTTAATATGACACACGAATTGGTCTAATAAGGTTACTCTCCACCTAACCTTGCTTAAGGAAAAGGATAAGAGTAATGCTAAGATTAAACAACAGTGTTTACACAAGGAAGAAAAGTACTTAATTGTATTGAAGGTAATTTGTTTTGTTACAGCTACAAGTATAAGGGTATTTATACCTATAAGTTAAGGTAACTTGCCCAAAAGGGAAAAATACAAAAAAGATATTTCCTAAAGAAACAATGTACATGATACAAAGAGGGTAAAAATGAATATACAAGGAAAATAATCATTGGTGCTATAGATTCTACACATGATACTGTATACGTGGCGATACTATACATGGCAATACTTCATTAGCAAGGTTGTTAGGAGATGCGGATACTATATATGGCAATACTTCATTAGCAAGGTTGTTAGGAGATGCAAATAAAAAGCACGAATAGAAGGGTTTGTCCGAGCAGGGATGGCCTAGTCAGTCTGGTCTCTTTCTCTCGGCTTCTTAGCAAGGAAGATGTTGAGTAATTGGCCGACTTAGCGCTATTGAGTATTCATCAACTCGACATACCACTGAGCAATAAGTAGTCATACAGTATGGCATTAAAAGCGACTTAGTAGAGAAGTGCTCAACCTTGGTAGAGGTTGGTTAGAATAGGAGGATTCGTCGTGCTAATCCCTTTAGTCATTGGGTTCGACTACAGGTAAGAGGTCCAATCTCCTGATTTCCATCAACGTTGCTTTTTCCCTGCTTGTATTTAATTACAAAATCGAACCCCTTAAGTAATTCAACCCATCTTGCCTACCGCTTTGACGACTTGGTCTGACTTCAAAGGTACCTCGGCGATTTATGGTCAATACATGACAAATTCTCTTGACAGTAAGTAATGTTGCTACACTTGCATTGCTTGGATCAATGCCAAAAGTTCTTTGTCATACACAGAGTAGTTCAACTGTAATTCTAGGAGCTTCTCACTATGGAAGGCAATTGGTTGGCTTTCCTACATCATGACAGTGCCTATTCCAATGCCTGATACATCACATTCCAGTTTCAAAATGTTGTCGAAGTCAGGTAGTATCAATACCGGGGCGGAAGTCAATCTTTCTTTTATGTCAGCAAAACTCCTCTCTTCCCTTTCTCCCCTTCGGAAGTCGATGTTCTTCTTTGTTAGCTCGATAAGTGACATAGTGATAGTACTGAAATTCTTGATAAATCTTCTATAAAATGAAGCCATTTTGTAGAAACTTCTTATGTCAGCGCAGGTAGTAGGAGTTGGCCACTCGACAATCGCGTTGATCTTCTCATCATCGAATCGTAGGCCTTCTCCACTAACTACATACCTTAAGAATACCACTTCCTCCTAGCAGGAGCAACATTTCTTCAAATTGCTAAATAGTCTCTCAACACGAAAGATATCTAGGACTGCTCTGAGATGTTCACAGTAACTTAGCATGTCGGCACTATAGACAAGGATGTCATCAAAGTACACCACGTTACACTCCCCTATGAGATGTCTTAGAACATGGTTCATAAGTCTCATGAAAGTGCTTAAGGTATTCGACAAGTCAAAGGGCATGACCATCCACTTGTAAAGTCCAGTTGAGTCTTGAACGCAGTCTTCCACTCATCTCCTGGTCTCATGCGGATTTGATGATAGCTGGATTTAAGATCAATCTTGCTAAAAATCTTGGGTCCACTTAGCTCATCCAACATGTCTTTTAACTTCGGGATTGGATACTTGTATTTGATCGTGATTTTGTTTACGGCTTAGCTGTCAACACACATCCGCTAGGTTCCATCTTTCTTCGGCATTAGGAATACAGGTACAACACAAAGTCTGAGACTCTCTCTCACATAACCTTTCTGTAGCAACTCATTGACTTCACGTTGGAGTTCAAAAGCCTGCTCAAGATTCATCTAATAAGCCGGCTTATTCTGCAATGCAGCGTTTGGTACTAAGTCAATACAGTGCTCGATACCTCAAGTTAGGGGCAACCGCTCAGGTAACTGTTCAGGGACCAGGTCAACATAGTCATCTAGAAACTCCTTGATTTCCTAAGGAAGCTTACACAACTCCTTCACTTCCAATAGTCTCTTGACCAATAATAGGGTTGGCTCGTCAACATTGATGGCCTCTCGAAGCTCGGCCCTACTCATCACTAAAGCTTTCTTCAATCCGCGAGTGAGTTTCATTTGTAGCTTGTGAACTTCTTTCAGCGGCATCAGATTCAGTGTAATCTTTTAGTTATCCTTTTCCAACACATACGTGTTCCTGTAGTTGTCATATATAACTCTCCTGTCAAACAACTACGATCTATCCAGCAACACGTGGGAAGCACACATATCTAGCACGTCACAGAGGATCTGGTTAAAGTAATTCCCTATAGTGATCGGCAATAGTATTTGCCAAGTGACATGTAATGCTCATTTCTCGCTCAACCATTGCAACTTGTACGGTTTAGGATGTGCAACAGTCAACAGTGTTAGTTTTGAAACAAGATTGGTTGATGCCATATTGATGCAACTTCCACTATTCACAATAAGAGCACACATCCGATCGTTCACCTTGCAAGTGGTATGAAACAAATTCTCCTTCTACTCCTCTTCTTATGAAGGTTCCATGCTCATAGTTCGTCGGACAACCTTGAGTAATTGGTCCAAGTCGTTAGGAAACACATCTTCCTCAATTAGCTCTTTCTCAGCAGGAACCTCCTCCTCTTCGGGTTCCTCATTCGTGCTCTTTACTTCTAACTTCAGGATGTCTCACTTAATGACCATCGTCCTTCGATTCAGGTACTGAGCAGCCATATGTTTGAACCCTTGACACTTAAAGCACTTGATCTAGCTAGTTTTCCTGCCAGACCCTTGCCCCTTTTCATACATTCAGGTTAGCACTACATCTTTAAGTTGGCCTTTCTATTTGGCTTTGACATCAACTCTTTTGCTCGGCTTACTACTAGACTGAGCTTGGTGACTTGCCTATCCTGGTTGACTAGTCAACATTTTGGTCATTACTCAGCTCCTTATTTGTCTCTCCACTCGTTAGGCAATCCCAACAGCTTCGTTCATCATGTCAAATCGTTAAAGCTCCCCAATGTCTCAGACGTCTCCTTTCGACCCAATGATAAATCGTGAGATTATTCAGGCTGGTGGTTCCTCCACTTCGCATCTTATCATAAGCATTTGGAATTCTTAAACATATTCATCAACTGTTCGGCCTCCTTGTCTCAACTCCTGAAGCCAAGTGAAAGTATTTTGGAGATAAGTTTTTGGCACAAATCTATTTCAGAATACCCTCTTCATCTCAGGCCAGGTGTTAATCTCTTAGTACCCCTCTCTTCTTCTCATGGCCTGAAAATTCTTCTACTACATGGCGGCATATCTGGAAAATTCAATAGTAACAGTCCTCACTTTCTCATAATCCTTATATTGATAGTAATCAAATACACGCTTTACCTTCTCTTCCCAATCCAGATACTCATTAGTATTTCCAGATCTATTAAAACTTGGAATCTAAAGCTTTACATGGTCGGATGCTCTGGGGACTTGTACAGGCTCCTCTTCAAAATACCCTTCTTCGTCTTCATCAAGCTCTCTTAAGTCTATCCTTCGCCTTATTCGTTCGCCGACTGCTCCACTTCGAATTGGTCAAGTTGGATTCTGACCTCTAATAGGTTGAGCAGCTTGTGGAGTGTTTTGTGCGGCTTTAGTAAGTCGGCAAGATAGGGTATGAACAACTCAGGTCAAATTTACCAAGAGGTTAGCTACCACATCAAGTCTCTCATCAGTACTTTTAAGAGTTCCTTGAGATTGTCGTCTATGGTAGATAACTCCACCGTCATCACCAACATTAACATTTATATTTAGGTCTGTCATTTTTTTTCATAGATTCAGATTCAAATTCAAAAAAAAAAAACACTTCAGAAAGTAAATAGCTAATAACACAGCAGTCAAATGAATACAATAACTTGCTCTGTTTCTCACACATAAAACAAAGAATAACAGAATTCAGGAAGAAATAATTACAACTCATATAAAACCTCCTGTCTGATACCAAGATGATGTGAACTGTAACAAAAAACAGACAAGGCCAGTTACTAAATAGGTTCAAGTTTACAGAAAGCTCGAAAAGGGTTAATAGGGAAAGATACAAAAGGGTAAAGAAACGAAGAATGAAAATAGTAAGCAAAACTCATGAACAACTCCAGAGGATATAACTCACCAATGGAACTTTCGAGGACTTACGGCACAATTCGATATAATGTATGAATTTGTCCAATGAGGATACTCGCTACCTATCCTTATTTAAGGGAAAAGATAAAAGTAATGTTAAGAGTAAACAATAGTATTTATGCAAGGAAGAAAAATACTCAATTATATTGAAGGTAATCAGATCTCTTATAGCTACAAGTACAAGGGCATTTATACTCGTAAGTTAGGCAACTTAACCAAAAGGGAAAAGAAAAAAAAGGACATTTCCTTAAGAATCAATGTACATAATACAAAAAGAGTAAAAATGAATATATAAAGAAAATAATCATTGGTGATACATATTCTACACATGATACTGTATACATGGCGATGCTGTATTAGCAAGGTTATTCAGAGATATGGACAAAAAGTGCGAATAGATAGGTTTATCCGAGTAGGGATGGCCTAGTCAGTCCAGTATCTCTCTCTTTCGACTTTTCGGTAAGGAAGATACTGCATAATTAATCGGCTCGGCACTAGAAAGTATTCATCAACTTGACATACCACAAAGTAATGGGTAGTCATACAGCACAACATTAAAGGTAACTCGGTAAGGAAGTACTCAGCCTTGACAGGGGTTGATTGGAACAGAAGGATTCGTTGTGCTAGCTTCTCTAGTCCTCAGGCTCAGTTACGAGTAAGAAGTCCGGTAGCCTGATTCCTATCAATTACTCTCATTTTTACTACGACCTTCTCTTCTATCACTTAGTTTGGTTAAGAATATGCTATCTAGTACTATCTTTTTCAAAGGTATCGATGTTTGGTTAGAGAATCCTAGTATTCCTCTAAAGGGTTGCAATGCATACCTAATTAAGGTATTTAGGTCTATTACGATTAAGTACGGTTTAAGATAATCAGACAATCGCATACCATTCAATTCACAACTGTCACGCCCCGAAGCGGTAGAGTCGTAACAGCCCCCGCCGTGTAAACCGCCCTAAGATAGAAGTTGGTCTTACAACCGCTATCTTAGACCTGATCTACACAAGGCGTCCACGACTAACCCGCTTTGAAGTAGACAATTTGTAATTTAAACAAATCATTTAAGAAAGTGAGAAAAGTTATATATAGTCACTATAATTCAGTTATTACATTAATCAGAAATGAAAAGTAAAACATGTTTTGATTCTTCAATGTTTTTCCTCACTCCCCAGGATCCAGCAGTTGCTAGCTTCAGAGTAGTTGTTGCCGCTTCTTAGCCAGCACCTGCATGATGTCTATAGGGATGTGAGCAACCACAGCTCAGTAAGTTAGGACGGAGGACTTAAAACTATACCATACACACAACAAGGTTTTCAATCACTTATTAGGTGCAATGCATGTGCAAGCAAATGCCATCGCATGACGTTGTCCGGCCCGTCGTGAGATTAGAGAAATTGCGCCCGCTCTAATCCGGGTTGAGGAGTTGCCGTTAATGCAATAGCTCACGACCAAACCCAGGCTTGTGTAATGAAGACCTTGCTCCTCCCGCGACTACCTTCGAACTACTGCCTTCACCCTCGCCACGACCGCCTCTCCTATCACTTAGTTCGACTGAGGATGAAGAAGGGACCATTTTGCAATCCTGCGCTATCCCTTCCGAAGGGGTCGGTATTTGGTCGGAGAGTCCTAAGTTCCCCTAACGGGTTGCCATGCATGTTCGATTATGATTACAGGTCGTATATTTGATTAAGTCCAATTCAAGGTGATCAATCATTACATACAATTCATACAACATGTGCCAAAGCAACAAACAGAATCATAGCATCACCCATAATCAAGCACATGCATACATTCAACTATCTAACAAGCACAACCAAGCATAATCTTAAGCCTCCAAAAATACAGCATCGTATTAATCCCAACTTACCTCGACTCCTCGCTCACTTACTCGAGGTCCGATTTGCTCAGGCCATCGCCGATCATCCCTATAACACGAACGTGGTTTCAGTATTGCATATAATATTATAAGTTCATTTTATCCGATAACGCTTATTGTTAGGTTTTGTTTAAGGTTTAATATGCCTAATTATCTAGGTATTAAGTCTTTTATAATTATTTTAGGTTTGGGTTTAGGTTCGGGTTCCGCATCGATTTCTAAATTAGATTCTAGTTCAATTTCTAGGTACTGTTTTGTACCCGGATCTTAGAAATTCGTTTCAACTCATAATGTGAAACTATCCACATTATTTCCAGATACCCTAAATACGATCACTACCCCTAGTCCGCATTTTATTCCATCCGGTACACTTAAATCCGTATTAGTGTACCGAATTTACTCATGTTGTGAGAAATTTTTACATTTTTCATATAATTACCTAAAATTGAATTTTGTTTCAGATTTGTTATGTTCTGATTTTCATTATTTTATTATCTAATTAAACCTAATTTTTCCATATTTATTAATTTTTAATTCTACATATTCTTAATTTTCTACATTTACCACATAACACCTTCATTACTTATACTTAACACTCCATACACTAAGATCAGGTTTCCACATCAGAGATTAACATCCCTAAACATCTAATTACTATCTAAATCAGTAATTAATATCCTAATCACCTAATTAACTCCCAATTACTCAATTTTTCCATCATTTTAGGGCTAAAAATTAACTTAAAAATTTCGAAAATTAAATTTAAAAAAATGGCTTCATAGCACTATTATATATCACATGATCATCCTACAGAAAAAATTTGAGCTTCAAACTACACTCCTAAGGTCATTTATTTCTAAACCGAAATGTGCTCGGTTTTGCATGATTTCTTAAGGACCCTATATTACGGAACATGTTTTCATCTAAATAATATTTTTCGTACAAACTACATACAAAAATATCTCATAATAACAAAATTCATAATTTTCTAATTATATTTACTATTTTTAAAAAATTTTACAAGAATCGGGCTGGAATTTGGACTCACCGGTTTTGGTGGCTCCGGCCATCTCGGGCCTCCGTGGCCTTGTCGGCCGGCCTGGGCGCTGCAACCACCGTGTGGTGGTGGTGGCCGTCTACTTCCATCTCCTCTTCTGGTGTGGGTTCCTTTTAAAACCCTTAACTGCACAGTTTTTCTTATTTTTTTTATTTTCTGGATTTTCTCTCGAATTTTCAACTCTCCCTAATTTTCTCACTTTCCAAACTGTCCAAATGAGCTCTGTAAATTTTTTCCCTATTTATAGACATTTTCTGTAATTAATATGTATTAATTTGACAAGACTTTGTCCAAATTCCTTAATTTTTGGCTTTTGTGTTGTTCAATTTTTATTGGCTAATTTTTATTTTGCAGCTTTGGACCTGCCACGACCTTATCTTGATTCATCTTATCATCTTCTGATTTTTTTCTTATTTTTCCATAATTATTTTATATTTTTCTTTAATTATTTGCTTAGTTTTCGGCCAATTTTAGTAATTACGCGTATTTTTATCTACACGTAAATACATGTAGGGTACACGTGAACATTCCTAAATATTATTTTGGTCATTCTAAAATTTTTAGTATACATATAATCTATCTCTAATAATTTATTGGTTATTATATTACACTTTTTGCCTTTTCGGTAATTAGCAGTTATTATGCTTAAAATTTGAAAATTTTATAGTCTCCTATTTTGCTATTTATTTTCTTAAATTTAAGTTTACGGGGTCATTTTTACTCATATTTCTCTCAATAGTTTATAATTTGGGTGTGATCGGATCCTTTAGCCGATCGCCCTAAACCTTGGGTTCTAAATTCAATCCTATGGTTACTTGACTGAACTTTGGGGCTTACAACAACAAACACTTAACACAACATAGATTTCAATATAAAGTTAAATACATACAAGCACATGCATGTAACTACCTACAAGCATAATTATACACAATCCTAAGCTTCTAAGTATTTTAAAATAGTACTAAAAAATATAATAAAGTATCGAACCCAACTTGCTTAGAATCCTTGTTTCGCTCACTCGACTTGTCGTAGTTTAATTTGTCTCCGCATTTCCTATAATATAAATACTCTTTTAGTATTTATATTCTTATGTTATATATAAACTTTAGGTTATAATTTAACTCAATTTTCCATATATATATATGTATTATTTATCATCGATTCATTGTAGGTTAGTTTTGGAATCGATTTAAGTTCTAAATTAGTTCTAACTACGAATATTATACATAAATCCTAAAAATGCGTTCTAAACCATAATGTGAAATTAATCACATTATATTCAGGTATCCTAAATATCACTTTTAGTCCTTAAGCAATATTTTAGCTTATATGGTATACCCTAATCTTTATTTATGTACTGAATTTACTCTTGAAATGAGAAAATTTTATATTTTTATATAATTACTTAAATTTACGTTTCCTAAACAAATTTATTATATATTATTATTATTATTATTATATTATCTATTTTAACCTAATATTTTATGTTTATTATAATTCCAATTCCATATACTATTAAAACTACATATATTTACTATATAATACTCATAGTGATTATATTTAACACCCTAAATACTACAAATATCATATTACATTAGATATGAACATCTTAAAACACCTAATTATACACTATACTAGTAATTATTTAATTAACCATTAACTAACTCCAAAATGACTAATTATATATATATATATATTAAAGGTCTAAAAATTACTTAAAATTTTTGAAAATTTATTTATGAAAAATTGCTTCATAACACTATTTTACATCCCCTAAGTAGTTTACACAAAAATTTTGAGCTTTAAATTACACTCTTAAGGCTATTTATTTATAAATCAAAACGTGATCAGGTTTATACGGTTTCTCAAGCACTATATATTTCCAGATATAATTGAATCAAACCAATATTTTTTTCGAAATCTACATACATAAAAACATCATAATATTAAATTTCATAATTTGATGGATAAAATTGATAATTTTAATAAATTAAACAAAATCGGATTAAAATTAAACTCACTTGACCGTTGGACTTCTGGCCACTAATGGTAATCCTAGGGTTATCGGTCAACCTAAGTGATGATGGTAGGGTGTTTTGGTGGCAATGGTTAACTTACAAGTAGCCGTAGGCCATTGGTTATAGGTTTGGTCTAGAAGCCTTAACTATATAGATTTTTTCTAATTTTTTACAAAAACCCTAATTCTCTCTTTTTCGGTTCTCTCTAATTTTCTTACACTCCAAACAAACCAAATGAGCTTCAGTTAAGGTTTGAGTATTTATAGAGCCGCATGGGGATCTTTTTCATTAATTTTAAGTTGATATTTAGCCTTATTTTCTTTCCATTTTGCTTTCTAGTTGGTTTATTCTAATCGGTTCGATTTTTTTCTTTCTACCCTAACATACCATGACTTGATTTTGGACAAATCCTTACTTTTCCTTTATTTTTCCTTGATTTTTTTGGTAATTTTCTTTAATTATTTGGCATTATTTTAGCTTTTTTGGCATTTTAAGTAATTTTGCGTATTTTTATTTACACGTAAATACTTATGGGATATGTAAAAACATCTAAATATTATTTATGATATTATATGATTTTTAGTATACATATAATTTATCTCTATCTACTCATTAGTTATCGAAACTCATTTTTATGTATTTCAAATAAATAATAGGTAATATACTTATAGTTTGATATTATAATATTCTGTTATTTTATTACTTATTTTCCCAAATTCAAACTTATAAGGTCATTTTTACTAATATTTGTAACTTCGTTGTATAACTTAGGCTCAATCAAACACTTTATCTAATCACCTTAAATCTTATATATTAAATCCAAACTTTCAATTATAGGGCTTATGATGGCGGCGATGCTGGAGTGCTTTGATGGATCTTGTATGGTCACCAGTGGTAACGATGTTAGTATGCTTTAATGGATTCGGTGTGGTTGTCGATGGGTAGTAGTGTCAAAGTTCTTTGATGATGGTGGTGGTCTAATATATAATGAGAAGAAGATAGAAGACGTCATTTAACCATAGAATTGTAAGTCTTTACTTTCACTAAGGAATGACCATTCCTTATTTTCACCGAATTGCAATTCCTAATGAAGTAAACAGTATAATGAGACCCTTTTAAGGAATAAGGGGAGAATGGAATTGACATTCCCTCTAATTGAACACGTTGTTAATGTTTAGATATACAAATGGGAGAACACCTCTTATTTATACAAATGGCCTCCTATAATGGATGATCAAGATTTATTCGATCTAATGGCTAAGATCAATTCCTACCTACTATGTTATAAGGATTCATAGTTTGTAGAACCTTTTAGAGCATTCTTCAATCTACAAACTTCATTGGATAATAAGATCTATAAAATGTCTAGGCTAACCTCCTTCTTAGATTACATTTGTCCCTTCTTACCTCATTAAGCTTGCACTAGGAATTCTTTAGGGCTTTGAAGAATCGATCTATGGCATTCTTTCCTACCCAATCTATCGACGTTTTTGTCCTAACTTCGCTCTTTAGTTCTAATCCATTCCATAACTGGGACTTGGCCTTCTATATGCACCTATGTTATGAAGATTACCAATGGCCTTCCTCTTCCTTTTATCTCAATGCAGCACTTTTCCTTTTTCAAACTTATCCTCTGAATTGTTGCCTTGCTCTACACAGTTTACTGGTTTTGAACTTTGTAGGACTTTACCATCTATTCCTTCTGCAACTTCCCTTACCAAAGTTGAACTATCTCTTTTCATCAATACTATTTTCTCTATTTCATCCTCTGTCATGATTAGCATTAAAGTAATGAGCTTTGTTGATCATCTAGTTTTCCTACTCACTATAACCATATATTAATAGCTTGTTCACTTCACTAAATGGAATGAGGGAGAAATGTAATTGGAATTCTTAAAGAACATAATAAGTGTGTAATACCTATTACTTTGTTTAGTTGGATTAATAAAAAACTGAAGAATAAATACGTAATAAAACTTTAATGATAAAATTACTCTTGATTCATTTTCTTTCTTGAGTAATTATAAAGTAATAGATGATGGTGGTGGAAATCAGCTGCAAGGCGGAGGTAGAGGTAATGGTTGACGGCAGTTGTAAGTGGTGGTGGCGATGGTGGTGGTGGTGGCGATGGTTAGGGAGGGGAGGGGGGTAGGGAGGAGGGGAAGTTAGGGGTAGGGGTAGTTACGGGTGGTAACGATAGTAGTGGTAGTGATGACAGTAGTGGTCAAAGGTGGTCGCGGCGGTGACGGGTAGTGGGTGGTGATGGCAATGGCAATAGCAACAGCAACAGCAATAACAACAGTGGTGGTCATAGGTGATGGTGGTGGCAACAATGTGATGGTATTGGTATTAGTGGTGATGATGGTGGTTGGTGGTGATTGTGGTGGTGATGATAGGTGGTAGTGGTTGGTGGTTAGTAATAGTGGTGATGGTAGGAGTAGTGATGATGGCAACTGCGGTGGCGGTGGCGGTGGCGATGGCAATGGTAGTGGTGGTCATCGTTAAATTGATATGACGTTATTTTTGGAAAAAATACAAAATTTTGTGAGGAATTGTAATTTTTTAGTTGAATTAAAGAATTTCTATTACTTGATTTCATGTAATAGGGATTTTTGAGGAATTACAATTTGGAGACAAAAAACCAAGTGAAGGTTGCAACAAGGAATAAGGAAGGAATTGAATCCCAATTCTTCTCAAATGAATGAGGCATAAGATTCTTGGCTGATCCAATAAATACAATTAGATCGAGGAACAATAGTGACGTTGTTCTTATCTAAGAAGTCCAAATTGATGACAAAATCAAAGTCATATGTGAGAATTACCTCAATATTCCCTCTTCCTTGCTAGTCTCTAATGCTAAATTCCATGTTTTTAAGGACTTCATATGTTGGGATCTCCTTAGAGTTAACAGTCTTGAATTGGGATTTACTCCTTTTAATCTTTAATTCGCGTTTAGTGGCAAAATCCCTTGAAATGAATAAATGTAAGGCTCACATATCTACCATCACATTTATCTTCTTTCCATCCACCTAAGTTTCAACATACATCAAGCCCTTTCTCATCTTCTTATCTTAGGGCTGTGTAACGTAAAGAAGACAAATGATACCAAGATGACTCTTATCGTTTCCATCGAATTCATCCTTTGCAAGGAGAACATTTAACTGTTCCCTTTTTGGACAATCTTGAGCATACACAAAAATAACACTTAAATTGTCATACCCTTCTCCTATTTGCTATCCCCTCCCCCCCCCCCCCCCCCCCCCTTCCTTTTGGGGGACTTAAAGATCTTTAACCTTTTATATCTTCCTCTTTTTCTTTTTCATTACTTATGGAAGGCTAGTTTTTCTTGTTCTATAATTCTATAAGACCCTTTGCTACAACAACGACTTTCGAGATATTCTCCACCCCATGTCACTCGAATTCTAACTTACCCTATAGTTTTAGCTCATCCATGAACATGATGAAAGCATCATTCGGGTTGAGGTTTGGTATTTCTAGCATAAATTCTAAGATTTCCTAAACGTACCGCTTTACATTAGCTTTTTGCTTGAGGTATCTAAGCTTGATCTTAGTTTCTCTCCTTATGTTATAAGGAGAGAACTAGTCTCGGATCACATCTTAATATACGTGTTCTTAATATTACATCTTACTATGGATGTGATTTCTTAAAATGAGATTAAAAAGGATTCATAACATTTTCTAACTAGAGTAAGACATGTTTATCTATAGTATTAAAATGTAATAATTATGCAAATAAGTCAAGATAACAATGACAAAAATCCAATAACTATGCACATTTAATATTATAGGTAATCTCTCTCTCTCTCTCTCTCTTATGGCAATGGTATAGCAATTGATTAAAACAACCATCCCTATCATTACAGGATTTCATACATTTACCAAGTTTAATTCAAATTTTTTAGGGTTTATTATTACTCTACGTTCACCTTTAAAGCAATTCATTTACTATAAAAAACAAAACAGGGAAAACAAATTGTGACCATTATTTAAATAATTGACCATTGCATAGTCTTAATGGCAAATATATTGATAATTGTCATTAATAATAAAAAGACATTTATACAATGACAAAATGATGTTAATTAATTGTAATATGAAATGTTATGCTTTGAAAATGTTAAGTCATCATAGTCCCGTTATGCGAGCTATCCTAAGATAGAAACTGTTTTTAAAATTGTTATCTTAAGCCTAATTCATACTAGGCGTACTTGACTCTATTCCTTTAAAACATCTAATTCGATACCTATTTGTTATAAATCCATAGAATAATCTTTTGAAATAATTTATTAAAAATAAACTTGTAATTTGACTTTGCAAAATAGTGGTAGTAAATCTCACAGATACCTATTATTTTATATACAAACTTAAAATATTAAAACTAACAAGTCTTTTGAGGAGTCGTATGTAGTTTTCTTTAAAAGCTAAAAAAATCAATACTAAAGACAATATCCAGCCATTTCTTGTTACAATCACTCCCTATTCTAGTTTGCTAGTGCTATGGTTTTTGATAAATACTTGTAATCCATTTTGAACCTGTAAAACAAACTATAGAAAAATGAAGACAACTCAGTAAGTAGAACAAAGATAGAAGTATGATTCAGCACATTATAAGCAGGGTTTTCAACTAAGTTAGTTAAATGCAGTATATGTACAAGCAAATACTATTATACAACATTATCCGGTCCATCAAGAGATAAGAGAAATTACGCCTGCTCTAATCCGGATTGAGAAGTTTAACATTATGTACTTATGAATTGAAACTAAACTGGTGCTTGCAGAATGGAGAACACCCTCTTCCCATAATTACCTTCGAAATACGGCCCCCAATCTTAACATGCCCCCTAATCTTGCTACGACCTCTTCTTTCGTCACTTAATTCAACTATGAGTAAGGAAATGAACATTTCTGCCATTTTCATCGAAGGGAGTTCATATTTGGCTTGAGAATTTTAGCCGTTACCCTTAATAGGTTGCAATGCATATCAAGTTAGGTGTTAAGTTGAGTTTGAGTTGGTTCATTTTTAGAATGATTAACCAAGTCCAAACAATTTGAGCTTAGAAATATTTACAAAATAACTACAACATGGAGCTCATCTCCCATTACAGCAAATCAAAATTCAAACATGAGTGTTGCACACAAACAAACAACTAACTACAAGTACAAACAAACATATACCAAAGTCTTCAGATATTCCGAAATAATACCTCAAAATGTTGTTAAGCATTAATCTTACTTATCTATCCTAACACTTACTATGAAATATTTGTATCTTTGACTCTTTGCTCATTGGGAGATCCTATCATGTCCCGAAGCGGTGCAAACCATTCTAAGATAAAAGCTGACCATACAGCCGTTATCTTAGACCTAATTTACACAAGGCATCTATAATTAACCCGCTTTGAAGTAAATAGTTTGTAATTTAAATAAATCATTTACCTAAGAAAATAAGAATATATATATATACTGGAATTCAGTTATTATAGCTAACGTTTACAACGTTTCATTGTAATCTATTTTCTAGTTAATACATTAATCAGAAAAGAAAAATTCTAAGATAAGAGCTTAGACCTTAAAAATATATGTTTGTTTTTTAAATGTTTTTCCTTACTCCCTAGTGTAAGCCCCAAAGTTCAGCCAAGTAACCATAGGATTGAATTTAGAACCCAAGGTTTAGAGCGATCGGCTAAAGGATCCGATCACACCCAAATTATAAACTATTGAGAGAAATATGAGTAAAAATGACCCCGTAAACTTAAATTTAAGAAAATAAATAGCAAAATAGGAGACTATAAAATTTTCAAAATTTAAGCATAATAACTGCTAATTACCGAAAAGGCAAAAAGTGTAATATAATAACCAATAAATTATTAGAGATAGATTATATGTATACTAAAAATTTTAGAATGACCAAAATAATATTTAGGAATGTTCACGTGTACCCTACATGTATTTACGTGTAGATAAAAATACGCGTAATTACTAAAATTGGCCGAAAACTAAGCAAATAATTAAAGAAAAATATAAAATAATTATGGAAAAATAAGAAAAAAATCAGAAGATGATAAGATGAATCAAGATAAGGTCGTGGCAGGTCCAAAGCTGCAAAATAAAAATTAGCCAATAAAAATTGAACAACACAAAAGCCAAAAATTAAGGAATTTGGACAAAGTCTTGTCAAATTAATGCATATTAATTACAGAAAATGTCTATAAATAGGGAAAAAATTTACAAAGCTCATTTGGACAGTTTGGAAAGTGAGAAAATTAGGGAGAGTCGAAAATTCAAGAGAAAATCCAGAAAATAAAAAAAAATAAGAAAAACTGTGCAGTTAAGGGTTTTAAAAGGAACCCACACCAGAAGAGGATCTGGAAGTGGACGGCCACCACCAACACACGGTGGTGGCAGCGCCTAGGCCGGCCGATAATGCCACGGAGGCCCGCGGTGGCCGGAGCCACCCAAACCGGTGAGTCCAAATTCCAGCCCGATTCTTGTAAAATTTTGTAAAAATAGTAAATATAATTAGAAAATTATGAATTTTGTTATTATGGGATATTTTTGTATTTAGTTTGTAGGAAAAATATTATTTAGATGAAAACATATTCTGTAATATAGGGTCCTTAAGAAATCATGCAAAACCGAGCACCTTTCGGTTTAGAAATAAATGACCTTAGGAGTGTAGTTTGAAGCTCAAATTTTTTCTGTAGGATGCTCATGTGATATATAATAGTGATATGAAGACATTTTTTTAAATTTAATTTTCGAAATTTTTAAGTTAATTTTTAGCCCTAAAATGATGGAAAAATTGAGTAATTGGGAGTTAATTAGGTGATTAGGATATTAATTACTGATTTAGATAGTAATTAGATGTTTAGGGATGTTAATCTCTGATGTAGAAACCTGATCTTAGTGTATGGAGTGTTAAGTATAAGTAATGAAGGTGTTATGTGGTAAATGTAGAAAATTAGGAATATGTAGAATTAAAAATTAATAAATATGGAAAAATTAGGTTTAATTAGATAATAAAATAATGAAAATCAGAACATAACAAATCTGAAACAAAATTCAATTTTAGGTAATTATATGAAAAATGTAAAAATTTCTCACAACATGAGTAAATTCGGTACACTAATACGGATTTAAGTGTACTGGATGGAATAAAATGCGGACTAGGGGTAGTGATCGTATTTAGGGTATCTGGAAATAATGTGGATAGTTTCACATTATGAGTTGAAACGAATTTCTAAGATCCGGGTACAAAACAGTACCTAGAAATTGAACTAGAATCTAATTTAGAAATCGATGCGGAACCGAACCTAAACCCAAACCTAAAATAATTATAAAAGACTTAATACCTAGATAATTAGGCATATTAAACCTTAAACAAAACCTAACAATAAGCGTTATTGGATAAAATGAACTTATAATATTATATGCAATACTGAAACCACGTTCGTGTTATAGGGATGATCGGCGATGGCCTGAGCAAATCGGACCTCGAGTAAGTGAGCGAGGAGTCGAGGTAAGTTGGGATTAATACGATGCTGTATTTTTGGAGGCTTAAGATTATGCTTGGTTGTGCTTGTTAGATAGTTGAATGTGTGCATGTGCTTGATTATGGGTGATGCTATGATTCTGTTTGTTGCTTTGGCACATGTTGTATGAATTGTATGTAATGATTGATCACCCTGAATTGGACTTAATCAAATATACGACTAGTAATCATAATCGAACATGCATGGCAACCCGTTAGGGGAACTTAGGACTCTCCGACCAAATACCGACCCCTTCGGAAGGGATAGCGCAGGATTGCAAAATGGTCCCTTCTTCATCCTCAGTCGAACTAAGTGACAGGAGAGGAGGTCGCGGCGAGGGTGAAGGCAGTGGTTCGAAGGTAGTCGCGGGAGGAGCAAGGTCTCCATTACACAAGCCTAGGTTTGGTCGTGAGCTGTTGCATTAACGGAAACTCCTCAACCCGGATTAGAGCGGGCGCAATTTCTCTAATCTCACGACGGGCCGGACAACGTCGTGCGATGGCATTTGCTTGCACACGCATTACACCTAATAAGTGATTGAAAACCTTGTTGTGTGTATGGTATAGTTTTAAGTCCTCCGTCCTAACTTACTGAGCTGTGGTTGCTCACATCCCTATAGACATCGTGCAGGTGCTGGCTAAGAAGCGGCAACAACTACTCTGAAGCTAGCAACTGCTGGATCCTGGGGAGTGAGGAAAAACATTGAAGAATCAAAACATGTTTTACTTTTCATTTCTGATTAATGTAATAACTGAATTATAGTGACTATATGTAACTTTTCTCACTTTCTTAAATGATTTGTTTAAATTACAAATTGTCTACTTCAAAGCGGGTTAGTCGTGGACGCCTTGTGTAGATCAGGTCTAAGATAGCGGTTGTAAGGCCAACTTCTATCTTAGGATGGTTTACACGGCGGGGGCTGTTACGACTCTATCGCTTCGGGGCGTGACACCTAGGATCTAGCAGTTGCTAGCTTCAGAGTAGTTGTAAACCACTTCTTAGCCATCACCTGTAACGACATCTATAGGGTTGTGAGCAACCACAACTCGGTAGGTTAGGATGGAGGACTTAAAACTATACCACAAATACAAACAAGGTCATCGACCAACTTATTAAGTGCAATGCATGTTCAAGCAAATGCCATTAGACAACGTTGTCCAACCCGTTGAGAGATTAGAGAAATTACGCCCGCTTTAATCCAGGTTAATGAGTTACCGTTAATGCAATAGCTTATGACTAAACTCAAGCTTGTGCAATGGATAAATCATTCCTCCCACAGCTACCTTTGAACCATTGACTTTACTCTTGCCATGACCTCCTTACTTGTTACTTAGTTCAACTAAGGATGAAGAAGGGAACCATTATGCTATCCAGAGTTCTTCCTTTTGAAGGGGTCAGTATTTGGCTGGAGAATCCTACGTTTCCCTAAATGAATTGCTATGCAGGTCCGATTTATGATTATAAGTCGTAAATTTGATTAGGTTCGGTTTAGGGTGATCGATCGTTTTATACAATACAAGCCGGAACAACAAACATAATCATAGCATCACTCATAATCAAGCACATGCACATAACCAGCTATTTAATAAGCACAACCAAGTATAATCTCAAGCCTCCAAAATATAGCAACGTATTAATCCTAACTTTAGACTCTTTGCTTGCTCATTCGAGGTCCGACTCACTTAGGCCATTACTGATTATCCCTATAATACAAATATTGTCTCAGTTTTCATATAATTGTTATATATTAGTTTTTATTCTGTAACACTTATTGTTATCTTTATCTTAGGGTTTAATATATCCAATTACTTAGGTTCTTAAATCTTTTACAATTATTTTAGGTTTGAGTCTAAGTTCGGGTTCAATTTCCATATCAATTTCTAAATTAGGTTCTAGTTCAATTTCTAAGTACTATTTTATACTCGAACCCTAGAAACTCGTTTCAACTCATAATGTGAAATTAATCATATTACTTCTAAATATCCTAAATACCATAATTGCTTATAGTAAGTATTTTATTCTACTCGGTATATTTAAATCCTTATTAATATACCGAATTTACTCCTGATGTGAAAATTTTTACATTTCTCATATAATTACATAAATTTAAGATTTCTATTAGTTTTATTATATATCCCTATTATTTATATAGGATTAATTTTTATTCTAACATTTTCTATTTATTATATTTCCAATAATTGCATATTATATACGATCACTCATTATATACATAATACACATCTAATATTTCTATCACTTTAATTACTATCTCCCAACATCAATTATCATTTCAAAATGTCTAAATTCATTCTAAATAAGATTTTACACTTAATTACCCTAATTTACAAAATTAACTTAAAATTTACTATTTTTCCTTATTACTTATTTACTACATTATTAGCCTAATAATTACATCTAACACCCTAAATGCTATAAGTATCATATTTCATCAGATTTCAACATCCTAAAACATATAATTATTCACTAAATCAGTAATTAGCCATTTAATTACTTAATTAACCCTAAATTATCCATTTTATGTCTCATTTTAAGGCTTAAAAATTATCTAAAATTTTTTAAAAGTCATTTTTGAAAAAGGGCTTTGTGGTATTATTCTATATCACATAGTAGTTTACACAAAAATTTTGGCCTCAAAACTGCATTCCTAAGATCATTTATTTCTAAACTGAAACAATCTCGGTTTTGCATGATTTTTTACGGATCATATATCACGGGACATATTTTCATTAAAAAAATATTTTTCCTAAAAACTATATACTAAAATATTTTAAAATAACAAAATTCATAATTTTCTAAGAATATTTACTATTTTTATAAAATTATACAAAATTAGGCTGGAAATTGAACTCACCGATTTGGGTGGCTCCGGCTACCGTCGGTGGCCATGGGTATGTTGGCTCACTTGAGTGCTGCCACCATCATGTGGTGGTGATGGTCGTCTACTCCCAGTTGCTAGTTGGGTTTGGGTTCTCCTTTGAAGCCCTAATTACATAATTTTTTTGTGATTTTTTCTAAAACTCAAATTCACTCTCAATTTTGTCTCTCTCTAATTTTCTAAACTTCCTAACATCTAAAATGAGATTTTGGAAAATTTTGGGTATTTATAGAGGTCTTAGGGAATTATTGTGTATTAATTTGATTAGACAATTACCTTATCTTCTTCTAATTTGCCTTTTGTGTTGTTTTAATTTAATTAGCTAAATTTTTTCTTATTTTCCTCAGCTGCGATGACCCAAATCTAGATCAATCCTTATTTTTTACAATTTATTTATTTTTTATTAATTAATTATGAATTTTATTTAATTATTTAGCATTATTTTAGCACATTTTGTGTATTTTAAGTAATTATGCATATTTTTACCTATATATAAATTCATATATAGTACAAATAAATATTTCTAAATATTATTTAGATTGTTCTATGATTTTTAGTATACATATAATTTATCTCTAACGATTCATTAGTTATCGAAATGTATTTTACTTATTTTTGATAAACAATGAGCTATATACTTAAAATTTAAAAATTTTATATTATTTTATTTTATTACTTATTTTCTTAAATTTGAACTTACAGGATTACTTTTACTAATATTTATATCTTTATTTGATAATTTAGACTCGATCGGACCTTTTAACTGATTGCTCTAAATTTTACGAGTTAAACTTTGGGTAGTTAATTGTGGGTCTTACAAATCTTATATATACAAAACTCTGATTTATTTTTCGTAAAGGTTGCGAAAACGTTAGGGTTTTATCTACTCTTATTTTCTTCTAAAGTTATATATATATATATATCTAAGGTTTATTAATATTTTCTTTATATAATGGAATATAGTTTTATTATATATATTAAGCATTGATAATATATGCAATTATACTATTACTTATAATATATTGTTTTAATTGTACCAAAATGTACTTTTAATAAATCAATTTACGTTTCAATTATAACAAATTTATCGTAGTTTGTAAATTCTCATAATATTATAGAGATATAGATTATATTATATAGGATTGTCTAATTTTAATAAAAGTAGTGTTATTGAGTTTATACAAACCTAACGATGCGTACCATGAATTCTATTTTGAGAGATAACTTTTAAAGGGTATTTCTAGTTTTATATTATATCTATATGCTCCTATAATAAGCATTATTATATTATATGCATTTTACGTAGATGGACTATATTTTATATAATTTTTTTAATATAGCTTAATAATATATGTAATAACTAACCCTATTATGTGTATATCATAATCCAATTGTATAATTATTACTAAATAAGTTAAAAATTTATTTTCACCAGATCTGACCAACATGTACATGTATAAGTTTTATTTTAATATTTATCATATTTTAACTTATTATTACTAAAAACATGTCCCAATTAGTAAATTAGGCTATTCTACTACTAAAATTCATGATAAATAGCTCAGGTCACCAATTAATTCTCCAAAAATTTCGACAAACTCCTAAAAACATGGAGAATTCAGTTAGTACATGGTTCCATACTATTGGGTTTATCGCTTATATTCACATAATTACATTTTTACCCTTAAATTACATTTAATTAAACAAATATTATCATTTTTATACAAAATTATTTTCAATATGTTCTAACATTATTATGAATCACCATAAGTTAGTAGATGTCCATTCCATCAATTAATTTTATAAAAATCTATTTGTTTCGTAATTTCGCCCTAATTCTAGCAAATTTTAAGGTCAAAAAATTACATTAAATATCAAACATACCTAAATTAAAAATCTAGCTACATAGAAATTAGATGCATGTTATATCTATTCTATATAAAAATTTTGAGCTAAAAATAATATCATTTGGTATATTTATTTTCCATTTCAAAAACAGAAGAAATAGTAACTTATTTAAGTAAGTATATAAATTATTCAAAAATAAAAACACCACACGAATGTATATATGAAATAACCTAAATATAAATTTTTTAATAATTTTTTCAATTAATTTAATATCTTTTAAATTCAATGAAAAGCATGGCAGAATTTGAATTAAGCCGTTTATTGGTACTCTAGTAGTTGTTGGTCGTTGAGTTAGGCAGTGGGTGGGCTTGTGACGGTCGACGAGGTTTGTTGTTAAGTAGTGGTCGAGGTTGGATACGATGATAGCTCAGTAGGTTTCCCTATTTTCTTTTTATTTTTCTAATTTCTTTTTCCACGTCTTTCTTCTACTGTCTTAGGTTTTAGATTACTAAATGAACGGTTTCTAAAGTTTTTGGTAATTTATAAGGGGATTTTTGGCTAAGAGAATTTTTTTTGTTATTTTCTACTTTCCAATTAGCATGAGGTGTCTTTAGGTGATGAGCTTTCTTTTTTATTTATCACTTTCCAGCTAATTTCTTTGCCATGGTGATTGATCCAGCATTTCCCAAATCGTTTGTAGCAATTGATTGAGATTTGGATTAGTTTTAGTTGGTACTTCATTTAATAATTAGTATTTTGTATATATTGTATTGATATTTAGTATATTTACTTATATATATTTATATATCCTATATATATTACACATAATGTGTAATTATACACATATAATTATGTTCTTAGTACATCTTTTATTTTTAAGATATATTTCTTATTTATTTTTATGAGTTTATCTTATATTATATATAATTACATACTTTTTGAGTTAATTGATGTGCATAATTATTATATATACCAAGTATATTCATAAAAATATATGTATATTCATATAATATATTATGCTACATTATTTTTTTATAATATAATTAATTTATCTTTAAGTTCTCGTTCCATTTCAAGCTCAATTTTAGGGACTCAAATAAGTTTTATATTATATTAAATAATTATATTTTTAAGGTTAAAATTAGATTTTTATGATATTATTTTTAAAATATAACTTTACTATGTTACTTCAACTAGCTTTTGTAAGTTAATCATAAAATTTGGACTTAATTGAATAAATTTTTTCGAAAGCCTTAAATTTAGATACAGTTATTTTAAATATGACTTTAGAGACTCGCATAAAGTAAATTTTGACTATTTTGATTATATTCTCGATATTTTATTATATTTTTCACTTCTAAGCTTAAGAGAATTCCTTAATTAAAGTTATTATGTTCTTGATAAGTTTTTAATCTAATTAAGTTATTTTCTTGAACGCTTTAAATTGATTGTCGATTCTAATTGAAATATGGCTAAATCATTAAATATATGCTCACACGAGAAGGTTGGAGACAGTCAAATATTTACGGCTACTCTAAGCAAATCTTCTGATCAAAGCATACACGGTGATGAAATCAAGTCTATTTGAAAATTTGCTAACGATAATCTACCTCGAATCTGCCGTGAAAATTCGTCCATAGAAAAAGTAGTCGAATCCAACATATTGCTCAGAACAATATGAACCCCATACGGTATTAAAAAGGAAAAATTTTATTATAAAACGTGATTGTAAAAAGCCCGATCATAAAAAAAAAAAAGTGGTTTATCATGTATTTAATAGTTAGTATATGGTGTATAATTGATAATCAGATTTAAAAATAAAATCATCATTAAGGCCAGTCTAGTCATAGGTTTAATTCCCCCTCTGTAGTTAAAAAAAAATAAAAAAAGAAAATCCCATCGTCGTTAATATATATTAAATGCAACAACCTCTTCTTATTACCAAGTACATTGTTAATTGGAGGACTATTATTCTCCTCCATTCTTTCTGGCTCGTAAATATGCTTGTGTGCCATTTTCAGAGTCATGTGGACCGACATTGATTGCAACATACTATTCTACCTTGAAAGTAGAAACCTAATTCTTACTTGTCCTTTCCTCTTTTCTTTTTTTGACTAAGGTGCGCAAGTGGTTAAGCGGACTATCCAGTACAGTTTATTGTGGTCCATAGATTAAACAAATAAAAAAATTTCAGCTATAACCCGTTTAAAATGCAAAAAATAAACTAGCTTATGAGGGTAAAAATATAAATTTATTGAACGAATCAATACAAATTGGTCCATTTTAATTTGCGAGTTAAATGGATTGAGTCAATTTGGTTGGCTTTTTAAAAAGGTAAAATAACCTTAATTCAAACCTATTTAAAAAGTACATTAAATAGATGGATCCTTAAGCTAAAACTTATTTGTACATCTCTACTTAATTAGTTTAATTTTTTTTTAAATAGTTCTAATACTTACACTTATACCTACAACAAGTAAACATGAGAAATGGTCAAGCGCCAAACTTGATGTTTTACTAATATAGATACTTATTTTTTAATTAGATGGGTTAAGTTTGAATTCCCTTTTTTTTGTAATCATAAAAAAAAAAAAACATATAAAATTTATTCAAACTTTTTTTTTCATATGATACATCGAAAGATAAATTATGAGGTGTAAATTTACACGTGGAAACTAAATTTGGATTTAAAGCTTCTTAAGAAAAGTTAACTGTTTTCTTGAGAAAGCCAATCGTTTTCTTGAAAAAGCCATCATCTTTAATCACTTCAACAGAATGCTCATTCACCTACCAATCGATAGCAAATAGGCCTCGACCTCAAATGAGAAGGTTCTCATCCATACAATCCTCAGACAAATGAGAGATGCTACGATCTCGCTCTTTGTTTTGATATGATTGGTCTAGCTTTCTATCTTATTATTAATTTTCATTTTATTAAAATCTAAACTTTTGAATTGACAGTTTGTTCAATAATTCAAATTAAGAGAGTATAAATTTAGAGTAAGATAAATGGCGGTATTGATCATCTAAAAAATAAGTATGGGATAATAGAAAATTTTCGAACAAATAGTCCTTTGCAACAAAGGCCTAAACCTTGCAAGCGTTGAAAATTAGCTAATGTAAAAATACATTAATAGTCTTAGTTATTCTTAATATAATAAAAATAAAACATGTAATATTGTTATGTATTATACCGAATACATTCAAGTAAGTCATACGACATGATGACATGATTGATGGTATTTAATAACAACTAAAACAAGGGAAAAATGCAAATAACTCCCATAAATTTTGATTTAGATACGAGTTGAGTTCATAAATTTTCAAAGTGTGCTTTTAAGACCTTTTAAACTTTGATAAATTAACAAATAACTCTTATATATTGATGATTTTGGTGCAAAGATATCCTCTAAATTTATTAAATTGTGCTTTGTGACTTCTAAAATTTGATAATACTGTGATTTTTCTAGCTAAAAAAATATTTTATGTTGCCAATTTATTAAAGTTTATAAAACCTTAAAGTATACTTTGAAAGTTTTGAAGAGATTAATATGCACTTAAATCAAAATTTAGGATAGTTATTTATAATTTTCCTTAAAAATAATTACTCTTAATGGGTTTTATCTATCGGTTATGTTAAATTTTTTAGTACGAACTGCACTTATCAAATTTTTATTGATTCATACCCACTACTTAATTGGTTATGTTGAAGATGTTAGATGTATGCTTTATGGTGTAATTTAAGTAGTAATAGGTAACATGCTAAATAGGAAGATTAAAAAAGTGAAAAATGTTAAGTTAAATTGATAATATTATAATAATAGCAAAATATTATAAACCTGATTTGGAATATAAATTTAGGAATTTATATAAAAAATGTAGCTTATTCTCACATGGAAGCAAATTCAGTAGTTAAATTAGGAATAAGATGTACTATATCGACTAACCAAAGTATTGGTTAAGAGCTAAATGAGAGATTTAAGATATTTAAACATAGTTAAATAAATTTTATATATTAGTCTGAAAGGAATTCCTAAGGGTTTATAGATAATAATGGTAACCAAAAGTTAAAACAAAACCTAATTCAGAAACTGATTCAAAAATTGAATCAGAAATTGATTTAGAATTAATTCAATAATAAGTAATATAAAACTTGAACAATTGAGTAAAATTATAATTTTAAACTAAAACTAATAATTTAAAGCTTATATATATACATATATATGTATGCATGTATATATATTATGAGTGATTATGTCAAATGTGGACAATTCCCAAATTAGAATATGATTCAGGAGCAAAAATTGAAAGTAGGGCTAATAGAAGTATATTAAAGAGTAAGTAAAAAACCTGAACTAAGGTTAAACTCATTAAATAAACCGTAAGAAAAAAGTTAAAAGGCATTTAAAAGACTTACAAATAAAGGGTAATCAAAAGATAAACTAAAACCCGATTCAAAGGTTGAATTAGAATTAGAATAATAAGTAAATTCAAAATTTGGCTGAACAAGAGGAATGATCCCAAGAGACCTAGACCTAAATAACTATATATAGTAAAACCCTTAACTAAAGATAATAATCTTAATTATAGAATAAAGCCTATATATAAATAATAGTTATATGAACATTATAATAATATTTGTATTATACGAATTATCGACGAAAGCCTGTAATAAGTCGCACTTTAAGTGAGCAAACGGGAAATCCAAGTAAGTTTAGGATTAATATATAACTATATTTCAAACTATTGTCTCACAGTATTTGGAGGCTTAAGGTTAGACTTGCTTATGCCTATAGGTAGTTTAATTATATGCATGCTTGTGTGTGCGTATTCTTGAATGTATTGTGTACTATTGGCTTAATGTATTAGTTTGCAATTGTTTTGTATTGCGTGATATGAACTGATCACCTTAATTGGACATAATTAAATATATAACTTATAGTTCTAAATTGGACTTACATGGTAACCCATTAGGGAAAACGTTTAAGGTTCTCCAACCAAATACTGACTTCTTCGAAAGGGATAATATTGAATAGCATAATGATCCTTTCTTTATCCTTAGTTGAATTAAGTGATAAGAGAAGAGGGCACAGTAAGTGGGAAGGTAGTGGTTTGAAGGCAGTCATGGAATGTGTGATATCTCCATTGCACAAGCCTAGGTTTGATAGTAAGCTGTTGAAATATGCGTTAAATTCTTCGACCCGGATTAGAGAGCGGATATAATATCTCTAATCTCATGATGGATTGGATAATGTCATATGGTGACATTTGTCTATTGCATTACATTTAAATAACTAACTGATAACCCCGCCTATGCTTAATGTGTAGTCTTAGCGGTTGCTTCCTTGCATTTCTATAGATATTGTTGTAGATGCTAGTTAAGAAGTGAATTTATACTACCCTAAAGCTAGCAACTGTTATATATTGAGGAATGAGGATATAAAACTGAAGATTAGTCACATTCTTGAAGTATTAGGCCATATTTGTAAACCTTTTAACACTAATTTATGTATTACTTGAGTAAAGTTATTTTAAATTACCAAATCTTAGTATGTATAATTTTATATTTTCGCAAGTAAATAATATATTTAATTTGTAAATTGCTTACTTCAAAACTAGTTAATCGTGAACGTCTTGTGTAAATCAGATCTAAGATAGTAGCTATAAATCGACTTCTATCCTAGAATGGTTTGCACGACGGGACTGTTATGACTCTACCATTTTAAAATATGACATGCCTCCTCATAAGCTAGTTCTTTCCATGACCTTTCTTAACCAATTAATTGAGTTGTGGAAGTTTTTACTAGAAGAGGTGCTCTTGGCTAAACAAATATCACTTACTAAAAGCTAATCAATCTTATCTGCATGCAAGGAAGGATATAAAAAAAATTCTAGAACTTTTAATTAAGAGAGATTAAGAATTCTCAACTATTTCTTTGATTCATAAACCTACATTTCATTCATTTTTATCCTAGACATCAATCTCATCTAAACTCAATGCTTTCATGAAGGAAAAAGCAAAAGCATTGTTGAAAGGGAAGAAATCCTTAAAAAATGCCATGTGGAAAAACAATTTCAAGACAATTTTATCGAGTCTAAGGCTGAAACAAAGTTTTCTTCCTCATTTTCACAAATGTGATTTTCTCTTTAAAAAAAAAAAAAACCCTGACTCCCTCTCTTTACAATATAACCTATATAATGTTCCTAACTTATTCATGACCTTATTCCCACTTCCACTTTTCTAGAGCCATTTTTTTCTCCAATTTTGTAGCTTTTCATGGAGATTTACCTACCTTCTCTTTAAAAAGGTGTGTTTTCTTTTTCGTTTTTGATTTCCACTTTTAGCTCATTGGTAGGACAATAGCTTACCAAGGTGATGATTAATAGTTGGTCTATAAGGATGCACTAATTGAGCTCGTTTTGTAGTGACTTAGGGGGTCAAAGACCAATAAGCAAGCTTTGCAAGTCATGATACTAATCATGAATGTGTTACAAGCGTATTCTTCCAAATATTCCCGTGTAACATTTAGCGATCTTGACCATACTAAAGAAGACTTAATTTGGCTTATGAAAACACGTACAACCCTTAAAGAAAAAAACGTAAAGAGATAAACTCTGAATATCCAAATAAATTTCACTTAATGTTTGGATGAATACAAATGAAGAAAAACCCTTTGTATATACAAATTGCCTCTTACAATGAGTGATCGAGATTTATCCAATCAATGGCTAAGATTAATTCCTACCTACTACTTTACCTACCCTACTTACTATGTTATAAGGATCCATAGTTTATAGAACCTTCGAAGCATTCTTCAATTTGATACTTTTACTAGACAACAAGACTTATAAAATGTCTGGGCGAATCTCCTTCTTATATTGCATTTGTCCCTTCTTACAGTATTGGGCCTATACTAAGCATTCTTTTAAGGCTTTGAAGAATTAGTTTGTGATATTCTCTCCTACCTAATCTATTGACGTTTTCGTCTTAGCTTCACTCTTAAGTTCTAATCCATTCCATAATTAGGACTCAGTCTTCCATATGCACCTATGTCGTGAAGATGACTAATGATCTTCCTCCTTCTATCCCAATGCAGCACTTTGCCTTTACAAACTTGTCTTTTGAGATGTCGTCTTACTCTACAAAGTTTGCTGTTTTTGAACTTTGTGGGACTTTACCATCTATTCCTTCTATGACCTCCCCCACCAAAGTTAAACTATCTCCTTTCATCAATATTGTCTTCCTTATTTCATTCCTTGTTGTGATTTGCATTTAAGTAACAAGCTTTGTTGATCATTAGTTTTCCCACTTATTAGAACTATACATTAAGATTCTTGGTTGAGCCAGCAAATACAATTAGATCAAGGAACAATAATGACATTATTCCTATCTAAGAAGTCCAAATTGATGATAAACTCAAAGTCATCCATGAGGATTACCTCAATATTCCCCCTTCCTCACTAGTCTCCAATGCTAAATTCCACGTTTTTAGGGACTCCGTATGTTAGGATTTGCTTAGAGTTAATTTTCTTGAATTGGGCTTTACTCCTTTCAATATTTAATTTGAGTCTAGTGGCAACAACCCTTGAAATGAATAAATGTAAGGCTCCCATATCTACCATCGCATTTATCTTCTTTCCATTCACCTTGGTTTCAACATGTATTAAGCCCTTTCTCTCCTTCATATCTTGGGGGTTCATGGCATAAAGAAGAAGGATGATACCAAGCTGACCCTTATCTTTTTCATCGGATTCATCCTTTACAAGGAGATTATCTAATTGTTCTCTTTTTGGACAATCCCCAGCATAAAGTAGCTCATCACAAAAATAACACTTAAATTGTTATATCTTTATCCTATCTACCATCTTCCCCCTTCCTCTTGGGGGACTTAAAGATCTTCAGCCTTCGATTTCTTTCTCTTTTTCCTCTTCATTACTCATAGAAGGCTAGTCTTTCTCATTCTATAGTTCTACAAGACCCTCTACTACAATAATAGCTTTTGAGATGTTTTTCACCTCATTTTGCTCCAATTCTAGCTTAACCTATAGTTTCAGCCTATCCATGAACATGATGAAAGCATTATTCGGGTTGAGATCTAGTATCTTTAGCATAAGTTCTAAGAATTCCTAGACATACCGCTTTACATTAGCTTTTTACTTTAAGTGTCTAAGCTTAGTTTTAGTTTCTCTTCTTGTGTTATAGGTAGAGAATTGGTCTCTGATTACATCTAAAAACATGTGTTCTTAATAATTACATCTCACCATGGATGTGATTTCTTAAAATGACATTAAAAAAGATTCATAACATTTTCCAACTACAATAAGACATGCTTGCCTATAGTATTAATATGTAATTGTTATGCAAATGAGTCAAGATATCAATGACAAAAATTCAATAAACGTATACATTTAATATTACAAATAATCTCTCTCTCTTTCTCTCCCCTCATGGTAATCGATAGTAATGGAGTAAAACAACATTCCCTTTCATTATAAAATTTCATACCTTTACTGAGTTCCATTCAAATTTCTTAGGGTTTATTATTATTTTATATTCATCTTTAAAGTGATTCATTTACTATTAAAAAAAGTAAAACAGGGAAAAGGAATTGAAACCATTATTCAAATGTTGACAATATATAAATTGGCCATTGCATAGTAATAATGGCAAATATATCAATAATAATCACCACTAATAAAAAAACATTTATATCCTAAAGAACTAATATTAATTAATTGCAATATGAAATAACAAGTTATAATATTAAGGAATAAAATAAATTAAAAATATTAATAAATTCGCTGTATTAATTTTTTTTAAATTGTTATTATTAGCATATGCATATCGGGTGCTTCTTCCCTAATAATTATTAAAAATATACTCACAAGAGAAGGTTCAAGACGTCAAATATTTACGACTCCTCTAAGCAAATCTTCTGACTAAAGGATACATGGTCATGGAATCAAGTCTATTTGAAAATTTGCTAACGATAATCTACCTCGAATCTTCCATGAAAATTCGGCCATAGAAAAAGCAATCAAATCCAACATATTGCTCACAACAATATGAACCCCCATACATTATAATGATTAAAAAGGAAAAAATCTATTATAAAACGTAATTATAAAAAGCCCGATCATAAAGAATATATGTTTTATTGTGTATTTAATAGTTAGTATATGGTGTATAATTTATAATCAAACTTAAAAAAAAAAATTCCATCATTAAGGCCATTATAATCAAATAATAGGTTTAATTGCCCCTCAGTAGTTGAAAAAAAATCAAAAGAAAATCTCATCCTCGTAAATATTAAATGCAACAACCTCTTCTTATTAAGTACATTGTTAATTCGAGGACTATTATTCTCCTTCTTCATTCTTTCTGGCTCGTAAATATGCTTCTATACCATTTTCAGAGTCATGTGGGCCAACATTGGTTGCGACATACTATTCTACCTTGAAAGTAGAAACCTAATTCTTACTTATCCCTTCCTCTTTTTATTTCTTTTTTCTTTTACTAAGGTGCGCAAGTGCTTAAGCAGATCATCCAGTCTAGATTATTTCGGTACATGAATTGAACGACGAAAAAAATTTCGATCTTAAATAATGGGAAATAGGTTCGCTTGCATGACAAAAGTATAAATATATTGAATAAGTGAATTCGAATTGATTTACTTTAACTTATAAATTAAATAGATCGGATTCATTTAATTTATTTTTTAAATAGATAAAAATATATCGATTCAAACTTATTTAATAAACAGGTTAAACGGATTAGTCTATGTACCAAAACCTATTTTAAAAAACTATTATTTTTTAAAAATAGTACTAATACTTATACTTATTCCTACAAGAAGTAAACACACAAAATGCACTAAAATACATAAAATATATGTATGCTAATTTTTTAATTGAATTGGTTAAGTTTGAATATTTTTTTTTTTTTTGTAATCATAAAAAAATAGATAAAATTGATTCAGGCTTATTTTTTCTTCATATAATACGCCAAAAGATAAATCACCAGGTGTGAATTTGCATGGCAAAATAGAATTTGAATTTAAAGTTTTTCGAGAAAAGCTAACTGTCTTCTCGAGAAAGCCAATTGTTTTCTCAGAAAGGCCAATCGTCTTTGGTCACTTCAACCGAATGCTCATTCACCTACCAATCGATAGCAAATAGGCCTAGATCTCAAATGGTACGATTCTCGGACCGTTCTTTATTTTTATAATATTAACTTTACCTTTTATTTTATTATTTATTTTTAATTTACAATTTATTTTTAAGGATGAAATGAACTTTGTACAAGGCATAAGCCACACAGATATTGGTTATAGATCGATGTAAAAATACATTAATAGTCTTAATTATTCTTAATATAATAAAAATAACACATATAATATTATTATGTACTATAGTAAATACATTCGAGTATGTCATACCACATGATGACATGATTAATGGTATTTAATAACAATTAAAACAAGGAAAAAATATAAATAACTCATTAATTTTTATTTAGATGCAAAGTTGAGCTTATGAATTTTTAAAGTATGGTTTAAAATCTTTTAAATTTTAATAAATTATCAAATGGTTTTGGTGCAAAGATATCATCTTAAATTTCTTAAATCGTGATTTATGACCTTTAAAATTTGATGATAGTGTGATTTTTTCTAATTAAAAAAGAAAATATTTTTTATGTTATCAATTTATTAAAATTTATGGAATCTTAAAGTATATTTTAAAAGTTTTGAAAAGATTAAAATACACCAAAATCAAAGTTTAGAAAAGTTATTTATAATTTTTTTTTTTAAAACAATTACTCTTAATGGGATTTATCTATCGATTATGATAAATTTTTTAATACGAATTGCACCTATCAAATTTTTATTGAGCATGCGATGAAGCAAATCACGAATGATTTTTATTTTTTGACAAGGATACAAGATTGTTTGAACGTTGAACAGGATGACTTTGAAGCCAATTTCAATTCACGGTACTGTTTCTACTTCTATTACAGAGAAAATACGATAGTAACTTCTTGTAATCTTCATGGTACTACTACGACTCCCTGTTCTAATCGGTTACGCGTTCATCGTGCGTGTTATCGTTCGATAAATGCCCAAAAAGCTGACCCACATGAAACAAATTTAAAATTTTGTACAGCGACTGATTCAGGTCGGGATTTGGCTTAGATTTGGTTTTGCACGTATATTTCCATCATTAGTATCTTGGGTTTGGAATTTTCCTGCAAATTTTCTTGTCTCTCTTTTATTAGAACGATTAGACGACTCCTAGGTATAGGATAAGTATCTCCAGATATACTAATTTTCACTCAGGAAGCAACCACTAGTGCTGAGTATATATATCTACGTGTACTCGTGTAATATATATATATATATATATATATATATATATATATATTTATATACATAAGTAATTTCCAGTGATTTTAGGGATTCACTTTCTTGAATTTTATTCTAAGGGTAATCTACTTGTTTTTGTTTTAGAAAATTTGAAAAGAAGCTACTTTGAACTTTTTATTCCATTTGTACGAGTCAAATCCTAGTTATGAAGTAAGTTGGAATCTACTGTATTTAGTTAACGTTAATGTTAAAAAGTTTTCATAAAAATAAAAGAAAAACAAGTAAAGCTAATACGCAAGATTAATTATTCGCTTACAATTTCATTATAATCTTATTATTCCGTTGGAAGAGATATTATAGTGCTTACTTTCATTTTAGGTCATAATAACAATTCCATGAGAAATCCTCATTGAAAAAAATTGAATAGCCATTCCTTATTCAAATTTATAAATAACAGTTAATAATTAAAGTTGAATTTTTTTTCCCCAAATTATTCTCATTAGAATAAAAATCAACAGACGACGATTTTGTTGCAACTCTATTCTATTTCTTAGTGATAATTATTACATAACAATATTATTGCATTTGCTGAAGTAAACGGTTTCAAACGCATGCATTAGCTAATCATTCAAATTATCTAACACACGTTTAGCGCAACAATATTATTATACATTCATTTGAAACATTTATCAGAAATCACAAAAAAAGGTTAATTCAATGGAAGAACTAATTTATACAACTCAGATAAAGAAAGTGAATCGACATAAAACGTTCAATTGAAGAAAATCCTCTTAATATATTACCTTAGGGGGCAATGTAATTCTCATAAGCTTAAGGCAATGCCATAATTAGATAGTATTGAGAACTTGCGCAATTGAATATTTGAAACACCTGCGTTGCATCCTTAAATTATGACTCATCAACAAACCAATACCTCAATTACTTGCTACAAGTGCATTTACTTGCTAAGGCTACTAGTTCTTCCTCCTAAAGCCCTCTTCAAGTCTTTTTTTTTTTTTTTTTGGGTATTCTTCTAAGGGAAATATGTTTTGTGCTATTTCCCTATTATTCTTCATAGTATTTTAGGAAAAAAATGAGATGCAGCAAAAATGGAGGAAGCAGGGTTCTTTTAAGGTTTTTACTTTTTGTAGGGACAAATGAGATCCAACCTTGAGCACACTTAATATATATGTATATATATATATATATATATTTATACTCAATGTTGTTAATTAAAAACTTGTGCATACATGGTATCCGATATATTGTATACTTTATAGTGTAGGTTTATGGTAAGTATAGAGTATAGAAACATTTTATTATGTTGTGTTCAATATTATTAATTAAAAATTTATATTAAGATAGCCATAATTAGGTACCGTATTCCATATATTATAGAATATAGCTTCTAAAGTATTAGAGGATATAGAGATGTTATACTCTATATCCTATTAAAGCAAATTCTAAAAAATTAAAACCGGAAGTCTATAACCTATATTGCAATCTTGTGTAATAATTATATAAGTAAAATCTCATATAGATTATCGATGAGAATTAATATTGATTTATAAGGTTAAAATAATGAATAACAAATCAATATTAACTAAAAACTTCAAAAAAAAAAACCATTATTTATTTATTGGTTAAATATCAACTATTTTTTGCTGGAAGCATCACAAATCTTAAGTGGATTATTTAAGAACAAACTAAGGCTAAAACTAATATCCTTCATACGGCTACAGTAGAATATTTTTAACTACGAATTCGACGACTTTTAAGTCAATTCAATTCACGGTCTTGGTTTTATCACATGTGTTTGCTAATTCAACACTGCTCACTTCGTGCGTAAGCACAAAAGAAGTTACAGAATTTTTCGATTGTAACTTCTTGCAATCTTCATGGTACGTACAATCTACCCGGTGAGGGGGTGTTTTCGTCAATGTCCAACAGCTGAGCCACATGAGGCATGTCTTGTCCCCTGACGTTGGAAAAATAATCGAATGGCGATTTTAAAGACGGCCATAAAAACAATCCTTGTGGTTTGTTATAATCGGTTTTTCGAATTTATAATTTTATAATATTTTTTAAAATTATAATAGATATAAAATCACATAAGTATAAATTTTTGATATAATTATCAATTTTAATGTATAATTTTATCAAGTTTGTATTATTTTATATAAATCTATCGATATGTTTAATATGATAATAAAATTGAAATTTTTTATAACCATACACTCAATTTGAAAATATTGCTATTCTTACTATATATATACTATATGGTATTGTTTTTTTTTTTTTGCGCTTGAATAAGTTGAATCACAATACAATTTTATTGGGTCTAGCCTACACGGATTCTATTTGTTGGTCAAACATAGAATACTTTTAAAGGGAATTTCCTGCAAATTTCTTCACTCTCTCTCTCTCTCTCTATATATATATACATAGAATCATTTGACAATTCCTAAGTACATGATAAGAATCACTACAAATAGCAATTTTCACTAAAGACACACTAGTTAACGATTATTGTCGGCGTATAGTCTCGTAATACATGTTTGGTTTTTAGTGATTTTTTTAACTTAAAGAGGGAATAAACCTTTTTATTTTTTTTTTTTGAAACTTTATTCTAAAGGGCCAGTTAATTTTTTGTTTTATAAAAGCTCAAACGAAGCTACTTTGTACTTTCTATGTCTATGAGTCAAATTCTAGTTATAAAATAGGCTTTACAGTGTTAGTTAATGAAAAAGGTTTCCATTCTTTCATGTTGTGAGTGGTTCTTTGATAAAATTCTGCTTAAAAAAGGGTGTGTGTGTGTGTGCGCTCTTTTTCCTTGATTGTGTAATAATAATAATAATAATAATGGCATCTAAGAAACCTTTCCATCAGGAGGGTAATAAGGATGATGATGATGATGGCAATAAAAGCTGTGGACTTCCAGGTCAAGAGCCAAAGAGAAGGAATTTGACTAAGTAAGTCTTGTTTTTATGCAGTTTTTGTATCTTGATTCTAAAAAATTCGTGACCTTTTGTTTTTTTGCAGTTTATGGAAAAATGTGTTTGGGGGATTGTCAGTGGAGGAATTTGTGGCTAGACTAGAGCCCTTCCTACGCCAAGTGGTAGGTTTACTCATCAATTCTGCATAAAATAAACTTACTATGAAATTTAGTTTTGGCTAATTGCTTCATGTTAGAAGCTTTAGCTTCGTTGCCAGCCAAAAGCTCCTAGCCGATGACAGGCTACCCTTTTCGATCTCAGCTGATCTCTAGCTGTTAAATTGCATATTTGAAATTTAAGTTCATAGCAGGAGCATCTCTTCTGCTAAGGATTTACTGAACTTTGACGCGAGCCATGCAGCAGCAGCAGCGTCTCAGTTTCAGAAATACTCCCACTTTAAGAAAATTCCATCGGTACTTACATGTTACGTGTGGATAAGATTAGTGGACTCAAAATTTCTAATACTATTATTACTCCATATTGGAAAATTACAGAACCACCGTGTGTTAGAAAATTACCTGGTATTTGCGTATTACTAATTAATCTCCCTCTTTCTGCGACTACTAATGAAACCGTTTCTCAATTATATATGGTGATTTTGCCTCTGCAAATTACTAATTGCCAATTAGTATATTTAGAACTACTTTTTTTACATGCATGCTTCTTTACCTGCCGGGGGAAAAAAACACAGTGATTTTTGTCTTTCATCACGTCTTTTCCCTCCTTCAAATTTTCCACTTGATCATAGCATAATAAGAAGATTCAGCAATTAAGCTTGCTATATGGAAGAAAATTTGAAGATGGTGAGTAAAATTATGTCGATTTTTAGTTTTTTTAATATATATCTAGAAGTAGATACTAGATAGGTATATCTGTTTATGAGTATACAGTATGCAACTTTCATAAACTTTTCGATATTGGAATTTTTGGGTTTTACAGCTTTTAACTTAGTATTCTAAATTTCTGGGTTGTTAGCATGGTTAAAATAATGTTATAGTTATTGCACATTTTCCATTAAGCAGGTCCGCGAGGAGGTCAACCGCACCCTCTCTCTCTATGATGGAGCATCGAGGTTAATTTTATCAGTGTATTTCATTATTTATTTCTCTTAGGGTGCAGACTTGGGTGTGTGTGCAAAGGCATTTTGTATCAATTTGTTTTTAGGAATTGATTTTAATTAAATAGACCGACAATGGTCCGAGATAAATTTAAATAGGAGATTAATGTTTTTAAAAGTTCAAATGAGAAATCAACGTTTTACAAGATGATTTAAATAAGGAATCAAGTTATTATCATAAGATCATAATACAACAGTTAATTCATAAAATTGTTTGAATCATTTTGTAAGAACATCGTATCTCTTATTTAAACTTTTCGAAATGTTTGATCTTCTGTTTGGACTATTTTGTGAAACGTTGATGTTTTATTTTAGACTTTTAAAACGTTGATTTCTTATTCGAACTTATCTCCGAATATTGATTTCCTCCCTTGCAATTCTTCCTTCAATACCATCTTTTATTTTGCTCGAACGTTTATAACCAGCATCTACTCAAATCGCTATTTTGTTGAAGCTACTTGTTTTAATTGTAGAGGGGGAGTAGTTTTTGTACTGTTTTTTGGCAGGTGCTTTGCCAAAAAATGATATCAAAGCGAAAATGGGAAAATTTGCAGATGTAAAATACAAAACATACACATCAAGCATGGAGCAAAACAATTGGAAAAAAAAAAAAAGAAAAGAAAAACCACCTTGGTAAAACCTTGTATTGTATCGTTACCTTGTTAAAGCTTTATTTGTTTGTTTTGCAGGCAAATGTCCCAGTCTTTTCTTGATTACTTTCATAGTTAAAAGCTTAGCAATAAATCAAAGTATCAGTGCGGTAATCTCAAGATATTGTTCCTATGCAACAAACACTCTGCATTTGACTTTCTCACTGGACTGATTTATGTATGATGCGTTCTAATAGTAATAGCTGCAACTTGAAGTTGGCTTTCGGTCTTCTATGACTCGACTAATTAAAACAGTGATTTTCTATCAACTCTTTTGCAGAGAGGAAATTCCCGAAGCCGGCTTTCACCTGCAATTTGCTGATAAATTACCTCCAACTATCTTCACCAGCAACAGAGTACGATCGGAGCGAAATAGCCCCGTAAGGATTGAACTGGTAGACGGTAATACCAATACCGTAGTCACAATTGGCCCCTTGTCTTGTCTAAAGATCGAAATCGTAGCTCTCGATGGTGATTTCGGGTCAGACGAAAGGGAAAATTGGTCCGAGGAGGAATTCAAGGCTAATATTCTGAAACAAAGAGAAGGAAAACGACCATTAGTGACCGGTGATGATGTGGTTCTTTCTTTGCAGGCTGGAGTTGGAATTCTTGGCGAAATCACTTTCACCGATAACTCCAGCTGGACAAGACATAGAAAATTTAGGCTAGGGGCTCGCGTAGCAGCGCGATGCATCACCGATGGAGTAAGAGTAAGAGAAGGCATTAGCGAACCTTTCGTCGTAAAAGATCAACGTGGAGAACGTAAAAATTTCATTAGCTTGGCTTTCAAACGATTTAATTATTATTTTTATTAATTTTTTTAAAAAAAAATAAATTAAAAAGATCATTCTTGATTTAGGGTGCCGGAAGCACCACCCTCCATTACTACGCGATGAGGTATGGCGTCTTGAGAAAATATCGAGAGACGGAACCCTACACGAACGGCTTCAAGCTGTTGGGATTAATACAGTAAAGGATTTCCTACGACAGTATGAGATTAACGCGTTGGCTTTGAGAAATGTGAGTTCTTTCATCAATAAACAAATATAAAATTCCTCTTTGAATCTATCAATTTTAAACTTTTTATATTGCATCTGCAGATACTTACCAGCACGATCCCTAAAAGAACGTGGGATACGATTGTGCAACATGCTGAAGAATGCGTTGTAAACGATGGCGAGTTCTACTCGTACTCTCCAGATCCGCAAAAGGTTGTTCTGGTGTTTGATTCTGTCTACAGAGTGGTTGCTGCGATTTTTGATGGCCAAAACTATACACAAGTGGATGCTTTCGACTCTTCGCAAAAGGTATTGGTTTGCTTACTCTGTTGCATCCCACCAGTGGCTTAAGGGCATTAGCAGGTGTGATTGTTTCATGGAAGTCAGTTTTTTCTTTTTTCCGCCGCTCTTTTAGCCATTTGTTATAGTCAAAGAAGTTGCTATAATTAATATTAGCAAGCGTGTGCATATGAGTTTTGGCCCGTCTCTTATCCTGTTTAACTTGCTTAAAAAGTCTGTTAAAACTAAATGTTTTCGGCTTGTTTAAATAGTAAGTTAAATAAATTCAACCGATTTAATCCACAAATTAAGTAGATCGGATTAGATTAACCCATTTAACTTGCTTAAAAAATAGATTAAGGTATAATATTTTTAACCCATTTAAAAAGTGAGTCAGATGAGTTCGATGTGCTTAAAAAGCGGGTAAAATAAACCTAGCTTATTAACTCACAAACCAAAGCAACCCAATTTGGATTGACCCATTTAACCACTTATGCTTTGAACCCGTAAATTAATTCATTTAACTCGCTTAAAAAGCAAGTTAGGGTTCGATCAGTTTAACTTATGAATCGAGTTGAGTTGATCCATTTAATTCACTTATACACCATGTAATAGCTTTTTAGTGATAACTAATGGTATTATAGATGCTAAAAAAGAGTACCCACGATCTACCATTATTATCTTTTCACAGGATGTGGTGGAAAACTTGAAGAAGCTTGCTTACAATGACTTGCATAGAATTTTACCACTAGATCCCTCAAATATCCATCCTTCATGGAACCTGACTAATTCGCAGACAGAGCTATCGATTGCCTCGAGGAGTTACTCGATCGCAACTCAAGGTATGAAATCGAAAATTGTTGCTCACGACGATTCACTATCTCATAGTAAATTGATTCCTTGCCTTAATCAATCACACATTTCAGGAATCGCTACAGTAATTCCGACAATTAATTTTCACATAATTCTAATGTTCACCCTCTCCCCCCACCTCATTTTTTTCCCCAATTCAGATGCAACACATTCATTAGGATTGAATCTCTCCTCGCCTTCGACATCATATGGAAATGATGCTGCAACGAATATGCATAGAGAAGATACCACATTTCAAAATGATCAGCAATTCCAACTTTACAATCAAACGCTGCCTGGAAATTTGGAAACAGGGGATTTTTGGTCAGGATATGGCAGCAGAGGAAACACCATTTCTCCTGCAAGCAGCTCACAGGGTCCATTTGCACAAAGTGATCATGTAATAAATGATTTTCAAGTTGCAGCCACATCAATGCTTCCTCATGGTTCTGCATGGACATCAGATGGTTTCTTGGTCGGATTGGCTTCTGGAGTGGATTCAGCACAGTTTTCTCCTTTCACAGGTTTTAATATCCGCAATCCTAGAATTTCGAGACCAAGAGTTGCTTGGGGGAAGATCAGGGCTATTATGAAGTGGGCAACGATCCGGCGGAAGGCAGTTGCCAAGAGAAAGGCCAGCCTTCAGTACTTAGATTTATGCAACTACCCTTATTAAGATTAGTATCTCTGATTCAATATGTTCATATAACTTATAGATATCACGAACCGTTTTATTTGTTTGTTCGTTCTTTCCCATCTTTTTTCGCCTAATCTTTTAGACGGCTAAAAGGGATGGAGTGTCAAATGGGGCAATATCACCGTTTATATTTCAATTTTGCTATTTTTTATAATTATATACCTAAAGTTTTAACAAGTCAAATTATACATCTAATTGAAAATCTAGTTATAATTGTATATACTTCAATAAACTAATATTCATAACGATAGTCCATTCATTACGATATAAATCAATTAAATGGTTGTGTACTGCTTTAAGAGGATCATGGGACTTCCTAAGGGCTATGTATGGCCACCACTATATCTCACAATCCAGTATTTTATGGTAGGTGGCTAATAGCCACTTATAAGGAATCACGAAACGATAAAAGTTAAATATTCAATTAAGTATACAATTAAATAAATTTAAACTTTAGGTGTATAATTTTAGGAAGTGGTAAAGTCCAGGTGTAAAATGTGACATTAAACCAATTCAAAATATTCACTTAAAGCCTAATTCAAATGTGTTTTCCTAAGTATTAAGTGGTTATATTATGTAAATTTCAGTTTTTGATGTTTCTCGTGAAGTTATCACTGGGTTAGCTGTATATGTAATGTGAAATGCTTGTGATGTTGCTCATCATAATAGCACAATGCATTGTGTAATATCTGATAGGGTAAATTATAAATATGTTATCCGTGTCCTTGCCATAAGTGATTTTGGGCTTTTTTTTTTAATTTTTTATTTTTACAAATATATAGCCGTGATTTGATTTTTATATCAGTTATGTATAAAGGACACGGGACAATCTTTTAGCGGTTGATTGTATAATTAAATATTTTTAAATAATAATATTACTAAAAGTCATCTAAAAATAAATAAAAAAAAGATAAAATATGATTGAATCCCTGTACTTCATTGATAAAAATCTATCCAAATTGTTGATTAAATTCGATTTAACAAAAAAATTTGGGAAGATAACATTAAATGGTGATTCGGAATCCAAGAGTGGCAGATTGGGTTTCATACTAAATTTTTATTTGATTTAATGTGAAGCATAACGAATAATTTAATCCTAATCTCAACATATGTTTACAAATAACAGAGTAAGAGGAACACAATAGCACAATAAGACTCAATTAAAAAAATTTTAAATTGAATCAACGAGAACTTTCTTCCTCCACCTCATAAAACCGAACGCCCTAAATTTTATCTCTAATATTTCAAGAAATTTAGGAAAAATCAAAACATTGGGATAGCTGTAGTCGGTTCTTGATTGTTCCAAGGCTTAAGTATGAAAATAGTTAATTACAAACACATAACCTTTTCGTACTTTTATAAATAACAAAACTGTATTTATTTATTTTAATTAGCTAATCCAAGTACTTTTACGTCTTAAGAGGTGATGTACTCATCACATATTGATCGGTTTTTGTTGTGTCATTATAAATTCGAACCACAATGGAATTCATATGCACTTTTCAATCAATACACCATTAGTTCGTTAGCAGTTTTTAGTATCTTTAGTTTGGAATTTTTCCTGCAATCTTGTCTCTTTGTTATTAAATCATTTGACAACTCCTAGGCATATGATAAGTATCCATGCAAATAGTAATTCTAACTGAAGACACAACTAGTGCCGAGTATTGTTGGCGTGTATTCATGCGACACCGTTTGGTTTGCAATGATATTTTTTAAATCGAGGGAATAAGCTCTTTTGGAACTTTATTCTAAAGTATAGTTTATTTTTTGTTTTATAAAAGCTCAAAAGAAGTTACTTTTCACTTTCTATGTGTATGGGTCAACGTCCAGTTATAAATTAAACTAAAAAATTGCTGTATTTTCGAGGATCATATATTTGATTAGAAAATTTTTGTCGATAAACTAAGATAGATTTGATATTAAAGCTTTTTATTTTTTTTATATAGATCGATTGTATAAAAATATCAATATTATTCTAATATAGATTAATGATAATGGTTTATAAAAAACTACAAACCGCCGTGTATTTCAATAGAATATTATTAGTATTTGTATAATCACTGACTTGTGAGTACGAATAAAAAATTGCATGTGGTGATTTTCATCCATGATTACTTGTTCATTAATATTATCGAAATTACTTGTTTACATGCATGCTTCTTTCCCTGCTAAGAAAAACAGTGGTTTTCGTCTCTGTCATGTTATTTCCATACTTAACATTTTCAGTTGATTATACCATTGTAAGAAGATTCAGCAACCATACTTTTCTTAGTGAAAAAATAAACAAATAAATAACTCTCGAAGATGGAAAAGATAATTTTGCCTTTGCTGCTGGTTTTTAATTAAGACAAAATGTGAATATGTGGATGCAAGGCAAAAAAAAAAAAAAAAGAGAGAAAGATCAAACATAAATCAAACATGGTATACAGATGGGACAAAAAAAAAAAACCACTTTAGTAAATTTTCTCTTTTGAAAATGAAAATCAATTGCTCTACTTTCTATTGAAAATTTTCATGATGATTTGCCACTGCCGGTACTAATCAGTGATTGCAACTTTTTGTTTTTTTGTCACCGCTTAAGTCATTATTATCCACGAACCCTGAAGCTTGCTTATCATAATATTTTACAAATCTGTTACCATATTTGGCAGTTTTTTATATAATAAAAAATAACTGGAAATGGGTGGAAGGAAAAAAAAAAAAAGGATGAAATCGAAAGAACTGTCATTTCTATTTCACTTTATTTGTTCGATTTCAAACAAAGGAAATAGAAAAACGACATCGTTTTTTTTTAAAAAAATATTACCCCAATTCACTTTGATGGACATGGAAGCAAACGGTAATTTTATAATTTTCGTTTCATTTTCATTTATCTCCTGGCATCCCTGTAGTTTATTAAGTCTAACTAACTATTGATCTATTTTGTAGATAGGAAAAATCCCAAAGTAGGCTTTTACCTGCTATCTCGGGAGAAAATTACTTATTTTTAGCCAAAATTAAAAAAATTATCAAAATACAAATTATATGAAAATAATTGTCAAACCATCAAGTTTTAAGATGCGATATAAATTAACAAAATCGTATCTCATTTTAAAGATAAAACATTAATATGATAGTAATAGTATCGCATCTTCAAGATACGACTTATGTAAAGTTATATAAATTCTAGGAATGCAAATCAATTCAGAATTCTATTATTTCTTAAATAATTATTAATAAAGAAATAAGAAAAGACAGAAAAAAAGCTATCTAACCTTAAAAAGAATCCGTAAAACAATGTAAAATATCGTCTCAAAATAAAAATAGTCGATAACAACCCTTAAAAGAGCATTTTTTGAGCCCAAAATAGCATCAATCGAGCTCACCATAATGCTTTTGCTGTAGTATCTTAAAATCAATTATCAGAAACACATAATAATAAGAAAAATTCTTTTTAAATTAAAAGTTATGCCTGTTTAAAGATAACTGAAAAAAAAAAAAACAGTTTAATTTATCATAGACCAAAGCTATATCATATTTAACAAATAAGATAATAGCCTAATTTTAATATGTTGTATTTACGAAATATGATACAGGACTGTATCACTAATCTTCTATCTATTTTTTTCTAGTAAAACTAAATATATATCACATTTAAAAAATATAATAATTTGATAATATTAATATTATATTTTAAAAATATGATATAAACTTGACAATACTTTACTGTTATCATATTTCTTAAATATGAGATATATATTGTTATGGGTGTTATATTTTATAAACATGGGATAGAGTTGGTGTTTTCATAATATTTTTTATACAATTTATATTTATATAATTTTTTTAAAAAATATTAATAAACACGTATTTCACTGGCTGTTTCACTATTAAATCACCTCCGGTTACCTTTACCAGCAAGAGAGTAGAGTCCGAGCAGAATGATCCTGTAAGGATTGAATTGGTAAACAGTAACACCAACACCATAGTCACAATTCGTCCCTTGTCTTCTCTATGGATTGAAATTGTGGCTCTTGATGGCGATTTCGGATCACACGAAAGAGAAGATTGGTGTGTGTTTATTTATCGCAGTATAAGAGGAGCATGTCCTATTTTAACCTCCTGCACAACACACTCGCTCGTCGCCCACATGTAAAATCACGCTATCAAAGTAACTTAAAACTTTTTACCATCATCTAATATTAAGATCGCATTTAATCATAAAAATTAGATTGGATAGGATAAATATAAGGATGATTAGATAATACAAACTTATTATATTATATTTTATTTATACAGTATTAAATATAAAATTTATATTAAAAAATTAATTATTTATAGTATAAAATAAATAATTTTTTATAATATTTATTAAAAATACTATTAATTAACTCAAAAATGTAATATAGTGGGGGTATTTTTGAAAATACAAAATGTTTTTGTTTTTGTCTAATAAATTTTATTTTCATATCATGATATAAATGAAATAAAATTTCAACTTTTTATCCAATCCATTAGCTCAATTTTTTGTCTAATCACTAAGTAAAGTTATAAACCTAATATGAGATAATTTTTTTTTATACAATCCAGTGCCATAAAAATTACACAACTAAACATTACCTAAATCTCTAAGTTTAGCATTATTTGAAGTTTATTACAAAATCATTTGATGGTTGCAAAGTTTTGAATGGAACATACACCCTTATTTGTTAGCAGAATTTGGTGGAAAACTCGAACAGCTTACAAAAATTTGCATCAATTACTACCGCTAGATCCATCAAATGTTTGATCCTTTGTGGAACCTGACCAACATACGGACAAAGCAATCAATTGGCTGCACAAGTTTATGTCTCTAGGGTTAAGCACCCTGTTGCCATTTTGAGTTATATATATATATAAGATTTTGATAATTAAAAGGTACCTATCCAGCATTACGAAGATATGAAGTTAAGATATAGATAAGTAAGGGATAAAGCAGAGTAAGAGTAGAAAAGTATAATGTATAAACAACCTACTTTAGTTAAAAAAATTTATAATAAAATGAAAGGCATGACAAAATATTGGTAGTAGATATTTTGGCCAAAAAAATAAAAATAAAAACATTAGTGACTGCTCGAATATGCAGTTATTAACTAATAAAGATTTTGGATTGAAATAAGGAATATTATGATTGAAATACAATAATGATGCTATAAACAAATATAATTGATGAATGGGAGAATACAAAAATGTAAAAACTTCAAACATTCAAATATTACAATAAATTTTGGCAAGATAAGACTTAAGGATGGAGAAAACTGTCAATAATCATTAAAATTACATAGAAGTCTTCTTTTATTTTAGAAGAAAATCTTTCCATGGGTTATATTAAAAAAATAGAAACTTATGAATCATCAAAAGATACAAAAAGGACGTCCATTTTCTTTAATAATATAAATCATTCGATGGTTGGATTATATTAAACTAGTATTTCTCAACAAAATGTTTTTAGAGTAAAAATGAAGAAAACCACTTAAGAAATAGTGAATATACACTCTCTTCTCGTATGTGCTAAATGCTTAATACGATATATTCACTTTTCAATAACGAAAAGTAACAGCCATTTATAAACATGTTTCCTTTAACTATAAAATATGCTATAAATACTTTTTAATCTCATATTAAAAAATTCCTGCCATAATATAATGTTATTATTTTACCAAAAACGATGTCCGTTATACCTGAAAAAAAAAATTAACTGATTGCGTAAATATTAAGATAGTAAATATTAAGAAAAAATAAAAGAAAAGTTTGCTAAAGTTTATAATAAAAGAATGTGCAATTTTTTAAGAATTTTTAATAAAAGAAAAGTTTGCTAAAGTTTATATAGATAATTAAGATAAAGTTATCTATTCTTCTATTTTATATTATTAAGCCAATACTAGAAATTGAACATTATAGTTCCTTATTTTTTAAGAATTTTTAATAAAAGAAAAGTTTGCTAAAGTTTATATAGATAATTAAGATAAAGTTATCTATTCTTCTATTTTATATTATTAAGCCAATACTAGAAATTGAACACTATAGTTCCTTAAATGCTATCACGTTCTAAAGTGGTAAAGTCGTAATAGTTCCATTATATAAAACCTTTTAAGATAAAAACTAACTTTATAGTTACTATTTCAGACCCGATTTATACAAAGTGTTTATAACTAACTTGTTTTAAAATAAACAGTTCATAAATTAAATAAGTTATTTACTTAAGAAAGTACAAAAGTATGTATATACACTAGATTTCAAATATTATAATTATTGTTTGTAGGGTTTTATGTCTTATACTTTGTAAATAATACATTATTTCAAAATAAGAGATTTTAAATAAAGGTTAAGACCTTAAAGATATATCTGTTCTTCAAATATCACTTCTTAGGATCTAGCAGTTGCTAGCTTCAAGGTAATATAAACCCTTTCCTAACTAGCACTTACAACAAAGTCCATAGGGATGTGAGCAATCACAGCTTAGTAAGTTCGGATTAAGGCTTAAAACTATATAATAAACACAAATAGGATCATCAATCAAATTATTAGGTGAAATGCATGTTTAAACAAATGTCATCACATGATGTTATCCGACTCATCGTAAAATTAAAGAAATTGCACCTGCTTTAATCCAGGTTGAGGAATTTCTGTAATGCAACAGCTCACGACCAAACCCAAGCTTGTGTAATGGAAACACCGCTCCTCTTACGACTATTTTCGAACCATTAACTTCACCCTTACCGCGACCTTTTCACCTGTCACTAAGATCAACTAAGGATGAAGAAGGGATCAATTATGCCATACAACACTATCCCTTTCAAAGGGGTTAGTATTTGGCAGAAGATTCCAAATGCTTCCCTAATAGGTTGCTCTACATGTCCGATTTACAGTTTATAAGTTAAATATTTGATTGAATCCATTTTAAAGTGATCAATCGTTTCATATAACTCATATAATACATGTCCAAGTAACACATCAACATCATATCATCAGCTCATAACAAGTACATGCGCATAATCAACAATCTAATAAGCACAATCAAGTATAATTTTAAGCCTTTGAGTATTACAAATTAGTACTTCAAAATACAATAATATATTAATCCCAATTTACTTAGACTCTTCGCTTGCCTACTTGAGGTGAGATTCGCTCAATCCATTGTCAATGATTTCTATAATACCAACATTGTCTCAATTTTCATATAATTGTTATAAATTAGTTTTATCTTATAATACTTATTGTTATCTATGCTTTAGTGTTTAATATGTCAAATTACCTAGGTTCTCAATTCTTTTATAATTATTCTTGATTTAAGCCTAAGTTTGGCTTTAGTTTTCGTATCAATTTTTAAATTAAGTTCTAATTTTGTTTCTAAGTACGATTTTATACGCGAACCCTAAAAACCCATTTTGACCCCTAATGTGAAATTAATCATATTATTTTCGAGTTTCTTAAATATCATAATTACCCCTAATTATTATTTTATTATACCCGATACACTTAAATTTTTATTAGTGTACCGAATTTATTTTTAACATAAGAAAATTTTACATATTTTATATAAATACTTAAATTTAAGTCTTCTATCAAATTTTATATATATTCCTATTATTAGTATAATACCAATTTTTATTCTAACAATTTCTATTTATTATATTTTCAATTTTTACATATTATGTATTATTACCTATTATGTACATAATATATATAATATTTATATCACTCTAAATATTATCTCCCAACATTAATTGATATCACAAAATATTTAAATTTATTTCAAATAAGATTTTACACCTAATTACCCTAATTTACAACATTAACTTAAAATTTACTATTTTTCCTATTACTTATTTACTACATAATACCCTAATAATTAAATCTAACACCTTAACTACTACAAGTATCATACTTCATCATATTTGAACATCTTAAAACATATAATTATGCAATAAATTAGTAATTATCTATTTAATTACCTAATTAACCCAAAATTACTCATTTTATGCATCATTTTAAGGCCTAAAAATTATTTAAAAATTTAAAAAATAAATTTTTGGAAAAGGGATTCATAGCATTGTTTTATAACTCCTAAGTAGTTTACAGAAAAATTTTGGGCACAAAACTATTCTCCTAAGGCCATTTGTTTTTAACATGAGTTTGTATGGTTTCTTAAGGGCAGTATATTTCTAAATACAAAATCATCAAAATAATTTTTTTACCTAAATCTACATACTTAAAAACCTTAGAATACCAAATTTCAAAATTTTATAAGTATATTTAATTTTTTAAAAAAATATATAAAATCAGGAGAAAAATTGAACTCACCAGAATTGGTAGCTTCGGCTACCGCTGGCCACCAAGGCCTCATTGGCCACCTTAGGCGTTTCTGCCACCATGTGATGGTGGTGGTCATCCATTCTTAGGTGCTCGTTTGCTTTGAGATATATTTACAAGCTCCAATTATACAGATTTTTGTCTAATTTCTGAAAACTAACCTTAACTCACTTATTTCGACCATCTCTATTTTTTATACTCTTCTAACTATTCAAATGAGCTTTTGTAATTTTTTTGGTATTTATAGAGCTCTAGGGAAATTATAGTACATTAATTTGACTCGACATTTACTTTATCTTTTTTCAAATTGCCTTTTTTGTTATGTTAATTTGATTAGCTAATTTTTTTGTTTCTTTACCTAGCTGCCATGACCTTAATTTGGATGATTCCTCATTTTTTAAGATTTTTTCTTAATTATTTATGCATTTTCTTTAATCATTTAACATTATTTTAGCTTATTTCACGTATTTTAAGTAATTATGCATATTTTTACCTATATGTAAATTCATATATGGTACAAATAAATATTATTTATGTTATTTTATAATTTTTAGTGTGTATATAATTTATCTCTAGCTATTCGTTAATTATCGAAATACATTTTATGCATTTTCGATAAATAACGAGTTATATATTTAAAATTTAAAAATTTATATTCTCTTATTTTATTATTTATTTTCTTAAATTCAAACTTACTACATCACTTGTACTAATAATTATAGTTTTGTCGTAAAATTTAGGTTAAATTGGACAATTTATTCGATTGCCTTAAATTATACAAACTGAATCCTGAATACTTAATTGTAGGTCTTATAAATACTATCAATATTTAAGTTACAAGTAAATCCTTTCCATTTAAGTTTAAAAAAAAAAAAAAACTTTTCAATTGCTCCCATATTTAATTTTATGATCTACAAAACCCTATGTTATGTATAAACCAAATCCATCCCTCCTTTTTCAAATTCATATCTTACACTCGTCCCTTATTATAACAATGATACTTAAACCATAGCAAGATTTTTCCATTCTCTAAGCTTTTTAAGATGAAATATTCAAATATAGGTAATTAATTTTGAAAGTATAAGCCTTTAAAATAAGTATGTATCTAAAATTTTATTTTGTCTCTTATATTTAAGATTGTCTTGAAGTATTTATTTTTACACATGATTGCAAGTGCATCATTTGCTAAATTTATCTTAAATAAAGGAAAAAACTGTGCTTATGTTCATTTGATGTTACATTGATGGAAAAGCATTTACTTGTTATTTAGTGGGGAAAAAAAAAGAGCAACTAAAACTACATAAATCTACTTACTGATTATCACCTATGTTACAAATACGTATAAAAGTTGGCTAAGAAAAAGTCCAAGTAATAATGGAAATATACAAAAGGTTATGATTTTTTAAAAAAATAAAAAGTAAAGCTAAATTAGCAACTCTTACATCAATATTTTTACTTTCATAGTTTCCATTATCCAATCTGAATACATATCCCATTTCATTTATTAACAAATACATATAGTTAAATATATCACTAAATAATCAATTGCCTTTTAAACATTAGATATCATGTTAAATAAGCAAATAAAAAAACAATTTAATTTTCAGTTACTTTTTATAATAACCATTTTTAAGATAACCATTTAGTCGTTCATTTTCTAATATAAACAAAAAAAAAAGATCAAATAATTTGATTCAAGAATTATTAGAACCTATGGATGTTTAAGCTATATTAGATATGCCATCAAAGCGAGCTTGTGATAGGTTTTATAAAATCTAAACCCTACTCGATACCCAACAGAGTTTTTCAAAACCTTATTAGGTTTTTACCTTATTTCCAAAATTAGCCCCTGTAGAGGTATTTTTGAATTCGTTAACAACTTGACCTGACTCACCACAATTATATATTTGATCTTTGAATAATACAATAGTTTATTATTTGAAACTTCTTTAGATTGTTTTCAATCTTTTAAGTTTTATTATTTAGAAATTCTTTAGATTATTTTCCATCTTTAATTATATAAAATTTTTAGATGATAAAATGACTTTGTAAAAGTTCAACATCAACAATAATCCAATTTTATTATTTAGAGTTGAATGCGTCATTTTGTTGATGTAGGCAATCTCTGTTCCATTTAGGCATTATTTAGATCGTTCATATCTTATTTGCATCTTATCTATAATTGATTTGTGTCTATTTGAAATTAACTATTTAGGTAATTATCTTATCAATATCTTATCTATTTATATTTGAAACCCAGTGTTTGGATAACTGTTTGATTTATATTTGATCTGTTTCTATTTAAAACTTAGCATTTAGATAACTTGTTTATAGGGATGCCACTGAGCGGGACATCATAAGGTTTTCAATCAGCTTGATCCACTTTTGACCCTATAGGGTTTTTAGATGAGTTTTGGAAGTTGTTCTTAAACTCTATAGAGTTTTAGGTAGAGTTTTGGAAATTAGAAAAAGTCCAACAAAATACCCAAAATTGATGAAAATTAATAATCTATATATACATATATGATTTGAATAAATTATTTTTAGTATATTTTTTATAGATTGAGCAAAAAAGTGTTTGATCCAAAAGCTAAAGGACTAAAAAGAAAAAGATGAAAGAGGGCTTTCTTTTTTGTTTATGTTGGTTTATAAAAGAAGTGACTTGGAAAATAATCTTTAGTTTATTCAAAAGGAGGATGTTGGGTAGCGTTTCATATTATTGTTTATGATTGTAATAATATGTAAAAGATTTATTTAAGGATATTAAAAATAAATAAATGAAATTATTATTTGAAAAAAACCATTAGCCATTGTAGTTAATTTTTGTCTTCAATTTTAAATCAATTTTTTTTTTATTTTTATCTTTTTGCCATTAGTGAGTTAAGTCGGATTTTTAATGGTTTTACAAAATTTTATAGGGGTACGTTTTAGAAATAAGATAAAAACTCTATAGGTTACCTTATAGAGTTTTGGAAAGACTTATAGAGTATCGGGTTGGGTTTGAGTTTTACAAAACTCATTCTAAACTTACCTTGTTGGCATCCCCACTTATTTATGTATTGCTATTTTAAAATCAGATTTAGATAAATAATCTCATTTAACTTATAGAATTAGAATGATAATAACAATAACAACAATAATAATAATAATAATTGTTGATAGGGTACTTTAGGCAGGGACCTCTCATGCCTGACCAGATCCGCCAAGCCTTGCCTCATTAGGCTCACCTTTGTAGGCTTTGGGCCTGGCCCTTAGTGGTCCAGGCTTATGAAGAATTGTAATGGCTATAAATTACAAGATAAGGATAAAACAGTGAAATCCTAAATGTTAGGGACACATCGGATACGATAGCTCCACTCTCCCATACTTGCGGGGGAAGATCTCTCCCGCTAACTGATCTCCAACTGCTGGCTCCCCTCTGCTATAAATATCAGACATTTACCCAACGGTAAGTCTCTCTATAAAAACTTTGCATTATAAGTCTGTATACTTAGTATTCTATTCTATAAAAAGCTTATTACTGACTTAAGTATCGGAATGGCCACGCTAGACAACCCTTCGGCGTCCCTTTACTGTGCATTATTTTGTAGGCCCAATAAATGCAAACCTCAGTCAACTATCGGTAAGAATTGGGGAACGACATTTGGCGCCGTCTGTAGGAACGAAATTGAATTCCTACACCTGAAATCCTAAACACACCAAACGCATAACCCAATTCAAGCCTTTTTAGATCATTTCTCAGCGCGACGAGTAAGGAAATCAATAAATGTTGAATAACCAACTTGGAGGCAATGAACCCCTCCTAAGAGTTGTGCCAGAAGAATGCCTAAAGCATGTGGAGAACTTAGTTGAACAGTATGCTGAGCTGAATAGGGAGCTCCGAGCTTACCTAAAAGGAGTAGAGCGTCATAACGAACAAACTCACTACCCTGAAGCTTTAGATGCCCATACTGGGTGGGACAACATCCAGTAGCAACTGTAGAATGGAAGGAATCAACAACCCGATTCGTCGCTGTGACAACAGCCAGTAAGGTCTGCGGTTACCGACGACCGAACTTAGGCTAGCAATGAGTAGGAAGTCGACTTACAGGGAGTTTAAGTTCATTCAGTTGTACAACGAGCTTACTCGGCGGATAATGCTAACCTAAATAAGCTGCATGCAATGGTAGGGCGGTTCTCTAAGCAATAGGAGAGCAAGCCTGCTAGTGACCCCGGGTTAGTTGCCAGTAAAAAGACCTCCTTCACTAGGGGTATCTAGGATGAAGTATTGCTCCCCAACAACAAACTTCCATCCTTGGACCAGTATAATGGTACGAGCGATGCCAGTGACCATCTTCTCCACTTCTGTACCCTCATAAACCTTCACAGTTATGGAGATGCCATACTATGCAAGGCCTTCCCGTTATGCCCGAAGTCGCAGAGTCATAACAGTCCCGCCGTGTAAACCATCTTATGATAGTAACTAATCTCATAATGCCTATCATAGACATGATCTATACAAAGCGTTAATGACTCCCCGCTTTGAAGTAAACAGTTCAATTAAAATTTTAGCTAAAGTAATAGTAAATATTAAAGCTTTAAGTCAACATGTATATATAATTACATGTACATTACAATAGAATTCCCAGGTGATTCTACATCATATCATAACAGTCAGCTAATTTACATATCAATTATCAGTCTTTCAATCTTAAACTACTAATGAGACTCTAGATATACATTAATTATTAGGGTAATTAATCCTCATACCCCCAGGTTTCAAAAGAACTAACCTCTGGATAGTTGTAGGGCAGCATATTATTAAGAGTTTTTAGAGATTAGGGCTTGTAAAAGGATCTATACGGGTATGAGTAACTACAGCTTAGTAAGTTGAATCGGAGACTCATGAATGTATACAAACACAAACAAGATTATTAAGAAATTATTTTTTTTTATGCAATGCAACAAGCAAGTGTCATCACACAACGTAGTCCGATCCATCACAAAATCAAAGTAATTTCACCTGCTCTAATCTGGGTCGAGAAGTTTTCATGTTATGTAGCAGCTTACAACCAAACCTAAGTTTGTGCAATAGAGACACCGCTCCTCCTAAGACTATCCTTTGAACCAATGCCCTCATCTTCACTGTGACCTCCTCTCCTGTCACTTAGTTCGGTTAAGGATGAAGAAAAGACCAATTTACTATCCAGCGCTATCTTTTTCGAAGGTATCGGTGTTTGGTTAGAGAATCCTAATGATCAACTAAAGGGTTGTAATGCATGACAATTTAGGGCATTAAAGTTGATTAAAATTAAGTTCCATTTAGGGTGTTCAGACAATTTCACACCAATCCATTCATAATAAACAATCAATCACAACACAAATTTCAACACGAATTTAGATACACAAGCACATGCATAAACTATTTACAATCATAATCATACATAATCCTAAGTTTCCAAGAACCCTAAAATAGTATTCCAAATATGATGAAGTAATAAACCCAACTTACTTGGAATTTTCGGTCGCCCAATTACTTAATTGTAGGTTGATGTCTCCAAGTATCTTATAATACAAATACATCTTTTTAGTACTTATACTTTAATGATACATATTCTGAGTTATAATTGAACTCACTTTTCCATGTATACTTATTATTTACTAATGATTCACTATATCTTAGCTCGAGATTCGGTTTCTAAATTAAATTCCAGTTTTGATTTTAAATTATTTTTTACTACGAGGAATCCTAAATACGCTTGAATCCTAATGTGAAATTAATCATATTAAGCTCAAGTATTCTAATATCACACTGGGTCTTCATTTAGTATTCTAACCTATTCGGTACACTCTAATCCTTATCGAAGTATCGGATTTATTTTTAATATGAGAAAATTTTACATTTTTTTATCTAATTACCTAAAATTAAATTTCATTTTAGATTTATTATGTACTGATTTTATTATTATATTATCCAAATTAACCTGATTTTTTCATATTTATTAAAATTCCAATTTCACATTTTCCTAATTTCTTACAATTACTACATCATTCCTATATTAATTACACTTAATACTCCAAATACTAGGATTAGGTTTCCACATCAGAGATTAATATCCTCAAACATCTAATTACCTTCTAAATCAGTAATTAATCATTTAATCACCTAATTAAGCCAAAATTACCCATTTTCCTCATCATTTTTAGGCAAAAAAATTACTTAAAAATTTCGAAAATTAATTTTAAAAAAATGGCTTCATAGTACTATTCTATATTACTTAAGCATTCTATAGAAAAATTTTGAGCTAAACTATACTCCTAAGCTTATTTATTTTTAATTCTAATCATGCTCGGTTTTGTCTAATTTCTTAAGAATCCTATATTTACAAACATGATTAAAATTAATCACTATTTTCCCTTAAATTTACATATAATAAAACCTCAGGATAATAAATTTCATAATTTTTTGGGTAAAATAAATAATTTTAAGAAATTTTACAAAATCGGAGAAGATATGAAACTCATCTAGTTCAATGGCTTTTTAGCCTCTAACACCAATTCAGGTATATTGGCCGATCCAAGCGATGAGTTTAGAGTAGGGTAGTGGTGGTAGTTTGGTTCTAAGTGGTGGTGTGTGAATTCGGCCTTCTTGCTCTTTTTGTACATATTTGAGACAAATTTCTAAAACTCTAATTTTTTTTCTCTCAATTTCGGTTCTCTCAATTTTTCCCAATTCCCAATTGACCAAATGAACTCAATAAATTTTCTTGCTATTTATAGAGCTTTATAAATTTTCTTGCTATTTATAGAACCTTGTAGAAATTATTATGCATTAATTAGGATAAGACAATATACATATTTCTTTTATTTTGCTTTTTGTGTCGCTTGTTTTTTATTGGTTAATTTTAGTTTCTTACTTCCCTTGCTGCCACGACTCGATCTGGTTCTTTCCCCCCTCTTTGATTTTTTTCTGATTTTCCTTTATTATTTTTATAATTTTCTTTAATTATTTAGTAAATTTTTAGCTAATTTCAGGTAATTTAGGTAATTTCACATATTTTTATCTATACTTAAATACATGTGGGGTACAAGTAAACATTTCTAATTATTATTTAGGTCATTATATGATTTTTAGTATGCATATAATCTATCTTTAGCAATTTATTAGATTGCACTTTTTGCCTTTCTGATAATCAACGAGTAAATTCAAGTTTATGGGGTTATTTTTACTAATATTTCTAACTATAGTTTATAATTTCAGTTTGATCGGATCTTTTAATTGATCGCCCTAAACTTTGTATACTAAATTCAATCCTACGGTTACTTAGTTTATCTTTATGGCTTACACTTCCTAGGTATACTGAGGAAGGCAGCACGGACGTGGTTTAACCACTTCCTTAACAATTCAATTAGCTTCTTTGACGAACTGGCTAGGAAGTTTAGCCTTTATTTCAGGGCCAGTAAGCCTCCGTCCAAGGACATATCGTCCTTATACTTGGTAAGGCAGGGTGAAGGCGAGTCCCTATGCAACTACGTGGCCCGATTTAATAATACTGTGGTCGAGATCCCTCAATGAGACGAGGGAGTCACTGTCCATACCGTATAGCTCGACATCAGAACCTCGAGAGATTTCTTCCAATCGCTTGCGAAGAGCAAGCCAAAGACCCTAGCCGACTTCTAGAACAAAGCCTAGAAGTACATTGACCAAGAAGACAACATTCGTACTAGGTGTGATGCCAACCGAGAAAGGTTGGGTAGAAAGCAGGATAAGGAAAAATTGTCCATTAAAGATTGCTTCGGTGGAAGGATGCTAAGTAAGCAAAGCTCTAGGAAGAAGAAATGCCGAGCAAAGCATGACCCTCTCTCCCCCCTCCCATTTACAGCCAGTACACACCACTAAATAGACTCATAGCTCAGCTCTATTTCGAAGTGAAGCACTGAAACTTGTTGCAAAAGCCGTAAAAAATGCGAAGAAACCCCAGTCGCCGGAACTTCGATAAATACTGTCACTCCCATGACAATCATAAACATATAATTGAAGAGTGCTTCCAATTGAAGAATGCTGTCAAATACGCCATTCAATGTGGCTTCTTCAACGAATAAGTTACACATCGGTAAAATGAAGACCGGTCTGACTATGACACTGATAGGGTACCTCAGAGGCGACAAACTAAAGATGCCTAATTGAAGTAGAATAACGATCGTACCCCTAATGGCATCATAAATGTAACTGAAGGGGGCCTGCACCTTGGGAGCCGATCGAACACTAGCACCTCAGTTAATGCCCAATCAGAGGTATTGGGAGTTAAGGAGAAGAAATAGAAGTTAGACACTTCCATCTCCTTATCCGATGCCGACCTTGAAGGGGTCGACACTCTCCACCAAGACGCCCTGGTTATTGGGGCAAAGATCTCAAAATTTGAGGTCTTGAAAATCATAGTGGACACTGGCAACTCCACTGATAGACTCTTCTTCTACACATATGACAAGATGAGAAAGAAGCTACCAGTAAAGATGAAGCTATACCACCATAATTTGATCGGCTTCAATGGTAGCATGGTCTGAGCCAAGAGCATCGTCACGTTGGACATGGAACTTAGCGATGACTACCACATGGTACAACAACCTATGGAGTACATTGTGATTAATTGTCCCTCCCCATATAATACGCTCTTGAGAAGACTAAGCCTAAACGCATTTAGGATGATCACATCCTCCCTGCATCTGAAGGCCAAATTTCAAATGCCTACGGCATAGGAGTATGCAAGTGTAATAAGAAGCTTTCACGAGAGCTGTATATCAAGGTGGCTAGAGGCGATGGCATCTTTACTCCCTAAAGATGGGCTTATAAGAGAGACCGAGTGAGAAGGGTGAGCTCAAAGAAAAAACCAAAGATGTCCAGATCGGCAACTCTCTCGACCAAACAATGAAAGTTGGGATTGAGACCCTAATTGAAGTGAAGGATGAAATCATTACCCTCCTGCAGGCAAATTGGGATAAGTTCGCCTGGTCGGCATCCAACGTACTCGGAATCTCCCTTAACCTAGCAACCTACAACCTCAACATCGACACTATAGCGTGCCTTGTCAAACAAAAAAAGACGCATTTCGCCTTAGAACGGCAGGCTGCAATTGAGGAGGAAGTGTAGGAGTTGCTCAAAGTTGGATTCGTAAGGGAGGAAAAATACCTATGTGGCTAGCAAACGTGGTACTAGTGAAAAAGAAGAATAGGAAGTAGTGCATGTGTGTCGATTATACCGACCTCAATAAAGCCTACCCCAAAGATTGTTTCCTCTTCTCTGGAATGAACCAGCTTGTCGATTCTATGTCAAGATACACCCTCCTAAGCTTAATGGACACCTTCTCAAGATATAACCAAATCAAAATGGACTTGAAGGACGAGGTCCATACCTCCTTTGACACCGACCACGGCACATACTGCAATATTGTAATGCCATTTGGACTAAAAAATACCGGGGCCACATACCAATGGATGGTGACGAAATTATTCAAGCTTCAGATTAAGCACAATAAGGAGGCGTACGTTAATGACATGATTGTCAAGAGCCAGAAGTTGGTCGATCATATCAAAGATCTCCAAGAAGCCTTCAGCCGAATGCATACGCACAACATGAAGCTAAACTCCCAGAAGTGCATTTTAGACGTTAGCTCTAGTAAGTTCCCCGGATTTCTGGTCACCTAGAGAGGTATCGAGGCTAACCCCGAGAAGATCATGGCCATTAGGGGAATGAGGCCCCTAACTTCAGTCCGAGACGTACAAAAGCTCACTAGCATGGTGGCTGCCTTAAGCAGATTCATTTTGAAGAGTGCTGACAAATGCGCTGAGTTCTTTAAAATTCTCAAAAATCCAAAGGGTTTTAAATGGACTTCGGAGTGCGTCACTACCTTTCAGCAACTCTAAGACTTCCTCGCTCATCCACCGGTCCTCTCTAAGCCTGTCTCGGTGGAGGATCTATTTTTGTACTTGGCCGTAAGTGATAGGGCTCTCTCCTTTGTGCTAATCAGAGTAAACAGAAGAGAACACAAGCCAGTATATTACGTCAGGTACATAACTCATGGGCTTAAGGTTAGGTACACCTGGGCAGAAAAATTTGCGCTGGCCATCATCATTACTGCTAGACGGCTAAGACCTTATTTCCAAATGTACCAAGTAATTGTACTCACGGACTAACCACTATGTACCATGCTGTAGAAACCTAATACGTCTAGATAGATGATGAAGTATGCAGTGGAACTGAGCATGTACGATGTCACGCCCCAAAGCGACAGAGTTGTAACAGCCCCGCCGTGTAAACCATCCTAAGATAGAAGTTGGCCTTACAACCGCTATCTTAGACCTGATTTACACAAGGCGTCTACGACTAACCCGCTTTGAAGTAAATAGTTTGTAATTTAAATAAATCATTTACATAAGAAAGTGAGAAAATTTATATATATACACTATAATTCAATTATTACATTATTCAAAAATGAAAAATTCTAAAATAAAACAAAACTTAGACTGTAAGAATATATGTTTGTTCTTCAAATATTTTTCCTCACTCCTCAGGATCCAGCAGTTGCTAGCTTCAAAGTAGTTGTTTGCTACTTCTTAGCCAGCACCTGCACGACGTCTATAGGGATGTGAGCAACCACAGCTCAGTAAGTTAGGATGGAGGACATAAAACTATACCATAAACACAACAAGGTTTTTAATCAACTTATTAGGTGCAATGCATGTGCAAGCAAATGCCATCGCACAATATTGTCTGACCCATTGTGAGATTAGAGAAATTGCGCCCGGTCTAATCTGGGTTGAGGAGTTGCCATTAATGAAACAGCTCACGACCAAACCCAGGCTTGTGCAATGGAGACCACGCTCCTCCTGCGACTACCTTCGAACCATTGACTTCACACTCGTTGCGACCTCCTCTCCTGTCACTTAGTTCGATTGAGGATAAAGAAGGGACCAATTGCAATCTTGTGTTATCCCTTTCTAAGAGGTCGGTATTTGGCTAGAGAGTCCTAAGTTTCCCTAATGGGTTGCCATGTAGGTCCGATTATGATTATAGGTCGTATATTTGATTAGGTCCAGTTTAGGGTAATCAATCATTTCATACAAACTATACAATACAAGTTAGGACAACGGACAGAATCATAGCATCACTCATAATTAAGTACATGCACTCATCCAACTATCTAACAAGCACAACCAAACATAATCTTAAGCCTCTAAAATACAGCATTGTATTAATCCCAACTTATCTCGACTTCTCACTTACTCACTCGAGGTCCGACTTGCTCTGACCATCACCGATCATCCCTATAACACAAACGTTATTTCAGTTTTTCATATAACTATTATAGGTTCATTTTATCCTATAACGCTTATTGTTATGTATTGTTTAGGGTTTAATATGTCTAATTATCTAGGTCTTAAGTCTTTTACAATTATTCTAGGTTTAGGGTTAGGTTCGGGTTCGGTTTTTGCATTGATTTCTAAATTAGGTTTTAATTCGATTTCTACATATTATTTTATACTCGCACCTTAGAAATTCGTTTCAACTCATAATTTGAAATTAATCACATTACTTCCCGATCTCCTAAATACTATTATTACTTCTAATTAGTATTTTATTCCACCTAGTACACTTAAATCCCCATTAGTATACCGAATTTACTCCTAATGTGAGAAATTTTTAAATCTTTCATATAATTACATAAATTTAAGTTTTCTATCAATTTTATTATATATCCCTATTATTTATATAATATCAATTTTTATCCTAATATTTTCTATTTATTATATTTCCAATAATTGTGTATTATGTACTATTACTTATTATGTACATAATACACTTCTAATATTTTTTTCGCTCTAATTACTATCTCCCAACATTAATTATCATTTCAAAATGTCTAAATTCATCCTAAATCAGACTTTACACTTAATTACCCTAATTTACAAAATTAACTTAAAATTTACTATTTTTCCCTATTACTCATTTACTACATAATTAACCTAATAATTACATCTAACACCCTAAATGCTTCAAGTATCATGCTTCATCAAATTTTAACATCCTTAAACATATAATTATTCACTAAATCAGTAATTAACCATTTAATTACCTAATTAACCCTAAATTACCCATTTTATGCCTCATTTTAGGGCCTAAAAATTATCTAAAATTTTTGAAAATTAATTTTTGAAAACGGGCTTCATAGCACTATTTTATATCATCTAAGTAGTCTACACAAAAATTTTGGTTTCAAAACTACACTCCTAAGGTTATTTATTTCTAATCTTAATCATATTCGGTTTTGCATGATTTCTTAGAAACCATATATCACAGGACATATTTTCATGAAAATAATATTTTTCATAAAAACTACATACAAAAATATTCGTGAATAACAAGTTTCATAATTTTTTAAGAATATTTACTATTTTTACAAAATTACACAAAATCATGCTGAAAATTGAACTCACCGATTTTGGTTGCTCTGGCCACCGTCGATGGCCATGGGTGTGTCAGCCCACCTGGGCGCTGCCACCACCGTGTGGTGGTAGTGGCCATCTACTCCTAGCTGCTCGTTGGGTCTAGGTTCTCTTTTATGGCTTTAACTGCACAGTTTTCCTTTTCTTTATTTTTTCTTTGGTTTTTCTCTTGAATTTTCAAAGCTCTCTATTTTTCAAGCTCTCTATTTTTCTCACTCTCCAAACTGCCCAAATGAGCTTTTGAAAAATTTAGGATATTTATAGAGCTTTGCGGTAATTAATGTGCATTAAATTGGACAAGACATTGTCCAAATTCCTTAATTTTTGGCTTTTGTATTGCTCTGATTTAATTGGCTGATTTTTTTCTTATTTTCCCCAGCTACCATGACCCAATTCTAGATCATTCCTTATTTTTATATATTTTTCCTTAATTAATTATGAATTTTATTTAATTATTTCTTATTATTTTAGTACATTTCGCGTATTTTAAGTAATTACGCGTATTTCTACATACATGTAAATTCATATATAGTACAAATAAATATTTCTAAATATTATTTAGATCATTTTATGATTTTTAGTATACATATAATTTATCTCTAGCGGTTCGTTAATTATCAGAATGCATTTTACGCATTTTCGATAAATAACGAGTTATATACTTAAAATTTGAACTTTTTATATTCTTTTATTTTATTACTTATTTTCTTAAATTCAAACTTACGGGATCATTTTACTAATATTTCTAGCTTTACTTTATAATTTAGGCTCGATCGGATCTTTCAACCGATTGAAATCTTGAATAGCTAATTTTGGGGCTTACATATGAAATGTAATACCAACCACGAACAGCTTACAAGGCTCAGGTTTTAACCGACTTTGTAGTAGAATATATTGGGGAAGAAAGACTATTGGGAGATGAAAAACTGGTCTAGACTCTCCATGTTGATAGATCATCCACCATGGGAGGTGAAGATGCGGGTCTTGTACTGAACAGCCGCATAAGGTTACCATTTGTTACACCCTAAAATTCAGGTTCAATTCTAGCAACAATGAATCTGAATATGAAGCACTTATTACTAGCCTGAAGTTGGGTAAGGAGATCGAGGCCGAGTAGCTGCGAATATTCTCCAACTCTATACTCATTGTACATCAAGTTTGGGATGAATATGAGGCTAAGGACAATAGCATAGCTAGGTACTTGGAGAAGGCAAGAGGGTTCCTAATGGACTTTCCCTCTTAGGAATTGAGAAAATCCTTTGAATAGGAAATTTAGCAACTGAATTGCTATCCATGCTGTCCTACACTGGCATACGGGAGCCCAAGATGAAAGACAGCAAGATCTTTATATAGTACGTACTGGAAAAAAGCATAGCTCTAAGCCCAACTGAAGTTCTGGAACTGACTGCGGTAGCATCAGAGCCAAACTGGATGGATCCCATCCGGAGCTACTTAGAAGAGGGCATGTTGCTAAAGAATAGGAAGGAATTAAAGAAGCTTTGCTACTACGCCACCAATTACACACTAATTGATGGTGTCCTATACCGTAGGGGAATCAGCTTCCCCTTGCTCCGATATCTCCGAGAAATGGAAGGACTGCACGTCATGGAAGAGCTGCACATCGAAGTATGCAGTAATCATATTTAGTCCCAAGCCTTATACCTTTAGGCGCTACGGATTGAATATTATTAGGCTACTATACAGTAGGATACAAAGGCCATAGCCCAGAAGTGCTCGCAGTGCCAAAAGCATGCCCCAATCAGTCGCGTACCCAGTACCGTGCTACAACCCCTAATGAGTCCATGACTGTTCGCCTAATAAGGGTTTGATATCCTCAACGCCTTCCCGAAAGCATCAAGAGGACGGCAGTTCATAATTGTCTCCGTAGACTACTTCAAAAAGTGGGTGGAAGCCGAAGCCGTGGCCAGAATCACGGAGAGAAGTATAGAGACATTTGTTAGAAATAACATTCTCTCCCGATTTGGAGTCTCCCATGCACTAATTACAGATAATGGTTGATAATTTGATAGCCCCAAGTTCAGGGAGTTTTACTCTAAGCACCACATCGCTACACACTTCACCTTGGTTGCTTACCCCCAATCGAATGGATAGGTACAGGCGACCAATTGGGTCATCTTAGACAGCCTTGAGAAGCGCGTGGACCGATCTCATGGTGCTTGGGCTGATGAGCTGCTTAATATCTTGCGGAGGGTGTTACGCCCCGAAGTCGCAATAGTCCCACCGTGTAAACCATTTTGTGATAGTAACTAGCCTTACAGTGCCTACCATAGACATGATCTACACAAGGCGTTGACGACTCCTTACTTTAAAGTAAACAGTCCGATTAAAAGTTGAACTACAATTATGATAAATATTACAAATTTCTCATAAACGTGTATAATTATATATAAGTCCACAGAACTTCCCAAGAAATTCTACATATTCACAACTGTCCACTAATTTACATAATAACTATCAGTCTTTCATCTTTAACTACAAGGTCACTCTAGTTACACATTATACTAAGTAACTTCATCCTCACACCCCTGGCTTCAAAAGGACTAACCTCTGGGTAATTGTAGGGCAGCATAATACTTGAAGTGTTCAGAAGTTAGGACCTGCAAAAGGATTTATAAGGGTATGAGCAACTATAGCTCAGTAAGTTGAATTGGAGACTCATGAATGCATACAAGCACAAACAGGGTTATCAAGCAATTATTTTCATGTAATGCAACAATCAAGTGTCATCGTACAACGTAGTCCGGTCCGTTGTGAAATCAGAGAAATTTTACCCGCTCCAATCCGGGTTGAGGAGTTTCTATGTTATGCGGCAGCTCATAACCAAACCCAAGCTTGTGCAATGGAGACCTCGCTCCTTCACGACTACCTTCGAACCATTGACTTCAGCCTCGCCGTGACCTCCTCTCTTGTCACTTAGTTCGACTAAGGATGAAGAAGGGACTATTTTGCAATCCTGCGCTATCCCTTTCGAAGGGGTCAGTATTTGGTTGGAGAACCTATGATCCCCTAACGGGTTGCAATGCATGACATTTTCGGTTATTAGGGTCGAATAAGATTAAATTTCATTTAGGGTGTTCAAACAATTTCACACTAATTCAATCAATCACAAAATCACTCACATTAAACATAAATTCAGCACGAATTCAGATACATCAAACACATGCGTAAACTACTTACAATCACAATCATATACAAGCCTAAGTCTCCGAGTACCATAAAACTAGTACTCTATTACAATAAGTAATAACCCAACTTACTTGGAATTTCTCAATCGCCCGATCACTTAGTTGCAAGCCAATTCGTCTTTAGGTGTCCTATAATACAAAGAGGTCTTTTTAGTACTTATATTTTACGGATTCATATTTTAAGTTATAATTTAACTCTGTTTTCCATGTATACCTATTATATACTAATAATTCTTTCTACTCTATTTCGAGGTTCGGACCCTAAATTTGATTGTAGTTTTGATTCCTAAGTCCTAAATATGCTCGAATTCTAATGTAAACTTAATCACATTAAGCTCGAGTGTTCAAATATCCTATTGGGTCTTAATTCAATATTCTAAACTATTCAGTACACGTTATTCCTAATTGGGGTATCGGATTTATCCCCGATGTGAGAAAATCTTACTTTTTTATATAATTACCTAAACTTCAATCTTAATTCAGATATAGTATTATTTCGATTTTTATTCTAATATTATCTAAATAACCCTAATTTTTTAGATTTATTAATTTTCCAATTCCACATATTACTAATTTCTTACAATAACTACCTAATTTCCTAAATTAACTATGCTTAATACTCCAAAGGCTAGGATTGGGGTTCCACATTAGAGGTTAACAACCCTAAATATTTAATTACTATTTAAATCAGTAATTAGTATCTTAATTACCTAATTAACCTAAAATTATCCAATTTTCCCATCATTTTAGGGCTAAAATTTAACTTAAAAATTTCGAAAATTTATTTTTAAAAAAATGGCTTTATAGCCCTGCTCTATATCACATAAGCATTCTACAGGAAAAAAAATTGAGCTCCAAACTACACTCCTAAGCCTATTTATTTCTCGTTTTAATCATGCTCGGTTTTGATTAATTTGTTAAAAACCCTATATTTTCAGACGTAATTAAACTAAATCACTATTTTTCCCTAAATTTACATACAATAAAACCTCAGGATAACAAGTTTCATAATTTTTTGGGCAAAATAACTAATTTTACAAAATTATTCAAAATCGGGGAAATTAAGGGACTCACCGGCTCAATGCTTTTTGGCCGTCTAAATCCAGTCCAAGTGCATCAGCCGGCCTAGACGGTAGGGCTAGAGTGGTGTGATGGTGGTGGCGGTGGCGGCTCAGTCCTAGATGGTGGTGAGGTGTGGATTTTGCTCACTAACCGAATTTGCACAGTTTCCTTTTCTTTTTTTTTTCATGATTTTCTCTCAAATTTTTTAAGTTTCCTAATTTTATTTGATTCTAAATTGTCCAAAGGGATTCTCTGAAATTTTTCCCTATTTATAGACATTTTGGATAATTAATATGTATTAATTAGACATGACATTGCCCCAAATATTTGATTTTTGGCTTTTGTGTTGTTTAATTTTAATTGGTTAATTTTTCTTTTTCAAATTCTGACCTGCCACAACCATATTTGCATTAATCCATACTCTTCTGATTTTTTTCTGATTTTTCTTAATTAATTTAATAATTTTCTTTAATTATTTACTAAGTTTTTGGCCAATTTAAGTAATTTCGCGTATTTTTATCTACACATAAATATATGTGGGATACATGTGAACATTCTTAATTATTATTTAGGTCATTTTATGATTTTTAGTATACATATAATCTATCTATAGTAATTTATTAGGTATTAACTTGCACTTTTCGCCTTTTCGATAATTAACAATCATTATACTTAAAATTTGCAAATTTTGCAGTCTCCTATTTCATTACTTATTTTCTTAAATTCAAGTTTACGGGGTCATTTTTACTAGTATTTCTCTCCATAATTTATAATTCGGGTTTGATCGAATCTTTTAACTGATTACCCTAAACCTTGTACTCTAAGTTTAATCATACAGTCTCTTAACTTAACTTTAGGGCTTACAGAGGGTACAAGACCACACACTGCACTTCAACGGGCGAGACCCCCTTCCGTCTGGCTTTCGTGTCGAAAGTTGTCTTCCCTATCGAACTTAAACTCCCTAATATCTGGACTCGAGGTTTCAACATTGCCCTGAATGACTCATTACTGAAAGTAAGCGTCTATACAATCGAGGAAATCGGAGACCTTGCTGTTGCTCAGGTTACTGCATACCAACATCGGGCAGCCCGGTACTATGATCAGAAGGTTCGATATAAGGAATTTAAGGTCAGCAACCTAGTGTACCGAAAATTGAAGGCTACTGGTTCACGAGAAGGCCAAGGCAAGCTAGCTCCCAATTAAGAGGGCCCGATTAGAGTTACAGAGAAATTGGGCAATAGAGCATATAGGTTGGAAAGATTGGATAGTGACCTTATCCCGCACACGTAGAACACTGACAATCTATACCTCTACTTTGATTAAAATTTCATTATGTACTATTTTGTTTTCAATTCTAGTTGAAATAAAAAGCACTCAATTGATTGCGTACCTTTCTCTCTCTCTCCTTTTGTTTCAATCGCCTTGCCAACCTTTCAAAATGGCATACGAATAGTTACTCAGGCTAGTTAGAACACCTCCAACCTAACCCCCTTAGGGTAACCTCATCAAGGGGAAATATTCCTTGTAGAGGAACTCCTATAAACCGGGTAGGTCGGAACGCTACCGACCTGACCCCCTTTGGGTAACCTTGGCAATGGGAAACACCTTTTACACAAAGGAACTCCCACAAACCGGGTAGGTCGGAACTACACCGACTTGACCCCCTTAAGGTAACTTCGGTAAAATGAAACATTTCTTGCAGAAGAACTCTTACGAACCGAGCAGGTCGGAATGCCACTGACCTAACCCTCATAGGGCAACCTTAGTAAGAGGAAACATCCCTTGCACAAAGGAACTCCCCCAACAAAATCTTAACCAAGGGTCCATAAAGCTTGCAAAGAGAATAGCGAAAGACTAGAAAAACTTCATTTATTCTACACTTCTATTTACAGAGCAAAGGCTGGCATCTCGGCCCTGAACAAAAAATAATAATAATAAATAAATAAAAAACAAAATTACAGAACCCTACTACTACTTGGGATCAGCTAGCTTGGGCAACTCTAAAATATCCAAGGCATCAATCTTATTGCTCCAAAGTAGCCTTCAAGCCGGCCAGCTCGAGTGACGTAGCCCTAACACCCTCACATTTAAACGCCTTCATCGCTAGCTCGGCTTTTAGCCTGGCCATGGAAGTCTTCAGCTCGACGTTCTCTTTTTCGATTCAGGCCCTAACTGTGTCCTCTTCTTCCAGTCATTGTAAAAGATGAGCTTTCGTCTTCTGTTAGTTCTCTAGCTGAGCCTTTAGTTTCGTAACCCTCCGAGCATCCCTTTCTACTTTGCCCGCATGCTTGAGCCGTACCTAAAGCCTTGCCACCTGCATAACAGAGCGGTGGAAGGGCTTGTTAGCTTGAGCAAATTTTCTCAAGTATTTCATGTTAGAATTCTTTGCCTCTAGTAGGCACTTCTTTTACTAATGTAACTCCTCGTGCAATTTAGTTACCTCTTTTTAGGTGGCATAGGACTTGCATAGCTGGAGGAGCTAAGCATGAAAGAACTACCTCTTGCATTAGGGTACTCAAGTGGCCTGCAGTTTTCATGGGGTCGCCCACACCCTCTTGGGAGATCTTTTCTAGCATAGCTTAGTCACCAGGGGTGTAAGACCCCATTGAAGCTTGATAACTAAGGGTTCAATGGTGCGGCGTCAGGTCGTCAATACGAACTTCCCATTTTGGCTGCAAGATCTTTCCCCGGGCCCTCTTCTTCTCCATTTCGGGGGCCCCCTTATTTAGCGCCTCATCTAAGGAAGTGTATAACTCTTCTATGAATGAGTTTAGCCCTAGCCTTATCTTTCAGAAGTTGTTGAAGATGTGCAAAAACTCGTCCACAATGTCATCTACACTTTGGAAGGGATGGGCCAGGAGCCACTCATTCCACTTTCCCTTAGCCAAAGGGTCCCTTGCCAGGGGCTTTTGCCTCTTCGTCTCTGGACCTAGCTCCCTGGGTACTTCGAGAGCCTTACACTTGTCACCCATGGAAGCAAAAGGGGCAGCTATTTCCCCAGTCCCTTCTTCAGCTGTGCTTGGAGGGGAAAGCACCTGTACATTGGGCCCTTCCATGTCGATACCTTCATTGCCCACGAGGATGGGTTAGGACAAGGGGATAGTAAGAATGGATAAAGCCATGCTCAAATGCACCACAACCGCTAACTTGTCTCGAATGACAAGTGGAATCCCTTAAGGCACTAACCTTGACCGCAGCTTGCTAGTTTCTTTGGGCCTCGGCTTTGACCTTGTCGCCTTCTGATATCAGGCAAGTGCACCTATCAGTTTTAATATAGCGGATGTGAGTTCGAGTTGATCCCTCAGAGACTTCGAGTATTAATATTAACCTTAGCTTTATTATCTAACCGGAAAATTATGAAAGTTTGAATTAATTAAAAATACTAAAATTAACAAACTAACTTAATTATAAGACTTAATTAAGCAATTGAAAAAGTGATAAAATCAAGAATGACTTCAAGAAAGTAATAACGTATTTAGGAATTATTTCCCCTAGAGTTAATCATGTGATAGCTTAAAATATATTTAATTCGGTTTCTATTATTCTTGACCGGAGGGATTCACAACTAAAGTTAATACCTTTCTCAAGCATATCAACCCTAATCCTAAATTATTTAACGGAATCTCTTCACTTAGTAATATAATTTAGAATTGCATTAATGTATAATGAATTCCCATACAATTAATTAACTTTCCGGAAGAAACATGTATCTTATCTCTAAGTATACATGTAATCCTCTTCAATTATGTAAAGATCTAATTACACATGCAATTTCTCAATTAACATGCATAATATCATATATCGATATTCTAGAAATATCAATCAATAATTAACGACATAATTGAATCAAGTAAAGATAGAAACTTTATTGAAATTTCTAAATCAATCCAAGAATCACGTGAAACCCTAGGTTCCATAATCGTAAATACTCGAATTCTAAGCTATCATACTGAATCTAAAAACGAGTTTCATCAATAATATAAAATAAAATATGGAAACCCCTTTAATTGATGAACAATCTCTCTAATCTTGAAGTTGATGTTGTTTCCGCTTCTTTCTTGATGTTCTCCTTAAGTCTTTTTCTCTTCTCTTGTGTCTCTCCGTTTCTGTAATGTCTCTCTTATCTTTTGAAACCCTAAGATATCCTTTTATATGTGTATTACAAAGATTCTGTTTTCGTCACCAGACATGGCCTGGGATACGGTCGTGTCCCCAGGTCGTGTAACTTTCTGCACTAAGGCAAAATTTTCCACACAACTTCATAACTTCTTCATTTGAACTCCGATTTGAGTGAAATTTGATTCCTTTTCTTCGTTTTCGATCCTAGAACGCGTTCAAACCTAAAATCAAAATTTTACTCAATTAAGTATCGATTTCTTTAAAGAAAACAAAAAATATGAGGAAAATACTATAAAATCACCCTATGAAATATGTTTAAAATTAGAGTTATCACCTTCCCTGTCAACTGACCTGCCTTCAATTGCACCTAATGTCAGCTCATCAGATTATCCACAGATGGATGAGACACCCTCGGAGCCAAGCTCTTGCTTGCAGGAAGACCGATCTAAAGGTTAGAAAAAGAAAACAAGGACAAATCAAAGGAAACTATCACTATCGTTTGTAAAGCACCACCGTGACTAGCATGACTAAGGAAGTTCACCTATCCTACAAGCATCAGACGAAGCACCTAAAAACTAGCACAACAAATAAGCACATAAGAATGAACCAATACCTTTAACTTACTTCTCTGCCATAGCTTTCTTCATGCTGGGGAAGAGCTCAGAGATTGGGCACTAGAAATACCTTTCTATGGTCTCCGTAGCGTTGATCTCTTAGCTCCATAAGGGCCAAGATCTCGTCGATAGCCTCGGCATCTGTCATACCCCGAAGCGGTAGAGTTGTAACAGTTTCGCTGTGCAAACCATTCTAAAATAGAAGACGGCTATACAGTCGTTATCTTAGACCTGATTTACATAAGACGTCCATGACTAACCCCGCTTTGAAGTAAGCAATTTATAATTTAAAAAAAAAGTTATTTTCTTATGAACTTAAGAAAAGTACATGCTTGCATTAAAATAATCTGAGTATCTTATAAGATTGAGCGATTTAGTCACAATTTAATTGAGTAATTTGTATTCTAATGCCAAAAGCTTTAAAATAAATTTAACTAGAAAGTACATTTGGTCTTCAGTTTACATCCTTACTCCCCAAGATCCCGCTATTGCTAACGTCTAAGTGATTATAGGCCGCTTCATTGCTAATACCTGCAACAACGGCTGTAAGGATGTGAGCAATCACAGCTCAGTATATTAGGATGGAGACTTAAAACTATACCACAAACACTAACATGGTGATGAACCAAATCATTAGGTGCAATGTATGTTCGAGCAAATGCTATCCCACGACGCTGTTCAGCTCGTCGTGAGATTAGAGAAATTGCGCTCGCTTTAATCCAGGTTAAGAAGTTGCTGTTAATGCAGCAATTCATGACCAAACCTAGGCTTGTGCAATGGAGACACCGCTCCTGTTGCAACTACCTTCAAACCATTGACTTCACCCTTGTCGTAACCTCCTCACTTGTCACTTAGTTCGACTAAAGATGAAAAAAAGACCAATTATGCTATCCAACGCTATCCCTTTCCAAGGGGTCAATATTTGGCGAAGAATCCTAGGTTTCCCTTAATAGGTTACTATGCAGGTCCGATTTATGGTTACAAATCATATATTTGTTAAGTCCAGTTTAGGGTGATCAATCATTTCATACAATATAAACCAGAACAACAAACAAAATCATAATATCACTCATAATTAAGCACATGCACACAGCCAATTGTCTAACAAGTACAACTAAGTATAATCTTAAGCCTTTAAAATATAATAACGTATTAATCCCAACTTACCTTGACTGCTTGCTTACTCACTTGAGGTGGGACTCGTTTAGTTCATCATCAATAATCCCTATAATACTTATTGTTATCTTTGGTTTAGGGTTTAATATGCCCAATTATCTAGGTTCTCAAGTTTTTTTACTATTATTCTTGATTTGGCTAAGTTCAAGTTTAGTTTTTTACATTGATTTCTAAATTAGGCTCAGTTAGGTTTCTAAGTACAGTTTTATATATAAACCCTAGAAACTCATTTTAACTCATAATGTGAAATTAATCACATTGCTTCCAAATATCCTAAATACCATAATTACCTCTAGTCAGTATTTTATTATACCCAATACACTTAAATCCTTATTAATGTATCAAATTTACTCCCGATGTGAGAAATTTTTATATTCTTCATATAATTACCTAAATTTAAGTTTTCCATCAGATTTATTATATATTCCTATTATTTATATATGTAGACACTTAATTTTTGCCCTTCCATAGTCTTAATTTTTATTTTTTACAAAAAGGGTCCTAATTCTAAGATAACAAAAAAAATTAATAAAAGATGAAAATAATAAAAATTAACAAATGATGAAATTACAAAAAAAAAAATAAGAAAAGGAAAAATCATAAAAATTTCATAGATTTTTAGGAAGTAATTTATATTAGGAATAATTAGTTTTAGTGTTAGTGTTAGTTTTAGTATAGTTAAAAATTTTAGTTTAGGGAATCGGATAGTTTAAATATAATTTAATTGTAATAAATGTCAAGACATAGGTCAACGACTTAATGGATGTGGCGGAGTGTTTAGGGTGGATTTAGTTTGAGGTTTTGGGTTCGAGTCTTAACAGGCAGCTATGTTTTTATTTTTCTATCTTTGTAGAAGCGAGATTTAAAATCGGATTCATATCTAATCAAATCATATGAATTTAGTTAAATTAGATTTGAATTAAATTTGCAATTTACTGTACACATTAGCCGCTAATGATCATACGCCCCCTTGATCACTTCTGTCGTATTGTTCAAAGCATACCACGATCAGCTGCTATCTTCCATCCACACCGAAGCCTACTACACGATTAGCCATACCCACACGCCTGATTGAAGCCCCCTGATCAGCATCACCAGAATAGTCATCTTCTCCTTTGTATGTGATCCTGACTTGCTGTCTAATACCACGCGACTTAGGACTTAATGTTGCATCCAATCTTCGACCGCCGAGGACCTTCGCCACACATGCAACACCGATCACAGCCTCACATAACTACACGAAGACCACTGTCCTCATCATAAAGTTGAACAACAGTTTAGACAACTACGACCGCGTCCCCTATACGACACAGCTTGAGGTCCACGCAGCAGCCGCAACACAGATTACTGCACCTTGTATAGTGCACATAATCCCTTGTCTACGTCCAGAGGAGCAACTCCAACACGTCTTCAGCCAGCCACGCGACATTGTCTAACATACACACACCGTCCTTTGAAATACGCTTGTACATCCACTGCAGCTAATACTTAAGTTCATGCGTGACTAGTAGGCTGATCAGCGCCAACACAACGACCAGTCCTCAACGCCAGCAGCAGTCCAACGCCTCTGTCCTTCAACCGAGCAAGTTTAGGTTCGATTGTTCAAAGTTTTTATTTATTTAGTTATTATTATTATATTATTAGACATAGCATATGTATGTATATATTAGTTTAGTATATTTCTTTTAACATTAGTTTTCTTTATTATATAAGTTAAATATGTTATATTGATTTAAGTGGATAGTTGTTTAATAGTAGTAATATAAATATAAATATATATATATGTATATATGTTAGCTTAGGATTTTTCTTTTCTTTTTATAATTAGTTTTTTTATAGAAATCCTTACATAGAAAAAATTATTTCTTAGAAATAAAAATTAACAAAAAGAAGTATTTTAAAAGAAAGTTATAATGTCTTAGAGAGACTTGTGATCATTTAAGAATTAGGACCCCTTTATGTTCTTTTAAAATAAATTGAATAAATTAAAAACGCAAATTTGGGCAATTTTCAAAATTAAAATCAATCGATACACTAAAGATTTTTCTAAAAACAACGATCGTTTGATCCCGGCTAGCGGGTACGTAGGCACTTTTGGGGTGACGATAAAATATGTAAAAACTTAGGTTCTTTTTTCTTTTGATTTTATTTATTTATTTTTTAAATATTATAATTATAAAAAATAATCCTAATTTCGATAAATAAATAGTGGTACCCGTTAGGGTTTAATAGGTTAGTCCTCGAATTCGGAACCCTCTGGTTCTTTATTAAAATTGAAATAAAAAACCGGTAATTAAATCATAACCAATCCACCCAATTGGTTATGGTTTCTTTTCTTTTTCCTACTTCGGTCGGATGGCGACTCCAAAAATTATTTTCAATAAAAATCAGAATTTCTCAATTTCTTTAGTCGAGGGTTAATATTAAATGGGATAGGGTTTAGTATTAATCAAAAAATGAGAATTCAATTTTAAACAAAAATCGAAAAATCAAGCTTGATAATATAATATTAATTTTTATTTTAATATCTTCTATTTATTATATTTCCAATAATTGCATATTATGTATTATCACCTATTACGTACATAATACACATATAATATTTCTATCACTTTAATTACCATCTCCCAACATCAATTAACATTTCAAAATATCTAAATTCATCCAAAATCAGATTTTATACCTAATTACCCTAATTTACAAATTAATTTAAAATTATTTTTCCCTATTACTTATTTACTACATAATTACCTTAATAATTACATCTAACACTCTAGATGCTACAAGTATCATGCTTCATCGATTTTAATGTCCTAAAACATATAATCATTCATTAAATCAATAATTAACCATTTAATTGCTTAATTAACAAAAAAAAGCCATTTTATACATCATTTTAATGCCTAAAAATTATTTAAAAATTTCAAAAAATTATTTTTCAAAAAGGGCTTCATAGAACTATTCTATATTACCCTAGTAGTTTATAAAAAAATTTTGAGTTCCAAATTACACTTTTAAACTTATTTATTTCTAATTCTAAACATGCTTAATTTTGTTCGATTTCTTAAGCATCCTATATTTACAGACATGATTAAATTTAATCACTATTTTCTTCTAAATCTACATGTAATAAAACAACATAATTGTAAGCTCCCAAAATTAAGTTTAGGACAATTGAGCTTAAATTTAGGGTTTTTAGGGAAACTTATCTAATTGAGCCCAAACTTTACGACTAGGATAGAAAAGTTAGTCAAAATGATACAGTGAAGTTAGATTTTAGAAATAATGACCAAAAATCCCAATTTTTCCCTTAGAAGTAAGAATATTCAATATAACACTAAAATGTTCGGAACTCTTAAAATCAAGCTCAAATTATGATATGAATTTAGAGATAAGTTAATTGAGCTATAAAATAAGATAATATACTATAATTTACTATATAAAAATATACGTAATTTTATGAGTATACCTGGTATAAATAATAATTATACCTGTAAATTAATGATAAATTATGTAATTATATATATATTGTGTTGAATTCATGAAATTAACTTTAGAACATATCCTAAAAATAAAAGATATGTTAGAAACTTAATTATATGAGTATAGTTATATATTATGCGTGATATATACAAGGGATATATACTCGTATATTAATAAATAACTAAGTATTAATAAAATATACTCAAAATACTTAAATAATTGTAAATCTTATCCAAAAAGCCTTCAAATTGCTAATTCAAGTCTGGAAACTGCTGAGAACCACCGAAGTTGGATAATTGCTGAATCAAAAAGCAAAATCCATAACCAAATGACACCTCCTACTTGCATTTATAAGTAGAAAACAAGGAAAAAAATTAAAAAGAAAAATAAAGAAAAGCAGCAACCAACTCCAACATGCATAAATAGGCTTCATTACATCAATTCCCAACTTTACGAACCAGAAACAACAGAAAAAAAAATAGAAAATATAAAAAAAAATAGGAAAAACAAAGCAATTATCGAGTTGAGTTAGTTCCTAAGCTGTCTTTTGATTTGCTGTTAAGTCACTCCACTACTAAGGAGTACCCCCAGCATCTAGGTGTTCTGACATACCTCTACCACTCTATGGCCGCCGGAGCCACCAAGAACAGTAGGACAAAATTCTACCCTATTTTTCAATAATTTTTAAAAATTAGTAAATTCACCCAGAAAATTATGAAAAAAAAATTGTACTTAGGTTATTTTGAACATGCTTTCACATGATATTTTTATTTTTGAAAAATTCGTAATATTTAATATAATTTCTTAAGAAATTTATTGTTTATCCAAATTTAGAATTATAAAATAAATGTACTAAATGATGTTGTTTCTAGCTAAAAATTTTTGTGTAGAATGTGTATGATATATAGATAATTTCTATGTAACCTGAATTTTGAATTGAACATTTTTAATATTTATTTCATTTTTTGGCCTGAAAATAGCTCGAAAATAGGCTGAAATTATAAATTAAATAGGAAATTATGAAATTAATTGATGAAATGAACATGTACTGATCTATAATAAATAATAACAGTATTCAGTTAGATTGAAATTAATTTGGTGTAATAAGAATCATAATTGGATAATTTATGATAATTTAGGGATAAAATGATCAATATGAATATATAGGCAATAGGTCGAAAACTTGAAACCAAGTGATAAGTGAATTTCCCATATTTTTAGGAGTCTATAGAAATTTTTGGAGAATTATTTGGTAACCCGAACTATTTATTATGAATTTACTAAGTAAAATAGCTTAATTTACAAGTCGGGATGTATTTTTAATATTAATAAGCTAAAATAAATTAAATAATTAAATAAAAACTATATATATGATTGTTGATTAGATTGTATTAAATGAATATTTTTATTATATTTATTAATATTTTTTTATCAGGATATACTTTAGGTATATTAGATTGGATAATACTTATATTGTAACGATATATGGATAAATTAGATAAAATACAATTTAATAACGTAAATTATGTTGAATACGATCGTATTTATATAATTACGTATAACTGTATTAAAAACTCGAACTACTCGTTAAAAGTTGTTTCTAGAAATAAGACTCGTAAAACGTACCGTTAGGTCTATACGAACCCAATGACACTATTTTTATTAAAATCGGGCAACCTAAGTAATTTAACCTATAACTTTATCATATTCAAGAATGTACGTATTTCGGTAACCTTATTGAAATTAAAACATGAATTAATAAACTAAAAGTACATTTCGATACGATCGTAACAATATATAATACGTAATAGTATATATAATGTAAAGTATCAACAATTAATAACTTAATTCGATATATAGTGATAATACGACTATATATTATGGAAATAATAATAATAATAATAATAATAATAATAATAATAATAATAATAATAATAATAATAATAATATTTTAGATTAAATCCTAATGTTTTTGTAATTATTACAAAAACTAAATTTGGGTCTTTTGTATAAATAGGAACTTCCAGTACAAAGATAGTCGACAATTCGAGTCAACAATAGTGAATATCTAGACAAGTAAGTTGGGGTTGTGATTTCACCACTTATTTGGATATTGTTTAAAGTATCTAAAGACCCAAGAATACTTCTGGCTGTGTTTATAGTTAGTTGATTGTGTACATGCTGTATGTGTGGATGATACTCAGTTGTAACAGGAGTTCAACTCCTTGGTGTGCCGTTCTGCATGTTTGTATTGATTCTATATTGTATGAACTTGTCAACCACCCCTAATTAAAACTAACGTTTATTCGACTAAAATGAAACTAGACATGCATAACACCCATTAAGAGAAACAATTAAAAATGTCAAGCCAAATACCAATTTCCTTCGATAAGGATAGCTGAAATGGTCATTTTTCCATCTTTAGCTGAACTAAGTGATAGGAGAGGAGGTCGTAGCAAGGTTAGAGGCCATGATTCGAAGGTGGTCATAGGAGGATGGTGTTCTCAATTGCACGAGCTCGAGTTTGGTCTAACTTAAGTCGCGATGAAACTCCTCAATTCGGGTTAGAGCGGATGTAATTTCTCTAACCTCATAGTGGACCGGATAACATTGTGTAATGTTTCATTTGTTCGATGGCATTGCATTGCATTTCATCATAATTATTAACCTTATTTATGTTTGTACAGTACTCTTTTGACTCTATCCTATTTATTGAGATAGTTGTGCTCACATCCCTATAGACTTTTTTGTAGGTATTGAGTAAGGTCGGGATGTTCAGTTACTACCGTTTCCAGGTTAGTGTGCTGCTGTTTGGGAAAGTGAGGATCGAAAAATCAATTGGACTTGAGCTTTTGACTTTGTTTTTGAGGAAACTAATTGGGAATTCCCTGGGAGCCCATTAGTTCTTTAAATTATTGTATATAGACTGCAAAACTTATGGTTTTTAATAAATTCTAATTGCAATCTTTACCTTTGGACGCAACACGTTTGTATAAATATTGTTATGGTACTAGACAATAGGTTGTATAGAATGGGTATTTTATAAAAGCTCTACCATAAGTTTGGTTATTAACAGGTGTCAGAACAGACGTTTAAAATTGGTTGAGTTGTACGCCTTGTGTGAACTGTATCTACAATAAAAGCTGTAAGGTCAGCTTCTGTTTTAGATTAGTTTACACAGCGAGACTATTATGACTCTTCCTGTTTGAGGCGTGACAATAATAACAAATTTCATAGTTTTCTAGGCAAAATTAGTAATTTTAATAAATTTTACAAAATCAGGCTGGAATTTGACTCACTTAGCCGTTAAGATTCCGGCCACTAGTGACAGCCTTAAGGGTGTCGGCCAAGTTAGCCAGTGGTGGAGTGGTGTAGTATGGTGGTGGCTGTTCATTTCCAGGTGGCCATTGGATGTGGGTTTCCTTCCAAAGCCCTAATTGCACATATTTTTTTATAAAATCCTAATTTCCTCTCAATTTTACCTCTCTTTAATTTTCTACAATTCCAAACATCTAAAATGAGCTTCTAAAAAATCTGGGGTATTTATAGAGGTCTTGGGGAATTATTGTGTATTAATTTAATTAGACAATTACCTTATCTTCTTCTAATTTTCCTTTTATATTGTTCTAATTTAATTGGCTAATTTTTTTCTTCTTTTCCCCAGGTGCTACCACTCATATCTAGATCATTTCTTATTTTTTTTATTTTTCCTTAATTAATTATGAATTTTCTTTAATTATTTATCATTATTTTAACACATTTTATGTATTTTAAGTAATTACGCATATTTCTACCAACATATAAATTCATATATAGTATAAATAAATATTATTTAGGTTATTCTATGATTTTTAGTATACATATAATTTATTTTTAGCAATTTGTTAGTTATCAAAATGCATTTTACGTATTTTCGATAAATAACGAGTAATATACTTAAATTTTGAAAAATTTATATTTTTTTATTTTATTATTTATTTTCTTAAATTCTAACTTACGAGATCGCTTTTACAAATATTTCTATTTAATAATTTAAACTCGATCGGATCTTTTATTAATCGCTCTATATGTTATGAGCCAAATTTTAGATAGCTGATTGTGGGTCAAATAGCATCGCTCGGACCCAGCGTCTTTTCACCTCTAGTGTGGACCATTCCGATCCACCGGGTCTAGAAGGCGGCCTCTTCAAGTAACTTCACCACTACGTATTCGCCCTACCAGCCTTTGACCAAGTTGTAGAACAATTTCTTTCCCGGGCGCGACTAGAGGTAAGGCTACCCCCCAACGCTCTTCCACATGTAGAAGTGGCAGAAGAGCTCGGGAGTAGCCTTTATTACTAAGTGTTCACAAAGCGCCTAAAACGCCTTCAACAACCTCTACCTACTTGGAAGAATCTACGACAGGTTACAGTGATGGTAGTAAAAAAAAATCCCTCTTAAAATGACTTAAGGGGAAGCACTGCCCAAACTTTAGGCACTTCCTGAAAAACGTAAAGTGCGTCCCCAATAGCAGGGCTAATTGTTCGTCCCTGTGCAGCAACTTAATCTACCACCCAGGTATTGCCCCCACGAGGAAGTTGCTGATGACTCAGCTAGGGACAAAATCCTTACTTTTGCTAATATGACTGTCAGGCCCCTTCCCCGTACTAGGAGCGTTAAATAAATCCTTAGCTAGGAGCAAGAGAATATTCGCATACACGTCTCTAGGAATGGCATTGATGATTCTGACCATGTCCAACGCTTCCACAGCCATCCTCATAGGCTGGTTGAGTTGTGCTAGGGATGATGCTTCGCCCTCTTATGCCCGGGGAGGATCACTCCTTATAGAATTTGAACTGGAGGTAAGTTCCAATGAAGAAGAATTCGTCTCACCCCTATTGGTAGACATGATCGTGATTGTTGAAAAGGAAAATTGAAGCTTCTGAAGAAGGTTTGAGAATTTGAATGAAAACGCAGAAATTATGATAACTAAGTAAAAAGATTGCAGAAAAACGTTCTCTCTTCGTAATCCTCCTATTTATAGGAGAACCACCTGGGAAGCTGTACAGGCGGTTATAGGGATACATATAAACATAAATCCCTTAGAATGTTGCCTAATAGATACGTAGAAAGCATTTCGATCAGACGACCACATTTAAAAGGGCAAAAAGCATGTAGTTACATGTTAGTCTGCTGCAACGTGACACTTGTCACATTGCATTTAATGCATGGAATATAAGTTGTGTTACGTTGCATTTAATGCATGGAATATAAGTGGGCAAAAATTGCATTTTGAAAGTCCCTTTAATAGGAAGCTTCTTCAAGGCCCATTCAATTTGCACCTAATTGACATTACGAAGATATGAAGGACTTATGTCTGCTCGGTCCCTATTAGGCCCTGTTCAAGCATATCAGTCTGTAGCATTAGAGCACCTTAATACCCTTGCTTGCCTAGCCTTGGACACTTTCAAACTGGCAGACCACTGCCCAGAATGACTCACTACTTCGGGCCTTCTCACCTCGGATCATCCATCACTTCGGATTTGCAACCTCATCACGTCGGCATCATAGCATCGGATCAAACTTCCTAGTGTTGGATTGCTCATGTTTGAGTGGCCAATGCATTCCTTTTCCTTTCTTCTTCCTTAGCAATGAGACCGTGAGAGGGAAAGTGTTGTTAGGGCATTTTGGGTAGGGACCTTTCAGGCCCAACTAGATCTGCCAATCCTTACCTCACGAGCCTTACCTCACGAGCCTTACCTCCATAGGCCTCGTTAGGCTCACCTTCGTAGGTCTCGAGCTTGGCCCTTATTAGTCTAAGCCTATGAAGAATTATAATAGCTATAAACTATAAAATAAAGATAAAACAGCCAATTCCTAAATGTTAGGGATATGTCAGACACGACTCCACTTTTTCACACTTGCGGGAGAAGATCTCTCCCGCCAACTGATCTCCAATGGCCGACTCCCCTTCGCTATAAATACCATACATCTACCCAACGGTAACTCTCTTTACAAAAACTCTGCATTTTAAGCTTGCGCACTTAGTATTCTATTCTACAAAAAGCTTACTGCTGACTTAAGTATCGGAGTAGCCACGTCGGATAACCCCTTGGTGTTCCTTCACTATACATTAGTTTTGTAGACCTAGTACATGCAGATCTTAGTCAACCACCGGCAAGAACTGAGGAACGACAACAACAACAACAACAACAACAACAATAATAATAATAATAATAATAATATTTAATCTGTATCTGTTTAAAATTAATTGTTTGGGAAATTATTTGCTCTATATTTTATCTATTTCTGTTTGAAACTTGGTGATTGGATAACTGTCCAATATATTTCTATTTGAAACTTAGCATTTAGATAACTTGTTTATGTTTTGTTTTGTTTTTTTTTTGTTTTTTCAAATTAGATTAGAATAAACTACCTTGTTTTACTTATTCAACAATAACAATAACAATAACAATGAAAATAATAATAGCAATAATTTTTTAATTGTTCCAAGGTCTTGTAAGTTGAATTAATTAGATTCAACTTTTCTTATTCTATCTTAAAGTATTTGTTCACTCGAAAATTGCTCAATTTCTCCAAATTTGGTAATTTCAACTTCGTTAACAACTACGTATGATTTTTTTTTTATTACACCTACTATCTCAAGTTTTTTTATCAAAACGAATCCATTAATACAAATAGTTTATGAGAGAAAATTGAGTTATTTGGCTCGTAGAAGATTAACAAGGTAAACTACTAGTTTTTTGATACAAGATATTCACCCTAGTCATTATGGGCATATTTGTACCATTAGCATACCTAAAGGAATTAATGTTGAACTTATTGAATTCTTAGCAATTTACACGAGAATTGGTCTGGAGGGGTCTTAAAAAGGCCTTTTTATGAAAAATGAAATTTATTATAAATTAAAAAAAAGTTATTATTATTATTGTTGATACCAAATTCTTGCCCAATCCGAGGCCTAACTTGGACGAAGATCCTTGAATACCTATCGACACTTTGAGAGATGGTTTCTTCGTTCTCTCCATGCATCTCCACCTGCCTAAACACTTTCATTACCTCAACAATTTTGTTTTTATTGGATTTTAATAAAACATTCTCTTTGATGGTTAAAAAAAAAAAAAACACCTGTTGACAATTTCTATTTTATTGTTCATGGCATGAATTATTAAAATTGAGTGTGATTCATCATGATGTTACGATAACATAGTGTTACTGTAAACTTTCCTATATGTAAAGTGCTTAACACATACTTACACCATTAGGAAAACACAACTTTAAAATAGGGGAGAACTTAACTTGATCTATCCTGTTGAGAAACTAACGTTAGATTACAATGGTTATGTTTATATGTAAACCTCACAACCAGCTACTTAAGATTTTAATCGAGCCTAAATTATAAAATAAAATTAGAAACATTAGTAAAAATAATCTCGTAAGTTCGAATTTATGAAAATAAGTAATAAAATAAAAGAATATAAAGTTTCAAAATTTTAAGTATATAACTCGTTATTTATTGAAAATACCTAAAATGCATTCCGATAACTAATGAATTGCTAAAGATAAATTATATATACACTAAAAATCATAAAATAACCTAAATAATATTTAGGAATATTTATTTGTACTATATATGAATTTACATATAAGTAGAAATACGCGTAATTACTTAAAATACGCGAAATATGCTAAAATAGTACTAAATAATTAAGGAAAATTCATAATTAATTAAGAGAAAAAAAAGGAATGATCTAGATTTGGGTCGTGGCAGCTGGGGAAAATAAGAAAAAAATTAGCCAATAAATTAGAATAATACAAAAGGAAAATTGGAAGAAGATAAGGCAATTGTTGAATCAAATTAATGCACAATAATTTCCCTAAAGCTCTATAAATACTCCAAATTTTTCAAAAGCTCATTTGATTAGTTTGAAACCCTAGAAAATTAGAGAGAGGTAAAATTGGGAGAAAATTAAGGTTTTACAAAAATTTAGCAAAAATCTGTATAGTTGGGGCTTTTAAAGAGAACCCAAACTCGATGAACAGCTGGGATTAGATAGCCACCACCACTACATAGTAGCGGTGAGTTCGATTTCTAACCCAATTTTGTGTAATTTTATAAAAAAATAGTGAATATTCTTATAAAATTATGAATTTTGTTATTCTAGAATATTTTAGTATTTAGTATTTAGTTTTTAGGAAAAATATTATTTTGATAAAAATATGTCTCATGATATATAGTTCTTAAGAAATTATGCAAAACTGAGCATATTTTAGTTTAAAAATAAATGACCTTAGGAGTGTAATTTTGAGCCCAAAATTTTTGTGTAGACTACTTAGGTGATAGAGAACAGTGCCATAAAGCCCTTTTTCAAAAATGAATTTTCAAAAATTTTAGATAATTTTTATGCCTTAAAACGAGGCGTAAAATGAGTAATTTAGGGTTAATTAAGTAATTAAATGATTAATTACTGATTTAATGAATAATTATATGTTTTAGAATGTTGAAATCTGATGAAGTATGATACTTGTAGCATTTAGGGTGTTAGATGTAATTATTAAGCTAATTATGTTATAAATAAATAATAGGGAAAAATAGTAAATTTTAAGTTAATTTTGTAAATTAGGGTAATTAGGAGTGAAATCTGATTTAGGATGAATTTATACAATTTGAAATGATAATTGATGTTGGGAGATGGTAATTAGAGTGATAGAAATATTAGATATATATTATGTATATAATAAGTAATAGTACATAATACGCAATTATTAGAAATATAATAAATAGAAGATATTAGAAAAAAAATGATATTATGATAATAATAGGAATATATAATAAATCTCATAGAAAACTTAAATTTATGTAATTATATGAAAAATGCAAAAATTTCTCACATCAAGAGTAAATTCGATACATTAATAAGGATTTAAGTATACCGAGTGGAATAAAATGCTAACTATGGGTAATTATGATATTTAGAATATCTGGAAGTAATATAATTAATTTCACATTATGAGTTGAAACAAGTTTTTAGGGTTCAGGTATAAAATAGTACTTAGAAATCGATGCAGAAACTGAACTTGAACCAAGCCCCAAACCTAGAATGATTGTAAAAGATTTAAGAACTTAGATAACTGTACATATTAAACCCTAAACAAAAGATAACAATAAACGTTATAGGATAAAACCAACCTATAATAGTTATATGAAAAATCGAAACCACGTTTGTGTTATAGGGATGATCGGCGGTGACCTGAGTGAGTAGGACCTCGAGTGAGCGAGCGAGGAGTCCAGGTAAGTTGGGATTAATATGTTGCTGTATTTTAGAGGCTTGAAATTATACTTAGTTGTGCTTGTTAGATAGTTAGTTGTGTGTATGTGCTTGATTATGAGTGATGCTATGATTCTGTTTATTGTTCTGGATTGTATTGTATGAGGTGATCGATTACTCTAAAATGAACTTAATAAAGATATGACTTATAATCATAAATCAGACCTGTAGAGCAACTTATTAGGAGAAACTTAGGATTCTTCGGCCAAATATCGACTCCTTCGAAAAGGATACCGTTGGATAGTAAAATGGGTCCCTTCTTCATCCTTAGTTGAACTAAGTGACAGGTGAGGAGGTCACAGCAAAAGTGAAGTTAATGGTTCGAAGGTAGTCGCGGGAGGAGCGGTGTCTCTATTGCACAAGCCTGGATTTGGTCGTGAGCTATTGCATTAATGGCAACTCCTTAACCCGAATTAAAGCGAGCATAATTTCTCTAATCTCACGATGGGACGAACAACGTTATGCGATGGCATTTGCTTAAACATGCATTGCACCAAATGATTTGATTGATAATTTTGTTTGTGTTTGTAGTGTAGTTTTAAGTCCTTCATCCTAACTTACTAAGCTGTGGTTGCTCACATCCCTATAGATGTCGTTGTAGGTGTTGGCTAAGAAGTGGTTTATAACTACTCTGAAGTTAGCAACTGCTGGATCTTGGGGAATGGGGAAAAACATTTGAAGAACAGACATATATTTTTAAGGTCTAAATTCTTATTTTAGAATTTTTCATTTCTAAATAATGTATTAACTAGGAAATAGATTATGGTGAAACTTTGTAAACGTTAATTATAATAACTGAATTCTAGTGTATATATATATTTTTTCACTTTCTTAGGTAAATGATTTATTTAAATTACGAACTGTTTACTTCAAAGCGGGTTAGTCGTGAACGCCTTATGTAAATTAAGTCTAGAATAACGGTTGTATGACCAACTTCTATCTTAGAATGGTTTACATGACGGAATTGTTACGACTTTGCCACTTTGGGACATAACATTATATAATTACATATTTGAAAAAAGATTATTACAAGCATGCATATGTCCATACTTTAAAATTAAATGTTATAATTATTAATGTCCGAAATCATCTTATTGAAATTATAACCATTATTCACTTAAAAGATAAATTACAACAAATGCTATTAAAACTATTTCAATATGGGAAGTATGAAGAAATTTATTATATTTAATTTTTTTTTATGGTAACCAAAACATAGAAATAGGATAATGAGCGCTAAAAGTGTAATTGAATCAAGTCGAACCAATATAGTACTAGGCTCGAGCTCGAACTTGACTTAAAAACTTAAAACTCACGCTCGAGTTCAGTTTGATTAAGCTTTAAATTTTAAGTTTGAGCTAAATTTGAAAATATATATAATAAGCTCAAGCTCAACTCTATTAACTCAACTAAACTCAAATTTTTTTAACTAATATCAGATTTACCTATATTTAAGTAAATTAAAATTATACAATGTTTAATTAAGCTTGCAAGCACCTAATTAGCTAAGATGAAAAGGAGAGTTAACAAATTCATCCGCCCTTGAAGGCCCCTCTCCATCAACTAAGATGGCCATGGTCTTCTTTGTAGATGTTGGTCTTAAGTTGAGCCCACCTCTTATAAGTACAAGAGTACTTGTATTGAACATTTAAACTTTTATATGACCTACTAGCTTTGACTTTTAAGACATGGATGGTTTCTTATTATAGTTACTAAATTTAGTTATATCTATAATAATGATTTACCAGATAGGTTATAATGTAATTCTACACTACAGATACTAAGAAATTACAAGGTACTTTAAAAGCTTACAACATATGACATTCCCCATTACAATATTTAGGTAGTTATGAGATGCAATAAGCCTTTTCCTATACTTTGCTTTATAAAAAAAAAAATAGAATAAGAATTTATCAATTATTGTGAAGCTTATCATTTTACACAAGATTTTATAGGTTTCAAGGAGAATATACTTCCATACTCAACCTATTGATGCTTGATCTTTGATGGGTGGCTAAGCTCCTATACTAAGCAATAAACTTAAGCTTTAATGGAGTGCTAAAGGTGATTTTGGTGTAATCACTTTAGTGCTTAAACTGTAAAGAGTATTTAGGAAAGTGTATAAGTATATGAGTATGCAAAGGCTTAGAATTCTTTATCAGAATGTTGATATTCTATTTATAAGCGAGTTGGCTAATCTATTTCAGTAAAGACATAACCTTTGTTTCATCCTCTTCTAAACTTTGGATTTTGTCTGGAGAATTTTAGGATATATTATTGATAGCTGTTAAATTTATTTATTTGCTTAACTTGTTCTTACTTAGTTTTCATTTATTTAAACCTATAAGTTAGACTTAATCAATATGGACCTAAAGGTCGAGGATCCATAAAGTAAAGTAGAGACAATAGCTTAGAAGAAGTCTTTGATAAGGTCGATTGAAGTTTAGATTCGAGTTCTAGTTATCTTAAAGCTAGATACTTATCATAGACTTTGGCAATGTTAAGGGACCTCAGCCTAATCTTTTAGAAAGTTGGTTTAGGTTTTAAGACTCGGTTACAAACTTTAAGGAAGTTTGGTCTAAACGTAAAACCCACGTCCAATATTGGGAACCCACATCTAACTATACTACCCTTAGATTTAGAATATAAATGTTTCATAGATAAATTTTTATTCTTTTAATAACCCTTTTTGAGCAGTTATATTTTAAAATATTCAATAAGAAAATAAATATATGCACAACTGTTTAGGAAGGCAGGTGTTAACGCTAATAAATAAAAATTAAACCTTCGTAAATTTGCAATTAATATAGAAAAAACGAGGCGGATCGATTTTTACGTTATTACCAAAATCAAAAAAATATTTTTGTCCTCGTTTTCCTTCGGATTTGGTTGACACGCAAGCCGGACATTCACGATACGTGCACGAGCAGAACTCCAGCCTGCTTAAGCTCCCCGCAGTCGCGGACCAACAACAAATGGCAAATATCGTAAATACAGCCCAACATCAGTGTCATTTTCCACTAACACCCCCCAAAATATCTTCCACCTCGCAGGACAGATTCTCATAAAAATCCGAAATCTCTCGAACTTTCCTTTTTCGCAATCGCATCTCCTCCTCCAACTTGGACTAGATATTTTCTCTCTCATTTAACTTCCATACCCCCTCCTCCTCCTCTCTCTCTCTTTCTCTCTCTACACTTGATTTTGCCTTTCGCAAATTGCCCCCCGGACTATCTCATCTCGAACCATGCTGTACTTGTGATAGATCCGTTCAGTCGCAGAAACAGAGAGAGAGAGAGAGAAGTTGGAAGACAAGAAGATTGGATTTTGGAGGGTTTTTTTTTTAGAGAGAGAAAGTAATGGATCGAGAAGGAGGATCCAAAGGCGGATCTTGCTATTACTCGGTTCTTGGAATTCACAAGGACGCCTCCTTCTCTGATATTCGCTCCGCTTATCGCAAACTCGCCATGGTATAATCTCTCTCTCTCTCTCTCTTAGTGAAATTTATCCGTTCCATCTTTCTACCAATCATATGCTGATATATATATGAAAAACTATTCGACATTAGCTGATTTTTTTTCTTTTATTCTTTTCGGATTTTCAATTGTGAAGAAATGGCATCCGGACAAGTACGTGCGGAATCCACAGGTTGCAGGAGAAGCTAAACGCAGGTTTCAGCAAATTCAGGAAGCCTATTCTGGTAATTTCAGGTTTTTAATTTTAAGCACTGTTCTTGACGGTGTTTTTACAATGTTAGTTTTTTTTTTTTTAAAACGGTGTTTGGTGGTTAGTTAACGGCGTTAGTGATTGGCTTTGTGGCGTGTGTGGCACACAGTTTTGTCAGATAAGGGCAAAAGATCAATGTACGATGCTGGGATCTACGATCCGCTTGAAGATGAGGACGAGGTTTGTCTCGTATTTAATTTTTACCTTGTACAATTTGGTAGTTTTTGTGAATAATTTATATTTCTTTCTCTGCCAAATATGAATATATTTTAAGCCTAAGTCTGATAATTAATTACTGTATATGTAAGTAATGGAGTCACGGATTTAACGGAATATGTTTTAGGATGGTTAAATTAGGTAAAGTTTGTTTCTGCTTTTTTTTTTTATTTATTTATTCTCGTCCATGATTGTATCCCCATCGATCAAAATGCATGATTGGAAAAACACATTAGTGGGCTCCCTTCGTAGAAATTTAGCGATCGGAATCGAAGCGAGACGAATCACAAAATGAATCGGATCGAAATTTCGCTTTTTGGAATTTGGTTCAATTTCACGGTTTAATTGGTTGATAGTTTGCATCAATTTGTCGGATCCAACCAAAACGAAACTTTTACGACCAATGCTGGCTTACAGTTTAGTTCGAGTTTAGGTTGACTGTTTATACGGTGAAACCGAACTTTAATATACTTAATGGTTCACTTTGGTTCGGAAACTCGATCCAACTAACTCGAATCAGGCGCATCCCCTGATTAATATGCAAGCGTTAGGTGATTACCGCGGTAAATGCTGAATTACCACAAGAAGTAATGGCACATTGAATACAAATATTTACGCTATTGGTCATTTCAGGTAGGAAAAAAAATGGCTCCACAGGGCAAGAAAAATGTAGAAGAGAATTTAAAAATAAAATATAGAAAAGACAATTTTGTGTTTTTAAGAATAGGCAAGGAACGTTTTTTTTTTTTTTTAATTTTAAGGATTTTTTTTCAGTCATCGCCTATTTTTATTTCCCAGTGTTTGGCTATTTGCTATGAAATTCATGAATAATCTTTACTATTCTAGAAACTCCTGAAATCTTGATGACGTCGTCGTTTTTTTCTTTTTTTTTTTTTAAAAAAAAAAATCTTGATGACGTTGAAATCAGGATTTCTGTGAATTTATGCAAGAGATGATCTCGATGATGAACAACGTGAAGGACGAGGTACGTATCAACAAGATACGAGGGTATTTTCTTCGCAACATTAAAAAAGATCACGGTGATCATTGAATTGATCGATATCTAATACTCAATGTTGTTGGGTACGATTTTGTGTTTTTTTTAGGAGGATAGCTTTGAGGACCTCCAGAGGATGTTTCACGAAATGGTCGGTGGAGATGGCATGGGATTTAATCCTACGGCTTCAAAGAGAGCAGGTGTCAACGTATCAAGGGGTAACGCAGCCATGCGCAACACTTCTCGCTGTTAGTTAGGTTGTACCTGATCCCTTTCCCGTCGGTTCTTTCTCTTTTTCCAAAAAGAAAAAAAGGCCCATAAGGTCGTGATTGATTCTCTCATGATTCGATGGAAATTTGACGGGTATGGGATTGGGATTAGGGTTAATTAGAAAATTGATTGGATATTATATGTATTGATGGGGAAGGTTCCTTTTAGGATACTCACATGACGGTTTGGGTGGGGCCCAATGATTGGAACTGGAATCTTAGGTGATTGATTTTAACCAAAGCTTTACTTTTGCCTTTTTCCATTTAGTGCCAATATCTTTATTTCATGGTTGGATTTTTCTTTTTTCCTTGTAGGAAAACCTTAAATCGGTTGAAATCTTCATGGCATTAACTTGATTGCATTAATTTAATTTATAAATGATTAGATGATTGAGTTAAAAAATTCGTCGAAGACCTAAAAAGTCTTCTCGTTAATGATGATTTAGCTATAGTTTCGATAACAATTATTTTGACACTAAAATAATTATCTACTATGAGTGTCAAGTTTAACTTTTTGGTTTTTTTATTTTGATTTTATTTTTTATTTTTTTGATCAATACATTTAATATTAATTTATGACTAAAAAAATTTGTAAATTTTGGTTTTCTTATTTATTTACTTGATTTTACTTATTTATTTACTTAATTGAAATTGAGAAAAAGAAAAGAAATCATAATCAATTGGGTATTATGATTAGTTATTGGAATTCGATTTTAATTTAAATGAAAAATTAGGGAATTAACTTATTAAATTCTAATAGCTATCATTATCTATTTATAAAAATTAAGATTATTTTTTATCATTATTTTTATATTTTTATAAAAAGAAAAAATATAAATCAAAAAGAAAAAAATTTAAAATTTTATATATTTTAACGTCTTTTCAAAAGCATTTATATATCTACTAATCGGAATTAGAAGATTATAGTTTTTTTTAAAAGCTTTAGCTTATGGATTGATCTTAGTTTTGAAATCTAAAAGTTTCTGATTTTTGGGTGATTTTGTTTTAAAAAAATATTTTAAAAAATCCTATCTTTAAAAGAATCTTTTATTTTAATTTTTAGTTTAAAAAAATAATTTTTTATATGATGAATTTTTAAACAAGATTTAATCTTGAGGAAAAATCAATCTTAATAATTCTCAAATTAATATATATGTATATCCTATTATTCTTAAATAGATATTTACTTAAATCAATATTTAATCTATAAAAAAAATTAATATTAAAAAAATACCTAAGTTAATATATATATATATTTATATTTTTACTATTAAATAATTATTTAGCTAAATAAAATCACGTGGTTGGAGCTAGTGTACCAATTCCAGAACGTAGGTCATTAATCTAATCTTGCTTATAACACGAGTCCCAATGTAGTCCATCTTTTTGCTTAAGATGGGTCCCTTCAACGGAGATTACAGATATGCCGGAGGATTCTTGCGGGAAATAACTTGTGTATGAATGGGGAAGGTTTTATTTTCTACGTGAATGTGAGTGAAAGAGGAGGAGGAGGATGGAGGTGTGCTAGTGGGAAGTGTTATCCTCCGGCGTATGTTTGCTTATCGGCCAAGTAACAGGGGAAGGGTGTGCTGCTGTTGCAAGGTGTAGTGCTCGTGTATTATGCGGTGGGGTCCAAGACGTGGAATTACTTCAGCGTATGGTCAGGAGAATAGCGTTGAGCAGTATACATAAGAGCTCCATCGATGGAGTGCAGCAGTGACGGCACAGTGCAGTTTGTATGTGTGCTACGGACGTTGGTATAGCAGGTTGGTTTTGAAAGTGGCGACGATGCTGTTGTTCGTGTTTAGTGGGCGTTGGGGCTGATTGTGGAGGAGCTACTGAGCGAAGTCAGCGGCGAGGATGAATATAACATGTACCGTATTGCGTGTGATCGTCATGGAGACACGGATATATTCACTGCTTTCCAGTTGGATGCCGTAGCTGTGTGCGATATCGGACAAGGGGGATTGTCGGCTTGTGGCTGGAATTTGTTCGAAGTGTTCGGCGTCGGGGCTTGCTGTCTTAGCGACGGATCGGTGACGTGCACTGCTGGCGAAGAAGCTTCAGATTGGCTGATTACGTTCAACCGTGTGTGAAGTTGTATCAGATGATCGGTGGATCAAGCGTGGGACGTACGTGGAGTATACAAAGTGCAGCGGCTGCTCAATGTGCCAGTCATGCGTTCAATGTGCATGGTCATATGAGTCGATGTCGTACAGCAGTGAAGTGCTTGGCTTGTGTGGATCTGTGGCGTTGGTGAATCGTGTACTGTCCTCACAGTATGCGTCACACAGAGATGGGATTGGAGCTAGTGCCGATGAAGGAGTGAACTTCGGCTTGGTTGTGGAGTTAGCCTAATGTTGGTTGTTGTTCAACGCGTTGGATGGCCACTCGCCCGAAGTGTAGGTGCAGTTGACTTGTGAAGCGAGGGGCCTTGCGATGTGAATAAAGGCTAGTTTAGAGAGGGCTTTTGGGTGAGTGTGTAATTATTGTGATTTTTTTTTTTTTTTCACGTCATGCGCTTTTGTATTTATAAAATTTGAAACGAATCATATCGAATTGAATTGAATTGAATCGAATCGAATCGAATCGAATCGAATCTATTATATTGATTTTAATTTGATTCGATAAAAACTAAATTAGATCCAAATCATTTATATTAATTTAAATCTAATTTAATAAAAATCAAACTAAATTTAAATATTCTATAATGATTCAAATTCGAACAAAAAAGATTTGATTAGATATGATCTCGTATGTTTAACTTGCTTTTTGTAAATATAAAAAAGATAGAAAAATAAAAACAAATAAATGCCTAGCAAAATTCAAACCATCACCTCAACTTAACTCTATATCAAATACTTTAGTACTTATCCGTTAGATTGTTGATTTAAATTGTAGTTAAACCACATAACTTTATAAAACTATTTGAATTGGATCAAAACTAATCTAATTGACCTTAAAATAATTGCTTTCTAAAAATATAAAAATCCTTTTTTCTTTTTTCACTTTTTTTTTTGTATTTTTATGATTTTTTCAAATTATTTTATTTTATTTTATTGTTTTTCTATTTTTTATTTTTTAATTTCAAAATAGGATTCTAAAACAAAAACTAGAATTACGACGATAAAAATTAGGTATCTATAATAAGTTTCTAATTGTTTATTTTATAAATGCCTATAAAATAAGTTCATTTTTATTTGTCATATATAGATAATATTATATTTTGATCGGTATTATCATATTTGGTTTAAATAGTTGATTTGGATAAATAAAAAAGTCAAAAATTAAGGTTGGATGTAGGTGCATTGAATTTCAATTAAGTCATTTTTATTTTAGTGAGTTATTTAATCCTATATGTTTATGATATTATTCTATGCCCTTATTTATATGGTTGAAAAATATTAGCGTAATTTTAAATATAAATGTCTAAAATAAGTTACCTACAATACAATACTATGGTCCTTGTTGCATTTCGATGGGTTCATTGTGAAATTGGGCATTTCTCATTATTAATTTATCCCTGTGAATTTTATAGTAAGATCAACATTATGAAAGTATCTATCAATCATGAAACAAGCTTGTCTTCACCAAAAAACGCATGTTATCATTTGCTTTGACATTCCTATTCTCGTACACTAAGACGATCTAAAATTTTCGACGATCGAAAGGAATTGGTTTACATCGTGAATCATATTACACAAGATGATTTAGGAGCAAGGATTTATTCGAGTCGGACTTAAGATGGATTGGTATTATATTTGAGCTCAAACGTCACTTTAAATTCAAAATTCTATGCTTTGCTTTTGTTCCATCATTTTACTTTTTGAGTTTGAATCGAGTTCGTTACAAATGTTATATATAAGTTCGAGTTTGGTTTAAGTAAGCATGTTTTGGTTTGTAGTACCTTTTTTATTTTTGACCATCTTTTTTCTTTTCTATTTAAAATTAAACTATAACTTTGAATTCTAACTTGGAGTAAGTTTACATTTAGTTATGACTTGAGTATGAGTAGGATCTCGAGTTTATTAAGCTAAACATTCAAAACTCAACTTTTACTCAAAAAAGTATTTATTTAGTTAGTTTTAGAGCTCAACTATTTTGTAATGGAATTAAGCTCATGTAACTATCAAGTCAATCATTTTGATGCAACTTTAATTTGTGTGCAACCATGTTTGCAACGCCTTGAAATGAGTGAAAAATAAATTATGTTTTGTTACTTCGACAAGGGGAACCCATCGAACCAAATAGAATCAAATTAAACAAATTGAATTATAAAATGTAGTTGTTGTCTCTGAGTTCCTGCTAGTAATTATTTAGGCTTTGCACTATAGGGTTTGCAAAACAGTACATTGTGAGGGGATGCTAAAAGGTTGTTTAACGTGACTATTTTGATACTTAAATTAGTAATAAGGTTTTTGAAAGTAGGAAATAACTTGAAATAGTATATAAACTTGATGTGCAAAGTCTAGAAAGATTTACCGAGGGGTAGTAACTTAGTATTTATAGTGGAGTAGAGCCAATAGTTGGAGGTCAGTTGATGGGAGAGATATTTTCCTGCAAATATGGGGTCATGGGATCATAGGTCCAACGTATTCCACTTATTTTGGATGTAGCTGTTTCATACTAATTTATCTTTATCTTATACATTCTAACCTTTGCAGGGCATATTGAGCTTGATCAAATGTAGGCCTAAGGATTAGGCCTACAGAGGCAAGGCTTAGGCCACGAGATATATTAGATCCAATTAAACCTGAGAGGTCTATATCTAAAGAGTCCTATCAACATTTTCCCCCTACTAGTCTCATTGTCGAGACGAAGGTAAGGAAAATGGATAAATGGGTTGCTTAAGTGTAATCGATCTGACTTAAATGAGTCTGACTAAGTAATATGGTATCGACGTAGTGAGAGTGTAAGTCTAAGCTAAAACTTGATCGAGGTGGAGATATCTGAGGCAATGGACACTTGGGTCGAAAATGTCCAAGGTGGGATAAACTGAAGTGGTCAGCATTTGTTCCAAAGCGAAGTGCCAAAAACCTGGGCGAAGCGCCAAAAACCTGGGCGAAGCTAAGCCCTACTTTGACACCTAGTTAGGTGGAAGTCAAATGGGTCTTCAAGAAGCTTTTTGTTGAAGGGAACTTTTTTGAAATGATCTTTGCCACCTTAAATTTTGTGTATTAAATGCGACGTGATAGGTGTCATGTTGTACTAAGCTAACGTGCAACTACATGCACTTTGCCTTTTAAAGGTAATTGTCTGATCACAAAGCTTTCCACGTGATTGTTATGCAGTATTCCAAAGGATTCATGCTTATACGGATCCTTATAACTTCCTATACGACTTCCTAAATGATTTACCTAGGAATAACAAGATCGCAATGAAAGACCACTTTTCTACAATCTCTTTATTCTACCATTATGGATTTTACTTTTGCACTACACTCAAACTTTTCAAAAATTTCTTAGGCTCTTCTTCCTTCTTCGAGTACTATAGCCATGTCGACTAATAGAGGTGAGATTGATTTCTCTTCATCACTACATATCTTTGGCTTCGACATTATAAGGAGTGACCCCTCTCATACGCGGGAGGATAAGGTCTCGTCACTGGTACAATTGGACGAACCTACAAGGATGGCTGTGGAGGCATTAGATAGGGTTATGATTATCGATGCTATCCCTAGAGATGTATATACATACGCTCCCTTGTCTCCTCCTTAAAGGACTTGTTTAATGCTCTTGAGATGGGCAAGAAGCCTAATGGCTAAGTAAGCAAGAGCAAACAATTTGCCCCTATTAGGATTATAAGAAACTTCGTTGTCAAGGTGATTCCTGGGTAGAAATAAGGTTGTCGGGCAGGGATGAACTGGTGGTCTTACTGTCAGGGAGGTGTTTTACTGTATTTGAGAAGTGCTTGAAGTTTAGGCAACGCCTCTTTCCGAGTCACTTTGAGAAAGAGTTCTTCAATTACTGTCGGTGCAGCCCATCACAGGTCTTTCCTAACGGGTGGAGGGCGCTGAAGGCTTTTTAAGCACTTTGTAAGTACCTAGTGGTAAGGGCTACTCCTGAGCTCTTCGGTCACTTTTACATGTGGAAGAGTGTTGGGGAGCGGTCGTGCCTCCAGCTGCGCTTGAGTAAGAAGTTGTTTTGTAGCCTCGTAGATTAGTAAAGGGCTAGTAGGACAAATACGTAGTAGTTAAGCTTCATAAGGAGGTAGACTTCTAGACGCTGAAGATCAGGATGGTCCGAATTGGGGGCGAGAAGGGGCTTAGTCCCAATGACACCGAGGCCGTTCAAGAGATCTTAGCCTTCATGGTGTTGAGACAAGGCAAGGAGATTAATGTTACGGAGACTGTGGAGAGGTATTTTCGGTATCCTATCTCCGAGCTTTTTCCTAGCATGAAGAAAGCTATGGTGAAGAAATTGGCCGAATGTATAGGTTCATTCCACGTGCTTGTCTGTTGTGTTAGTGTTGATGGTATGGATTCCGTAGATGAACACATAGACCCAATATCACACATAACAAAAAACGATGGGTCTGGGCCACAAGATGGCTCAAAAAGTAAATGGCAGTCAAAGGTTGAGTAGGGGTTCCTGTACACCGACAATATATATGATGCACTAACTCCTCACATGAGCTCAGGTCATACTTGATATGATGCACAAGTATAGCCAGAGATCACTCGCCACTAGTCCACGCTCAATGGGCTATATAAGAGTAGCTCAAGAGTAAGCAAAAAGACAGTTAGCTCAAGAGGGAACAAAAGGTTCAGTGTATTCTTTTTTTTGTATGTGATTCCTTGCAGCTAATACATTATGCAAGTATTTATAGTACCCAATTGGGATAAGTCCTAAATTATATAAAATTACAGAAATGGATCCTTACTTACTAGCAAAAGGAGAATAATTTACAAATGAAACATAAAATTGTGCAAAGGAAAAATCTTCTGTTAGAAAGGATAATGTGCGTGCGTTTCACTCAATCTGTGGTCCTAATAACACTGTAGGCTGAGCAGGAGTAGGTCTTTGATCAAGTCTGGTCAACGTAGGCCGTTTAGCACTCAGATTGCTGGGTTAGACAAGGGTTAACTTAGGGGACGACTCACATTTAGATCAGCCTCGGATGTTTGGTTCCTAACAACTCTTAGCTCGGCCTTGGCACTATAGAGATGGTTGTATTCAAATGTGGTGCTTAGACTAGTGTATAGTGGAGGGTTTGGTTCAGCACGTTGGCTAGTTACCTGGGCAGCGACCTGGATAGTGTGGAGAGTAAAGTAGCTTGATAGATCGGACTAAGGTAAGCACTGCTCGTCGGTGCTTAACTTACCTTAGATAGCTCAGCAAACTACCCAAGAAATCCTTCAGGCTCGAGAATGCATGATCGATACTTAATCCCTATCATCCCCTCAGGGTAATTTGAGATTTAGGATCAAATCTGGTTCAGCTCCAGGTGGCTCGTGCTTAGGAGTATAAGTTTAGAGATCGACAATGTTGAAGGAGTCTGGGACTCCATATCCTACATGTAATTCAATCCTATAAGCATTAGGATTGATCTTTTCAAGCACTTTAAAAGGTTTGTCGACTTTGGGAAATAACTTGCTCTTCCTCAAGTTGAAACTCTCTCTTCCTCTGTCCTCGACTTTGCTTCTCGAGCTCAGTATTAGCTTAACTTAATTGTTCTATAACCTTCTGGTACATAGCTCAGATGGCTTCAACTCTTTCAACGGTTGGTCGGTCCTCATTAGGCATCGGCTAGGGTGCTTGGTTTATGGGGGGCTTTAGGTTGAACCCATAGGCAACCTCTAATGGAGACATGCTAGTTACATTATAGGTAGTCTTGTTGTAGGCAAACTCAATTATTGATAGGCACAGATCCTAATCGGCCATATTTCATCCAACAACAACTAATAGCAAAGTTTCTACAGTTCTATTGATAACTTCAATTTATCTATCTATTTGTGGATGGCTGGACGTACTATACAATAACTTGGTTCCCATTATTTTCCATAGCGTCCTCCAAAAGTGGCTTATGAACTTGGGGTTTCTGTCTGAAACAATGGTTCTAGGTGCGCCATGAAGCTTGATCACCTCCTATAAAAAGAGAAAAGAGATAGTCGAAGTATCATTAGTTTTGGAGTAGGGCACGAAATGAGCCATCTTTCTAAATCGATTTGTAACCACCATGATGGAGTCTTTTCCTCGAGACGTCCTTGGCAATCCTAACATGAGGTCCATACTTAGCTCGGACCATGGTTTGGTGTTGCCTTCTGTAAGCCCCACAACTAAGTAATCTGAGGTTTTGATTGGTTGAATGATCCGATCGAACCTAAATTATAAAGTAAAGTTAGAAATATTAGTAAACCGATCCCCTAAGTTTGAATTTAAGAAAATAAGTAATAAAATAAGAGACTACAAAATTTTCAAATTTTAAGTATATAACTCGTTATTTATCGAAAATGCGTAAAAGGCATTCCGGTACTTAACGAATCGCTAGAGATAAATTATATGTATACTAAAAATTATAAAATAACCTAAATAATATTTAGGAATATTTACTTGTATTATATATGAATTTACATGTAAGTATAAATACGCGTAATTTCTTAAAATACGCGAAATGTGCTAAAATAATACAAAATGCTTAAAGAAAATTCATAATTAAATAAGAAAAAATCATGAATGATCCAGAATTGGGTCGTGGCAGCTAGAAAAAATAAGAAAAAATTTGAAAAAATTCGGCCAATTAGAATAAGCCAACATAAAAGCCAAAAATCAAGGGATAAGGCAATTGTCTTGTCCCATTTAATGCACAATAAATCCTATAAAGCCCTATAAATAGTAGGAAAAATTCAAGAACTTATTTGGATAGTTAGAAATCAGAAAAAATTAGGGAGAGACGAAAATTGAGAGAAAAATTCGGTTTAGAAAAAAAATTAGAAAAACTGTGCAATTAGGGCTTTCAAATGGAACCCACACCAAACGAGGAGCTGGGAATAGACGGCCACCACCACCACCACCACCACATGGTGGTGGCAGCGCCCAAGCCGTACGACAAGGCCACGGCGGCCGGCGGTGGCCGGAGCCACCCAAATCGGTAAGTCCGATCTCCAGCCCGATTTTGTGTAATTTTTTAAAAATAGTAAATATTATTAGAAAATTATAAATTTTGTTATTCTGGGATATTTTTGTATGTAGTTTGTAGGAAAAATATTAGTTTGATGAAAACATGCCCCGTAATATATGGTCCTTAAGAAATCATGCAAAACCGAGCACACTTCGGTTTAGAAATAAATGACCTTAGGAGTGTAGTTTAGAGCTTAATTTTTTTCTGTAGGATTCTCATGTGATATAGAATAGTGCTATGAAGCCAATTTTGTAAAATTAATTTTTGAAATTTTTAAGTTAATTTTTAGCCCTAAAATGATGGAAAAATTAGGTAATTTGGAGTTAATTAAGTAATTAAATTATTAATTACTGACTTAGTGAATAAGTAGATGTTTGGGGATGTTGAAATCTGATGGAGAATGATACTTGTAGTATTTAGGGTGTTAGATGTAATTGTTAGGTTAATTATGTAGTAAATAAGTAATATGGAAAAATAGTACATTTTAAGTTAATTTTGTAAATTAGGGTAATTAGGAGTAAAATCTGATTTAGGATGAATTTAGACATTTTGAAATGATAATTGATGTTTAGAGATGATAATTAGAGTGATATAAATATTAGAAGTGTAATATATACATAAAAGGTAATAATACATAATAGGTAATTATTGGAAATATAATAAATAGGAAATATTATAATAAAAATTGATATTGTGATAATAATAAAAATGTACGATAAATCTAATAGGAAATTTGAATTTATGTAATTATATGAAAAATGTAAAAATTTCTCGCATTAGGAGTGAATTTGGTACACTAATAAGGATATAAGTGTACCGGGTGAAATAAAATACTGACTAGGGGTAATGATGGTATTTAGGAGATCAGGAAATAATGTGATTAATTTCACATTATGGGTTGAAACGAATTTCTAGGGTTAGAGTATAAAACACTACTTAGAAATCAAACTAGAACCTAATTTAGAAATCGATACGAAAACCAAACCCGAACCTAACCCCAAACCTAAATAATTGTAAAAGATGTAAGACTTAGATAATTAAGCATATTAAACCCTAAACAAAACGTAACAATAAGTGTTATAGGATAAAATGAATCTATAATAGTTATATGAAAAGCTGAAACTACGTTTGTGTTATAGGGATGATCGGCGATGGCCTGATCAAATCGGACCTTGAGTGAATGAGCGAGGAGTCGAGATAAGTTGGGATTAATACGATGTTGTATTTTGGAGGCTTAAGATTATGCTTGGTTGTGCTTGTTAGATAGTTGAATGTGTGCATGTGCTTGATTATGGGTGATGTTATGATTCTGTTTGTTGTTTTGGCATATATTGTATGAAAGGATTGATCACCCTAAACTGGACTTAATCAAATATCCGACCAGTAATCATAATCGAACATGCATGGCAACCCGTTAGGGGAACCTAGGACTCTTCGGCCAAATACTGACCCCTTCGGAAGGGATAATGCAGGATTGCAAAATGGTCCCTTCTTCATCCTCAGTCGAACTAAGTGACAGGAGAGGAGGTTGCGGCGAGGGTGAAGACAGTGGTTCGAAGGTAGTCGCGGGAGGAGCAAGGTCTCCATTACACAAGCCTGGGTTTGGTCGTGAGCTGTTGCATTAACGGCAACTCCTCAATCCGGATTAGAGCGGGCGCAATTTCTCTAATCTCACGACGGGCCGGACAACGTCGTGCGATGGCATTTGCTTGCACATGCATTGCATCTAATAAGTGATTGAAAACCTTGTTGTGTTTCTGGTATAGTTTTAAGTCCTCCGTCCCTACTTACTGAGTTGTGGTTGCTCACACCCCTATAGACGATGTGCAGGTGCTGGCTAAGAAGCGGCAAACAACTACTCTGAAGCTAGCAACTGCTGGATCCTGGGGAGTAAAGAAAAATATTGAAGAATAAACACATATTTTTAAGGTCTAAGTTTTTATTATTTTTCATTTCCGAATGATGTAATGATATAAAGAAATACTATAGAGAAATATTGTAAACTTTAACGGCAATAACTGAATTATAACATATATATAATTCCTCACTTTTATAGGTAAATGATTTATTTAAATTACATACTGTCTACTTCAAAGCGGGTTAGTTGTGGACGCCTTGTGTAGATTAGGTCTAAGATAGCGGTTGTAAGGCCAACTTCTATCTTAGAATGGTTTACACGGCGGGGCTGTTACGACTCTGCCGCTTCGGGGCGTGACACCTTCTTATAGGTCATGCACCTTTCCTTCATGAACTACACATCTGTCATCATTTTCAGCTAAAATAATCTTGCAAATAGTACTTCAAAGGTTTGGTGTTGACTAAAGTGTCCTGTTAATCCCCCTCTATGCGCCTTGTGTATTAGCAATTCTTTTATGGAACAAGTTGGGATACATAGGCTCCTCTTTTTGAATAGGTATCTGTCTTCCTTATGATAGTTATCCCATCTCCATCCTTCCTTACATTGAGTATAGATAAGACCAAAATGTAGGTCCTCAACATATAAATTATTTATGGTTAAAAAACTAAGTAGCCTTGTTTGTAACTCAGTTAGGAGGGTATATCGTCTCGATAGGGTGTCAGCCACTACATTGTTTCTTCCATTCTTTTATTTTTCAACATAAGAAAAACCTTCTATGAACTTGACCCATGTGGCTTTGTCTTAGGGACAACTTTGGTTGGCGCTTTAGATATTTCAAGGATTCACGATTGGTGTAGATCATAAATTCCTTGGGCAGCAGAAAAGTGTTGCTATACCGTTAGGGCTTGGATTACGGAGTAGAACTCCTTGTCATAGACAAAATAGTTGAATGTAGCTCCTCAAAGTTTCTCGCTAAAATAAGGAATGGGTCAACTTTCTTGCATCAGCACAATACCCATGCTTAGTTCAAATATATCACACTTTACTTCAAATACCTTGTCAAAGTTGGGTAGAGCTAAAATAGGGAGCTATAGTTAGCCTCTCTTGCACTTCCTCAAGACTCCTCTACTCCTTCTCTCCCTATTTGAATTCGACATTCTACTTTAAGAGTTTAGTAAGTGGGGCTACAATTGTACTAAAATTCTTTATAAATCTACGATAGAATAATACCAGGCCATGAAAACTTCTCACATCGGCAAAACAGGTTGGCTAAGGCCATTCTATGATCGCTCTTATCTTCTCTTCATTGACTTGGATGCCACCTCCACTCACAACAAACCCCAAGAAGATCACCTCGGGTTGGCAAAAGCCACACTTCTTTATATTAGCGTAAAGCTATCAGCTTAGAGTTTTGCAAAGACTTTTCGGAGATGCTCCTTGTGAATCTCCATGTCAAGGTTGTACACTAAAATGTCATCAAAATATACCACAACAAACCTTCCTATGTCATCAAAATAAACCACAACAAACCTTCTTATGAATTATCAAAGCACATGATTCATCAGGCATATAAATGTGCTCAGTGCATCAGACAGTCCAAATGGTATTACTAGTCGTTCATATAAGCCATGTCGTGTCTTGAATGCAGTCTTCCACTCATTACCTTTGTGCATTTGGATATGATGGTATCCAGATTTGAAGTTGATCTTAGAGAATACTCTTACTCTATTTAACTCATCTCGCATGTCATTAAGCCTGGGTATGAGATACTTGTACTTGATGGTGGTTCGATTGATAGTGGTTCGATTGATAGTTCGACTATCCATACATATCCTCCAAGAACCATCCTTCTTCGACACTAATAAGGTTGGATTGGTACAGGGGCTAAGGGACTTACACACATACCCCTTCTCCGTTAGCTCATTTACTTGCTTTTACAGTTCGGCGGCCTGTTTGAGATTCAGCCTATGAGCAGGCTTGTTCGGAAGTGTAGCTCCCCGCTGTAAGTTTCTTATATGCTCGATGCCTCAGATTGGGGGTAGACCTTTTGGAAGTTCCTTTAGAAATAGGTCGGCAAATTTCCTTAGTAAGGTTTTTACTTCGACAAGCAACTCTTCTTTAGATCTTAACTCTAGAGTCCTTCGAATAAGCAAGTAGATTAGTCCTTTTAGCTCCATCTCTCTCTTTAGTTCGGATTAGGTCAATACCAAAGCCTCCTTCTTCAAGGCTTGACGCAGTTGAGATTGCATGACCTTTACCTGATCGGTAGTTATAGGACTTAATTTCATTCTCTTACCTTCATGCTTTATAGAACATGCACTCCTCTTCCCGCCATATATAACTGTTTGATCAAACATCTATGGTCGTCAAAGTAGAATGTGGGATGCACTCATGAGTAACATATCACAGAGCACTTCATCTCCATATTTGCCAATGCAAATCGGTACAAACACCTGCTTGTTCACCTGTAAGGCTCCTTTATCACTAAGCCAATGAAGCTTGTAAAGTTTCAGGTGGAGCATGGTTGGCAATTTCAACTGTTGGACTATGATTATCTATGATTAGTGCGTACAATGACTCTGTCACTTTGCATCTAATATGGAAGAGATTTTCCTTTTATTCATCTTTGGGTACGAGACCGACACTTATTATCCTCTTTAGCATTAAGGCGGTTAGTATAAAGTTGCCTTCCTCCATGTAGATAACTTTCTCTTTGTATAGCTTAGTCTATCCGTCCTCTTTCAGCTCCTTGACTTCTTCATTAGTACTGTCAATCTCAACAGTCGGCACCTCGCCTCGAATCACCATTGTTCGCCTGTTTGGATATCGAGCAGCCACATGTCTAAATTCTTAGCATTTGAAACACATGATCTCCTTTGTCTTCCTCCCTGAACTCTGGCCCTTCTCAAACTTCCTTGGGGGTTCCTTCTTTTGACTCAAGTAGTTGGATTGGGTCAGGTCTCAATAGCCTTACTTGGTTTCGTTCGCACTGGTCTGTTTGAAACAATTTGACTACTACCTGGTTGGTTAACATGTGGTGGAATCTTCCTGTTCGGTGCCTTTTTATCCTCTGGGTGGCTCAGATTGTATCATCAAGCATTCTACGTCTAAGGTTTCCATGACATCCTCAATCTCATACTTCAACCCACAAATGAATCAAGATACAGTTCGATCTTCCAGTTTTATGACTTCACATCGAATTATTAACATTGGGAATTTCGTAACGTAAGTGTCCACACTGGATCCTCCTTATCTAAGTTCTTGTGGTCTTTTAAAGGAATCTTGCAGATAATAGCTTATCATAAACATTCTCCCCATAACTCTCTTCATTTCATCTCAACTCCTAATCTCTCATTCTCCTTCCCTTCTTTTGGTGGCTTGCAAATTCTTCCACCACAAGATAGCATAACCAGTAAACTTTTGTAGCATTCAAATTGCTTTTCAATCTTATCTACCTAATCTAGATAGTTCTTGGCATCACCACTTCTAGAGAAACTCAGGATACACGTCCTCAATCATTCGACTCTAAGGGCTCGTATATTTCTTTCTTCAGCTTCATAGTACTCTTTTACGTCATCATCTCCTTTAGCTTCTTCCTCAATCTCTGCAAGCGTTAGTCTTCAATTTGCATCTCTACCAATTTCTTCAGCTCGGGTGGTTGAGCTGGGGTATTAACTCAGCTAAATTGACCATTGTTTCGTCTTGCTTTTTGCGTTCTTTAGTGAGCTTATTTCTAGCTCGCTGCTTGTCTTCTTATATAACAGTCACCAAACTAGCTATTAAGTTAGTAAACCTATCCAAGCGATCACCTATTGACTGAGGCATGAAGCTTCCTTCTTGCCATTAGCCATGTCAAGCCTCACTTTCTTGGTTTCCTAAAGTTCCTTAAACACTTGAGTCTAACATTGTTGGTCACTTCACAACAGCAATTACACAACAAATGAATAGTCAACCACACTTTGTTTTATGTATCAAAAACAGGGGAAAACAAAGCAACGAACAATTCTCAACTACTAAACTCTAGGGTTAACAATAAAACTGTTACCACATAAGAGTAGTAATAAACAACTTTAAGAACACAGAAACAGAATTCTAGCTTTGAACGTAACTTGGCGCTCTGATTCCAAGATAATATGGATTTTGTGAATGAACACACGGACCCAATACACGCGTAACCAAAAAGGATGGATTCGGGCTACAAGATGGCCGGAAAAGTAAATGGTAGTTGAAGGATGAGCAGGGGTTACCGTGCATCGACGATGGATATGACAACCAATGCCTCACATGAGCTTGGGTTATACTTCATATGTTGCACAAGTATGGCCAAAAGTCACTCACCACCAATCTACGCTCAATAGATTAGATAAGAGTAACTCAAGAGTAAGCAGAAAGACACTTAACTCAAGAAGGAACAAAAGGTTCAGTGTATTCTTTTTTTGTATGTGATTTCTTGCGGTCATTACATTATACGAGTATTTATAGTACCTAATTAGGATAAATCTTAAATTACAAAAAATTATAGAAATTGATCCCTATTCGCTAACAAAAGGAGAATAATTTATAGGGGAAACATGAAATCGTACAAAATGACCATCTTCTAGTATAGATGTCAGAAAGGATAGCGTGCGCATTTCACTCAAGTTGTTGTCTCAATAAAACTGCAGCTCGAGCAGAGGTGGGTCCTTGATCAGGTCTTGTCAGCGTTAGCAGTTTGGCACTTAGATCGTTAGGCTGGACAAGGGTTGGCTTAGGGGACAACTCACATTTAGATCAACTTCGGATGGTTAGTTCATGATAACTCTTAGCTTGGCCTCGGCATTATGGAGATGGTTGTATTCAAATGTGGCGCTCGGATTGGTTTATAGTAGAGGGTTCGGTTCAGTACATTAGTCGGTCACCTCGGTAGCAACTTGGATGGTATGGAGAGTAAAGTAGCTCAACAAATCGGACCGAGGTAAGCACTACTCCTCGGCTCTTAACTCACCTTGGACAGCTCAGTGAACCACCTGAGAAAGCCCTCAGGCTTGGGAGCACGTAATTGGTCCATGATCCTTATCAGTTCAAGTGCTTTGTCTGGCTCTTGTAGGATAGGACGACCTCCTTGGACATACTAATCATGGTAGCGTTTTATGAATGGTAGTTGTAGTTTCTTTTGAGTTCTTCTTCTTTTCCTTTTCTAACTTTCAATTGAATTTCTTGTAGGCAAAAATTTAGCCGCAAGGATACCTCGTCCCTCTATAGATTAGCTAATGAGCTACTACTAAGCAAAAACTAAGGCAAACCCTTCGAAGGGTAAGGCAGTACGGCCGAAGCCAAGGCTTGGGGAAACCAGTTGGGCACAGTCGAGGTCTATTCTTTGGAGGATTCCCTTCGACATCCAGGATGAGCATATGGCTGCAAAGCCTTTGGGTATGGCTTTGCTTGCTCTTGCCCTCGTCCATTCTACAGAGTCCATTGTTGTAGGCGATAAGGGCACCGATGCAGAAGAGTTTGACATTCAAATGCTTTCCTCTCCACTAGTGAGGGAGGAAGAGATGGCCGAAGGGGCCAGCCTTCCTCACGTAGTTAGCTACAAGTTGAAGGCTCTCGAGACGACTGGGGAGTTACAGCCTGGTGCAAAGAAGCAGAGGCCCCTATCTAGGGCACCTTTAAGTTACGGGAGGTGAAATGAGTGGCCAACGGCTCATCCTTATCAAAGCATTGACAACATAGGAGATAGATTTTTTAAAGTCTTGAATAATTTTTGGCTAATGGGGATAGGGCCAGACTCATTTTAAGGAATGTTGTACACTTTTCGGGATGAAGAATTATTAAGGGAGGGGGAATTCCTTTGTATAAGGAATGTTTTACTTTACTGAGGTTACAGAGGGGGTTAAGTCGGTGGCATTCCAACCTACGTTGTAAAGGGAGTTCCTTTATGCAAGGAATGTTTTACCCTTGCCAATGTTACCCAGAGGGGTCAAGTCAATGGCGTTTCGACCTGCTTCATGGTCTATCCATGTGCTTATTTAAAGGCTTGGATAGCAATGGAAAAGAGGGAGCGAGAGAGAGAAGTAGGCAATCAATTATAAAACAGCTTCTTTATTTCATCATTTCGAAAAAAATGTACATAATACAATGCTAATCAAAATAAAGCCGAATATTATTTGTGTTCCATGTACGTAGGATAAGCTCGCCATATAATCTTTCCAGTCTATACGCTTTATTACCCAATCTTTCCTTGACTTTAACTAAGTGTTCCCAATTGGGGGCCAGCTGTTACGCCCGGAAGTCGCAGAGTCGCAACAGTCCTACTGTGTAAACCATTCTATGATAGTAATTGGCCTCACGTGCCTACCATAGACATGACCTACACAAGGCGTCAATGACTCATCGCTTTGAAGTAAACAGTCCGATAAACAATTAAACTACGAATATGATAAATAGTTCAAATCTCTAATAACATGTACAAAATTATATATATATAAGTCTACAAAGCTTCCCAGGAAGTTTTACATAACATAACAGTTTACTAGATTACAGAATAACTACCAGTCTTTCATTCCTAATTACATAGTCACTCTAGTTACACACTATACTAAGTAACTTGATCCTCACACCCTTGGCTTCCAAGAGATTAACCTCTGGGTAATTGTAGGGCGACATGGTGCTTTGAGTGTTCAGAAATCAGTACCTGCAAAAGGATGTATAAGGGTATGAGCAACTACAGCTCAGTAAGTTGAATTGGAGACTCATGAATACATACAAGCACAAATAGGGTTATCAAACAATTATTTTTATGCAATGCAACAATTAAGTGTCATCGTACAACGTAGTCCAGTCTGTTGTGAAATCAGAGAAATTTCACCCGCTTCAATCCGGGTTGAGGAGTTTCCATGTTATGCAGCAGCTCACAACTAAACCCAGGCTTGTACAATGGAGACCTTGCTCCTCCCGCGACTACCTTCGAACCATTGACTTCACCCTCGCCGCGACCTCCTCTCCTGCCACTTAGTTCGACTAAAGATGAAGAATGGACCATTTTGCAATCATGCGCTATCTCTTTCGAAGGGGTCGGTATTTGGTTGGAGAATCCTATGATCCCCTAACGAGTTGCAATGCATACTAATTATTGGGGTCGACTAAGATTTAATTCCGTTTAAGGTTATCAAACAATTTCATACTAATTCAATCTGTCACAAAATCACTCATAATACAAATTCAGCACAAATTCAGATATATCAAACACATGCGTAAACTACTTACAATCACAATCATATATAAGCCTAAGTCTCCGAGTACTACAAAACTAGTACTCTATTACAATAAGCAATAACCCAATTTACTTGAAATTGCTCGATCCCTTAATCGCAAGCTGATTTTGTCTAGGGGTGTCGTATAATACAAATAGGTTTTTTTAGTACTTAAAATTTATGGTTTCATATTCTAAGTTATATTTTAATTCATTTTTTTCCGTGTATGCCCATTACGTCCTAATGATTCGTATACTTTATTTCGGTGTTCAAATCCCAAATGAGATTTTAAACTTTGATTTCTAAGCCTGAAATATGCTCAAATCCTAATGTGAAATTAATCACATTAAGCTCGAGTGTCCAAATATCTTATTGGGTCGTAATTTGGTATTCTAAACTATTCGGTACACGCTAACCCTAATTGCGGTATCGGATTTATTCCCGATGTGTGAAAATCTTACATTTTGAGATATTTACTTAAAATTAAATGTTATTTCAGATTTATTATTTTTCTGATTTCTATTATAATATTATATAAATAACCCTATTTTGTTAGATTTATTAATTTACCATTTCACATATTACTAATTTCTTATATTATTTACCTAATTTTCCTAATTAACCATACTTAATACTCCAAAGGCTAGGATTAGGGTTCCACATCAAAGATTAACATCCCTAAACATCTAATTAAGATCTAAATCAGTAATTAACATCTTAATCACCTAATTAACCCCAAATCTCCTAATTTTTCCATCATTTTAGGGCTAAAAATTAACTTAAAAATTTCGAAAATTAATTTTATAAAAATGGCTTCATAGCACTGTTCTACATCATATGAGAATCCTACAGAAAAATTTTGAGCTCCAAACTACACTCCTAAGCCTATTTATTTTCGGTTCTAATTATGTTCGGTTTTGAGCAATTTGTTAAGAACCCTATAATTGCAGATGTAATTAAACTAAATCAATATTTTTCCCTAAATCTACATATAATAAAACCTCAGAATAATAAGTTTCATAATTTTCTGGGTAAAATAACTAATTTTACAAAATTATTCAAAATCAGGTCATTTAAGAGACTAACCGGTCCAAAGCTTTCTGGCAGTCCAAACCCGGTCCAAGGCTGTTGGCCGGTCTAGGCGGTGGGGCTAGAGTGGTGTGGTGGTGGTGGCGGCTTGGTCCCAGGTGGTGGTGAGTGGTGGGTTTAGCTCACGTGCTCAATCTGCACAATTTTCCCTTTTCTTTTTATTTTCTGGATTTTCTCTTGATTTTTTCAGTGCTCCTATTTTTTCCAAATGCTAAACTGACCAAATGACTTCTGGAAATTTTTCCTTTATTTATAGACTTTTTTGTAATTAATGTGTATTAATTTGATAAGACTTTACCCATTTTCCTTGATTTTTGGCTTTTAGGTTGTCAAATTTTTATTGGCTAATTTTTCTTTTGTAGATTTGGACCTGCCATGACCTGATCTTGATTCATTTAGGTTCCTTTGATTTTTTTTTATTTTTTTATAATTAATTTATAATTTTCCGTAATTATTTACTTAGTTTTTGGCCAATTTAGGTAATTTCGTGTATTTTTATCTACATGTAAATACATGTGGGGTACATGTGAACATTCCTAATTATTATTTTGGTCATTCTAAAATTTTTAGTATACATATAATCCATCTTTAGTAATTTATTAGTTATTTGATTACACTTTTCGCATTTTCGGTAATTAGTACTTATTATGCTTAAAATTTGAAAATTTTATAGTATTCTATTTTATTACTCATTTTCTTAAATTCAAGTTTACCGGGTCAGTTTTACTAATATTTCTTTCATTAGTTTATAATTTGGGTTTGATCGGATCCTTTAACCGATCGCCCTAAACCTTGGGTTCTAAGTTCAATCCTACGGTTACTTGGCTTAGCTTTAGGGCTTACACCAGCTTGCCTTACCCTTCATGCGAACTTGTGGCTTTAAGTTTTCAGCATACTAAGTTACTGACCTTAAACTCTTTGTATCTGACCTTCTGATAGTAGTACCGGGCAATTCGATGTTGATTTGTGGTTACTTGAGCAGTAGTAAGGTCTTCAATTTCCTCGATGGTATAAGTCCCGTAATCAGTTACTCGGGGTTTCGTTTGTAAACTTGGAGTAATCGAGTAAATTGTCTGATTCAACCCAAATTTTACGTTGAAACTAGGATTATTAGTAAAAATGATCCCTAAGTTTGAATTTAGGAAAATAAGCAATTAATATAATACTGAATTTTATGAAAATTGTTTGTTATTTATCAAAAACGCTTATAATGAATTTTGATAACTAACGAATCAATAGAAATAAATTATATATACACTAAAAATCATGAAATAACATAAATAATATTTAGGAATATTTATCTGTACTATATATGAATTTATATGTAGGTTGAAATATACGAAATTACTTAAAATTCCCAAAATATACTAAATTAAAACTAAATAATTAAATAAAATTAATAAATAATTAAGGAAAATTCAAGAAAAAAGTGTGAAAATGTTTGGAATAAGGGTGTGGCGAGTAGAAAATTAAAATAGAAAAATCAACCAATAAAATTTAGCCAAATAAAAAGTAAATTTTGAAGCTAATGTCAAGTCAATTTAAGCATAAAAATTTCCTAAAGCTCTATAAATACCCAAATTAAATTAGAAGCTCATTTAGCCAGTTTAAGATCTTAGAAAATTAGAGAGAATCAATTAAGGTTTTACAAAAAATCTGTGTAGTTAGGGTCTTAGAAAGGAACCACTACCGCATGGGAACCTGGGAGTAGACGGCCACTATGGTAATGGCAGTGCCTAAACTGGCCAACAAGGCCATGGCAGTTGATGATGGCTGGAGCCACCAATGTTGGTAAGTCCGATTTTCTTTCCAATTTTAGTTATTTTATTAAAAATATTAAGTAGTTATAGAAAATTGTGAAATTTGGTATTTTGAAATATTTTTGTATATAGCTTTTAGAAAAAAATATTATTTTGATAAAAATATGTCTTGTAATATATCATGTTTAAGAAATCATGTAAAATCAAACATATTTTGAATTAGAAATAAATAAGTTTAGGAGTGTAATTTTGGACTCAAAATTTTTATATAGATTACTTAGGGGATATAGAATAATGCAAAGAAGCTCTTTTTCAAAAATTAATTTTTGAAATTTTTAAGTCTTAAAATGATATATAAAATGGGTAATTGTGGGATAATTAGGTAATTAAATAGATAATTACTGATTTAATGCATAATTATATGTTTTAGGATTTTGAAATATGATAAAATATGATATTTGCGGTATTTAGGGTGTTAGATGTAATTATTAAGGTATTACGTTGTGAATATGTAATAGGTAAAAATGGTAGATTTTAAGTTAATTTTGTAATTTAGGTTAATTATGTATAAATTCTAATTTGGGATGAATTTAAATATTTTGAGATACTAGTTGATGTTGGGAGATGATATTTGAAGTAATAGAAATATTAGATGTGTATAATAGGCGATGATGTAAAATATGTAAGTAAAAGAAATTAATGAGTAAGAAAATATTAGGTTAAAATTGATATTACACCAATAATAAAAATATGTAATAAATTTGGTAAGAAACTTAAATTAAGGTAATTATATGAAAAATATGAGATTTTCTTACACTGAGAGTAAATTCAATAGTTATATTAGGATTAAAATGTACCACGTAGACTAGAACGTTGGTTAGAGACTAAAAATAATATTTAGGATATCCAAAGATAATGTGATTAATTTTATATTATGGGTCGGAATGATTTTCTAGAGTGTATGTATAAAATCCTTATCAAAAACTAAGTTAAAACCTTAATTTAAAAATCGATGCAAAAACTAAACCAAAACTTAACCTAGTTCAAGAAGAGTTGTAAAAAAATTGAAAACCTAGATGATTGGGTATATTAAACCCTAAACCAAATATAATAATAGACGTTATAGGATAAAACCAATATATGGCAGTTATATATAAAACAAAAAAAATATTTGTATTATAGGGATTTTTGGCGATAACTAGTATGAGTCGTACTTAAAGAAAGCAAATGGGGAATCTAGGTAAGTTGGGATTGATACATTGCTATATTTTGGAATACTAATTTATAGTATTCGGGGCTTGAAATTGTAGTTGATTATGTTTCTTATATAGTCAACTAGGCGCATGTATTTGTTTCTGAGTTGATGATGTGATTTGATTTATTGATCTATTTTATATTGTATGATTTGTATGAAATGATTGATTATCTTAAATTAGACTTAATTAAATATATGATTTGTAAACATAAATCGAACTTGCATAGTAACCCGTTAGAGAAAACTTATGGTTCTTTGGCCAAATATCGACCTCTTCGAAAGGGATAATGAGGGATAGTATAATTGGTCCTTTTTTCATTCTTAATTAAACTAAGTGATACGTGAAAAAGTGGCGGCAAGTGTCATGCCCCGAAGCGGCAGAATCGTAACAGCCCCGCCGTGTAAACCATCCTAAGATAGAAGTTGGCCTTACAACCGCTATCTTAAACCTGATCTACACAAGGCGTCCACAACTAACCCGTTTTGAAGTAGACAGTTTGTAATTTAAATAAATGATTTATCTATAAAAGTGAAGAATTATATATATGTTATAATTCAGTTATTGCAGTTAAAGTTTACAATATTTCTCTATAGTATTTCTCTATATCATTACATCATTTGGAAATGAAAAATAATAAAAACTTAGACCTTAAAAATATGTGTTTATTTCTTCAATATTTTTCCTCACTCCCTAGGATTCAGCAGTTGCTAGCTTCAAAGTAGTTGTTTGCCGCTTCTTAGCCAGCACCTGCACGACGTCTATAGGGATGTGAGCAACCACAGCTCAGTAAGTAGGGACGGAGGACTTAAAACTATACCAGAAATACAACAAGGTTTTCAATCACTTATTAGATGCAATGCATGTGCAAGCAAATGCCATCGCACGACGTTGTCCGGCCCGTCGTGAGATTAAAGAAATTGCGCCCGTACTAATCCGGGTTGAGGAGTTGCCGTTAATGCAACAGCTCACGACCAAACCCAGGCTTGTGTAATGGAGACCTTGCTCCTCCCGCGACTACCTTCAAACCACTGTCTTCACCCTCGCCGCGACCTCCTCTCCTGTCACTTAGTTCGACTGAGGATGAAGAAAGGACCATTTTGCAATCCTGCGCTATCCCTTCCGAAGGGGTCAATATTTGGCCGGAGAGTCCTAAGTTCCCTTAACGGGTTGCCATGCATGTCCGATTATGATTACTGGTCAGATATTTGATTAAGTCCAGTTTAAGGTGATTAATCCTTTCATACAATTCATACAATATATGCCAAAACAACAAATAGAATCATAACATCACCCATAATCAAGCACATGCACACATTCAACTATCTAACAAGCACAACCAAGCATAATCTTAAGCCTCCAAAATACAACATCGTATTAATCCCAACTTACCTCGACTCTTCGCTCATTCACTCGAGGTCCGATTTGATCAGGCCATCGCCGATCATCTCTATAACACAAACGTGGTTTCAGCTTTTCATATAACTATTATAGGTTAATTTTATCCTATAACACTTATTGTTACGTTTTGTTTAGGGTTTAATATGCCTAATTATCTAGGTCTTACATCTTTTACAATTATTTAGGTTTGGGGTTGGGTTCGGGTTCGGTTTTTGCATCGATTTCTAAATTAGGTTCTAGTTCGATTTCTAAGTAGTGTTTTATACTTTAACCCTATAAAATCGTTTCAACCCATAATGTGAAATTAATCACATTATTTTTCGATCTCCTAAATATCATCATTACCTCTAGTCAGTATTTTATTTCACTCGGTACACTTATATCCTTATCAGTGTATCGAATTCACTCCTAATGTGAGAAATTTTTACATTTTTCATATAATTACATAAATTCAAATTTCCTATCAGATTTATTGTACAATTTTATTATTATCACAATATCAATTTTTATTATAATATTTTCTATTTATTATATTTCCAATAATTACCTATTATGTATTATTACTTTTTATGTAGATTTACACTTCTAATATTTATATCACTCTAATTATCATCTCTAAACATCAATTATCATTTCAAAATGTCTAAATTCATCCTAAATAAGATTTTACTCCTAATTACCTTAATTTATCCATATTACTTATTTACTACATAATTAACCTAATAATTACATTTAACACCCTAAATGCTACAAGTATCATTATCCATCAGATTTCAACATCCCTAAACATCTTCTTATTCACTAAGTCAGTAATTAATAATTTAATTACTTAATTAACTCCAAATTACCTAATTTTTCCATCATTTTAAGGCTAAAAATTAACTTAAAAATTTAGAAAATTAATTTAAAAAAATGGCTTCATAGCACTATTCTATATCACATGAGTATCCTACAGAAAAAAATTGAGCTCCAAACTACACTCCTAAGGTCATTTATTTCTAAACCGAGATGTGCTCGGTTTTGCATGATTTATTAAGGATCATATATTATGGGGCATGTTTTCATCAAACTAATACTTTTCCTACAAATAACATACAAAAATATCCCAGAATAACAAAATTCATAATTTTCTAATAATATTTACTATTTTTACAAAATTACACAAAATCGGGCTGGAAATCGGACTCATCGATCTGGGTGACTCCGGCCACCTCCGGCCGCCGTGGCCTTGTTGTCCTGCCTGGGCACTTCCACCACTGTGTGGTGGTGGCGGCCGTCCACTCCCAGTTGCTCTTCTGGTGGGGGTTCCCGTTAAAGGCTATAACTGCACAGTTTTTTCTAATTTTTTTCTAAACCGAATTTTCCTCTCAATTTTTGCCTCTCTCTAATTTTTTTTTATTTCCAACTATCCAAATGAGTTCCTGGATTTTTCCTGCTATTTATAGGCATTTGTTGTAATTAATATGCATTAATTTGACAAGACTTTGCCCATTTTCCTTAATTTTTGGCTTTTAGGTTGTCTAATTTTTATTGGCTAATTTTTCTTTTGCAGCTTTGGACTTGCCACGACCTGATTTTGATTAATCTTATCCTCTTCTGATTTTTTTCTGATTTTTCCATAATTATTTTATAATTTTTTAAAATTATTTACTTAGTTTTTGTCCAATTTAGGTAATTTCGCGTATTTTTATCTACACGTAAATACATGTAGGATATACATGAACATTCCTAATTATTATTTTGGTCATTCTAATATTTTTAGTATACATATAATATATCTCTACTAATTTACTAGTTATTAGATTACACTTTTCGCATTTTCAATAATTAGTACTTATTATGCTTAAAATTTGAAAATTTTATAGTCTCTTATTTTATTACTTATTTTCTTAAATTCAAGTTTACGGGATCATTTTTACTAATATTTCTCTCGTTAGTTTATAATTTGGGGTTTGATCAGATTCCTTAATCGATCGTCCAAAACTTAAGTTCTAAGTTTAATCCTACGGTCGATTGGCTTAACTTTGGGGCTTACATATACAGTATATGACTGACATAATATACTGCCCTGTGTTCTCTTCCTTCTACTTTAACCAGTATATAGGAGAGTGCTTGATCGCTTACGGCTAGGTACAAAAACAAGCCCTCTCCATGTACAGGTTTAGAGAGGATCGATGGGTGTGCAAGGAAGTCTTGGAGCTACTGAAAAGCAGTGGCGCACTCCGGAGTCCATTCAAAACCCTTCGGGTTTTTTAGGATCATGAAGAACTCAGTGTATCTATTAACACTATTCAAGATAAATCTACTCAAGGTAGCCACCATGTTGGTATGCTTTTGTACATCTTGGACTAAGGTTAGAAGTTTCATTCCCTTAATGGCTGTGATCTTTTCGGGGTTGGCCTCAATATCACTCTATGTTACCAGAAAGCTAAGAAACTTGCCAGATCCGACATTGAAGACTTACTTCTGTAGGTTTAGCTTCATGTCGTACATGTGCATTCGGTCGAAGGCTTCCTGGAGATACTTGACATGATCGACCGACTTTTGGTTCTTGACGATTATGTTGTCGACATATACCTCCATATTGCGCCTGATCTAGGGCTTAAACATATTTGTTACCACTTGCTAATACATGGCCTTAGCATTTTTTAGTCTAAATGGAATCATGGTATAGCAATGTATTGTAATCGGTGACAAAGGAGATATAGACTTTGTCCTTCAAGTCCATTTTGATCTGGTTGTACCCTGAGAAGGTGTTCATAAAGCTCAACAGGGCATGTCCTAATGTAGAATCAACGAGTTGATCGATCCTCGAGAAGGGGAAAACAGTCTTTAGGACAAGTTTTCTTGAGGTCAGTGTAATCGATGCATATTTTCCACTTCCCATTCTTCTTCTTTACAAGTATTATGTTCGTTAGCTATGTTAGGTGCTTTTCCTCCCACACGAAGCCGGCTTTAAGTAGCTTCTGCACTTCCTCCTCGATTGTGGCCTATCTTTTTAGAGTAAAATGCCTCTTTTTCTGCTTGATAAGCTACATTGTAGTGTCAATATTGAGGCTATGGTTTGCTAGGTTAGGGGAAATTCCAAGCATGTTTGGTGCTGTCCAAGCGAACCTATTAGAATTTTCCTGTAGGAGGGTGATGATTTCGTCCTTCACTTCGGTTGGAGTCTTCATCCCAACTTTCATGGTCTGGTCGAGTGAGGTTCTGATCTAGACGTCTTCTATGTTCTCCCTAGGCTTGCTTCTCTATGAGAATTTCTCTTACTAGCCCGTTTTTAGGGCAAAGACGACATCCCTTTTAGCTGCCTTGACATATAGCTCTTGCGAGAGCTTCTAATCGCATCTGCATACTCCTATCTCGGTTGGGGTCAAGAATTTAGCCTTTAGATGAAGGAAGGATATGATCACCCTAAACACATTCAGGCTTGGTCTTCCTTGTAAGCCTTAAAGATAAGCTAAGCAATCGTAAGATCAAACTTAGTATACAAAATTTAAGACGATCGGTTAAAGAATTCGATTAAACCTAAATTATAAACTAAAGTTATAAATATTAGTAAAAGTAACCCTCTAAGTTTGAATATAAGAAAATAAGAGAATATAAATTTTTCAAATTCTAAGTATATTACTCGTTATTTATCGAAAGTGCGTAAAGTACATTTCGATAATTAATAAATTGTTAGAGATAAATTATATATATATTAAAAATCATAGAATGACCTAAATATTATTTAAGAGTGTTTATTTGTACCCTACTTGTATTTACATGAAACCAAAATTAACTAATAAAAAATAAGCAACTAAAAAGGCAAATAGGAAGAGATATGGGTCTTGTCTTGTCTTAATCAATGCACAACAATTCTTACAAAGCCCTATAAATAGCAAGAAAAATTACAGAGCTCATTTGGTCAATTGAGAACTAGAAAAAAATCAAGAGAACAGAAATTGAGAGGAAAAATTAGGGTTTTGTAAATTTTGTCCCAAATCTATGCAAATAGGGTAAGAAGGCCGATCCTACACACTACCACCACCCCACTCTAAACCCATCGCTTGGACTGGCTGACACACCTGAACTAGTGTTGGATGTCATGCCCCTAAGCGGTAGAGTTATAATAGCCCCGCTGTACAAATCTTTCTAAGATAAAAGTTAGCCTTACAACCGCTATCCTAGACTTGATTTACACAAGGCATCTACGACTAATCCGCTTTGAAGTAAACAGTTCGTAATTTAAATAAGTCATTTACTTGAGAAAGTAAGAATATATACATATACACAAGAATTCAATTATTATAATTAACGTTTACAACGTGTCACTATAATCTATTTCTTAGTTAATACATTATTCAGAAATGAAAAATTCTAAGATAAGAGCTTAGACCTTAAAAATATAAGTTTGTTCTTCAAATGTTTTTTCTCACTCCTCGGGATCCAACAGTTGCTAGCTTCAAGGTAGTTGTAGGCCGTTTCTTAGCCAGTACCTATAACGACAACTATTGAGATGTGAGCAACCATAGCTTAGTAAGTTAGGATAGAGGACTTAAAACTATACCACAAATACAAATAAGGTTATCAACCAAATTATTAGGTGCAATGCATTTTCAAGCAAATTCCATCGTACGACATTGTTTGGCTCATCGTGAGATTAGAGAAATTGCATCCGCTCTAATCTGGGTTGAGAAGTTGTCGTTAATACAACAACTCACGACCAAACCCAAGCTTGTGCAATGGAGGCACCACTCCTCTCGCAACTATCTTTGAACTATTGACTTCACCCTTACTATGACCTCTTCACTTGTCACTTAGTTCGACTAAGGATGAAGAAGGGACTCATTATGCTATCTAGCACTATCCCTTTTGAAGGGGTCGGTATTTGGTTAAAAAATCCTAAGTTTCCCCTAATGAGTTGCTATGTAAGTCCGGTTTATGGTTACAAGTCATATATTTGTTAAGTTTAGTTTAGGATGATCAATCATTTTTCATACAATATAAGCCAGAACAACAAACAGAATCATAACATTACTCATAATTAAGCACATGCATATAGCTAATTATCTAACAAGCACAACTAAGTATAATCTCAAGCCTCCAAAATATAGTAACGTATTAATCCCAACTTACCTCGACTCCTCACTTGCTCACTCAATATGTGACTCGCTCAGTTCATCGCCAATCATCCCAATAATACCAATGTTGTTTTAGTTTTCATAAAATTGTTATAAATTAGTTTTACCCTATAACACTCATTGTTATATTTGGTTTAGGTTTTAATATGCCCAATTATTTAGGTTATCAAATCTTTTACAGTTATTCTCGGTTTGGGGCTAGGTTCGGGTTCAGTTTCCGCATCGTTTTTTAAATTAGGTTTTAGTTTAGTTTCTAAATACAATTTTATACACGAACCCTAAAAACTCATTTCAACCCATAATTTAAAATTAATCATATTATTTTTTAGTATACTAAATACTATAATTACCCTAGTTAGTATTTTATTCCATCCTGATACACTTAAATCCTTATTAGCGTACAGAATTTACTTCCGATATGAGAAATTTTTATATTTTTCATATAATTTCCTAAATTTAAGTTTTTTAATCAGATTTATTATATATTTCTATTATTAATATAATATCAATCTTCATTCTAATATCTTCTATTTATTGTATTCCAATAATTGCGTATTATGTATTATCACTTATTATGTACATATTACACATCTAATATTTTTATTACTCTAACTATCATCTCTCAACATCAATTAATATTTCAAAATGTCTAAATTCATCCTAAATCAAAATTTGAACCTAATTACCTTAAATTACCAAATTAACTTAAAATGTGCTATTTTTCCCTATTACTTATTTACTACATAATTACCTTAATAATTGCATCTAACACCTTAAATGCTATAAGTATCATACTTCATCAGATTTCAACATCTTAAAACATATAATGATTTACTAAATCGGTAATTAACCATTTAATTACTTAATTAACTAAAAATAACCCATTTTAGGCATCATTTTAAGGCCTAAAAATTATCTAAAATTTTCACCTAAGTAGTTTACGGAAAAATTTTGGGCTCTAAACTATACTCTTAAGATCATTTATTTTTAAGTCGAAACATGTTCAGTTTTACATAATTTCTTAAAGACCATATATCACGGAACATATTTTCATCAAAATAATATTTTTCCTAAAAACTACATACTAAAATATTTCAGAATAAAAAAAAATACAATTTTCTAAGAATATTTATTATTTTTATAAAATTATACAAAATCGGGCTAGAAATTGAACTCACTGATTTGAGTGGCTCTGGCCACCTTCAGTGGCCATGGGTGTATCGGCCCACTTAGGTGTTACCACCACTGTGTGGTGGTATTGGTCGTCCACTCCCAGCTGCTCGTCGAGTTTGGGTTCTCCTTAGAAGTCCCAACTGTACAAATTTTTGTTAAATTTTTGTAAAACCTTAATTTTCTCTCAATTTCGCCTTTCTCTAATTTTCTAGGGTTTCAAACTGATCAACTGAGCTTCTTAAAAATTTGGGGTATTTATAGAGGTCTTAGGGAATTATTGTGTATTAATTTGATTAGACAATTACCTTATCTTCTTCCACTTTGTCTTTTGTGTTGTTTTAATTTAATTGGCTAAATTTTTTCTTCTTTTTCCTAACTACCACGCCCCAATTCTTGATTTTTCCTCATTTTTCATAAATTTTCTTGATTTTTCCTTAATTAATTATTTAGTATTATTTTAGCACATTTTGCGTATACGTACATGTAAATTCATATATAGTATAAATAAATATTCCTAAATATTATTTAGGTCATTTTATGATTTTTAGTATGTATATAATTTATCTCCACCTATACTAGTTTTACTTTATAATTTAGGTTTGATCAAATCTTTCAATCGATCGAAACTCCAAGTAGCTGGTTGTAAGGTTTACATTGAAGGCCAGAAAGCTTTCGAGCCAAGTGAGTCTCACATTTTCTCTAATTTTTTAAAATTCCTTAAAATTGTTTCTTATGCTCAAAAAATTATGAAATTTATTATTCTGATGTTTTATTGTATGTAGATTTAAGAAAAAATAGTAACTAAATTTAATCATGTCTGTAAATATAGGGTTCCTAAGAAATCTCTAGAGATTCATTAGTTATCATAATACATTTTATTTATTTTCGATAAATAACAAATTATGTACTTAAAATTTAGAAATTTTATATTCTTTTATTTTATTATTTATTTTCTTAAATTCGAACTTACGAGATCATTTTTACTAATATTTTTAGTTTTACTTTATAATTTAGGTTTGATCAAATCCTTAAGTCGATCGGAATCCCAAGTAGCTGATTGTGGAGTTTACATTGGAGGCCAAAAAGCTTTCGAGCTAGGTGAGTTTCATATTTTTTCCGATTTTGCAAAATTTCATAAAATTGTTTATTATGCCCAGAAAATTATGAAATTTATTATTCTGATATTTTATTGTATGTAGATTTAGGAAAAAATAGTGATTAAGTTTAATCATGTCTGTAAATATAAGATTCTTAAGAAATTGGACAAAACTGAATATGATTAAAATTAGAAATAAATAAGCTTAGGAGTGTAGTTTGGAGCTTAATTTTTTTTCTATAGAATACTTAAGTGCCATTTTTTTAAAATTAATTTTTGAAAATTTTAAGTAAATTTTTAGCCCTAAATGATGAAAAAAATGGGTAATTTTGGCTTAATGAAGTGATTAAATAATTAATTATTGATTTAAAAGGTAATAGGATGTTAATTTTTGATGTGAAAACCTAATCCTAGTTTTTAGAGTGTTAATTGTAATTAATATGGGAGTTATGTGGTAATTGTAGGAAATTTAGGAATATGTGAAGTTGGGATTTTAATAAATATGAAAAAATAGGTTAAATTAGATAATATAATAATAATATCAGTACAAAATAAATCTGATATAAAAATTAATTTTAGATAATTGGATAAAAAATATAAAATTTTCTCATATCGAGAGTAAATTCAACACCTCAATTAGGATTAAAGTATACCGTGTAGGTTAGAATATTAAATTAAGACCCAATATAATATTAGAATACTTGAGCTTAATGTGATTAATTTCATATTAGAATTTAAGTATATTTAGGATTCCTCATAGTTAAAAACAATTTAGAACCAAAACTGGAATCTAACTCAGAAACTGAACCTTAAGCTAAGGTAGAGTGAATCATTAGTAAATAATAGGTATATATGGAAAAATGAGTTAAATTATAACTTAGAATATGTATCATCAAAGTATAAGTACTAATAAGATGTATTTGTATTATAGGATACTCGAAGAAAAATTAACCTGTAATTAAGTAATTGAGCGACCGAGAGTTTTAAGTAAGTTGGGTTATTACTTTACCGTATTTGGTTTACTATTTTAGAGTACTCGGAAACTTAAGATTGCGTATGATTGTGATTGTAGGTAGTTTTATGCATGTGCTTACGTATTTAACTTTGTGTTAGAATTTGTGTTATGATTGATGATTGTAATGATTGGATTGGTGTGAAATTGTCTGAACACCCTAAATTAAACCTAATCTCAATTGACCCTAATTGCCATGCATCGTAACCCTTTAGAAGATCATTAGGATTCTTTAACTAAATACCAACCCCTTTGAAAAAGATAGCGCTGAATAGCAAGTTGGTCTTTTCTTAATCCTTAGTCGAACTAAGTAACATCACGGTGAGGATGAGGGAATTGGTTCGAAGGATAGTTTAGGAGGAGTAGTGTCTCCATTGTACAAATCTAGGTTTGGTTATAAGCTGTTACATAACATGAAAACTCCTCAACCTAATTTATAGCGGGTGAAATTACTCTGATTTCACAATAGACCGGACTACATTATGTGATTACACTACGTTGTGTGATGACACTTGCTTATTGCATTGCATGAAAATAATTTCTTGATAATCTTGTTTGTGTTTGTATAAGTATACATTCATGAGTCTCCAATTCAACTTATCAAGCTGTAGTTGCTCATACCCATATAGATCCTTTTACAGGTCCCGATTTCTAATTTCTTTGACTAATATGTCGCCTTACAACTATCCGGAGGTTAGTTCTTTTTGAAGCTTGGGGGGTGTGAGGATCAATCTGCTTAATAATTAATGTATATTTAGAGTCTCACTAGTATCTTTAAGACTGAAAAACTGATATTTGATATGTAAATCAACTGACTAATATGATATGATGTAGAATTACTTGGGAATTCTACAGTAATGTACATGAAATTATATATATATATATGTTGACTTGAAGCTTTAATATTTACTGTAACTTTAGTTAAATTCTTAATTGAACCGTTTACTTCAAAGCGAAGAGTCGTCGATGCCTTGTGTAGATTGTGCTTATAATAGGCACTGTGTAGCTAGTTACTATCATAAAATGGTTTACACAACAGGATTGTTGCGATTTCAAAGTATAACATTCTCAAGAGCACGTTATAGAGAGAGGGGTAATCAATCGCAACAAAATCTACGGGTTGTTGTGCAATATGGTCATCATTGACAAGTTTCATGTCTAATGTGATAATACCTTTGGTTCAGACAGTACTTCCATTGAAGCCAATCAAATTATGGTGGTACGGCTTCATCTTTCCAGGTAGCTTTTCTTCATCTTCTCATATGTATAGAGGAAGTGTATGTCGGTAAAGTTACCAATTTCTACCATAATCTTTAAGACCTCAAATTTTAAGATCCTCGCCCCTATCATTAAGGCATCTTGATGAGGTGTATCGACTCCTTTAAGGTCTTCATCGAAGAAAGAGATGGAAGTGTCCCACTTCAATCTCTTTTCTCTTACAGCCAGCACCTTAATGGGGCGTTAACTAATCTGCTAGTGCTTGGTCGGTTCTTAGGGTATGCCTCGCCCCACCCCCTAATGATCATGTTAATGACACCATTGGGGGCACAATCATCGCGGCGATCATTCTTCTACTTAGCATGGGGATTCTCAGTCCATCGCTTTAGAGGCGCCTTATCTCCATCATCATTAAAATGGTCATCGCTTCTCCGATAGGTCACATAGTTGTTGAACAAGTCGTACTAAGTAGCATATTAGAGGGCATTCTTCAACTGGAAGCACTCGTCGGTGGTGTGGCTATGGTCTTCGTGGAACTGACAGTATTTGTTAGAGTTTTAACAACTAGGGTTTCTTTGCATTTTCTGCAGCTTCTAGAGCAAATTTCGATGCTTTACTTCGAAATAAACCTAAGTAATGACTTTATTTAGGGGCATATACTAGGTGCAAATAGGAGGGAGGAGTGAGTTACACTTAGCCTAGCGCTTCTTCTTCCCAGAGTTCTCCCCCTCTGGTTTGCTTAGCATCCTACCACTGAAGCAATACTTAACGGACAATTTTTCTTTATCCTACCTACCTCCTAATCTTTCTCGACTGGCACGAATGTTGTCTTCCTGGTCGATGTACTTTTAGTCTTTGTTCTAAAAGTTGGCTAGGGTCTTTGGCTTGCTTTTTGCAAACAATTTGGAAGAAATCTCCCGAAGGTCAAATGCTGAGCTGCGCAACATGGACAGCGAATCCCTTGTCCAACTAAGGGATCTTAACCACAGCATTGTTGAATCGAGCTATGTAGTTGCATAGGGACTTACCTTTACCCTGCCTTACGAGGTACAAGGATAACGTATCCTTAGATGGGGGCTTATTAGCCTTAAAGTGGAGATTGAATCTCTGTACCAGCTCATCAAAGGAGCTGATGGAATTATCGAGGAGGTGGTTGAATTACGCTCGAGCTACCTTCCTCAAGGTGCGAAAGTGGAAGAGATGATCGTCAGGTTCACTCGAGCCATCATATTAGTCTAAGAACAAAAGTTTACCATTAAGAGTCAATACTTCATCCTAAATGCTCTTAGTGAACGGGGTTTTATTGCTAGCAACCAACCCAGTGTCACCAACAGCTTTGCTCCCTTATTGTTTGGAGAGCTACCTTACCATAGTACGAAGCTCATTTAGGTTAACACCGTTTGTCGGATGAGCTCAACGTGCAACTGAGTGAGCTTGCACTTTATGCGAGTCAGCTTTTTGCTCGTTCTTAACTAGAGCTCAGTTGCGGATGGCCGTAGACCTTGCTGGCTATTGATGTAAAGGGGGATCAGGTTGCTAATCCTTACCATTCTATTGCTACTGTTGGATGTTGTTATGCTTGGTGTAAGCCTTCGAAGCTTTGAGGGGGAGGGGGTAATTTTGTGCGGTGTATTGCTCTGCTTCTTTTAGGTAAGCGTAGAGTAGCCTATTCTCTGCAACATATTCTTCAGCCAGAAGTTCTATGAGCTCAAGGTGCTCTACTAGCACAGCCCTTGGGGGCGGCTAATTGCTCCCAGGTTGGTTGTTTACCAACTATTGGTTTTGCTACTTGTTCCGTTGAGACATAATGTCAAAGGGATTGTTCGTGAGATATGTGTTTAATGTGTTTGAGATTTCAAGTGTAGGAATTTAGTTTCCTACAGACGGCGCCAAATGTCATCTTTGAGTTCTTACAGGTAATTATTTGGGCTCTACACGTATAGGGCCTGCAAAACAATAAACTGTGAAAGGATACTGGGAGATTGTTTGACATGCCCACTTCGATACTTAAGTTAGTAGTGGAGTTCTTGAAAGTAGGAAATAACTTGAAATAGTATGCAAACTCGATGTGCAAAGTCTAAAGAGATTTACCGTGAGGTAGTGACTTAGTATTCATAGTAGAGTTGAGTTAAGTCGAGTTAAGTCGAGTCGGCAATTGGAGGTCAGTTGGTGAGAAATATCTTCTCTCGTAAGTATTGGGTCGTGATTCTAATGTGTCCTACTTATTCTGAGCGTAGCTGTTTCGCAATAATTTATTTTTATTTTGTGTATTCTAGCTATTATAAGGCTTATTAGGCTTAATTAATGTAGGCCTAAGGCTTAGCCTCATGGGATGAGCCCCGAGACACAAGAAGCGTTAGATCCAGTCAGGCTTGAGAAGCGCATGTCTAAAAAGTCCTATTAACAGTAATATTTTCTATAATGATTATTGGTTTAGTAACACTTATTACCTAAAAAAAATTCTTACTTGTATAAAGGAGTCTTTATTCCACTTTTTATATATTATTATTCTTTTTTGGATAACTTTTCATACTTCATTGCCATTGTATCCAAATTATTCGAATCTTAATACTCCTAACATTTGCACCGGTCATCCTCATTGTTAATGTTAGAGGTCATTTTAATAGTACTTTTTTCAAACAAAAGGAAAAAAGATACACATAATAATAAAAAAAGATTATTCTGTATACAATTTCTCAAAAAAGGAGGGTTTGGAGATCAAGAGGGCCTAATCCTATTTATTATTATAAATATATCAAAATGTTGTTACACGAGAGAGATATTAATATAAAAAAGTTTCAGTAAAACAGCAGTTCCAATTGAAATTGAGTCCAGCATTTACTATTTCTTGAACCATTTAAAGTGATTCGACTAAAAGGAGATTGCAAGAAAACTTAAAAAATGTACTTCAATTGAATTCGACACTTGAAACGAAAATTTTTAGTGCAGTTTCATAGAAAACTTTTCTCCAATTATTCCTTGAATTGGATTGCTTCTAAAGATATCACTAGATGGGTTTTTATAGGATACTTGATCCATCTAATCTGTTAAAATCTTTATAGAATTTTAAAAAGGTCTTTAAAACTTGTAGAGTTTTGGAAAGGATCATAAACTTAAAAAACACCTTATAAAATACCCTAATCTAGTAAAATTAATATATATATATATATATATATATTGTGTTATGTTAATTGCCAAGGAATAAAAAAAGAAAGAAGAGAAATAAGTTAAAAGAAAATAGAAGTGTTTAATGAAGAATACCAAGAAGAGAACAAACTGTATCAGACTATCATGTTGCTTCTTCTTTCTCATTTGCATTTCACAATATCGCATTGTATTGCGGGTTTAACAAATCTCATACCGTCCTACTATTGCTTTTTTATTCCATTTGTAACAAGATACGCTTTTTAATTTTTTCTTTTCTTTTACTTGTAGTGGGATGAGTTGAGTTTTAAGTAGATTTTTCTGAATTCGATAAGAGCACATTTTGAGAACAGAATAAAAATACAATAGATTTTTGGATGAATTCTAGGATATGGGTTTGGGATTTACAAAACCCAATCTTAAACCTACCCTGTGTGACGTCCATATAATTGCTACTATCTATTTTTTTCCTTTTCTTAATTTTTTTTTTGTCTTTTAAGATTCTTAAATAAAGTATCCGACTGGATTGCTTAGGAGATGTGTCTCCGTTTCAACCCCACTCTTTGAGTTGTTGCTTTCGGTTTGCCAAATTTTATGTGCCATATTAATGCAATTATCTGTTTTGTTCTTCGACAAAAAAAAAAAAAAATCTAATATTTGAGGTTGAGATGGAGCTCCAAATTGGAAATTCGATTCCATAAGACGTTCATAACGTTGACAGTATGTGAAGGGGATTTGTGTGGGCCTCCTTTATTTTCTTTTCGATTTTGGGCTTTCCACTGAGGAGATGCTAATGTTGTAGTGGGCCACGAGATTTTCTTCAGAAAGGCCTTATGGGGAAATCCTAATTAAGTACCTTTCCTCTTTTCTTTTCTTTTCTTTTTTTTTAATTCTATATTATTTTCAAATTTTATGTTTACCAACCTAAAATATAAAAATATAAAAATAATGTGTATATATAAATATATAAATATCTTCTAATATTCAACAAATCCATATCAAATACAAGTCGGATAATTTTCCAAAATATAAATGTATAGATAAAAATAGTGTGAAATTCAGAGAGGATGTAGCAAGGGAAAGAAGAAAAAGGGCAAAAACAAAAAACAAAAAAAACTCCATAGCACAATGTCTAGAGCCACAAAAGCATACGCGGCGTGGATCAATATTTACTTTGGACCCGAATTGTTTAACATCCTTGGCCAGAAAAGGTAGAAAAGGAAATTTGACCCGATATTTTGTAATCTCCTACTATCGTTTTCTACTACCACGTCTACTTTTTCTTTCTGCCGATTAAGGATACAACCTGATAGATAATTCAGAATTTTTGGAATATGATTGAAAAAGGATTTTATAACTATAATAAAAACGATGAAAAGCTTAGCTTGTTAAAAAGTATATTAATAAAAATATCCACTCTTAACTTATATACTATACATCCCTTAAAGTAGAAATGCAATGAGGTAGGTTATTGTAAGATACATGGTATATGTAACTTGATAAAAACCCTACTATAACATGAGTAAAAAACTCTATAGTAAAAAGCCCTATAGGATTGAAGATTGGATTTTGAGCTTAAAAAAATCTCGATAAGAAACCCAATTCAATAAAAACTAATAAATTATTTCATTGACTTTGTCTTATATTTTCTTTATTAAGAAGATTAACAAGTATAATAAATATTTATGTTTTATAAAAACCCTTTAAAAATATATTAACAACAACTTAAAAATCCAAAATAAAATAAAATATTTCATATAATCGAGATGGCGTCTTTCAAGCACTAGATCCATAATGACTTTAAAGGTTGATTTTAGTAATAGGAGAAGAAAACCCTATAAGGATTTATGAAACTCAAAACTCTATAGGAGTAAGTTTTGGTAATAGAAGTAAAAGTAATATAAAGTTATTTTATAGGGTTTTTAGAAAATACTAAACTTTATTGAGGTAGATTTAGGTTAAAAAAAAACTTGCCTCGAACTTGTCCTAATTGCATTTTTTTTTTAACTTGTCTTGGTTGTATCCCTATCCTATACTATTTTCACATACTGTATAACACATTTAGTTTTTAAACTTTATTTGCATATAAGTTAATAAGCATAATCTTAACCTTATAATATCACGTGCTGTTCGACTCTCTATTTCATCTCTTAGGAGCTCTATCAAAACCTATTCTTATAAGGCCATTTGAACCCCATAAAAAACCATTCGGCTGAGCATCTTTTGAACCTTAGAAGTTTTTATAAGGTTTTGAAAGATGTCAATCCTATAGGGATCGGTAAGAATTTTTTAAGATCCATTCTGAACGCATAACATTTATATCCCTATTTTAGATCTTTAATAGTTTTAAAACCTTTAGAGGAATTAGTAATGCACTTCCAAACATTAAAAGAATGAAAAAGAAAATAAAAACTCTTTTAAGTTTAGAACTGTACTGATATCTTTATTTTTTTTAAAAAAAAAAAGGAAAGGAAGAAACATGATAGCATTTTGAAATTTTTTGGATCAATTATTTTTTTTTTCCTTTTAATAAATTCAAGATTAGAATTTTTTTCGTCATACAATAATCAAAAGCTCTATTAAAGTTTCACGTGATACGTTATACTAGAGCTAATTATAATGTGAAGAAAGAATAAATTGGGATGATAAATAAAAATTCTACTATCCCGTCCTTTTAACTGTAGAAAAATTCGGCAATATATATCTATCAACAATTAATCAGATGCAAGTAAGTTAATCAATCCATAGTACGATTTCACCTTCTAAAGATCATTCAAATGTAAACATGTAGCATCCTAAAAGCATAAGTATTTATGGCTCTTTTTTCAGTAACTATTTTAGAATTCTAGATTATTTGCATGTATTAAAAATTTTAGGAAGATAAATAGATACTTTCGCGAATAATTTAAAGTCGTATTTTACAACTATCCATTATTATTGTCATCGAAAAGGTTTTAAAAGTGAGGTAAAATATATATATATACACGAAAGGATAAAATTGCATTCCTTGCCAGCAGTGTACAACGAAATCACAACTTTTGATGTATAAGCAGAGAGACATCACAAACCTTTGTTAGCTTGTCAATGTCTTTACGTAATATATAAACCATATTTTATGTATAGACATGTATCCTGTCGACTTCGGAAATTGCGAAACTGTCAAAAGAATTTCTAGTAAAATTGGGTAATCCAATGCACTATCTGGTAATGGATGCGCTGTCAATTCGAGTCTAGGGGCAGACCTTAATATCTTCCTTCCAGCTTTTGTCCCTTTTCAGAAAACTTTTACCCCTACCTTTATACGCCTCTACCTTTTTGTATATCGAAAAGGATCCTTTTTCTGATCACGGTCAGTTTTTATTTTCTTCAAATTTAATATTATAAAATATTTTACTGATATAGTGGGGAAAAGAAAAAAAAAATTACATAAATGCAAGTTTTGAAAAAATATTCTCAAAATTGAAATCTATTTTTGAAAATATGATTTGAAGTGTATTCTTAAAAATATTTTTTTAAGAGTGGTATTTTTAAAATTTTCTTTAATTTTTCTTTCTTTTACTTGATATAGTGATGAAATTTTTGTATATTCAATTTAACACTTGATAGTTTGAATTTTTTTTTCTTTTTTTTTTTTTGGATCAAAGGGTTTGAATTGTCAAATGTAACATTTCTTTGAACTTTTTAATCATCAAATCTACTGCATCTCTTATCTCTAAATTATATCATAATAAATGCTATGGTAAAAGAAATAAATAAAAGTATTATAATGAGAGCCTCATCTCTTTCGACTTTTTCTTTTTTAATAACAACTACCATTACAACTACTATAAATAAACAAGGAATTGAACCTGATCTATTGCTTTAGGAGATCAATTCATATTATTTGGCTATAAATTTTTTTACTAATAAGTAAAGTTTTGACCGGATATAATACCTAACAATTTAAAACTTTAAATATAAAATTAAAAAAAAAACACATAAAATTTGTAGTGGCTAAATCCGACTTATAAGCTTTAAGCTTAATAACGAAATAAATTTAACTATTTAGATGAAGTGATAAGGCCCAAAGAGTTAAACTCATAAGAATTTGGGATGATCAAAAGAGATTTGGCATAATAAACTTGAAATAGGATTCATTTAATTGGTCCGTCCGATCCAACTTTTCTCGGTTTGACTCGTACTAAAGAATAATAAAACACTTTATTTGGATCTAAATCCATAAAAATGTCTACTTAACATCCATTTATATAAGGCTTTAATCATGACCATCAATTAATATAATGATTGGATCCTCAGATTGAATCAACCTATTACTTCTTATAAATATCCCCTCCACTTCCTTATTCAAGAGAGAGACAAATTCGAACCAACATCGTTATTTTACTGAAATCTTGTCTCAAAGATTAAAAATTAAACACTTAAACGTCCTAAAAACGTTACCCTGTTCTTTATCCATCGTAAAGTTTGATACTAGTGTACTCCTTCACCTATTACCTAATGTATTAGAGTTTATCGAGACTGTTTGTTTTTATTCTCTATCATAATTCACTTGATCATCTCATATATATAAATTAAGTCATTTCCTTAATTGCGATATGTAACCCCTTTTGATTCGAACTCCACACAAAATTCATATACTAATTTTAACACCCCACTCTCTTATTGGCGAGGTTGTCCGGTTCATAAGCAATTGTAAGAGGAAAGCTAAATTTACTACAAATAACACCTACTTTACGTAGGAAATCGTTGGTTGGATGTAACCTTAGAATTATCCCATATAGACTAAACCAAACTACCCTTCAGCTTTAGTGGTTCTACAGTATGCATCATATTCAAAGTTATATAATAATCAATTATCTATATCTTGATAAAAATATATATATACGATACGAATAAATATAACTATAATATTAACTAATTATTTATGATTTATATCCAATTTCTCTACTATCATGTCTATTTTTTCTTCCTTTCTATACCTATTATATTATTGCTATTAGTTCAAAAATCTTTGGACCAATTAGCAACACATTTCCAAATATTAAAAAAATGAAAAAAAAAAAAAAACCTCTTTAAGATGTTGGAAATACACTGACCCCTTATTTTTTTTTTTATAAGAAAAAAACTATGTAAAAACATGATACGTGTTTTTATATCTTTATAATCAGCTAATCGTTGTTTTTCTTTTTAATAAATTCATGGCTAGCTTTTTTTTTTTTTCTTTTTTCATAATACAACAGCCAAGTGCTTTATCAAAATTTCAGGTCGTACATCGTACGTTGTGCTAATTATAACGTGAAGAAGGAATAAATTGGAAGGATAAATATTAAGGAAAAATTCTTAGTTCACTACACTCCTCGATAATTAACTAGGTACAAATAAATCCATAAATCCAAAGTCTGATTGTCTTACCTTTTAAAAATTATTAAAAACGTGAACATATAACAACATCTCGAAAGCATCGACATTTATGACCCTTTGAGCTACCGTTTTCGGATTCTCAATTGTAGTTGTCGTTACAACTATCCATAAATATTTTTATGTAAGTAGTGTTAGAAAAAAAAAAATTTGTATTGCACGAATGGATAAAATAAAATTGGGGTAATATCAATATTTATATCTAAATTTTATAAATTTTTTTAATTATACAATTGAAATTTCAGGTTACATTAAAATACACTCAGATTACAAATTTTATTGTTAGCATCTACTCGTTCGTTATGCAACCTTAACTCCATTAACAGAGTCAACATTATCACCTAGTAGTTTGATAACTCGTGTTTTATTTATTTATTTTATTTCCAGGTCATGTTTGCCTTTTTCCAATCACACATCTATGTAAGAAAAGGGAAGAAAAATAAAAGGACACATCAGAAAATTAGAAAGCTAATAACAAGAAAGGTATAAAACACAGACAAATCTCTCAATAAATTTGCCTAACCCTAACTAAAACCTTAGAAATAAAAAAATTGAAATGCTAAGTAAAACACAAAGAATCAAAACCCTAAAAAATCCGTCTTGCACTTGAAATTTTTTAGCAATGGAGAAGGTAAGACTGGACCATGGAGCGATGGTGAAAGGTACAATTTTTACCTTTATTACGGCTCTATCTTGTTTCGAATCTTGGTTGTGATTTATCGACTTTTTCATTGACGAAGTCGAAAGTTGTAATATAGATTCTAAGAAGAGACGTATAAGAAAGAGGAAGACCATATAGTTTTTCTTGTTTTAATTTGCTATGATGTGTTTAACTGTTCTGAATTTGCCGATGTATATTGTTTTTTTTTTTTTCACTTTTATTACATGGATTGATAAGTGAAAAGGGGGAAATATTATTTGGAAATTCAAAATTAAAATAAACATATATCATTATATGATTGGCTTGTATTGTTTATTGAATTAACGATGTTATGAGAAGTTAACAGAGGTATATATTAAAACATGTAAAACTTCAATTGAGTGTGTTTTTATACAGCCTAAAAGTTCAGGTGTATAATTAAGAAATTTTATAAAGTTTAGATACAAACTATGATATTACTCCAATAAAATTGCATTCCTTGCTATCCATTAATGGAATGACATATGTGAATAAATCCTTTCCTTATACCTTATTGACCTAGATTTTAGACATATTAACTAATTTATATTCTTTTAAAATTAAATTATTGAATTAATTCGAATTATTAAATTAATTATAAGTTCAACTATCTAAATATAAAAAAATATTAATTAATAATAAGATAAAAGACTCGATCAACATCGTCAGAACAAGAAATAAAACCATAAAAGCACTCTACCGATCTCTTTTCTTTTCATGTATAAGGAGAGAGACATGGCAAATAGAGCTGGCAATTATTAATACACGAGACATGACACGTATATAAAGAAAAAGGACCACATATGATAAGAAACATGATAACAAGATATAGATATATATCATTAATATACACGATTATATTATCAATCAACTATTTTTTAATGCTATTATAAATTTAGTATAATATAGGAACAGCGAATACTACCCGGTAACAAGTTAGTAGCGCTAGTAACAGACCTTTCTTAACCTTATGTCCTTTAATGGAGTATAAATCATACTTTTACGTAGATTATGTGTATCTTATAATGTGCTGTAGGCTTAGGAAATTGTGAACTGTTAAAATGGGTAATCCGATGCACTATCTGGTAATGCATTGTCAATTCGAGTTTGGCGAGCCCATTTCTTTTCCTCAGCTTTAATATTTTGGAAATTTGATATTGTAAAATGTTATATTGATATAATAATTAATTTTTTGTATATTAAAATTTACACTAAATAGTTTGAATTGCTTAATATCATATCTTGTCAAACTTTTTTATCATCAAATTTTCCTCATCTATCATCTCTAAAATAATATTGTTATAAATGCTCTTTGATTAAAAAATAAAAATCTAATCAATAAAAGATAAGATATTAAAATCTTTATTAACCATGAAGGGGGTTCTAAGGGTACAAGAGATCCTTGTCCTTAGCTTTCCTAGGCTAGGAATAATATATATATATTTATCTATCTTTCTACTATCAAAAAGTAACAAAAAATTTTAAATATATCTATTTGTAACCATGAGAATAGGTTGTGTTAAAGTAGTGGGAGGGGATCTCATATATTAATTTTAACAATATTTATAAATTGACACGTGATTAAAACATCATATATTAAGAGGTCCCTACTCTTCAATAGATGTAGTCATTTAGTTTATCATTCGACTATTAAGATAATTATAAAAGTAAATATAATGAAAATTTCAACGATTAGATTATGGATTAGACAGTTTCATTGACAAAATTATATAATAATTCATAATTTTGATGTAGTCAATATTTTTGGAGCATTAGGTTTAAAGTAGAAATTTTTTATGTGTTAACATCATTCCTAATAGTGTAGCATGCCAATTATGTTAGAAAAACCTAACTTATTTGTATTTATAACATTAAAATAAGAATTTGTACTTATTGATTGATTATTTTGTTTGAATATCCTAAGCTTAGATCGACCTATGTGAGGACTATTTTCAACATGAGCTTATTATCTAGAGTTAACTTAGTTTGGCTAGCTCATGCACTTACCTTCAACAAGAGCTTAGATTAGATCAAAAAGTTTAAGATAACTTAAAGATTGATCAAAGCAAGGACAACAAAACCCAAAGCCTAAGGCCCAGGATAGGAAAGTTAAAGTTAAGTTTAGGAATTTTGAATATTTAAATTAAAATAAGAAAGGCAAACAATTTGATGGTTATTATATCCAATAGTTACTAGCGACCTTACTTTAATAAAATTAAAATTTAGTGTAGATATGTGTTGATAATTAAACAAAATTTTCAACGAATAAAGAAATCAAACCTAAAAAAATTTGCTCTTTTTCATTTTACTTTCATTTTACACTTTTTTATATACTCTTTTTTCACTATCTAATTTAGATATTAAAATAGTTATATCAAACTATCCCAAAACTTCACTAAGAGCTTTTTTGTTTTTGTTTTTTCTATTTCACAGGCTATAAATCCATCATGATTTAAAATTTTTTCTCCTAATGCATCCGCACTCCGCTAGGAGTATATAAAGCTCAACTTACTAAAAATAAAACCTACTTTAAGCAGAAAATCTTTGGTGAGATGAAAACTTAGAATTTTCATGTACTGCCTAATAACGTCATGGTGACGACGAATTGGTCTTACCGAAGCTAGCCAAGTACTTTTCAGCTTTAATGGTTCTGCAATATGCATTATATTCAAAGTTATATAGTAACCAATTTTTTCTATCTTGACAAGAATATATATATATATGTATGTATATATTTATACAATACACTATTTATGTGATTAGGAAATATGACAATAGATAAAAATATGATGTCGATACAATTATAATATAAATAAGTACAATTAAAATAAAAACTAAACTTTTATAATTTATAGTTAAAATATATATTTTTAATACTAACATGAAATAAGATGGAAACATACTCACCAACACAAATAACGCTCCTGCTTCTCAAGCATAATCTCTAAAAGACGCTTTTTTTTTTTGCCTTTTTTATCCTTATAAACAAAAACCCAATAAAAAGAAATAAAAGGATAAATTACATAATATATATGTATATATATATATATGTATTTCTAAGTTCTCACTTTGTATATAAGAAAAATAAATAAATAAATGAAATAAAAAAGGATGGTTTTACTTCAAGGTAGTTAGAAAACGTGTGTACAGTCCGCTGCCAATTTTATGGTGAAGGAATAATATGGATCTAATGCTACGAGCCTATGGTATATGATGTAATTAATGGTGGATAAATTATATCTAAAATCTACATGTACGTTTAGCTTATATATATATATATATATTGACTTGAATTTTTACAACTAAAATATATAAAGAAAATGCACCATTTGATTGTTTAATAACCATTTTATCCTTTAAAAAATTGCATAAAAAATTAAGGTAATATTTGTTTATTTACTTATTAAAAGATAAAATGATAAAAACAGATCTAAAAATTTATATTTTTTAAAATTAGAAAATTCAAACGTTTCATTTTAAAAACGATAACCCAAACATATCCTGGAGTAACATAAAAAAGCATATTTAAAATTTATCTAAAAATTGTACACCATGTGTTGAAATATAATTAATATGAATTCATCGTTATATCAATGAATCTTTCTGTTGTTTTTTTTTTCCTTCATTCGGATAATGTAATGTAAAATGCATGTGCATGTTGCCACGTGGGGGATACTCCCACTCACATACCCAATTCCCCAGGACTCATTCCGACGGTTGTTACTTTACAGCTGTCGTGTCACCACCGTCCTTAATATCCTCCCCTAGGGTCATTTCCGTCTTCACACCTCTGCCCCTTTTTCACTTCCTCAGGGTTTTAGCACTAAAACCCACCCGAATTACTACCAACGTCTCACTCTCTCTCCATCCCCACTTTCTTACTCTTTTTTTTTTTTTTTTACTTGGTGTTTTTTCATCTTCAACAAGATGATTGCAGCTAAAACCAGTACTACTACTTCCGCTGATGTTACTAAAAAGGTATTCTCTTTTTTTTTTTTAATTATTATTATTATCGTAATACGGTTGAGCTAGGTTTCAGGTTATTTTTATGTTGCTCTGGTTTTGGTTAATTGGGTAATCATGGGTTTTCTGTTTTTTTTTTTTTTTTTTTGCGCTTTTTGTTATGGTTGTTGAAAAAAGATGAATGTCCAGGAAGAAGGAGAAGGAGAAATGGGGAGTGAGAACATGAATATGAATATGAATATGATAAAGTATTGTGCTGATTGTAAGACCACCAAGACACCTCTTTGGAGAGGCGGTCCTTCTGGTCCTAAGGTTAGTGTCAGTTCTTGATCTCTTTTCCTCTGTCATTTTCTCGTTTGTTGTTGTTGTTTTTTCTTTTTTCCCTCACGGGTCTCATTAACTAGTCTTTGGATACTTGTTAATGGCTCGGGAGAGAACTTAATCATATTTTAAAGAAAAAAAAACCTATGAATGAGATTATGGAATTTTTTTTAAAACATTTTTAAACATATGTAAGCAAGAGGCACCGTTGCCATGTACTTTTTTTTTTTTCATTTTAATCTTTTGGTGTTATTTCATAATTATATTTATTTATATCTTTTTTTATTTCGTGTTGGCTTCCTCTGTTTTGAGTTTCTTTGTTTTTTATTTTATTTTCCCCAAACCATTAATCTTCTTTTTTTTTTTACTGCTTTTTGTTATTTAAGAAATTTAACACTAACATTATATCGTCTATGTCTTGTTTTACCTTTTCTCAACTGTCTACTCAGAAATCATGGTTTTCTGTTTAATGAATTCTTATTTTTCATTTCCCCTAATCTTGTTGTTATTATAAGCAGTTTAATTGTCTTTACCCTCGATTCGGTAATAGTCTCTATGAGTTTCTCATTATTTTGGGTCAGTAGTTTTTGTTTGCACTTAAATGAATATACTTCATTTACCATTTTTTTATTTTTTGAAATCAAACCAGCGGTTACCGCAATTTTGTGTTGTTATTCTTCTTTTTGCTGTTACATTTTTAAATCACCAATGAGCATGGTTTTGAACTTTGAATTTTCATTTTTCTGGGTAATCTTTTGCTCTTTTCGTTTTATGTCCACTTAATAAGCATACCTTTTTATCCATCAGCAATGAGCATAGTTTTTTTTTCATTTGTCTAATTTTTGTAGTTTGTAACTTCTTTGCCCACAAGAAGCTGTTGATTGAGATTGTTTTTCTTACATGCAGTCATTATGCAATGCATGTGGGATCAGATACAGAAAGAAGAAAATCTCAACGATGCCAATGAAGCTGAGCAGGAAAAGAGAGAAAAACACGATTTCCACTACCGCCACCACAGCTGCCGCCGCCACCACTGCTACCAGTACCTGTAGCACCGATAGAGTTGGAGGTTATGGTAATAAGGACTTGGGAGAGTCATGGAAGATGTCACTAGTGATTTTAAGGAAAGATTTGTTGCTCCAAAATTCTATTGTGAAAAAACAAAGGTGTCAAAGGAGGAGAAAAATGGGTGAAGAAGAATTAGCAGCTGTTTCTTTGATGGCCTTGTCTTGTGGTACTGTGTTTGCCTAAATTTAGGTAAATAAAAAGTTATTTCCAAAAAAGGGTGTACAAAAAAATAGGAAATGGAAAAATGAAATAGACACTAACCAAAGTAGCACCCATAAAATTTGACTTCAGGCTTTTTAGGGTTTTTCTTTTTTTATTACCTCTTTTTTTTTTTAGGGTTAGGGTGATGGGAAGGATAGGAAATGGAAAGTGGGTTTTGGGTGTGGAGGTGATGCTATGTATCCTTTGTCTTTGAATAGACTTTTGAGAAAGGAACAAATATAGTTAGTTGGATTTTGTTGATCTTTGTTAGTGTAAATATATGGAATGAGGATTATGGTGGTGGTATAATTTTATTCGATAGATAATGTCTAATTTTTATTTAATGGTTAACAATGAATTCATTTATTTGTTTTTTGTATTTTTTTAGTAGGCATTCAATTTGTAAAATTTAGCCATCCATTAGAAAGGGGTTTATTGATAATGCTTATGGGAGCATTTAGGTAACCTCTAAAACTAAGAGAGCAAATGGATCTTTCAAACTTCATAGGCAATTTTTTTGCAGGTGACATGCAATAATGCTTTGTGAACCAGAACAATGTACGATTGAGTTTTCAAATGCAGTAAAGTTGGGATTTACAATTTATGACAGGTTTTCTTAAAATTATTGACCAGGGATTATGTGCGCTGGCACTCATCCAACGTTTTAAAAAACCAATTGCTTTCATTGAGAGTTGAACTCAAGACCTCCCGCTTACTAAACGGGTGCTCTAACCAACTGAGCTATGAAAGCATTGTTGTCCTATTAAGGAGCAAAATATTTACATTAATGTTTTTTAATCTCAACTTGCAACCATGAAAATGTTATATTACTGATATATATATATCTATCAAAATTTTCCTCGTTGAAGATATTAACAAATGGAAGTGTACTTTGGAAGGATGAAAGATTCTCAGCAAATCTTATATATATTACATAATTTTAGAAACTTTTAGTCAAGCACTGTGCAAGTGATGGGATTTTAGAATGGTTAAGATCTTTATATAATGCATATCTTGTTTGCTTCCCAAACCTGAGCTTGGCCCACGGTATATGTATCAGGGATATCTAGCAAATATGGTAATAGGATCATATATGAATATTCTTTCCATCTAAATAATATCCCACAGGTCGAATATTTTTCCCAATAAGAATTTGCAATCAACAACTCTTATGTTTAAAAGATTACAGCTCTTTCTAAATAGTACTTTATTTAGCGAAAACGTTCGCTAGTAATAAAAATTATAGTTTATATAATATTAGATTCAATATATATAAAATGCATCGTGTTAATACATTAATCATGATAGTTTTTTAAAGTAAATTTCATTTTTTTATTCCTTATAAGTATACTGTAAATCAATATCTATACACAGCTCAAGATTTTGTTTGATTATCTCAAATGCTTAAAGCTACTCCAGATTAATCTTGATAGTTGTTTCGATATTATAGATAATTCCAGGCAATTCTCATCCATATAAATTATATATATATATATATATATTATTTTTGTCTTTCTGTCATCTTAGAATTCCACGGTTATCGATTTTTAGTGTTTGAAGCCAAATGTAGCCCAAGAGGAGTGGGGAGGGGTACCTTGCAAGATTAAGTATAATTCATCTATGTCTGTCTATCTATCCATTGAACTCATCGAACTATAGAAGACTTAAAAAGCTGCAAAAGATGAAGATTTATGTGATTGAATTGAACATACACGATTACATTTGACATCAAAGAATTAATACAAAAAAGATATATGAAAGTCTCCCCAGAGCAGCCCAAGATGTTTACCAAAACCAGCAAAACTTCCAGAGAGTCTGAATTATGAAACAATAAAGTAAAAAAAAACATTAATCACATCCATTCTGTAGAAATTCCCCTCTTGAATCAAGGAAAAAAAAATGGTGATCTCTACAACCCGTCTTTCCGAGCATAACAGTGTAAGTGACATTCCTCTTCATTTCTCAATTTTCTATATATGGCTTTGCATTTTTTTTCCCCCTATGAAAAATGAACAAATCAGAAAGGGAAGATAAAAAGTAGTGAAAAGATCTGGGTTGCCTATGATTCGCATAGGATCTGCCAGGCATTGTTCTCTGAGTGTACAACAGTGCAATAGGAATCCCAAGGAGGTATTCGAAGTGGAAAATCCAGCTTTAAAAGAGTATTTCCTTGAGAACGAGAAGGACCAGCATAACAAAGCACATAATGACCAGCACCGTCGCGCACATAACCATCCCTCCTTGCTTCTGCGTTCTTTCTGCCTGCATGGGGTCAAGTTGAATTTCGATCGATCAGAGTTGCGATTATGCATGTGAGAAAATTGGATTGTGGGACAGAATGAGATTGATATGAAATATTAGGAATCGACCAGACCTTCCGCAGCTGCTTTAGTCCTTCCTCGACTGTGGATGCTACATGTTGGACGTTATGGTCTATTCTATCCACAATGGTTCCCTGGGTAAATGAAAATCCAACATGTTAGTTCCTGTAATTTGAAAGATAAAACAAGATCAACCTTCATAGGTTATTATTCCCACCTGGTCGATCACAAGAACAGACAAATCTTTCATGATTTGAGCTAGCTCATTCACTGACTCGACAACCTACAAAATACAAACAAATATATATGGTCATTGTAATACCAGGACCATAATGCAAGGACATCTCAGAAGTCAATCTTGGTGAGGCTTCCACTTGCCTGCTGAATCTCTCTTTCCCTTTCCACAGTGAACGCCTCGCTCTTTTTCAACTTAGCCATTTGATGCTCATTAAAACCCTAAATAGTCACAATACATAAGAGGAGAGTCAGGGTCACGTAAAAAGTGATCCTATAAAACCTTATCGAATGTCACCAAAACAGTTTAAGAGTTCATCTAATGCTGATCCGTTGATGTTAGTTATGACAAACTTTGTAAACGTTCTTATTAAATGACATGCGAAATCTACCCCAAGAAGGGAGGCAAAAAAAGAGACAAAGTAGAAAACACACCATGTCGCCAAATCCATAGTCCTCTATTCTTGACCTGTTTCCGTTCAAGTTCATCTCCAAATCTACTCCATCTTGGCCCTGCATAAGGAATGATGATTAAAACAGACAAAGTAGCCGACATTATAGTCTAGAAATCAACATATCCAAGTGCAATAATCAAACTATTTATTTATCTCACCTCTTTTTGTTGTCTAAGGCGCTTCAAATAAGCTGATTGCTTTCTTCGGAGTTCCACTGACAGGCTTTGAAGGTCAGTGGCAAGGGACCTCTGCAATTACAACATGACATAAGATCAACTATCAAGTTGATTTAATCGACACTCCTATTTCACAAAAAATCATCTCTAGCTAAATGGACCAAAGTCCTAAGAGACTCCATGACCTACAGTCATGAAATGACTATGTGTTGATTGCAATTTCATGCTTAAAATTGCAGGCATATTGTCATTGATGCTTTTCACTGCTCCAATTTGACTTTTTACAGTAAAACCCCTTGCATCTTACACTATGGGTTGAAGGAAGGAAAGGGGAGGGAGGAATTGGAGAGGAAAAGATTCCTTCCCCCTTGTTTGGAAAAGCATAGAAAGAGGAAGGGAAGGGTTTTGCAAGGGAAAGACTTCCCTTGGATCCCGCAAACCATTCCTTCCCCATAGATGGAGGGAATTGGAAGGAATTTCTACAAAACTACTCAAAAAACCATTGAATAAAAGCACATAATAAATTTCAGAGGGTTTTTTGGTACTTTAGCAAGTTTAAGAAAATATATAATTAACTTTCCATCTATAATCACTCTTCTCTCGCCCAAACCTGTATTTTACCTTCATTTTCATTCCCTCCTAATTTTTTCATCTCATTTTTTTGTTTCCTTCCCATTTCTTTCCTCTAGACACATTGGAATTTTAACCCATCATTTAAATAGTGCAACTGCTAAAAGAAATCATGCTGCGGCCTCAATCTTACCTGTACATTCTTCCTCACATTTGAATCATCAGAAGGCCCTGCTGCAGATAGCCTCCTCAACTTCTTCTCTGATCTTTTTATCAGATTAGTTATTTCTTGCGTGAGAGCCTCAATCAGGTGTTGATCTTCTTTACCGTCGCCAAAAGAAGGCATCAAAGCCTTAGCATGAGCTTTTGCTAATTCAACCATTTTTGTCTGTGCCCGTTGCACATTGGCGGCAATTTCTTCAGATACATCGACCCAGGCTGGAGGTAGACCTACAGTAAGTGCACCCTTACTGCTGCAAGAAAACAATACTTCTATAGTTTTCTATAACAAAACTTTACTATGAGAATACTTTTCCAACAATGTTGTAAGACTTCAGACAAAATTCAATCCTAGTAGGTAACTCATTACAGAATCAGATTGATAACTTATCTGCAGAGTCAGATTGACAAGGCTGTCTTTTCCAGCTTATGTCTAAGATGTAACTAAGCCAAAACACTATATGACAGAAACGAAAAGGGTTCACCTTTTGCATTTGCAACAAAAGTTTCTGGTATCAATTCCCTTAAGTACGACAATAACCTTGTATGAAGAAACCTCAACAAGTGAACATAACATTATATGGCAGGCAAGCCTTTTCTTCAGTTTGCCTATCCTAGAAAAGGAGTTATCATTACCATATAAGACTCTTCTTACGCAGGTAACTTCCATTGCTAATTTAAATGGTAAGTTATAGTAAAGACATAATGCCTAACTCTTAATCATTCATTGGCTGAAAATCAACTGATTATGATTAAGCAACACCACCAAAACAACAGGTTTGTCACTCTCTGCTAAATTCCAAGTGTCTACAAAGTGTTTCCAACTGATCATACACACATATATCCATCCATCAACATTAGCACTAGCAATCACTTCGCTATAGTAAGCCTGTAACAGCATCGGTAGGAAGAAGTCGGACACAATTTTCTTTGACCCAGAGAGTACACAACCAATAGAAACTAAGAATTCTCACAAATTACAATTTCTCTCTCTCTCTCTCTCTCTCTCACTTTTTCTTAATGGAGGAGCAGTTGTGACTGAACCAATCAACTCTGGTTACAACCAACTGTGGGCATCTAAATCACCCTTGAAGTACAATGCATCCATCAGATCCAACTTACATGGCCTCGGTGCAGATTGAAGTCAAATTCTCTTAAAATTTATCATGTCGGTACCTGGACTTACCATTGGCCAACCCTTGGGGCTTTGAATTTACAAAGCTCTGCATGCCCTAAATAATGTCTTAAGACTCCAAGTATAATCCAAAGTATAATCAAAGTCTAGCTGATAACTTCTCATGTGCATTCCTTTAACAAGCCTAAGAGCCCAAGCTTCACAATAAATATGACATCTAATAAGCTGGTTATCCTTCCAGTCTAACGCAACAATTCTCTGCTTGGCACTGATATTGTGCAAATACTGCTATGTACTTGCCATAGGTAATACCACAATAATCTTGTATGATAGAACGTACACACTGGGCACTCTTTTTCCTTAGCTAAGCATATCAAGAAATCTTTCACTGACTACAGATTGCAATTCGAAATACTCTCCTTTTTCAACAGTCAAATCCAATTTCCATAATCTGATCTGTCTATCATCAAATGGCAGGAGGATGACAGACTTTGACTGACAAACCAAAACAAGCAGCTGGATTATCTCAACTAAAATAAGGGCCATCAGTGATCGTGTGCGAATTTAGTGATCACTCTAAAGCTAACTTTTACCTCACTCGAATAAGCAATATAGCATTGCCCGTACATAGAACTCAAGCATCCAAATTTAACTCTTTTCGTAATTGTCAGGGATACCTAGTAGAAATTAAATTGCCAATATATGTATGTATGTGTAACAACAACACGCACGCACATGTATATATCTACACAATTACACTCTTTAATTATTCATAAACCTTCTCAATTCCAATTTTCTCCATTCAATTACATTCAGCAACCGGATTGATAATCCTTACCTAAGTAGCCTCTCGAGCAAACACAATTTTAAAACACAGCCATATCGCCACACTTACAAAATTCCCACATGATGAAAATTCAGAGAAAGAGAGAAATAGAGATTGATATATACCTACAACTGGAAGAATCATCCGTACTAAGAGGAGCGTAAGAGCGATGTTGCTGATTCAAAAGCGAAGAGCTAACCATTTCAATGACTGGACCACCACCTCCAGCAGTGGCAATCGCCGATCCTGGCGACGACGAACTAACCGGTGCTCTTACACTCTTCAATGCATCTCTGTACTTCCTGTATAACAATGTTCGATTTCGCGTCGCCATTTCGAAATCGACGACCCGAACTCGAAATTACGAAGCGATATAGCACCCAAGAACTGTGGATCTGAAAATGGATCAAGGAGCTAGTAGATATTCTCTCATGGCGATTCGCAATGAGAGAGAAAGAGAGGGAGCAAGAGGAAGAGAAAGCGAGTTCCGGCGGAGTGGAGATCGCAAAATGAGTCTCTTACTACTTTTTCAGGCAAAATGTCGCCGGAGTTGGAGAGGAAGAGAACGTGTTTGTCCGTGTCCGTCCGCCTACGAGACCTTTTTTGGATCGACGGTGGCGTATTAACTTTTTCAACCAACATTAATTTGGGAGCATTCAATTTTTTTTTTTTTTTTTAATACTTCAGTTCTCTCTCTCTCTCTCTCTGTTAATAACAACTTTTGGCATAAAATTATCCATTTATGTTGAGCAATCATTTTGTCTTATTTTTTCCTTTAATACATATAATAATAGTTTTTTTTTTTTAATCTGCTAAATAACTAAACTTTATATGCAACTCAACTTTTATTTGCTATATTAATGACATTTAAAACTACCAAATATCTATATCTAATTACTACTTATCAAATTTTAAATTTTCATCGTTTTCAACATATGATAGTCATGCTCCAGTTAAAGAACAAACATGTAAACTGCAACCATGAGAGGTAATATATAAATTTAACGAAGAAAAGTCTAATGGAGTGTTATATTCGATTATTTCAGACCCCTTTTTTTTTTCAAGATAGTTCCAAACTTTACATGTAGAATCGCACCTATCAATGTTAATATTAGAAAAAAAAAGATTAAAAGTAATATTATAATTTATATCTAAATTGTGAGAACCCATAATTTAATAAATAAGATATCCTCTAAAATTCATGACAAGGTTATATGAATTATTTAGAGTGATCCTATAAGTTTACATTTAGAAATAGAAAATAACAAGATAATAATAATGTGGTTAAATAACTAACTAAGCTAATAAATGTAAGTTTTGAAGAGGTGATTACGTTTAAGTACTTAAAATCACAATATGTGCAAGAGTAACCCCTGTAAGCTCAAAATTTGTAACGCAACTAGAAAAAAAATATATATATTAAAAGAAGTAACCTTACGGACTTAGATTTTGAAAAAAAAAAAAATTGTAAATCTTGTAAACTAGCAATTATGTTGTAGCACTCAACTTTAAGACTTTTCATTTAAAACAAAAATACTCATCGTTTATGCTTCAAATTTTATGATTAGGCCATATCATAGGAAATAGTTGAAGTAATTCCCTAAACTTGAATACTGAAAAAGAGTTAATAAAATACCAATATAGCTAAAAAGTTAGGTATATTGTTATAACCCATTAATTATCAAAAGTTTAAAATTCAAGTTCGAAAATATAATATAGAATCGGAGATATATTGCTAGACCTATAATCTTGAAGATGGAGTAAAACAAATAAGTATCAAAATATGATATTATTTAGGGGAATAGTAATACCTATATATATCCTTACAATGCTAATAATCGTTATAGAGTCTATAAATTTAAACTAACAACTAATTATTGAATACCTATTAAATGATTGTGGTGGCTGACCTAGATTTGGGAAGAAAGGTTCTATGTTAAGTAACCTTCTTTGAAGCTATATTAAGAATAAGCACTAAATATATTAAGGAATGCAAATAAGGAAAGATTATCTTATTCTGTATATATGTGCTTAAAAAAACTTGATATCCAAAAAGATATGCCACAATGATTGTGAATACATATATAATATATATTTATAGATTATTTTAGTAAACTAACTTGAGATGGCACCAAGGCCTTATATTTTATTTTGTTTATCCTATGGCATAACATATAATGAAAATAAATACGGAAGTTATAATAACAATAAGATTAGAGTAATATGTACCTATTGGTAACAAAAGAAATAAACTATATGGTTATGAAATGAATAAATTATATTAAACACACACGTATTGAAATAGAAATACAAATAGAAAAACATCAAACCATTTTTTGGAACAACCATCTACTATAGTCTGCCAATCGACCATAGAAAGGAGCATGTACACTTCGTGGAGGTTGGAAATTAAATCACTCGTGGCTGGAGCTTTGTCGAGTTGCATTTTTTTCGCTGACAGTTTCAACGGAATTTGAGAATTAGCACATGATTTCCAAAAGAGTGAGTTTCTTCTATCTATAATTTAATATAGCAGTCTTTCTCGAGTTAATTAACGTTATATAAGTACATGGGTATAAAACGAGAACCTTAACTTGTGATTTTTAGCAACGTTTTACTTTAATTTCCCGGCTAATGAATACCATCAGATCTGGCATAGTATGGATATTGCTATTCACTAAGGTGCTTTTAAGAATTATGAATGATATAGGTAATATTGATTCTAATTATGTATATGCATTAGTTTGTTTATAAAACTTATGGTATTTTAGGGGTATAAATATAATTTGAGGAAAATAAGAAACGGACTCGTTTGGTGTATGACAGCTAGTTGGTTAAATTCTATTTGAAGTTCCCGAGCATGCGATGATTTCGTGGAATTAATTGGAGGGAAATACTAATTTTTGAGTCTTTAACAAGTTTATATCGGTGAAATAAATCAAAAGTGATAATAGAAGCTCATACTATTATTATTTTTTTTAAGTAGGTTTTTTAAATTTTACTATTAGTCTTGGTTAGTCGTAGCAACACACAAATTTTTAAAGATATTATATTAGATATTTAGGATAATTGAAAAAGGTCAAAGCAACACACAAAGATAATAAGCATCAACATCAAGATAAGTGGGATCAATCTTTCATAGTATTTTATAGTATTATTTTAAAATATCTAGAGACTTTAGCATGTATTTATTTATGCTTATAGTTAGTCGTTTGTGCATATATAGCACTCGTATTTGAGATTCGATTTGTTGTAACGGGAGCTTAGTTCCATGTTATGGTTGATGTGTGAACATTATTGTGCTTCAATTATTTGAGCTTAGCTAATCACCTTAAAAATGAACTAACTTAAACTCGGCTTAATATCTAACCTGACATGCATTATAACTTATTAGGGGTAACGGCTAAAATTCTCAAGCTAAACACGAACTCACTTCAATGAAAATAATTGAAATGGTCATTTCTCCATCCTTAGTTAAACTAAGTAACAAGAGATAAGGTCACGGCAAGGTTGAAGGCCATAGTTCGAAGATAGTTATAAGAGGAGGGTGTTATTTATTGCACAAGCCCTGATTTGGTTTCAATTTGCTAGTGCACGGTGTCAAGCTTCTTAACCTGGATTAAAGTAAACGTAATTTTTTTAATCTCACAATAAACTGAATAATGTTATACAATTGCATTTGCTTGTACACACTCTGCATCTAACTAACTTAGTTGAAAACCTTACTTATGATGTGTTAAATGCAAATTTCTATGTTTGCTTTACTTACTGAGCAAGTTGTTACTTATTCCTCTATAGTTGGTTTTGCAGGTTTTGAATGGATTACAAGTATTTACCCAAAACTATAATACTAGAAAATTGAGATGGGGAGTAAGATGTAATAAGAAATAGTTGGTTATTGTTTTTATTATTGACTTTCTTAACTTTTAAGGAAAACTGCATGGGACTCTTTAAGTAGGCCCGGTAGTTTTTAATATTTTAGTCTGTATATGAAATAATAGATACTTGTGAAATTTACTACCAATCTTTTGCAAAGTCAAATTACAAGTTTATTTTTAACAGATTATTTTAAAGAATTACTCCACAAGTTTATAACAAATAGGTATCAAATTCGATGCTTTAAAAGGGTAGAGTTGAGTACACTTGGTGTGAACTAAGTCTAAGATAACAGTTGTAAAGACAATTTTTATATTAGGTTGATTTATATAACAGGACTATTACAACTCCACCTTTTTAGGACATGACACTAACTTCATCGTATTTTGCAATTATACACTTGAAATTTTAACTTATATAAGAATAAACCTAATTAAAGATTTAGTTATTACCGTTTATATCTTGATTAACTTATATTCATAACGATGGTCCATTTAGTGCAACAAGCCAATAACGTGGCTATCACGACCTTTGAAGGGTCATACGAAACCCCAAGGGCTATGCGCCACCACGTACGATCGCCAATAGGTCTTGCAATCTATATTTTTGAAGTGGGTTTTGATCTATTATTTTGCCACAAGTGACCACTTATAGGGAATTGCACGACCCCCCTAAGGTCATAACTAGTCACCTCATTGACTAATCGTGCTGATTGGCTAACAGTATGAATTAAAGGTGAAAACTAAGTTTTTAATTGGATATATATTTAAATAAGTTGAAACTTTAAATGTATAATTATAAAAAGCGATAAAATGAGGTGTAAACCATAATATTGATAAAAAAATCAATAGGAACCCTTTCTCTAATATCAGTCCTTCTTCTTTCCTTTATTAAGAAAAGCTAAAACTAATTTAGGGGAAAAAACTAAAAACCTTACCTACTTTAATCTATAAAACGAAGTAGAACTAAAATTGTATATCTAATCAACTTAAATTCAATCTAAATTTCATTTTTCTTCTTCTCTTCCTTAAGCTAATCGTATTTGGAATTCCTTTTAAAATGAAATTTGTTGTATGCATTGATAATATCAATCAAGCCATAAGTAGTGCATTAAAATGTAAAATGGATTTCAATTATTCTTATCATGAGATAAACTGGCGTAGAGGGTTAAATTAAATTTTTGGCTTTAAACCTGATAATTAATTGGGTTTGACTCTTTAGGCTAAAGTGATAAGGCCAAAGAGTTGGGCCTAAATATTCGGGATAATAAAGAGAGTTTTGGTATGGTAGGCTTGAAGCTGAGTTCGTTGGATCGACTCTTTTAATTTAACTTTTCTTGTATTGACTCACACTAAGAATAAGGCTTTCATTGGGCTTGGATCCAAAGGATCCCATAGAAGATCCATTAAGGGAAGGGATTAATCTTAACTATTGATCAACATCCCTATAAATGAGATTAGTGGTCAACTCTTATAAATACCCATTTCTCTCTTCATTTAGATAAGAGAGATCTTGATGCCAACGTTGTTATTAGTTTGAACTGTGACGAAGGATAGGCAAGGCTGGTAACTGAATAGGTCTAGGCTTGCCGAAAGCTTAAAAGGAAAATGATGGGGAACATGCGAAAAGAGTAAATGCAAATGAAAAGTAAGCGAAAACCCATGAATACCCCCAATGGATATGACACATTAATGGAAATTCCAAGGATTCATGTCATAACTTGATATGACGTACGAGATGATTTGGTAAGGTTACTTGCCATCTAGCCTTACTCGAGGGTTAGGACGAGAGTGAAATGAGTGCAAATAGAGAAGTGTTTACGAGGGACAAAATGTTCAGTATATTATTGTTAAATCTAATTATTACAATTACAAGTACACGGGTATTTATACCCGAGAATTTAGGGCAACATACTTAAAAAGGAAAAAACAAAAGGGTATTACTCTAGAGAAGTAATGTACAAGGGCAAAAATAAATATTCAAGAAGAGTAATGATTAATGTGGAAGATTTTACATGTGGCAGTGATACATTGGTGAGGCTGTTAAAGGATACGGACAAAAGTGTACGGTCTGGTTGATCGTCCGAGCAAGGGTAATTAAGGATCAGTTTAGTCTCTCTTCTTAGCTTCTCGGCAACGGAGATGCCAAGTCATTGGTCGGCATGAGCGCGAGTAAGTAATCTACAAATTGATACACTTTAAAGACACGAGCAATCATTCGGCTTGGTATAAAAAGCAACTTAGTAAAGAAGTACTCAGCTTCGGTAGGAGTTGGTTAAAGTAAAAGAATCCACCTTTCTAAGTCTTCCAGTCTTTGGGCTCGATGCAAGTCAAAGGCCCAGTAGCCTAATTCCTATTAGTTACTATGCTTGAATTCTGCCTTGAGAGATCAAACGCTTAAATATTTTAATAAAACTATTACGTTCTTCATCAACCATGGAGTTTAATGCCTCTTGGCTCCTCTACCGATCACCGCAAGTGTTACAACCTTGTTAAGATTGTCTAGTCCTTTTTCCTATTCTGCCTTACTTGATTATTCAGTATGTATGATTCAAATTACTTTCCTAATCACGTGTATTACGTTTGTCATGCAATACATATGTAACCGTTATACTCATAACCACACACTTACAAACAGTTTATTCAAACTCATGTAATATGTTGTTTAGTAAAATAGATACTTTGCTCCATTAAACCACAATACAAGACTTAATTCGATTTAAGTAAAATGAGATCTAAAAAAAGTTCTCTAAAAGCAAAGTTTTGTAGCTACGATAGCTTGATCCAAATGAAAACATCATAAAATTAAGGATGTAATCAATGCGGGTTTAGGAAGGGCCTTATGAAACTCAAAGCAGCTCTTATAAGATCTGGCATTTTTCAAAACCCTATAAAAACCATATAGAGTTTTATCTCCTATTTCTAAAACCTTTTCCTATATGATTTTTAACCCTATAGAAACGAGTTTTTGTAAGATTTAGATTACTCAATAAGGTAGGTTATCATATGATTTAGATGAGTAAAAGAAATAATAGAATGAGAAGTAGCTAAGTAGAGTTAGGGTTATTAACTTATACACAAATGGAATTTAAAAATTAAATATGTTATATAACGTAGAACTTGTATAGAACATGCAGAGTATATAAGTTAAAAGAAAATATTATTAATAATATATTATTTTTTACCAAATCTGGCCTCTTATCATTTTTTTAATCCCAACCCCGACCTTAAACCCTATAGAGTTTTGAATTATATCCTATATACCAACCTGAAGTCTTATAAGCATTTACCCTATAAGGTTTTTATCATGTTAGATGAGCCAAGTACCATAAAATGACCTACCTGCTTGCATCTCTATATGAGATTTAGATGGATTGTATGTGTAGGTTTGAAATGAGTTTGGTAGAACCTGAACCTAATTTCTACCATGTAAAGCTTTAAAAACCCTATGGGACTTTTATCTTATATCCAAAACTTACCTCTATAGACACTATTAAACCTACAATCTGATTCGGCTTAACCTGATAATTTCTATCTGGGTTTTAAATAGCAATGACCACTAGTTAAACTATTTTTTATTAGAAGAGTTTCTTAACCTACCGTTTATAATAAGGACCAATACTTGTTATTTCTATTGTAGCAGCATAACATAAAATAGTAATAACATTAGGCGAACAAAAAGAGAAGAGCTAAATGGAAGAATCGATACAATTTTGAGTTAAATCAACAAAAGCGAATTCCATTTGTTTCAAGCTGCTACTCACTAAATTTGAAGGACTTTTTTTTTTTTTTTAAGAAAGAGTAGGTAATAAAGAAAAAAGATATTTAACATTAGAAAAAAGGAAAGTGAGTAAAGATTGGGACCATGTGTAATATCCTATAAATTAGCAATCAAGATACGGATATCTGGGTATTAGGATAAAGCCCCTTCATTGTATGATTAAGGTTAATGGTTGATCTAAGGCATTCAAAAAAGTAAATCAATTAAGTTAAAAACTTATGAGAAATATGATAACTCGAAATGAGGAATTCCTATACATTTAGAAATCCATAATAATAAGAATATCAAAAATATAATCCAAATAGTGAGAATTTACTTTACATGAGACCCTAAAGTCGAATTTAAAGTAATCGTACCTAAATTTAGAGTTTTTAAGAAAAGTTATTCGATTGAGCTCAAACTTTACAACTAAGATAGTTGAAAGACTTACTGAAATTAGATTTTGAAAACAATTATCCAAAATCCCAATTTTGCCTTTAGAAGTATGATTACTTAATATAATACAAAATTACACAGAATCCCTAAAATCGAGCTCGAAATGCGACGAAAACTTAAAGATAAATTAATTAAGCTGTAAAATGAAATAATATAGTATAATTTACTGTATGAATATACATGTATTTTATGATTATATCCAGTATAAATAATAATTATACCTGTATATTAACCCAAAAGTCTAAAAATATATGTAATACGTAATGCCACATAACTCCAACCTGCTAGCTTTTGAATAGTTTATATTTTTTATAGAAAAATATATTTATAAGTTAGGTCAACAGGTGTAAAATAGTTTATAGTAATGTTACTAGTAACCACAAAAATGTAGATCTTAACAATAGAATAATAAGTATAATAATATTACTAATAACACGAGATAATATGTGAAAATAATTGAATTAGTATAAACCTAATTGGTTGGATATCCCTTCTTCATTAGATTAATTGGAAGTATTCATAAGTGTGGGAATGCCTGAATTACATATAGATATGGATATATAATCATATAAATTAGTAAAAAATTAATTGAAAAATTTAATGTCTGAGAGATGCTCAAGAAATTATGATTCATGATAACATTCGTGGAATTAAGTTAAACTCTCATGATTGAGAGAAAATTTAAATGAAGTAATTGTATAGTTTTAATATTTCAATTTAAGCTCATTTATGTGAAACTTTTTGAGAAATATTAAGTTTATCTTATCTAATTACTATAATGTAGATTTTCTTAATTTTAGATATAGTTTAGGATAAATCTTTTATAATCAATTACATGATCTTAATAATTAATATTAGTGAGTAAAATATCATATAAAATGTATACAAATAAGTCCTAAATAATTAATATAACTTAACTATATATTATAGTTTACTAATATTTTTACTAATACTCACTTGAAATAATAATACGTAGGATAGGAAAATCTCGTCTATGAATTATTCTTTATTAATAATGTGGGCAATGAAAAAAATAATATTCTTTGAATATTTTAGGAATTAGGATAAATATTAAATAAAATATAATATAACTTAATTGTAAATAATAATAAAAAAAGAATTAAGTTAACCGGCATACATATGGTGGTGAAATGCTTTGAATATAATTGGCTTGAAGCTAATTGTGTTGAGCACAATTTAGGATCAGAGGGGATGGGAGGAGAAAGAAAGAGAGGAGAGGGGAACAAAGAAAGAGACAAGAGGGGAAGAGAGAGAGAAAGAGAATTGGAGAGAAAAAAAAAAGAGAAAAGAAGAAAAAAAAAACAAAAAGAAAAGATAAGAAAAAGAAAAAAAAAAAGAAAAGATAAGAAAAAGAAAAAAAAAAGGAAGAAGATGAAGAAGGAAAAAAGGAAAATAAGAAGAAAAACAAAACTTGATACTTTCAAGTAACCTTATTTCTATAATTATAAATATTATTTTTTTATTGATATTTAATAATTATAAAAAATATATATTCGTTATCTCATTATTTTTCAAGAAAGAGTATTTATTTGTATCATTTCATTCTTTTCAAATTATAAACTTAGAATATTGATAGTAGTAAGACTTGTATATTATCAGCACCAATTCCTAAAATGAATGAATCTCTAATAATTATCATTTACCAGAATTATTAAAATTGAACTTTATATACCTACAAATTTAATATCATTACTTTTGTAAAATTTGAGTATATATGATTTATTATATTTTGTTACAAAATTGTATGAAAATATATTCTTCGTTACATAAGACGATATCAGCATACTATTGATTGCTATATAGTTTTATCTATATATTAGAATTAGAAATACCCTTTAAAGATGATCTTTTAAATGAATACATAGTACGTATGGTCGAGTTTATACAAACTCCATGATATTAACCTTACTAAAATTGAACCGCTTTAGGTAATGAACTAAATGTTTTCTATAATATTACTGAAAATATCATTCTACAATGATCTTTCCGTAATTAAAGCGTAATATAAACAATAGTAAATATATTTCGATAAAATCGAAGCGATATAGTATAAGTAGATATTATTAAGTAAATAGCTATAACCTATATAATAAAATAAAATACTTAAAATATGTATGTGTTTATACATAACATATATGTATATAAATATATATACAGAACTCTACTGAACAACTGTATAAACAATATCTCAACTAAATACTAGATAAAACCCCAACGTATTCGCAAATCTTACGAAAACTGAATATGAGTTTTGGTATATATATAAGACTTTCGAGTGCGTAAAACTTTGATGTTCTAGATTTGAGCTTCAGTACAGGTAAGTGGGATCAATGCTTTACAACATTTTGGGATATTATTTCAGAATATCTTGAAACTTTGGTATGTATTGGCTTGTGATTGTAATTAGCTGTTTGTACGTATGCAGTGTTTGTAGTTGTGTTTTGATTTGCTGTAATGGGAGTTAAGCTTCATGATATGGTTGTTCTGTGAATATTATTATGCTTAAATTGTTTGAGCTTGGTTGATCATCCTAAAAATAAACTAACTTAAACTCAACTTAACATTTAACCTAATATGCATTGCAACCCATTAAGGGTAGCGGTTAGGATTCTCGAGTCAAACATTGACTTTCTTTAATGAGAATAGCAAAAATGGTCCTTTTCCTAGCCTTAGTTGAACTAAGTGACAGGAAAAGAGGTTGCAGTAAGGTTAAGGGTCGTGGTTCGAAGGTGGTTATGGAAGGAGGGTGTTCTTCATTGTATAAGTCTCAGTTTAGTCTTGATTTATGAAGTGCACGACATCAATTTCCTTAACTCGGATAAGAGCAGGCGCAATTTCTCTAATTTCACAACTGACCAGATAACATCTTGCGATGGTATTTCCTTGTACATGGATTGAATCTAATCGATTTGATTGAAAACCCTATTAGAGATGTGCTAAATTCATACTTCTGTCTCTACCTCACTTACTGAGCAAGTTGTTACTCATTCCCCTATAGTTTATTTTGCAAGTTTTGAACGAATTACAAGCACTAATCTAAAACTAAAACTCTAGCAAACTAAGATAGGGAGTGAGGTGTAAATAAGAAATAGCTGGTTATTGCATTACTTTCTTAACTTTTAAGGAAAACTACACATGACTCTTAAAAGGGTTTGATAGTTTTCAATATTATAGTTTGTATATGAAATGGCAGGTACTTGTGAGATTTACGGCCACTCTTTTATAAGGTCAAATTATAAGTTTATTATTATAAATTATTTCAAATGATTACTTTATAGGTTTATATCAAATAGATATTGAATTGGACGCTTCAAAGGGGTAGAGTCAAGTACGCCTGGTGTGAACTAGGTCCACGATAACAGCGATAAAGACAGTTTTTATTTTAAAATAGCTTACACGGCGGGACTATTATGACTTTACCTTTTTAGGGCGCGACACTATATAAGTTTAATTAAAGTTGGCATAGCATTTTGCTTCTAAATAATTTTTTTATTGACTTCAATTTTCCATCGGTATCGATTTTAGTTTTGAAAATCTAACCCAAGACCTTATAAAGTTATGAAAAGGACTATAAACCCATCTTAAGAACCTATAGTACCCACTTGATTGCATCTTCAATACATTGACTTGATATTTTTGAATTCGAACAAAGTGGTGAAAACTAGTTATTACTAGCTGTCTGAAGCAATTAATGAAGAGGAGAAAAAAGAGTAATAAGTGAACTTTCTTGAGCATCTAGACAAATATTTAAGAGGAATCTAAAGAGTAAAACTTGTATACATTTATTTTTACTTTTATCACTATCATATACGTAAATTTGCTTGATCTCTACAAAGAAGTAGAGCTTAGTGCTTGATTATATCTTTAAGTTATAAGGTGAAAGCACGAGTTTGCAATTGTTTGAGTGAAAACACTTATATTTTTAGTCATTAAAGACCATAATTAGTAAAATGCATGTGAAGTACTTATGAGGAGGCAATACATGATTATGGAGAGTTGATAGCAACACTAGCCCTACATTAAATAAGTGGGAGAATTACAATGGAGGGGATGAACGTTTGGGGTTTAGTTTAAAAAAGGGATCAACATTTTACAAAATTCAAATAAAGGATGAACGTTTCATAAAGTGATTAAAATAAGGAAAAACGGTTCGAAAAGTTTCGAATAAAGGATCAACATTTCACAAAGTGGTGCTATTATAAATCTCTCATTTAAATCATTTTGTGAAACGTTTATCTCTCATTTGAATTTTTCGAAACGTTTATCCCTTATTTTAACCACTTTATGAAATGTTCATTATTTATTTGAACTTTTGAAAACGTTAATCCCCTATTTAAACCAAACCACAAATATTCATTCCCTTCATTGTAATTTTCTCCTAAATAAGCACTTTATACATGTAACTCATTCTCCTTTATTTTCTTCTACTGTAATTTGTTTTCATACTTATCATATTTGTCCTCCATTAAGTTTGTTAATTTATCCTCCATTAGGGTTTTCAAAATATAAAACCAATTTTTTTTTTAAAAAAGAAGAAGCTAAATTTCACTTTATATACATGTGTTAACATGATTTATCACTTTGAATATCCTTGTTCTTATCTTAATACTTCGTATAAATATGTCTTATCTCTCCTTATCATTAGTAGTCAATGCATACATATTATTTGATTGGTTTACAAAAATTAATTTAATTAGAAAAGATAAATTCATTAAAAGTAATTCAAAGCCCTATAGACTCTTGGCAATCATTCCTCAAACATGGAGTGGCTAGTAAAAGCCACCAAAACATGCTAAGTGACCAACCAACACCCTTAAACATTGAAAAGAGAAAAATAACTAAAAACTCGATTGAATAAAATAGTTTTTCTTTCTTAGTTTTTTTATAATGTTGGGTCCTACCACCCACTTAGTATTAACGAGGGTAGGTAAGTCATAACCTGCCAAGTTTTTATGGCTCTTGGTGATACCCCAATACAAGAACAACCAACCATCACTTGTGATTGGGATGAGGGCTAATTGAATCCCTTTAAGGTGGTAGCCAACAAGAGCCCTTAAGGCTCCAAACTTTCTTCACCAATTTTTCTTTTCTTTTTGTAATTTTCATTATAGGATTCAATTAATATATTAAATAATATTATTTCATTAAATAAGTTGTGATGGATAAATAAGAAATTGACATGCACCAATAATAATAAGGATGGATAAACTATAGATCTACAAAATAATAAAGTCTAAAAGTATAGGCTAGTTAAGTCATTAGAGGAACAATACCTAAATCCAAGGATACTCCAAAATCAGAGTGCATGTTGTTTCCATAAGTTTATGGATGAATATGCCTAATAAAAAATTATATGGAGTTTAATTTAATCTTAAAAGATAGGATTTCTCTTTTTTGTTTATGATTTATAATTTTTCCATATGTTTGATTTGATGTAAGATTTGCAACTGATAAGCTGGTTCATGATCGTAAATGAAGTGAATAAAATCATGTTCATTCATGTAACATAAGGTTACACTTTATGCTATTTGGAAGTAGAATGGCTATTTTTATTGTACTCTACAGAATAGTTATTCACCATTGTTTGGATATACAATTGTTTTTTGTTCCTCTTTTTTTCTTTTTTTGTTTCTTTTATATGTTATGGTTTTTAAATTGTGTATTTGCTAAAATGAAATTCCAAAAGATGGAAATATAAGTGTGTGTATGTGTATACATATTCTCTTATAAAATTAAATACCTAATAAATCCTTATAAAATTATATTTATCTTTTATTTTTTTTATAAGAATATACAATTTCAAATATCACATCTTAACCTCTAACCTTTGACTTTATATGGGTGAAAGCTTGCTCAACTCTAATAATTTTTTATATATCTTGTTCTCTAAATTCGTTGTTATGTAAACTTTAGACAACTAGATTATGATTTTAAAATCTAACAAAATAGATTTTTTTTCTCTAATGTTTATGACATAAACTAGAAAGGAATAGCATTTAGATCTTACACCATACTTGCGATATAACTATAGTGATTCTCAATAGCTAATCGTGGGGGCGAAGGTTCGAATGTGATAGTCATGTGCACGTCATATGTCAAGTCATATGTCAAGTCATGCTACTTATGACTAAAGAAATAACTTAAATTATGCATATGGGATGATTAAGCAAGATAGGATAAAGAGAGGAGTAGGATATTTCAGTAAGGCTCTAACATGTATGATGATAATTGAAGGAGCCGAGTAATGTCAAACTCTACAACTAATGAAAAATAGTATGCGTGTTTTTGAGAAGATCGAGTGTTTGATTCATTTATGTGTAAAGTCCAGCAAAGTTATTGTATTAATTAAGACTTTCTTTGGCCAATACGGGGGAATGAAAGGGTTATTTATAGAAGATGGTCGTTGATACCATCCATCGATTGTGGTGGTGATTAATGGGCAAGATCAAATCCTTTTTCTTGTGGGCTTCAAAGAGACTCCTTCTTTCGGTTTAAGCCTAATAAAGACCTTATTCTTTTAACATGAGCTAAATCGAGAAAGAATGGATTAGGTAGATCGATCTAACAGGCTTTATTCTAAGTCTACCATATCAAATCTTTCTTAATCATCCTGATGATTTATGTGTTTAACTCTTAGGATCTTATCACCTTAGTCTAAAGAGTCAAATCTATTTTTATTATTAGACTTAAGGCCTGAATTTGGATTTAACCATCTACACAATTCTAAGTCTATTTCTTCAATTTGCTACATTAGTTTTTCGAAAATTATGTTATAATCTCAACTTTTTCTTTTCAATAATCATGACATTATGTTACAGAAGGTGATCAGAGTCATTAATTACATAAGAACCGTAGCTTATATTTGATCAAGGGAGTTCTAGATTCCTTAAGATTAACATAATACTTTTGTAATTAAAAAGTCAATACTAATATGAATAATAAAGAAAATCATATCTTCAACATCAAAAGGTTGCTTTATGCGTAAAATGATTAATTGAGGCATTGATATTAGGTTTATCTCTCTTTCTTATTATTTGTTAGTGCATAAATAGTTTTTTATTTGTTTACAAAAATTAATTGAATTAAAAAAGAAGAAAAATCCATTAAAATTAATTCAAAACTTTAGGACTCTTAGTGGTCATCCCTTAGCCTTTGAGTGGCTGGCAAAAAGATAGAGAGATCCAAAATAAACAAAAAGAAGAGTTTCGAGCATTAAAGCTCGTTTATCCATATATCATTTGACTTAACATAGAAAATGCATAAATGGGAGTTGCTATCCTTCCATTGCCTTTACCAAAGTAATTTGTATTATTTAATTCTTTTTTGAACTTGCAAGAAAAGACTAGTAATTCAGCAACAAAACCACTCCTTATTTGGTAATGTAAGGGAGGCCATAAAAAGGCTACCGAACCTCGTAAATATTTGTTACATTAGGATAGCTATTCCATTTCGCCCATTTCGTCAAGATCAAAAAGTAAGTGCAGCACATCCACCAAAACATGGTGAGTGACCAACTAACAATGAATATTGAAAAGAGAAAAATAACTAAAAGCTTAATTAGTCATAGCCATTTGTTCTTTTTTTTTTTTAAGTTTTTCAAGGATGTTAGCTTGTACTACCTACAAAGTACCAACAAGGTTAGGTAGGCTATGACCTATCATTTTTTTCCCGCTTTTCTTGACACCCTAAGGCAAAAGTAATCGACCATCACTTGTGATTAGGGGTAGGGAATATTGGATCCCAACAAGAGCCCTTAAGGTTCTAAATTTTCTTCAACAATTTTTTTTTTCTTTTTGTAACCTTCATCATAGATCTTAATTAAAGGGAGAATTATACCAGAGGATATTAACTTTTGCTAGTAAGTTCAAATAAGGGATTGATGTTCCGAAAAATTCAAATAAATGATCAACATTATAATGATAGATTAAAATGAAGTATCGTCATTGTAATACCGTTAGTTTCATATGGCATGGATGTTAAGTGACACATAGCGCTCATGTGTCGCACGTGTAGCATTGTGTTGTACACGTGGCATATACGTTGTGCTGATATGTGCATTTAAATAATAAATAAATAGAAAAAAAACTTATTATGAAAAGAAATTAAAAAAAATTAAGAAAATTTTGTAATAATAGTTTTTGATAAAGTATGCTCTAATCTCAAATTTTTCTTTTGAATAGCCTTTAAACTAAGTTGAAGAAAATGATTAAAGTCATTAATCATAGAAGAACCATTACTCATAGTTGACTAAAGGATTAGTTCTAGATTCTCTAAAATTAACATAATTTTAGTCTTCCATTATTAAAAAAGCCAATATTAATAGGGATAATAAAGAAAATTAGATCTTCAACATCGAAAGGCTGCTTCATGTGTAAAATGATTAATCAAAGCATTGATATTTAGTTTTACCCAAGTCTAATTAGGTGGAGACCAAATAATAACTCCAAGATATCTTTTGATAAGATATGCTTTTTCTTTTTCTTTTTCTTTTTTTGGCAAACTATTGTGTAACTTTGGAGGATGGGGGAATTGAAGTTAATTTATTCAATTTGGAGACCAATTTTTGTATTACTAGGTTATAACGACTTTAGTACTTTTGCATTAATGTAGCATTATTCATTAGTTTCCCATCTAACAATCTGATGTAGCTGTATATTCGATTCAAGGTTAGAAAAATCTTTTCTTATGCTAAACCATGTATACCAAAGTACAAAACTGAAATTTACAATCTAAGGCGTCTAGCCTCAACTTCACATTCTAGATAATTATACCGCAAAATGTGATAAGTATTGTACACGATAAATGTGATATAAAATAATTATACTCTCCCATTCTCCTAATACTATGTTATTTAATTCTCTTTATACTATGTTATCCAATTCTCTTTATATTGTCCATTCTTCTTCTTATTAAAATCTTTTATGATAAATACGTCGGATGTTTGGCAGAAGATGGGAAATGAATTGAATAAGTCATAGGAAAAGGGCGTAGTATTAGGGGTATTTGTCCTATATGTGCAAATAAAAATCGGGCATATTCTTATTTTTACTCGGAGTAGAGCAGAAACCTAAAAGAATTGAAAAAACCCACTCAGGAACAAGAAACTGACATCGTGATTTAGATTAGATCTCGATGAAAGAATATATCAATGAGAAACCAACATTGTCAAATTTAGACTAAAAGGTTAACTTAAGAGTGAGAAAGGGTTAAAGGTCGAGAGAGTCAATCAGGGTCGAATCAAAATTGAACTAGAGTTAATAAAAATATTACAATATAATTCATATTTATTTATAAAGTAATAAAAATTACTTATATTTTGAAGAATCGAAAGTTAAAAGTTTTTTATAGTTTGTTTTTTATTTTCTTTAATCTAATTTTATTTTTTAAGAAAATTGATGTATTTTTTACGAAGTAGAAGAGAAAATAACATATTTTAAATAAAAAAATCCCGATGGGTTCTTCTAAAAACTACATTAGACTGGATTGCTCAACTTAGGTCTGACAATGATTTTAAATGAACACTAACTAAGTATCTTTAAGCAACATTAAGTGAACTCTTATTAACAAACTAGTCTTTTAACATCATGAGATAGAGTAAAAAAAAGTATAGATTGTAGAGATTATTTCTAAACTTAATCTTCATTTCACTTCAAAATCCTCTTCACTTGATGAACAGCTTTGGTGATAGTATTTATCATGGAGGTGGTCTTCAAGTGGTTTCCTAGAAGTACAACAGTCGTGTGTAGTGGTGGACTTACAAGAAAGCCTCCTGTGATAGTGCCAGTAAGGACCCTTTGATACTAAGATTACTAAGGAGAGATTAGAAGGAAAAGAAAGTATTTGAGTGTTTAGGGAGAGTACTCAAGTGTATAAGGAGTGCTTGAGAGTCAAATCCTTATATTTGTAGCTTCATGCCTAGTTTATATAACATAGAGCTTACTTGCTAAGGACATGTGTCGGGTGCAGATTGGCTCCTATGTAACTAAGGCAAGGAGGCGTGCTTAGTATCAGGAAGGATAACTCCTTTCTACCAATTGAATCTAAGGAAGGGAGCTTATTACATCGGCATAGGTAATCGCCATAGCCTGGATGGCTAGGCTCTTAAATTATATAGTATGCTGTGACGTAACGTTTAATAAAGAGAGAAGAGGATGAGCAGGTCAACTTTGGGGTTGCGTTCTTCAACCTATGTGCCAAGCACATGAGGTATGCTAAAGGGTTAAGGTTGATGTGGATTTGTTGAGTCACAAATCTAGTTACCCTGAGGACTACAAGGTCCTTGGGCTCAGGTGTTGAGGAGTCGAACACTTGAAGACTTCATGAGAAGCTTCTGAACTCCTTAGTAGTTGTTTGGGCTTAATCCAAGCGATTCAACTAAAGGTTGAGCAAGTTAACTTGCTGGAAGGGGGTGAGCTCTTGGCCCAATGGGGTACTCAAGGGTCTTAAGCATGCTTGAACACTTGGGTTAGGCTTTGTCACGCCCCAAAGTGGCAGAGTCATAACAGCTCCGCCGTGTAAACCATTCTAAGATAGAAGTTGGCCTTACAATCGCTATTTTAAACCTGATCTACACAAGGCATCCATGACTAACCCACGACTAACCTACTTTGAAGTAAACAGTTTGTAATTTAACTAAGTCGTTTACCTAAGAAAGTGAGAAAAATTATATATATATATACTTTAATTCAGTTATTACATTATTCAAAAATGAAAAATAATTCTAAAATAAAAACTTAAACCTTAAAAATATGTGTTTATTCTTCAAATGTTTTTCTTCACTCCCCAGGATCCAGCAGTTACTAGCTTCAGAGTAGATGTTGCCGCTTCTTACCAGTACCTACACGACGTCTATAAGGATGTGAGCAACCACAGCTCAGTAAGTTAGAATGGAGGACTTAAAACTATACCATAAATACAACAAGGTTTTCAATCAACTTATTAGGTGCAATGCATATGAAAGCAAATGCCATCGTACGACATTGTCCGGTCCGTCGTGAAATTAGAGAAATTGTACTCACTCTAATCCGAGTTGAAGAGTTGCCATTAATGCAACAGTTCACGACCAAACCCAAGCTTGTGCAATGAAGACCTCGCTTCTCCCGCAACTACCTTCGAGCCACTAACTTCACCTTCGCCGCGACCTCTTCTCCTGTCACTTAGTTCGGCTAAGGATGAAGAAGGGACCATTATGCAATCCTGCGCTATCCCTTTCGAAGGAGTTGGTATTTGGTTGGAGAGTCCTAAGTTCCCCTAACGGGTTGCCATGCATGTCCGATTATGATTACTGGTCGTATATTTGATTTAGTCCAGTTTAGGGTGATCAATCATTTCATACAAATTATACAATACATAATAGAGCAACAAACAGAATCACAGCATTACCCATAATCAAGCACATGCACACATCCAACTATCTAACAAGCACAACCAAGCATAATCTCAAGCTTCTAAAATACAACATTATATTAATCCCAACTTACCTCAACTCCCCGCTCACTTACTCAAGGTCCAACTTGCTCAAGCCATCGCCGATCATCCTTATAACACAAACGTGGTATAAGTTCATTTTATCCTATAACGCTTATTGTTATGTTTTGTTTAGAGTTTAATATGCCTAATTATCTAGGTCTTAAGTCTTTTATAATTATTCTAGGTTCGGGTTCAGGTTCGGGTTCAGTTTCCGCATCGATTTCTAAATTAGGTTCTAGTTTGATTTCTAAGTAGTGTTTTATACTCCAACCCTAAAAATTCATTTCAACTCATAATATGAAATTAATCACATTACTTCTTGATTTCCTAAATACCATCATTACCTCTAATTAGTATTTTATTTTACCCGGTATAGTTAAATTTGTATTAATATACCGAATTCACTCTTAATGTGAAAAATTTTTACATTTTTCATATAATTATATAAATTCAAATCTTCTATCGGTTTTATTATATATCCCTGTTATTTATATAATATCAATTTTCATCCTAATATTTTATATTTATTATATTTCCAAAAATTATGTATTATGTATTATTACCTATTATGTATATAATACACTTCTACTATTTCTATCACTTTAATTACCATCCCTAAATATTAATTATCATTTCAAAATGTCTAAACTCATCCTAAATCAGATTTTACTCCTAATTTCCCTAATTTACAAAATTAACTTAAAGTTAACTAATTTTCCCTATTACTCATTTACTACATAATTAACCTAATAATTACATCTAATACCCTAAATGCTACAAGTATCATACTCTATTAGATTTCAACATCCTAAAACATATACTTATTCATTAAATCATTAATTAACCATTTAATTACGTAATTAACCCTAAATTATCTATTTTATGCCTCATTTTAGGGCCTAAAAATTATCTAAAATTTTTTAAATTTGATTTTTGAAAACAGGCTTCATAGTACTGTTCTATATCATTTAAGTAATCTACAAAAAAATTTTGGGCTCGAAACTATGCTCCTGAGGTCATTTATTTTAAAACCAAAATATGCTCGGTTTTGCACGATTTCTTAAGGCTCATATATTACGAGACATATTTTCATCAAAATAATATTTTTAATAAAAACTACATAGAAAAATATTCTAGAATAACAAAATTCATAATTTTCTAAGAATATTTACTATTTTTAACAAAATTACATAAAATCGGGCTGGAAATCGGATTCACCGATCTGGGTGGCTCCGGCCACCATCAACCGCCGTTGCCTTGTCGGTCGGTCTGGGTGCTACCATCACCATGTGGTGGTGGTGGCCGTCCACTCCAAGCTTCTCATCTGGTGTAGGTTCCCTTTGAAGGCCCTAATTGTACAGTTTTTCTTAATTTTTTTTCTAACCCGAATTTTTCTCTCAATTTTCGCCTCTCCCTAATTTTATTTGATTTTTAACTGTCTAAATGAGCTTCTAAATTTTTCTTGCTATTTATAGAGCTTTAGTGTAATTATTGTGCATTAAATTGGACAAGATAATTGCCTTATCCCTTAATTTTTGGCTTTTGTGTTGTCTTAATTTAATTGGCCGATTTTTTCTTATTTTTTCCAGCTACCAAGACCCAATTCTTGATCATTTCTGATTTTTCTTGATTTTTCCTTAACTAATTATAAATTTTATTTAAGTATTTTATATTATTTTAGCACATTTCGCGTATTTTAAGTAATTACGCGTATTTATACCTACATGTAAATTCATATATAGTATAAATAAATATTCCTAAATATTATTTAGGTTATTTTATGATTTTTAGTATACATATAATTTATCTCTAGCGATTGGTTAATTATCGAAATGCATTTTACGTATTTTCAATAAATGACGAGTTATATACTTAAAATTTGGAATTTTTATAGTCTTTTTATTTTATTGCTTATTTTTGTAAATTCAAACTTATGATGTCATTTTTACTAATATTTCTAACTTTACTTTATAATTTATGTTCGATCAAGTCTTTCAACTGATCGAAACCTCAAATTTTTTGTTGTAGAGCTTACAGGCTTCAAAGCTTGGGCCAAAATGGCTTATCAACAAGCTTCAATTGTATTGATGCACCATATGTTTTAATGAGTTGTAGATAAGTAGTACTAAAATTTTAACATATGAAAATATAAACTCACTATCATTAATAAGTGGCTAAGCATTATTAGTATTTACCTACCACTTATCAAAATTTTTTTATTGATAATAATGATAGGTCTTGCTACCATGTCTTCCAATTGAAAATGTTTCACCATCTTACCCTTGGCCTTTTCTCGCATACATTTAACGGCTTGGTCGATGTGCTAAGTGACTTTATCGTAGATATGCTGAAGGGATTGTACTCTAGCTCTTACATCAAGGTCCTCTTGTGCAGGCATAGGTATAAAGGTGTGATCGAAGGGTAACTCGGGATTAAAACCATAGACCACTTTAAAGGGGTTTGCTTAATGGTGTTATGCACCGTTCGATTGTAAGTGAATTCAGCTATTGGCAAGCAGATATCCCAATCAGTTAAGTTCTTATCCACTGTAACTTAGAGTAATGATCTTAAAGTGTAATTAACTACTTCTGTTTGGCCGGTCAATTTGGGGGTGATAGGAAGTATTGAATAGTAGTTTGGTACCATTCGACACTGTAAGGTCCTTCAAAAATGGCTCATGAACTTTAGGTTTCTATCGTAGACTACATTTGTCGGCACGCCATGTAACCGTACAATCTTTTGCAAGAAAAGAGGAGTAATAGCCAAAGCGTCATTAGTCTTAAAACAGGGTACGAAGTGTGCCATCTTGCTGAACCTATCTACGACAACCATTACAGAATCTTTGCTTTGGGTAGTTCGTGGTAATCTAAGAACAAAGTTCATGCTCAATTCAATTCATTGTTTTGTTGGAATAAGCAAAGGCATTGCTTTTCCTTGTTCGACTTGGCACTTAGCCCTCTTGCACACAACACAATTTTCAATAACTCGATGCACATCTTGCCTTATTCTTGGCCAAAAGAATCAACCACTCAATGATTCATATGTCATTTTCTCTCCAAAATGTTCTGATGGTCCTCCACTGTGGGCTTCCTTAATCAATAGCTCCTTAAGTAAAAAAGTCGGCACGCACAATTTCCCTCCTCAAAATATGTGTCCTTCCTTCATATGATACTCATCTACTGTCTTTCCATCGACACAATGCGTAAATATGGGCCCAAAGTGTGAATTCTCAAAATACTGTTTTTTGATACTTGTAAATAAAAAAATTTAGTCTGCAGTTCATTCAAAAGTGCATGCCTTCTCAAAAGAGCATCTGCAACTACGTTGCTCTTTCTATGTTTGTATTTTATTACGAAATTGAATCCTTGAAGGAATTTAACCCATCTCGTTTGTCATTTCGATAACTTAGTCTGACTTCGAAAGTACTTCAGGGACTCGTGGTCAGTATAGATGACAAATTCTCTTAGTAGTAGATAATGCTGTCATACCTACAGTACATTCTTTGTCACACACAAAGTAATTTAGTTAAGGTCCTGTGAGCTTTTCACTGTGGTAGGCAATTGGTCGACCTTCTTGTATTAAAACAATGCTTATCCCAATGTCTGATGCGTTATATTCTAACTCAAATATTTTCTTGAAGTCAAGCAAAATTAGTAGAAGGGTAGAGGTCAATCTTTCCTTTATCTCACCAAAACTTTTCTCTACATCGAAAGTCAGTGTTCTTCTTTATTAGCTTAGTAAGTGATGCAGCAAGGGTGTTGAAATTCTTGATGATTCTCCTATAAAATGAAGTTAGTTCATGAAGCTTCTTACATCTGCACAACTAGTAAGAGTTGGCTATTTGAAGATTGCTTGAATCTTCTCGTTGTCCACTTGTAACCCTCCTTCACTTAGTAGAAACAACACTTCTTAAGGTTACCAAATAATCTCTTGGCATAGAAGATATTCAGTAGACTCAAAGATCTTCACAGTGACTCAGTATATCAACACTGTACACAAAAATGTCATTAAAATACATTATGACACACTTCCCTATTAGATGTCTCAACACATGCTTCATTAGTCTCATGAAAGTGCTCGAGGCATTTGATAGGCCAAATGGCATGACGATTCACTTATAGAGTTCATGCTAAGTTTTGAAAGCAATCTTCCACTCATCTCCCAGTCTCATGCGAATTTGATGGTAGCCATACTTCAAATCAATCTTACTGAAAATCTTAGCTCCATTCAATTCATGCAGCATATCTTACAACTTAGGGATTGGATACTTATATTTGATTGTTATCTTATTTACGGTTTGGCTATCAACACATATCTGCCAAGTACCATCCTTTTTCGGTACTAAGAGTGTCAAAACAGCATAAAGACCGAGACTTTCCCTAACATAACTGTAAGCCCTAAAGTTCAGCTAAGTAACCGTAGGATTGAACTTAGAACCCAAGGTTTAGGACGATCGGCTAAAGGATCCGATCAAACCCAAATTTTAAACTATTGAGAGGAATATTAGTAAAACTGACCCCGTAAACTTGAATTTAAGAAAATAAGTAATAAAATAGGAGACTATAAAATTTTCAAATTTTAAGTATAATAGGTATTAATTACCGAAAATGCGAAAAGTGTCATGAAATAACTAATAAATTACTAGAGATAGATTATATGTATATTAAAAATTTTAGAATGGCCAAAATAATAATTAGGAATGTTCACGTGTACACCACATATATTTACGTGTAGATAAAAATACGTGTAATTACCTAAGTTGGCCAAAAACTAAGCAAATAATTAAAGAAAATTATAAAATAATTAGAAAAAAATTAGAAGAGGATAAGATGAAGTAAGATCAGGTCATGGCAGCTTCAAATCAGAAAAAGAAAAATTAACCAATCAAATTTGGACAACCTAAAAGCCAAAAACTTAGGGAAATGAGAAAAATCCCATCAAATTAATGCACATTAAATTCTACAATTGTCTATAAATAGGGGAAAAATTTCCAGAAGTCCTTTGGTCAGTTTAAGATCTGAAAAAAATCAAAACATTGAAAAAATCGAGAGAAAATCTAGAAAAATAAAAAAGGGTAAAACTGTGCAGTTAGGGATTTTGAAGGAAATCCACACCAGACGAGGAGCTAGGAGTGGACGGCCACCACCACCACATGTTGGTGGCAGCGCCCAGGCCGGACGACAAGGCCACGGCGGCCGTCGGTGGCCGGAGCCACCCAGATCGGTGAGTCCGATTTCCAGCCTGATTTTGTGTAATTTTTTAAAAATAGTAAATATTATTAGAAAATTATGAATTTTGTTATTCTGGGATATTTTTGTATGTAGTTTGTAGGAAAAATATTATTTTGATGAAAACATGCCCCGTAATATATGGTCCTTAAGAAATTATGCAAAAGCGAGCACATTTCGGTTTAGAAATAAATGACCTTAAGAGTGTAGTTTGGAGCTCAATTTTTTTATGTAGGATGCTCATGTGATATAGAATAGTGCTATGAATCCATTTTTTCAAATTTAATTTTCGAAATTTTTAAGTTAATTTTTAGCCCTAAAATGATGGGAAAATTGGGTAATTTGGAGTTAATTAGGTGATTAGGATATTAATTACTGATTTAGATAGTAATTAGATGTTTAGGGATGTTAATCTCTGATGTGGAAACCTGATCCTAGTGTATGGAGTGTTAAGTATAAGTAATGAAGGTGTTATGTGGTAAATGTAGAAAATTAGGGATATGTAGAATTAAAAATTAATAAATATGAAAAAAATAAGTTTAATTAGATAATAAAATAATGAAAATCAGAACATAACAAATCTGAAACAAAATTTAATTTTTGGTAATTATATGAAAAATGTAAAAATTTCTCACAACATGAGTAAATTCGGTACACTAATACGGATTTAAGTGTACCGGATGGAATAAAATGCTGACTAGGGGTAGTAATCGTATTTAGGGTATCTGGAAATAATGTGGTTAGTTTCACATTATGAGTTGAAACAAATTTCTAGGGTCCGGGTATAAAACAGTACCTAGAAATCGAACTAGAATCTAATCTAGAAATCGATGCGGAACCCGAACCTAAAATAATTATAAAAGACTTAATACCTAGATAATTAGGCATATTACACCTTAAACAAAACCTAACAATAAGCGTTATAGGATAAGATGAACTTATAATATTATATGAAATACTGAAACCACGTTCGTGTTATAGGGATGATCGGTGATGGCCTGAGCAAATCGGACCTCGAGTAAATGAGCGAGGAGTCGAGGTAAGTTGGGATTAATACGATGCTGTATTTTGGAGGCTTAAGATTATGTTTGGTTGTGCTTGTTAGATAGAGAATGTGTGCATGTGCTTGATTATGGGTGATGCTATGATTCTGTTTGTTGCTCTGGCACATATTGTATGACTTGTATGAAAGGATTGATCACCCTTAACTGGACTTAATTAAATATCCGACCAGTAATCATAATCGGACATGTATGGCAACCCGTTAGGAAAACTTAGGACTCTCCGGCCAAATACCGACCCCTTCGGAAAGGATAGCGCAGGATTGCAAAATGGTCCCTTCTTCATCCTCAGTCGAACTAAGTGACAGGAGAGGAGGTCGCGACGAGGGTGAAGACAGTGGTTCGAAGGTAGTCACGGGAGGAGCAAGGACTCCATTACACAAGCCTGGGTTTGGTCGTGAGCTGTTGCATTAACGGCAACTCCTCAACCCGGATTAGAGCGGGCGTAATTTCTCTAATTTCACGATGGGCTGGACAACGTCGTGCGATGGCATTTGCTTGCACATGCATTGCACCTAATAAGTGATTGAAAACCTTGTTGTGTGTATGGTATAGTTTTAAGTCCTCCGTCCTAATTTACTGAGCTGTGGTTGCTCACATCCCTATAGACATCGTGCAGGTGCTGGCTAAGAAGCGGCGACTAATTACTCTGAAGCTAGCAACTGCTGGATGGGGAGTGAGGAAAAACATTGAAGAATAAACACATCTTTTAAGGTCTAAGTTTTTATTTTAGAATTATTTTTCATTTCCGAATGATATAATACTAAGGAATATATTATAGAGAAATGTTGTAAACTTTAACTGCAATACCTGAATGATAACAGATATATATAATTCCTCACATTTATAGGTAAATGATTTATTTAAATTACAAACTGTCTACTTCAAAGCGGGTTAGTTGTGGACGTCTTATGTGGATCAGGTCTAAGGTAGCGGTTGTGAGGTCAACTTCTATCTTAGGGCGGTTCATACGGCGGGGCTGTTACGACTCTGCCGCTTCGAGGCGTGACAGTTCTAAATTGGTATCAGAGCGTAGTTTTACTGAACTCGCTTTGAAATAAACAATTAAAAGAATTAGACACTTTAGGAGTACATCGAGAGTGGGTAGAAATAAAGGGATATTAAAGTATCGTACTATAAATTATAAGATAAGTAGTGACTATATCACTACATTGAGATATGCGTTAATTAAATTTAGCTCTAGTGATGGGATCATGTAGAGAAATTGGTGATTAGTTGAGGTGAGTAGTTGAGATGATTCGAGTGGAATGAAGAAGAATCTATGATGAAATCCAGAATTGAGATATGGAGAACAATATGATAATTGATTAAGTCAGAATATGTTATTAAGGAGTTTGTTACCGAAGTTACGTTGTAATTGATAAGACTTATGGATGATAATAGAGATTAATCTGAATTTTTAACATAATGGAGATCATGTGATGTGACTTGATGAATAAGGATGGTTTGAAAGTGAAAGATTGTAACTTAGATGACGTTAATGAGATATGAGATACTTTATTCTGCTAGTACAACTTATACTTCGACTAACACATCATATATCCTTAGATGATTAACCCCAAAAGATTTATTGAATGGTTATTACATTTTCTTGAATCAGTTGGAGTAGATTAAAATTATATGCAGTATGAGAATACAGTATATGAGGTGACAATTGATAATAGTATCGAGGAGTTTAGTAATAATAAGATATATGGAATGATTACTACTTCTGATTTTCTTATTGAAGTACGACGTCCTGAATCACCAAATGGAAAATGATACTCAATGAATGGGAAGATAAATGTGGTGGAAATTAGAATGATGAATACAATGTACTAGATGGTTATATTTTTGTTAGAAGTTAGAATTGATCATATGATTAGCTATTCATATAAGTTAGGATCCTATTGATATTTTAATAGATACAGTTGTGCTCGTTAATGGATATATATTCTTTAAATATGTATATATGCTATGATGTATTATACACTTATGAGTAAGAATGTGAAAGAGGATTGGATGCATCTTAGGTGACCGATTTTGGAAGTGTTTTGTATATGTAAGAATTGGTGGTTTATTGAAGTAATTTAGGCTGAATGAAGTGTAATCTTTGAGTTAATATAGAGTGGAGGTGTAAAGAAATTTGATAGAACTGATCGGTAGGATATGCTAATATTGTGGATGAAATTCCTAAGAAGTTTGTTGATGAATTTGTGTTGTAATCAATGTGATGCGATGAAGTGACGAGACTCATGAACAATAGTGGAAATCAATTTGAGTTTTGGAACAAGAGAGATGTGGTGATATGTATAAAAAATTAAGGTGAATCCGAAACTCATAGGATTTGTGAGATGATCTTAGTTCGGTGCTTGGTATAAATATGAGGTAGTATAATTTGAAATGAAATAAAGAAGGGTATAAAAACGGATTCTAAGAAGACAAAACATTGAGAGGGAAAAGTTAGAAACCGATTCAGAAATGAATCAAAACCTATACTAGAGGTATAATCAAAACCCAAGTCAAGAATAAACCTTATATAAAATAAGAATGCAGTATAGGAGATGATAAATGATGATAATAATAAGGAGTCTAATGATGAAAGGTATATGAAATGATCGTTATTTCTGATTTTGTTCCATGGAAATATAAAGGATCAAATCAACAAGTGGAAATGGTATTGAATTAATTAGAAGACAAATGTAGTGGAATTCTTTTGAATGAATAGTTGTTATAAGTAATTTGAATTTTGGATATGGTATGATAGTTGATCGTGTTTTCTTAAGAATTAGAATTGACCCTGCATTAGTTATTTATATGTGTGGATATCCAAACGATCTTTTAATGGATGTAACAGTGCTTCTTGATGAAGTGTAAACTTTTGGACATGTGCAAATGAAATGATGATTGACATATTTGTGGCTGGGAGTGTAAAAAGATCAAATGTATTTTGGTAGACAATCTTGGAAGTCTTTTATATGTGTAAGAACAGTAGAAGGAATAATGTTATGAGGTTACAATCAAACTAAGAATTCTTAGGTCTTTAATGAATCATGAATTAAAGAATTATAATTTGGAGTAATAATTAAGTATGAGTGAAGCCAAATGAATATAAAATGGATAATGAGATCCTTATGTAGTGTTAAGGCAAGTGGAATTATATTATTATATGGTCCTTATATTTGATTATAGGAGATGGATAGTTATTAAATGATACATGATAAATGAAGTAAGATTGCTATGTAAACTACAATTGAATAAATATCCAAACACCCTAAAATATTAGTAGGATGAGTAACAAGCGACGGTGGAGATGGAATTAAAGTAACCAGTTGGAGACAATTAGGACTTTTGATCAACAGTTACTTAGTTATCCTAAGGACCCATCTAGTAAGGCATAACTCTCTAGAAAGTAAATTTTATGAGACAATCATCTATTAGTAAACTAATTAGAATAAGGAATGTTGATTTTCGATAGTATTTAAGGATCCGAGCTTAAAAGAATTAGAAGATAAGTAGTGATTTTAGATCCTCACTGTAGAATATGAAAATGGACGAAATGCAAGTACAAGGATGATATTAAGGTATTCATTCCATATAAGTTAGAAACTAGTGAATGGACAAGGATTTTAAGATGATTGAGATTATTGTTACCTATCAGTTTATAATTTATATTGAAGAAAGGATATTAATCCATAGAATCATAGGATATAATGGAAATGGAATTTAAAAAGGAAAGTTACTGATGGTAGATTATGAGAAGTTTATTCATATCTATAAAGAAGAGACTGAAGAAAATATCACTAAGTACTGAATCTACTAGTGACATATAAGAGTTTAAATTTATTTCTAAAGATTATTCTGTGGATGTTTGAATTTCATGACTAAGTCAATCAAGAATCAAACCTATGATCGAAACTCTGTATTGGACGTTGTAAATGAGACTTAAAGAGTTAGAAGGGTAATTATCAAATTCTAGAATAATGTTAGATTGGAAGAGCATCAAGATACGATCAGTGCACTAATTGTAGTCCTAGAATCAGGAGAAAGAGATACATGCCAACCATATATGGAAACACTTGTGGTGGTATCCATCAATAGTATTTTGATATACAAAATATTTGGGGACAACATTATTAAAGTTGAGTGATCAAAAGTAGTATATTGAAATGGAAGACATGTGATTTTCGGAGAAGAGAATACGTTTTCATTAGTTCGTTATATTTGGATAAGAGATTTTGGTGGATATTAGAAATATTGAATTAATGATTAGAGGAAAAATCTATTGAGGTAACCTAGTAAACAAAGAAGCTATGAAGCTACAATGTACTTCATATTAGCAATTGCAATAGGTAATCCAACAAGAACATGGCAAATCTAAATTGTCCAATTGTTGTTGTTGAGTCTCATGTCTTATCGATCTGGTCAGTGTATCTTATTGTGTCATGTCTTATCCAGTAATAATATCAATACTATTTCTTTTGCTGAGTCTGTCGGTCAAAAGTTATATTCATCCTCCTCGAGTCAAGTCAAGTCAAATTGAGTTGTTAACCATCTTATTTGAATCCGAGATGGAGAAGCGTTAAGATTTGCCAAATTGCTTCTGTTGATCCTATACTAAGCTTTATGAAGAGCAAATGAAAAGCTAAGATAGTAGTATCATCGTTTTGAATAGAAGATTATGGATGAAAGGAAGGGTGATGATATAAAGTGAATTTAGAACCACAAATAAAACTTAAGAAACAATTAAACAAGGAATAAATGGGAAATAAACCAATAAGAAAATTTGCAAAATTGTAAAGCTAAGTTATAAGAAATACAATATGACTAGGAGACTACAACGATGAAATAAGCCCTGATTGATACTAAGATAAGGAATGCAAACGAAGGAAATTAAGAGATCGGGCAAAGGATCAAATAGAGAAGAAATGAAATATTAATTAGAAAGCAATTAAGGAACTTAATCAATAGATTACACAGAAGTCTCATTTGATGATAGCTCAGTAGAATGGAAGACGGGAGTTAAGGATATAAAGTAACCCCCAAAAATACTGGATAATCAGGTTCAGAAGTTCAAGAGTTGAGACACAGAATAGGTAAAGATACGACCTAATGAAGGTCTACACTTAGAAATTTAAGTAGAGCTAAATGTACTATCAATCCTAACAAGTAAGCAATACATAGGTATACAGTAGTTTCGAGGACGAAACTATTTTTAAGGGGGGTAGAATGTAAGCCCCAAAGTTCAGCTAAGTAACCGTAGGATTGAACTTAGAACCCAAGGTTTAGGACGATCGGCTAAAGGATCCGATCAAACCCAAATTTTAAACTATTGAGAGGAATATTAGTAAAACTGACCCCGTAAACTTGAATTTAAGAAAATAAATAATAAAATAGGAGACTATAAAATTTTCAAATTTTAAGTATAATAGGTATTAATTACCGAAAATGCGAAAAGTGTCATGAAATAACTAATAAATTACTAGAGATAGATTATATGTATACTAAAAATTTTAGAATGACCAAAATAATAATTAGGAATGTTCACGTGTACACCACATGTATTTACGTGTAGATAAAAATATGCGTAATTACCTAAGTTGGCAAAAAACTAAGCAAATAATTAAATAAAATTATAAAATAATTATAAAAAAATTAGAAAAAAATCAGAAGAGGATAAATTTAACCTTGTAACCGATCAATTGATGCCACATTAGTGTAACTTCCATTATCTACAGTTAATGCGCTTACCTGATCATTCACCCTACAAGTGATATAAAACAAGTTCTCTCTTTGCTCTTCTTCTCATGAGGGTTACAAGTTCATTATGTGCCGGATAACTAAGACCAACTGGTCCAAGTCACAACAGTCTCGCCGTGTAAACCATTCTAAGATAGAAGTTGGCCTTACAACCGTTATCTTAGACTTAATCTACACAAGACGCCCATGACTAATCTACTTTGAAGTAAACAGTTTGTAATTTAAATAAATCATTTACCTAAGAAAGTGAGAAAATTTATATATATACACTATAATTCAGTTATTACATTATTAAAAAAAATGAAAAATTATAAAATAAAAACTTAGACCTTAAAAATATATGTTTGTTCTTCAAATATTTTTCCTCATTCCCCAGGATCTAACAGTTACTAGCATCAGAGTAGTTGTATACCGCTTCTTAGTTAGCACCTGCACGACGTCTATAGGGATGTAAGTAACCACAGCTCAATAAGTTAGGATAGAGGACTTAAAACTATACTACAAACATAACAAGGTTATCAATCAACTTATTAGGTGTAATGCATGTTCAAGCAAATGCCATCACACGACGTTGTCCGGCCCGTCGTGAGATTAGAGAAATTGCACCCGCTCTAATCCGGGTTGAGGAGTTACCGTTAATGCAATAGCTTACGACCAAACCTAGGCTTATGCAATGGAGACATAGCTCTTCCTACGACTACCTTCAAACCATTGATTTCAGCCTTGCCGCAACATCCTCTCCTGTCACTTAGTTTGACTAAGGATGAAGAAGGGACCATTTTGCAATCTTGCGCTATCCCTCTCGAAGGGGTCAGTATTTGGCTGGAGAATCCTAGGTTCCCCTAATGGGTTACCATGTAGGTCCGATTATGATTACATGTCGTATATTTGATTAGGTCCAATTTAGGGTGATTAATCATTTCATACAAATCATATAATACAAGCCAGAACAATAGACAAAATCATAGCATCACTCATAATCAAGCACATGCATACAACCAACTATCTAACAAGCACAACTAAGCATAATCTCAAGCCTCCAAAATACAGCAATTTATTAATCCCAACTTACCTGGACTCCTCGCTCACTCATTCGAGGTTCAACTCGCTTAGGCCATCACTGATCATCCCTATAACACAAACATGGTTTCAATTTTTCATATAACTATTATATGTTCGTTTTATCCTATAACGCTTATTGTTATGTTTTGCTTAGGGTTTGATATATCTAATTATCTAGGTCTTAAGTCTTTTACAATTATTCTAGGTTTGGGGTTAGGTTCGGGTTCAGTTTCCACATCGATTTCTAAATTAGGTTCTAGTTCAATTTCTAAGTATTATTTTACACTCGATCCCTAGAAATTCGTTTCAACTCATAATGTAAAATTAATCATATTACATTCAGATATCTTAAATACCATCATTATCCTTAGTTAGTGTTTTATTTCACCCAGTACATTTAAATCCTTATTAGTGTACCGAATTTATTTATGATGTGAGAAATTTTTGTATTTTTTATATAATTACATAAATTTAAGTTTTCTATCAGATTTATTATATATCCCTATTATTTTTATAATATCAATTTTTATTCTAATATCTTCTATTTATTATATTTCTAATAATTGTGTATTGTGTACATATGTAATATTACTTATTATGTACATAATATACATCTAATATTTTTATTATTCTAATTACCATCTCCTAACATCAATTATCATTTCAAAATGTCTAAATTCATCCTAAATCAGATTTTACACCTAATTATCCTAATTTACAAAATTAACTTAAAATTTATTATTTTCCCTATTACTTATTTACTACATAATTAACCTAATAATTACATCTAACACCATAAATGCTATAAGTATCATGCTTCATCAGATTTCAACATCCTAAAACATATAATTATTCACTAGATCAGTAATAAACTATTTAATTACTTAATTAACCCTAAATTACTCATTTTATGCTTCATTTTAAGGCCTAAAAATTATCTAAAATTTTCAAAAATTAATTTTTGAAAACGGGCTTCATAGTATTGTTTTATATCATCTAAGTACTCTACACAAAAATTTCGGGTTCGAAACTACACTCCTAAGATCATTTATTTCTAAACCGAAACGTACTCGGTTTTGCATAATTTCTTAAGGATCATATATTACGAGATATATTTTCATCAAAATAATATTTTTTTCTAAAAACTACATACAAAAATATTCCAAAATAACAAGTTTCATAATTTTCTAAGAATATTTACTATTTTTACAAAATTACACAAAATCGGGCTGAAAATCGGACTCATCGGTCTGGGTAGCTCCGGCCACCGTCGGTAGCCATGGGTGTGTTAGCCCACCCGAGCGCTGCCACCACTATGTAGTGGTGGTGGCCATCCACTCCCAGTTACTCGTCGAGTCTAGGTTCTCCTTATATGCCCCAACTACACAAATTTTTGCTATATTTTTGTAAAATCCTAATTTTCTCTCAATTTTACCTCTCTCTATTTTTTCTAAACTTCCTAACATCCAAAATGAGCTTCTGAAAAATTTGGAGTATTTATAGAGTTTTAAGGAAATTATTGTGCATTAATTTGATTAGACAATTGCCTTATCTTTTTCCAATTTGACTTTTGTGTTCTTCTAATTTAATTGGTAATTTTTTTCTTAGCTTCCATGACCCAATTCTGGATCATTCCTTGTTTTTTATGATTTTTATTTATTTTTTCTTAATTAATTATGAATTTTATTTAATTATTTAGTATTATTTTAACACATTTCGCATATTTTAAGTAATTACGAGTATTTATACCTACATATAAATTCATATATAGTATAAATAAATATTTATAAGTATTATTTAGATCATTCTATGATTTTTAGTATACATATAATTTATCTTTAGCAATTCATTAATTATCGGAATGCATTTTACACATTTCGATAAATAAAGAATTATATACTTAAAATTTGAATTATATTCTTTTATTTTATTACTTATTTTCTTAAATTTGAATTTATGGGATCATTTTTACTAATATTTTAGGCTTTACTTATAATTTAGGCTTGATCGGATCTTTCAGCCGATTGAAACCCTTAATGACTGGTTGTAGGGCTTACAACAAATTTTTGACTTCAACATCGTCATTATCTTTGATGGCAATGGGGGAATAAGTCATGACTCCTAAGTAAAGCATTGAGATGTTTGTATGAAATCTCAACCCTAGCATTTAAATTAACTCTAACACCCTAGTAAACCTTTTCAAGGAGATCGAAGAAAGTCGTATTGGTTTCTACTTTCAACATTTTCATCAGATTGCTATCATAAATTTCACAATGCCTACTATTTTCAACCTATTCACATTATAAGTATTGTGTTGGTTAGCACATAAATCACTGTATACTATTTAACATGATTGCATGCCCTTTCTCGTAACTTAAAAGTAAATAACTCCCTTACAAGCATTTTACTGAACACTTGGCATATGAAGTTTAAAATACTACTATTTCAATTCCATTATGACAAATCTATACACAAATATATCATTAATATATAGTGTAACTACATGATGTAGAACACATATTGACATACAAAAACAACATTTAATCGAGCTAAAACAATCAAATATATCCACATGCAATCCTAGGGTTCCAATTGGGGAAATTCACAAAATAAGCAACATTCATGCAAAAAATTTGTAAACATGAAATATGTTGATGCAAAGAGATGTTTAACTTCAACTATAGGTTAAGACTTCACAAAATAATGGATGAAAGAGAGGATTTGATGGAATATATGTGTTAGGTCGAAAGAGAGGAGTGAAATGAAGTGTCTAAGAATGAGGTTGGATGATTCTGCTTGTATTCAGCATAGATTTAAGTATTAGGGAGGGAGCTTTTTGGAAAGATACCTTTAATGATATTAAGAAGGCGCTTCCCTTATTAATTTTGCAAAACCTGAATGTGCCTTTCTGTGACTAATTTTTTTCCAAAAAGTGCCTTTACAACCCCTTATACATAATATTTTTTTGTACGACCTTTTTCTTTTTATTTTTTTCAAGTCCTCTTGTTTCCTCTGACTAAATCTACGACCTGTATAAATAATTAATGATTTTATACATATTACACACCCTTGACCTTCCATTAGAAAAAAAAAAAAGAAAAAATAATAATAAGTATTTGAATGTGTTTAGATCCTCTTTAGTGCTTAAAATCATGAAAACCAAATTGCTTATCTCCAGCACATCCAACAGTCCAAGTAATAAATTAAGCTAAGCTTGAGTTTTAAAATACTAAGCAAGTTAGGTTACAAGTAAAATCAAACTTAATATAATTTTTAATATATTTTAAATTTCTTTAATTATAAGCAAATTTGATATTTATTAAGAACAATTTATAAAAAATTTGAGCTTAATCATGCTAATCGAGTCAAGTTTAACTTGTCATATATATTTTCAAGTCGAGCTCTAAAGGAAAATTAAAAACTCGAATGAATTGGAGCCAAGCTCGAGTTTTGAGCTTTTAAATCGAGTTTGAGTCCAATATCATATTGGTTCGACTTAATTTGATTATACCCCTAACATTGACCGGTTATTGTATTAAGTAGATTAAATGGTGAAATAACATAGCGATGCTTATTTCTAATAAGAAGTTGGGATGGCCCTTTTTTTTCCATTTTTTTTTAAATTTCAAATAACAAATCATCTAATAAATGATCTTTAATTAGTACACATGAATAGCCTAAAATAAAATGGAATGAAACTAATTGGAATGAAATCGAAGGAAATGAACAATTTATTTCATGTGCTTGGAAATGCACAAAAAATGTAATGAAATGGAATAAAATTAAATGCATATACTTTACTAAATACCCTTAGTTATTAAATAGACAATTGGGTTGAAAGTTAAATAAGTAATTTTAATTAATAATAATTAATGAGAAATCAAGCTTTACTTTCTTAGAGGGGGAATTGAATGTTACCTTGAAGCCATAATTGTTAATTTCATGGAATTTTTAGTTCCATGAAATCATTATTCCACCTTTTGATGTTACATTTAGCATTCGGGAATGAACGGGAGTGAAATCAATCGTATTCTTGGGTTACATTTCCCTTTTTTTGGAATTGTAATTTAAAGGTGAATTTGTGATTCTATGGAGGATTACATTGACTTATAATTACTCATTTAACATTTAAATAAATTATGATATATAATAATTATATATATTTCTAACAACCAATACCATTTATGCATTCATTGTCATTCCATCCATTCAATTTCATGATTGTTTTTAAAACATAGAAAATGATTTATCATTTTGATCCTCATTCAATTTTAGTTAAATCCATTTTTCTAGAACAAACGTGACATAAATACATTTTCAAACATAAAGAAAGAAAATAATACCCATAATTAGAGATATATAAATAAGTTAAATGGATTAACTCGATTTAATCCGCTTTAACTTCTAGATTAAATGAGTCAAGCTTATTTAGTTCACTTTTTAAATTAGTCTAAAATACTTGGTTTTGATCCGCTTAAAAGGTAAATTAAATGAATCGATTCGAGGAGTAAGATAAATGAGCCAACCTAAACTAATGTTTGCGAATTAAATGGACTCGGTTTATTCGACTTATTTTTTAAATGGATAAAAACCCCTTAGCTCGGTTTTTTGACTAGTTTTTTTAGCAGGCTAAGCAAGGTTTTTTTACCAGTTTTTTTAGCAGGCTAAGGAAATCGACCTGTTGTCAAAACCCGGTATACATCTCTACTCACAATTATGATTTTCGGTCTATTTTCATGTTCCATTTTCACGTAGAAAACGGGAAACTAATTGATTTAATTAATTAAAGGCACATTTAAATGTAAAATTTTAATTTTCGGCGACCTGCAGTACATGTGTTTGGGATGAAAACGTGTGATAAAAAATATATAAAGTAAGAAATAATTAATGTACGATCAGTTGTCATCATCGATGGTGGGTGGACCAGATTAATTTTTAGCATGCAAGATTCTCTTTCACAATACGTACGTCTCACTGTAAAAATATTTATTTTCACTTTGACCAAATTCCCCTGCCTCACCGGCTTTGCCCTAAAATTAACTCAAATAAAATTAAAGAAACAAAATATAAAATATTCATGATGTTACTTTTCAATCTATTTTATTTTACGAGAAATTCTCTTAATTTCTTTTTGTATTTACTATAATTAAAATACTAAAATAATAATCTCAGTAAATGATAATAATCTTGATAAGATATAATTAGAAGTAAATTTTAGTAGTAAATGATGGCCGAAATAACAATCATTAATAATTTACTTAGTCAGAAGACTATCAAAAAAATGAAAAAAAAAGTGATTGATATTTTTAACATGTGAAATTATTTCAATTGTTATTATATTATGCCATTTTTCAAATTTTTAAAATAACATTTGAAATTAACAAACGTTTAACCTAACAAATAAATGTTTGAAAGTTCCTTTTTTCATCCTTTTATATATTTAATTTTAGAAAAATAAATAAATTAAAAAAATATCCAGACAACTTATCACTAAATACGTCAAGAAAAAATAACCTTCTCAATTAACAACTAACATAAATGATAACAAAAAAATATAATAAAATTTCTACTTCACCACACAAAAAATAATTTATTTTTTTATTTTTTATTTTTTGTTGTTGATTGAAAAATTAAGCGAGAAAATAAATTAAATCCGTCCTCTCTCTCTCTCCTCCTCTGTCTCTGCCTGTTCCTCTCCCTTTCTCTCTCTCAAACTCAAAGACCATCGACCAATTCATACACAAATCGATTGATCATATCTAGGGATTTCAATCCATTTTCCTTGAAATCAAAGCTCAAACTCGACTAAATCGAAGATCTATATCAATTTTGTAAAATATAAAGTAATTAACTTTCTCTAACTTTTTTCTGTATAAATCGTAGCTATGGACGCTGATTCATGGAGCGCTCGTCTTTCTTCCGCTTCGAAAAGATACCAATCGGCTCTTCAATCTCGATCTGGTTAGCTCAAAATATAGACCTTTTGATTCTCTTACCAGCTCAATCCTTATTTTTTATTTAAATCAATTTTTCTTAATTAGTTCGTGGTTTCAGTGCATTTATTATTGTGAAAATTAGTAAGAGAAAGAAGACTTTTTAACTTTTTTGATTGGTGTAGTGATATCTTATACTGTTTGAGTTATTGTGTTTAATTTAGAATCAGGGGGAACTGCATTGAGTCTTTTGAATTTTACTGTTTATTTATTATGTTTCAAGATTTTAATTCGTGGATTATTGGATACATTGCTTTTGATTATTATTTTTTTTTTGGGGAAAAGAATGGAATTTGTGTTGAGTTTGACCTGAAAAGATCTAAAACTTTGATTGTATGAGTTGTAATCGATCTGCACATTTGTAATTGGAAGCGCCGGTGAAAACCTTGTCAACTTGCCTTTATTGTTTTTTCCGATGCCCTAAATTATTGCGTCAGCGTCTATGTTTATGGAAATATACATAGAACATGCTGATAAAACCTGCCTCATACGAGTGCCCAAACACATGTAATAGTTATGCAATACACTAGGAATCATCGCATGAGATTGTATATATATGGAAATTTTTACAAACAGGCAAATTAAACTTACCTTATTTGGTTCTTGGAGAGTGCACCGAGGAACTCAATTTCAAAATCTGAATCTGTCCATTTGTATATTTACTTATCTTCCGGTGAGTTGAAGCTGAAAGTAGAAGCTATCATTTTTGAACTAATTTATACTTAAGTAATTTTGTTTTTTGAATTTGGATTTAGTGAAATATGCAAGTCAGAAGAAACTCCATTGGAATAAAAGAAATTGGTGCTTATTTTCCGTGTTTTGTGTAATGATTATTGCGCATGAGCATCAAATAAACTTGCAAAATTTTTCATTCTTATATGAAAAGATACTAATGTTTCCCGATGCTAATTGAAGAGTGCAATCAATGCGCATATTCTTGTAGCAGAAAATGTTTAAGCGTGTTTTCTTTCTTTAGTGGTATTCTTGTGATTTAGTATTGGGGATAATATACTGTTGATGATCTTCTCTTCCCAAAATATAATGAACATTGCGGGTGTAGTTTTCATCAAAATTTCAATGTTTGTTGGTAAGTATCATGTGAGAAGTGGAGGCAGGAAATAAGTAGAGTTAGATTAGTATCATTGTTGCATATAATTAATCTTTTTGTGCAAGCTATAATCAAGTTTTGATGAATGAATCCAGTTCAACTTTTGAATTTGGGTGATTGTGCGAAAGTTCCAAATCCTTTAATTTTGGTCAGATGTTTCAAGTGCTCTTGTTTTAGATGCTGCCTTAACTAGTAGGTTGGTGTGTATGTAGATTTATTTATGGGATTTGAAGAACTTGATGGAGATGATGATATGAGGGAGGAGTTCCCATGTCCATTCTGTTCAGAGTACTATGACATTGTAGGCTTGTGCTGTCACATAGATGATGAGCATCCAGTGGAGGCAAAGAATGGGGTAATATTCATTTCTCAATTGTGTTTTCCATTTTCATATGCTTTATGCCATTAGATATCATCATTTCTATTTCATTGTTGTTCATGTTTTAGTCACTTGTGCTGTGAACTCACCATTAAAAGGATAGAAGACTATTTTTCCCTAAGTTTCAGCACAAATTACTTACTATTTTCTTATTCATAGAGGAAAATATCTATTAGAAATGACTTGGAAATTCACCCTGCCCTTATCAGGATCAAATGGCTTAAAAAGAACAAGTGTTTAGAAAAGGCACTAAGATTGATATGGCACCCTAAACTGTGAATTTCTACATAATCCTACTAGTTAATTGCTAATTAGGAAAATGCTGCTTACTTGATAGGTTGAGCTTCAAATTTTTTTTTCATAGAATTCTCTTTGCAGCTGAATTAAGACACATGGAGGCTTCAAGTTCTTTTGAGCGGGAGCCAGTCCTTAGTGCTTCATTGCATGGTATCCTGTACTGGATAAATAGGATTTTGTATTTTTTGTCATATCATTTAACCGTTATTATTGGTTGTAGTTTCAGAATTCAGGACTTATTTCAAAATCACCAATTGCATGTGAAAGCTGCTTTTTCACATAGATTGCATTTTTTATTGCAGGTGTGTCCGGTTTGTGCGATGAGAGTAGGGGTTGATATGGTTGCACACATAACGTTACATCATGGGAACATTTTCAAGATATCCTTTCATCGAGCAGTATTTGTTAAGTATTATTAAGAGAAAACTGCTTTAACATTCACAATGTTTTCTGCCTGACTTAGCGAAAGCCGAACATGACATTGGAAACTCTTTAGTGGTTTTGGTATCGCATGAAATTGCACATTTTGTCTGCACTTGCATTTAATGTGATCTTGATGGTTGATTCAATTTCAACTGCTTATATTTCTTTCTAACATTATCTTTTGGTCATTGCTCCTTTAACCGTTAAACTATTCTTTTAGCAATCATTTGCCAAACCTGATATCTTCTTTAATTTGTTTTCCTTCATATTGCATGGTTTTTCTGTTTTATTTTATTCAAAATACAATCGTGTCCAGTGATTCTCCTTAATAATTGGATACATGCAACGCAAGAGGAAGTCTCGTAAAGGAGGATCTCATTCTACGCTATCTTTGTTGAGGAGGGAGCTGAGAGAAGGAGCTCTACAATCCCTCTTTGGCAGTTCTTCGTGCATAGTTACCCCTTCCAATGCAGCACCAGATCCGCTGCTATCATCATTTATCTTGCCTATGACTGATGATTTTAGTAGTACTCAATCTCAGGCTCTAACAGAAACTACCTCAACCAAGAAGCGCTCGAATGAAGTTGTATCTGAAAGGTAACTATATCTTATGGTAGTATCTTGTGCTTTTTTTTTTTTTTTTTTTTTGTGTTGGTAAATCCTGTGCTTATGTTTCAATGCTAACAGAAATAAGTTGCTAAATTTCAAATTTATTCTGGTGGTTCTGACTTATGATGTAACTCACAATTTAAAAAATCTTGGTGCTTGTTGCTGTTGGTGAAAATAATTTAATCATGAAGTATTGCACTTACCTTTTTCTTTGGGTAAATAACATTGCAATTACCATCCAAAGCATGCTGCTTGGATTGTGTCCATATTAGTTTCTTTTTCAAATATTCTCTGCTAGATACATTTGTGTGAAATTGCATATGCCTTGACAGAAAGGTCCATTATGTTGGCTGGAAGCCCTTGGCGGGATATAATTGTTCTCCTCTTCCCCTTTAAAACTTGCAGGCTTTTTTCACATGTTCTTCCTGCATTTTGTAGCAGTATGCATCGTATTGCATGTGCTTTTCATTTTTGTTTCCATTTGAACTGACCATGGACTAGCTGATTACCCCTGACTGGATGTTTATCGAGTCCAGTCTGCACTAATTGCTGATTAGTATATTCCGGTGAAAAAACTATTTGGTAATTCCAGTGGAATTTAGCAAGTGCATTAACGAGGAATATTAGGTTTGTTTTATTTTATTTATTTATTTAATTTTTTCCTGTGGTGTTTGTTCCAAACACGTGGATTTGTTCCATGGCTGCATTATTCCCCCTTTCTTCCTTAGCAGATTAATAATAAGACGTGGATATGGTTCTTTCAGCCATGTTAAAAAAGTGGTTCACTGCCTTGCCTTGTCTTTCTGCTCTTGAAGATCACACTGTCCTCCTTTGTGGCATTCATTATTATGTCATTTAAAATATGTCTGCCGTCAATGATTTTTGAAGCTTCTGAGCTACGTTTTGCATGTTGTGACAGGAGCACCGAGCAGCCTCCATTATCCATTAAGGATCAAGAAGAGAGGACAAAAAGGTGTGAGTTTGTCCATGGGATGTTGTTATCCACTATTCTTGATGATGTTTTGTGAAGGATAACTCGAGACGTTTGCTGGATCAGTGAGGCGAAACTTTGAATTCACAACCAAGAAGAGCTATTTGATCTCTAGTTTCTGTTGTAGTGTACTTAAAACGAGTGTATTGAATAAGTAGTAGGAATCAGTTGTATTCTGAACATCAGTTGTACCTGTGCAAGAGTAGGTTCCAGACGCATCTACACAGGTAATTGTCCCGAACCGAGCCAAAACAAGATTTCGTAGCCGGTTCAGGAGCTTTGGCTTATTCCATTCCAGGCTTCCTTGCAATTAAATTCTTATTGAAGGAGATTGATTGATTCTTGTTGCTGGAATGAGAGGGGGTGTTTGCCAAGAATCGGTTTCTTTCTCGGGGATTAGATGTTCCACCATCCTTTTCTCAATATCAACTATCAACTAGCTTAATTATTTTATATATAAATTAACATAAACAAACAACTAAGTTGTTGTAAAACACTTTTAAAACTTAAAGCCATTGATCTGAGTGGTTGTTTTTTTTTATTTTCTTTTTTATGCCCTTAATTATTAAAAACTAAAAAGGTGATTGTCAAGGAATGGATAGAAAAATAATAGTTTATAGATATAAAAATATATTAATAGGTATCATGGACATTTATAAAGAAATTGGAAAACATCAAATTATAGCTATTCTTTTAGTTTTGTGGAAGAATCATAATTCATAATTTTGCAATAATAAAAATTTCATGAAGTAATTATTTCATAAATCAAATATAGTAAAAGAAATATAAGGAAGAAATTACTATTTCATTCCATTTTTATTAAGCCATTCAAACATACCATCAAAGTTTCATTAAGGTAATTTAACCGCTTTATTCTAATCCATCCGTACTTTTAGGTAACATTTAATGGGAAGAATCAGAATAGATA